>CAJQUN010000013.1:7595682-8854633 GCA_907163345.1 Haberlea rhodopensis
TTTTTGTATCATTACCATTCCTAGTATAGGACATTTTCAAGATATAAATGTAGCTATAGTTTAGGCGTAATGTAAGTCTGAATACTTCAATATATACTGATAGTCATAGTGAAATGAAGAAGGGATTCAAAAGCCAAATTATCGTGTACTTTGACAAAAACTATAGTTTGATAGTGAATAATAATAATCTTGCCTCTTGGGGACTTGACACAGAAATTTACAAAGCGATAATATGACAAAGTAATTAAATCCATGTGGAAAATAAATAATTTAAATTCAGTTAAGACATTGTTAGAATTCTTTTGGAAAATATACATAGTTAGTATTCTTTTATATTAAGATTCTAATTTAATGACATAGAAGACTGCCGGAAGGCATGCATCCTAAAAGTGTTGATTTTTAGGTCAGCCAGAGGAGGTGGGAAAAAAAAGTGACAATCCTGCTCCTCCCTAATAGGACTATTTTAGATGTGGGTCCCCCTTGACAGGGCCATCACCTCATCTTCCCCAACTCCTAGCCCCTTTATCACAAAGCAGCACCAGGGGGTGCCTTAATTGAGCCTTATGAAGCATCATTCCCACGTCTCATAAAGGTGGTTACAAATCTTGAAAGATCATAAAAGGGATTCTACTACTTGCATTGCCACATTCTAACACAATAATAAGAAAAAATTGTCACAGCAAAAAGCCAAACACGGCCAACAAATCTCTTGATGATTCTTTTACTAACAAATGATGCACAAAAACAATAGATACTGACGGAATCGGCGTTGGATCTTACCAAGCCCAGGAGGATTGCACTAATAATTGCCAAAAGCTGGCGATTTCCATCAGCAAATTCTGCTACTCCTGCAGCAAATTTGTAATCCCATAAAAAGTACATAGGAAATTTACAACTGACAAAAGCAACAGACTTTTATTCAACTTGCATCCTCTTGAAAATGCATTGAAAAGGCATAACAGCAAGTTATCAGGTAGATCCAAATCAACACGTTTGAAGAAATGATTACAAGTCAAGACTCGATGAACATCTAGTTTACAGTTCAGTTTTTAAGGAGTACTGGATACATCTGGAGTTATAAAAAGACAAAATTACGAACGGCTTGCTGGATATGCTAATATGAAATCAACTCATTGTAATTTATCACAGGCAACAATAATTTGATAGCTGTTAATGTACAGTATTTAGCATTATTGTTAAGAAATGTACTACTTGGGATCAAGTTGAAAATATCTGCACTCACCCCATAACTTAAAACATCAACTTGAGCAAAACTTCCTTGCATGAATATATCAGAGTACCGACATAAATATGTGTTTTAAAGGAGCCAACATAGATTAAACATAACAAGAAAATAAAGAGAAGGGGTTCCTTTGATCATAAGATTCATCAAAGGCAGGTAGTGGTATCTTACCTTTAGAGAAATCTCGAGCAATCTGTTAATTAAGAGAGAGATGGATAAGCGGATTTCAAAACAAATTTCTAAAGCCAATATCATATTTATATAACAGGCCTTACATGTAAAAATGCATTTTATGTGATGAAATCAAGCTGATTGAAAAGGCACAAAATGGCAATTATGTACATGTGTCCTTCACTATGAAGGTCGATTTTGATGTGGTTAACAGAACCCTCAACCCAATTGTTTTATGGCATTTAGCATTCATGAAATAAAAATTAAGAAAGAAAAAAGAAGAAGGGTAAATATCTGATAACACTCTTGTTCACAAGATGCTCTTAACTATTCCTTCAACACTCCACTCTCTAGAAGCAGGAAAAAAATCTCTAGAAGCAGCACATAATTTGCATTTGGCAATCACCAAATGCTAATGGTGTACCACTGTCCTACAGCTTTACTATGGTTTAATTTCCTGTCTATTAAATAGGAAAATAATAACAATGTGAAATATTGTATAATTTCAACAGATACGAGACAGTAACAAATCACTAGCATGTGTAAAGAAAGTAAAGTTTGACCTTTCCCGAGATGAGAGGAAGGAAAAGCGTAAGAACCAGGCTTCTCAACAACTGCTCGGAGGGAACTGATACTCCGACTCCAGAAGCAATGAATTTTGAGATGGAAAAAGGAACCTGACAGACAACACCAAGCATCATTTCTCATAGTATAAGTAATTATGACTTTGTGGGTTAAAAAGCAACTAAATTTTATTATTTAGAGATGTTTAGTTAAGCATATTAAGAAAAGATCAGAAGCTTGATCCAGTAAAACCTCATTCATGGATAGGATTTGATCTCTTGATTTGCATTGGTTTACTGAATACAATCATGGGACTAAACAGGCAAAAAATTAATTTCTTATCTAGATGTTCCCTTCAATTATTCCACATTTAAAGCTTCTGCCAGCGATGTGCTAAACAACCCAGCTGAATTGGTCTTATGGGAGGCGCAAAATAAGCACCATCACCAACCAAAGAATCCTGCCAAAGACTAGAAACTGAGACAATTTCCTCAAGGAAAACGGGAGAAGGTGTGGTGAAGGTAAGGTATTCAACAAAAATATCAAATTTAAACAAATTTCTATAAACTTATGTGGCTAGGTGGAGGTTCGAGGAAAGAGGTTAGTCGAGCAGTTAAAGACGATGAGAGTGCGTAGCGGGAGAAGGGGGGATGGGGATGATATTTGGTGTGCAGGCTGGTTAGGGCTGCAAGGAAAATATGTGAATAGAAAGAGTTAAGGACTGAAAAGGGATTGCTAATGATTCAAGTGGAGTTTCTTTAAGGTAAACAGGTGAATAGCAGATAATGAACCACAGGCATCCCCTCCCTGGGAATGTTTATTGCATGTTTCTTGTCAAACATCAAGAGCCATATACAACATAAAAAGCTGATGTTGATGGCCAGTTAGATTCTGAACATGCATGAGCAAGAAGTCTGATTGTGAGCGGACAATCAAAAGATAAAGCACAAAAAATGCATCCTGAGTGAAACTAAAACAAGACTTTCATCCCATGATAAAAAACAGAAAATAGTGAATCGACAGTTGCCATGAAAACTTTCAATTGAACAGGAGAGCAGATGTTTAAACTGCTGTGATGGCATATAATTATCGTACATAATAGATCTGTAATTTATCATGTTAATTTACAGAAGCCAACCAGCTCCATTAGCATCTACATGGACAAAATATTGATGTTACGACAGTGCAATATATGGAGTCAACTTTATGCAAACATAAACGTGAACAGCCTTGAGTGATTTCGTACTCTAGCTCTAAAACTTACAACGAAGATTCCTAATAAATTGGATATCACAGTCATTGCAAGGGCAAGAGCAGAGTTCCCTCCAGCTACCTGTGTTTCGCCAAATCAAACCAGAAGTTAATCCAACAGCAACTTTCTTTGGTCTGAGAAATTGTTGAGAATTATTTGCAAATTCATGGCAATATTTTACCCTAGTCAGTGCCACTCCACAAGACAATGTTGTAGGCATACAGCTAAACATGGCAAGTCCTGTAGAAGCCATAAGCCCGCATAGGTCATAAAAGAAGGGGGAAGGGATGTCAGATCCCTAGCAACTCAACTTCTTTAATTATTTAACCGTCCCCAAACTTCTCAAACTTCCAAGAAGAGAAACCTTTCAAATGCGCAAGCGCCCTTAGGAATTTTTCACTTTGATCCAAAAGACACTTTATGCAAACATTGCAAAATCAAAGCAAGTTTAATTCTCAAACCTGTGACAAATTCTTGAGGTTGGAGCTTGAGCTGCAGAATGATATTTGAAAATAATGGACTGAGAAATAAAATGGAAACCTGCGTAAGGGCACAAAGTCAGTCTCTCATAGAGTTTCTAGTAGATAGCCACATGACACATGATAGCATAATGAAATTCTAAACAAAAATATTCACATAATAAGTAGCGTTCCGAGAGCTGCATGTCTAGAAGAGTACACAAACTTAGAGACCCTGAAATGTTCAAGGATTTCCATGCAAGTGCACAACACTGTTTACAGATGCACAAGAAAAGGAACTTGAAAATTATACTGTTAATTGCCAACTTTACTGGAAACTGAATAAAGGGATAGTTTCAAGTACACACAGTCATGGCCGAAACAAGAAAGCTTTGTAAAGGAAAGAAAACTATGAACACAAACTTAAGGTCATACCAGCCCAAAGAGTCCAACTTGCCATGCTTCAACAGCAGCATCGATTTCAACACTGTTCATTGTCAATCCTATATAACAGAAACAATAGGAACACCTAAGCCAACCATATCATGGCAATAAATTATAAAAACCATTCATATCATGGCACAGTCTTACCTGAAATAGTAAATATTCCGAAAGTGCTAACTTTTGATAAATAGTACCTATCAGCAAGGCAACCAAGGCTCGGATTTGCAAACCCTAACACTATTCCAGAGACAAGTGCTGAATGCAAAATGATTCACACGTTATATAAGTCTCATATTTTACATTGGAAAACGGATCCTGTAAACCAAAGTCAGCCCCTAGACGAAACCAGAGGCAAATAAGTAAAAATAAAGTAAACAGAAACAATCAAATTTTCATGCCAAAACAACTTTTTCCACAGATACTGAATTATGGCCAGATTACAACTTCTTTGACGGATAAAACTCAAAAACATTCAAGCACAAGCACAGCGAGGAGCCGAGGAGGAAGGCAGATGCTGATACACCACTTTCCTCCAAAACTCAACTACTTGCATTAAAAAAAACGTGTGAAAACTGTTTTAGATTCTACACAAAAAAATAAAATGTCTCTCTTCCCAAAAATCATTGCAATATTGATGCATAATGCATTTAAGCTCAAATTTTTTTTCCTAGAATGTGGTTTCAATCCCCCTAACCAAAGAATAAAAAAAAACGAAAAAAAAGCTCAGATATTATTCCGACTAGCAGCAGTAGCGCAATGGATTTGTGTGTGCCAGAGATGGTTCTGAGAATCAAATCAAAAGAATGATGATGAATAATAAGGTATTTTATATCTTTTACAAAAGCAGAGTAGTACAGTACTTTTCAGGAAAAGCCAAAAAAGCTTCCGCCTATCCCTCACCTAATGGCAGCAAATTATCTGTCACAAACTTCGCCAGCGGACTGCTCCGATTCGAACTCGATACTTGCGGCAGTCGGATTTCTCCATCGCTGTTTCCCTGAAAATTCGTCCCACTATGAGAATTTACCACTGTTCCAATTTGTATGCAACATTAGATCTAATTAGACGAAAGCCGCAAAACCTGCCGGCATTGTGCTGTAGCTCCAATACTTGGTGTTCTTGTAACTGAACGGCGCTTCCAAGTTAGAGGTGTCGTACTCGACTTGTGGCCGGGAATTTGTGATTTTGCAACAGGAAAAAGACGACTCCGGTGCCGGGAAGTCGAAGTTCCGGTGATGGGAGGATGAATGGTTAGGCTTTGGAGTGCTCCCGCCATGGTGGATGCCAAAACAGGTGGGGCACGAAAACTTTTATGGCGACTTCAAATTTCTGCTTCCAGTGCCATTTCAGTTAGGTACATCTTTCAATGTTGTGTGATTGCCGAACTGCATTAGATATTTAAATGTTGCAATCGCAAGACACTACCACTGGCATATCACCACTGTTATTCAAGTTAGGGACTTGAAAAATATATGTGAAATTTACTTGTTACATACTTGTGATATTTATTAGCATTAATTACTCTTGTTTTATGATACAATGGTTATTTGGTCATCATTGATCTTTGGGATACTTTTTTTTTATTTTTATATTTGGATTCTTACTCGATGAATCATCAAGAGACATATAACATATACAATAGTGTGCTTAGATCTGATCACGGTTTAGAACCGTAGGTTAGACAATTCAGAACGGACGGTTAAAAAGTTAAAAAAAACCTCGACATTTAACATTAACCTTCCTTAACGGTTCCGATTATGGTTAACAAATGGTTACATTCACGATTTGACCCTAATTTTTTAAAAATTGAAAAATATTTGAATTTGTTTTCCTACATGGACTAATCATAAAATAATTTGAAATATTCAAGTTCAAATAGTCAAAATGTGTAAGACATATTTGTTTGATTAATATATATAAATATTTATAAAACTCTAATTTTGGTTTTTTAACTTTTTAATCGAAAAAAAAAATTTATTTAACAAAATAATCGTTTTTTTTTTAATTATTAAAGTAACCTAAGTCGCCATCTGACATGGCGACTTCGACAAAAATTAATAAAAAAAATATTATTTTTCCGATGTTGCCATGTCAGATGGCGACTTTAGGTGAAGTCGCCATCTGACATGGCGACTTCCATAAAAATTCTTAAAAAAAATATTATTTTCTGATGTCGCCATCTGACATGGCGACATCTTTTAATTTTTTAAAGGATGTCGCCATGTCAGATGGCGACATTATATTAAAAAAATATTGTTTTCGCCGGTGTCGGTATATAACGACATAAATTATTTTTGTTTTTAAATATTGTCGCCATCTGAGATGGCGACAAAAAAAAATAATTTTTTATTTAATGTCACCATTTTAATGCCGCCATGTCAGATGGCGACATTATATTAAAAAATTATTTTTGTTTTTAAATATTGTCGCCATCTGAGATGGCGACAAAAAAAAATATTTAATCTATAAGAATCGGTTACTATTTACAACATAATGATGACTTCACCGACGACGACGAGGAGCTAGATTTTCTCCAGTACCACAAGGAGAAGGATTTGTCTGTCTTTTAACTCTTCGTTGTTGAACGACTTCTTCGCCCCTTTCCCTTGCCACAGGTGTGTTGGCAGGCTACTGAATTGGCGTCAATTGAGGGAATAGAACTGGCGAGACATCAAATGGTGAAGTCCTAGCTGCATATGTCGCAAACCCAAGACTGACATCTGTACCCATGCTGCTGAACTGGGGTTGAGTGGACATGGGGGATATGGCGTGAAGGGAAATAAATCATATGATTGTACAGGAACATGAATATAATAGTCTGTACACATATCTGGCTCTGTCCACGTAGATGGACCTGCAATATCTGTCTGCATATGTGCAGATGGACCTGCAATATCTGTCCACGTAGATGAACTTGCAATATCTGTCTGCATATGTGTAGATGGAGTGCCTGCATGGAACTGACGTGTATCAACAGGCTGGACTTCATTGTATGGCGGGAAGTTTCTGTCTCGTCGTTCACGAGCCACTCGCACCACATTGTCGAACATAGTCCTGTGTTGCCTCATCGACTCTGTCGTAATAGGCACTCCATCAGCCAGATGTCGGTCATAGCTTGTAGTTAACTGTTCCATCTGCTCAATCTGCAAAGTACAAAAGTCCATATAAAATTTATACATCGAAACACAAATATAAAAAAAAATTTCACGTAATTAACGTACCACATGCTGCCATGCGGGCCATCACCATGTTGATATCCTGTATGTACAAAGTATTCTTGACGCCCAATGTATCTACGTGTGACTTGTTCATACCACTCACTGTATCCGCCAACAACGTAGTAACCACAGTCGGTAAATCGTGGTCTGTCTACACGTAGATCATTTGCCCTCTCCCAGCAAAGTATGTGTGCTCTATGCTTAGTGCTCCAGTTTTTGTTGACATTTCCCCTTCGACCAACATTATGCAATGCCTCATCCCCCGATGGTGGATCTCTGGGATATCTTGTAGCATCCCAAATTGTCGCAGTACTCGATCAGACCGTTGCATTTCAACTATGTCGAAGAAAATCAACGGTCCCTTGTATGTCCCCAACTCAGTGATTCCTTCAGTGTACTCATCAGGGTACGGCTGCCAATTAAACTGCAAAACAACATGCTTTACATACTATGAAAAGAGTGTATTTTTGTACAAACTAACAGCATGTTTACTTGAGTTACTGGCTCGTCATCGAGGATGTCCCTTATGATGCGTATGGAATGACTCTCAGTTTCTGTAAAGATTAAATGACATGACCACCTGTATATATTCAAATAAATGATTAAATGCATTAACACATAAAATCAGTTATAAAACAATGCATATTCGTATTACCTTACACCATATGGAGCAGATGGAGCAGAAGGTAACACATTGTCTAAACCGACCATTATTGGCCCAATATCAGATCTATCGATACCCAATTGCGGAGTCAAACTTGGGATTCGTGACCATGCCCAAATCTCATTTATTGTAGTGACATCAATAACACAAGTTAGATTGACCAGAAACATATTTTAATTATTAAAAAAAAACAAACATATTATTTACCTGTAAGAGTTGCAATGCACCACCTATAACTTTTTTTCCTTTCTCTGATGACGTGCACAACTTACGATATAAGTATGCCAACACAGCACTGCCCCAACTATATGTACTGGCAGAGTCGATATCCTTCAACTTCTGTAAATATAATAACCTAACAAAATTGCCTGAGGAATCAGGGCACACAATCCCCCCTAACATCAATAACGCACAAACCCTTGTAAACTTAGCAACATCATCTGGCGTACTATGTACCCCCAAGGGATTTTGCACCAAATGATTTTTCAAAACAACTAACCTCAACCTCGCACCTTAAAATCCTTTATATCTGGTATGAATCCTAAATATATATGGCAATATTCTTGCCATTCAGGTAGAGTCCTATCATAATCTATTCCAGACACTACGATGCCATCTACTGGCAAAGCCCATATTACTGCAATGTCTTGCAGTGTGATGGACGCTTCTCCTGATCTAAGATGAAACGTGTGTGTTTCACGGCGCCATCTCTCAACTAAAGCCGTGATCAGGTGCATGTCAAGTTCAATCTTACCACACCTATAGATACCATAAAATCCAATAACGTGCAACAAATTAACAACACGTATATCTAATGGACACATATCCCAAAAATAGCTATCTTTGTTTCTCACACGAAGTATATTATCCATATCACCTGCCCATACATCCTCAGATCGATGTGAAGACTGCAACGACAAAAGATATGTGTCAACGGGCTGGTTGTCCCATTTGATCCATCCTGAAATACAATACAAAAATTAACAACATTAATCTCAACATTACAAAAACTACCCGTCCGCCGCTGCCCACCACCTGCCGCCGCCGCCGCCGCGCCTCCGAAGTCAACTTAAATTTTAATCTTTCACATCACACAAAAATATACTCCAACAAATAATATACTCCCACTAAATATATCAAAATCATAATTTATCTACAATACACAAATAACAAAAATAAAAAAAAGCTTACCTTAAATATTTTGGAAAGAAATGACTTGATTTTTGCAAGATGTTCGATTTTCGTAGCTTGTTCACGGAAAGAAAGAAAATGAGAGCGGCGGACGAAATAAAACGAGATTCAGAATGAGATTGCGAGTGCGGCGGCTAGGGTTAATATTACACTGTTGTCGCCATCTCAGATGGCGACATCAATAAATTAAATTGATGTCGCCATCTCAGATGGCGACACCAAAAATAATAATATTTTTTTAAAGTCGCCATGTCAGATGGCGACTTCAAATGAAGTCGCCATCTGACATGGCGACTTAGTTACTTTAATAATTAAAAAAATCAGGCCACATAAAATCGATGCCCTTACTGGTTACAGGTTCGATCGGTTCGATCCGTTAATATTATATAATATCTATTTTAATTTTTGTAAAATACATATATAATATATTTGTTATAGTTTTAACTTGTTCACTATAAAACAATATCATTACACCCGACATTTCTGTCGGTGTAAAAGTATTTTTGTTCGTGATTGCTATGGTGATGGTGGTGTGAGTGTGACGATTGATTTGAACAGGGCGGAGGAGGAGCATGTTTATCCAAACACAATCAATTCCTAACCCTTCGTCCCTCATGTTCTATCCCGGAGAGCCTGTAATGGAGGCTGGCAGTGCAGACTTTCCCAATGCACGTTCTGCTATGAGTTCACCTCTGGCGAAGAAATTATGCTTGATGAAGAAGTATGCAAGTCCCTTTTATTTTACTTTACTTGTCTGCCTTTTTTACATTTATTGGCTCCTCTTTCTGTAGCCTGATCAATCACAATCATTAATTCGTGTATCCCATAATGTTTTCATTTCTTTTTTCTTGACCATTTATTTTAGGTTTGTGGCATGTGGAGGTTCGTTCTGCTGGCAGTTATTAAAATGCACATAGTTATGAAAGTATTTGTCTGACAAGGATTATAAAACTAGTTGCTTGCCATTTCCGTTTAACAGTTTGCAATTTCTCTTATGAATCTGTTTCTTTTGGTTGAATTGGCTCGTGGTGTTTAGTCATTAAAAGTTCTCATGTGATAAGCTTGCTTGCATTCATAGTGAAGCATTGCACTTTGAGTTCGTTATCTACTGATTATTCGATGAACACTGAAATGCTCCACTTCATGAACCGTTGGACCTTCTTGCTGAGAATATACAAATTAGATAGAGAGAAGTAATCAATAAGATAGAGGAGAAACTACTCAGGTACTGCTCTCGACCATGGGGGAAGGATTATATTGAAGAAGAAAATACTAATTTGCATGAGGTTTCTAGTAGTGAGCCGACTGCCGATATGCAATTAATTATTGTGTAATTAACAAGAGAATTTGTAAAAGTGTCCACATGTCTTGTAAGTCGAACTACTGATTTGTATAGTTAGTTTGTTACATGGTTAGTTGTTAGCAGCAGGGAAAAAAATTAGTGCTAGATTCTGGGGGGGTCGGGCATTGAATATTTTGAGTGTTTCTTTCATGCTTTTGCTGGGCAAGAAGAGTCACCTTCTGAGTAAGAGTGAGCAATTAGGGTTCATCTTCTAATTCCTTTCTGTTCTGTTTGTGTTATTATCATTTTCTTGCCGACTTCTTTGGATCAGAGTGACCAAGTCAGAGGACAATTCATGGGATTTTCTAAAACCACAAATCTTTGCAGCAATCATGGACTTCTATTCCTCTGGGCAACAATTGATCCTTGATTCAAATACTGCAGCTCCCATGGACACAGCTATCCAAGAAGATGATTTCAGAGACAGTTGCTATGATCAAAGAAATATTAGAGACTCGTATCCGTCCAGCAGTACAAGATGATGGTGGGGATATCGAATATGTCGGATTCCATACAGACACTGGAATAGTTAAGCTAAGAATGCAAGGAGCTTGCAGTGGATGCCCCAGCTCATCTGTTACACTCAAATCTGGAATTGAGAATATGCTCATGCACTATGTGCCTGAAGTCAAAGGCGTGGAACAGGAACTTGATGATGAAGAAGAAGAAGATGCAGCAGCATTAACTGGAGCACCGCACGAGTAGCCGAATTTTGCTTTCTTAATATATATGTAGCGGGTCTGATATGTAGGTTATTGACTGTTTATTTAAATCGAAAGATTGAATCAATTTAAACAATTGTAATAAGAAGAGAAATTATACCGTAAACAAATATCAAATAATCAAATTACAAAAGCATTACACTTACGACAATAGTTATAAACTGAAGACTTAATCAACAAAAATTATAAACAATTCTGGACGAGGCCACAGCAAGTCGTGTGCCCGTAAACTCAAATTTGCCCGCCTTAGCTTCTGGCCTATTGGACAAGTGAGTTCCAATGTACAACGCCCAATCACCTCTGTTCGGATTGAAGCAAAACTCCGAGCAGGCTCCCTCGAACACTAACAGTGTGCAGTACTCTCAAAGCAAAATGATATATGTATGTATGCAGATTTTCGGAACGAAGAAAGCATAGAGCTGGTAATGTTATAAATCCTTGTCAGACAAATATGATTAGTATAGAATGGTTGATGCGCTAGTTTATGTATTTATTATTTAAAAGGTGTTGTGTTTTAATATTGAGTTGGTGTATAAGTAGGACCCAAACTGGAAGCATACTAATAAGTGATTCGAATACACAACCTTGGTGTTGTAAGAATCAGTTATTTTTTAGCAGATTACTTCATCAAATGTATATTTGAGGACGTGGACATAAGCAGCCTATCGTATAACCACCCTTCTGGGAATATTTCGTCTTATATAGTCAAAGGATTAGAGAATGGACCAGGACGGCACTTTTACTAGCGAAGACACAAGAGTCATAATTAAATGAGGCTACTAAATCATATTTCAAGATTCATTCTTGGGTGGCATTAAATAAGTGGGTCAATTGAAGGTAGGGTCGTGGGCCTAACAAAAAAACTTGAAAGGAGGAAATGGGAAGATGGTTGAATCAATAAAATTTGTAGAGCTGGTGGCGGATTATCCCAGTGATTTTGAAAACAAACAAGTTACCTCATACGGTTTAAAATTTTTACCTCATTGTGTTTTTAAAAATAGACAGATTACCTCCTGTGATTTGAAAATAAATATTTTAGCTCCTGTGGTTTGAATATATGCATTTTACCATTTGTGGTATGTGCAAAATACTCATTCCGTTGATGTCATTTTTTGCAAATCACAAGGAGTAAAATGTTTATTTTCAAAATTACATAGGTAAAATGACTATTTTCAATCATATGGGGTAATCTGCATATTTCAAAATCATAATGAGGTAAATGCTATTTTCAAACCACAAAGAGATAATTTAACTATTTTCAAAATCATATAGATAATTCGCCACTAGCTCAAATTTGTAACGTGAAATTAAATTATTTTAAAAATGGTAATATTTCTTTATTCGAAAATATCATTTAATAACATATATATCTTTTGATGTGCTGGTGCTGTAGTGGACCAAGGCCCAGGCGTCCACTTTCCACACGCCTATCATCTGTAGACACGAGCAAACAATGTGCCGTGGCGAAGAGCCTTGTGCGAGGGCCAAATCCATTATACAATTAATGAAACACAACGTACAACTCCTCACAGCATCACTTCCAAACTTTACAACGTTCACACCCCGCAGGCAGGCCCCATTGTTCATCTTCCAACCTTTAAAAGCCAACTCACATTATCCATCCATGTGAATTAAAATCTCGTATTATCATACTTGGCATATTGTTGTGTGTTTTTTCATGAATAAATAAATAAATATAAATAATTTCCGTATATGGAAGTTTTTTCCCCCACCAAATAGATAGGTAGGAGGCTAAAAAATTTTCATTTTTAATGCATTTTTGTTATGATTGTGATTGTTCTCGGTTACCTTTGTTATGATGTTTGACATCAAATTTTCCCTTCATGTACAAGGAGATTATATCAAAAAATTAGAAAATATTAAATTATGATAATTATATATTACTTGTTTGATAATAATTTGGGACGTCACATTTAAATTCATTTGTCAGAAAGTATATAAATAATTATGAAAGTAAGATGATTAATTAATCATGAGGCCATAGCAAGTAATATAAGAAGCAATATCCTAAAATAACAATGCAACTACAACAATGAATATAAACTATAATTCCTCTTATGAGATGCTCGCGACTGCTATGAGAAACCGAACACATATCTGCATTATGAAAGAACCATCGTCATTCTGAAAACTCTTGCGAACAACTTTGATTGGTTTTTTGGAGTTCATTTAGATTTACTTTTATTGTGATATCTGATGTCATCTACTACTACTGCCACTTTCGTAGATAACTTTTGTTTAGAGGGTCTATTGGGCCCTACAAGGATATCATATGTCAACTCTTGGTATGGTGTACTGTTGGGGAAGACTTTTGTTTACTCCAACCTATTTGATTTTATATACGTACGATTTTGTATGTTCAATGCGTATGAACCATCTTTTATTCTTTAGAACTGTCTGTTGAACTTGTGTCGACGCTTTCTGGGACATATATATGTTGTGTTAAATTAACTAGTATATAGATATTGGTGAATAGAACGTTTAAAAGAGAGAAGAAACAGTATAGAATTGTCGATAGAATGTGTAAATACTGTACCAGTCCAAAAAGATCAATAAACAAAGATAGACCCATAGTCGAAAATTGAAAAAAAGCTTTTTTTTTTTTTTGCAGAAGATTAATGATGGGATTTTAGTGGGAGAGAATGAAAGAGCTTCGGCCCTTGATTCATCTTCTGTTGCCACTATGTATCCATTGGATTGCAGAAGAGATGACTGTGTCTGTGCTTGTTGATGTTACCACTAATGCCCTTTGCCCAACCGACGTAACTTGTCCTCAAGCCATATATATCAATGGAGTCCAGCAAACTGTGAGTTATTACTTTTATTCATTTATTATTTCCCGTTTTCTTCCTTTCTTTATTTGATTTGTTGGGCAGTGATTATAGAGATAATTTCATAAAGAACAAATCTTGGTTTGATCATAAGTTGTGAAACATCTTTGGTTTCCGCTGTTTAATGATGTAGTTTTGTTTAGAATGATTGGAGGTTGATTTGTTTTTTTTAACAAGAATTATCTTGGATTGCTGATTCAAAGTTGGATTCTGAGATGGTATCGTTTATTGATGAGGTCTTATTAAATTGGTTAGACTTGATGTGCTTTGGATTTTTTTCCAATTTCTTTCACTTAAGACCTTAAATTAACTGTTGACGATTAAGAAGGGCAGATGAATTTAGAAGATTTTGGAGGTGCTACCCAAACTCAATTCAAGCTCATAAAGTTTTTCGAGCTTGGTTTAAAGCTCATTTCGCAAATCGATGAACATGATTCAATCTAGAGTTCAAATAACAGAAGTGGTTTATGTTATGAAAAGAAATTATATTAGTTTTTGATGATAAAGATAATAATATGTAGGAATTTTTTTAATGTTAAAAATTGTACTTTAATTAACACACTACTTGAGTTCAATGAAGTAAAAACTTTATCAATGTTAGCAGCCGTGAACTTTTTACTCTAAAATCTTTTTCCTTTCTTTGTGCTTATAGGTGGTTGGAATATTCAAGACGATAGTTCTTCCACTCCTAGGTCAGCTGGCGGATGAGCATGGGCGTAAACCGATGCTTCTTCTCACTTTATCTACAACTATTGTTCCTTTCAGTATGTTTATCCGTACATCTTCAATCTCAGCACGCGCTATAAATATGAAAAACCACAGCTATAGATTATATATTTACTTTCTGTTTATATAGCATAGATAATTCCTACAAGTGTTTTATAATTATATTATATCAAGCACCACAACTTCAAACATCACTCTATTAACATAAATCTTCAATATAATGCTTTTGTTTAATTATATATTGCATTGTGCAGCTTTACTTGCCATAGATCAATCAAAAGAATCTGTATATGCTTATTATGCTATCCGGACAGTTTCTTATATCATAAGCCAAGGAAGCATATTTTGCATTGCTGTTGCATACGCTGTAAGTTTCAGCTTCTCAACGGACATGACTTGGATCCATTAGAATCAAAATTACCATCTTTTTCTACCTTCAGGCAGATGTTGTGAATGAGGGACAAAGAGCGGCAGCTTTCAGTTGGATCACCGGTCTATTTTCTTTATCACATGTCATTGGAAACATCCTTGCCAGGTTTTTACCTGAAGATTACATTTTTGAGGCACGCCCGTGTTGGAACCTTAAATTTTTCTCCACTGTTGTCTGTAATGTTCTTCTTATTAATGTGATTAAACGTCTAATTCCAGGTCTCAATAGCTCTGTTGATCGTTGTTCCTATTTACATGATACTTTTTCTGAAAGAAACGGTGCGACCAATTAAAAATCCAAATCAAACATACCCCTTGCTTAATTAAGGTTCTTAACGCTGTCAAGGAACGATATTATTCAATGAAGAATGCTGCAAATGTTGTTACCAGCAGGTGAACTTCGTAAAATGTTTAAGTATTCAATTTTTATTGGGCTTGATCATTTGGAGCTGTTTACTTTTATTTTAAAGGGAAACAGCATCTAACAAATGAAAAATTAAGAAGAAAACAATTGTTATCATCGTAAACATGCTAAAATGCTTTAATTTTTTCTCCAGCTCAACTCTTAAGCGAATTGCAGCAGTTTCCTTCTTCTATGAATTGGGAATGTCTGGCATTAGCATTGTCTTACTGGTATGGCCTTAACTGTTTAAGAATAGGTTGATTTCGATATAGTATGATTAAGTTAGTTATGGGAAAATCTTATTTTCTCGTTCAAATTTACATTTTAAATGCAATTTGTTCTTGTCGATTGATGCACTGCAAAAAGTACGGAATTATTTAGGCAAAATAACTCATTGCATATGCTATATCAGACCTCTGTACAAGCATTGAGTTCATTGGAAGGAGTACTTTTCACCTGATACGTTTTATTTTGTTCTGAACATCATTTTCTCTTATGTTCCCATTTGTTCACTGATTCAGCATGTGATTGTTGCACGAAAAACACGGCTCTTATCTTTGCAATTAATAGACTGTTGGTAAATAAATTCTTTAACCTTGTGGCTTGCAGTATTATTTGAAGTCGGCTTTCGGTTTCAATAAAAATCAGTTATCAGAAATCTTGATGTTGGTGGGAGTTGGCTCGATATTTTCTCAGGTGACATTCATTTTGTTCTATTATTCCACAATCATGGAATCTGATATTCACTGGAGCAAGCTTGACAGTGTAAAATAGTCTAGCATTTAAGCTATTACATTATGATGTAAATTTGGCAGATAATATTCTTTCCTTACATAAGTTGTAATTGTATCCTATTTAATGGAGTGATGAATGAAGAGAAAGATATTCAGAAAGAATGTCAATTTGTATTACATGGTATCAGAGCCAAATACAATCTCGAATCTTTTCTTTCTCTGATTTTGATTGCGCATCGTTACTGTTCATCGCGCGTCGGCACTGTTCATCGCTCCACTGTTCATCGCTCGTCACTGTTCACAGAGTCGTACTGTTCATCGCGCGGCACTATTCATCGCATCGCTACTGTTCATCGCGCATCACTATTCATCGCGTGAATTTTTTATTTTTTTTTTCCTCGATTGATTGCTTTTATCGTGACATCCCAAAAAACTAATATTGGGTTTTGTTCGATCGGCTTTATCGCATCAGTGCTAGCCTTTGTTTCTCATCAATTGCTAATATTGTGCGACGTTAATACTGAAATACTGTCAAATACTCTTTCATACCATGAGTAATTTTGAATCTTTCGGTATCAAATTCACGGGTAAAAACTATTCGGCTTGGGAATTCCAATTTCGTCTATTCGTGACGGGAAAGGAATTATGGGGACATGTTGATGGGAGTACTTCCATCCCTCTTGATACAGCGTCCCTAACCAAATGGAAGATTACAGATGCTCGTATCATGTCATGGATGCTAGCATCTGTCGATCCACTCATTGTACTAAATCTTCGCCCATACAAAACCGCCAAAGCCATGTGGGACTACTTACAACAAGTCTATTGTCAAAACAATGTGGCTTAGGCGATTTCAACTCGAATACGAGACTGCCAATTACACTCAGGGTAATCTCTCTATCCAGGAATATTTCACGGGCTTTCAAATTCTGTGGACAGAATTCGCTGATATCATTTATACTAAGGTTCCGGCTGGCTCCCTTGCTGATGTTCAAGCTGTTCATGAACAAAGCAAGAGAGATCAGTTCTTGATGAAATTGCGCCCTGAATTTGAGATCACTCGATCTACGTTAATGAACCGTGACCCATCTCCATCATTAGATGTTTGTCTCGGGGAATTACTACGTGAAGAGCAGCGCCTTGCAACACAAGGGAATTTCCAACAACATTCAGGATTTTCTAATGATGTGGCATATGTTTCCCATGTCAAAGGGAAAGAAAAGGATACGTCAAGTCCAATGTTACACTTGCAAGGAATTTGGGCATATTGCAAAGCATTGCACCACTAAAAAATGCAATTATTGCAAGAAGCCCGGCCACCTTCCCGATTGTCCCACTCGTCCACCAAAACGACATACCATAGGATATCAAGCTGCAGTTGGTTCTTCTTCCGCTCCCACGGATGCGCATTCCACTCTCACCCCTGAAACGGTGCAACAGATGATTATCTCAGCTCTGTCTGCATTGGGCCTTCAAGGTAATAACTCCGCTTCCCTCACCTCTTGGTTGATTGACTCAGGGGCCTCTAATCACATGACCAAGACTGCTGCCAATCTTCATAATGTTCGCCCATATTCGGGTCCGTTACAGATTACCGTTGCTAATGGTAATCAGTTACCAATCCATGCAACTGCTGATATGAATTCTACTTTTCGGGATGTTTTTGTATCTCCTGCACTAAGTACTAGTCTTATTTCTGTTGGACAATTGGTTGATGACAATTATAATGTTTCTTTTTCTCGTTCTGGTTGTCTTGTGCAGGATCAGGTGTCGGGGAAGATTCTCGCGAAGGGGCCTAAAGTGGGACGTTTATCTTTTTTACATTTTTCAATTCCCCCAGTTATTTCTTTTGCTTGTAATACAGTTCATCATAACAATGCCCTATGGCACAAACGTTTGGGTCACCCTAATTCGCATATTTTTTCTCATATAATAAAGTCCGGTGTCTTGGGTAAAAACAATCGCTTTTCATCTCTTAATTTTCCTGACTGTATTACATGTAAGTTAGGTAAGAGTAAGTCTCTTCCTTTTCCTGATCAGGGTTCCCGTGCTCAAAATTGCTTTGATCTAATACATAGCGATGTGTGGGTATTTCACCCGTTATTTCTCATGCCAAATACAAATATTTTGTTACCTTCATCGATGATTATAGCAAATATACCCCGATTTATTTTTTACGGGCTAAATCCGAGGTATTTTCGATGTTCCAACAGTTTGTAGCTTTAGTGGACACACAATTCTCTAAACATATCAAAATCTTACGTTCTGATTCGGGGGGTGAATATATGTCTACTGCATTTTAATCATTCCTCAATAAAAAGGGAATAATTTCACAACATTCATGTTCATATACACCACAACAAATGGGGTAGCCGAACGTAAAAATCGTCATCTGCTTGACGTCACTCGTACATTGTTACTTGAATCGATGGTACCTTCTCAATTTGGGGTTGAAGCCCTATCTACCGCGGTTTTTTCTTATCAATCGTCTTCCATCGCGTACATTAAACTTAGCCTCTCCTTATTCCCGTCTCTATAATCGCATGGCTAGTTATCTAAATTTACATACTTTTGGTTGCGTCTGTTTTGTACACTTGCCAGGGCATGAACGACACAAGTTGTCGGCTCAAGCTACTAAATGCGTCTTCATGGGTTATAGTAACTCTCACAAAGGCTATATTTGTTATGACGTCTCTTGTCATAAATTTCGTATTTCACGACATGTTGTTTTCTTTGAAAATCACTATTACTTTAGCAGCAATCTGGCTCCGTCAATGACTTCGTCAACAGTTATGCTCCCATCATTTGATTCCCTGTCTTCTACTCCTCAACGCTTCAAACCTGGTCTCGTGTATGAAAGAAGGCGTCCTGCTGCGCCACTTAGTGAGCCCGACCCCCCACCTGATCCGGTTCAACAACTGGACTCTGGTCCTGAAACATTGCTTCGTCGTTCGACTAGGCCGTCTCATGCACCCGATATGTATGGCTTCTCTCCAACCTCATTCCATGCTACATTGTCCTCTAATTCTATTCCCCGATCTTACTCCGAAGCTGTCAAGCTTCCCTATTGGGAAAAAGCAATGGTAGACGAATTACAGGCTCTTCAAGAAAATGATACATGGGATGTGGTATCTTGTCCGCCCAATTTTAAAGCAATTGGGTGCAAATGGGTATTTTCTGTCAAGCTTCGTTCAGACGGGACCTTGGATCGCTATAAAGCCAGATTAGTTGCTCTTGGCAATCGCCAAGAATATGGAATCAATTACGATGAAACATTGCACCTGTTGCCAAAATGACCACCGTCTGTACAATTCTTTCAATTGCCGCTTCTCGGGGTTGGCCACTGCATCAAATGGATGTTAAAAATGCCTTTCTCCATGGTGATGTAAAAGAAGACGTTTACATGAAACTTCCTCCAGGGCTTTCCTCTCCTTCTTGTTCGGCAGTCTGTAAACTGAAGCACTCTATTTATGGACTAAAGCAAGCACCACGAGCCTGGTTTGATAAATTTCGCACAACACTGCTTCGTTTCTCATTTCAGCAAAGTAAGTATGACTCCTCTTTATTTCTTTGCAAAACAACGGCAGGTGTTGTCCTCCTTCTAGTCTATGTGGACGATATTGTCATTACTGGGACAGATTCTTCTCTGATCACTCGACTACAACATCATCTTCATGTTTCTTTCCACATGAAGGATCTTGGTCCACTTACATATTTCTTGGGGTTAGAAATCTACAGTGATTCTTCTGGCATTTTCTTAAATCAGCACAAATATGCCCAGGATCTTATCACATTGGCTCGTCTTGATGAAACTTCCTCCGTCGATACTCCATTGGAACTCAATGTGAAATATAGGCGTGACGAGGGTGATCTCCTCTATGACCCTGCTATGTATCGTCAATTGGTTGGCAGCTTGAATTATTTAACCATCACACGGCCTGATATCTCCTTTGCTGTTCAACAAGTCAGCCAGTTCATGCAATCTCCACGACACTTACATCTTGCTGCAGTCCGTCGCATTATTCGATATCTACGTGGCTCACCTTCTTGTGGCTTATTTTTCCCCACAGGCAATCCACTAAATCTCATTGCTTACAATGATGCAGATTGGGCTGGCTGCCCGGACACTCGTCGCTCAGCTACAGGATGGTGCATGTTTTTGGGTTCGTCCTTAATCTCTTGGAAAAGCAAGAAACAAGCAAGAGTCTCCAAATTGTCTACAGAATCTGAATATCGGGCGATGTCTGCTGCTTGCTCTGAAATTCTTTGGCTCCGTGGTCTTTTGCGCGAAATTGGATTTCCACAAACCCAACCCACTCCACTTCATGGAGACAACACCAGTGCTATTCAAATTGCCACCAATCCGGTCTTCCATGAACGCACTAAACATATTGAAGTGGATTGTCATTCTATTCGCGAGGCAGTTGACAGCAAGACTATCACTTTACAACATGTTTCCACCGATCTTCAACTTGCAGACATCTTCACCAAGTCCATGACTCGACAGCGTCATCAATTCTTAATTGACAAATTGCTGCTTAAAACCAGCACCAATTTGAGAGGAGATGACAGTGTAAAATAGTCTAGCATTTAGGCTATTACATTAGGATGTAAATTTGGCAGATAATATTTTAAATTAGTCTGTTAATATTCTTTCCATACATAGGTTGTACTTTCCTTATATAAGTTGTAATTGTATCCTATTTAATAGAGTGATGAATGAAGAGAAAGATATTCAGAAAGAAAGTCAATTTGTATTACAAAGTTGACCCTTGTCTCCCTGGATTATCCGCAGTAGGCATGCAAATATGCATGCTACGGAGTGGAGCAAACCTAGTAAGGGAGGGGTAACTTGTATAGAGACCCGTGCCATTTCAAAGAGGTTAAAATTCTACATGAAAAATCAATGAACTAAAACCTTTTTCTTTATTTCATAAATTGATAGCTGAGGCTCCTGTCGACAATTATTTTGTAATACATATGTATTATATGTAAGGGGCGAACCTTGGCGCGAGAGTAAAGTTGTTGCAGGGAAGACTGCGTGCATTAGGCCCAATGGGCCCGACCCCTCCCGGACCCTGCGCATCGCTGTAGCTTTGTGCACCGGATTTGCCTCTCTCATATGTATTATATCTGAAATATATAAAATTATCCTAAAATTAAAGTTCTTAAAGTCGCAAGTTATTTGGATATATGTTTCTTCTCGGTCTTAAAAAAATCTTAAATAATTTCCAAGACACACGTTTCACCTCCTTGCCCCAAATCGAAAGTAAATTGCATTATATCGACCCCAACTAAAATCTTGGTTCTATACCAGCTTCTATGTCAATATATTTCTTACATTTTCTTGTCTTTCTCATCTTACTCGTTTTCCTACAAATGGCATGTCTCTAGATGTTGGTGCTTCCTCTGGTCAATCCATTGGTTGGAGAGAAAGTGATACTCAGTGTAGCCCTGCTGGCATCAGTAGCATACGTAAATTGCTTCGCTAAATACAGTTCATTACACTGTTGTTTGAAAAATATACAGTAATTCTTATTATTTTTCACGAGATGTGTTGTTTGTGCAGGGGCTGCTTTATGGCTTGGCATGGGCATCTTGGGTATGTATGCCGTCAAAATATTGGAGATAATGCTTTTTTCCCGTTTCTTTTTCATAGGAATGTCACTTGAATGCGTCACTCAAGATCGATTCTTATGCTTTTCACATAAAAAATCATTAGCATATCCATAGTATACTTGTAGACTAGGGCATGTAAGTTGCCAATGCAATCAGGTTATACTCAAGTTTACTTGCAAAATTCTCCAGTATCTTCAATTTTTCCTTGTTACATTGTAATGCGCACTTCATAATTCCAAGGTACTCAAAAACAGATATCTAAATATGGAAAACATGTCAATGCTGAATCTGACCATTTATTTATGTACTTCTACTTGGAGGTGTTGCCTCACGTTTACTTCTTAAGGGGGTGGAACTATAATGTTATATTGTATGTATCAGGGGGAAGAGGGGAAAAATAATTTAGCAACAAGCTACTCGTGAAATTTGAGTACCCTTTGTTCAGTCTGTCGCTGATAGCATGCATATTAGTAAGAACTAATTCATGGGGATGAAATGTGAGATTCATCAATCCCCTTGTAAATATGTGATCTATCTCATGTTATGTTCTATTTATTGACTTGTCTACTGCTGATAATAGGTACCATATTTGAGTGCTGCTTTTGGAGTCATCTACGTCCTTGTGAAACCTTCTGTGAGCACTTACCATTGCATAAACTTCATTCCACCACTATTGGTGCAATATTCTGCATAGCATTAGAACGTTTATTTTTTGGATTATATCAACTTAATTCCAATTTCATTCATTATTTGTGTATTTTACAGACTTACGCTGTGATTTCTAAGGCATCAAACTCAGTAGATCAGGTTAGTCTACAGTCTACAGCAAAACACTTTACGTTAGGAATAAGAAAGCAACTAATAATATGTTTATTCCTACAGTGGTGATTGTTAAGTTTACGCCAATCTTCAAATCCTTTGCAAGAAAGGTTTTCTGTTTGATCTTTCCTTTAAGCTGACACGCCTTTTACTTGGACTAAGATCTGATATCTAATGAATTGGGCATGGCTCATCCTGAAACACGGAAGTGATACTCGCATAGTCTTCATTTCATATAGCAAAACAGCCCTTGCATGACCAGAAATCCCTTGTTGTGAGCGTCGGGCTTCTTTTGAAATTCCAATGATAGCCACATGTTTTATTTCATGTATAAAAGACATACCTTGCATGATCAGAAATCCCGTGTCTTTTGAAATTCTTATGTCATCAAACATCTGAAATTGTTTGCGAGGATTCATGAAAGTATTTTGCAATATCTTGTTCGAGCCCGTGTTAGATGTTGAAAATATTGAATGGAGGGAATATAATGATTAGTTAGTTTCGACCTTTTATCATGCTCACGGTTCCCTAGTAAGTAACATTTTGTGCATTGAACTCCACTGGCGACTAGATCATATAAATCATCGTTCCACAAAAATGATTAACTCAAGGTTATAATGCAATCTTTTAAACCATTACAAACTCGTACCAAAAACAGATGTGGACAAAAAACCTTTCTTCTACTTGATCATCTTGAATCAGGGAAAAGCACAAGGATTCGTAGCTGGTGTGCAGTCCATTGCAAGCTTGCTTTCGCCAATTGTAATGAGTCCGCTAACCAGTAAGTCAGCAGTTCCATTTCCAACAAGACTCCAGTGTTAGCAACGTCTTAATCCTTGCTTTGTCTTGTTGCAGCATGGTTTCTATCAAAAAATGCACCTTTCAACTGCAAAGGTTTCAGTATCGTGTTTGCATCGTTAAGCATGGTAACTAAACCAAACGCATATTGACTTCTACAGAAGCAGTCCTTACGGTTAATACTCGGGGCAGTCTTGAAACAAATCTTACATTATGTTTCAGGTGATTTCGTTATACTTCGCTTTGAGGTTGAAACTAGATTCCCCATCGAGCAAAAATTTAGAAGATGGACTAGAAAACATTGAAGCACCTCTTTTATCCTAAGCTTAAATCGGGTTAGCAAGACACATGGACCTCTCGAGTATAGAACTTTGGATAATGGCGCGCTTCTTGATTGGTGCTGTCCTCCTCCTAACAAGATTTGTACATATATACAAGGACATATGAACTAACAGTTGTACCACCAATGTATAATGTAGGAGCATTTGCACTAAAAAAATTACCATGGGTGTTTGTTGTTGAACGTTTTATGAGCAAAAAATCCTACTTTGTGATTCTAATCAACTTATTTCTGTGCTTTGAGTTCATATAAGTTTCACTTGTTCAGGCTACGCATACTACCTACTTTGTGATTCTAATCAACTTATTTGTGGCGCTATGCTTTGAGTTCATATAAATTCACGTCTTTAGGCTACCCATTTCAACTTCTTTTTAATTTACTATCATGGATCACATGTACTTGCAACTCAGTTGATAGTTTATCAAATGTAACATCGAGTTTCACAATCAAACGATATGAGCCTTAAAAGTGGAAACAATACTAGTGACTAGAGGCACCAATGCTTTCGATCTCGTACAATGTAAGGATAAATAAGCTAAAAATATTGCAATAAGATTACAAAATAGGAACTGCAACAACTCGTATCTTCAAGAAGGCTAAGAATATGATTTTGCATATCGCTAACAAATACTAAGAAAAAAGAGTCAGAATTATCCCAAGTGTGAAACGATTTATCTTGAAAATTTAGTACGCTGCTTCTACGAGGACTAAACAGATTACATAATGAATGCTGACAGGGCCACAGCACAGCATAGCATAATTATACAAGTCTGCAATACAAGAAATGGTCTTTTGTAACATGAAAAAGAAAAAGAAAAAAAGAAGAGGAAATATATATATATGTATATATATATATAGATATATATAGATATAATAATAATAATGATGATAAAACCCAGGATGCTTTGTTCAAAAAAAAAAACCCAGGATGCTGTAATTTATCAGCAACAAGTAGTTTGCTACAGAGTGCCTACCTGTTCATCAGTTCATGTATGACAGGTAACGTTCATCATAGGAACCCAAGTGTGTGAAAGGCGGCAGTCCAGTTTCTGAACTCGAAGAGGTTCTCAATGTCCCCTCTTTCAAGGGTGAACGAGGGGTAAAAGGGAGAACAATATTTCTGTAAGGATCAATGTGGTTAGTTTGATTGTAAGATGGTGGAACGGTGCCTAGTTTTGGCTGACTGAGGGACCTTTGAGGAGGAACTCCGGACCTGGTTTCAGTATAAGCGCTAGAAGGAACGGTGAGAAATTCGTCATTAGATAAATCTACTTTAGGATTAATATGAGGCCCAATAAAGAATTTGCCACCAGAAACTTCATGTGGGAAACTCAAAAAACTCGATGGTTCCCCAATGTCAGGATGGTTGGCTACGGTATATGCTTTATATTGACCTTCAGCTGGTAACCGAAGAAGGGCATGAGAACCAGGGGGAATTTTGAAAGTATCACGCATGTTTGAAGTTCCTCTGTCCACCAGTGACGAGCTATTGAGTTTCTCTTGTAGCATTGATTTGGCTTCCTGAAGTGCCTCCAGTACTGATCCTAAATTATTTGAAGTTTCTTGTGGCAACACTGTGAGATCGAGGGATGAAGAGCTGCTCGGAGAAATAAACAATGGCATGCTTTTCTCTGCATGAGAAGAATCCTTTGATGAAGGGTATGCCATATTACTTGACATGGGCATCAATTGTTGGCATGTATGCAGAGAGTTGTCGTGATGCGATCTTGAAATTTCTTGATCATTTTTCCCGTTTGATACCAGAATTGAAATTTCTGATTCAGGAGATTTTGGCGAATCCTGTAAGAATCCCTTTTTCGTATCGAAGAGTGATGCCAAACTCTTGGGAGTGTGGGGCTCTTCGCTGAATAGAGTTCTGAGGGATTTTCCCTTCATTTCTTGATTATTTGAACTCAAGGTTCCAGCAGCATCTGATATTTCAGGTAGCTTAATCTCATCTCGTTCTTCGGTCATATCAGAACAGTTACCAGGATCTCCAGAATCCTGGTAATTCATGGACAAGAAAGTATAAAACTGTCTGGGGGATTACATATATATCTATATCTGGTGCATTAAAGATATAAGATCAGCAAAATACAAGAAAGCGTTTTGTTCTAATCAAAGAAGTCCTTGATTTCCCCCAAAAAAATTCATGAAAGTATGCACATGAAATACTGATAAGAATATTGTCCCAATTCCTATATTGCTAGAATTATTTAACCAGCCTCTACCGAATGCCAAAATATATCACCCTTTTGAATTTCTTCTTAGAGAAACCAAAGCCAAGTCAGGTGGATATAACTACATTCTCACCTCATATTTAACAATTATACCCAGTTAAAAAGGCAAACATGCATCAAGACATATATCAAGTATCAAGAAAAGAGAGAACAAAAATTATGTAAACCGAAAGCATACAATATAAGATGCTAGTTTGCTAAAGCAGTACTGATGCTTCTTCTCCTGAATCAAATCTTAAATGAGATTGACCAAATATATTCTTATTGATATGGAACATGGTCGACTCGTCGAGCTTATTCCACCCAATACTGTCCTTTTTCTACATCAAATAGAAGATTGGCATGTTTAAACTTGAGCCTCAGTAATCTGATTCTATGGAAATATGCCAATGTTGGCTCTGGTTGCCATTTTCCCAAAATACATACATCTTTCAAATACATAGTCATCACAATCAATTTCAAAAATTCATTTTCATCTCATAATCATTACTTCTAATTCAACTTTATATCTTCCCCAATATATTCTTTAGTATAATAAATCAACTTCAAATCTAGTAAAAAAGTTCATCTTTAGTACACAATATGCATCACATTCTTGAATATAATATCCGAAAACATATTTTTTTTCTCAAAATGCTTCCCCAAAAAAATTAACACAACCAAACATTACCTTTGTTTTTCTCACAAGAAGAAGCGGATTGATGATGTGGTTTGAGTGAAGTATTCCCAATGGTTTCGATATTTCGGTTGAACAAGCAACAAGAAAACCTCAAAATGTCATAGTATTATCTATGTGAAAACGGATTAGGATTCATCTCAATTATAGTCGAGAGAAAAAATGCAGACATTGGTAATTGTTGACCAATATTAGAAAAGACTAGTCACTAGCATATATTTTTAGTGCGCCAAATATAAACCCAAACCTTTCAAATATCGGAAAAATAATGGTGAATATTTGTATGGATTACTTCAATGGCTAAACAGTTGAAACTGATAAAAGTTACCTGTTCGCAACTGTTTCTCTCTCTAAACTTATCCTCCCATTCTCTCTGGGCCTTTTCCTCCTCTTCATATTGACCAATGAATTGTGCCTGATGTTGCAATGCACTTTCCATGTCTTTATCTCTTCCATGTACAGTAATGCATTGATCATTAATTTTTTGGCTTCCACTATCTGATTCTAACATGGGGTTATCCACTGGTTTTTTCCCAATATCATGGTTGTTGCTATCCCTTAATGCATCAAGCTCACCATCAGAGCGGTTTGAAACATCTTTAAAAAACGTGGCTTTCAGAGGGTCATTCTGAAACTCTTCTATTGCTCTGATAACAAAACGAATATTACCATTCTTGGTGCACTGTGAAACAGGCTTTACAGTTCAGGAATTAACTGAGTTCAAATGCAATTAGTTGAGTATATCATGTGTTCACAAGATTAGGAGTAAAAGGTGATGGATTGGTCAATCATGACTAAAATTATATATTTGTCCTATTTTTCCCTTTATACCATGTAACTACTGTGTGGTTTCATGAAGTCAAATGTGTGGGTCGTCCATGTTCAAACATATTTCAAGCACATCTTTGGAGTTTCATAGTACTGGTGTAAGTTCATGTGCTATCTATCCAAAGGAGAAAGTTAATGAACCAGAGTTCAAAGTCTGCGGCAGGAGAACACACCTGGTATCCCTGCGCCTTATTCTGCGACATGATTTAACGGCCAGTCGTGCTGAAGATCCATTAAATGCAAAATTAGCTCTTCTTTTAATTGAGCCCATGTGTTTCCTCTTATCAAGAGAATACTGGGAATCTTTAGTACTTTTCCAGGACAAGCTTCTACCAGTTGATGGAGAAGATCCAATTTCAGAGCTATAATATGCCTCCATTTCATTTTTTCGTGCTTTAATCTTGGTTGAAGTATCTCTTAATATCAACAATTCGGTCTTGAATTCATGTAGGGTTCCATCCTGATCAGAATTTGAATCAAATCCCTCTGAAATGTCGCTTATTCCATGGTTCTCAAGAATTGCAAGAACATCTGCAGTTGCCTTTTCAGCTTTCTTTCTTTGAATAGATGTAAACTTCAATTGCTCTTCAAGTCCCAATACCTGCATATATTTACGGGTTTAGAAACTATAACTGCAAAATAGGACTAGAAATGGAGGAGGAGCCATGGGGGTTAAAGGCACTTGCGCATCTTCACACTTATGCTGCTCCCTTGTCTTGCACCTGTTCAATCCAGGTAGCATACACCACATTTTGAAGAATTAACTTTTCGGTCACTCAGTTTTTAAATTTTTTAATAATTTGGACTGTAATTTCCTGAATCTAAAAGTGAATTATTATAAATTACACCAGACAGGAATACAAGACGAATGGAGAAAATCAATTACTGCCACTCACTTTCTTGGAAAGTTCCTCAGCTCTTTCCATTGCTGCTTTCGAGACGGATCTTTCAGATAACAACCTTGCTCGGAGAAATTTAATCGTCATTGCCCTGGAATCTTCTATGTTCGTGTTTTCCCTGACACAACAACACTTCAAAGGATCACAAATAGTACTAAAAGATCAATGTTAAATGAAAATGATATGCCTTGTCACTGAAGAGTAGAAACGTATCACTTTCAGAAAACAATTGATGCAAGTTCTGTTTACTTTAGATAACAAAATTAAAAGATTCTATCATGCTACGAATACACCTGAATATACTATACAAATGTCAAGTCAAGGTTTCTGCAGGTTGAAGTCCTTATTCATATGTGATACTCTAAAAACATATACGGGTTGAACACCAATATAAGAATTACAACATCCTTATGATTACATCTGAAATAAGACCATCTGGATTGGTTCCCTTAATCAAACAATCAAGACCTTTTTATGGCATCCCCAGTCATAGACATTTAGATAAACAATATCTAACATTATTTCTTTTATATATTTTTTTATTAGAAAATTTGAACAGAACCATCGAAATCCCAGAGGTAAACTAGAACAGTATGATCAAAAGAAACTTAAAGAAATTAAATAATATGCACATATCATGCAACTGCATTGTTAGCAATTTTAAGCTTTGATTACCGCAGAGACTCAAAATTCAATTACAACTACTTATTTTTTACCATATTCACAAACATCACCAAATAACTAAAAGAA
The DNA here is from genome assembly GCA_907163345.1 of Haberlea rhodopensis. Lineage (NCBI taxonomy): Eukaryota > Viridiplantae > Streptophyta > Magnoliopsida > Lamiales > Gesneriaceae > Haberlea > Haberlea rhodopensis. Next base: position 7,625,065 of record CAJQUN010000013.1, read on the forward strand.
TCAAATAATACAAAATTTTCACCATAAAGAAAAGATACACATAAGATTTCCCAACTTCCGAAAGCTCAAAGGTAAAAGTGAAAACCCAGCAATTCCTAAGAGTTGTATCGACAAATGATAAGGGCGCACGATGAAAACCAGAAAAAGAAAAGCTTACATAAAAAATTTAGCAACATAAAAATCTTGATAAATAAGAATTGAGACAATTTCGTTTGATGCAAATAAAATAATCGGAATGCCATTACCTCTGTTCTCGATCTTCGTTCACAGAACTAGACATTTTTTTAGCTACTCCAGCTCCTGCAACAAGTAAAAATGAAAACTGAAATTTTTTTGAACGCAAAAATTTGAGGAGAAGACATGTGTTAACAATTAGATTAGGTGTCACTGAAATAAAATGAAGAAGAATAGTAAGGAATTGCAATTTTGACCTGAGGAAATACGCTGACTACTGGTCAACGGAACAACACTTGGTGAAAGTACTGTAAGAAACGTTGTCTATTTTTGAATTATTTGTAAAAATGTGTTTCGACAGTTAGGGAGCATAGTTAAGAAATGTATAGATTCGTTTATTTTGCTTCATTCTGTAATTCTTTGAGCAATAAGATCAGGTAATTTCCCACTTCGGTTCTTTCTTTTAACATGACGTCAGACCTAGATCAATTCATCGATCATTTGCTCATAGATTCAAAAAAAAAAAAGCAATGTGTGACGTTCTTCAGAAGCAGAATATAGAGTGATGGCTACTTCTACATGTGAATTAGTTTGAATTGATGGAGTTATGAGGGAGCGGGAGTGGATTGCAAGAACCAACAGTGTTGTGATGTGATAACAAAGTTGCCTTGTGTATAGCTTCGAATCCTATGTGTCATGAGCATACGAAGCATATAAATATAGATTGTCACTTGGTTAGAGAAAAGATTCAAGAGAAATTCTTAAAAGACATCGCATGTAAGGACACACGAGCAACCTGCTGATATGTTCACAAAGTCCTTAGGGAAGAGCGAACACAGAGATTTATCATCCACGATCTTGGCATTATGAACATGTACCAAGCTTGAGAGGAGCGTAAAGAAACGTTTTCTATTTTTGTATTATTTATAAGAACGTGTTTTGACAGTTAGGAAGCATAGTTAAGAAATGTATAAATTTGTTTCTTTTGCTTCATTCTGTATTCTTTGAGCAATAAGATCAGGAAATTTCCCACTTGAATTCTTCCTTTTAACATAGACGAAGGGGTCTTTAATATATTCTAATAGTTTGCTAATTAAATTTGTTCATGTGTATTACATCGTTCGAGTGATAAAAAAAAATTAATTTTCTTGAAGCTTACAAAAAAAATTAAATTAATTATTATATCATCAAAAAAGTGTGATTACATTCTGATATCAATAAGAGGTAAGGCAATATCTCCCTGTTCTTCAATGCTAATAAAAATTGTGTCAATCTTGCTTTGGATTCACACATCAGAGACCTGGAATCACGAAATAAAAGTGAGAATGGGTCGGAAGTTTTCCAGCGTATCCCCTCCGACGCTCAAGTCAGACGAGAGGATACGAGAAAATATATACTTGTAAAGTAAGTGAAAGAAATTATGAATGCCCAAACATATAGATTGAATATGGTATTTATAGGCGGAGGAATAAGAATTACCATGTACCAAGGACTCCTTCCATATCTATCCAAATCTTATCAAGATATGATAAAATCTTGTGAATGCAATCAAATCCCCGATATTGCTCCGTAGATCTCGCATTTGCCTAATTTAGGAGATATAATTCCCCGGTTGCGTCAATGTATTAAGCAAGTAATGAGAAGAGGTCGGTCAATGAGCTCGGACCCAAAAAGAGTTCTTCAGAACGTCGGAGGAGGGCGAATATGTGAGGTAGAACATGTCGGCCAACCAGGTCGGTATAAGACAACTAGGACATAAAGGAAACATATCGGCCCATCAGGTGGTGACTATTATTAATGGGTATCACATCCCCCCTCCTAGTCAAGCTGACGTCATAGACTAGAAGCTCGTGTGTAGAATTCATCGAAGAACCGAGCTAAGTATGTAGGAGGACGGTAAAAATAGGTATGTCGACGGCTCTAAATAGATCTAAAAGCTCGTAAGAGACTAAGTAAAATGAGGTCGGTCTAGGTACTAAGAGCTTGACCGAAAGTGATCAGATAACCTCGTAAAGGTCATGTGAAGTAATAAACTCATCCTTCCGGTAGGCTTTTTGCTCATTCTGGCTTGGGAATTTCAAGAGCCTAAGCTCGGCGAACCTATCCAGGGATCCTAAGTGGGCATATGTTATTTAAGCTTGACCAAAATGCTCGAATTCTCGTCCGTATGGATGTCCTGTTCATTCTGACTTGAGCATTTCTAAGAGCTCAAGCTCGGCAGGTCCTATCTGGGGAATTTAGGCAATAAAATTTTTTTTGTAACCTGGTTCATGCGCTTGAAAGGCTCAAAGAGCTCTATCAAAGCATGGCCTAACAAATGCGAGGTGAGCTCGTCGTAAACTTAGCTCCTGAAGTCATGTGAAAACCCTTAAAGCCTGATGTAATCAAGACCGAGGTGAGCTCGTCGTAAACGTAGCTCCTGAAGTGAACTCGTCGTAAACGTAGTTCCTGAGGTCGGGTGAAAATCCTTAAAACCTGACGTAATCAAGGCTGAGATGAGCTCGTCGTAAACGTAGCTCCTGAAGTGAACTCGTCGTAAACGTAGTTCCCGAGGTTGGGTAAAAATCATTAAAGCCTGACATAATCAAGGTTGAGATGAGCTCGTCGTAAACGTAGCTCCTGAAGTAAACTCGTGGTAAACGTAGTTCCCGAGGTCGGGTAAAAACCCTTAAAGCCTGATGTAATCAAAGATGAGGTGATATCTTCGTAAACGTAGCTCCTGGAGTCGGGTGAAAACCATAATGATGACCACTTTTTGTCTAAAATTCATTTTTTGTTTGACATCTCTTTTTGTTTGACTGATGGACTCCAATTGTTTGTGAGGTCGGCCTTAGGCTGAAGCTCATGAGTTGGCTGATCATGAAGGACTAAGAGACGATGAACTGGAGCTGAAGAGCTATAGAATCGTGACCCAAAGTTGAACATTGGTTGAATAGCTATGACGGGCCTCTAACTGAAGAGCTGTGGGAGGGCTCTAGTTGAAGAGCTGGCTGAAGCATTACCTGAAGCTGAAAGCCGAAGATAACTTATGGATGAAGAGCTAGAGGAACATTACTTGAACCTTTGGTTGAAGAGCTATGCAGGACCTCGAACTGAAGAGCTAAAGTTGAACAGATGGTTGAACTGGTCGAGGAAGACCTGAAACTGAAGAGTTGGGAGGAGCTCAGGATGAATTGCTCGGGATGAAGAGCTGGTGATGGCCTCCTTCTGAAGAATTGAGGATGCGCTTGAACTGAGCTGGGGATGACCTCGAGATGAAGAGCACCGGATGACCTCCGAGAGAAGAGCTAAGGATGAGCTTGTCGAGGATGACCTCGAGATGAAGTGCCCGGAATGACCTCCAGGTGAAGAGCTAAAGATTACCATCTGATATCAATAATAGGTAAAGCAATACCTCCATGTTCTTCAATGCCAATAATAATTGTGTCGATCTTGCTTTGGATCCTCACCTCAGAGACCTGGAATCACGAAATAAACGTGAGAAGGGGGCCAAAAGTTTTTCGACGTGTCCCCTCCGATGCTCAAGTCAGGCGAGATGATACGAGAAAATATATACTTGTAAAGTAAGTGAAAGAAATTATGAATGTCCAAACATGTAGATTGAACCTAATATTTATAGGCGGATGAATAAGAGTTACCATGTATCAAGGACTCATTCCATGACTATCCAAATCTTATCAAGATATGATAAGATCTTATGAATGTAATCAAATCCCCGATATTGCTCTGCAGATCTCGCACATGCCTAATTTAGGAGATACAGTCCCTTGTTGTGTCAATGTATTAAGCAAGTTATGAGAAAAAATAGGTCAATGAGCTCGGATCCAAAAAGAGTTCGGAGGAGGGCAAATAGGTGAGGTAAAACACGTCGGCCAACCAGGTCGGTCCTATAAGTAAGACAACTAAGACGTAAAAGAAACATGTCGGTCCATCAGGTGATGATTAAAAAATATATATTTAAAACAATTAACTTGATGAAGTAGACTTATGTCTCGGTTATTTCTTTTAATAAACGATAGAATACCAATCATATCAACGGATTTTAAATATTTATTGCTATTCGAAAATGGGACTGAATTACATAAACTATTAGCGATTAAATAATCAAGACAGTCGCTATTTAGCGCAGCTAACATAATTTTAAGTTGACCATAGCTAAAAATTGGATTTTTTACATGAGTTTTATGTACATTAATAGTTTAATAAAAAAAGTAATTTGTTGAAGACGTCGATGAGGATATAATGGAATTGATGAATTTAAGGTTGAAAGCTTCAAAGTTAATACTACAATAAATGACTTGGACAAGACGGTCAAAGGAGTATGGGTGTAAAATGCTTGTATTGACTTGATTTGAGCTTAATTTATGGATTAATTCGATATAATTGGTCTAAAATATTGACATATTAGTTTATATACTTTTTAAGTAAAAAATAATGTGTTTTAATATTGAGTTGATGTATAAGTTATGCACAAACTAGGTGAATATAAGTTTTTTTTCCGGTATTATGGGTGATCATCTTATTATTCAAAATGAAATATTCCCTTCTGCTTCCTTATTTTTCCGTACAACAAAAATCCATACAAAGATTAATATATAAAAGCAAGTTTTATGTGGCACCCAAATTATTCTATAGTTTATATTATTTTCAATCGCACATTCATCATTTCCAATATATGTCTTCGGCTATTAATATTAATTAAAGCAACTCACTCTACTAAGTTCTTGATTCTTAGCTAACCAAAAAGGATTAAACCCAAATGTCTCACAAGATATTCTTGAAAATCAACAAAAAGTGTAGCCATCAACATAATGAGCATTCCAGAAGTAGAATTAGGAGCAAGAATCCTGAAATGTACTAAATGAACTGAGAAAAATCCAACAAACATGCCAGAACGAATAGAAAGAATGAGTTAACAAATCATAGAACTTCCATCGACCTTCAAAAAGAGTCGAAGAATGCTCCCTGGGAGCTTATTTCAGAAACTTCTGAGAGATTGTTCTCCAATGCTCTTACCAAATTTTCAAAGTAATCCCTTGTAACTCGAGTAAGAGTCGTTATCTTGCATCGAAAATTACCGAAATCCTTCAAAGGGCCATCGGCTGTGAGGTATCTCTCCATCTCCTTCTCTGCACAACGGTGGAGCCTCTCCAGAGCTTTCTCTGCCTCCCCTTGCAAGTGCTCGAAAAACCTCATTTTCCCACTTTCATCTTCAAGAATGAAATATCCGTAAGCATATGACCACTTCAACACCCTCCTGCATTCCACTATTTGTTCCCACGCCTCGGTCACGAAGCCTAGTTGAACCTCGGGTACTCTTTGTATTCCAGAAAGTTCCTGAATGTACTCTTTTTTCGCTCGATTTAGATCAACCATAGCTATCTTTTTTGAGTTATCACTTTCTGCCCACCTTTCATAGTAATAAACATATCTTTCCAAATCTTTTTTAACTATATTCAGACTTCTCTCTTCTACACTCATAGCCTGAGTATACCGATTGCACAAGTGTGAGGAACCCTCAGATCCCTTCCAAGATACAAGACACAACCAACAAAACTCGAATTCACAAGGTGGTCGACATGTCATATGATTACAACCTTGGCTTTTTTCAATCGGTTGATTACACTTGGGGCATGGCTTCGTAAAAGCATTTACCCAGGTGATATTTTCGGCTTCGTTGCAGTTCTTTTCATACCATTTCGCCACCGTTCTGCAGTCTATGGGACGGTGTGCCTCCTCCATGCATTTCCAACAGAACTTGTGACCGCAATCACAATTCACATCATAGTTTGCGGATACACCAGCTTCATACTCTACCGCATTTTCACAGCCAGGTGCCGCGCACCATTTACGCTTCTTGCTTCCGTCTACATAAGACCGTAAAAGATACTTTTCGTACTTGGCCATATCCGATTTAGATGCTAAAGTCCGAATCATGTCTAATCCTACAATGGCGGGACATGAGGATTTTGGACACTTCAATCTCAAGCATCCAATTCCACCATCGTTAATAGATTCAGAAATATTAGTTTTCCAGCACTTAATACAAAAGGGATGCCCACATGAGGCCCACCTTTTCTGGTCTCCATTGCGGATTTTACAGCAGAGGTTGCAATAAAATCTTGAACGTTTAATGGAAGGATTTTCCAGTATACCCACAGATTTACGAACCCTTTCTTCGTCGGGAAACCATTCTTCGTGAACCCTAGTAACATCCCAATTGTAATGACACAGCAAAGCGCAGGCTTCAGATTTTGAAATGTGAAGAACGTTTGAAATTGACGAGATATCGTTTTGTTGATGTTGTAAGATGTCTTTTCCTTTCAAGATTTTGTAGTTTTTCTGTTGGCTGGCGACGGCCTGGCAAACACTGTCGAACTCCTCATCGCCTCCATGATCTACCAATTCCTCCTCCAATTCTACGTAGACTATCGGCTTGATCGGAATCACTTTAATGCCGCAGCCGCAGTAGTAGGAATCTGTATCATCCGAATCCATAAAACTCACTGAAAAAATAGATTACGATCAAGGGTTTTCAATTCTCCGCGGCCGGGAAACGCATAATATGGTTGTGCATGCAAGAGTTTTCCTTCTTATTTTCTTTGAATAAAGATGACTAATATCAGTCTATATTAAGCATCGCGTTTTTATTACGTTTTTGCCCTCATTTTCTAAAGAAAAACTCAAAAACAGCACAGTGCACAAGTCTCTATTAGTAAATTCATCATTTCAAATTTTAACGGCTAGCTTCAATTTCCCCTCTACAAGACAACGTCTTAACCAATATATTTCAGAATTATGTAGATGAAATTTAAAAATTATTATTATTTTTTGAAATATGGTATTAAAAATTGCTTACGTTGACCTCTTTACAAATGATAACTGATGATCAGTTATCAGTCTATATAATGTTTGATAATTTCTTTTTTAAAAAATATTAATAAATTACAAAATACAATTGTATCCGAGGGATTGCATATTTTTTCAACTTTAAGTCATACATGCACCAAATTTTTTGGTTTGAGTTTTATTCTTTTTTTCACGACGTGGGAACCCACATCTTCTATCATTCTGATGCATTCGTCAATCAAGTAAACCGTACTAGTCAATCCTGATGCGACAGGTTCAGACCGAGAAAGTGTTGACAGAGATAATAGAATTCATGACGTTACGGTCTCGAGCTCACCTTACTCCACCAACTCGAACACCCCTTAGGGGGCAAGTTTTATTCTTTTACTGGTTACTCTCGGCACGTCATTAATTGCATATATATGAAATTAATATGAATATAATTTTATATAGTAAACATTATGTAAAATATAACTATGAGACTCATTTATCCAATCAAATTTTATCTTTGAGTTTTTTATTTTGTTATGTATTAGTTCATCATAAAAATAAGGATATTTTGTGCAAGAAAAATTAGCTTATTTTAGAAACATGTTTCATCCCATTAGTTTGAAACTTCAGCTCCAGGATCAACTCCAACAACTAACAAATAACCTGGCTGGAAATCATATATAGTTGAAAGGTAGCAAAGAATCATATTCATACAAGTACTTTTAATGTAATATAGGTACTTGGAATACTCCGACTACGTGCATAATCTGACTTGATGTCTTTTATGTTTCATATATAATATTTTTATATAGACGATGGATGAAATATGTTGGTAAGGATGATTAAAGACTAAATCTTTGATTTTTCTCACTTTCTAAATGTGTTTTGAATTTATAGACATGAATAGTTTAGTTGTAATTTTTTATTTGAGAATTAAAATATTATTATCATTTCATTTTTATAGTTATTATGGTCATTTTAAGTAAATAGATTAGATTATAAAAAAGTTCATTCTTTCATAATATTACCACATACCTCTATTTGACTAAAATTATAGTTCATCTACAACTACCATATTCATATCCCCGACTTCCCAAATTCTCAGAATCACTACAATATTATCTATCCTTTATTATATATAATTATCAAAAATAATAATATAATTAATTAGATTGAGGAACTTACGCGAATGATAATGGATAAGTGTAAGACCATAATTTTAAAAGAAGTAAGTGGAAGTCACCAGTTATTGGAGGGAATAATAGTTTATATCATAATGATGATTTTTTTTTTAAATTCTTGTATGGATCGGATCGATGTCTCACGTATTGACCAATATAAAGAAATGAGTTTACCATGATATAATTATCCTCGGTTGATATGTTTGTTTTAATTTATTTTTTTATATTGATGGTATGTAAGGTCAGATCCGGTACATGTCAAAATCTCATTTTTTTTATTTTATTTTATAAGTCTTCAACTCTTGATTAGACATTTACACCAATATTTTTTTATGTTGCTAGAATGTATAAACGACCTTCTAACATACACAAAACAATTCTTACTTGGTAATTAATTAAATAATCCATCATTTAATTGATTAACATTATAAAAATAAATCAAGTGCTTTATCCCATGACTTGACCTCTTAAGCAAAAAATATTTTAATAGGGTGAGTACAATTAACCCCTCCCCAATTATAAAAAACAAAAGAACAATTAACATGATTGCTTGTTAGTGGATATTAACTTTTTGGGATATTTTATATATTTTAAAGTTTGAAATTCATCAAATTGCAGTGAAGAATCTTAATTGCACGCCACCATTATCTTTCAAAATTATTATTTATTTATCTAAATATATAAGATAGATAAATTTCATAAAAATAAAAACATTAGAAATTTTGTATGTATATGTTACCTTGTTTTTCGATTCGATTTTTAACAATAAATTTGTATGCGAAAAATAAATGGGCATCAAGATTTTTACGTGAAAACCTCGAAGGAAAAAACCATGGGACATAGTCCAACATAAATTCTATTATAATACCAATGGTTTACAATATTAATTCTCGTGCAGAAATGAAAGAAGAATCAGACTGAAAAATGGGGAGGGGGAGAGCTGGGTAGAGGCGATCCTCCCCTCTAAACCTACCGTTTATTCTTTTTATAGTTAGTCAATGTGTTTTTTGTAAATGGGCCCTTTTATTTAAAGCTAATGGGCCAGGGCATAATGTGCTAAATAATTATTGAGAAGTATCTTATGAGACATGGTCGAGCCCCTCTGGTCCAAACCACACCGGGATAATATCGAGGTATCAGTATATATATTTCATATATATTGTGGAAAGGATATTACTTGGAGAAAAACGACATGATCATCTATAATAATAACGATAACAATAATAAATCATTGATCTACTCATTGATATAATCACGTGTCTTATATTGGGCTGACTAATTTTGACAGCTCTGCACTTATATATAGGTACTGTTTTGTATGATTGAGAAGATGATCGTTGATTCTTCAACTTACACATTAAACATCATACGCTTAATGTCTATTAATTTGTTGTCACTCATATTATACATATGTTTCCTTTGATCAGATGTATTGTCAAATCCAAGAAAAAAATTATTTTAAATTCAAAAGAGAGTAACTTATGCCTATAACAAGTTTCAAATCTATTAAATATTTAAGGCACCAATCTTATTATTGTTGTTTTTTTATATAAAAAAAATACTGAGTTGAAAATGAAGGGTGAAGCTAATGACGAAGTTTGTAGAAATTTATATATGTGACCAAAAAATTAAATTTATATTATTCATGTTGTCAACGCACGCAGCCAATATTTGTACCAATGTTGAATTAGTCTTTGTTGGTATCTTATTATTCAATTGCTATAAATTTTGTGCTCTACATTAGTGCATGGTGATGCATATTCTTTCAAAATGTGAAAAAATAATTTTTTTTAAAAAAAATTAATATAAGAAACAACTACACCAATATTTTCATAGTTTTTTTTTTTAGAAATATTTGTATATATGCGATTGATCATCATTTTTAAACCACAATATCTTTTAAATAATATATATATAAACTCGCATGTCAACCATCTTAGACCAATCATATTGAGTTGATCCATAAATAAAACTCGAAATCGGACAAATACAAGTATTTTCCGTCGTCTTTGCACGCTATCTTCTGTGCAAGTGGCAAGTACCAAGTCATTATCAAAATTATTAGTGGTTTTGAAACCCCGGCAAGTTTTTGTATACAACGACTTTCGAGTTTACTTCTATAAGAGAATATATCTTACATAATTTTTCGAATTATAATATGTACAACTTTGCATATAAGTTGAAATTAATAAGAGGTGAGAATAATCATCATACACTTGCGAGTTTTTGTATACGACTTTCGAATTAACCTTTTCCAGAACTATATTTTTATTTTATCAGTAGAGATTTATATCGTAAAAACTCCGTCAGTGATAAATGTGATATGTATCGCTGCATGTCTTAAACTAAGGTAAATGATAATGATAGACCTGTGATAGTCAGCTATAAAAAATTAGTCACCTAAGCGTAGTTGTTGTTGTAGATTTCTATTGTACGATTCTCTTGTCCCTCATTTGTCCTTAGTTTTGCAAAATTGAAAATAAATTTCATATACTCATGTGTAGGGGTGGACATATGATTACTGGGAAGATGGCAAAAAAATATTAACATAAAAATAGAGGTCAATTTTTTTCTTTTGATCAAAATATAATTTAGGGGAGGACAAAGTAATTTTTGAGGGATAAAATACAATTTTAAAAGGGTAAAATTACAATTTACAATATATGTAAATTTAGGTAATAAAAAAAATTGGGAAAAGGGACACTTGCCCCCTTGCACACACGTACATCCGCACAGTCATGTGGTCGAAAATTGAGATGGTTTATATATGTTGCTTACTAGGATATTGGGTATGGCGTCAATGGTGCCTAAATCTTTTCAAATTTACGTACTTTTTTTATAAATTGACTTAAATTTTACCTTTCATATAGTATTTATGATTGAAAGACAATCTTTAATTTTAACTTTTCCTTGAAAAAATGGTCGGTTTTTTCGTGATTTGTATAACTATCTGACATTTCTCGTATATAAACATTTATATGCTCTAAAGATCATTTATCATCATATAATCACACACAACTATAAAAAATATATATACCTTTACAATTTTGTAATCATAAATAATAAAAGAAATACAAAATGTCGATATATGGTCGATTTCATACCTACAATCTCACCCATACATATGGTGTCTAAAGCTATTTTTGTAATACATCTAGTGACCATGCAACTGTACTTTGTGCATGCCTTGATGTTCTGCAAGAATTTCTTGAAACTAAATTTTTGTGTGTAGTGGACAGCAGTGCACCCATCAAATTTCTTTTTTGTGGTTTTTTATAAAAAAAAAAGTATGTTTTACTTATATATAAAAGTAAAACATAAATTTTTTTGCGTTATTCCCTTAGGGGTGTCTCCGATGATGAAGCATAAAATAAAAATATTGTAATTCTAACTCAAAGCTTCACATTAAAAATTTCATTTTAAAACACTTTGGTCAACCTTTTGATGGCAATAATGCACACATAAAATAAGAAATATTATCTCTAACTCATAGCTTCCATGGGATGTCCTTATATCGTAGCTGATACCCCTTAAATATAGTCACCACTTGATTGGTCGACATATTGTCTTTGTGTCCTGCTGATATTACTTCAGAAGACCTCGCCTCTTTCTCCGACCTCTTTGTTGGTTACCCACCTGTTTGGCCGACGTGTTTTACCTTACCTGTTCGCCCTCCTTCGAACGTTCTGGCGACCTCTTTTCGGGTCCGAGCTCCTTAGCCAAGCTCTTCTCATAACTTGCTTAATACGTACAACAAGGGAATTGTATCTCCTAAATTAGGCAAGTGCGAGATATGCGGAGCAATATCGGGGATTTGATTGTATTCACAAGATCTTATCATATGCTGAGAAAATTTGGATAAACATGAAAGTAGTCTTTGATATAGGGTAACTCTTAGTCATCTACCTATATATACCAAGTTCAATCTGCATGTTTGGACATTCCTAGTTTCTTTCACTTACTTTACAAGTGTATATTTTCTCGTATCCTCTCGCCTGACTTGAGCGTCGGAGGGGATCCACCGGAAAAACCTCCGGCCACTTTCTCACGGTTGCTTCGTGCTTTCAGGTCATCTCAGAGGATACTTACTGTCACCATCGTTGTTATTTTGAGTATTGGAGAAGAAAGAGAGTTGAACCCCCTCTCTATTGATAGAAGCAGGTCATCGCAATTTTTTGTGATATCAATTGGCGGCGTCTGTGGGAATCATGAGCAAAGACGTAGAGATTAACAACAGAAAAGGAAGAAGATTGAATACTATGTTGACCTCTATGAGGTTAATAGCAGAAAGATGAATAACAACTTCTTGAGACATACATGTGAGATCTAACATCCTAGAAGAACTTGAAAGATCTAATCTCCTATGGTGAACGCGAAAGATCTAACCTCCATTGACGAATGTGGATATAAGCTTAGAAAAGTTGATTACTTCAGTGTCATGACTATTGAGGGGACCACAAATACAAATCAGATGACCCAACTGCTTGGAGGTCATCCCCAACTCTCCAGCCAGAACTCATCATTATCTCTTCAATCAGATGTCATCACGAGCTCTTCGTCTTGCCATCAATAGATCATCCTTAGCTCTTCAATCAGAGGTCTTCATGAGCTCTTCATCTTGGTCAACATGAGCTCATCATTAGCTTATCCATCGGATGTCATCATGAGATCTTCACCTTGGTCATCATGAAATCATCAAGTCTTTAGGAGGTCATTTACGATTCAGGAGATCATCTTCAACTCTTTAGGAGGTCTTCAACTCTTCAGGAGGTCATCATCAGCTCTCCTAAGCCAGAGCTCATCCCCGGGTCTTCAATAAAAAAATCTTCCTTTAGGAAGATGTCATCATCAGCTCCTTAGCCAGAGTTTATTATGAGGTTTTCAATCAAAAATCTTCAGGGAGTCATCCTTAGCTTCTCAGATCTTCAGTAGAGTTCATCAGATGATGATCATTCTCGAGTCATAAGATGGAGGTCATCATCACCTATTCAGTTAAGCTCATCATCATCTCATCAGATGGCTATCATCTCAGCTCTTCAGTAGATCTCATCATAAGCTCTTCAAATGGTGATCTACCTCGGAGAGCTCATCATCACCTATTCAGTAGAGCTCATCCCCAGCTCATAAAATGGCGATAATCGCAGCTCTTCAGATGATGATCATTCTCAAGTCATAAGATGGAGGTTATCATCACCTATTCAGTAGAGCTCATCATCAGCTCATTAGATGGAGACCATCCTCAGCTCTTCAGATGGTTATGTACCCCAGAGAGTTCATCATATAAAGCTCATCATCACCTTTTCAGTAGAGTCTCAGCTCTTCAGACGGAGGTCATCCCGAGCTCCTCATCTCGAGGTCATCCTTAGCCTTCAGAAGGTCATCCTCTGCTCAGTTAGAGCGCATCCTAAATTCTTCAGAAGGAGGTCATCACCAGCTCTTCATCCCAAGCAATTCATTCTGAGCTCCTCCCAACTCTTCAATTTCAGGTCATCCTCGACAAGTTCAACCATCTGTTCATTCTTCAGCCAGCTCTTCAACTAGATGCCTCATGCAGCTCTTTAGTTAGACGTCCTTCATAGCTCTCCAACCAAATGTTCAACTTTGGGTCATGATTCTATAGTACTTCAGCTCCAGGTCATCATCTCTTAGTCCTTCATGATCAGCCAGCTCACCAGCTTCAGGACAACCTCGATAAGCTCTTCAACCCTATTCAGCCAAAGGACATCGGAAGCTCTTCAGCTAGATATCCCCGGCCATCAGCTTCATGTCATCAATGACCTGTTTCTCAGCCATATCTTCAACTTTAGCATAAGGCCGACCTCACAAACAATGAGAGTTCAAAAAGAGATTTCAAACAAGAAGGGATTTCAGACAAAAAAATGATCATTATTAGGGTTTTCAGCCGACTTCAGGAGCTACGTTTACTACGAGCTCACCTCAGCCTTAATTACGTCAGGCTTTAAGGGTTTTCACCCGTCATCGGGAACTACGTTTACGACGAGTTCACTTCAGGAGCTATGTTTACGACGAGCTTACCTCAGCCTTGATTACGTCGGGCTTTAAGGGTTTTCACCCAACATCGGGAACTATGTTTACTATGAGTTCACTCCAGGAGCTACGTTTATGACGAGCTCACCTTAGTCTTGATTACGTCAGGCTTTAAGGGTTTTCACCCGACATCGGGAACTACGTTTACGACGAGTTCACTTCAGGAGCTACGTTTATGACGAGCTCACCTCAACCCTAGTTACGCCAGGCCCAAGGGTTTTCACTCGATCTCAGGAGCTACGTTTACGACGAGCTCATCTCATCCTTGATTACGTCAGGCTTAAGGGTTTTCACCCGATCTCAGGAACTAAGTTTACGACGAGTTCACTTCAGGAGCTACGTTTACGACGAGCTCACCTCAGCCTTGATTACGTCAGGCTTAGGGGTTTTCACCCGACCTCAGAAACTACGTTTACGATGAGTTCACTTCAGGAGCTACGTTTACGACGAGCTCACATCGGCCTTGATTACGTCGGGCTTTAAGGGTTTTCACCCGACATCGGGAACTATGTTTACAACGAGCTCACATTAGTCTTGATTACGTCAGGCTTTAAGGGTTTTCACCCGATATCGGGAACTACGCTTACGACGAGTTCACTTCAGGAACTACGTTTATGACGAGCTCACCTCAACCCTGGTTACGCTAGGCCCAAGGGTTTTCAATCGATCACAGGAGCTACGTTTACGACGAACTCATCTCAGCCTTAATTACGCCAGGCTTAAGGGTTTTCACCCGACCTCAGAAACTACGTTTACGACGAGTTCACTTCAGGAGCTACGTTTACGACGAGCTCACCTCAGCCTTGATTACGTCAGGCTTAGGGGTTTTCACCCACATCAGGAACTACATGTACGATGAGTTCACTTCAGGAGCTACGTTTACGACGAACTCACCTCGACCTTTATTACGTCAGGCTTTAAGGGTTTTCACCCGACATCGGGAACTACGTTTACGATGAGTTCACTTCAGGAGCTACGTTTACGACGAGCTCACCTTAGTCTTGATTACGTCAGGCTTTATGGGTTTTCACCCGACATCGGGAACTACGTTTACGACGAGTTCGCTTCAGGAGCTACGTTTATGACGAGCTGACCTCAACCCTGGTTACGACAGGCCCAAGGGTTTTCACTCGATCTCAGGAGCTACGTTTATGACGAGCTCATCTCGGCCTTGATTACGCCAGGCTTAAGGGTTTTCACCCGACCTCAGAACTACGTTTTCGATGAATTCACTTCAGGAGCTACGTTTACGACGAGCTCACCTCAGCCTTTATTACGTCAGGCTTAAGGGTTTTCACCCGACCTCAGGAACTACGTTTACGATGAGTACACTTCAGGAGTTACGTTTACGAGGAGCTCACATCGGCCTTAATTACGTCAGGCTTTAAGGGTTTTCACCCGACATCGGGAACTACCTTTACTACAGGTTCACTTCAGGAGCTACGTTTACGACGAACTCACATTAGCCTTGATTACGTCAGGCTTAAGGGTTTTCATCAGACCTCAGGAACTACGTTTACGACGAGTTCACTTCAGGAGCTACGTTCACGATGAGCTCCCCTCAACCCTGGTTACACCAGGCCCAAGGGTTTTCACCCGATCTCAGGAGCACATTTACGACGAGTTCATTTCAGAAGTTACGTCCACGATGAACTCACTTCAACCCTGGTTACGCCAAGCCCAAGGATTTTTACCCGATCTCAGGAGCACATTTACGACGAGCTCACCTCAAACCCCCCGGTTATGCTAGGCCCAAGGGTTTTCACCACATCTCAGAAGCTCAGTTACGACGAACTCACCTCATTTGGCCCTACCTGTTATTACTCTGTCCTTCCGAGGAAATTAATTAATGTAGCCGAGCTTATTACGTGCTTGGTCCTACCTGTTATTACTTGGCCCTTTCAGGTTAAACATTTAATGTAGCCGAGCTAATTAAGTGATTGGTCCTTCCTTGGATCTCTGATTCATTGAAACGACTAGGATTTGCCTCGGAAGACGAACAACCGTCCCAACGGTCAGAATTTTGAATTCAAAATTTGAACTGGTTAGCCGTTGGATTCCTGCCTAAATCATCAATGGATAGAAATGCTAGCTCATATTTAAATCAAGTCGGCTAATACATACAAACTTCTAGTCTACGATGTCAGCTCGACTGGGAGGGGGACTGTGATACCCCCTTAAATATTGTCACCACCTGATTGGCCGACCAGTTGCCTTTGCGTCCTGCTGATCTTACTTCAGAAGACCTCGCCTCTTTCTCCTAACTCTTTGTTGGTTACCCACCTGTTTGGCCGACGTGTTTTACCTTACCTGTTCGCCATCCTCCGAACGTTCTGGCGACCTCTTTTCGAGTCCGAGCTCCTTAGCCGAGCTCTTCTCATAACTTGCTTAATACATGGACACAACAAGGGAATTGTATCTCCTAAATTAGGCAAGTGTGGGATATGCGGAGCAATATCGGGGATTTGATTGTATTCACAAGATCTTATCATATGCTGAGAAGATTTGGATAAACATGAAAGGAGTTCTTGATATAGGGTAACTCTTAGTCCTCTGCCTATATATATCAGGTTCAATCTGCATGTTTGGGCATTCATAATTTCTTTCACTTACTTTACAAATGTATCTTTTCTCGTATCCACTTGCCTGACTTGAGCGTCGGAGGGGACCCACCGAAAAAACTTTCGGCCCCCTTCTCACGGTTGCTTCATGCTTTTAGGTCATCTCATATGCTACTTACTGCCACCATCGACGTTATTTTGAGTATTGTAGAAGAAAGAGATGTGAACCCCCTCTCTATTGCTAGCAGCAAGTCATCGCATTTTTTTGTGATATCAGTAGCGGAATGTGATAATCATCTTGTTGTACAGTTTAAAATGTTAAAGTTACATCGCTAGTATCATCTATAACTTTCAATAAATTAACAAACATTTGATCATATGTTACCTAAAATAAACTCTTTCAGATAAACTAAATGAATATAGAAGAGTGGATTTGTCAAACATTCCGAAGCATGTCTAGAAGATACATCTACATTATGGATGTGGATTACATTCCGCAATATTAGCACCAAAACAACACTGATTGGATGCCACATTGGCACATTCTCTCCTTTTCCCACCATGATCTGAGAAATAGAGGGGCATTAATGTCAATCAATCCTCACTCTTTTTATTTATTTTATATATTTTTTTAATTTTGTCCTCTTCTTTAAATCTATATCAAGGGTTGGGATTACCTCAACGACATTAGCCACATATGTGCCCTTCACGTCGCCCATTACAAAACTATTTTATTGACGGTAAAATATATAATAAATATTATTTATTTATTTAGAAACAAGAGAAAAGGATAATTATCTCCGGTAATTTATATATGACTTTTTAAAATTTCGAATAAGACATTAGTTATATATATATTAAAATATATACTTATCTAATGATTGATAATAAGAGCGTGTTTAGAGATAAATCTATATATATTTTTTATTAATCTTTTAAAGCACTGAAAAATCATAAATTAAAATATATATTAAAGTACTTTTGGTCTTTGTGTTTTATTATTTTCAAAACAAAAAAAAACTATATTTTAATTATCACATCCAAATATATTAAAGATCCATTATTAAATAATGTTGTTTCGTATAATACTCTTTACATTAGGTGGTTGGGTATCCAAATTTACTATAATTCTTGCTATAGATTAAAGTTATTCATTTCACTCCACTCAGATAAAAACTCGAACAAGAATTCTTTTTTCTATAAAATTAAAGCCCATATAGTTGATGGGTGATTTTTTGAAAAAAACAAATCGCTCCAACTAGTTTTTATTTGTTTATGGATTAGTAGTTTTTTTTTTTGGTATTAAAAAGTATAATTTGTGAAATTTTCTAGGTGAGACCCCATTTTTCAAGTCTTTGGTCATTGGATTTTAGCGTAAACTTAGTGTTCACATGCTCAACTTAATTAATCTTCTTCATCCTTCTGTTTCTCAAACATGGGGTTCCCCCAAAGTGGATTATGTTCCACCACCATTAGTCTTTTCTTCTTGAAAAAATGTAAGTCTGAACATTAAATATTCATGTAGATATATTGAGGGGGAGAGATATATGCTGACAAAGATTGGGTTTTTAGGGCAAAAACAGTATCAAGATCTGGGTTTTAAGTGAAAAAAATGAGAGATTTAGCAACGGTGTTTACAGATGAACTCTCTTAGTCGTTTTACGCGTGGAGATTTGATTTTGTGAAAAGGTTTTTAATTTTCAGCTGCTATGAACAACAGTGCAATAACTGAAATGGTGGGACATTGGAAATAGTAGAAAATAGGGGCAGGGAAAGGAAAATAGAATTGGGTTATTGATATAGTTGGTAGAAAAATCTAGAAATATAGAGAAGAAAGAATGATATCTTCGGGTATAAATTTGGTGATGACAGTGATTGGATTTGCAGTGAGTACCTTGTTCATAGTATTTGTATGCACAAGGCTCATTTGGGCTCGAATTCAATTGAGTATGTCGAGGCGGTCCTTTTCCAGGGCTCTTAGATCTGATCTTAGCATTGTAAGCATTTGTTTTCACCACTTTTTTGTAATCTTGAATCTGTTTTTCGCTTGGATTCAGAATTGAAGTCACTTGTTTATAGCATGTTTTTTATTTTGTCTGGACTCTTCATTTTACCACCTGATTTCAACCAATATATTAAGAAAATTTAAGTGTCACCCTGCCCATAATCCGATTTTTACCTAAATCGGCCTAGCTATGGCCCCGTAGTAGTAGAGTCATCGAAACGTGCCACTTGGACTGATTTATGCTTAAAAAGCAGGTTGTAATGATACCGTCATTATAACATTAGGTTCACAAGCATTTTAGTTCTTCATGTTATAGACTATGAAACCTATGATCCTAGCTCACATTGTATTTTTGGCATTAACTGAATTTTCTTCACGTCAGTGGCTGCCAATGCACTATATAGTGTACTGTTTCTTGTCTCATCATAATTTTTATTCAGTAGTTATATTTGTGTTTCGAACATTAGTTGCAAGTTTAGTCAATTTAGTTTGATTGTGTATCGTCAATTTGATCTTTGCTTGTGTTTGTTTCTTCAAGTAGTTCTTAAACTTTTTTCATGTTTGAGCATTTTCGGATGGAATATTGTTTATTTATGTTTTTTTTTCACTTGTACATGCTTCTCCATGACATCTTTATGACAGCGTAGTGAACCCAACTTGTACTAAATTAATAGTCCTATCTACATTTTGGTTCAACAGTTTTATCGTCGTCTACTTTGCTATTCTATAATGACAATTGAGAATCCTTTTTTGTAGCTCTAGATCACTTTGAACTTTCAAATCTGAATGATTGTTTATCTGACTCGTTAAATGCAGTTGGAGCATGGTCTTCATGGCCTTGAGCCTATTGTGGTTTCAAATTTTCCTACGAAGAAGTATCGAGAATTGTGCTTATCCTCAAAAGAAAATGCTCTGTAAGTAAATCAATCTTCTATGATTTTGTGAATTTCTTTGATGTTAAGTCTGCAAATCAATTTTTATTTTTTTCAATTTTATTGGGAGTTGACTTTTTTGCTGAAGAGATATTCACTTGCATTGATTTTGATACGGTTGTTATAGGCATAGAAGATACTTAAAAAATTTGAAGTTCTTTGACTTTGCTTAAGCATTGCCTTTTGGTTACTTTATGAAGTAGAATTGGATTCCTTGGTTTGACCTCTTTTTTGATGGAAATAGTTCCGAGAATATAAAGTGAAATAGAAATATTAGCGTCAAACTATTTAATTTTGATTCAAAGTTTCACATAGTTTCTTGGAAGAACTGTAATCAAGCAAACATTTATGTTTAAAGAGTATCTTCAAAATTTTGGGAGGCATTCTTTCGCTCTTCTCTTATCATAAACACTATGGCGGTAAATTCATTTAAGGTGTGGCATGAGCATTTTTCGAAAGCTAGTAGTGATTTAGAACAGGTTCTTTGTGAGAACCGGTGAGATCATGACCCTAAACCTTGTTTTAACCATAATTATTGAAAACCACAACGCGGGCACTTAGGCAGTTAGGCTTAAGACTCAGCCTTTGTACCTCAACCCAAGCTTAGGCTCTGCCCTTTAATGAAGCACGCGCTTCAATCATGAAGCCTAACCTTGTTACATTTTAAAGGCTCGAGGCTACAAATGGAGAGATGGTAACTCATAGATGAAAGGTCGGATAATAGTCATTTATTTTTGCTAACAGACTGAGGACTATTTGATTTACAGTTATTTTCCAAAATTGTGAGGTACATATTTGGTTTTATATGATGAAATCTTTTCAAATGTTTAGATTCTAGTATATCCTAGGCTCGTAGGCATTGGGTGCACTCTTTCTTGAAATTAGTCATGTAATAGACAAGATATGTGCGAGACACATATTATTTGATCTGAATTGTTGTTTACGTTATTATCTTACTAGATAAATCATAATTTTGGAACTTTTAAAATAAAAACTCCAATGTTTTAGTGGATTCAATGATGCAAAAAAAAATGAATAAACTCGATCTCTATGTTAGATAATTGAAAAGAAGAAATGGGCTGTATGATAAATTCAGTTGGTGACGTTCCAAAGAGACTAAAAAAAAACTCTGAAACAGGTTGCTTAGTATATAACCTACACTATTCATTGGGGAGGGGTGTGGAGGTCTCGAACCTGAGACCTCCCGGTTCACCGAAGCGAACGGTGCCACTTGAGCTAGGAGCTCTGGGTAGAAATGTGGTTATTTTAGTACTCAATTGGTGACACACCAAGCATATCAAGTAACCGGTTAATATGAGGGTTGGTTGTTTAGTATACAGATTGATGAAGCGCAAAGATGTTTCTCTGAACCTAGAATTTGATACATCCGTAGAAATTTGACTTTAGAGGATGCTATTTAACTGTTCTACCTGTAGAAGGTAGTCTCTTGGAAGTAAGCTAACGAATTAGATTGTCTCTTTAATACTTCACTAGGCAATTAGGCATTGTCATAGTTCTTTATTTGATGGGAAATTTTGTTGAAAACCATTTTCAAAGAATTCCTTTCGAAATCTTTTTCCACTAACAAACCTTGAAAACGTTTCTTGTTGTGCTCGTTTCTCGTTCTTGGATTGTGCTTGGCAACTGGCCAGTCTGCTTTTGCCCGTTTCTTGTCTGAAATTCTGCATTTCAATATATCAAACGTTATTTTTATACCCAATTTGGAAGAATAGTTATCTACCATTTGTTCCTTTAAAAATCCAACAGCCGGTGGTTCGTAATTTGTTGTGAGAAACATATTTCTGTCATATCTTTTGCTTGCTGTGGAGCTAACAGAATGGCGTAGGACGGAACTAAAATTCGAAACGATTGTGGGGGAAATTATATTTTTATGCATATAGTACATAAAAATACATAAGATCTATTAAAAAAAATTAGTAGGAGGTGGACGATCATCTTCTACCAGCCCTGCTTTGGCTCCCTCCTCAGCTTGCTCAGATTGAATAACATTAATCAAGAATTTAAACCTGTTCGATGGATTTGTTATTCTTGTACAGTCGTATATTTCCTTGATGGTTGATTCTGTTTTAATATCAAAAAAATTCCTACCCCTCACAGGTGCTGCACTGTATGCCTATCTGAATACCACGACGAAGATACATTACGTATCCTCCCCCCATGCGGCCACTCCTTTCATGCAACGTGCATCGACATTTGGCTTCACCGGCACCTCACGTGCCCCGTATGTCGTATTTCTCTTCGTGAACTCCCCGAAAGACGGTGGTGCATGCAACCAATATTCAGCTCAGCTATCAGATCCCAGTACACCATGCAATCCATCAATGCACATTATTGTAATTGCATGTTAAACGGGCAAAGGCCTTCTTCTAGATCGCATGAAAACCAAGTGATGGATACAATTGAGGAGGCTCATTGTGAAACCGAGGGGGGTCGAGCTGATGCTAGAGACGGCAATTTTGTGGCAATTGATCGGAAATTGGAGAGTCCATCCGATCAATGAGCTTGATTCTCGAGATTTCAGCTTTCCATTAAAGGGTATATATGCCTAAAGATTGCTACTTGTTTTTTTTTATACACTTTTTTGTTTTCTGTATATATAGATGAAGGCTTTAGATGTGCAAGAACCTCTCTTTTATCTTTCATATATGATATATTTTCTTATTTTTTAAGAAAATCCATTAAGATATCCCAAGCATGGCCGTGTTGCTAATTGTGTAGATGGCCTGCATATTCATGTACCCTACCCATATGAATAGGGCCCTATAATCAGGGTCGGATGTAGGGGTGTAAACGAACCGAATTGAGCCGAATATGCAGAAAAATTTAAGGTTCGATTCCGGCTCGAAATAGTTATATTCAAGCTCGAGTTCGATTCGAAGTTCGAATAATTTCAAAAATTTGGTTCGAGTTCGGCTCGAATCAGAGTTCGAGTTTGAATTCGGCTCGAAAAGGTTCGAACATGTTCGCAATTCGAATTCGAATCAATTATTTATCGAGCCGGCTCGAAAAGTTCGTGGACATGTTCGATTCGTTTACACCCCTAGTCGGATGCACGTCAAGGCAAGGGAGGGCAAGTGTTTTCGCTCAAAAAAATATTTTTTGTATTACTCCCTAAAATTATGTTTCCTTTAAAATTGCATTTTTCCCCCTTTTCAAAATTATAAATTTTCCCCCTAAAATATTTCCCCGACTTTAATATTTTTTGCTACCCTCAACCTAAATTCTAAATCCGTCGTGCCTATAATATAGGATGAGCAAAGGCGCTAATACGAATGTGTAAATGAACATGCGAAGCGATATGATGCGCATCAATATGCCAAATGTATATGGAATAAAACCATGTGATCCGGCTAACGCAGATAAATGAAGCACCACATGTGTTACTTACAGTTGGATTAAAGAACTAATTTTTATTATTTAATTATGGCTATTTCATTTGATTGAACTCGTTTGATGTAAAATATGGAATAATCTTCTTAATATTAATTGTCGTACTATACAAACATGTAATATTCTTCTAATAATTAAGTTGATTAAATATATTTGCAACTATAAACCGATTGACTAACTTGTCCGTGGAATCAAGCGTTTGGTGATTTACCAAAAAACTATAACTGCTCTAATCTTTAACCTGTAAAGCAACTCGAGCGTCACACTTTGATCGATCTTCAAACGGTGATAATTATTGCAATCTAACAATGTCCAACCTCCTCCCCAATCATCAAGACTCTAGTGCTGTTTCTTGAATCTGGACAATTTAGAGAACACAGATTTAATTAGCCAATGAAACCATTCTTCCCTTTTACTTTTTTCTTTTGATTGCTCTGTTATTCGTCCTCACGTTTTCCCAAATAACTTTCTATTATTATTTTGTTCCAATAATAATTTTTAATTCATATTAATTGAATTATCAGGTGTGGAGCATTGTAATTTGATACAAGAAAAGGAAAAGAGAGAGATAATGGGCAAGTATAAATCTATAATAGGGTTCACATTTCATAATAATGATCAAAGGTGTTTTTAAGGATTTATTCTAGTGCCCCATGGGGTACATCCAACCATTCATTGGGAATATTCTCACTTAACATCATTGAGAATATTCCCAATGAATGGTTGGATGTACCATATGAGATATCATATAATATTTCGTTTTTAAGGGAGCTGATTAGGAAGGTTCAGGGAATTGGAAAATGACGTTTTTGGGCTCCTCAAAAGTAAATAAGTAATGATGACAACCAGACTTAGCCTATTGATTGTCATTCGGTACCCCTTTCGATTGATAATAGTTCGAATCTTGTTGTGCGCAAAAAAATTTCGCCCATCCCCAACTTAAAAAAAAAAAGTAAGTAATAGTTGAGTCCTTTTATTAAAAAAGATATTGAAGGAAATAATAAAAGTTTGGGTGCATTACCTATGGATCTTTTGTAGTTTGAATAATAAACAATTATAACATTTGATTTAAACAATAAATCTTTATTCCTATAATTTCCATTTTATATCCATTATAAACTAGATGTGGTAATATTGTAACATATTTATTCTACAAGATGATCATCCGTTATTGTTTAAACTAGATGTCAAAAGTTGTAATAAATTGTTTCTATATGGATGCTGGTATAATAAATAATGGAACTTTATGTATAAATTATAATTATGGCTACTTCATTTTATTGAAGTCGTATGATGAAAAATATGGAATAATCTTCTTAATATCTAGTTGCCGTACTATACAAACATGTAATGTTCTTTTATAACAATTAAGTTGATTAAATATATTTGCAACTATAAAGCGGTTGACTAACTTGTATGTGAGATCAAACGTTTGTCGTTTTATCCAAAAATGTAGCTGGTAGTAATGGTTTAACACTAGTTTTTAAACCGTAGAGCAGCTCAAACGCCATGTTTTATCGCTTTTAAGCCGAAATAATTATTACATGCCAACCATGTCCAACCTCCTCCACAATCATCAAGACTTTAGTGCTATTTCTTGAATCAGTAGAATTTAGCATACACAAATTTAATTAGCCAATGAGGCCATTCTTCCCTTTAACCTTTTTCTTTGATTGCTCTGGTATTCCCCTCCCTCACGTTTTCCCATATTGCATTTTTTTTAATTATTTTATCCCAATAATTAGTAAATAATTTATATTAATTAAATTATTGGGTGGTGAGCACTGTGATTTGATACAAGAAAAGGGTTATGTTTGTTCCTACCATATGTGGCACTATCTCAGATGATATATCAATAATCCAGATTTATCGTATTGTGTCCCATGTAAAAAATGAGATATTGATAAATTTAGGTCATTTATTCAATATTTGAGGTAGTACTAGCCAATAATAAATAAACGGAAAAAAAGAATTTCACATTTCACAATAATGGTTCAGGAAATTCGAAAATTACATTTTTGGGCTCCTCAAAAGTAAGTAATGATTGAACCTTTTTATTAAAAAAATATTGAAGGAATATTTAAAAATTTGTGTACATTACCTATGGGCTATGGATCTTTTGTTTTGTCTGAATAATAATGAATTACATCGCTCCTATTTAAATAAATAATATCAATCTCTCGTCTTATATATTTTTATATCAAATTAGCTATAATTTTTCAAATGTTAATTCCAAGCTATATGTGATAATATTATAACACATCTATTTTTAAGAGGCCTATCTGTTATCAACTTATTGTCTTGTAAGCTGTTGTAATAAATAATAAAAATTTATGTATAATACATTTGAATTCCATCAAATATAGCTTTTTTGTACTTTAGTCATGTATCTATTAGTTGGAAAATGAGATTCTAATATACGTGTAATATCCCAACAATAGATCTAGTGATCATGAATTGATTTGGGTATATGAGATTCACATATTTGTGTGGATCTCACATACCCATACCCAAATCAATTTTTGGCCATTGGACCTAACATTGGGATTGTGTCAATATGTTAGCAAGGAATAACTCGGTTAGTCGATGAATTCCCTCAAATATAGCTTGTTTGTACTTTACATTTTAAATTTCTTGGATCAAAATAAAATAAGGAAAATTGGATGATTCAGTTAGATTTTCAATATATTTCACAAAATAGACAATGAAATGCATTCACACTTGTACAGATCCAAAAGGAAAAAGATGCATTAACCCAACACTATTTCTTGGAAATTATTTCCAAATGAATGGGATGCTACCTTTTTATACAAGATGATTGTGGCTCATTTGAGGTCAAGGTCTTCGCCAAATGTTTTAAGAATGTGATTATTTTCTTTTGAACCAACCAATTTTTATTAATTTTTAAGCAACCATCCACATATATAATATAATATCTGCTCCGCATAATAATGGAAGATGCTCTGATAATGTCATATGACATCATTTTTGGTGAAGTTTTTTTTAAAAAACCAAAAAATGCCATATCCCATGCTTTTATTGAAACTCTTTTTTTATTATTACATTTTTTTGTTGGTAGTCCCATTTTTTTCTGAATATTGGTTTCATATTTTTAATTCCTAAAATTCGTTTCTCCCTCTTAACTACTCCCGCTTTTTGTTTAAAACCGCCAACGAAAATTTTATGCCCTACACCATCATGTTGTTTTATCTCCACTATTTTTCATGTTTGTTTTTCTCCACTATTTTAAATTTTAAATCAGGAACAAGATTTCTTTTGGGTATGATGAACCGAATGAGGTTACACACATCGGTAGAGATGTCAAACGGAGCGGACGGCACGACGCGGAGCGGCACGACACGGCACGGCACGTTTTGCTACAGTGTCGTGCCGTGCCGGGCCAAGCCATGCCAGCCCGTGGGCTGGCAGGGCACGACACTGTTTATCTTTTTTTTTTTAACCAGCGATCGATCGCCAATTATGTGGCGATCGATCGCTTAGAGGCAGTAGGCTATGCACGGGCTTGGCGATCGATCATCACATAAATGACGATCGATCGCCTAGAGGCAGTAAGCTAATACAGGGGGTTGGCGATCGATCGCCAATGTCCAACGGTCAGAAAAAGAGCCGTTCAACGGCTTTTTAAAAAAAAAACTTTTTTTTTTTGGTTGTTATATATATGTGTGTGTTGAGGAAACATTTTATCCTCTTAATCTCTAAGCTCTATATACTTGAGACGCTATACTCCCAATTTGTTCACAAGAAAGAAGTTCGTCTTACGTTTGCCAAGACAAGCACAAGCAACAGAGCCAACACTCCTCCTAGCAAATATTTGGTAACTTTTATATTTGTTGCATTAGATAATTGTAGTCTATATACATTATGACCGATTCATCTTATAATGTGAATTATGATGATGAAATCGATCAATTCCAAGAAAATGAAGAAAGCACACCAAATATTCAATCATCAAGTAGAAGAACTTCAAAAAAAAGAACTAGCAATGTATGACACCTATTCGATGTAGAAAATGTTGGGGGAAAGGGATCAAGGGCAGTTTGTAAAAAATGTAAAAAAGATTATGCATATGCTTCTTCTGGTGGTACATGTCATTTACTAAGACACGTGGCTAAACATGAAAGAGAACCAACTGATGGTAACCAAATTACTCTTTCACAATTCGGTACTGGTAGTAGTAGTTCAAGTTTAGGTATTTTCACTTATAATGTTGAAGGAGATAGGAGAGAATTAGCTAAATACATCGTATGGACGGAGAAACCTTTTTCAATGGGGGCGGATGCCAAATTCACTAATTATATTCATTTAGGTTTGCAACCTCAACATAAACGATTTTCAAGAAATACTATTAAATCGGATGCATTTTTAATGAATATAAAGCAAATTTAATTACGTATTTAGGTAATCTTTCATCGAAAGTAGGACTAACAAGTGATATTTGGACAACTTAGCTTGGCAATGCATCATATCTCTGTGTTACAGGACATTGGATTGACGATAACTGGGTGTTACATAAAAAAAATTTAGGTTTCACAAAAATTGATTGGTCTGATACGGGTGGAGTTATTTCCAATGTCATTATGCAAGTTACTAATGAATATAATATAGTAATAAAATCTTCTCTATTTCATTTGATAATGCAACTAATAATACTGCTGCAATTACTATATTAAAAACTTATTTGAAACCAATTTTAAATGGTGATCTTTTTCATATTCGTTGTGCATGTCATATTTTAAATTTGTGTGTGCAAGATAGATTGAAACCACTTGAGCTTCATTTAGAAAAAATAAAGACTACTCTTAAATTTCTTAATGGCTCGGTTGCTAGAAAAGAAGACTTCAAAAGTTTATGTATTTCTCATGGTATAAATTATAAAGATTTTCCTTATGATGTTCCTAATAGGTGGAATTCTACATATTTAATGTTGCAACCATGTTTACCTTATAGAAATGTGATCACTTTATTTTTTAATGAAAGGATGGACGGACATTTTCATATTGAAGAAACTGATTGGGAAATTGCTTCTAATATTTGTAATTTTTTAGAACCGTTTTATGATGCTACCAATTTATTTTCGGGCTGTTATTATCCAACTTCTTCAATATTTTTGAATAAAATTTATGAAAGTGAATGTTTTGAATTACATAGATCTGATCCGTTTTTTACAGGTATTGTTGAACCAATGGAGTATAAATTTAAAAAATACTGGAAACCTATTCCTATGTTGAATTGCTTGGCATCAATTCTGGATCCTAGATTAAAATTATGTAGTGTAGAAATTATAATAGAATCTTATTACACCAACATGGCTTATGAAAATATTAATATTAATCAAGAGAAAGAGCACATTAATAAATGTTTGTTTGCTTTGTTTTCTTTATATGATTCGTTACATAATTCTAGAGCAACTCCAGTAAGAGAAAGTGGTAGTAGTGGTGCTAGTAGTAGTAAGGGTTCTGTGTGTACATGTTAAGAAGAAGACAAGACACTACCCTCGCTTCTTCTAGTTCTAGTTCTAATACATCTTCATTTACTGAGCTTCAGTTATATCTAAACCAAGTCATATATTTCAGTGAACAAGAATTAGAAACTTTTGATGTGTTGGCATGGTGGAAAGACAATGCTAGACTTTGGCCAGTACTTTCCATAATGGCACGTGATCTACTAACTCCTCCGATATCCACAGTTTCATCGGAGTCTTGTTTTAGTGCAGGTGGAAGAGTCATTGATGAAAAAAGAAGTAGAATGAAACCAAACACTGTTGAGATGTGTATTCTTTTAAAGGATTGGTTGGATGACGATAGCCGCTTACAAGGTTTGGGATGACATGATGTTTCTTCGGATGAAAATGAAGAAAACTAGCATATTTTTTAAACTCTTTTTGCAATTTATTATTTACTTTTGTTCAATGTAATTTGTAGTTTTTCAATTTGTTCAATAATTTTTTATTTTACAAGTATATTGTGCCAATCTATATTTTTATAATATTATTATATTTATATGTGCAGATGGACCTGCAATATCTGTCCACGTAGATGGACCTGCAATATCTGTCCACGTAGATGGACCTGCAATATCTGTCTGCATATGTGTAGATGGAGTGCCTGCATGGAACTGTCGTGTATCAACAGGCTGGACTTCATTGTATGGCGGGAAGTTTCTGTCTCGTCGGTCACGAGCCACTCGCACCACATTGTCGAACATAGTCCTGTGTTGCCTCATCGACTCTGTCGTAATAGGCACTCCATCAGCCAGATGTCGGTCATAGCTTGTAGATAACTGTTCCATCTGCTCAATCTGCAAAGTACAAATGTCCATATAAAATTTATACATCGAAACACAAATATAAAATTAAAATTTCACGTAATTAACGTACCACATGCTGCCATGCCGGGCCATCACCATGTTGATATCCTGTCTGTACAAAGTATTCTTGACGCCCAATGTATCTACGTGTGACTTGTTCATACCACTCACTGTATCCGCCAACAACGTAGTAACCACCGTCAGTAAATCGTGGTCTGTCGACACGTAGATCATTTGCCCTCTCCCAGCAAAGTATGTGAGCTATATGCCTAGTGCTCCAGTTTTTGTTGACATTTCCTCTTCTACCAACATTATGCAATGCCTCATCCCCCGATGGTGGATCTTCTGGGATATCTTGTAGCATCCCAAATTGTCGCAGTACTCGATCAGACCGTTGCATTTCAACTATGTCGAAGAAAATCAACGGTCCCTTATATGTCCCCAACTCAGTGATTCCTTCAGTGTACTCATCAGGGTACGGCTGCCAATTAAACTGCAAAACAACATTGCTTTTACATACTATGAAAAGAGTATATTTTTGTACAAATTAATTTAACAGCATGCTTACTTGAGTTACTGGATGGTCATCGAGGATGTCCCTTATGATGCGTATGGAATGACTCCCAGTTTCTGTAAAGATTAAATGACACGACCACCTGTATATATTCAAATAAATTATTAAATGCATTCACACATAAGATCAATTATAAAACAATGCATATTTGTACTACCTTACACCATATGGAGCAGAAGGTAACACATTGTTTGGGCCGACAATTATTGGTCCAATATCAGATCTATCGCTACCCAATTGCGGAGTCAAACTTGGGATTCGTGACCATGCCCAAATCTCATTTATTGTAGTGACATCAATAACACAAGTTAGATTGACCAGAAACATATTTTAAATATTAAAAAAAACAAACATATTATTTACCTGTAAGAGTTGCACTGCACCACCTATAACTTTTTTCCCTTTCTCTGATGACGTGCACAACTCACGATATAAGTATGCCAATACAGCACTGCCCCAACTATATGTACTGGCAGAGTCGATATCCTCAAACTTTTGTAAATATAATAATCTAACAAAATTGCATGAGGAATCAGGGCACATAATCCCCCCTAACATCAATAACGCACAACCCCTTGTGAACTTAACAACATCATCTGCTGTACTATTTTCATCCAATGGATTGAGCAGCAAATGATTATGCAAAGCAACTAATTTCAAACGTGCGCCCTTAAGGTCTGTGATGGCTGGTAAGAAACCTAAATATGTATGGCAATATTCTTGCCAATCGGGTAGAGCCCTATCAATATCAATCCCCGACACTACGATGACATCTACTGGCAACGCCCATATTACTGCAATGTCTTGCAGTGTGATGGACGCTTCTCCTGATCTAAAATGAAACGTGTGTGTTTCACGGCGCCATCTCTCAACTAAAGCCGTGATCAGGTGCATGTCAAGTTCAATCTTACCACACCTATAGATACCATAAAATCCAATAACGTGCAATAAATTAACAACACGTATATCTAATGGACACATATCCCAAAAATAGCTATCTGGGTTTCTCACACGAAGTATACTATCCATATCACCTGCCCATACATCCTCAGATCGATGTGTAGACTGCAACGACAAAAGATGTGTGTCAACCGGGCCTGGTTGTCTCATTTGATCCATCCTGAAATATAATACAAAAATTAACAACATTAAACTCAACATTACAAAAACAACCCGTCCGTCGCCCACCGCCGCCGCCCACCACCTGCCACCGCCGCCGCCGGCCACCACCGCCGGCCGCCGCCTCCATCTTCGTCAACTTAAATTTTAATATTTCACATCACAAAAATATACTCCAACAAGTAATATACTCCCACTACATATATTAAAATCATAATTTATCTACGATACATAAATAACAAAATTAAAAAGCTTACCTTAAATATTTTGGAAATAGCTTGATTTTTGCAGAAATGTTAGGAAGAAAATTTGAGAACGAACGGACGAAAGAATTTGCGGCGGAGAATTTGCGGAAGAACGAAGAAGAAACGAAGAAGAAGAGAAATGAGAATGGTGCGGCGGCGTGTTGTTTTTAGGTTAAAATTCATTGGTGTCGCCATCTGAGATGGCGACACCAATAAATATTATTGATGTCGCCAACTGAGTTGGCGACATCAATATAATTTAATGGTGTCGCCATCTCAGATGGCGACATCCATATAATTTAAATAGATGTCGCCAACTGAGATGGCGACATCAATAAATTATATTGATGTCGCCAACTCAGATGGCGATATCATAAAAAAAAAATTTTTTTGTTAAAGTCGCCATGTCAGATGGCGGCTTCAATTGAAGTCGCCATCTAACATAGCGACTTAGGTTAGTTTGATAATAAAAAAAAAAATCGGTTAAATTGTTAAATTATTTTTTAAAATCGAATATTTAGTTAAAAAACCCTGAAATTTGCCTAATTTATAAAACCTTTTTAAAAAAATCATGCATGTTTAAACCAATTTTTATCTTTCTTTAATTCAATCACTTTAACTGCCAATACCCGAATATCCTGTGGGGGAAAATAGAAAGAGAGAAAAATAGTATACCGTCCCACTTCAATAGGTTCGATCTTACAAACATACATATAAACATTTATATATATATTTTTATATATCTTGATTTTTACTACGATATGTTTATATAAATATTTTTCAAAAGAACATACACTTCAAATAATCATTTACTAATTCCAAAAAATATTAAATAGATGGAATTGACTAGAAATTTTTATATAATAATATAATTTGGAATTTTTTAGCATAGAAGCACTCGTTTTCATCTTCCACTACACACCATTCTGGAAAAATCCAAGAGACACGCCAACCAGTCAACCAAACGCGGCCTTAATTGTCAAAATTTTGATCCAAAATTTGAAAATTACAAACCAAACTTTGCACTCAACACATTCACACAAGAAATCAAGATATACATCATCATCGTAATCCTATATTATAGATTTATTGCATGAATATACGAATAGATTGATGTCATAAAACTGAAAATCCAAGAAGGTGTTTACAACGTCTCCTTCCGCTCCCCCCAAAACCAGTCAGCGGTTTTTGTTGTCCACATCAGAGGTTCAATTCAAAGATTCAACGTTTTGAGAGGAAGAGAAAAACGAAATTCGACGACCCAGAAACAAATAAAGCTATAAATCCCGTTAAAACCTCGGCTAGTTTCTGTTTTTGTATGTAAAGATATATATATTGTTTTGCGAGCATATCGGGCTTAAATGTTGCATGCATAGCGCCTGCTCATACAGCGGCGGTGAGAAATTCCCGGCAGCGGAGACGTCTACCGCTCACCCTGTTACGGACCCACTATTAGTTTTCTGTCTTCAGAATGGGCTCAAGTCCAATTGTGACATCCGGCGGCGGTTCCGGCGGGTATTTCAGGTGGCGGTGGCACAACGGAAATGGTGGTGGGAAGAGCGGAGGCGGTAATAAGAACGGAACTGATGTAAATAATAACAGTGAGCAGTGTGCGGTGTCGTCGACTTTTGCGTATTTCTTGTTATCGTTTGTCGTTTTGGGGTTGATTGGGAGTTTATACGGTCGATTTATGCTCACCTCTAACGTACGCTCGGAGGTCACCGCGCTCGGCTGTGCAGAAGACAATGAGGGTTCTTGGGCTATCGGCGTTTTCTACGGGAACTCACCCTTTTCTCTTAAGCCCATCGAAGCGGTCAGCTTCAATTTTCTCATTTTCCGAGCATTTGAATAAAAAATAAAACCTTTAATAAGATTTGTTTAAAAATAATAATTTTCCGATACCATTAATTTTTTTTCTTCAATTTCTGTGATTTATGAATTAGTTTATCAACTTCACTTGATGGGTAGAAAATAAAACGTAGATGGTTGTCAAATTATGGGTTCTTGTAAGAATTCTTTGTCTTGTGAGTGCTTTTCATATGTTGACGCTTTCCTGTTTTGTCTATGATTGCTCTGTGACAGTGGAGAAGATCCAAGTTTGAATTTTTTCTTTACTATTTTTCAGTTTCTTGATTTTGTGAATCGTTTAACATAGATATTCCACCTTGCCTGAGTGTGGATCTTAAATATTTTAATGTTTACAGTTCTTTCTTTTGCTTTTTTTTATTGCTTCCTCTTTTAAAAAAAAAATTCAAGTGTTTGATGCTTTGAATTGAAAAATTTGGCAATACAAATGATCAGATAAAAACACACCCCTCCCCCCAACACACTTCCACATACAATATTAAGCATGTTTGAGTTTGAAATTAGATAATTTAGGGATTTGAATCTCTTAGTTTTCTGTAAAAAAATTCATTTTTTTCTTACTTTGGTGTTTTTTTTCTTCCTTCTTTGCAGATGAATATATGGAAGGACGACAGTGCAGCATGGCCTGTTGCCAACCCTGTGGTTACTTGTGCTTCACTTTCTGATTCTAGATTTCCCAGCAATTTTGTTGCCGACCCTTTTCTTTATCAGCAGGTAATTTTTGTTTCTCTTATCTGTCCTTTTTATTTTATCAGTTCTTTGCTTTTAGTTTACCCGATATGATATCCAAATATTCGGAATTTGTGATCTCTTACCTGTATGTAAGCATGCTTGTTTGCCTTTTGTTTTTGAAATATGAACACAGCCAAGTTGTTTATATGATGCACCATTTCCAGTACTAAAAAGGGGCAAACCCGGTCACCGTTTCCTGTATAAGATAGGAATCTCAGTGCCAGATTTGAATGTTTAATGCTTGTGCGATAACTTTGGCTGACATTGGGTATCGTTATTCAGGACGATGTCCTTTACCTGTTTTACGAGACAAAAAATACGATTACAATGCAAGGCGATATTGGAGTTTCACGGAGCGTAGATAAGGGAGCAACCTGGCAGTATTTGGGTATTGCTCTTGACGAAGATTGGCATCTCTCGTACCCGTATGTCTTCGACTATAATGAAAATGTAAGATTCATATACGGTTGATCTGGAATTAATTGAAGGCCGATTCTTTAATTTGGTAGCAGAATTATTATAAAAAGTCACATGCTAAACTGATGTATTCTATTGTTTCTTGATTGATTCATTCAACTAAATGTTTTCAAATTTACATTCTCTCACAGATATATATGATGCCAGAGGGTAGTGCGAAAGGGGATCTTCGGCTTTATCGTGCTACTAACTTCCCTTTATCATGGACGCTTGAAAAGATTATCATGAAAAAACCACTCGTTGATTCTTTTATAATCCCTTACGAAGGAAAGTTTTGGCTTTTCGGTTCGGATCACAGTGGGATTGGCACGAAGAGAAATGGACAGCTGGAGATCTGGTACAGCAACTCGCCTCTCGGTTCGTGGAAACCTCATAAGAAGAACCCCATATATAATACAGACAAGACCATGGGAGCTCGTAATGGAGGCAGGCCATTTGTGTACCGTGGAAATATTTATCGTACTGGTCAAGATTGTGGTGAGACGTATGGCAAACGTACTCGAGTGTTCAAGATTGAAGTTCTGACCAATTATGAGTTCAAAGAAGTTGAGGTCCCCTTGGCTGTTGAGAAGTCAGGTAAGGGACGAAATGCTTGGAATGGTGCTCGTAGCCATCACCTTGATATTCAGCAGCTCCCTTCTGGAGAATGGATCGCGGTTCTTGATGGTGACAGAGTACCCTCAGGAGATACAATTCGTCGCTTCATTCTCGGGTTGGTTTCGATTGTATCTGTGGCTGCATTTGTGGTACTCGTGGGAATTTTTCTAGGGGTAGTAAAATGTGTTGTCCCATTAAGTTGGTGCCCTCACAATATGGGAAAGAGAAGTGATGCTTTCTTGACTTGGGAAAGGTCGAGCATGCTATCTTCAAAGCTGAGACTATTTTGCAGTCGTTTGAACCGAGCAAGCTCGGTTGTTCGTGCCACGATAAAAGTGAGTACACGTACGGGAATCATTAGCTTGGCTTTGGTTATCGTTGTTTCTGTGATGCTGACGTGCATGGGGATTGGGTATATATACAATGGAAATGGCGCAAACGAGCCATATCCATTAAGTAGACATTACTCCCAGTTCACTTTGCTAACAATGACCTACGACGCCCGGATTTGGAATCTTAAAATGTACATAAAGCATTACTCTAGGTGCGCCTCAGTTCGGGAGATAGTCGTGGTGTGGAACAAGGGAATACCTCCCGAACTAAGCGACTTCGACACAGCAGTGCCTGTAAGGATACGAGTCGAGAAACATAACTCGTTGAACAATCGATTCAAAGCCGATCCACTGATTAGAACTCGAGCGGTTCTCGAGCTCGATGATGACATCATGATGACTTGTGATGATATCGAAAGAGGGTTCCGAGTCTGGCGAGAGCACCCAGACAAGATCGTGGGATTTTACCCTCGGCTTGTTGATGGTTTCCCATTCAAGTATAGAGGTGAGAAACATGCTCGAAAACATGACGGATATAACATGATTCTCACCGGGGCGGCTTTCATAGACAGTAAGGTCGCATTCGAGAGGTACTGGAGGGATGATGCATCGTCGGGCCGAGCATTGGTCGATGAATTTTTCAACTGCGAGGATGTATTGATGAACTATTTGTATGCGAATGGAAGCTCTTCCAGCGTGGTCGAGTACGTTAAACCCACATGGGCAATCGATATGTCGAAATTTTCAGGAGTTGCAATTAGCAGGAATACACAGGCTCATTATGGAGTCAGAAGTAAATGTCTGGCAAAGTTTTCTGATATTTATGGAAGTTTGGCATATCGGAAGGTCGAATTCGGCCGACGGACGGATGGTTGGGATGTATAGCGGAAAAAACATCGAGTGAAATATAGATTTCATAGGACTTAGGACTGGAGATCGAGTGACATTGGGTGTGTGCGCGTTTAAAAAAAATATTCATATGGTGCCTCTTGTTGTGAATTTTGTTTGGGAGGGAATTCTGTCAGCCATGTTTGGTATGTAAAATGTACATTATATTGGATGAAAGTGTGGTCTTTATATCCTTATTAAAAGGTAAAATGTTTTACGTTGTTTTGGATGAAAATGTGGTATTTATAGAAAGTAAAAAACTCCTAAATGTAAAGTCTTATTATCACTTTTTGTCTTATATTATGTGTCACGCCCTGAAATCGGAGCGCGTGACACCGGCGTTGAATCAAAATATGAAATTTGAATACAACAAGCCTCGTATACAGATCTTTGATAAAATCAGTCTAGTTATTCCAAAATCATTAAATTGTCCTTACAATTGCTATTACAAAATACTATTGTCTAGGATTAAATCAAAGATGCGGAAGCGTAAATAAAACTAATAAATTTTCTGGAAGGTACTCCGTGGATCATCATCTCCGAAAATTATTCTTGTTCTTCTTCCTCGATCTCTTCTTTTCGTCTTTGTCTGGGAGGGGAGGTAAGGGGTGAGCGTTTGGAAAAACACTTAGCAAGTAGGGGCCGATTGAATATAGTAAAAATATACATATAATCATAGTAAAAATCATTTAATATTTCTTTGTCAAATCACATAGATCTTGGCACATAAACACATTTCTTACACATAAACACATATCTTGCACATATCCACATAACGAGTTATTTGATTCAAAAGGTGGCTCCGAAAAGTCCTTTCATTCATGATCATGTCACATGCTTGTTTAGATTTAAAAACATAATCTCATGTTTGATGTTCAATCGAGGATTTAAATCATAAATAATATTTTGAAAACGAAATGAAGTTGTAGCAAAAACCCACTTACATTCGAATCGTGATTGAACGAATTACAGGTTGTAGAAAATAGCACAAAATCTCCTCTTTCTTTGCCTTGAAGGTTTTGAAAAATGGGTGTGTGATGTGTGAGAAGATTTTCAACAATGTAAAGTGTAGGGTAATCCTTTCTTTGTATGGTGTAATGTGGTTTTAATGTGAGGAGGAGTGTCCAATTTAGGTCCACTATTTTGGCTCCCAATTGGCAAGACTTTAGTGTATGATGTGTGGATGTTGCTAATGTGATTGAGAGGCAATTAAATGGGATTGAGTGGGGTGATTTTAATGTAGGAGGAAAATAAATTGGGTTCCTTAACTTTGGTCATTTAGTGTCATGATTTGGAAAGGCAATGAATGTAAATATGCATCTTGATAGGATAATCTTTTCTTTGGTATGGTATAATATGATATAATGTAGGAGATTTTAATTGCATCCCATAATTTTGGTCTCCTAATGACAAGATTTGAGTCAAGTAATGAATGTGGTCAATAATTGGTAAAGAAGAAGAATTTGTTGACAATTACAACAACTAATGACATGATTTAAGCAAACTATTAAATATCTTTATATTAGAATGAATGGGATTGAATTGTGGTTGTAAGAGATTGAATGGTGGCAAGATTTGGGTTAGGCACTTAAATGTCATTGAATGACTTATGACAAGGTTTGGACAAGACCATTGAATGGTTTAATTATACACTTTCAAAAATGTAGGATTAGTGTTGAATTATAGTCCATAACTTTTATCTATTCATTGCAATATTTAAGATTGGTTATTATTATTAATATTATTTTCGATGATTTCTTAATTATCTACAAATTATTTAAAAGTTTACAAGCTAAAATCATATAACCTATGTATTATCTCTTACACAACTCTAATAAGTTATAAACTTAAATATGTGATTAAAAGTCCACAAGATTGAATAATATAATTAAATCCATCCATAATGTAAATCTATTATTTTTATTTACTTTTCAATGTTATCTCGGTATCACGTAATTTGTTTGACCAAAATTCTGGGTCTTCACATTATGTTTTTTGACAGGTATGATGATATGGTTTTTTAATAAATTTAAACTCATTTTATTTTTTATTTTAGAAAAAAAAATCAAGATTTGACAGGTATGATAATATGGATTTTTAACAAATTTGGAACATAACACGATAAGGACAATGAAAGCATATACAGACACATGTCTGTGTTTAGTTTGTGTGTCATACGCAGGCATCTTGTCCTAGCCATATTCAATCATCTTTCCACTTTGCATGCCCCATATATGTTAGTGAGATTTTTGTATAGATCCGAGACTGTAGACATATATTTATTTATTTATGTGTGTTGATGAATAGCAGGACTCAGTCCATATAAGAATTTTCCCACAGTATTTAGGTTGTATTCACCCTCTGCATATGTCATTGGCGTACATGCACAAATTTAAAATTTTTATCTAAATATAAAAAAAACAATTGACATAAAAATAAAAAACATTTTTTTTTACACGAGTTAAAATATAATTTTAAGAGCAAAATCAAATTTGTATGGGCAAAAAGTACTTTTTGGGTGCCAAGTATAATTATAAAAAAAAAAAAAAATTCAGGGTAAAACATTTTTTGCAGGGTGACAACTATCCTCCAAAGTCCAACCTATCAAGTACATTCGCTCTCATGTATGCTAACGAGTATCCATGCATTAATTATAGTATATGACTTTTAACAATTAGTAAATAACAAACTATACGATGAATTGGGAATATCATGAAAATATATATACAATGTTGTAGAGGTATCAGTCGAGTCAAGCAAATTCATGAGTCCGTCGATCTGACTAACACGACCTCAATTTTAAATTCGCACAAACTTCAGTTCGCACCTCTTAATCTTACATTAAAATCCCTTGCACACAAAAGTTGCTTTTTGGTACAAACTTAGGAATCATAACAAGAAAAAATAGTTTTCCTGACCTTTCTGTTGAGATTTATGAAGTAACATGGATAACAGTAGTTGAATCAGAAGAAATCCCATCGAAACAATTTTTTCCCAAAAGTTTCTTCACCTTGCAGTTCTCATTTTTCATAAGCAAAACTCGCGTAAAAATATTATATGTGGCATTGTTAGGAAACCATCCACTCATTTTCATTTCCGAAAACAAGTGTTGTGCGTAACCTGAAAGAAAAGCCTCGAACAATTGAATACTTTAACCCTGCAAGATCCAAGAGAACATGGCTTCTTGAAAAAAACTAGTAAACATTTGATTAACAAGTCATTTGTGAAGATAGTTATGCTTCCACGAGTTTAAAAAAACATATGGCATTGAAGCAGGGGTGGAGCCACCAGATGTGGACCTCATGCAAATTTTCAAAAAAAAAATATAATAATTTGTGTTAGTTTTTGAAAATTTTGTTTTTTAGCCCAACTGAAAGCCATAGCACACAGCCATATGTATTTTTGGATTCTGGCTTCGCCCCTCCATCCAGGATTCAACAATAACAACTTGCATGAACTCTCAGTTATTTATAGATTCTATTGACTTGTTATACAATCAGGGATACGTAGGAATGGGCTGAGAAGGGAGATGGATATAGCCAAAAAATTGATGCAGCGGTAATAAGAAGGCATGTTCTCTTAGAGGTTTCCCTTGCACAGTTGCATCTTCGTTCGATCCTGTTCTGATGGCTTCTCTTGCCTTTTGGCTTTTCGGGATGCTCTCCTTCATTGGCCTGTGGTGCTGTTCCCCCCTTTGGTTGCTGGCGCCGTTTCTTTTTGTCACCAAGCTTTGGGTTCTGCGTTGCTGCTTCCCGCCACTGGGTGGTGCTG
Source organism: Haberlea rhodopensis (assembly GCA_907163345.1). NCBI lineage: Eukaryota > Viridiplantae > Streptophyta > Magnoliopsida > Lamiales > Gesneriaceae > Haberlea > Haberlea rhodopensis. The sequence goes on from CAJQUN010000013.1 coordinate 7,665,145, forward strand.
GTGTTTTTCCTTCTAGTTCTTTTCACTTCCTCATCGCTGTGCGGCATCCTCGGGTGGCGTCGCCGACTGCCCTGCTAGTGTCTGTGCCGCTTCTATGTCCTCGAGCTCCCTTCTTGCCGCTCTGTGTTGCCGCGGGCTTGGTTATTTCCTGGGTTTTGGTGGGCTGGAAGCTTCTCCATGCTACACTCGTTCTCGCTTCAGGTGTCAAGCCATCAGTACCATGTTCTCCACCAGAGTCTCTATTTCCAATGGCGGTGATTGCTCTGCAACCCCGCCGATTACCATGAATCCCCTGCTGGCACGTTCGAGCATTTGGCTGTTGCCGGATGTTTATCCGTGCTGCTTCTCCCATTTTTGTATTATTGTATATATCCATTTGTGTTGTTTGATGCTTATGCTTTTGTTCAACAATGGGCTGGGGTGTCTTGGGTTATTTTGGGCCACCTTTTTGCTTCTTTTGATGAGGATTGGTTCTGTTTCATTGTTAGGGCACAACTTTGTTATGGTTCTTGGGCTTTTTGGTTTCGTGTGCCACTCAGTGATATTCCTGGGTGATTGGTTTTTAGAGCATGGTTTGAATACGAGAGCTTGTTTGATTGTTGGCCTTCTATCAGTTCGGCCTATCGCTTTGTACCTCCATAGATGTTGGAAGACAATTCTCTTGTGTTAAGGAATCTTCTATCAAGGAAATATATAACTTTGTAGAAGTAGGTAATTTAAATTTAGAAATAACAAAAGAACTAGTGTTGAAGTTGGGGTGTCCAAGACGGGCATGCCAAGTAGTGCCTGATGTTTTAACGCCAATGTGAGTCGCTGCATGGAAGGGTTGGGAAGAAGATGTGATATGATAAGTCCCATTTTTACAGGTGCTGCGAGCTAGTGTCGCCCTCGTGGCTTGATCCTTCACAATAAAATATGACGGATGAAACTCAAAAAATACATTATTATCCGCAGTGAATTGATGAACATATAATAAGTTGCGATGGGCAGTAGGAACACACAGAACATTAGATAAGTGAAAATTTATGTCTGGCAATGCTAAAATAGAGCTGCCTGTGTGAGTGATAGGCAAACCTGTACCGTCATCAATTTTTACTTCCTCGGTACCAGTACCGTCAGATTTTGAGTGAATTTGGAGATTCCCAAGTTCATTGGTGATATTGTGTGAGGCACCCGAGTCAATGAGCCACTGCGAGGGGTAAGGGTACACATGATGGGGCATATGAGCCATATGGGTAGAGGCTGGTAGCTTTCTACACTGAAGAGAAGAATGGCCCGGAGCGTTGCATACTTGGCAAATCAGAGGTGGAGGAGCAAAGGGGGCCGAAGGTGTTGGATAACTGCTACTGGAGTACGGGTAAGGCGGTTGGCCGTAGCTTGGGTTTTGGTTATAACCACCTTGACAATATGAGGGCCTATAGTTGTGGCGCCCCTTACCGCTGTTGCGGCCGCGAGATGAGTGTGAAGGGGGTCGATGCTACTGGGATAAGCGAGGAGCAGGAACAAAGCTAGATGAAGCGGGATTGGCAGTGGCAATCAAGGAAGAGGTGGCAGCTTCAAGGCGTTTGAGATACGACTTATGGGTTCTCTTCCTCTAGTATTTCTTAAATTTAATTTAAAGGTATAAAAAGCTTGTATATATTTCTAAGTGATAAATATAAAACTAGTGGAGAATTGGATTACGAAGGTATATACTCGAATAGTCGAGAAGGTTCGTTGGATTATATTTTGGACCCCCATTTTTGCCATACATTTTTTATTTTAATAACCATCCCTAACAACAAAAACAGAAAGGGAAAAAAAACAGAAAGGATAAACTCGGATTCTATCTGGATCTGATTTTTGTCTTAGCTACCCTATGTGGCACTATCTCACGTGGTAGATCTACCATATATTGAGGTTATCTCAATGAAGAATATCCACAATGTATGATGGATTTACCCCATGTGATGGTGTCTTATGGGGTAGCTAAGACCCTCCCCTGGATCTAATACCTGAAATTCTTCAACAAGATCCATACTTTCAATGACTAGAAGGACTAGATGACCTTTGCGTCCACCTACTATCATGTCGACCACTCGATGTGAAATCCAGAGTGTATGGACCAAACTCTGAAATATAAGACTAAAGTATTATTCAAATAAAATACTCCAAGATAATAACATGAGATATTTTCAATCAAAATACAATTAATATCAATAATAAGAACAATAAGAAATAAAGCACTGAAATAATAATAATAATAACCATGAAAAATAAATTTAATAATAAGAATAGCAATATTGATCATATAATAATAATAAATAATAGGAATAAATATATTAAGATAGTAACATTTAATAATATTAATAAGAAGAACATTGATTTAATATTTATTAATTTCTTTCTTAATATTTAGTATAATTTTTTTATTATATAATTATTAGTCTCATTAACTTATAACTAGTAATTGAATTCTTATTATTTCTTACTGTTCTTATAATTAATTATAATATATTTATTATTGTTAATTTAACTCTTATTATTCATTATATTTTATTATTAATTCATTTACTGTTATTATTTATTATATCTTATTATATATTATTCTTCATAATATCATTTGGAAGAAATTAAAAATTAAAATAGTAGCTAGTGAATCCCTCAATCAGGTTGACGATTCTAATTAGAATCAGTTATATTTTTTTAAAATGTATATAATTATATTTTGTCAACTAAACCTTTATTTTTAATATTTGAAAAGACCGGATTTTCTTTCATTATTGATTTTCCCATTTAACTACATTCTCATTTCTTTATATCAACACAAATTATATTAGATTAACAACAAGTATAAAAAGAGGTAGACAATTAAACAAACAAAGGACGGCAGCAAAGATATATGTCAAACTTTGGCCATAGCTAAGACACATCGATTAAAATAGGCGTACTACAAGGTGTAATGATAGAGTGGATCACAACAGAAGCATAATAGTCTGACCCATCCAACATAATCAAATCATGTTCCCTCAAACCATACTTTCCAGAGTGTGGTCGAACAAAAATGTTGCCTTCCAAAACATCTGAATGAACAAAAATAAGGATATATGAGAGATATAAACTGATAAAAGAATAAAAGAATAAAAGAAAAAGAGTAAGCTATTATATCCAAATCTCTTGCTGAAAGCCTTCGATAAATAAAAATCACTGAATGACATACAAAACCTAAAAGCTCAATTGATCTAGCAAGCGTTGGCCCGACAAAGATGGAAAGTTTGACTTTGATTTTATATTTAATCATAAATGGAATTGTAGAAACAATCACATGAGATAAATTAACAGTCATATTATATGTACCGTACGGGTCATATGAAGCTGAGATAATATTATTCCCAGCAAATATATATTATTTTAATTAATATAAAATATGACAAACACATCAAAATAAAAAATTACATTAAAAATATTCTTATCAAGTTTAAAAAAAATATAAAAATAAATGATTGTCACTGAAATCAATTATAGTATCAGACATACTAACACCACATCTCTATTACTTACTAACATAAAGTTTAAATAACACGCAAATTTCATTTAGCCACATTTTTTAAAAAAATTATACAGTTAACCTCCAAAAATATCATTTTTGTGTCGGACATGCTTATCGACTGTGTCAACACGGGTGTCTGATTTTGAGAGGAGTATCCGAGGAGCGGTATCCTAGAAATGTTTGATATTATACCGAATTATTTTTAGGAAATAGAGGAGATAATTGGAAATATTGAAAACGAGGTATCCTAGAAATGTTTGATATTATACCGAATTATTTTTAGGAAATAGAGGAGATAATTGGAAATATTGAAAACTCGTATCAAATATGTGATGATGACTGATTTACTAATTAAGCAGTCTCTTTAATCATATTTTTTGAAGAATGCCGCGGAATCGCCGCAGCATATTCTTTCCAGTTATTTTAGATAAAATCAAAGCGGTTGACCTTTTGCAACTACACTTCGGGAAAGGATTGTCTACATTTGCACCACACAATACAAATTTGTACATATCCATATTTGCTCAATGTTTTATGGATGAATAAAATGAAATAATTGATAAAAATAATCATTATAATTTTATTATTAAATGAAGATAGTTAATTAAACACAAGTTTTATTAATTAATAAATGTCAGATATTTATAACTTGTTTTAGGAAAATAGGACGATTGTTGTCTTCATTCAAAAAGCTTAGCAATTACTTATGAAAACTACTTATCTGCTTTTCAGATAAAAAAGCAGTTTTTGGGTGTTTTATTTGTTTGCTTCTCTAAAAATAAGCAGAAAAAAGCAGAAGTAGAGAAGCAGGTCATGACATGATTTTGACTGCTTTAAGTTGTTTTGTGGCAATTTCGTAATTAATTTAAGTTTATTAAGCTGTTTTTTTATTTAAATAACAAACACTCAATGCTTTTGCTTAAAATCAACTTTTTCCAACTTTAAGCAAAAGCAACATAGAAGTGCTTTGAATAAGCAATCGCAAACACACCCTAAGAGTAAGAGTAGACAACATGATGAGACGGTAGCCGTTACTTCTGATCCTAGTGGCTGTGGCTCAGGAACGGGATAACAAAAAGTAAGGATACACATCAATATTGTTTGTGACACGGACCACAAACATCATATATGTGTATTTTTTTTTGAAAATATTTCTTTACGAGCAAACATTACGCATGCTTAAGTATGTTTCGATTCAATTTTGGAGAAAAGTGCAAACCAAACAAAATTTATATGTGTGTTGGTGTTTATAAAATACTCGATATGTATAAGAATCTATACTTGGTACAAGTACAAAGAGCAGTTGTAGAGTATGTAAATGTAGAGAATCATAACCCCAACGGTGTTCCCAATGTTGCTTCCTCCCTATAAAAACCCCGTTTCAAATATTTATTCCTAATCCTCTTCATATTACAACGTCCATCAGCTAACGACAATCTTTCCTCTTTTGCAAATCCGATTTCGATTAAATGGACGTCGGAGACGTGACGGGAGGAGGTACTGTGACGTGTGCAACGTGGATCCGACGGCCAGAAAACGCGCATTTGGTGGTGGTCGGAAAATCGAAGCCATTTTCTATAGAGATCTTCTCCTTCGATCCTAAGACCACCTGTCTCTCTCCATCCCCAAAGGTCGGAGCTTTGATTATTTGTATTGATTTAATTTTGCGTTTAATTTGCTGCATGTGAGAATTATGTTACAGTAAATCGAACACAGTTTACCTTTTTGATCCACATATGTTCTTTTTAACATGCTTATATGATGCAAAAGATTGCTTCATGAAATGTTTTTTGGAGCGATTTATTATTCCTGCCTATATTATACATGCAGGCTATTAAGGAAACAAGATCATCACTCCATAAACATTGCATGAAAATCCTTGTATTCTTGGAAACGAATATTCTGTATTTATTCCTTGTAATCTTTCCATAATTATGTATAGCCTTGTAAAGCTTATAAATAAGCTACCCTTTACAGAAATAAAGTGAGTGGAAAATTTCCTCAAATTCTGTTTATTTGCTATGGTATCAGAGCTCCAATCTCTCACGAGGTCTTAATTTTTTTTTTCCCTCCAGCCCTAGCCTCTCTGTCCAGACCATCTGCACCAAAACCCTAAAAACCACTTTGTCCACCATGTCTGACAACACCACTGCCGCGTCTCCAGCCACCCAAACTGCCCTCCCCATCATTCCGATCACCGCGCACCAGCACATACCTATACGACTAACGGCCAGCAACTTCCCTTCCTGGCGTGCGCACCTCACTGCGTTGCTTAATGGCTATAACCTAGCCTCTCATATTGATGGTTCCACGATCTGCCCTCCCAAAGGCTCCGATCAACCACCTTCTGCTGAGTTTTTACACTGGTTTCAGCAAGACCAGCTCCTGCTAGCAGCCATTTTTGGCTCCCTTTCTCCAGAAATCCTTCCCATGGTGTCATCGGCCACCACAGCAGCTCAGGCATGGTCGACCCTCACTCGTCTATTTGCAAGCAAATCTCGTGCCCGTGTTATGCAAATCAAAGATGATTTGTCCCGTGCCACCCTCGGCAGCCAATCTGTTAGTGAATTTCTTCATCTTATCAAATCAAAAACTGATGAACTTGCAATCATCGACAAGCCACTCTCCGCCGACGATATTACGCTTTACACTCTCAATGGTCTTGGTCCTACGTACCGCGAAATTGCAGCACCAATACGTGCGCGTGAAACCTCACTCACGTTCGAGGAGTTACACGATTTATTGGTTGGCCATGAATTATATCTGAAACGTATTGAATCTCACAACTCAAATCTAGTTGCTACAGCCAATGTGGCATCTCACATGCCGAATAGCCATACTTCACCCCGTATCAATCCTCGACAAAATCACTCTCCACGTGGTGGTTCCCAGCAGCACCGTGGCCGCTCCAATAACTCTGGACGAAACCAGCAGCGAACCCGCAGTGGTACTGGTTCATCTTGGGGACAACAACAGCGCGCACAAGTGCTTTGTCAATTATGCGGTCATCCGGGTCACATTGCCCCTTACTGCAGAAAATTCTCCCCATCGGCCAACATGGTTCAGTCACCCCATGCACCATCCAACCCGCAACCTTGGCTTATGGACTCCGGAGCTTCCCACAATTTAACGGCCGACCTTAACAATCTAACCATTCACTCTGAATACGACGGCACCGAGGAAGTCCAGCTTGCCGATGGAACCGGCTTACCAATCTCTCATACTGGTACTTCCGTTCTTAAATTTCCTCATCGTGACTTCAAACTATCAAATGTTCTATGTGTTCCATCGGCCAAGAAAAATCTATTATCGGTGCACCAATTTACTAAAGCAAATGATGTATCCGTTGAATTTTATTCATCTTACTTTGTTGTGAAGGATCCACTTACGGGGGCGCGTCTGGCGCAAGGAACATGTGATAATGGTGTTTATCACATCCATCCATCATCCCTTGATTTCAAGTCTACAGTGAATTCTGCTTCATTTGGCGCTCGCACTACCTCTCTTACTTGGCATGCTCGACTTGGTCACCCCTCATTTAGGACAAATAATTTTGTTATTTCCAATTATCGTTTACCTATTTCGAACAAATCATGTGCGACAAAGTCTTTTTGTGATTCTTGTAATGTGAGTAAGACTCACCAATTACCGTTTATGCGTACATCACTCACTGCTTTGCATCCACTTCATTATATATATGCTGATGTGTGGGGTCCAAATTCTATCACCTCTCTTGATGGTTGCCGATATTACTTATTATTAGTTGATCATTACAGTAAATACTGTTGGTTATTTCCCATGGCCGCAAAATCTCAGGTGCAGTCGATTTTCATGAATTTTCGCTTACTAGTGGAAAAACAATTTGGTCAGAGTATTCGGAATTTTTACTCTGATAACGGAGGTGAATTTGTTGCTTTAAAGTCATATCTTGCAGCCTCTGGCATAAGTTGGCTTACCACCGCTCCTCACACTCCTCAACAGAATGGCACATCTGAGCGTCGTCATCGCCATATCCTTGAAACTGGACGAGCACTATTACATCATGCTCATCTTCCCCCAGTTTTTTGGACTCCTGCCCTACAAACTGCGGTCTATCTCATCAATCGCATGCCTACACCTCTCCTCCGCAATCGTAGTCCCTTTGAGGTGCTTTTTGCTCGAAAACCTAATTATCTCAAGCTTCGCACCTTCGGCTGTTTGTGCTATCTGTGGCTTAAACCATATACCAAAGGTAAACTAGATTATCCGTCACGACCATGCTTATTTCTTGGCTATTCAACGTCTCAGAGTGCCTACCGATGCTTGGACTTGAACTCTCATCGCGTGTTTATTTCACGTCATGTCCGTTTTACGGAATTTATTTTTCCGTTCAAAGCAAACCCTACACAAAACTGTCAGGAACAAGCAAACCCAACATTGGCTCCTCAACCCATTTTTCTTCAGGCGCCATTACCTAGGCACACCATGCCATCGGCTGATATGCCTCCGCCTTGCTACAATCGCCCGGTACCTGAACGATCACCAACTCCAGCTGACTCATCCACCTCTAGCCTCATATCTCCTACCGAGTCCACTATTGCCCCTCCCACCGGCTCCTCCCATGATTCTGCACTACCTCACAGCCCTCATCCTGACCCACAGCACACTCATACAATGCGCACCCGCAGTCAGAATCACATTTTCAAACCCAAGGTTATCAACTCTGCCACAAAATATCCTCTACAAGACGATGTAGAACCAACCACTATCTCTCAAGCTCTCTCTGACCCGAAATGGCGAGATGCCATGGCTGAGGAATTCACCGCATTGACAAGGCATGGCACGTGGGATCTCGTCTCCCCTCCCGCCAACTCTAACATCATTGGCTGCAAATGGGTTTATCGTATCAAACGCAAACCCGATGGGACAATTGACAAATTTAAAGCCCGCCTTGTTGCCAAAGGGTTTCATCAACGCCCTGGCATTGACTACACTGAAACCTTTAGTCCGGTGGTTAAACCTGTCACCATACGAACCGTCTTGTCTCTTGCATTAATGCATAACTGGCCATTGCAGCAACTCGACATTAGTAACGCCTTCTTACATGGAACTCTCAAAGAGCCTGTTTATATGTCGCAACCTCCAGGGTTCATTGATATCGGACACCCCGCTCATGTCTGTCGCCTTAAGAAATCCTTATATGGCCTCCGCCAGGCACCACGGGCTTGGTATCATGCGTTGAGCTCAGCCCTTCACTCATTTGGCTTCTCCCAGTCTCTATCTGATACATCTTTGTTCACCTTCCATCGTCACAAGGCACATCTCATTGTCCTCGTTTATGTGGACGATCTCATCATCACAGGGTCCAGCTCATCCCTCCTTGCTGCCGTAACCAAACATCTTCAATCTCACTTCGCTGTCAAAGATCTTGGTTCCTTGTCTTATTTTCTTGGAATTGAAGTAGCACGTTGCAAGGAAGGACTCTTCTTGTCTCAGCACAAATACATGGTTGATCTGCTGCGTAGGCACCATATGGAAGGGGCCAAACCATTACGAACACCTATGGCAGCCAAACCACCATCATCCTCTTCCACTAGTTCGGTGTCACCTACAGATTACCGCAGTGCTCTTGGTGGCCTCCAGTATCTCACCTTAACTCGCCCCGACATTGCGTTTACAGTCAATCGACTTGCTCAAGCTATGGCGGCCCCAAGCGATCAAGACTGGAGTGCTGTTAAACGTCTATTTCGATATTTAAAGAACACTTTACATCATGGGCTTCTTCTTCGAAAGTCTCTGGACTTGTCTCTTACAGCTTACTCTGACTCGGACTTCGGGGGTGATCACCATGACCGCAAGTCCACTTCTGCGTATATCATTTTCCTTGGGCCTAATCCTATTTCGTGGAGGTCCCGCAAACAAAATGGTGTTGCTCGATCCTCCACAGAAGCTGAATATCGCTCCCTAGCTTCAGCCGCTGCCGAAGTTTGTTGGATAAAGAATCTATTCCGGGAACTTGGAATTTCCTTACACAACTCGCCACGCATCCTCTGTGACAACATTGGTGCCACACGCCTTGCCCTTCACCCGGTCATGCACTCCCGCATGAAACACATTGCTATCGACGTTCACTTTGTTCGTGACTTATCAAACAAAGGACTTCTCAATGTCTCCTATGTCAACACTCTTGATCAACTTGCGGATATCCTCACCAAACCACTTCACCGCACACGGTTTGAGTTACTTCGTTCCAAAATCGCCGTGGCCGATGGCACGTCCATTTTGCGGGGGCGTATTAAGGAAACAACGATCATCACTCCATAAACATTGCATGAAAATCCTTGTATTCTTGGAAACGAATATTCTGTATTTATTCCTTGTAATCTTTCCATAATTATGTATAGCCTTGTAAAGCTTATAAATAAGCTACCCTTTACAGAAATAAAGTGAGTGGAAAATTTCCTCAAATTCTGTTTATTCCATACAGGCTACGTATGAATTTGAAGGAGGAGTTAATCCAGTAACAATTGCGGTGCATCCCAGTGGAGACAGCATAGTTTGTGCTACCAGTTCTGGCGACTGCAAGTTAGTGCTCGGTTTTAGTTTTCAGTTTCTTATGCTTCTAGATCTTTGACTAAAAGGGCATATGGTTAATGTTTCATATTCCAGAATGAGTTCCTTTTTTTGGAAATTTATTATTTGAAAATAATTGGTCCCGTGAATAACACAGGAAGGAAAGGATTTGCATTGGAAAGCATCTAAATGTGATGCGAACCGTGTTGGGGTTTCAGGAGACCATTACCCTGTTGCTTTATGGATTTGGTTGAAGTTATGGTTGTTTGATGGAATTAATAATAATCTCGATTCTTGTTTTTGAAACTCTAACTTTGTACCAACTTGATTTGGAGTTTATAGAACTTGTCTGATGGCATTTGAATTTAAAATTTGAAGCGATGTTAGAACTGGGAAAAATTTCCAATTATTTTAGAATTCACTTGAACAGCTTTCGTTGGGTATTACAACATTAGTAATTCTTTGTAAAGGAAAATGATTTTTTTTTTTCTGCTTTAGTATGATTCTTTTAATTTCTCTAGGTTGCTAATACTTAATTGCTTACAGGTGAAGTTCTGTGATTTTGCTTCATTTTAAAACTCAAATTTCGGCATTTGTTTTGGTGGTGATGATAGCCATAGAGTTCTGGATCATTGTCTTGCTCTTAAAATACAACTTTTCCTGTTATGATATTACTTTTCTATGGTAGATGCACAAAGTAATGAATTATAAAACGTGCAGATTGTTCAGTTTGTATGGCCGGGAAGACAATATTAAACTTTTGATTGAAGAACTACTTCCACTGCAAGGAATTGGTCTGCAAAATTGCTTAGCTTTTAGTGTAGATGGCACTAAATTTGCAACCGGCGGAGTTGTAAGCTATCTTATAATGATTATCATTCTCTATAGGTTTCTGAATTTATGATTTTTAGAACATAATATTGATATATTCTGCATTTTTTTTCTCTTTAAACTTGTAGGATGGACATCTTAGAATATTTGAGTGGACAAACATGCGCATCATCTTAGACGAACCAAGAGCTCACAAATCATTTCAAGACATGGATTTTAGGTAGAGTGAGCTGGAGTTAATCATTTGATTCATTTTTTAATGTGTTGCGATTAGTTGTTTCCCATATTATACTTTTTTCCCACATCTTTGTTAAATAATATACAATCTTATGCTTATAACACAAGCAATACGGAGACTAGGTACACAATCAGTGAAGCTGCTCTTTGGTCAAGGTTCATAGTTTTATATTTGTCTCATGCCAAATAATTTGAACTACTGTGCTGCCTTGACATGAGATTGGCACTTATGTTTTCCTCGTGATGCACTACTTATATTGACATTGCTCTCTACAATTATGGCGGGCAAACACAGTGGTTGGTTCAAGTCTAACTGGGTCAAATCAGAAAATGAGAAAATGGCTGGACCCTGCAAATTTGTTGGCACTATTGGTTGAATACTCATTGGATCAACCCACACCCATAGTTAGGTCATATTTGAGCATATGTCTCTTATCATTTTATCAATTACAGGCTTTTACCCTGTACCCTCTTACTTTCCATGTAGTTTTCTACAGAAAAGACCCTAAATTATTCACAAGCTTTCTTTCGAAATGTTGAATAGGTGTGGTGGTACCCAAAGGACCGCTAATATTTTATTATTTAAAAGAAAATTTCATTTTAGTTTTAGGAGTATATCGTTTTTTGAATACTAAGGCATGATTTGGAGTTGCAAGTGTTTACTGAACTAGAAGACAGTGCTAAACATCTTCTTCGGGAGCATTATTATTGATATGCGAAACTTATTTTCATGGTTTTTACTGTTAAGGAAACTTAGATGAGATTATTTAACATTTTTTAGATGTTTTGCGAAAGGAGCTCTACAATAAAATGCTGTGTATAGATGAGACAGGAAACAATTTTTATTTAAATTTTGTCTTTCCTCTTTCGAGTTTGGAAAATGTCTAGTGATTTTCAATCGATTCAGTAACCCTGTGTCCTGGGAACAGACTTAAATGGTTTTGGTCCTCATTACTCTGTTGCAGCTTAGACTCGGAATTTTTAGCGTCAACATCAACTGATGGCTCGGCAAGAATATGGAATACAAATGACGGTGCTCCTATAACAACCTTGACACGAAACTCAGTACGTGGATCTATCAGTCTATCCCTGATTTTTGTGTCATTTTCCCGCAAATTTAAGTTATTGACGTCTCTCTGTATCTTTCTTGGGTTGTAGGATGAAAGAATTGAACTTTGCCGATTTTCTAAAGATGGGACAAAACCATTTTTATTTTGCAGTGTTCAAAGAGGTATGTCAAATGTACAGGATTCTTTGAGCATTCAGTCATCCATATGCTTGAAATTACATTATGGTTGGACAGTCACTTGAAATATGGTTTACACAGGAAATAGAGCACTGACTGTTGTTTGGGACATAAGCACGTGGAAGAAAATTGGGCACAAGAGGTTACTGAGAAAGCCAGCTTCAATAATGTCCACTAGTTTGGATGGAAAATATCTTGCTTTGTAAGTTTTGAGCTTCTTTCTGAATTGTATTCATTTTCTATTTTATGTATATGTTCAGTTTGGAAACAAATTTATACTTGTATTCTTTTCTAGGAGTACCTTTTGGACGTCTAACACCGTAGTTCCATAATAAGCACAGAAACATTTTAATGGAAATTTTAGTGAGAGAATAAAAATCGAACTGATACGCTTGTTCTATAATAATCATGTATCAGTATGGGTATTTAATTTAGTGTAGATAATACTCTTATTGGCAGACTGAAAATATACTTTCTTTGCCAAGTATAAGGTCTTTTTACAAGAAAGTTTTAGTTTGGTATTGGTGATGATACTTTTTCTTTGCATCTGTTATGTCAGCAAATTAATTGTCAAAACCTTTGAAAACACAGGGGGAGCAAGGATGGGGATATATGTGTTGTAAACATTAAACAAATGGAAGTCAGCCACTGGAGTAAGAGGTTGCACTTGGGCGGTAACATTGAATCATTAGAGTTTTGCCCCAGTGAAAGGTAATACTTACAAATCCGTCTAGAAGATCAACACAGGAATGCTCTCTCTCAATCCGTTGTGTAGTGTAACAAGTGTGTTATATTACAATGTGGTTCGAATCAATTTATTTGTCTCCAGCATCAGATATAGAAATAATTCATATCCCATCTGGTTTATCAGTAATTCAAGTATAGCTAAAATCAGTTCTCTTTCAGATCAGCACAATTAGTTTACATTCCTCCTGATTCTTGCGCGCCTGACTATCCACACAAGCCTTTTGATTTGTCAATGGAAAATACTATTAATCTTCTCTTTTGTTTTGTGACAGGCCTGACATGTTAACTAGTTCACCTTATTTTCATTTAAGCTTTTGCACTCAAACCCCCAGTGTTTTGACTCTGCAGGGTGATTCTTACTACTTCTGCCGAATGGGGAGTAATGGTAACTAAACTGACCGTTCCTGCCGATTGGAAAGGTTCCTCTATCCTACCCCATCTTCACTCCCGCCCCCATACCCCCTCGTTATATTCTGAATTGAAACTAACATAATTCCCCATTTTTTTTCACTTTGTAATTGCAGAATGGCAACTCTATTTACTACTCTTGGGACTATTTTTGGCTTCCCTTGTTGTGTTTTACATTTTCTTTGAAAATTCTGACTCTTTCTGGAACTTTCCACTTGCTAAGGATCAATCTGCGAGATCCAACATTGAAACTTTTGTGGGTGATCCAGAGTCTGAACTCTGATGACCACAAATGGGGAGCGTTTGGACCGGAAGATATGTGATCAGTTGGTCCATATGGAAGGCGATGAGATAATCGAATCTCTGGCCGCCTTTTTCTTGCTTTTAGAAGCTTAATAAAAAATTCTTCATTTTTCTGATTGATTTTTTTTTTTGGATAAACGGAAATTATTTTTTAGTGATAATATTCGGAATAGTTTATGATTGTGTTATTTAACAAACATTTCAATATTTTTTTGATGAAATTTGTTTTGCTGATGTTTCTCGATAATATATCTCAGTTTATTCGTATATCAGGACAATGAATTGTATACTTTTTTCTGGTTGTTTTGCGGAGCTACTCTTGAGCTAGGGTAGGCTCCAACCCTATGATTTTTTGAAAAGGAAAATTAGCTCGTATTTTAGCGCAACCCTTTAAATCGTCGTAGCCCTACCTAATCCGGTCAACCCGATGTAATATTGATTCCTGGCTCGATGACTAAATGAATGTGACCTAGAAGTCAATTTATTTCATACGCATACGGATGGTGTGCTTCATCAAAATATTTCCAAGGATAGAGTCTGTTATTAAAAAATGTAAATCGATTAATTAGCTCGTAATTTATATAAAAAATGAAAGTGCGTCAAATATCAATTATAGAATCCTTTGGAACTTTAAGTCACGAAAACTGTAGCGGGTTCATTTACATGAATTGATATACATAACGGGGCATCATTGATACATACTCAAAATTGCAAGGGAATAATTTAAAATGTTAATAATTCAACTAAATTCCAAAAAATTTAATGGAATTAAAATCGTGAATTTGGAATCCTTCAATCCAAAGAATAATGGGAATAATACATGTTTACAAATAGATTGACAAATTCCCAAGGAAAACAAAGGATCTTAAGGTGGCCAAATCTCCATACTCCACACAAAAGGGAAAAATAACGATATTACTTTATTGAAGAACAATGAATGAATGATGTTAAGAGTCAAATTTACCAATTATACAAAGTAAAATGTTTCAACATATAATCAAGAAGACATTGACATATAATCAAGAACTACAGCTTAAACCACTGTTTCCACCAATTATTATCAAACGTTGTTCTAAAATAAGACTTATTTCATGGTCTCAACAATTAGTATTTTACAGTATGGAATAAGCTAGAATCACCTCTATAATGGGCGCACGACACAATGGACATTTTCCTCCTCCTCGGATTAGCTCGTTAGCACATTTTGAGCATGTACACATGTGCCCACATCTGCAGAGGCAATTCAAAGGTGTGGGGTGGGGGGAGCCAATAAATGTCAGCATACAGACACTTCCAAGTAAAGAAGAAATGATTTCTTGTATAGAACGGACCAAAGTTTGTTTATTCTACTGCTAATTGTCAATTTGTTGGATTCAGTTTAGATCCAACCAGAATTTAATAACTCAAACCCAATATTCAGAACTGGGTCTTGCTTATAGATCGAATCACACTTTTTTTTAAAACCATAACATTTTGATAATAAGTCATAGAGTTCAGGCTCGCATCCGGATCCAAAAGCTTATAAATTTTAATGTTTTGTATGAACCATCATTTGACAAAGAAAAAAAGATCAAAATAGTAATTCATTAATCTCATTCTCTATATAAAAAAAAATTAATGATATGCTTATAAAAGTTACATGTTAAAAGTAGAATAAAATGTCGTTCATTATTGTTCAATATGAACTTAAAAATATATGATTTATTGTAAAAAACTTTGGATCTAACATGGACCAGGTCATCACGGTTCTGGCCCGTCAATGTCAGATATTTCTATATGGACTTGTATAACAACCAGATCACTGAACCCTTACAAATGCAAATGGATTTGAGAAAGGATCGGACCGTTGACAACCCTAATTCCACCACTCCATCAACGTGTCATTTAATAAGATGCAAATTTGTTATCAATGGCAAAAGTACCTGTACAATAGGGAATCGATATGATCATCACAGCACACACAGCAGGTACCCTTTTTAACAAGACCCCATTTACACCCATCCTTAGATGACTCAGCAATCCCTGCATGATGCAGAAGCATTAACAAAACTAAATTACAAGTTACAACTGAGAAGAAGTTCAAATAACAAGAGCCAAAATCAGAATTTTGAGTCTCTCTCCCAAAACATCTCATGAAAATTAGCATGAAAATTGTAAGGACCTTGTCCACCAGTTGATCTGTTAAGAGCAGCTGAAACTTCCTGTCGAACTGAGCGTTGGAGCTCCAGTTGCATGTCCATGCAAGCCTCTAGAGTCCTTTGCATGTGATTCATACCTTGCTGAAGCTTTGCTACATCCGCTCTTAAATCATTAATGGTCTCCCATTCCTGTTGAATATGAGAAAACAATCATTCAGTTAAGAATGATATCTACCAGTGACTAGCCATGCCATCAACAAGAGATCCACTGATAAGTATAACATTTAATATTGTTCAGTCTAAGATTTTTGGAGTGATTGTAGAAATCTTTTAAAACATCTCCACGGTGCTTGCATGGAAAAACATTTCTCTTGCTTAATATAAAGGATGAATAACTCTCACAATACTACCGATATATCTGTTGTCCTTGATCTCATGTTCTCTTTTATATTTACCCATATAATCTCCTTTATATGAGCAGGATTGGAAACGGGTAAGATTGACATTGTTTTATGACTGTAATAACCTAAAACAATAGATCCACGTCCACAAGGACCTAAATGACCTGACAAGCACATTTCTTATAAAGAGACCAACCAGAAGTTTACAGATCATCCTCATAAATAAGGTATCGAACACCTCTTAAGTTGTCAATATTAAATTTTATAACCATAATTAAAGTAGGTCTCTATTGGCTTGCTCACATCTATGCTTGCAACATCATTATCATCAATGATCAACCAAAACACAAGTAGACAGAACCCAATTACGAAGAAAGCAGAAGTCATTATTCAAATCAAGGTAAAATTCTCACACACACACATACACGCACATAGGGAAAGAGAGAGCCAGTAAACTAACAAGTTCAGAACGATGAACACTGTGACGAGGCCAACCAGAGTGACGCAAAGCTCGGTGCCAAAGGGGTTGTGGTGGGGGTAATGGAGGTGTTGGCAGAACCAGTGAAGGTCCACGGATAGCATCAGGTTGATCCTGATTCTGCTCATCATCACGTGTGGGCAGATCCCTCACAGGTGACGCGGAAAGAGGCAAGTTCCTGTCCATATCCCAGTCAATGGGAGCTCGACCTTGCCTTCGTATATATGATTGAATCAACTGATCCAGGCTCTCACGAAAACCACTATGAAGAAGATTAGAGACGCTCCTCCTACAATAGGAGGGTTTTAGGTCAATAAGAATGGTATAAAAATACAGACATTGATAGAGTAGAGAAATGAAATTAACCTGCTTAGTAGCTCTCTCAGTTCCATGCTGTACACATTATCATCATCGGGTGGGTGGAATCTGGTTACTCCTCTATTTAGAATAGAATGTCGTAGTCTAAGAGGGTCTGAAAGCCTTCCTGACAAATTATCCTCGGCTTCTCGGGAGCCATCATCATGCCAAATAGTGTGGGCTTCTTGTAACCGACGTTGTTCTCTATCCTCAGTTAATACCGCTTCCGACGGCCAGTCAGATACTAAGTTTTCCTGCCAATTTCGATTGGTAACTTCAGAAGCTGAATCCATCCAACCATCAGAGTCATCTCGAGCTGATTGCTGTTGACTTACTCTCTCGCCATCAATAACCTGTCCTTGCCAATTGTTTCCTTGATTAGCAGTTACTTCTTGGTTGGTACTTTGATCAGATGCGCTGTTATCTGAGTTCACCTCGTGGACTGGTATTGGATGGGTGTTTTCTTCCTGATTTTCATGCTGACCATCCTGTGAAGCAATTGTGTCACTCTAATAATTTCTATTGTTACCGAAAGTACAACAAAATCATAGTGGCTCAATTAATGATGTTTCAAGAAGCTGCTTACTTGATCACGATTGAGAGTATCTAATCTGGAACCAAAGCCTTCCCTGAATGCATATAAATTACCACGAATCGAATTAAAATCACATCACTGATGATGCTGAGAAGTAAGATTAAAATCTTAAACAAGTAATAAGGAGTAGAAACGAGGACAAAATTCAATTGCTTTAGGCTACTAATCTCAAGGCTCCAGAACCAACTTCAAATACAGGGAAAATCCAAACCTTAGAATTTTCATGAATATTCAAAATGGGTATAAATATGAAACAATGCCATTCTACTGACCCAGCAAACAAATGCGACCAGCTGTTAAAACAATGCCAAGAATTGTAAAGAGAAAGATAAACATAATACCAGTTTTTGTACCATGAAGTAAGCATGTTAGGCAGTACATTACTGGCTAGACTCTCAATACTGAGAGCCAAAAGGACTCGACTCATCCTGTTAATCATGCCTGTAAACTAGATATCAGGTTCTCTCGTTTGAGAGCCAAGCAACTTGAGTCTTGAAGTTTAATGGGGTTTGATGTATTTAGAATTTTAAATCCGTGTTAATGCCACAGAGACAAAACTTATATATTGGTACCATTGTTCGTGAGACACTGCAAACTTAAACGAAACTCCGTAGATTCCAACTCTATTTGTTTCCTCAACCCTCTCTTCAGAATTCTCCCCTTCTTCGAAATAATTTTCTCGCTTCCTCTAGTATGACATGGATAATTATTCTAGAAGCTGGAGGCAACTAATTATTCATCAAAATAAATAGCATGGTGAATGTGAAGTAGCAAGCCATGATTTCGGCAATAATCAGCTAAGTGTTATATGCAGTGGATCCTCCTGTTAAGTACTCCTGCTTAACAAAAGGAACTCTAATCTAGCAAATACAGCTCATTTAGTCATTTCTTCATATGTATTTCGCAGTAGCATTCAATCAATGAACTTTTATTTCAATTATTTCAGCATGTGCTTTATAAAGTGCTTCACATAAAATAAGAAAAAATCTCACCACACATAAACCGTTCGCTAAAATAATGAACAATGTTGTGAAATATGGTAGACCCTGAAAGAACTAAAAATCAGTAGGTATTGTATGACTGAAAACATGAAAAAGTTATGAAGTTAACGTCATTTGTACTCCAAAACCATATATATGCTTTCCTAAAAGGCTCAATATATTACATGGCATAAATATACCTTTCAGTTATCCTCCCATTTGAAATAAAAAAACATGTTGGTATATTGAGGAATAAAGAGCATCACTAGGGCAATATATGGCATCTCTAACTTGTCAAGAATTTAACAGCACCAACATTACAACTTGTATCTCAGGTAATCATCTATTAATATCGTACAATTGATGCTCATTGGATAAAGTCAATAACAACCATCACATGATAAATAATATCCTTGCATTTATCTCGTCATTATGGAATATCACAATGTTGTTCCATTGCCACATCGCCTATTCGTACAAGCAGAAAAAACCAAAGGACAGCAGGAGAAAATAATATGAGAGAGGGAAGGGACAAAATAAAGTAGCTTTTCGAATAAGCGCACAAATGAGTTCCCATGCATTGTTTGGTTAAAAGACAAACCTCAAGCCAGAGACCGTGTGTCTCTGCCTTAACTGATTTAGTTCACCAGCAGCAAAGGAAGGTGATCTCTCATTCTCAACAGGCCTTCCGTTTCTCAGGAATCTGCCCCTGAGTAGTGACTGAGAAATCAAACAAAAATACAAATTCTTTAGTAAAAACTTTATGCATCATGGCAAAGGCATTGTTCCGTAAACTAACTAGCAAAACATATCAATGGAACTGTACGTGAAGGACTGGCACCGTGAAACCTAACATAAAGCAAGCATAAAGATCCGAGTGAAGAGTGGCAGAAAATTATATTAAGATGCCTTTCCAACTGAGAAATAACAAAAATTATATATGTCCCAAAATGTGTCCAAGATGTCAAGAACAATCTGAAATAAATGAACCTCAATCTCCCATCACAGATTTGTAATATAATATGAACATAATGAGAGTCACCTAAAGGTAAGATTTGACAATGAAGAAAAAGTATGCAGGTGGGTTGAACTTTACCGCACAAATATTTCACTGATAAGCAGAACGTAATAACTAAGTAGAGCATCAGATAAACCATAAAACAGAAGTTGCCGCACAATCAAGCAGAACCAACAGATAACTAGAACAATAAGGGGTTAAATTGATAACGACTATGAAGGAGGTGAACCACAAGTACAGCAATTAATATCTTCCCAGTTTACTATCTAAGCAACCTAAGTAGTTTATTTTAACCACGTTGACATAAGGATAATTGAATACTGCAGAATTTCTCTTGTAGCTGATATCTTTCAAGCTATGTGATTCTGATGAATGGTGAGAGATCTTAAAACCTCGAAACTTAGAAATTTACCTGAATACGATTCCTATGTGCAAAATCAGAAACAGCGCGATGTTCCAACAGACCCTGAAGTTCCCTCTGTCTTTCTCTTTCAATTCTTACGAGCAAATCAAGTAAAGCTTGTCTTCCTCTCAACCTCAACATATCCCTGCAAATATACTCTGGCTGACCTTCCTCGTGGTCAGGGCCAGACCCTTCACTAGAATGGTCGGCTTGAGAACCCATTCCATTATCTTGGTCATCCATACGTCCAATGCGAGACCCTCTTTGCTGACTTGTCGTCTGCATCCACTCTCGTACAATCCTCACTCTCTCACGCTCAGTCTCACCAAGCCATTCAGCTCTGGGACACTCATTTCTTGGGAAATCATTAGATGAAGGGTCGCTAATATCACTCTCCACCCATCCACGGACAACATGCCTCACCCTCTCCCTCTCAACTTCTCCAAGATCCGGAGATTGATCGCGACTAGAATTGTCATGGTCCCTATTCTCATTCTGTGAACCCATCTGATCACGGGTCCAAGTTGCAAAGTTATTCTCACCCTCGTTAGCATCTCCCCGAGAACCTTGATTACCACTATTCCGGATTTCTGAAATATTTAAAGATGCATTTGTATTAGAATCCCCGCTTATCCTCTGTCTCGATCTTCCCCTTACTCTATCCTGAGGACGATTCAACGCATGCTCATCCTCCAACTCCCGCCACATCTGTAAACTAGCTGAGGCCCTGGTACTTAGCCTCTCGACATTACCCTGGCGCCTAGATATTGGTGATTGGGACTCCCTCAAGAACGATGAATCAAGCATGGACACGGTGTGCAAGCCTGCAAGCGCCATCAACTCAGACTCACGATTCCTCCTCTCAATTGTGGTGATCATTTCCTGTGCCTGACGTGCAGCCCACTGGCTCAAAATCCTTGAGTGACGCCTCCTGGCAGCAGAAGATTCTGCCAAGTCGTCGCCGTCAAGGTCAGACCTTCTCCTCCTCCTGACAAGCTGTTCTCCCTCATCCGCATCATCTTCAGTATTGGTTGTTCTGGGTGAACTGCATGATGCGAAGGACATGCAATCGTCATAATTCCCACCCATCAACTCCTCCAAGCCCCTCTCAAATTCAGAACGAGGATTACTCTCTGTGCTCTCCGGTTTTTGCTGTACTGGTTGCTGAGCATGAGCCATACCTCAGCCCTATAACCTACCACCAATTTCACCACCAACAAGCTCAGCCACCACAAAACCAAAAAGAAATTCTTAAACCTCAGATGCAGGCCCCAAAAGACAAAAAAATCCCATTTTCCCCAAGGAACCGACAACACATCACTCACACAAAAATCCAACTTTTGCACTCTGAAAACAAAAACCTAAATCTACATTAAAAATTCTCATATCCCAATGCTTTGTCAATCCTTTTGCCAACCAATCGAACACACAAAATCACCTGTGCGAATACAAGAAACTAATATTCCTCATTCTCCCAACAATACAATCCAACCCAAAAATCACAAAATAAAATATTATTAAAATCCAACCATCATCATAATTACGCAAGAATGAGATGAGGATCGCAATTCGCAAACTAAATTAACAAACTGATTCTATGAACGGAACGTATCTCTGAAACTGTGCTCTTTAATTGCAGTGTAAAAGTGAACAGCAAAATATCAAACAAGATTAAATCTCAATATATGTAAGAATGATTACATGAATATGAGCCTGAGTTTGTCCAAAAGTGGAGGTGAAGAGAGAAGAAAGGAATTGTGGAGAAATATCGTTTCAAGGAGAAAGAAGAAAGAATTGAAAAGGATTATTTTTTTTTTAACATAAAATAAAAAGTGCAATTACAAGGTATAATAAACCCAAATAGCAGAGTTAACATGACAAACATTAACATGTCCCCCTCAAATCATTCCTCTCAGGATATGGGCAGATAACTACCTTCCAACAAATCTGAAGAAACAAAGATGAAAAGACGAGTTGCATTAATTGATAAAAGACAAACAATTGTGCAAGCGCTTGCGTCCAAAACCTTCACCAAGCAACAACAACCCAAACACATCATAGAATGGCGCACGAAACCTGGAACTCCGGTTGACACCAGAAGCCGCCACCAACCAAAAAACATGGATGACCGGATCAATGCAAGTTTCCCATCCCTAAACCAAAACAAGTGAACAAAATCCCAGCACAGTAGGAAAATATAATAGATATAGAGATAGTACAAACAAAAGCGGAGATAGCAAACAAAAGTTGGCGTTGAGCAAAAAAACACCCTTAGAACCCCCCAAGCTGCAAACAGTCGGACCCACAAAAAGAAGAGGACCCGAAGCCGCTGAAATTTTTCTGACGGACAGTGCACCCAAATCCGACCAAATCTTGGGAAAAAAAATTAGCCAACACTTAAGCCGGAGAAAAGATGAAAAAGCCCCTTGAAATCGAAAGGAGAACCATGACCGAACAAGAGCACGGGAGCAAAGGAGAAAGTAAAAAACTGCATCTTTTGAATTGTAATATTAACCAATGTATATGTCTCATTTATTCATTACACGAATCAATTCATATGCATTATATATTATGTTACACACACAACGCGTGTGCGTCGTCTACTAGTTCTAATTAAGACTAATCCACACATAAAGATAGGCGAACTACAAAGTCCAATGAAAGATTGAACCACCACTAAAGCAAAGCATCATGACCTAGATAGTTCAGGGACCACCGTAACCAACTTAATATGTTTTTTTTTTATAAATGATATGCATGTATATTTCTATTCACATATAAAATGAATGGTTTCAACGAATATACATATTTTTATATATTAAATATTTATATACATATATATATTTATTTATTTCATACTATTATTTTATTTTTAATAATTCATAATTAATATATATAAATATTATTTATTAATGATATATATTACGAATTAGTAATATAATTATATATATTATTAAATCGTTAAAAAAAACATATATTATTATGAGCATGGAAAATATTAGATTGTACATATTTAATATGATTAAAATATAATTTGTTTCACATAGACACACGTGTAAAGCATTGATTTGTTTGTTTGTATGAAAGTCTCACGACACTTCTTGTGTAACCCCACATTTTGAATTGTCCATCTGTCCTTGAGTTATATTACGTCAGACACACATGAATTCTTTTGAATTCGTCTCGTCCAGACGAATTCTATAAAATTAAAAAAAAAATTAGAATTCATCTTCGCGAAAGACGAATTCTGATGATAAAAAAAATTCACAGAATTCATCTTTTCAAAAGACGAATCCAAATAAATTTTCTTTTTGTAAAAATCGTCTTTTTCCAAAAGACGAATTCAAATAAAATAAAAAATTGATCGACTGAAATCATCTTTTGCGATGACGAATTACACTTAAAACATAACCTCTCCCACCCACACGGTAAAAAATGAAAAGTTCTATTATTTTTACAATATTTAAATATTTGACCCAACTAATACGTTACCATTTTTATATAATTTAATGATGATGATGATAATTATTAATAAATTCTGAAAGAACTTAAATGAGTATTTGACTTTGTCCATCTCGATTAGACAAACCTAAAGACCACATGCGCGTATGGTTGAAACTTCATCTTCTGTGATAGTTCCTGCCAAAACTGGTATGCCGTCTGGTAGCGTCATTCTTATATTTTTTTAAGGCGTTCCCATCTGGTCAACCGAGCTTGATAAAATGAAAAGCTTCAATGAAGCCCTTCTTCGCTGGTTCTGGAGCAGCACTAAAAAATACAACTCCAAGATATCTCCTCTGGCCAAATGTGGATTACTGGCCCATGTCTCGTGAACAGCTTCTCTGATCCATTTTGCAAATTTTAAATTTCAGAGAATACTGGTGCAACAGTATAAACCGAAGCAAGAGCCCCAAAATTATACCATTCTTGAACTTCGATTGGATGGCTTCCTGGTTTCATCCAAACCCTCGGATATTTTCCAGAGATATCAACAATAGTTTTGTCCGGGTTGATACCCCGTCTGGTTATTAGTTTCTCCCAAGTGCGTTGGTAATCCTGCATAGGTGAAGAAACTAAATCATCATTAGTTTGGACCTTAGAGGTGCCAGTCATTGGCCTAAGGTTCAACTCTCCATCTTTTACCCCGGATGTGCTGGGTTGATTTGAAGGTTCAGATTGTGATAACACCTGACCCTCAACATTCGCTACATTTTGTACATCCTCAAGGAATGCATCATCTGCAGCACTCGTGACAGGGGTACTTGAATCCCTTGCCTCCTGATTAAATGAGCTCCGTTCTCTAAACACTCTTTTTTGCACCGTTGGAGGTGCAGCCTGGAGGATAGGTCCTTTCAAGACTTCAAGCAAACGTTCATGGTCCCAAAAGCATACTCGTATGTGATCAGTAACAAGTTCCTGATCTGCTTGTTGAAGCCGTCCTGCGACCTCAGCATTGAGACAAAGTGTCACAAAGTATGGTTCCAGGATCTATAGGTTTTCCCTGAGATTCCTCACTCGTTTAAGGATATCGCTAGCAATGTGTCCCTCCATCTCGTGTTAAGAAATCTGCAAGAACATTTTTCTCAGATTTCACTATGACAATATCATAAGCATAATATTGACATTCAGCTTGCCATCATAAAAGTCTAGGCTTTTCTGGTTTTGCTTCAATTTTACTTTTCAAAAAAGACTTTACACTGATATTATCTATTTTTAAGATAAACCTTTTTGCAAGTACTGCAAAGAACTTCTTCTCGTTGATGTGCCATCTGATAACTTCGATATTGTCAAATATACTGCTGCAATATCTGCATGTCACTTATACTTATGGTGTGGCCTTCATAAGTTTGCAACTCACCAATGATAACTGGCATCAATATATAATAATAGTTCATCCTCGTCGTTTGGAATTGAAAGCTTTTGTAGTTGCCTGCAAACTTCTTTAAGCTGTTTGACAGCTCGTCTATGATCTTCATTCCACTCGAACTTAACATTTTTCTTGAGTAGTTGACTGAATATCTTCCGGTGGTTTGCTAGATTGTTGATGAACATTCCAGCAAAATTAACAACTCCCAGAAAACTCTGAAGTTGCTTTAAATCATTGAGGTCATCTGGATATCCTTGCACCTTTTCTACAATATGATTTTGCAAGATAATTCCTGATTTAGCGATCTCAATTCCAATGAACTCAATCTGTCTTGTGGCAATCACTACTTTCATTTCGGATAGCACTAATCCTTCCTTGTAGCAAATATCTGAAAAGATTTCCAAATGTGTAATATGCTCTTTCGTATTTCTTGATACAATGAGGATGTCGTCAATATACACGAACATGAAGCTGGAGTAATCCTTAAAAAGATTATCCATCTTCCTATGGAGTATCTGGGGAGCATTTGTCAATCCCATTGGCATGACATTCCATATATAATGTCCATGTGGTGTGGAGAATGCTGTGAACTTTCTGCTTGATTCCTCCATCTTAATCTGGTAAAATCCAGACTTACAATCGAATTTAGAAAACATCTTGGCATTCTTGATGCTATTCACCAAATGTTCTCTACTTGGGATAAAATATCCATTGAAATCCAATATGTCGTTGATTCCTTTGTAGTTAATTACTCATTCCGAACAAGGAATCCTGGACTGCTATATGGAGAAACACCTGTTGAGATTAAATTAAGGTCAAGATGTTCCTTAAGTATATTCCGCATATCCTTCCGATCTTCCATATTCATGGGGATTGGTTTTAATCTGACGAATCATTTTTCTTTTCCAGCTTTCACATTCAAAGTAGCTTTGAGTTCATTCTTGTTCCACCATGCCAGAGGATCCTCATTGTAGTTCCTCCGAATTTTAGTTTTTACATCCTCTAGAGTGATTTGCTCTTAGAGGGTAGTTTCAGGTTGTGGAACTTCTTCTTGCAATGCTTTTAAGTAGCAACAACGTATCTGGAGTAACTTCTTCCTCATCCTGTTTTATGAAAGACATAATATTAACCCAGTCAAAAGTTTGAGAGTCATTTTCACTAGGACCTTGTTGTCGAAACTGAAGGTTTGCTTCTCCAAATTTCCGTTGATCCTTCATCTTTGGGTGTCGAAGCTTTTCTTCATCACCACGCTTGCTGCAAAAACGAATGGGGAATTTTCTGTGAAACGCCTCCCGTAGTCGCTGCACAATAATCTTATGATCACAAAGGGTTGTGAAAATAAGTCTCATTGTTTCATTCTCCTGAGTGAACCGCTTGAATGTCTGTAGGAAATTGTTTCCTAGCAGCATATCAGCTCGTGTATTATGAAAATAAATAGGTGGAGTCTTGAATTTGTACCATGAGGTACTGCCTGCTCCTCCGATTATTATTTCCGCTCCGCTGCAGAAAAATACAGGTTAAGAAACCGGGTCCTGAATACAGTCCAGTCCACTACCATACCTTGGGCCCTCAGCTCCATCACAGTGGTCTTCCACCACATAGAAGGCTTCTTCGCCATCTGAAACTCGGCTAACCTCAGCCATGCGGTACGTGCACAGGGCGCAGTCACAAGTATCTGCTCTATCCGTTCTAGCCACTCTTCGGCCCCTTCTCCAGACTCGGTCCCCTCAAACATGGGTGGACGGAAGTTCAGAAATTGTGTCAAACTGAGCTCCCCTGGTAATAACATCTGTGCACTGGGCTCCACTCCTACAGCAGGTGGCGGTAAAGGATTCATATGAGCAACACTAGCATTCATACTGCCTATATCCCCTACCTCTTCATTGAGGTTCTCCGGGTTAATAGCCGCGATGCTGCAACACAAGAGTTAACAACAATACCAAAAGCAGTTCATAATATAAGCCGTTAGATAACAAGAGTATTATATTCAAAGCATGTTAGTATAACACTTATACAAAAATATGCATCACATGCATAACATGCCCAACAATGAATACCTAACTAACTTGTCTCTAAAGGCTACCCTTCACTCTTCCCTGGTTATCTAACCACTGCTCTGATACCACTAAATGTGAGACCCTGATACTTAAACATAATGTAAGGTGCAATTATGAGAACTAAGCATTTCAATATCAGAGTATTTAATCGTGTTGACATTTTGAGCTTACAGTTCAAATGTACCCATAAAATTTTCAACAGATAATAGTTACATTTCTCAAAACAATAGGAGTGACACTATAGTTCTACTCTACTACTTGTAGAGACTACGCATAAGAACTCTGTCCTGCTATTGTAGTAGCACTCCTTACAGCTCAAAGTATCAGCCCCGACCCTAGTTCTCCTTAGCAAAAGCACCTACAAAGACAACCCCCAACACATGAGCACATAGCTATTCATATACAACACAATATGAATACGTAAGGCGTAAATGCATAATCATAAATACAAAACACTTCCTGTATTTTCATCACATTTACAATGCCCATTGGTTGTCCCTGTACCACAATTCATAATCAAAACACTATATGAATATATGGCTTCACCAATAAATGTCATGACATATCATTTCTTTTTTCTTGAGTCAGTCATCATCAGTTATTTTAATGCTTCTTCGCTTTACAATCTCAAAACAAGCGGTATCTCATCCTCGCTTCTTCATACTAGCGGTATTTCATCATCGCTTAGTATGGTATACCCCGCCTCCATGTGCAAGCGAGCCTCCCCCCTCCCGCTCCACATTTTTAGCGGTCAAGCGTAAGCATTAAAACCTTCACTGTGATCACCCCTGACTCGTGGAATACACCTCTTTATTCCACATCACAATATGCAACAACAATGCATAATATGCAACAACAATGCATAATAACATGTAGCAACTCTTAATGCATCACATTGCATTCATCATGTGTCAAACAGACAAACATAAGTACATGTTACCGTTGGGATGCCCGTACGTCGCTTACGTACCTTTCCAAAATGTAGTGTGTGGTGGGACTCTATCCCCTGCGTTGTGTAGCCGTCTGTGAAGGCTCTACACCAGTGTACAACACAATAGTAGATGCCAATTTATAATCCAAAATCAAAGCTCCAACAAAATATCAATTTTTCAAAACTCTGCCTCTGGCGATCGATCGCTACCACTTGGAGATCGATCGCCAGACTCCACTGTCCCATGGCGATCGATCGCGCCATTTGTGGCGATCGATCGCGTGCCTTTGATTTTGGCTACTGGACGTCGGCGATCGATCGCCCCATTTGTGGCGATCGATCGCCACATGGTCTGTGCGCGACAATTTCCAGAATGCTCTAACACTGATTTTCATACCTTTCGTTCTAACATGTAAGACATACAACATGCCTAAACAAACATGCTAGTAGCTACAATACACTACCCTGAGTGTAATCATACAAGATATATATCCCAACCACAAACCCACATGTATTAAAAGCACCCTATAACATCATTACTCAACCAACTTTTTCGAAAAACAGGGCATTGTCTTCCTGCCCAGATTTTTGAGTACCCACTTTCAAGCAATGAAATCTACCACATAAGTCATGAATGTTGCTCGAATAAAAATGCCAAAGGCTTCACAAAACTACCATGCATATTTTCACATCAAAGGTTTACCCTAAAACCCATCTAACATGCATAATATCACCTCCTCAAAATCACTCACAATCCACATTTTCCAGAAAAACAGGGCATACTCCTACCCAGATTTCCGAACACCCTACTTTACATGCTTATTTCCTCAACATAAAACATGTAATATACATAAGGAAAAATACTGAGAGCTACATAACAACACCATGTAAGCATTTAAATCGAAGGTTTTAAGAAACCTAAGCTAACATGCCATATTTACACAAATAAAAGTATGAACTTAAACAACTTAAATTCAAACCCAGAAATGGTTTCTCACCCCTTTTTGCTCCAATTTTTGGAATCTTTCCAGGCAATAAAAATGGTGGATCTCCTTCTTTTCTCACTTATCAGGTGTTGGACGAAAAATGGGAGAGAATTGGAGGTGTTCCAGCTATGACAAGGTGGAGTGGGAGATGGGGCAAGGGGCATGGGCAAGCAGCTGGCAGCAGGGTATGGGTCAAGGGGGGTGGTTGAGTGGGGGGTTAAGTGATGTGTTATGTTTTGGTCCCGGTATTTAGCACGATGTATTAAAATATCCTCACATGATATTTTATAGTATTTTCTCAATAAAATACTTCAACTCCTATTTAAAAATGCTTTACCAAAACAAACAACACACACCCCAAATAATAATGTCACAACCCCAAAATCCCAACATATAACACATGCACCCTCACATGCATTTCCCAATATTATTAATTCAACACAAGAATTAATACCATAATTTCACAACAACGATTAATGTTTAAATAACACCTAATCATTTCGGGGATATCACAATACTCCCCTACTTATATGATTTCGTCCTCGAAATCAGCATGCTTACCAACATGAAGTAAAACAAAACATAAACGCATACCAGAAAACAGCTCTGGATAGTGCTGCACCATGTGTCGCTCTGTCTCCCACGTGGCCTCCTCGACACCCCTACGATCCCACTGAACCTTGATCATAGGAATAACTTTGTTTCTCAGTCTGCGATCTGCCCTATCCAAAATCCTGATAGGCCGCTCAACATAGGAAACATCTGACTCAATCTGAACCTCAGAAGGCTGCAACACATGAGAAGGATCTGGCTCGTACTTCCGCAACATAGACACATGAAATACATCGTGAATGCCAGACAGAGAGGGTGGTAAAGCTAACCGGTAAGCCAGAGTACCCACACGCTGCAAGATCTCGTACGGCCCCACATATCTCGGGATAACTTCCCCCGCATACCAAACCGTACCACACCTCTGAAAGGTGAGATCTTCAGAAAGACTCTGTCGCCCAACTGAAACTACAACGGTCTTCGCCGCTGATTGGCATACGCTGCCTGTCTGTCCTGAGCTGCCTTCATCTTTTGTCTTATCACTTTTACCTTTTCTTCCATTTCCCGGATCAAATCTGGTCCTCCGACTGATTTGCGATCCACGTCATCCCAACACAATGGTGACCTACAACACCTACCATAGAGGGCCTCGAAAGGAGCCATCTGTATACTTGCCTGGTAGCTGTTGTTGTAAGAGAACTCCACCAAGGCTATCGAGTCCTGCCATGAAGTGTCGAACTCTAGCACACAAGCTCTCAACATATCTTCGAGCGTCTGTATTGTACGCTCGGTCTGTCCGTCCGTCTGAGGGTGGTAGGCTGTGCTCAGCCTCAACTCTGTACCTAGAGCTGTCTGCAGACCCTCCCAAAAGTGAGATGTAAACCGCGGATCTCGATCAGACACAATCGAAACAGGGATCCCATGCAGTCTCACCACATCTCTGATATATAACTGTGCCATCCTCAAGTACGTGAAGGTCATACAGTAGGGAATGAAATGAGCACTCTTAGTCAATCTGTCGACGACTACCCATATAGCATCGAAACCCGAAACAGTCCTCGGTAAGTGGGTCACGAAGTCCATGGATATGTGCTCCCACTTCCACTGTGGTATCTCCAAGCTCCTTAGCTCACCTCCAGGCCTCTGCCTCTCAGCCTTCACCTATTGACAGATCAAACATCTCTTGACGAATGTGGTGACATCTTGTTTCATACGCCTCCACCAGAACTGGTTGCGTAGATCCTTATACATCTTCTTCCCGCCCGGGTGGACACTCATCCTGCTGCAATGAGCTCGCTGTAATATACCCTGACGCAACTCGGGTGTATCTGGAACCACCCATCTGTCGCCAAGTCTCAGAGAACCGTCCTCAGGCCACTTTGAATCTCGATGGCTGACCTGAATGAACCACTGACATCCATCTCTGAACCTCTGCATCGGTCCCCTGAGCCTTCCTGATGTGATCATAAATAGCAGGCTCAGCTAACAAGGTCAAAACCTGTACTGGTGAAGTAGATACATCATAATCAAATCCCAAATGGCAGTAGGAGCCCAACATAGCTGATAGACACATGGCATCCTCCGCTGTGCTCCTCACCTTCCGACTCAAAGCGTCGGCTGTCAAGTTTGCTTTCCCGGGATGGTATAGGATTTCACAATCATAATCCTTCAGCAGATCCATCCATCTCCTCTGCCTAATGTTCAGCTCAGCCTGTGTAAACAAGAACTTCAGGCTTTTGTGGTCAGTGAAGATGGTGAATGAGGTACCGTATAAGTAGTGTCGCCATATCTTCAAGGCGAACACTATAGTTGCTAGCTCCAGATCATGGACCGGATACCTCGTCTCATGTGGCTTCAATTGTCTCGAAGCGTAAGACACAACGTGCTTATCCTGCATCAGCACGCATCCTAAACCCTGAAGCGATGCGTCGGTATAGAGAACGAATCCTTTGTTCTCCCTGGGAATTACCAAAACTGGCGCTGAAGTCAATCTGTGCTTCAACTCCTGGAAGCTCTGCTCACAAGTTTCCGACCAAAGGAATGGAACTCCCTTCTGAGTCAGCTGTGTAAGTGGCTTGGCGATCTTTGAGAAACCCTCGACGAAACGTCGGTAATAGCCAGCCAGACCAAGAAAACTTCGAATTTCACTGACTGAAGTAGGGGCAGACCAATCCATAACTGCCTCTATCTTCCTCGGGTCTACTGATATCCCCTCTCGTGATATGATATGGCCCAAAAATGATACACTGCTCAGCCAAAACTCACACTTGCTGAGTTTGGCGTACAGCTGATGATTTCTGAGAATCTGAAGTACTGTCCTCAAATGATCGGCATGTTCCTCCTCACTCCTTGAGTATACGAGGATGTCATCAATGAATACGATCACAAACTGATCGAGGTACTCCTGAAATACTCTGTTCATCAGGCTCATAAAAACTGCAGGTGCATTTGTCACTCCGAATGGCATCACTAAGAACTCGTAGTGCCCATACCGAGTTCTAAAAGCCGTCTTTGGGACATCGCCTGCTCTAACCCGCACCTGATGATAGCCTGACCTCAAGTCTATCTTTGAGTACACCTCTGTACCCTGAAGCTGATCGAACAGGTCATCAATCCTCGGAAGTGGATATCTGTTCTTCACTGTGGCCTTGTTCAGTTGCCTGTAGTCAATGCACAGACGCATTGAACCATCCTTCTTTTTCACGAACAATACTGGTGCACCCCAAGGCGATACACTAGGACGAATGTATCCCTTGTCGAGGAGCTCCTGTAACTGTACCTTCAGTTCTCTCAGCTCTGCCGGTGCCATCCTGTAAGGGGCACGAGAAATAGCAGAAGTCCCTGGCAGCAGCTCAATGGCGAACTCAACATCCCTGACATGCGGAAACCCCGGAATCTCATCTGGGAATACATCAATGAACTCCGCCACAACTGGAATGTCCTCGGCTCTCACTTCCTTCTCTTCTGATGCATTCACGGCATAAATAAGGTACCCAGTGTGGCCACGTTCCAATAACCGCGACATCTTAATCGCTGAGATCACTGGAATCCTTGGACGAGAGCCGTCCCCATAAAAGGTCCACTGGAACCCCTGATCAGATAGAAAAAGTACCATCCTCTGTCGGCAATCTACCACAGCTCGGTATCTGCTCAACACATCAATGCCGATAATGCAGTCAAAATCTGACATCTCTAACTGAATCAGATCGGCCCTCAGATCATTGCCCTCAAAATAAATGAGGCAATCAGATAACAGTCGGTCCGCAATCACATGCTTTCCCGTTGGTGTCGAGACCATGAGAGGCGTGGGTAACAGAGACGAGCACAAGTGGTGTCTCTCCACAAAAGCAACAGATACAAAAGAATGAGAAGCACCTGTATCTACCAAAATAAATGCAGGGTACGTAAATAAATGACACGTACCAGCAATGACCTCCTCCGGGGCTGCCTCAGCCTGCTCCCTAGTCAGTGCATACACTTGTCCCTGCGGTGGTCCTGTCGCCTGACCTCCCTGTGGTCGAGGTACAAACTGCTGCCTCGGTGGTGCCGTCCTAGCATCAAATCTTGGCCTATTCGGCCATGAGTCTGCCTGACTTGCCCGATTGGGGCAATTCCGAGCTAAGTGGCCCACCTTGCCACAAACAGAACAGCCTCGGCAGTCACGTGACAAGTGAAATCCTCCACAGCGGTCACACCTGTCCCCTCCTGCCTTACTCCCCTGTGTAGGTCCTCGATTGCTCTGCTTCTGACTCTGAGATTTCTTCCCGCTAAATCTGGAAGATGATGAGGCTCCACGAGCCTTGAACTGATCCCCTCGTGGTTTCAAACTATCAGTAACAGGCCTCTGTGATGGTACGGAAGGGGGTACGACGTCCTTATATGCTCCCACTGCAATCTCTGCCAGCTCTGCCCTAGTCAGGGCGTCATCAAAAGAGCTGGGGTTGTTGGAAACAACCCGATCAAACAATTATGGCCTCAGTCCCTTCAGGAAATGCCTCATCTTCGCATGGCTGCTCACAGCGATATGGGGGACATACCTCAACAGTGAGGAATACTGCAAAGCAAAGTCTGAAACTGACATGTTGCCCTGCTTCAAATTAGTGAACTCGTCCTCCTTTACTTGTCTGGCAGCTGCAGAAAAATACCGGTTAAGAAACCGGGTCCTGAATACAGTCCAGTCCACTACCATACCTTGGGCCCTCAGCTCCATCACAATGGTCTTCCACCACATAGAAGGCTTCTTCGCCATCTGAAACTCGGCTAACCTCAGCCATGCGGTACGTGCACAGGGCGCAGTCACAAGTATCTGCTCTATCCGTTCTAGCCACTCTTCGGCCCCTTCTCCAGACTCGGTCCCCTCAAAAATGGGTGGACGGAAGTTCAGAAACTGTGTCAAACTGAGCTCCCCTGGTAATAACATCTGTGCACTGGGCTCCACTCCTACAGCAGGTGGCGGTAAAGGATTCATATGAGCAACACTAGCATTCATACTGCCCATATCCCCTACCTCTTCATTGAGGTTCTCCGGGTTAATAGCCGCGATGCTGCAACACAAGAGTTAACAACAATACCAAAAGCAGTTCATAATATAAGCCGTTAGATAACAAGAGTATTATATTCAAAGCATGTTAGTATAACACTTATACAAAAATATGCATCACATGCATAACATGCCCAACAATGAATACCTAACTAACTTGTCTCTAAAGGCTACCCTTCACTCTTCCCTGGTTATCTAACCACTGCTCTGATACCACTAAATGTGAGACCCTGATACTTAAACATAATGTAAGGTGCAATTATGAGAACTAAGCATTTCAATATCAGAGTATTTAATCGTGTTGACATTTTGAGCTTACAGTTCAAATGTACCCATAAAATTTTCAACAGATAATAGTTACATTTCTCAAAACAATAGGAGTGACACTATAGTTCTACTCTACTACTTGTAGAGACTACGCATAAGAACTCTGTCCTGCTATTGTAGTAGCACTCCTTACAGCTCAAAGTATCAGCCCCGACCCTAGTTCTCCTTAGCAAAAGCACCTACAAAGACAACCCCCAACACATGAGCACATAGCTATTCATATACAACACAATATGAATACGTAAGGCGTAAATGCATAATCATAAATACAAAACACTTCCTGTATTTTCATCACATTTACAATGCCCATTGGTTGTCCCTGTACCACAATTCATAATCAAAACACTATATGAATATATGGCTTCACCAATAAATGTCATGACATATCATTTCTTTTTTCTTGAGTCAGTCATCATCAGTTATTTTAATGCTTCTTCGCTTTACAATCTCAAAACAAGCGGTATCTCATCCTCGCTTCTTCATACTAGCGGTATTTCATCATCGCTTAGTATGGTATACCCCGCCTCCATGTGCAAGCGAGCCTCCCCCCTCCCGCTCCACATTTTTAGCGGTCAAGCGTAAGCATTAAAACCTTCACTGTGATCACCCCTGACTCGTGGAATACACCTCTTTATTCCACATCACAATATGCAACAACAATGCATAATATGCAACAACAATGCATAATAACATGTAGCAACTCTTAATGCATCACATTGCATTCATCATGTGTCAAACAGACAAACATAAGTACATGTTACCGTTGGGATGCCCGTACGTCGCTTACGTACCT
This sequence comes from Haberlea rhodopensis, assembly GCA_907163345.1. Classification (NCBI taxonomy): domain Eukaryota; kingdom Viridiplantae; phylum Streptophyta; class Magnoliopsida; order Lamiales; family Gesneriaceae; genus Haberlea; species Haberlea rhodopensis. The sequence goes on from CAJQUN010000013.1 coordinate 7,700,418, forward strand.
TTCCAAAATGTAGTGTGTGGTGGGACTCTATCCCCTGCGTTGTGTAGCCATCTGTGAAGGCTCTACACCAGTGTACAACACAATATTAGATGCCAATTTATAATCCAAAATCAAAGATCCAACAAAATATCAATTTTTCAAAACTCTGCCTCTGGCGATCGATCGCTACCACTTGGAGATCGATCGCCAGACTCCACTGTCCCATGGCGATCGATCGCACCATTTGTGGCGATCGATCGCGTGCCTTTGATTTTGGCTACTTGACGTCGGCGATCGATCGCCCCATTTGTGGCGATCGATCGCCACATGGTCTGTGCGCGACAATTTCCAGAATGCTCTAACACTGATTTTCATACCTTTCGTTCTAACATGTAAGACATACAACATGCCTAAACAAACATGCTAGTAGCTACAATACACTACCCTGAGTGTAATCATACAAGATATATATCCCAACCACAAACCCACATGTATTAAAAGCACCCTATAACATCATTACTCAACCAACTTTTTCGAAAAACAGGGCATTGTCTTCCTGCCCAGATTTTTGAGTACCCACTTTCAAGCAATGAAATCTACCACATAAGTCATGAATGTTGCTCGAATAAAAATGCCAAAGGCTTCACAAAACTACCATGCATATTTTCACATCAAAGGTTTACCCTAAAACCCATCTAACATGCATAATATCACCTCCTCAAAATCACTCCCAGTCCACATTTTCCAGAAAAACAGGGCATACTCCTACCCAGATTTCCGAACACCCTACTTTACATGCTTATTTCCTCAACATAAAACATGTAATATACATAAGGAAAAATACTGAGAGCTACATAACAACACCATGTAAGCATTTAAATCGAAGGTTTTAAGAAACCTAAGCTAACATGCCATATTTACACAAATAAAAGTATGAACTTAAACAACTTAAATTCAAACCCAGAAATGGTTTCTCACCCCTTTTTGCTCCGATTTTTGGAAGCTTTCCAGGCAATAAAAATGGTGGATCTCCTTCTTTTCTCACTTATCAGGTGTTGGACGAAAAATGGGAGAGAATTGGAGGTGTTCCAGCTATGACAAGGTGGAGTGGGAGATGGGGCAAGGGGCATGGGCAAGCAGCTGGCAACAGGGTATGGGTCAAGGGGGGTGGTTGAGTGGGGGGTTAAGTGATGTGTTATGTTTTGGTCCCGGTATTTAGCACGATGTATTAAAATATCCTCACATGATATTTTATAGTATTTTCTCAATAAAATACTTCAACTCCCATTTAAAAATGCTTTAGCAAAACAAACAACACACACCCCAAATAATAATGCCACAACCCCACCCAACATATAACACATGCACCCTCACATGCATTTCCCAATATTATTAATTCAACACAAGAATTAATACCATAATTTTCACAACAATGATTAATGTTTAAATAACACCTAATCATTTCGGGGATATCACAGGCGTTCAGCCCATCGCCTCGGACGATCTCCCTGCGCGCATGCCCACGCCATGCCTCGGCGTCGCTCCAGTCGATGTGCAGGGCGAAGTGCCAGAAGGTTGCCATCGCCTCAGGCGTTGTTCACCATCGCCTCAGGCGATCCTCCTCGCATGCTTGCTTAGCCATCGCCTCTGTCGATGTGCGTGGCGATGCCTGGCCTGGCACCCATCTCCTGGGGCGATGATCACCATCGCCTGGGGCGATCCAGGCCAGAATATGCACACTTGATTTTCTTCAATCCAAACCACTTTTCATCACTTGATCTGCACACTAAGTAGATGCATTAGTATAACAGACACAAGTTTTGTTGATCATCAAAACTCAAAGATTGACCGGGGATAATTTAACGCATTAAACGCAACCATGCGTTTAAGGCTCAACAATCTCCCCCTTTTTGCTGATCACAAAACTTGATAAACTTGAATAAGTAATATGCATGAAATGTGAGTAAAAATAACTCCCCCTTAACAATTGCATAACACATACAAGTTATCAAGTAAATCATTAAACAAATAACTCTCCCCCTCAATCCATGCATACATAAGCTCCCCCCCCCCCCCCCTTAAACTATGCATGTATTAAGGTTCAAGTTTATCACAAAATTCTCCCCCTTTTTGTGATAATCAAAAAGCATAAAATTCAAATAAACATGGCATAATTTATATGTTGACATATAGCTTCAAATTACACATGTTCCTCATCAAACAAGATTAAATCATATAGAGGTGAATCACAACCATGTGTTTAAGGCACTCAACAATTAATTCTAAAAGTTGCAATGTATGCATATGTTCATGCATTCATGCCAAAAACAAAATAATAAAAAATATCAAGGCATTATAACAAATCATATACTTGCACATTTTCACATAGCATATTCAAATTTGAATGCAAAGCATATCAAGCTACTTACTATAAAAAGATAAGCATACATCATGCATTTCAACAATTATGCTAAGGGGTTATGCATTTTACTCCAATGAATATTGAGCTTCAATATTTATTGATCACAATTAATTTGTGCCAATGAATTTTGAAATTGCTCTTTTAAAATGTAAAAAAAATAAATTTTACCTTCAATGACAAGAGTTCATTCTTGTCATAGGTCCAACGCCTCGAGCCTCTTCTATAGTTGTGAATAATACAAACTCCTCCTTTGAGTTGCTTGGCCCTTCATCCTTCATTCCATTCTTGTCCCTACAAGACAAATTTACAATTGGAGGAACTTTGGTACCCATTTGATTTTTGGGTCCTAGGGGGTTAACTTTCAATGGCACTTTTGGAATCCATTTCCACCTCTTATTAGGTTGGTATTGGATTCTAGCAAAACTACACTTATTTTTAGTGTGACCATTTTTGCAACAATAATTACAAGTAGGAGAATCATACTTTGCATTGGCCAACAAGCTAGAAAAAGTTTTTGATTTGCTTGAAAAACCTAACCCGGCTTTGTCAAAGCTACAACGTTGCAAGCCAAGCAATTCATTCATCTTTTTACTACTTTCACTAAATTTGCAAAATGATATTTTTAAAGAATTTAATTCATTTTTCAATGAATTATTTTCTTCATCTTTCTTAGCAATCTCAAGTTTGAGTAATTTGTTACTCATCTTGGTTTTGCCAAGAGCATCAATAAGATCATTATAAGACTCTAAAAGTTCATCAAATGAAGGTACCTCATTGACACTTTCATCTCCTTCATCTCCAAGAGCCATTAGACATAGATTGGTGGCTTCTTATTCATCGGAGTCGCTATCACTCCATGTGGCTATAAACGCTTTCTTCTTCCCTTTGTCCTCATTCTTCTTCCTAGGGCATTTGTTAGCATAATGACCTTTATCATTACAATTATAACAAGTTACCTCATTTTTGGATTCATTTTTGGTTGCACTTGAGGTCTTTGACTTGCTATGTTTGGTGAAGAGCTTCTTGAACTTCTTTGTGAATAGGATCATCTCCTCATCATCATCATCTTCTTCATCATCGGAGTGGTCTTTCCTTCCAACCAAGGCAATCCCATTTCTCTTGGATCTATCCTCCTCCTTTACTTCTCTCCTTGTGGCAACTTCAAGCTCATGAGTCACCAATGTGCCATGGAGCTCATCAAGATCATAGGAAGCACTTTCTCCTTTGTTGGACTCGATAATGGCCGTCCTCTTTGCATCCCATTCTTTAGGTAAGGCCCTTAGTGCTCTCCTCCATATTTGCTTTGGAGGGTACTTCTCTCCAAGTTGGGCAAGCTCATTTATGATAAGGGTGAGCCTCCTAAACATGGAATCCACATCTTCTCCGGAATCCATCTCAAATGTCTCATATTTGAGTTGAAGGAGGTCTATCTTTGTCTCCTTTACTTGGTTGGTTCCTTCATGACAAATTTGTAATTTGTCCCATATCTCCTTAGCGGTTGAGCACATCCAGATCCGGTTGTACTCCTTCATATCTAAAGCACAATGCAAAATATTAATAGCTTTAGCATTTTGAGATATTAAAATCATATCCGCTCTAGTGAAATCGTCCATCTCTTTGGGAACACTAATTCCCCCAATTTCCTTTAAAGGAATATGTGGACCTTTCACTATGATTTTCCAAAGATCATAATCTACGGATTGGATGTATAGAGAAATTCTATTCTTCCAATAACCGTAGTTATCACCCGTGAAAAGCGGAGGGTGATTCGTCGATTGACCTTGAGCAAACTCATTTGCTAGATTAGCCATAAAAAGATTTTGATTTAAAAACAAAAATCAAATGGCTCTGATACCACTTGTTGGAATCGAAGAGGGGGGGGGGGGGGGGGGGTGAATGAGATACCTTGGCTACTTTAGCTTTTTAAAATGAGTTTGTAAAATAAAAATATTTTGCGCTTGCGGAAGCCTTTAGTCAATCGATAAATAAAACGAATAAGTAAATAAATGCGTAAAGGAATAATGCGGTAAATGACAAGGATATTTGTTATAGAAGTTCGGCGATGAATCGCCTACGTCTCCTCTTCCCGGTTAGATAACCTCCAACCGAGGTTCCACTAGAACAATTGATCTTGGCCTTGAGGGCTCCAAGTTAGCCACACAACAACTCTTCCCGAGTTTACAACGCTCTTCCCGAGCACACTACTCTTCCCGAGTACACAAGCTCTTCCCGAGCACAATACTCTCCCTGAGTATACAAAGCTCTTCCCGAGCTACCAACACTCTTCACGAGTCTTCTTGGCCTTAAGGGCTCCAAGGATAGCCACACACTTGCACCAATAGAAGAATTACAAGCTCCAATACAATAACAATGTATGGAGATTGCAAAGCTTAAATCAAATAATAATTATCAAGACTTTTGTATAAGTTGTAGGCTTGTTCCTTTTTCTCAAAATGCTCCAAAGCATCCATATTTATAGTGTAGAAGGCCTCCAAGGCTCCTACTAGCCGTTGCTACTCATAAGGCTGAAATCACTCCAAGATCGCCTCGGACATCGCCTCAGGCGATCACCATCGCCGCGCCCCAACGGTCACCAAAAATCACGCATCGCCTCAGGCGATCAGCAGCAAAAATCAAGGCCGTAGCCTCAGCATGTCCAATTCTGTCATCGCCTCAAACGAACTTCAGATCGCCTCAGGCGTTCCTGCCATCGCCTCGGGCGTTCAGCCCATCGCCTCGGACGATCTCCCTGCGCGCATGCCCACGCCATGCCTCGGCTTCGCTCCAGTCGATGTGCAGGGCGAAGTGCCAGAAGGTTGCCATCGCCTCAGGCGTTGTTCACCATCGCCTCAGGCGATCCTCCTCGCATGCTTGCTTAGCCATCGCCTCTGTCGATGTGCGTGGCGATGCCTGGCCTGGCACCCATCGCCTGGGGCGATGATCACCATCGCCTGGGGCGATCCAGGCCAGAATATGCACACTTGATTTTCTTCAATCCAAACCACTTTTCATCACTTAATCTACACACTAAGTAGATGCATTAGTATAACAGACACAAGTTTTGTTGATCATCAAAACTCAGAGATTGACCGGGGATAATTTAACGCATTAAACGCAACCATGCGTTTAAGGCTCAACACATTAGAACAACTTTGATCTTGGCCTTAAGGGTTCCAAGTTAGCCACAACACACTCTTCCCGAGTAACACACTCTTCACGAGTCTTCTTGGTCTTAAGGGCTCCAAGGATAGCCACAACATTGCACCAACTTCACTTGTTGATGTCTTATACAATTTTCAACTTGCGTCGGTGTTGGAGGACCTTACAACAATTCAAATAACACCTTCACGGTGTAACAATACGAAGAACAAAAGCTCTCACACAAGAAATGAATTACAAACTCTTAATACAATACAAATGTATGAAGTTTGCAATGCTAGATTGATTTTGATTGAACAAAGCTTTCTTGTAATGTACCCTCTTGTTTCTTGTCTTCAAAATGATCCAAAACATCCATATTTATAGTGTAGAAGGCCCCCAAGGCTCCTACTAGCCGTTGCTACACTTAAGACTTGAATCATTCCAAGATCGCCTCAGACATCGCCTTGGGCGATCACCATCGCCACGCTCCAACGGTCATGAACTTGCACAGATCACCTCAGGCGAAGTGCTGATAGCCTCATGCGATCGTCTCCCAAAAATAATGTCATAGCTTGACATGATCATAAATTTTCATCGCCTCAAACGAAGTCTCCATCGCCTCAAACGAAACACTCATCACCTCAGGCGTTCTTCCCATCGCCTCAGGCGATCTCGCCATGCGCGCGGTCCTCGGCGTTGCTTCAGTCGATGTGCGGGGCGAAGTCTTGATTGGTTACCATCGCCTGGAGCGATGTCACCATCGCCTGGGGCGATCCGCCCAGTCCTTGCATATTTTGATTTCCTTCAAACAATCAACTTTTCAACCATCTAAACATGTACACTAAGTAGACACATTAGTATAAAAACACAAGTTTTGTTGATCATCAAAACTCATAAATAATTCGGAGATAAATTAAGCATTAACTCAACAATACGCTTAAGGCTCAACAGTTATGATGAAGATGAAAGTATGGTTGGGGAGTTAAAATATAGAATTCTGGATAAGGGGAGTTAAGTTAAAGAAAGTTTAGGTTTAGAGATTTTAGGTGATATATATGTCTGTTGCAAAAAATGAGAAAATAATATTACAAAAATAACTCTGGATTCAACAAGGTCGCTCTTTCAGAATTTGGCTTATTCCAAGTCAACAACTTAAGTTTATATTTTATGATGAAAGAAATGATTTTCAAACTTTAACATGTAAATAAATTATAGAGGTACAATTCAGAAGGCACTTCAATTATATTTCTAGTATTTCTGGAATATAAATATTTCTTTCGGTCATAATATCCTCGTTGAACAAAAATATCCTCATTAATCCATTTGGACTTCAAATCTTTGTACATAACTCGAACAATGTATTATTCGATCGTCTCATTGCTCTTGTGAAATGGCTAAAATCCATGGACTATACTCGATGAACATGTGTATTGATGGGTCTGCATCGTATGTGACCAAACCGGCGTAATACAGGTTTAACCTACTTCAGCTCGAATATCTTCATTTCTTATTTTATCTCTTCTGGTCTTACCACACATCCAACGGAGTATACGGATAACACATATATGTTATACTCCTCTTTTGAACGTGATTCATCTTAGGTGCCCCGCATTCCGTCTCATACTGCATTACATGTCTGATTGCAGTTCTATAAAGCTGATATTCAATCTCAGCGGGATATTACGATCGGATAGAACTCCCGTGGATATTGGTAGCGAAACTTGCTACTCATCGATACATTTTGGTTGTCGAGTGTTACAACAACAGGATCCCAAGATATACGACTACTAAATTTGCACTTCATATATTCTGTTTTAGATCTACTTCTAAAACTCTTTGATTCTGATGTCTCTCACCATAACTCCAATTTAGCATTATAAAAAAGTAAATATATAATAAGATATTATGTATATCAGTCAAAGTTCACACAATCCATTCTTATAAAACGAATCGAGTCACTGAAATTCTTGATTAATTTTATTATCTATGTACGTAATATATCAGCATATTATACAAATACAAAATACACTTTCATGTTCTTGTAATCAACTCGAATTAGTAGAGTGAATCCAATCACAATTTAGACCCCCCGCAACTCCAAAACCCTATATAAAAAAAAAAACACCACCACAAGAAATCATATCTCAAAGCCAGATAGCAGACACGAGTCCTACAATGGCAAAATTCTACACAGCAACACTATTCATGATTCTACCATTAATCTTCTTCCAAACAGCGGCAATACAACCAAAAGGGATCTGCTTTTCGACAAGGTACAAGGTAGATGTCCTGAATCAACTCCCCACAGGCAGCACACCATTGCGCATACGTTGTCAATCAGGGAATGATGATCTTGGAAACCACACGCTTGTTGCACAGTGTAGTGAACTTAGGGATCCGGCTTACTGTGATCATTTCAGTTGGAAATTCTGCAATCGCCCGAATACCCTATTTTTTTGTCATTTCTGGTGGGGAAACAAGGACCGATCTTGTGATGTTTACACTGAAAATATTAGTACTCGTTGCCTTTTTGATGTCTGTACCTGGGCCGCCAGGGAAGATGGTATCTATTTTTATCAACGAATGGATGGTTGGACAAAGATGCACAAATGGTATCAAGATGAATAGGAAATGTTACCCGATGGATCTTTATATTAATAAGCATGTGTGAGCAATTTAGTGGTATTTGACAGACAGAAAGAAAGAAAAAAAATTGTAAAGCTATATATATATAACTCACATTGCGCTATATGACAGATTGTAATTTTAAAAATACATGAATTTATATATTATCATAAATATCTTCCCGACGTTTATAAAAGTATATGGGTGGGGTGTGGGGTGTGGGGTGGGGGGCGGAGTTCCTATAGCTTAAAACTTGCATGGGACTCGGGTGAGAGGAAATGGACTACATGGCCACTCATTTTCTGTTCCCATAAGCATGGGTGGAACAAGGGGTGTGTCCGCACCAAGGGCGGACCTATTAAGGGGCAAGGGGGGGCAAGTGTCCCTCCTTGCCCCAAAAAAATAATTTTTTTTACTTCAAAAAAATAATTTTTTTTAAAAAATTGCGATTTTATCCTAAAAAATTATAATTTGCCCATTAAAAATTACATTTTGCCATCCCTTAAATTATATTTTGACCTCTAAAATTTTTTTTGGCCTAAATTTTCTATTTTAAATTTCTTTTGCCCTCCCTTCCTAAAAATCATGCATCCGCCACTGGTCCGCACCCTCCAAATATTATTTTTCTAATGGTTTTCTAGGAATTTTTTTTAAAAAATTTAAGTTTTAGCCCCTCATTAGAAATAAAAATTGGAACCCTAAATTAAAATCGTAGCTCTGCTCAAAGATTCATATTTTTTAATCAAGAAAATTGGTTTTCATTGTTGGTGTTTTTTCCAAAATCAGTGGGATTTAAATTTTTTTCTTTCAACTGTTGGTAGAGGAGATGATCCTTTTTTTCTTCCAATTCACACCAATAAGCATCCATTGATTACATCCGTGTATCTTATGCCGATGAAATGCAACATCAGTGCAACAAATACAAGTTTCTTGAGAGTATGTCATTAATATTCTCAATTGATGGCTTATCTATCAACATCAATTCGACTACATAGTAAGCTTAATAGGTGGCCGTGTGACGGTTACATGCATGCCGTCGACAAGGTAAATTATTATTATTTTTTTTAAAATTGTAGCGATCGATCGCGATCGCCAGTTAGGTGGCGATCGATCGCTAAGCCAAAAAAAAAATTAAAAAAACTTGAAATGGGCCGTGCCGACACGGCACGTCACGTAGGGGCCGTGCCTATGGGCCGTGTCGGGCCCGGCCTCTTGTGAAAATGGGCCGGCACGGCACGACCTATTTTCGAATCGTGCCGGCACGATTAAACGGGCCATGCTGTGCCGGTACGGCCCGTTTGACACCACTAAATAGATAAGTGAGGGTTGAATCACATCTCTTACCAATTTACCAACTGATGGCTTATCGATCAAATCGATTTCAGAAATTGCAACCATTAAAAATTATTTCATGATTGCCATCTAGTACGTAACACATTTCAAATGTATAATAGGCATCTAAATATATTTATCTACATAATGAGTAGACAACTAATAAAGTAAAAAATTGACAAAATATTTTCAAAAGCGAGAAGTATTATTTAGAATAACATAATCGGCACAAAAGTAGTTTAGCGGTTGTGTTTATGAAAAAAAATTTAAAACTTTTAAATCGCTAGCATGTCGTATTTAATGGACTACATAGTAATCTTAATAGGTGGCTTTGTGACGGTTACATTGATGCCGGCTCTAAGAAGGATGCTCTTAGAGGTAATATCTCGCGACACATGTATTTTTTACTTTTACAAATTTTTTTTATAAATAATGACATTTGTCGCAAAACACCGCGGTTAAGGCCTATGGGTGGTGTGATAACCCCAAATTTTGCTTATTCTAGTGTCTTTTTCAATCATGAGAGTCATTCATTGTCTTGTTAAAATCATGACATTAGCCATTCAAATTCATTTAATTGTATGGCCCAAATTCTTGCCACAATTCAATCTCACTCAATCTAATTTATTGACCTTTAATGTCTTGTTCAAATTATGTCATAAGATGGCCAACATGCAATGACCTCATTCTTTTTGCCATTCATTTTGCCCATTGATGACCTAATCAATATATTGACTCAATTATTGTCATTAGGAGGTCAAAGTCATGGAATTTTTACAATCAATCTCTTACATTACCCATTGATGACTATTTATTACCCTATTTAGTTACTTAATAATATCACAATTATCATAAAGACATACAATTATTATTTAGCTCCAATCTTGTGATTAGAAGGCAAAAGAAATGAATACAATTAATATCATCCATTTAAAATATTACCTTATGTCATACCTTGAATCTAGCCAATTTGTGCCAAAAAGGTGTGTTGATAATCTGATAAGATAGGATTTGAATTTAATATGATAAGATTTGTTGTTATTTAAATTAGTAGGATAAGAGATTTAGATTGATTAAGTTTCCTATTTATAGGACTATCATTTGTAACAATAAAATTTAATTTAGAATCATAAGAATAAAATATCAGAAAGATAGAGACGTGATTTGACGTACTCTTCAAATTCCTTCTCGTGAACTACAGAATATTCACGTTAATTTATTCTACATGGTATCAGACCACGGAAATCTCCGATCCTGATTCTGTGCGTCACAATGGCCGACGATATTTCTGATTCACCTTCGTCCAACACCACTGCCTTCGCCGCTGGAGGGTCTGGTTCGTCGCAGAGTCCATCAACCGGGATGAGTATGACCGATAATTCCTTCCAGATCTTTGTCCATAAATTCAACGAGAAAAATTACCTTGAATGGGCACAATCAATGCGCCTGATCATCGATGGGAAAGGAAAAATGGGCTACCTCAACGGTACTGTGACAGCACCAGCCATTGATGATGCAAAATACATCCAGTGGCATTCAGAAAACTCTTTAGTCATGGCATGGTTGCTGAATTCAATGGATCCGGCACTTGGCAAGCCCTTTCTTTTTTTACCGACTGCACGCGATATTTGGGAAGCAATTCGAGAGACATACTCTGATTTGCAGAATTACTCTCAGTTATATGAATTGACAACACGCATGTGGCAGATTCATCAAGGGGATAGGGATGTTACTTCTTATTACAATGAGTTACTGATCATCTGGCAGGAATTGGATATCCTTGATGCTGATGAATGGGAAAATTCCAAGGACAGTTCTCGTTACAAGAAGAAACTGGATTGTAGCCGTGTATTTGTCTTCCTTGCTGGATTAAACAGAGACTTGGACGAGGTTCGTGGCAGAATTCTAGGGCGCAAACCTCTGCCTACCATACGCGAGGTGTTCTCTGAAATTCGTCGTGAAGAATCTCGTCGGTTGGTCATGATGCCACAAGTTTCTTCCATAGTTAGTGAAGGTTCTGCTATGGTGACCCGGGACCGAGGTTCAGATTCTTCTCGGCGGGATGCAAAACGCCCTTGGTGTGAAAAGTGTAAGAAACCTTGGCATACCATTGACACATGCTGGGAGATTCATGGTCGCCCCCCACACCTCAAGAAAAAATCAGCATTTGGAAGTAAACAAAGTGTGGGTGGTCATGCTTTTCAATCGAGTGCTTCTGACTCTGGACAACCTACATCTTCTCCTGAATCGCTTCCATTCACAAAAGATCAAATGGAGCAACTGTACAAACTGCTTGACACTCGTTTGGGCAAACAGAGTCAATCCCCTTCTTGTTCCTTGGCCCAAACAGGTATTTCTACTGCCACTATTGTTGATTCCCTTCCTAATGACTCATGGATTTTGGATTCAGGTGCAACAGACCATATGACCGGATCGTCGAATCTTTTCTCATCCTATATCCCGTGTGCGGGGAATAGAAAGGTTAAAATTGCTGATGGATCTCTTGCCTCCGTTGCGGGAAAGGGATCTATCTCGGTTTCTCCTACTTGCCCCATTTCTTATGTTCTACATGTTCCGCTGCTTTCCTATAACCTTCTATCAGTTAGCCAACTTACTCGGGATCTTAATTGTCGTGTTATTTTCTCCTCTTCTCATTGTACGTTTCAGGATTTAGCATCGGGGACGATGATTGGCAATGCTAGGCAAGATGGTGGCCTCTATCTTCTCAATGCTCGCTCTTTCCTTAGTTCGGTAGATAATAAATTATGTCTCAATTCTGTTTCTTCATCTCATGTTAGTGATATTATGTTATGGCATCGTCGGTTAGGTCACCCCAATTTTGCATATTTAAAAATATTGTTTCCCAAGTTATTTATCAATAAAGTTATTCCTTCGCTTACTTGTGAATCTTGTGAATTGGCAAAACATCATCGCTCTATTTTTCCATCTCATCCTTATAAAAAATCTGCACCTTTCACACTTATTCATAGTGATGTTTGGGGCCCTTGCAAGATTCAAACCGTTTCTGAAAAACGTTGGTTTATAACTTTTCTCGATGACCATTCTCGTATGACTTGGGTATTTCTTCTCAAAAATAAATCGGATGCTGCTGCTATCTTTCAAAAAATTTTCAAAATGATTCAAACTCAGTTTAACACGAGTATTAAAATATTTCGCAGTGATAATGGAAAAGAATATTTTAATCATCTATTAGGGGATTTTTTTCTTCTTCATGGCATTATACATCAAAGTTCATGTCCCCATACCCCTCAACAAAATGGAATTGCTGAACGAAAAAATAGACATCTTCTTGAAGTAGCTCGGGCTATCAGTTTTCATACTAAAGTTCCAAATTATCTATGAGTGATGCTATTTTGACAGCAACTTACTTAATTAATCGCTTACCCTCCCGTGTTTTGAACTTTGAAACTCCCCTAAAAAATTTTCAAAATTATTTTCCTAATTCACGGCTCATCACTGATATACCTCTTAAAATCTTTGGGAGTACGACGTTTGTTCATAATCATGATCCAAAAATCTCCAAACTCGACCATAGAGCTCTTAAGTCTATCTTTGTTGGTTATCCGGCAAACCAACGAGGCTACAAATGTTTTGACCCCATTTCAAAAAAATATTTTGCCTCTATGGATGTCACTTTCTTCGAAGGGCAGTCGTACTATACCTCTCATCTTCAGGGGGAGACATGTACTGCAAACGAAGATGAGTTTTTAACCAAAGCAAATTTTAACATTGAATTTGGAGAAAATGAACAAACTAACTACACTATGCATAATCATAATCCAACTAGCATAGGAGAGGTAGAAGGGAGACATGATATTGTTTATACCAGGAGAAGAGAAGCAAAGAGAGGAGGAGACACTGTTAAACCACATAGCCATGAATCAACACCGATGCCTAACTCTGATGAACAAATCAATCCATCAAACTCAACGACTCCAGGTAATTCCAACAATATTGACCTCCCAATTGCTTTAAGAAAAGAAAAAAGAATATGCACCAAACATCCGCTCTCAAACTTCGTGTCTTATAAAAAGTTGTCACCTTCCTACTTCACATTTATCTCTCAAATAGATACCGCTAGTATCCCTAACAGTGTACAGGAAGCTCTTGAGATACCTGAGTGGAAAGAAGCAATTCATGAGGAGATGACAGCTCTAGAGAAGAATGCAACTTGGGAGAAAACTGACTTACCCAATGGAAAGTCACTTGTTGGATGTAAGTGGGTCTTCACTATAAAATATAACTCTGATGGGTCCATTGAAAGATACAAGGCGAGGTTGGTTGCCAAAGGGTTCACCCAAACATATGGAGTTGACTACAATGAGACTTTTTCCCCGGTGGCCAAACTTAACACAGTACGTGTAATTCTATCTATTGCAGCTAATCTGGATTGGCCTCTGAACCAACTCGATGTGAAGAATGCATTTTTGAATAGAGAATTGGAGGAAGAAATCTATATGGATACTCCACCTGGCTTTGATCAGGAATTTGGATCAAAAGTTTGTAGATTGAAAAAGTCACTTTATGGACTAAAACAATCTCCAAGGGCATGGTTTGAGAGATTCACAAAATTTGTAAAACACCAGGGCTATTGTCAAGGACAATCTGATCACACATTATTCACGAAAAGGTCCAATGAGAATAAAATCTGTATATTAATTGTCTATGTTGATGACATTATTTTAACAGGTGATGACATAGAAGAGATAAACAGATTGAAGAAAAGCCTGGCAGATGAGTTTGAGATGAAAGACTTGGGACATATGAAATACTTTCTTGGAATGGAGATTGCAAGATCAAAAAAGGGAATCATGGTGTCTCAACGGAAGTATATCTTGGATCTTCTGAAAGAAACTGGGATGAGTGGTTGCAAACCTTCAGAGACTCCTATAGAAACAAATGCTAAACTAGGAGACATAAAAGATGGAGTTTCAGTTGATATAGGAAGATATCAAAGATTAGTTGGGAAACTAATCTATCTCTCTCACACTCGACCTGGCATCGCCTTCACTGTAAGCACGGTGAGCCAGTTTATGCACTCACCCTTTGCAGAGCATCTTGAAGCTGTATATCGAATTCTGAGATATCTAAAGGGAACTCCAGGGAGAGGACTTTTCTTTGAAAAAAATGAGAAAAGAGAAATAGAAGTATACAGTGATGCAGACTGGGCAGGATCAAGCACTGATCGAAGATCTACATCAGGGTATTGCACATTCTTATGGGGTAACTTGGTTACTTGGAGAAGTAAAAAATAAGGCGTAGTGGCTCGGAGCAGTGCAGAAGCAGAGTACAGATCTATGGCTCAAGGAGTGTGTGAAGTATTGTGGCTAAAACGGGTTATGGAAGAATTGGACAGGGAAATGAATTTTCCCCTAAAACTATACTGTGATAATAAGGCAGCTATCAGCATTGTCCATAACCCGGTTTTGCATGAGAGGACGAAGCACATTGAAGTTGACAAGCACTTCATTAAAGAGAAACTTGAAGATGGAGTGCTATGCATTCCATTTGTCCCTAGCTCATTGCAGGTTGCAGATATCCTAACCAAGGGATTGTCAAGACAGAATTTCGAAGAACAAATCAGCAAGTTGGGGATGATAAATATCTACTTACCAACTTGAGGGGGAGTGTTGATAATCTGATAAGATAGGATTTGAATTTAATCTGATAAGATTTGTTGTTATTTAAATTAGTAGGATAAGAGATTTAGATTGATTAAGTTTCCTATTTATAGGACTATCATTTGTAACAATAAAATTTAATTTAGAATCATAAGAATAAAATATCAGAAAGATAGAGATGTGATTTGACGTACTCTTCAAATTCCTTCTCGTGAACTACAGAATATTCACGTTAATTTATTCTACAAGGTGGATCTAAACTAAACCACCACACCACATTAAAACCCATATTATCTATGCAAAAAGGATCATATTCTACTACTTGGCATTTTCGAAAACATCACACTCACATACACACTTAATTCGAAACCTTCAAGGCAAAGGAATAAGAGATTTTGTGCTACTTTCTGCAACCCGTAATTCGCTCAATCAAGCTTCGAAGGTAAGTGGGTTTTTGTTACAAATGTCATCTCGTTTTGAAACTCTATATATGTTAATTTCAATTGAACATGAAAATGTATTTTAAAATCATATTATGAAAGTTTATGAGACATGCGCATCGAAAGTCGAAGGCTCTGCGGGGCAAAGTGCTACGTGTGTAGGAGCCACCACTTGATTCGGCGGGGCAAAGTGCTACATGATGTGGGTGTGCCACATGCATGAGAGCCACCTCTTGATCCTTAAGAGCAAAGTGTTATGCACACGGGAGCCACCTATTGATCCCAAAAAGTGATTATGTGATTATGTGTTTATCTGATAAGGCTCTAGTTTGAGCAATTATGAGTATGTGTATCGATTTACTATGTGTTTGATAAAGAGTTATTTGAAAAGCTTTATACGTATGTTTTATCATGTTCGACTGGCACATACTTGTTGAGTGTTTTCCCAAACACTCACTCCTTACCTCCCCTCCCCAGATAAGAACAAGGAAGAGATCGATGAAGGAGGACAATATCACTTTTAGGGTGGCGATACGCCGAGAAGACTCCAAGACTTTTATTATTTCAATTACGCTTCCGCAACTCTTTTTAGATCTAAAGTGTTCTATGAACAACTTATTCAAGTTGATTTCTAGTTGTAAAGACGATTATTATTTTTAATGAAATAAATAGACTGATTTTTATCATAGATCTGTACACAATACTTGTTGATTTTGAATTAATTTTTGGGATCAACATCGATATCATGCGCTCTGGTCTCGGGGGCGTGACACGTGGCATCTAAAAATACCGTACGATACTTGTGTTTGGTTCCCTTTATAGAAACTTGAATCATTATTATCGGACATTTCACTTTTTGGAGTTGGCAAAGCGCACGATTTCATTTCAGAGAATCATGTCAGAGAATCTCTAATCGAATCCATCGTGTTCGTATTTAATTTTTAGGATACAAATTTAAAAAGATAGAAAATATTTTTAGAAGTTGAATATCTGGCAAGGATCGTCCAACAATATGCTAATATAGAATGAAACTTCTCACATTTCATGCAAATTTTGCAAATAAGTTCTTCCCACTCAAAATACACCAAATACAATATGGATTAAAATTAAATACTAAATTTCATATTCATTTTAAAAAATAAACTAACGAAAATTCACAGATTCCATTTTTCCAATCTGAAACAAAGACGAAAAGAATCTTCAGTAATTTCATGATCCCACATTTTCAAGATTTTAGTAGAAATGAGACTAACACAAAATCGCCTCACTACACACAAAGATTCCTTTTTTAATTATAATCCCTTGTATATATCAATTTGATTCTTAGATGAAATTCAACCCAACATCCTTAAAAACCTATAAAAACCACGTCAAATGCACAAGAACTTA
The DNA here is from genome assembly GCA_907163345.1 of Haberlea rhodopensis. Classification (NCBI taxonomy): domain Eukaryota; kingdom Viridiplantae; phylum Streptophyta; class Magnoliopsida; order Lamiales; family Gesneriaceae; genus Haberlea; species Haberlea rhodopensis. Next base: position 7,717,388 of record CAJQUN010000013.1, read on the forward strand.
TTCAATAAAGCACCATAAAAAAATCATTCCTCAAAAGCCAGGTAGCAAAAATGAATCAAGTAACAGCCAAAGCCTATACATTGTAAAGACCCGATTTCTACACTTTATTGACCAATAAATTAGAAGAGTTCCAAGTAATCCAAACTCTTCCAAACTCCACCAGAATTCAGCATCTTAGTCGAAGTTTATCCACTTAGAATCATTCACGATTATGCAAAGATTTTTTTCTCTAAATTTTCGAAGGCTCAACATATCAAAACTTCACCCAAATGCAGCTGTCAAGATCGAACCAAACTCCAGAATCCATTCAATCACCTCCTCAATCTGCACGTTTCTGTCCCTATAAGTCCGAAGAGTCCAAGCCATACAATCCTTCGAAAATTCCACCTCTTCTCAAGCCACATACCTCAGCCTTCGAAAGACTCCATCCGAAACACAATCAAAGATCGAAACAGAATCGGATCCTTCTTTCTCGAGTTTGAATCATACTCAAACACCTTCGACTTGGTCCACTTTTTTTATTGCCTATAAATAGGGCCAGCTTCGATGGATGTTATTCATTCCAAAGCCTTCTTCTTCCAGCCATCTAAGCCGAGAGTGCTGCATAATTCCGTCCAAACTTTTACAGAAACGCTTCAACATCTAAGCCATCGTTTTATTCAGCAATTTATGTTCGAGTGTTTCTGTCTCTGTTCGAAATTTTGACAACAATCAAAGCATCGAAACATTGGCTGAAGCTGTTTGACAGCAAGCCACAGACTTTACGTCTGTTTTCCAGAATTTAATCGAGTTTTTCAGCAAGTGTTTGGGAACCAAGCTTACTATATCTTAACCAATCTTCATCACCTTGTTCCATCGAATTATCAGCAAGTTTCGAACTAAGAATCGAGAGATTCTTGGCCAGATTTCCAGCAACTAAAGCTTCGAGTTGTTCCAGAAATTTTTGTAACAATCGTAGCAGATTTTGGTTCGAAAACGGATAGGAATTTTGTCCGTGTTGTTCTGTTATTTTTCGAAAGCCAAGAGTGGAAAGAATCCCATCGTTTCGCACCATCGATCACTAAAGCACGTATATCATCACTGTAAGTGGGCTTTTGCTATTTATTCGTTTCGTTTTTGAAAAACTATAGTATGTTTTGAAATCTCGATCGATATGAACTATGTTGAAACTAAGAAAAGTATTAATTTGTAAGCACCTTAAACTCGAAATCTAATTGGATTGGAATTCCCCATGACCCTGATGCGGTGGGGTGTAACCGCTAAAAGAACCTTATACGGTGGTTATCCGTTGTTTCTGGAGTATCCAGACCCTTTATTCGTGGGTAAGCCGATGTCATGACCTCGTCTCTATAAGGGATAAGTCTAGAGACCGATATCAGTACCAAGAGGAGATTAGATGCTTTACTGTGCTTAAGTATATGAAAAATTATAAACGATATGAGATGTCATGTTATGGCTCGATGGAGCAATTATGTCAAGATACATTCATATCGGTTTATGTCAAGTTATGATTCATGTTATGAAAATTATGAAATATTTATTATGATATCATATCGATTGTCCCCCACTTGCTGAGTGTTTTTCCAAAGCACTCAACCCCTTACTCTACATCCCCAGATAAAGCTGAAGAAGATGTTGAAGCTGAAGAAGAACACCAAATCTGGGGTTGGTGATTTGTCCGCTGCGTATTTCTTAGGAAGATGGACCCATGATAGAAGACATAGCGGTAGTGTAAGAATTTCCGGATGTCTTTCCTGAAGAACTGCCCGGTTCTGTTCCAAACCGAGAATTGGAGTTTGAAATCAATTTGGTGCCAGGCGCTACACCAATTTCAAAGGCACCATATCGAATGACTCCAGCCGAATTGAAAGAACTCAAGGAACAACTTCAGGATCTCTTAGACAAGAGACAAATCAGACCAAGTGTATCCCCGTGGGGAGCTCCATTGTTGTTTGTAAAGAAGAAAGACGGGAGCATGAGATTATGCATCGACTACAGAGAACTGAATAAGATCACAATCAAGAACAAGTACCCTCTTCCAAGGATAGATGACCTGTTCGATCAACTCAAAGGAGCTAAAGTCTTTTCTAAGCTCGATCTAAGGTCAGGCTATCACCAACTAAAGATAAAAGCTGATGACGTACCGAAAATAGCATTCAGAACGAGGTATGGGAATTACGAATTCACGGTGATGCCATTTGGCTTGTCAAATGCGCCAGCAGTATTCATGGACTTGATGAATCGAGTATTCAAGCCATTCTTGGATGACTTTGTTGTGGTGTTCATCGACGAAATCCTCATTTATTCGTCGAGCAATGAGGATCATGAACAACATCTTCGCCTCACTCTACAGACATTGAGAGAGAAGGAGCTCTATGCCAAATTTAATAAATGTGAATTCTGGCTAGAAAGCGTATATTTCTTATGACACATCATATCAAAAGAAGGCGTGTCAGTGGATCCTAAAAAGGTAGAGGCAGTTTTGGATTGGCATAGGCCAACGACAGTGACCGAAATCCGAAGCTTCTTGGGACTAGCTGGTTACTACCGGAAGTTTGTCGAAGGATTTTCGTCAATAGCAGTACCTCTTACAAGGCTCACACAAAAGAACGCAAAATTTATCTGGAGTGAAGAATGTGAGAAAAGTTTTGAGACTTTGAAGAAAAAACTCTCATCTGCACCGGTACTATTACTACCGACTGAAGGCATGGGTTTTACTATTTATAGTGATGCATCTAAGGAATGACTGGGATGTGTACTCATGCAAGCGTATGCTTCAAGACAGCTCAAGTCTCACGAGCAAAACTACCCTACGCATGACCTCGAATTAGCCGCAGTGGTGTTCGCCTTAAAAATTTGGAGACACTATCTGTATGGCGCCAAGTGTGAAGTGTTCACAGACCATCAAAGCCTTAAGTACTTGTTCACTCAAAAAGAACTAAACATGAGGCAGAGACGATGGATCGAACTCTTAAAAGACTACGATCTCACCATTAGTTATCATCCCGGCAAGGCAAACAAAGTAGCAGACGCTTTGAGCCGGAAAGGCAAAGGAAAAATGATCTTAGCTTTGGTCTCAGCTCAACCTTGTCTTCGAGAGACCATCAAACTAAGCCAAGATCAAGATCTGAGCCTAACAAAGTTAAAAGAACAAGTCAAAGAGAAGAAAATTACTGACTTTGAGATCGATAGCAATGGAACTCTGTGGATGAAAGGACGATTGTGCGTGCCAAATGTGAACAACATAAGACAAGAAGTGATGTCTGAAGCGCACAAATCAAAATTTTCAGTCCACCCTGGGAGTAAAAAGATGTACAAGGATTTGAAGGAAAGTTTCTGGTGGAACGCCATGAAAAAGGACGTAGCAGAATTCGTCGCCCGATGCTTGGTATGTCAACAAGTTAAAGCTGAGCATCAAAGACCCGGAGGACTTCTCCAACCTCTGGAAATCCCTGAATGGAAATGGGATCACATCTCCATGGATTTCGTCTTGGGCCTACCAAAATCAAAACAGAGCCATGACGGAATATGGGTAATTGTTGATAGACTAACCAAGTCAGCACACTTCCTACCTGTCCGTATGAACTACAACTTAGACAAGTTGGCAACCCTATATATGGACAATATAGTGAGATTGCATGGAGTCCCAGTAAGCATCCTATCCGACAGAGATCCTAGATTCGTGTCGCATTTCTGGAAGAGCTTTCAGCAAGCTATGGGAAGTAAAGTGACTCTTACACAGCCTATCACCCGCAAACCGATGGCCAGACAGAGAGGACTATCCAAACCCTCGAAGATATGCTAAGAGCTTTTGTATTGGATTTTACTGCAAATTGGAGCGAACTATTACCTCTAGTCGAGTTCGCTTACAATAACAGCTATCATAGTAGCATTGAGATGGCGCCATACGAAGCACTCTATGGGCGCAAATGTCGATCACCATTATACTGGGATGAAGTAGGAGAAAGAGCTGTCACCGGACCAGAGTTAGTGCAAGCTACTACTGACAAGATAGCCATCATCAAAGATAGGCTCAAGACAGCCCAGGACCGACAGAAAAGTTGGGCTGATTTGAAAAGGAGACCGGTGGATATCGAGATTGGTGAAAAGGTCTACGTAAAGATTTCACCAATGAAAGGAGTAATTAGATTCGACAAAAGGGGAAAGTTTAATCCAAGATATATGGGACCATTTGAAGTTCTAGAAAAGGTGGGAACGCTAGCATATAAAATAGCACTACCGCCAAATCTGTCGAGAATTCACAATGTCTTCCACGTATCACAACTAAGAAAATACATTGCTGACCCAAGCCATGTACTGGAAGCAGAACCCCTAGTAACTCAAGGAAATTTGGACGAAACATTGAAATACGAAGAAATCCCAATCCGTATCCTGGATACCAAGAACCAAGTTCTGAGAAGAAGGACCATTCCTTACGTCAAGGTCCAATGGTCAAACCATACAGAAAGAGAAGCTACTTGGGAAATGGAAGAATCATTGCGGGAGAAATATCCCTACCTTTTCCAAGATCAAGTTGACTCGAGTTTCGAGGACGAAACTTCCAATAAGGAGGGAGGAATGTAAAGACCCGATTTCTACACTTTATTGACCAATAAATTAGAAGAGTTCCAAGTAATCCAAACTCTTCCAAACTCCACCAAAATTCAGCATCTTAGTCAAAGTTTATCCACTTAGAATCATTCACGATTATGCAAAGATTTTTTTCTCTAAATTTTCGAAGGCTCAACATATCAAAACTTCACCCAAATGCAGCTGTCAAGATCGAACCAAACTCCAGAATCCATTCAATCACCTCCTCAATCTGCACGTTTCTGTCCCTATAAGTCCGAAGAGTCCAAGCCATACAATCCTTCGAAAATTCCACCTCTTCTCAAGCCACATACCTCAGCCTTCGAAAGACTCCATCCGAAACACAATCAAAGATCGAAACAGAATCTGTCCTTCCACCTCAGAGGTTGCAGAATCGGATCCTTCTTTCTCGAGTTTGAATCATACTCAAACACCTTCGACTTGGTCCACTTTTTTTATTGCCTATAAATAGGGCCAGCTTCGGTGGATGTTATTCATTCCAAAGCCTTCTTCTTCCAGCCATCTAAGCCGAGAGTGCTGCATAATTCCGTCCAAACTTTTACAGAAACGCTTCAACATCTAAGCCATCTTTTATTCAGCAATTTCTGTTCGAGTGTTTCTGTCTCTGTTCGAAATTTTGACAACAATCAAAGCATCGAAACATTGGCAGAAGATGTTTGACAGCAAGCCACAGACTTCACGTTTGTTTTCCAAAATTTAATCGAGTTTTCCAGCAAGTGTTTGGGAACCAAGCTTACTATATCTTAACCAATCTTCATCACCTTGTTCCATCGAATTATCAGCAAGTTTCGAACTAAGAATCGAGAGATTCTTGGCCAGATTTCCAGCAACTAAAGCTTCGAGTTGTTCCAGAAATTTTTGTAACAATCGTAGCAGATTTTGGTTCGAAAAAGGATAAGAATTATGTCCGTGTTGTTCTGCTATTTTTCGAAAGCCAAGAGTGGAAAGAATCCCATCGTTTCGCACCATCGATCACTAAAGCACGTATATCATCACTGTAAGTGGGCTTTTGCTATTTATTCGTTTCGTTTTTGAAAAACTATAGTATGTTTTGAAATCTCGATCGATATGAACTATGTTGAAACTAAGAAAAGTATTAATTTGTAAGCACCTTAAACTCGAAATCTAATTGGATTGGAATTCCCCATGACCCTGATGCGGTGGGGTGTAACCGCTAAAAGAACCTTATACGGTGGTTATCCGTTTTTCTGGAGTATCCAGACCCTTTATTCGTGGGTAAGCCGATGTCATGACCTCATCTCTAGGAGGGATAAGTCTAGAGACTGATATCAGTACCAAGAGGAGATTAGATGCCTTACTGTGCTTAAGTATATGAAAAATTATAAACGATATGAGATGTCATGTTATGGTTCGATGGAGCAATTATGTCAAGATACATTCATATCAGTTTATGTCAAGTTATGATTCATGTTATGAAAATTATGAAATATTTATTATGATATCATATCGATTGTCCCCCACTTGCTGAGTGTTTTTCCAAAGCACTCAACCCCTTACTCTACATCCCCAGATAAAGCTGAAGAAGATGTTGAAGCTGAAGAAAAACACCAATTCTGGGGTTGGTGATTTGTCCGCTGCGTATTTCTTAAGACTCTAAGTTTATCATTATGTACGATTTTAATTCGTTTAAGATGTTTCAGTTTTAATTTCGCGTTTTTAATTCAATGTAAAGACAATGGTTATTTATTTATGGAAAATAGACTGGTTTTCATGTGTTACGATATTACGAGGCTTATTGGTTTTCTAGTTGTATTGGAAAATCAATGCTGGTGTTATTGACCCCGGTCTCGGGGCGTGACATACATCATTGTTGATTCTGTCATTAATCTTTACCCAATCATCAGCCAGTCAAGAAAAACTAAGTTGTTTTCTTACCAATAAATTCCAGGTTCATGTCCAGAATCATCTCCCCTATGACACTGGCTCATCTCCCCTATGACACTGGCTCACCATTGCACGTTCGTTGTCAATCCAAGGACAACGATCTTGGGAATCACACACTTGGGTTGTTCGGTGATTTCAACTGGTCTTTCTGCGAGAACGTTATTGGGAATACTCTCTTCTTTTGCCATTTCTGGTGGGACTCGCGTAGGGGGCCCAAGAAAAAAACTTTTGATGTTTTCACAACAAAATTCGCTCATAATTGCTTCAATGGTGTATGTTACTGGGCAGCAACAGCAGATGGCATTTATTTACCGGATACAACCCTCCAAATCACTGGCAAAAAATGTATGATTGGATGGATGGGTATGGTAGTATTTGATTGTTATGCAGAGCTCGTAAAATAACGTAGAAGGCGACTGAGAATTCATGTAAATGAATATTTGGCCATAAACTAAGTAAAAACGGTCTCTTTCTTTTTACGTGTTATTACCTTACTTACATTCTGTTCTGAAGATCTAATTTCAAATGTTATCTAAGTGTTACCAAGCCATCTTGGCTTTCACAATCTCTAAAGAACAAAGCAACCAAGAAAAATTCAAAGGACATGCTATTGTAATTTAAACTGCCACAGAGATAAGATCACCAAGAGGCTGTTTGGCGCAAAGATTGACATATGTATTCGAAATAAACCTCATCGATACAGCTGGCAAGTAAATTGGGGAAGCATGACCTTTAACATCTGTTCTAGCACTTGGTATCCAGCTGATTCAATGACGGACAATGGAAAATTGCTCCACAGCTGAACTTGCCAAAGAATGTTGGTTACAAGCTAGCAGAGAACATAGGCAGCCAAAACTTCTCTAGCCAACTTCATTTTGTAGCTCTGGTTCAAGTTCTCATGAATCAAACAAACACGTAAAACTCCTGGACAAATCAAACCAATCTTTAACTCTTTCCCTAATGTCCTTTCCAAATTTGTATTTTTCAAATTAGTCCCCACTTAGACGAAGACACCTCGTCTCGTCCTAGCGCTCATCTATGGAAAGTTTCTTTGCGATTGCATGTCAAACCAATGACTATTGTTCCCTTGGAAAAATGCAGGTGGGTTAAAATGTATCTTTTGACACAAACTGAGCAGCAACCAAGAGACGAATAAAAAATATCATGCTCGTTTGATATCAATTTAATGACGCTGCCAAACTCAACAATATTAGAGTCAAACTGGGGTAACTGGCTCTATATAACTGTAACCAGGAACTTTTTGAACTCCTCTGTCACTCATTTGTTTCTCCAATGGAGTACATTCTACAATCTATCAGCCTCTGCATACATGTGGCCTGTTGGACAAAATCGCGTAGTTACTGTCAAAACGGGCAGGACTCATTGGGTTGGCCCCAATCCGAAGTGCCAAATAGGTGGGTTGGACTAAGAATTTTCAATCCGACTCTAAATGGACCAGCCCATTTGGGTTGGTGGGTCAACTCGTGGGTTGGATCAAATGACTCGTCTAACCGGCGGCCCACCTCACGTTGAGTTGGGTTGAGGGTTTTCCAACCCATCCGCAGTCCGCAGGCGGACCTCACGTTGAGTTGGGTTGAGGGTTTATAAGACTAGCGATCGATCATCGCTTATGCAGCAATCGATCGCGAGTGGCAGAATGTTTTCTTTTGTTGGCAACAGACGCGAGATCGATCGCCCTACGTTTGTTTGGCAGCATGGTGTGTCCATTCATGTTCGGATGCAGTTTTTCGCGATGTGGTCCTCCAAATGATGTCTTTTTTGACATATCTTTTGGTACACTATAAATATAACATCCTAACTTGATTTAAAAATTGAATTTCGAAATCAACTTTAACTTTGAAGGTCAGAATCTGAGCATTTGTGCATTGTTCTTGTTGAGTGCTTTTAAACCTTTGTGGTTTAAATGATTTGTGATTTGGTGTGCTCCTATTACAAATTATAGTCGTTGTATCTTGGGAGACAACTTGCCAATTGAACCGTTAGCACCGTAGCGGTGTGATATTGTCTTAAAGACGGAGATTTCAAATCTGGCCTCGACATTCCTTACTATAAAGCCCTTGTTACTTTGTTTGTAATTGCCTATAGATACATATTCTGACATTTATTCTGACAATCTTTAGACAATATCCAAGCAACAAATGGCTTCTTCGAGTACAACCGTTCATCGTGGAGAAAGACCTGAAAAGTTAAATGGAAACGACTTCAAGCAGTGGCAACAAGAGATGCTGTTATACTTGACAACATTTTGGTTGGCAAGGTTCCTAAATGATGATGCTCCCACTGTCATGGAGGATGAAACCGACAACCAAAAGAGGGCTATGATTGATGCGTGGAATCTAAGTGATTTCCTGTGTAATAATTATATTCTCAACGGAGGATAACATATTGTATAATGTGTATTGTTTAGTGAAGACGGCCAATGAATTATGTCAATCATTGGAGAAAAAGTATAGATCCGAGGATGTCGGCATGAAGAAATTCAATGCTGGACGATTCCTGGATTTCAAAATTGTTGACACAGAGTCGTTGATAGTGCAAGTGCAAGATTTGCAAGTAATCATGCACGAATTTCATGCGGAGGGAATGGTTCTCAGTGATTCATTCCAAGTGGGCGCAATGATTGGGAAGTTGTCTCCACCATGGATGGACTTTAAGAATTATCTCAAGCACAAATGAAAATAGATGAATCTTGAAGACCTTGTGGTTCGCTTGAGAATCGAAAAGGACAACAGAATTTCCAAAAGGAGTGAAAATTGGCACCAACATGAAGCACGAGTGAACTTAGTGGAAAAATCGGTCGAAATAAAGCGCAAGTTTGACAGCATGACCTCCAAATCTGGAAAGGCGAAGAAGTTCAAAGGTAAGTGCTACAAATATGGAAAACCCAATCACATGGCAAAAGATTGTCGCAATAAAGACGGGCGTGGGGAGGCTATGTATCAAGTAAACGTGACCGAAGAATATTGTCTCTCAAATGATTTGGATGATCTAGTGCTTACCGCTTAATTAGATTGTGTATCTTTGAAAGTTGTAAACTCCAAGGATGTAGTGATTATAAACAAATGTAATGATGATATTTGTTGAAAGCAATAAAATTTATGTTAGTACTTCTTGGATTGAATCTTATGGGTTGTGACATGATTACTATGATCATTTAAATCATAATTCGTGGCACAAATTGTAATTTTAAATTTATTGCTTGAGTGGGGGCTAAGTTAACAAAATCGTCATTAATTTGTTAAAAGAAACGTAATGTCTGTAGAGTTAATACACAATGATGTTTGTGATGAAAATAATGTGCAAACTAGAGATGTGTGAAAAGTAACTTGTTACTTATCAATATTTGCTCATGATATTATTGTGGCTTCTTTGTTAAGAAACAAAAACAATGTCGTTTAGGTGTTTAAACACTTCAAGAATGAGATTGCACTCGAATTTAGCAAATGAAGTTTGTTATATGAAATTGTGGGTAGATTATACTTGTGTTGTGTAAAAATTTGAGGCTTAAGCTTGATTTGCAAGACAAGAAAATTCTGAATTCGAATTTCTAAGCTTTGTACGCTTAAAACACAAGTGATGAATCAAATCCACAAATTTTGGCTAGGTGTTGTAATATCTCATTTGGTTCATTTTGAATTTTTAAGCTAGTATGCTTAAAACATAATTTTGCAATACATAAAAATCTTGAATTCAAGTTTTCTAAGTTAGTGTGCTTAAATTACAAATTGTGAACTGGGTTTGAGAATATAATCCAAGTTTCAACTTTTGTATACAAGTACGCTTAAATCCCAAATTTTCAAGAAATAAAATATTGAATTTGGATTTGTAAGACGATAACGCTTAGAAATTGACATGAAAGTTTGAACGCCAATGCAATTCGTGACTATCCCGAAGTTGTGGGAGTTGAAATTCTATGAGTCAATCGCATCCTAAGTGCCACATTTTTAGGCAATGACGAAAAACCTTGTGATTGAAGGAAAATAGAGTTTCCTACAAAATTTGAAATGTGGGGGTGTTTGTCTAAACTAGAATTATGAAGGCCAAAGTGAAGTTATAACAAGCGCCAAATAAATGACATGAAGAGTTTGACAAATCATGTTGTCAAATAAATTAACGAGTGTGACATATGTGTACACACCTAAGCATATGTATGCATAAGTATTGATGATATGCTCATTGTGGAAGCAATTTAGAAATCATCAAGTAACAAAGAAAAACATTGATGAGACATTTTTGACATGTGTGCATCAAGAATAATATTTGGAATTAAAGTTTTCAAGACATTTGAAGAATGAAATTTCAATGATTAATTCGAGTTTCAAATTTAAGTTATTCTTTTAAAAATTTGAATTGTGAATTAAATTTGAGTATTTTCTCTGGTTTCGAATTTTGTAAAAAATAACGCTTAAAATTCGATGATGAAAATATAATAAAATGATGCAGATGAGGTAATATGATTACCAAAACTGAAGATAATACTGTTGTGAAAAATTCTCTATGCAAAACATATAAAGCTTCTTTAGCAAGGTGACTTTATAAATTGTTAGAGAAAAATCATATGCATGCAATAAAAATGTGTTGCGCTAATGCTATATGACAAAATAATCTCTAGTGGCATAATCATCAGTGATTATGTGAAACCGCGGATCTACATATGAAATGGTTAACCGAGAGACCATATGTAAGTTTATTGAGGGAATGTGGTTAAAACCCTATAATCAAATCTCATAGTGGATAACCAACCTTGTTGATTGGAGATCCCAAGATCTAGACTCAAAATGGACAACTAAATGAGATTGTATACACACATTGGAGATCAATCTCCAACTCATTCCTATGATAAGGGGTGTAGCCTGCAAAATGGGTACGAGGATAGACAAAATGACTTTAATGATTCTTAAGACATATAAGAATATGTTGGAGTATAACGGGATACTCCTCTAGGATATCACTTACGTGAGTGCGAAGTGTGGCCGCTTCAAAGATGGAGAGCACTTATGAAACCAAGCGTGGTGCATTGACGAAACGGACACAGCCATAAGAAATCAATATGAAGGTTAGAATTGTTATGGCGTGAGTTCAATTATCTAGGTTTACACCAACGACTAAATAGTTCAATACTATAAGCTCATTATTAAGTCAAGTAAATCCGGTTGAATACTAATACGGAAGATTCAAAGCCGTAAGCCATATCTCCAGATACCATAATAATTCGTTAAAAGCGTTCAATTGCATACGTGCATTAATTTAATTCATGTAGGGGAATTTTGGAAATTTTGAATTAAAATAAGAAAAAAACAGATTTTTTTATATAAGACTCGCGAAGCCGCGATCGATGGTGAGTGGCAGAATGTTTCCTTTTGTTGGAAACATGGGCGAGATCGATCGCACCCTGCGTCTGTTTGGCAGAACAATTGGTGTGTCCATTCATGTTCGGGTACTGTTTTTTACGACGTTGTGCCTCCAAATGGTGTCTTTTTAACATATATCTTGGTATACTATAAATATAACATCCATCACTTGATTTAAAAATTGAATTTCGAAATCCACTTCAACTTTGAAGGTAAAAAACTGTGCATTTTGTGCCTTGTTCTTGTTGTGCGCTTTTAAACATTTGTGGTTTAGATGATTTATGATTTCGTGTGCTCATATCACAAATCATAGTCGTTGTATCTTGAGAGACAAATTGCCAATTGAACCATTAGCACCGTAGCGGGACAATATTGTCTTAAGGACGTAGATTTCAAATCTCTCATCGACATTATTTTCTATAAAACCATTGTTACTTTGTTTACAATTACCCATAAATACATATTGAGACATTTATTCTAACTCTCTAGTTACCGGTTCTCTGTGGCTCAAACTCAAAAAGTCTATGGGCTGCTTCCTCACTTGAATCAATATCACAACGCAGCCTACATGCCCCAAAAAATATCTCAATTTTATGGAAATTTAATAGCAATATTTATTTCTATCTTATCTAAGTTAGAGTGACTATCAATCTTAATATTAAAAAAATATTGCAGAAGATTTATATTATTTAAATAATTAGTCTAAATAATTATTATAAACTATTATATAAAAACATACTGAAGTTTAATTTTATATAATAATTTCAAACTTTCTTATCAAAAAATATTTAATATTAAAATATATATTTATAATGTAACAAGTCTTGCAACATGTTGTATCCACTCAAGTTATGTTTTTTATTGCTTATATAATTTAATCAAGTTTTACGAGGCTGCGGTTTTTAGTTGGATCGGGTTACCTGATATCCGTAAAAGATCCGATGCCCATTCCACGTGGCTCATATTTGGAATACCTTTCCAGCAAACTTTTCAAACTCCAAACATATTCCACCTCTCATCCGAACCGTTAATCAAATCCCAATCAACGGATTTCCTTTGTTATCTGTGTCTTTCCAAACCAACCAATTACAATCCAGTTCAACACATCTATATAATAACATCCCCGATCTTGTAAATTCTCAACCCTCGAAATTTCACAAAACATTATTCTTAAAATAAAATACACTGTACGAAAGCCCTAATGGGAGCCAAAGCAGAGAAGAAACCTGCCGAGAAGAAGCCAGCGGGGGAGAAAGCTCCGGCGGCGGACAAGGCCCCCGCGGAGAAGAAGCCTAGGGCAGGGAAGAAGCTTCCTAAGGAAGGCGCCGCCGCCGTTGACAAGAAGAAGAAGCGAGTGAAGAAGAGTGTGGAAACCTACAAGATCTACATCTTCAAGGTGCTGAAGCAGGTGCATCCTGACATCGGAATCTCCAGTAAGGCCATGGGAATCATGAACAGCTTCATTAATGATATTTTCGAGAAATTGGCGCATGAGGCTTCTCGCCTTGCGCGATACAACAAGAAGCCGACGATTACCTCTCGGGAGATCCAGACCGCCGTCCGATTGGTTCTTCCCGGTGAGTTGGCAAAGCACGCCGTCTCTGAGGGAACAAAGGCTGTTACCAAATTCACAAGCTCTTGAAACAATCATGAATTGGGTTCCGTTTTTTATCTTGCGTCAATAGTTATATTTGCTTAGTTTGCGTTTTGTTATGCTTATGTAAATTATAAGACCTGTTTGCTTTATGAAATATGGTGATTGAAGTAAGGAATTAGATATTTTGTTTCTGCCATACTTTGGTTTCCAATTTTTCAAATTTTGGCTCTGATCAAGTTTCGCTTCATTGGTACACCTAGTTAAGGCATTTCTTGTATCTGTCAATTATGCAACCCTAGTTAATTTTTCTGTGTAGCATAATTTCTCACGTTGGGGTTTGTTCTAACCTCTTGACAAGAATCTGTTGGTTTCACCTACATTTTAATGATGGAGTAATTCTACAAAAAAAAAAAAAAAAGAGGATACTGGTACTAGTGTTTTTGTTTTCTCTTTGAATGATTGTAGCAACTTCCTTAAACCGCAGCTTGTCTCTTTAGCTGTTGAAAATTTAAACTTCGCTCAAGATGAGGATAATGCCACCAATCTTAGCAGCGGTATATCTCCTGTGGTTTTGTGTATTTTCTCATATTTTCTGTTACTTGTTTTTAGCAATAGAGATCATCAATCATTATTTGATATTCCATAAATCAAGTGGTTTTTGTTATCCCGTACTCTACGTAAATTGATGGTAGTGTTAATAGAAATACACTGCAAATTTTCCCAAATAGCCAGTTCTCTCATTTTTCTTTATGGTACCGGAGCCTGCAGGGGCACATATATCTCTTCCTTAAATTTTATATCTTCAAATCGATGCTATGACCACTGTTCCTCTAATCATAAATATCCCTTTCTATTGCTTGTGAGTTTGAATTCTGCGTGGCAGCGTACATCTGTTCTATGGATTCTGGATTTATGAATTGTTGTGGTGATTTGAAGTTCATTAGTTAGCTTGTATTGTTTTGTTTCTATTTTGAGTGCTTAAGTACATTTTTATAATCTTCGAAACAATGATACGTCATTTAAAATTGCTAGCATCTCATTATTATCTAGTATATGCCAATTGATTGACGTGTTTTATAGCCATTTCTTGCTCATGGTGTTTCATTTGGTGGTTCATTTTTTTCCTTAAAAATTCACCATCTCTTGAAACAATCATGAATTAGGGTTCCTTTTTACCGTTGCTTCTATAAAATATTCATTTAGTTTGCATATTATGCTTATGTAAATTACTAGACCTGCTTGCTTTATGAAATGTGGTGATGACTTGATGGTGTTGGGAATGAATTAGTTATATGTTTCTGGCTTGTTTCAGTCTCCAGTTTTTCTGCTTCTAGTTATACTCAAATTTCATCATGCATGGGTACGCCTACCAACGGCCTTCTGGATGGAACTTCGTAATTAGTTTTGGAATCTGGTGTGAATTTGTGGCATGGCTTTCCATTTTTTGCGGCAATGAATGGAACAGCTTTCTTGGATCTTTCAATTATGCGCCCCCAGTTAGAACATTTTTAGTCACTGCATACTGCTTAATCTATATTGTATATGTTTGTTCTCAACTGTTGGCAGCAAATTTGGTTGGGATGATCGAGTATTTCTAGAACAATTAAGTGAATTTTCGTACTTGACGACTCTTGATTTGCTGAAAAAGAGGATCTGGGATTTTGTGTTTTTTTTGTATATGAGAGGAGCAAACTTAACCCTGTGGCTTGCAGCGTACAGTCTTGTCTACGGATTCTGGATTTATGAATCCTTGTGGGGATTCAAATTTGAGCAACGCTTGTGTGGTTTTGTTTTTTTTTTTTTTTTTGGAATGCTGAAGTCAGTTTTATTTTCTTCATGCAACAAACATATACATCACGCCAAATGACTAGCATCTCATTCTCATATATTATTAGTATCTGGTTCAATTGATTGAAGTTTTTTATAGCCATTTCATGCTCTTGGTGTTTTATTAGGTGGTGCACTTCTCTTTCCTCCAAGGTAAGGAAATATTTATTTATGAATTGAAATGTCAGCATATTTCCTTAGTGTTCTTACAATTGCGTCATATTAATCCCAAGGGGACTGGCTGTATGTCTTGTTGGCGTACCTCGAGCGAACCATTTCTTCATTTGAGTTTTGCATCTATACATTACGCAAATCCTCAAATAACCTCATGAAATCAATAATGTTCCTTTAAACCTACAACACCAATACCCTTTGTCCACAACTCAAGACACAACTCAAACTTGGGATAACGGCTAACCCCTCTTCCTTTACACCTACAACACCACCCCCTTTGTCCATAACATTTCTAACTCTGCCAGCAAAAACAATGTCCACAAAGAGGGTTATCAAGAAAGCAACACCTCTCCTCTCACCTTACAATGACCCATTTTCAAACTCATGAACCAAACAATTAAAACAAGTCTAGGAAGCAATGTTTTTTGTGTTATTTCTTGTACTATATAATAATAATAATCATAATAATAATGCTTAATAATAATAATAATAATGTATAGAAGAAATGCAATTAACAAAATGTAAGTTGCTTCATTGTGTTCAAGAACGCTAACCAAGGTCCCTATTTATAATATTACCAGGCTCCAACTTTTTCAAAGTTGCATGGCATTTTACTACCTTTATTTCATATATATATTCAAAGATTTAGATCATATTAACAATTTTTGAAAATTGTTAAAATATGAATACATACAATAAAGTGGTGAAGAAATTTGAAGGATGGAGTGTGATCTAACCTTCCGCTTTTGACTTCAGCTTTTTTAATTATGACATTAGAGAAGAAATCAATGCATCTCTATTAACTAGTTTCTTCTAAAAGTTATGTTTTTTAATGGGTGAGTGACTAAATATTTTTTCGCATATTATGTAACTCAAAATCCAGTTTTTTGAAAATGGATGTGAGCTGGCCAGGAGCTCCTTCTTCTGAAAGTATTGACTTGATGTCAGATTTATATTAGACATGCCTAGGTGAGAAACGTAATCCTTAAATCTTATTTAAAAATTAAAATCCCCAACAATTTCTCTTAAAAGATAAATAATTCCAAACTAAACATTTTAAAGGGATAATAAAAGACGACGTCGGTATACCTTTCCAAAACCCTACTCAATCTGCGTCCCAGAAGCACCAGCGAAGAGAAATCTCTCCTGCTCAAAACCTCGATGGCTGTAAGTGCCTCTCTGTATAATTCTTTTTCTTGTAAATACTATCCATTTTGTGGTGCATATGTTGTATTAGTCTCAGCGAAGAAATCATGGAGGGAAGGAATTGGTAGTTTGGCTCTTTTGATTTGTAATTGTTTGTTGAAGACGGAGAAGTCATGATCTGGGTTTGGTTTAACTTGGGGCCGTTTTACTTTGACGTGAACACGGGATCGTCATATGTGCTGATTTCTTTTATTTTTTGGGCAAATGGTTAGAGTTGTGTTGTAATGGTTTGTTTAATAATGAACTGTATTGCCGTTTCTTGAAAAAAAAAATATAAATTTTCTTCTGCTTCTGTTCTTCTTACAAATGGTGTTTATATAATATGGTAGAAATGAACTCAACGAAATATGTAAGAATTACATCTTCAACATGTGACCTCCTAGCTCTACTACCATGTTTAAAGTTTTTTTTTTAGTTAAAAGCTCAAGCTTATGGGAAGTTGCCAAAATAATAGTTTTGTATATCAACATTGATCTTGAGAACATTGTTCGAGCTTGTGTTTCTACAACCTATTCCTGGTGTAGCGTAACTTTTTTCTGTTTGATTGTTCTGTAAGGCAGAGACTTCTTTGGAAGTTTTGAGTTAGAAGATTACATGGTGTTCTATTAATGGCAATGAGCTGCATGTATATAACTATAATTTGGACAACTGACAATTGCTGAATTTGGAAGCTTTTTTATTTTTTGTGCTTGCAGACTGTTCCAGTTAATCCAAAGCCTTTTTTGAACAATTTGACTGGGAAACCTGTAATGGTAAAACTCAAATGGGGCATGGAATACAAAGGTAGTGAAGTGACTTGTTCTCTGAGTTCTAAGATTTTGTGGTGTATGGACATTTGTTGATGTTGAATTTTACACAAAATCACTGGTATTCCCTTGTTTACTAATATCATGATCTTTTTTTTCCTTTGGGTTTTTTTCAGGTTTCCTTGTCTCCGTAGATTCATACATGAACTTGCAGGTACCAATTGGAAAAGTACTTTTTATACTATCACTTCAAGTTACACCAAAGTGCACTAGGACTATATTGTAGTGACTTTGATGCGGACCCTCAATGTGGAGATTGTGTAATAATGCTTAGTAACTAATCGACACACAAACAGGTGATCTTACAAAAAATATATAGTGAAATTTGAATTTCAGGTTGAATTGTTGATGAATCTCCATGCTATATAATGTATTAAAGTTTGAATCTTTGGACAGAATCATCTGATGGGCTGAGACGAGCCTAAAATAAATTTCTCATAACCACATTCAAGGAGTAACAGAACTTTGAAATATTATAAGTAAAGGGATGATGATATTGAAATAAAACAAGAAAGTGAGTAGGAGTCTTTCCTCTTAAGAATGTTAAAACTTGTCCGATGCTGCTCTATGTTAGTCATTCCTATGATTAATGTGTATTTTTTCGCAGCTTGCAAATGCTGAAGAATACATCGATGGACAATGCACTGGAAGTCTCGGGGAGATTTTAATCAGGTACTCAACCAGCCAATTCTATTTATTGGTTTGTCTAAATTGCCAAGCAGAAATCTCATTTTATTTCTATCCTCAATTCAGACCCGTATATTCGTTTAACTGCCTACATAGACATCATTTATGTCAAGAACTCAATATTTTGAGGGCTTATTAAAATACTAAAACCTTACCATGTTGCAAGTCTATCTGAAAATTAGTCCGTTTCTGGGTGAAGACCTATTTCAGATTAAATTACTAGGATTTTTCTTGTTACTTCTCATTCTTTAGATGACACGCTTTTATCATTTGAGGATATTCCGACTTGGAATGTGATCTCTCCATTAAAATGTGGCTATAATGCATAGGAATTTTGTCAATTGAAATTATTGTAAATGATTGACGAATCGTGACACCACATGGCCGAACATATTGGGACTAAATACAAGACATCATTTATTCTCCTCGTGTCTAATCTTATTTCCCAACCGTTTACAAATGAAGGGAGGATTTATTTCCTAAACTGTGAAGCCTCTGTTCACGAAACATATTTTATCTACTCTAAACGAAGTCTGCTCCAAATTGTTTGAAAATTAGAACAACCCGCCTCATGTTACTTTGTGAATTTAAGGTTGTATGAAAAACAGGCCTGTTGGAGTTTGCAAAAAATAAGAATTGTTGCTATAAATTCTGTCTTTTATATACACGACTGCAATTTAGTTATGCTGGTTAGTGCTACGTATGCAATCTTTTTCACTTTCTGTTGTGATGGTTCACCAAGTTTTATGTATATCGCATTTGCAGATGTAATAATGTTCTTTATCTTCGTGGAGTGCCAGAGGATGAAGAAATAGAAGAAGCAGACCGTGATTAGGTAGCTTATGGAGCGATCGTGTCACTGCTTTCCATTTTCTGTTTTCTGATGTTTTTTAGAACTGCATATTTACATCATTTGTTTAGTATTTGAGATCAGAGTTGTTGGATTTCGCAAATGGATACCCAAATCGTCTTCGTGTATGATGTCTCGGCAGACCTTGCTAGGCTAGGTATGATTTTGAGGTTGTAAGGACTAAATCTTGGAATTGAAATGACCCAAACTTTGATTTTGGTCAACTTTAAATGTAATTCTATTCTTCAAACCAGGACTTTGGATGCGTTCCTATTAGTAAAAGTCGAAAAGACTAATGCATTTGGGTTCAAACTTATCTTTTTTAAAAGAAAATTGAGAAATTTGACGCTTTGTTTGGTCATGCTTCCAACATTTTCGAAGGTTTGATTTAAAAAAAAACGAGTTTTTGTGAAAATGTATTAAGGAACGAAACGTAGTTCTGGTTATATTATTTTAGTAGGATAAAATTTACATTGACAGACAAATTGTTCAAATGTCAGTTGATTGATTTTTAATATTGTACTGGATATTTTGTAATATATAACATATTTTTTTTGGTATGTGAAACAAAATAAAATACGTATCATGTTTGAGAACTGGGAAAATGAATTTTTTGGAAAAATGAAATTAAAATAAAATTATAGTGCTGTTTTGATTTTTAACGGTGAGAAAATATTTATAAAACATAAACAAAGCAAGAAATAAATTTATTTTTTTTTTTTTTTCCATTTAGGTTGACAAATTTTTATGATGGCCTAGCACTTCGTATCATCAAATCACCAAGAGGGTGGACAGACGAGCTTTTGTATATACATATTACGTAACTATGCAAGTAATATCTATGAAATGGGGGATTGCTTTCAAATTTAACTATGCATGAAAACTTTGTTGTTTTCTGTTGAGAGGGGAGATTACTACTTACTAGCTTGTTCCATTTTAGTTTATAACGATACTCTAAATGTATCATTGCTTCATTCTTGGAGGCATATCAATATCTTCTATTGAATTTCACACTACTCGGACTTTAACACCGGAAATCGTTACGGCATAGCAGAGGATTTCAGTATGCCATGCAGATCTAAAGTAAGTGTTATGTTCCTAGGGAGACGGTGACCATGAGCTTATCAAGGATGTAGTATTCGATGACTACCGTTGGGCTTGTATTTTATTGAAAAGGCTTGGTTCTAGTGTATTGGTTGGCACTCAAAGAAGTTTTTTTAGTTATTGGCTTGGTTGCATTGCAGAGAACTCGCTGATATTTTTAGTACCATGAAGATTATGTTGAAGATTAGATAAGATATTGTGATCTTATCATTGATCACATAGGATTAGATAGGAGTTTATCTTTTATTATTCGAATTTAGTAGATAATAATAGGATCCTCTATTTATAGTTTGTATTCTCTAAACTCTAGTTTTAATTCAGAAATGAGAAAACTCTTATTCTCTCAATTTACCTAAAACAACATCGTATCAGAGCAAGAGGATTCTCTTCTTCATCCTCGAAACATCTCTTCTTTCGATCACCGTCGATAAAACTCTTCTCGGCATCGGTTGATCTCCATTCTTCTTCAGCCATCCATGACCAAAGACGGAACATCTCCACTAAAAGACGCCAGTTCCGATTCTTCCACTACCATGGTGCCCATGGCACCGCTTCTCTCCGACTCTTTCGTCCCTATCATCTGCCACAAACTGAATGGGAATAACTACCTTCAATGGTCCCAATCTATTAAATTGTTCATCTATGGCAAAGGGAAAGATGATCTCCTCTATGGTGTTTCCACTTGTCCGGAATCTACAAATCCCAAATTCCGCACGTGGATTTCAAATAGCATGGTCATGTCCTGGCTTCTCACGTCCATGCTTCCAGAAATCGGAGAAAACTTCCTCCTTTATCCCACCGCACACGACATTTGGGAAGCTGCCCACAACACATACTCATCGCGTGATAATACAACAGAATTATTTGCCTATTGAAACAGCCCTTCAAGAACTTCGCCAAGGGGACTCTTCAGTCACTATCTATTTCACATCTCTCTCTCACCACTGGCAACAATTGGACTTATTTGACGTCCATGAATGGCACTGCCCAGATGATGCCAAAAAGTTCGGGCAATTGTGGAGCAAAAACGAATGTTCAAGTTCTTATCGGGCCTCAATCATTCACTGGATGATGTTCGTGGTCGTCTGTTAGGCACTAAACCACTGCCCACTCTTCGCACTGCTTTCTCAGAAGTTCGACATGAAGAGAGTCGAAGAAAAGTGATACTTGGCCCTTCTGGAGTCCCGTTATTGGATGGATCTGCCCTCACAACCTCTGCCAATCTGAAGGATAATTCCGGCCATGCCAACCAATCCACTGCATGGAACAGCCGATCCAAACCAGGGCGTCCGTGGTGTGAACGCTGTAAAAAGCCAACACATAACATTGAAAACTGCTGGAAAATTCATGGGAAACCCCCGGATTGGAAACCAGCCAGAGAACGCCGGGCCAATGCTGTGGTACCGATGCTTCTCCACCTATGGAACAACCTCCATTCACCAAAGTACAGTTGGAAATGCTGCAAAAGCTTCCAAATCCTAACCCGTCACCATCCCTTGTGGACTCTGGTAATGTGGCCCTTCCAGGTATCTCACCGTACGCCTTGCTCTCACAAACTACTTTTTCCATATCATGGATTGTTGACTCGGGGGCGTCTGACCATATGACTGGAAATTTGTCATTATTCAAAAAGTTCATTCCGCATACTTCACCTCATACTGTACGCATTGCGAATGGAACAAGTTCCAGCAAGGTTGGTTATGGATCAGTGTGCTTAACGCCAGATATCACTTTACAATCTGTTTTATTCGTGCCTGACCTTCAGTGCAATCTATTATCAGTTAGTAAGCTCACGAAACAGTTCATGTGTTTGGCTAAATTCTTTCATGGTTCATGTGTTTTTCAGGATTTGGCGTCGGGGAAGACGATTGGCAGTGCTGAGCTTTGTGCAGGGTTGTACCTCCTCAAAGAATCTACTACCCAAAGACCTCCAACTATCAGTCCCTCTTCCGGTTTATCTTCACATCTTTCCTCGCACACCAATAAAGATAATGATATACTTTTATAGCACTATCGCCTAGGGCATCCGAACTTTGTGTATTTAGTGAAACTTTTTTCGCATTTATTCATTAATAAAAGTTCTACTTTGATTAATTGTGATATTTGCCAATTGTCTAAACACACTCGTACGACCTTCAAACCAAATAAATACAAACCATCGCTCCCTTCTCCTTTATACACAACGATATCTGGGGACCCTCTAGTGTTAAGAATCTTAGTGGCACTCGTTGGTTTCTTTTATTTGTCGATATTGGCCTAGTTGTTGTCATCTATTTCCCAAAAAATATAAGAGATCTTGAAAAAATATTTGGTGCACATCCACCATTAGTGTTATCAATCAACTTTTTACTGTCTACTTCTGTTGTTTGTATTGTATAATTTGCTGGAAGGTATAAAATATGTGTTTTTTATTTTGTCACACTAAAATTATTTATTAATTACATGGTCCTCGTGTAAATTCCATGTTGACTCAGTTTAGCATTTATGTCAGTGCTCAGAGGCCAAAAGTTGGCTCATGGTCCACTCAATTCCACTAATGAAGATATAAGAACTTCTCAATGGTATCATTCAGCCCAAGAATAAGCTCCGTATGAAGTTTTGCATTTTTCAAAAATATATAAACCCTTCAAATAAACTTGCATGTTCCCAGCACCATACTGGCACATTTACTAATTTTTATTTATAAAATGTCTTAACTTCGATAAAAAAAAAATACGTCCAACTTCTATTAATGAATTAAAATTAAATCTGGGATTACTGACCTCTGAACCACTTTTGACAATGAAAAACAAGTCAAAATAAAATATAATATGATTACATAATAGAAGTTATAAACTCCTACTAATAAAAATAAAATAAATGAAATCCCAACAATATTATGTATAACGAGATTTACTCGATCTTCTACAGTTATAAAGCAGACAAGCAGCCTGCTCAAAGTCTAAAATCCCTACATGTCCTAACAACTATTTTCAACACAGACCCAACATTAAAAAAAAATGGCAAATCTTTAAATTCAATAGAGAAAAACAACTTCGGACTTTAGTTGGCACATAACATCACCCCAATTTTAAAGCTCATGGAGAGAACCAAGGCGCAGAGAAAGATGAAATAGAGCCAATACCTATTGATAGCTGAAACCATCTTCCCTGGATGAATGCTTACACTTGATTCCAAGTTGGCAGAACCATCTTCACCACGTGAAAACCCAAATGAAAGAACAATGTTCAGGTCCTCGTGCTTTCGAGAAGATGGGACAGTTCCATTGTTGCTTACTGTCAGATTTCTTAGCTGAATCATGCCAGCAGTGAAATGCACGGAACTGGAAGTTTGAGGCATGGAATTGAAATGCGCGGTTGCCTTCTTTAAAGGGAATTCTTCAGCAAATGCGGGTGGTGCAGGGACGTTGACCAACATTTGACTTGCCTGTTTGATGAATGGATACTTGAAATCTAAACGGAAAGAAGGTAGAACCAAGTTAGATTAGACAAAACTTGCACTACTTTAGGGCTCTATAAAAATACAAAGCAAAATATAGAATTGTCCTTTAAGTACCTGACTGATATTTTGATAACTCTTGGTTGTTGGATGGAGATGCAGGATAATCATCGGTATTGCCAACAATCAGTCCAACTGGTATAACATCTTCCTTAGTTACTTCATTTGGTTCCTGGCACAAAAGCAAAAGTTATAGTGATGCATTTCAAGTGAATTGGGAAACAAAATAATAAGGAATTCAAATAACAAAATAAACCACCTTCTGACAAAGGGATACGTCATCAGAAACAAGAGTAAGTATCGAGTCTGGATCAGGAGCAAAGTTCTGAGCATAGTCATCACTGGTATCAAAGTATGTAAGGTACTCCTCAAACATGTTAAATGCTGATGTATTAGCTTCAACAGGATTGGAGAGATCATTAGTTTCAATGAAACTTTCATCCCCAAATGGAAGACAATCAATAGAATCCAGAAATGGTTCGTCAAGTAAGTAATCCACATCCTCAGAATTCCCAGATTTGCTTGATTCACCAATGTATTCACGCTTCACTAAATTTACATTCATATCATAAGGAGTAGGCAAACCAAACAAGTTTGTATCATCTAACTGCTCGGGTCCATAGTATAGTTGGTCAGCACAATCCAATTGCTTTTGGGTGTCACTGACTGAATCTGTTGTTTCACCACCATGACTGCCATCAGCAGATTGGAAGTTCAACTGAGGATGAGAACTATCCGATGAACCATCTGGTCCAAGAATCTGGTAGAAAGAAATATTAGCAAATAATTATCGTGAAACATACATTATTATAAAGGAACATCTCCCAAGTAGATATTACGTCGTATATCCCAATTTCTTGAAGGCTGTGCAAACAGAAGATAGAACAAGTATGAAAGACGACCAATGAAAACCATTTTTCATGCCATCCCAAAATTATTCACTACAAATTGAGGAAAAATCTATTGCTATTAATCTTTGAACAATGCTATTTATCACTTAATTTTTGAAGCCCCGACGGAACCTTGTGATCTCCAACATCATTAAAATAGCAAAGTGGTATAAGCACGAACCTTCTCAACGTAATTCCCCTCCAGATAGGCATAATTAACTGGTATTAATTTGAGAAACACAATCATGGTATAAGTACAAACCTGCTCAAGGTAATTCCCGTCCAGATAGGCATCACCACCGAAGTCCACTTCCTCTAGAGCCTCAACTTTGGGAACTGATTCCAACTCATCATTCTCCCATTCCTCGTCCACAAACGGTGCCCCATACTGTTCCCCATTCTTTGGCCCTGACCCGCTTTTCTGAAAGACTCGGCAAAGTACAAATGCCTCCTTTTAACATGAAATTGAACAGGTCAACAAATTGTAAGCATTCTCCCTAATGACAATCATACATTTTTCAAAAAATATTCAAATTGTTGTTAAAAAAAAATGTTTCTTCTCAGACGTTCTATTGATAATTGCCACTCACTCCAGCCCCACATACCCACCCCTTAATCAGTTCCCTTATTGTTTACTTTTCCTGAGCCCAGATCCCACTTAAGATTCTTCAAGTTCCCAGGTACATTTGACATACATATTATGTCTAATAAAAAACAGTACTGGGGAATAGTGAATACACAAAAAACAGAATGAGAAGCTATTCCACCTGAGATATTCCAGCTCCCTCCAATTCTAAGTCAGCAAGCCTGTACTCATGCATAACCCAGTTGCTTCTCTGACCCTTTGGAGCGTGGCCATTATGATAAACAAGAGTTTTCTTCATTTTTTATGGTAAACTTCCCTATCCTTTCCTGAGCCCAGATCCCACATACCCACCCCTTAATCAGTTCCCTTATTGTTTACTTTTCCTGAGCCCAGATCCCAGTTACGGTTCTTCAAGTCCCAGGTACATTTACATTTGACATACATATTATGTCTAATAAAAAACAGTACTGGGGAATAGGGAATACACAAAAAACAGAATGAGAAGCTATTCCACCTGAGATATTCCAGCCCCCTCCAATTCTAAGTCAGCAAGCCTGTACTCATGCATAACCCAGTTGCTTCTCTGACCCTTTGGAGCACGGCCATTATGATAAACAAGAGTTTTCTTCATGCCCACAATCTGTTTTTTATGGTAAACTTCCCTATCCTTTCCTGTCGTTTTCCAATACCCTTTTTCAGTTGCTCTGTTCGTCCTTCCTCCATTGCCATATTTCTTATCCAGCATACTGAAGAAATACCACTCCAGATCTTTAGTCTTCAGCTTTGACATGCCTAAAAACCAGGCCAATAGCTACAATCAAGTTCATTCCAAGCTTGGATGTTATAGAAAACAAAACAATCCATACTGGCCATTGATGTCAAATATTCAGCCGTTAATCATGAATAACCATCGAGGAACAAGGAGTTCTTACGGCAAGTATTCCACTTCCCTCAATTAAGTCCAGTCATAATATCCAAATGCACTCATACGACCTTACTAGCTAAGTAGATAGTAAAATAATAAAAAGTTATTTACATTTCTATATGATTAAAGTTAAAACTTTATATTATCATGTGATTTGTAATCTTCGAACACCAAACAGGGAAAAAGTTAGAACAGCTAAATCCAACATTCACTCACTGGGAGCCGAAAGTTTGTTCATTCTCAAAAGTATCATTTTCAGTCCATGGAATAAACAGATCTACCCTTATCAAATAAATAGATTACAGCATTCGCATTTTTGTGCAATCTAACGACAAAGCATGCTTAACCGTGGACACAAACAAAACCTTCAGAGATTCAACACACAAATTTCTGTAAGACTCTGTGATATTAGATTTAAATAATTAAATCTACCACTATAAAATTTACTAGGCAAATATTAGAAAATATATATTGATGAGGGGCAATCCAAGTTTGCTTTTAACAGGCTAAATTTTATATCCTCAAACATTAATGCTTTCTAAAAAAGTGTTGGTCAACACCGATGCACAGAAACACCCTTACTTCAATTAAATCACCAAAAGGAAAAAAATGAATGTTAATAATCAACCAAGTTCCTTCACACACACACACACAAAGAACATAATATAAAAGGCAAAACATCGCAAATAATTAAAAGAAAATCAATCACCCCATCCACAAAAACAAGGGCTTCAAAAGGGCAGTACTTGGAAGATCCCAGGGCTCGGCCTTGTATATATCGATCTCAGCAATCGCATCCAATTGAAAAGTTTTCCCGCATACTTTCCGCCTCAAATAATACCGTACCAATTCCTCATCCGTCGGATGGAATCGGAATCCCGGCGCCAGAATGTTCGGAGATGCAGATGACTTTTTCTTGCCCGCTGATTCCATTTCCACGCATAAAAATCTGATTGTAATAGTGAGTTTTAAGGGAGGTTTTGAGTTATAAAAATGGGATAGCTTAGGTTTAATGGAGTTACAAGAGGACAGCTGCCATTTTTTGAAGAACTGTTAGGTCGAACATATGCGGTAAATGATCGGGAAAATCGTGAGGGCGGTGCTATGTTGACGAGTCTTTCACTATTTTTCAGTCACGGTCGTAATTCATAAAGCTTGACTTTGGGTTTTTTTGATAAAAAAAATAGATTTTGAGCATTTTATTTTACTGATGTTATTAATTAAGCCATGATAGATTAAGATTCATCATATGTTCTCTCGTATTTCGAAAGCCCACATTTCTCACCAGGTCTATGATAAATCGGTGGTATGAATAACCCTCGAAGGTGGTGTGACGTATTCCCATATTCTACGGTAATATGGATAAAGATGACAATTAACACATATGCTATTATTTTTTTTAATAAACTCTAAAAAATTTCAAATTTCATAATATGGATAAGCAATTCAGTTTCTGTAATATTGAGCAAAAATCCGTTATTGATGTAGAATTTTTGAAGAACCATAAGCTGCTCCGAAAATACACGAAGAATTGTAAGTTGTCTTAAAGTTGGGGGGAATTTGGGGGTAAGAGCAGACAACAGTGAAAAATAATGGTAATAGGGTGTTGATTTTTTTTTGGGTATTTTAAGAATTTCACCGTCTTTTTAAATATAATCTACACACGATCAGCTACACCAACATGATATACATTATCACAGTATTTATTTATTCTTATTTATCATCTATTCAAACAAAAGTTTTAAATATGTTTTGGAGAAGGAAATTACTTGTGTTTTCTAATGACATGTCATTTAAGGACCTTATTATATAAAAATAAAACATGAGTTTCATATTTAGATATGGAATAAGGACACGATATAATTGAGTGATTTGAGTTAAAAGAAAAAACAAACAAACAAATCTAGGTCGAAATAGCTTTGTCAACTTGAGCTAATTTGTAAAAAAAAAAATTAAATTTAAGTTCAAGTTTACTAAAGTTATTTTTTCCCAAATAGTATGTGTACTCGAGTTTTGACAGTATTACCAAAAAAAATCATCTGCTTTCAATAAAATTACAAATTATCGTTTTACCAAATATAGAACTGATGATAACAATACAATTCAAATATTTTAAACCATATATCGACTTTAATTTCCGAGTAGGTAATCATTGAGCGAGCAGATCCCTTGTTAAAATATGTAATTCATTAAAAAAAAATTAAATATAAAATCGTAATTTAAACAATATAATAAAAAAAGACGGTGGAACCAAAATTAAGATGATACTTAGGCAACTCACATTTATGTTTGATGAAATTCAAACATAACCTCCTCAACTCTCTTGCATATAGAGACGAAATCAATATTACATGGGGCTTGTTGAGCTAGGTAAGGTAAGAAGACTACGACGATTTAGAGGGCCGGACTAGAAAATAAAATTTCTGAAATTTTACACGATTTTTTAAAAAAAAATTGCATGTGGCTGGAGCGCATCATAGCACAAAGGGTGGCTCCGCCGCTGCTTGCATGTGTAAATATATAAACCAGATTACAACTATTTATATCTATCGTACTTCGTATTAAATTCACATTTATTTTTTAGACCGGTTGGCAAAATAAGTGTTACTCTAATTCACAAATTGTTGTTTTTTTTATATCATTTGTTTTAATGTAACAAAGTAAATACCCGTAAAAATTAAATAGAGTTCACGTGCGTAGATAGACTTGACTTTGCATGGATGCAAACGAGTCGGGTCGGGTTTCAAAGTATATTTAAGTCCAACCGTAAAATCTGGGCAGCTTCATTTAGGTCGGCCTTCTTAGGTTGAAAATTGAATGTTCAAAAACCCGATATGGTCAAAATCTATATATACATAGATATATAGATATATATATATAGATATATAAAATACATGTATATATAGACATGATTACATCTTACATTTCAAGTTCTAAGACAAGATATTGTTGGAATTTTGAAGTAAATTAAAAGAAAAGAAATCTTGTGGTTTGACTACAAATCGAGGAGGACAACAAGGTTTCTGAGAGGAAGGCGAGTAGGTTTCAAATTGAACCATGGGCTAACCTAGTTGAACAAACAACCGGATCAAAGCGAAAGTTTGACAGTATGGCCTCCAAAATTGGAAAGTCGAAGAACTTCAAAGATAAATGCTACAAGTGTGGAAAACCAAATCGCATGACAAATGATTATCGTAACAAAAACATTCGTGGGAAAGCAAAAGATCAAGTCAATGTGATCGAATATGATCGGATCTCGGACGACTTGAATGATATAAAGTTAACCGTTGTGATCTTTGAAGCAAACTTGGTGGACAATCCTATGCAATGTTCGACGATTCCGGTACCCGACATGTGTGCTCGGACAAAGCCATGTTCTCCACATAAACTCCGATAAGTGGACGCCCAACTCTGCATGGAAAACTCCACCACATCTCCGGTAGTTGGACTAGTGGTTGTAAAGATGACTTCGGGAAAGGAATTGACTTTGATATATGTCCTACATGTTCCCGACATCCGAAAGAACTTGATATCCGGATCGAATTTAGTTAAGGCGGGTTTTAGACTAGTTTTAGAATCTGGAAAAATTGTACTCTCCAAAAATGGAGTTTTTGTTGGAAAGGACTATATGGAGAAAATCCTTTTCAAAATGAATGTAATGACGGTTATACGTCAACTTGAAAGCAATAAAGTGAATGATTTTACTTATTTTATTGAGTCTTGTAATTTATGGCATGATCGTTTGGGTTATGTGAATTATGGTTCACTTAACAAATTAATGAAGCTAAACTTATTGCCTCAAATGAATGTTAACTTGAAACATAAGTGTGAGACTTGTGCCGATGACAAGTTAACTAAACCGCCATTCCATTCAATTGAAAGAACTACGGCACCTCTTGAATTAATTCATATAGATCGATGTGATCTAAAGTTTTTGGAAACTAGAGGTAGGAAAAAGTACTTCATTACTTTCATTGATGATTGTACGAGATATTGTTACATTTATTTGCTACGATGCCTTTGCAGTATTTAAACAATACAAGAATGAAGTTGAAAATCAATTTAGCAAAAAGATAAAGAATGTTCGAAGCGATAGCGGTGTAGAATATGGAACACAGTTTGAAGAATTTTTCACTGAGTATGACATTATTCACCAAACCACTGCCCCCTATTCACCACAATCAAATGATATTACCGAACGTAAAATCCGTACTCTAAAAGAGATGATGAATTTTGATAAGTTCTGGATTACCACAAAACTTGTGGGGGGAAGGTAGCAATCCTGTCGGCCAACTACATTTAAACAAAATACCACACAAAAGTAAGGATGAAACACCTTATGAGTTATGGAAATGTCACAAACCTTCCTATAAATACTTGAAAGTGTGGGGGTGCTTGGCTAAGGTAGAAGTACCAAAACCAAAGCAAATGAAAATTGGGCATAAAATAATAGATTATGTATTTATTGGTTATACTAACAATAGTAATGCATATCGATTTTTAGTACATAAATCTGAAATAAGTGATGTGCATGAAGGTAAAATCATGGAATCAAGAAATGTGGTATTTTTTGAAGAAATATTTCCCTACAAAACAAACAAGGAAATATGTCCTAAGAAAATGACGTTTGAAGAAGCTATCGATGACTCAAAAGAAATTGAAGAGCCACTACATAGTAAGATGACAAAAGTGGCTAAGACTTATGGTCCTGACTTCATGATATATGTAAAGACCTGGATTTTTGAGTCATTCAACAATTGAGTTAACTAATCCATGACACTCTTTTGGGTATTTAGAATTCTTGTTGAAAGAGTTTGAAAATTTCAAAACTCTAGCCAAGAGATACCAAGGCATCAAAGAGTCCTTAACCACCTCTAATTGCTCAACAATTTCATGTCTTCCATCATCTCTTTAACCGAAAACTCCTTGCCATATTACACCTAGATTTTCGGAGATTTCTAAGGAGGAAGAACCATCTCAAACTCTTCCCAACTCCCACCCGATTTCAGCATCATGATCGAAGCATATCTACTTAAAATCCTTCATGATTCTGCGCAGATATGTTTCCAGCAAGTTCGATAATTGGCACCTCTTAAACTCTTCGGTTTCCTCCCTTTTTGCCCTCGAAGAGTTTTGGCAGAAACCTCATCAAGTTTAGCCTAGTAAATTCGATTCTCTCCACCTCTCAAGCAGCAGCTTTGATCGAAAGAAATCAGCAACAATCTGTGCAGATTTGTCCACCTAAAATTCGAAGATTTCATCTCTAAAAACTCCTTGAGTCTTGGCCAACCATCACCTATATATATGCACCAACCATGAGAGATGCTACATCACAATTACATCTCCTTCTCAGCCTACAAGTCCGAAGAATAACCCTCCTTATTGCCTTAGCATTCTGCACTTTTCCAGAATCCATCCAGTACTTATTTCATTGAATTAAGTCCATCAATCGTTAAGCCATATTTTCTGCACTTCGTTCGTTAGTTCCAGCCTATGAACTCACAACGATAGCCTCACTTTCGAGCCTTGATTCTGTCCAAGCTTTTCAGAAACGTTTCATCACCTTGTTCCATCGAAGTGCAACCATTGCTCTATTCAAATTCGTTGAGAAATTCTGTTCGAGAGTTTCCAGAAGTGGTTCGGGTGCTCCCTGATTTGGTTCGAGCTTTTGGCAGCCTACTCGTGTTGTTCGAAAGCCAAGGAAGATAAGAATTCATCCGTGTGTTTCAATCCCTTGATCAAGCAAGCAAGTATCAAAGCACTGTAAGTGGGCTTTTGTTAAGTATTCGTTTCGTTTTCAAAAATACTATGTATGTTTTTAAATTCCCAATCGATATGTATTATGTTGAAATTATGAAAGTATATTTTGTAAGCACGTTAAACTCGAAATCTAATTGGATTTGGATCCCCATGACACTGATGCGGTGGGGTGTAACCGCTAAAAGAACCTTATACGGTGGTAATCCGTTGTTTCTGGATTATCCAGACCCTTTATTCGTGGGTTAGCCGATGTTATGACCTCATCTCTAGGAGGGTTAAGTCTAGAGACTGATATCAGTACCAAGAAGAGAGTAGAATGCTTTACTGTGCTTAAGTATATGAAAATTATGAAACGATATGTTATGTCATGGCTCGTAAGGGTAAATCAAGTATGTTAAGATACATTCATATCGGTTTATGCAAGTTTTATGATCCAAGTTTATGAAAATTGTGTATATGTATGATATCGATTATCCCCCACTTACTAAGTGTTTTCCAAAGCACTCAACCCTTACTCTACATGCCCAGATAAAGCCGAAGAAGAATTAGAGCAAGAAGAAGAGCACCAATTTTGGGGTTGGTGAAATCAAGTCCGCTGCGTAGATCAAGATCTTTTATGTTTTCAAGTTTTCCAGTTTTAAGACAATTTTATTTATTCAGTTGTTAAGTTTTTAATTCCGCATTTCTTTATTCATTGTAAAGACAATGGGTTTTTTATTTTTATGGAAAAAGACTGGCTTTTCAGTAGTTATGATATTATGAGGCTTATTGATTTCAAGTTGTTTATGGAAATCAATGCCGGTTTTATTGACCCCGGTCTCGGGGCGTGACAATATATATGTTGGACAATGAACCAAGATCGGTTAGTGACACATTATCTAGCCCTGATGCTCTTATGTTGAAAGAGGCTATTAATGGTGAAATATGATCCATAAAGCAAAACCACATGTGGGAATTGGTAGACCTTCCAACTTGAAGTAAACCATTAGAATGCAAATGGATTCTTAAAAGGAAATATAAGTCCGATGGTTCAATTGATAAGTACAAGGCGAGACTCGTAGCAAAGGGATATAGACAAAAGGGAGGCATTGATTACTTTGATACATATTCATCAGTCACGAGAATTACGTCGATTAGAGTGATCCTTGCAATCGCTGCTCTAAACAATTTAGAGATACATCAAATGGATGTAAAAACAACATTCCGCAATGGGGAACTTGAAGAGAAAATTTATATGAAACAACCCGAGGGGTTTGTGGTTCCCGGACAAGAGAAAAATGTGTGCAGACTCGTTAAGTCAGTGTATGGGCTAAGCAAGCGCCGAAACAATGGCATGAAAACTTTGACAAAACAATGTTGTCATTTGGTTTCAAAATTAAAGAGTGTGACAAATGCATATATATGGAAAACACGCATAAAGCATATGTAATAACATGCTTGCACGTTGATGATATGCTCATAGTGTGAAGCAGCTTAGAAATCATCAACTCAACAAAGAAAATGTTAATAAAACATTTCGAAATGAAAGATATGGGTGAAGCTGATGTGATACTTGGAATTAAAATCTCCAAGATATGTAAAGGACAAGTGTTGTCACAGTCTCATTATGTTGAGAAAATACTCGAGAAATTTCTCGCGAATGACACTTCGTCTGTAAAGACACCTTATGACCCGAATCTATATTTGGTTAAAAACAAAGGAGACCCTGTCATGCGCTTAGAATACTCAATGATAATTGGCAGTCTCATGTATCTCATGAACTGTACACGTTCTGATATTGCATATGTGGTTGGCAAACTAAGTAGATTCACGAGCAATCCAAACAATGATCATTGGAAGGTATTGATGAGGGTACTTAAATATTTAAGATACACCCTGAACTATGGATTGCACTATACAAGATATCCTGTTGTATTGGAAGGATACAATGATGCAAATTGGATATCGGACACGCAAGACTCCAAGTCGACAAGTGGTTATTTGTTTACTGTTGGATGGGCCGCAGTATCGTGGAAATCTACCAAATAAACTTGTATTGCTAGATCCACTATGGAATCTGAATTCACAGCCTTGGATAAAGAGGGAGAAGAAATCGAATGGCTTAGAAGTTTCTTGGAAGAAATTCTTGTTGGGAAAAACCTGTGCCTGCAATTAAAATATGTGATAGCCAATCTGCTATAGGAAGGGGCGAAGGGCACATAGTAGCATGTATAATGATAAGTCTAGACATATACGTTGTAGACACAATACTATTAAACAATTGATCTCAAATGGATTTTCCATTGCCTACGTGAAGTCAACGGAAATATTGTGGATCCGTTTACAAAATGCTTGCCTAGAGATCAAGTATATAGTTTAGAGGGGAATGAGATTAAAACCCTATAATCAAAATCTTGTAGTAGATACCCAACCTATGTGACTGGAGATCCCAAGATCTAGGTTCAAAAGGGACAACTAAACTATGAGATTGTATAAACACCTTGGAAAAATAATCTCCGACCCATTCATATTATAAGGGGTGTAGCCTGAAAAAGGGGTACGAGGATATACAAAAAGGTCTTTAATGATTCCTAAGACATATTAGGATACGTTGGAGTATAACGAGATACTATTTTAGGAGATCACCTACGTAAGTGCGAAGTATGGCCGCTTCAAAGAATGGAAAGCACTTATGAACCAAGTGTGATCTATGGCCGAAACAGACACAAAGTAAGAAACCAATACGAATGTTAAAAATGTTATGGTGTGGGTTCAATTATCTTGGTTTACACCAACGACTAAATAGTTCAAGACTATACGTTCACTATTAAGTCAAGTAAATCCGATTAAATACTATCAGGGAAAGATTCAGAGCCCCAAGCTATCTTTCCAGATGTCATAATAGTTCGTCAAAGCACTCAATTACATAAATGCATTAATTTAATTCATATGGGGAATTGTTGAAATTTTGAAGTAAATTAAGAGAAAAGAAAGAGGAAAAAATATTGTTCGATCGATCGAGACCAAGGCCTCGGTCGATTGAGCAAGACAAAAAAATTTCGTTTGTTTGAATCAAGGGCTCGATCGATCGAGCTCCAGGCGCCGATCGATCAGAGCCCTGTCTGTTGACGTAATGGTGTGTTCATTAATATTGGGGTGCATTTTTTCCTTGATGTGGTGCATCTAAAATCTAAATGGTATCTTTTGGACATAAAT
Organism: Haberlea rhodopensis; assembly: GCA_907163345.1. Lineage (NCBI taxonomy): Eukaryota > Viridiplantae > Streptophyta > Magnoliopsida > Lamiales > Gesneriaceae > Haberlea > Haberlea rhodopensis. The sequence goes on from CAJQUN010000013.1 coordinate 7,752,381, forward strand.
CTTTGGTTTACTATAAATAAGACATTCCCCGCTTGTTTAAACATAGAATATTGAAATCTACATCAGATTAAAGATCAAATTGAGGGCATTTGATTGTCAAAGAAAACCGTTAGCACCAAGGCGATGCAATTTATCTTAAGGACGAAGATTACAAATCTCGTATCGACATAAACTTTTAAGCCATTGATATTTTTGTTATTACATTCCTAAGATACACATTACTAAAGAAAATCCTACAATATATATTACTGTTCATGACAAGAGACAAGAGAGTAGAAAAATGTTTACTTTGACTTGGACTCTTATGAAAAAAGAGAGCACCACGGATGATTGGAGGGGAAGATGTTTTTCACCATTATTAAGTTTTTTCTTCCCAATTCCGCTCTTCTCTGGGTTCTTAATTTCTCTTTATATAAGACATTTTTCTCCCCTCTTTCATTTTGGTTTTTGCCACATTCTTGTGTAACAAATACAGTAATTCAGCAATATTATAATGAAAATTATACTGAACTATGTCCCGTGGTTTTTCCCATTGATTTGAGGGTTTTCCACATAAAAAACCATATTTCTAATTTAATTTATGTTACATTGTAATTTTTTGAGATGACAATAATTTTACATGATTGAAATAAATTTATAAATAACTGCCTTATCTTAGAATTTATTATGAACATAACCCAACAATTACTTTTGTTGCCAAAAAAATGGTTATAAATCAAGTCGGCTCATCCAAAAAAAAAATAAAAAATATAATCAGAATTGACTTTAATCTGTTAGGTTTAATAATGCAAATTTTGTCACATTGGATCATACTTGTAGATACTCATATTTGACTTTTTTAAAACCTTATACTCGAATATCGACTATTTGAGTCGAGCTGTAGTAATATGGTTATTCATATAATGTATTTTTTCATTCTTTTATTATTGCAATATTTCTAAATATATGTTGTGGATGTTTAGGACTAAATACCCAAATGGGCAGATCATTCGTAACACCTATTTTAGTGACATGGTCTGTTTGCCCGTGTGAATCAAACATAGACACCATTAAACAGTGTCCAAGTTTTTGTAATATAGAAATTTGAGAAAACGAATATGGTCCATGTCGGCTCACAAATTGACCCAACACGACCCATACATCTATAGACTATGACCCTTTTTTTGCTACTCTATGCATATCTAATATCGTTTATGAATTATCAAAATCAGGATAATCTAAGTTAATGCTAAATGGGACAAAATATGAAAAAAAAAAATCCTCATAATTTAATCGGTTATATTATCTATTGTTTTGATATCACTCAATATTCACATGGAAGTTAAATGATCATAGATTGTAATATACGTAAATGTGTTTCATTGGATTTTGGACTACATTTGAATTACAAAATATATTATTCTCTCATAGGTATCTGATATGGATCTTCTCCGTTCTAGTCGATCTTTTTGTATATAATGCCCTTGTTGTTTTATTTGTTGTTCTTGGAGCGTCACAACAAGTGCACTTGTGTTACTCTTTTGTGTTGTGTTGAATTTTGGATCGGTCATTGTGAACTATGTTGTGACTGTTGGTTTGACGATTTTAAGTTAATATATTATCTTCTCGTTAAAAAGAAATAGAGAATATAAATTTGATTTAAAAATAATAATAGAATTTCGAGCATATAATATAAATTAGATGTAAAAAAATGTTCAAAGCCAAGACCGAAGCCTAATTATGTAAACAAAAAAGGGGAGCGGTCCTCCCACGACTCACGCGTCACGCCACTTTCCATAAAGCATAAAATTACCCGCACCGCACCACACCATCATATCCCATCTGGTAAGATCAAAATATTTCGATCAATATTTTCCAAAATAATTCAATTAATTCAACATTATCTACGGATATAATAATATGATAACGGTAATTACTATATTTTAAAATTAAACATTTCATTAATGTGATAGTTTAACCTAACATATTTGATTTTTGTTCCTGATGAAAATAATACTATGGCATAAGTTCTTCTTGTAATGAAATTTTCAATACAAGAGTGGGAAGAAAAAGGGGTTTTATCTCACAGGTGGGCATGGTCTATGAGTTTTCTTGTGTTCTTGTTATTAGGGTTTTGTTGATATTTTTATTTAAATTATGACAGGGGATGGAATTTAACATACTTTCCATGATTTCTTTAGCATCTGGAGATTAATCATCATATTGTATGCTTGGATATTTTTATACTTTATCAAGGCCCGGTATGGAGATATTTGGATATTGTAAGGTTTATATCTATTTAAATTAATAAATTAAAAAACTTTGAAGTTTTCAATAATGGGGGTTTTCTTCTGTTTACAAATTAATTGTGTTTATAAATAATTCTAAGTGCCTGATTGTGTCTGGATTAAGTCTTCTATGGGTTGAACTGGGTTAGGGCTAGATCTGTCAAATCCGGATACATTAGCATGCTTTGCTTGGATTAATTTTCTGAGTATATTTTTTTTCTGGAATATCTGCGTTGGGGGATTTCAAGTCTGAGCAAATTTGGCTAGAAGGGGGTTTGAATTCAAAGATCAATTAAGTTTGTTATTTTCATTTTCATAGATCCACACCGTCCTTTGTGATTTATGCTGTTTCCCTATCTCAGCAAGTATCAAAATTTGCAGATGGTTTGATTAGTTTTTTGTGGTTTTATTGATGGGATTTTGCTATTGAATTAGGAGATTTAAATAGCCGTGGATGCCAGACTCAAAGATCTCAAACATTAATATCATATCTGGAGTTCTGATACCTTTTGTGCTTCACTTGGAAATGTAACAAAGATGTGACCCTGATTAAACAGAAAACAGATAATGGTGTATGTGAGCCATTTGAAATTGTTTGATTGTATTCGGGGACTTACAGTAGGCGGTAGAGTTAATTATAGCTCTCTAGATTCACCAAGAAAGAAATAATGAGTTCATAATATTTTTACTCACGCTTCTTTAGAAAAATTAAATTGGTTTTTGATGGTGATTTTCCATCAGGATGGCTGCTCTGAATTCCATGTATGTAGATTGATAATTGGAAACTAATTGCATCAAATAAGTGTATAGCTAATTCTGATGACATGCCCAATGATTTGTGCACTGTGAATATTATATCATATTTTCTATTGGCTTTGATGTCCCAGTCTGCATTAAATACATATCAGTAGTGGTTATTGGGATTGTCAAACATTTCGGAGAAAAAGAGTGGAACTCCTCTCTTTATGAAATTGTTTTTTCTGGTCGTTACTCTTAAGTATGGAAAGGTACTTTCCGTTCTTGTAGGAGAGTTTTGGATAAAGCACAAAAGAGGAAAATCAGCTGCATCCTTTGGATTAAGGAGCATAGAAGGCATTTTTTCCTTTTTAAAATACCCGCTTTATTTTTATTTTTAAGACATCCAGAACTTACAGCTTTCCGAGTGAAATTTTGATTCATTTAGCACATGGAACCATTAGTGTTTGTACTTGCTTGCTCTATTTTCATTCGTCTTAGATATGTTGTTATTTTGACATTTTTTCTCTTGTTGCTAATCATGCAGGTAGACTTATTAGAAATACTGAAGAAGCACTTATTATTTACTTATTGGGATTTACTCCAGTTCCATGTCATTTGGCGTTTGAGCTTTTAGGGACAGTTTGTCATTTTAGCAGCCTCTAATTACAGTTCAGTAGATTATTTGTTTGTAGGTAATTTTCACTCCTGTTTTTTATTATGATACAAGGATAGGGATCATTTTACTTCCTTTGATTACAGTTAGTTCCTTCAACTGTTTTCCTTTTTTTTTTTCTTCACTTTCTCAGTGGTGATGGGCACAGAACTTGTTGGACCCTGTGTCAAAGAAGATAATATGGATTTACCAACAATTCCACCAGGGTTTGAGTCACTTGCACCCTTCACTCTGAAGAGAGTGGAAAATAATCAAGTAACTTTCTCTGCAACCTCTGGTTGTGCTACTGAATTACAAATTGTCCCATTGCAAACAGAATCGGACTGTAGTGATGATTTAAAAACCTCGAAGTCCTCTGGGCGTAGGCCTTGGATTAAATACTGTGAAATTGATAACAACTCCGGGGATGAATCTGAGTCTGAGCAGGTTGATCTAATTGTTATTGTTTTTTTTTGTGCGTTTTTTGTTTCTTTGCTCTTATTATTGAGTTCACTTTATTTATAGTTTTTCCTTACTTTTGCAGCCCATTGCCATGGGATACCGTCTTCCAAAAGGGGTTATTCGTGGTTGTGAAAAGTGTAGCAGCTGCCAAAAGGTCATCTGTTTCTCTTTGAATAGTCTAAGAAGCATGCATTTGAGATGGATGTGCTTGTCTGCACATAGAAACATGTAGTAAAGCACCTAACTCTCATATGGTCCTATTGTTGTATAGCTTGGATTTATCAATTTTTTTTTATTTATTATTTATTGTTCACAGGCTTACGACTGTGATTTACTAAGCTAAGATGGTTCATGTAAATTTTGGATCAGGTTACTGCCAAATGGCGTCCTGAAGTAGCTCGTAGGCCTGATCTTCAGGAGGCTCCTGTATTTTATCCTTCTGAAGAGGTACTTTTTCGGCCACTGCATACACCCACATATTTTTACTCCACCATGAAATAGCCTGACAATCTGAATTCTGATATATGTTTTGAGACTAAATATGTTATTGATCTTAAGAATATTGTGACGATGTTGGTTTCATTTCATATTACACTCTCAGGAGTTTGAAGATACTTTAAAATATATTGCAAGTATACGCTCTAAAGCTGAAACATATGGGATTTGTCGTATAGTACCTCCTGCTTCATGGCAACCTCCTTGTCCACTTAAGGAAAAAAATGTATGGGAGAGGTCCAAGTTTGTCACTCGTGTTCAGCGGATTGAAAAACTGCAAAATCGAGATTCTATGAGAAAGAGATTCCAGGTCAATTACAACAAGAGGAGAAAAAAGAGAAAATGTATGAGAACTGAAGTTGATTTTATAAATAATGACGAGGAAGTCAAGATTCCAGGTGAAGTTGAACAAATAGATGCTGAGAGATTTGGCTTTGAACACGGTCCCGAGTTTACCATGGATGAATTTAAAAAGTATTCTGACGACTTCATGGCCCAGTACTTTAGAAAAAATAGTAGTAGCTTGGTATCAGAAGGTGACATAAATATGTTTGAGGAACAGTGGCAGCCTACGGTTGAGAGTATTGAGGGAGAATATTGGAGGATGGTGGAAAAACCAACGGAAGAAATTGAGGTAATTTTGGAATTTTTATTTTACATTAATAATACCGTTTTTCTGGTTATGTCATCTAAGTTTCTCTGTTTCCTTTTGTTTATTATAACCATATGTCTTACTTTAAAGGTGCTTTATGGGGCTGATCTGGAAACAGGAGTATTTGGCAGTGGCTTTCCAAAAACTTCTCACCAAGATTTTTCTGCTTCTAACATGAAGTATATCAATTCAGGATGGAACCTGAATAACTTCCCTCGGCTTCCTGGTTCCGTTCTTTCATTTGAGAGCACTGATATATCTGGTGTTCTGGTTCCTTGGCTGTACTATAGGAATGTGTTTTTCTTCATTTTGCTGGGTATGGAAAGAAATACTCTTAATTTCTTGTTTTTGGTGCCCATTATTTGTTTATATCAGTGAATATGCTGATATCAAGATGGTTAGATTTCATGGTCTTTTTTTGAAGTTCAAAAGAAGTATCGACGACTCTCTTATCGCACCTTGTTCAAAAAAGTTGAGATTTCCTTTAATTTGCTGGTAGCTGGAAAAAGTTGCTTCAAATTCACGGTTCCAACTCTTGATGTACAGAACTGCGAAAATGAGTTCAAAAAACTTGAATCAAAGTTATATTTTAATACAATTAATGGTTCACATAAACAAGGCTTTTGCGTGCTTTTGCATTAACTTTTTTATTTATGAAATTGCATGCCAGTTTGACAAAGACGACGAAGTGTCTGGAGTGTAAATAGAGTGTAAATAAAGCAACACAACTGATCATTTATTTATTCTGTCTTGTTCGTTCAAACTTTGTATTATGAGTTTGGCTTTTTACTCAGTTGTTTGAGAACAGACGATGCTTATTTATATTTCAAGACGACCTCATTTAAAGTATTGCTCAGTTTAAGTTATAAATTGCTATTCTGGAAATTGCTATTCTGGTTTGTTTTTGGGTTATACAATTCTATTCAAGTTGAACCAGAATGGACGAGTTTTTTGCCCTCGACTCTTATATGTGTTCTCTGTTGTTATTCGTCCATTTGTGAATTGAAAATCTTGCAGTTAATGCTCCGAGAAGGTTTTGCCGCACTGGTCAAATGTGACAAGCTACATAGTTCTTCAAATGGTCGTTTGCTACAACATGGTAAAAAAAAAGGAGCTTTGCCAAAACCTGTTGGATAAAATCTGGAAAGTGTTGATTGGTTTCCTATGCTGGATGACTAAATGATATTTATTCCATTGATATACCCTGTCTTTATGCTTAGAAGTTGAATCAAAGGAAAGTCACATAACCGCTCTCCCATGGACATTAAGAAAAGAGAGCATATCACCTCTTCATATTGATGAAAAAACGTGTTCACGAATTTTTCCTGCCTTTTCTTTTTGGTGTTTCTGCGATAGTTATCTTTGATGATCATTGATGCTTCTTATTTCATTTTTTTCCTAACTTACTATTAATTGGTTACAGCATGTTGAGGATCACCACTTGTACTCATTGAATTACATGCATTGGGGGGCTCCAAAATTGTGGTACGGTGTTCCAGGATCAGATGCAGTGAAACTGGAGGCAGCAATGAGGAAACTCCTGCCTGACCTCTTTGAAGAACAGCCGGACCTACTTCATAAGTTGGTAGGTTGCACACTTCAATTAAAACATTATTTGCCTATTGCTGAGCTTGAGATGCGTTTGAATGCAGAAATCTGCATATCAATCATTTTCCTTGGGAAGCATTACCGCTTTCACTTAAATAACGTGTTTGCCTTGGAAAATTGTTATTGGTAAAAGTTCTTCGTAGATCTCTACCCAAATTTTATTTTCGCTCTGCACTTTCTGTAGGTGTAGTGTAATCTAAAATATTTCTTCAGAAAAGTAAACATGTACACCCCTTATCTGTTCTTTAAACAAGCAGAATCTCTTCCATAGCATAAGATGTCACCTACTGATGGGGTTACAGCAGTTGCTCAAACTGATATATTAACAATTTTAGAATTGGCTTGTTTTATAAATTTAATTACCCACTAAAACGATAAAAACAACTTATAACCAGGAAGTATATATATATAAGACGAAGTGAATATATTACTTATGACTGAAGTAAAAATATAGTTAAGCTTATATATATTAAATCTATTTTGCATTTATACACACTCTTGCACGCACTTGAATACATGTGGAAAGTATGAGGGCATGTCTTGTCCATACGTACATGACCCAGGCAAATACATATCCACATTCGCACACGCCTACACATGCATAGTACGGATGATGGTAAAACAAATTTTGAACAATTAATTGATCAGTCCAACAATTTCAACTTCTTCACCACTCTTCAATTTCTCACTTTACAAATTACACGTATCATTGTTTTGTCTTAAAGGTTAATGATTCATTTTTCTGTTTAAGGCTCTAAATTTTTCTAGCTATCAAATTTTGCATCTGATGATTTTTGCTGTTTCACCTGATACAACTGTTGTCATGGACGACTTTTAAGTTGTTATACGATCTTCTCATTGGTTAATGTAGTTCCCTGGAGAAAGTATGATGACCTTTTCCTATTTGTAATTTAAGCATTAGACAAATTAATAGGCCACTTCCGAAAATAAAACTGAAAAAAAAAAAAAGTGCAGCCAACTCCTAGTCTTTCCTTTTCTTGTTAGTCAACCATGATGGTGGGATTCTTGGATATAAAAGATTATATCTGATGTAAGAAAATGGAGCGAGCTTGCTATTTATGTTGGGTTGGATTGATACAGAAATCCAAAGTTCACCCCATGAATATGAATAATATGCAGGTCACCCAACTTTCACCATCGATCCTAAAGTCTGAAGGAGTGCCTGTTTATCGGTGTGTACAGAATCCAGGAGAGTTTGTTCTAACATTCCCTAGAGCATATCATGCTGGGTTCAACTGCGGTTTCAACTGTGCTGAAGCTGTTAATGTTGCTCCTGTTGACTGGTTGTCACATGGGCAGAATGCTATTGAGCTTTATCGCGAGCAAGGCAGAAAATCTACCATTTCTCATGATAAGCTATTGCTTGGCGCAGCTAGAGAAGCTGTGAAAGCAAATTGGGAGTACAACTTATTGAGAAAGTATACTCGAGACAATTTAAGATGGAAGGATGTTTGTGGAAAGGATGGGATATTATCAAAAGCGCTCAAGGTATTATGAACAGAGTAGGCATGATTTTTTTAACATGCGTGATTGATGTGAAATCAATTGATACAATATTTAGCTTGAAACTACTTTTAGAATGCATCAATAATGTTTCACATGAATCTTGGAACATGTCATCCCAGGGCAGAAGAGAAACCTATATTACTTTATGATTCATACTGTTAGTATCTGTATTATCATATTAGAACTGTACTAGTTATGTATTCTAAAACATTCTGTCTCTATGCTTTTGTTCAATAGTCCTAACTGGAAGAGTTTTTTGAATTGTACTTTAATAGGCTCGGGTTGAGCTGGAGCAGTTGCGGAGGGATTTCCTTTGCAAATCCTCACAGGCATTGAAGATGGAGAGCTCATTTGATGCTAATATTGAGAGGGAGTGCAGCATATGCCTTTTTGATCTACACCTGTCTGCTGCAGGTTGTCACCACTGTTCGCCTGATAAATATGCATGCTTGAACCATGCGAAACAGTTATGTTCATGCTCATGGGGTGCCAAGTTTTTTCTATTTCGTTACGACATTAGTGAATTGAACCTACTGGTTGAAGCTTTGGAGGGGAAACTAAGTGCGATATATAGGTGGGCAAAGCTTGATCTTGGACTTGCCCTAAGTTCTTATGTCTCAAAAGACAATATGCAAAATTCTGGGATTGTTGGAAAATCATCTTATAATACATCTCAAGAAGCTCCAAAAGAGATGAATTCCCTACCCACCACATTATCTTCTAAAGAGCAACTGGACAGAAAAAGTTCGAACTTTGTAAAATTCATTGGCAGTACAAACTCTTGCCAGAAGGAGAAGCCATCTGAGGTGGTATTGGCCCTGGAAAGTGTAAAGCCATCATCAAACTTGTTCTCCCCAGAAACTGAGGCATCAAAACATAATTCTCCACGCCACAAGAAAAACAATTTACAGCCAGCGCCAAGATTAAAAATATTATCACCTCAGCCTTCTCAAGTTAATAGTCAAATTGCATCTTGCAAGAAAAAAATAGTTGCAGAGAAACCTCAGGGGAAGCAGTCAGATGGTTAATGCAAATGTCATACTCCTGAGTGATGTAGAGGGAGAAGGACCCAATAAAGAAACTTTTTTGGAGGATTCTGAACAACATAGAGGACCTGTGATGAAACCAGTTTGCCACCCTGTGAGCTATTTAAACAATCCAGCCTTAACAGCAGATGTTGCTTGTCCTGTTGATAAGCTTGACAGAGTGAAGCATGGCTCTAGTTCAAAGGTTATGAAAGCTAAAGACCGGAAAGAAGGTGAAACAAATCTTGATGACAATTCACCGAGCAATCCTTGCTTTAAAGTGCCATCCAATGATGCAGATTCTTGTCAATGTGTATCAGTGAAGAAAGAGGCTTCTGAATGTAATGAGGCAATTGCATGTTTGGAATTTAACCCACAGAGTGACAAGGGAAAATCCAATGATGAAGATAATCATAAAAATTTGGAGTTGGATGTTCATTCTATATCAAGTGACAACTTACGAACTGTGTCATCTAATCCATTTGGTTATCAGAATAATCTGGACAGATATTATCGCCAGAAGGGGCCTCGCATTGCAAAAGTAGTTAGGAGAATTAATTGCAATGTTGAACCTTTGAACTTTGGATCTGTATATGCTGGAAAGCAGTGGTGCGATTGTCGAGCAATTTATCCCAATGGTCAGAAGTGTACCGATCATCCATCAAGCTTCTATTTTCTGCTCAGGATTTCATTAATATGGTATCATATGAGCTTTTTTTTATTGAATGCAGGATTTAGAAGTCGAGTGAGGTATATAGATATACTAGATCCATCTAATATGTGCTGCTATGTCTCTGAAATTCTGGATGCTGGACTGGATGGTCCTCTATTTATGGTACAGGATTTTTCCTGCATGAAGCATTTATGCATTGTATGAAGATATTAAAATTGTTTGACCAATTGACTGGAAAAAAATTGTGTTTCCTCATGTCTAAATGATTTCAGATTTCTCTTGAGATCACCAAGTTTGTAGATGCCTGAGTGTTGTTCCCTTTCCTACTTGTATTTCATTATCAACTTTAATCTAATTCTTGTAGGTTTCTTTGGAGCACTGTCCTAGTGAAATATTTGTGCATGTCTCAGCTGCCAGATGCTGGGAAATGGTCCGTGAAAGAGTCAATCACGAGATTACGAAGCAGCATAAGTTAGGAAGAGAGAAGCTCCCTCCTTTGCAGCCTCCCGGGAGTCTGGATGGCATGGAGATGTTTGGCTTTTCTTCACCAGCAATAGTGCAGGCTAGTGCTTTGAACTAGTACCTTTTTTACCCCAATTTTTGGTGTTTCATAACTATAACCTCTATGAACATTGGAGTTAAATCAAATTAAGGCTCTATTACTTTGAACATACTTATTTTCCTTCTTCTTCATATGCACATACTCGCCATGACTCAAACCTTGACTTAAATCTTCAAAGACCGACTACTCGATCTTTGAGATAATTGATTGTGCATTGCTTTGAACGCAGTCAGTTTAAATGCTTGCCAGTGTAGAATATAGTTCCTCCAGGCGCATTATTTCCATCACCCACCCGTCCCTCACACCATTGCATTTTGTCGTGCAGGCTATTCAAGCTATGGACCAAAATCGAGTTTGTTCAGATTACTGGAAATCACGGCCACTTATGCAGATTCCTGAGCAATCCCAATCTGGAGAAAGTAGTGGCACCTTCAGCCTGAAGTCCAAGCCCTTGAATGATCAAGAAATCGAAAAAAACCATCCTGGGGCTGTGAGAATATTGAATGGCCTCTTCAAGAAGGCTAATCTGGAGGAGCTGCATACACTACATAGTCTTTTACAAAACGAGAATTCAACTGATGAGCAAAGATTGGTGACACGACTTCTCAATGAGAAGATTCACAAGGGCTCGGTGTAGATTTTCCAGATGTGTTCAAATCAGGTTCTGCATTTGACCTTTAAGCTTGTAAATACTGAGCTCCATTTTTCGGTTCCGTATACATCATCCATTAATCTTGTTCTCACAATTTTTCGACGTAGTTGCTGAAAAGCATGATTTTTGTTGCTGAGATAGTTCAAAGGATCATCATTTCATATTTACTCGGATAGTATAAATAAAAATGCAATTCTTTATTTTTTGTTTTTTCTGAGCATTATAAGCTATAAAGTGCCACCATTAAGTTTCCTAGTTTGAGTATGTCTTTATACCAAGTATACATAGGATCCGGTTCTGAAATTTAATAGAGAGCACAGGTGTATACTACCAGAAATTATATTCCCCGTGTAGCATTCAAAAAAATTCGTAATCACCACCGCATAGCTAAGAAACTTCATAAAATAGCGTTTACTTGTTCATAGTACTAATGATTTACTTAATTATCTCTAAGAACATAGACTTAATTAACACAAAACATATTACTAAGTACTTAACAACATACATATGCCTCCCTCAATTGCCACCTTTTTCAGCTGGGAAACCAGTTATAGCTTTCTGCAAATTACAGTAAAAGGAGGGATCAACAGAATTAATTTATTTATTAATTAGCAGAACATAAAGATAATGCTAAATAATTACCTGGAAGCAAGACGGTGCGTAGTGCACATCATTTTCTGAGATCTGATGGTGTAACAAGAATATCTGAACAGCCATTTTAACATCCTTTTTTAGTAATAAATTCTCAAGGAAAAAAATAACTTTGAAAATGACGTTAGAGGTATTGTATTATTTATATCCGTGTAGATAAATGCATAATAAGACATACATTCGAGGGCCTTCTTGCATTGCATATATACGGTGTGCTTCGAGAATTTCGAACAGTTCTGTTTCCGTGATGCTTACATCCTTTGAAATCTCAAGATACACCTAATAGCATCATAGAGATTTATAGTTGTCATAACTGGATTTTGGGCGGACCTAAATATTTAGTCGAGTGAATTAATATAATTTGGCATGTGATATTTACATTTTTCCCAAAAGATCGTGCATACAACTTAAAATCTTCATTTGAGATAGAACATAAGGCTGTTATAGTAAATGGTTTTCTTTAGGAAGAGAGGTTTTGGCCTTAGTTTTCTTCCAACAAGTTCCAAAGATACAATGCGGATGACAATCGTTGATACTAAAAATCTTGAATAGAATTATAGAAGTTTGGCTCGTTAAAGATTAAGTTACAAATCTCACATTGTTGAAGATCACACGCTTGGAAATTAAAAGCATAACAATGCTAGAACCAACAAAAAGTGGAACTTACGATGTTGGTGTCCACAGTAGCTACATCGACTTTTAGCCCTTTAATTTTGCTAATCCCCTCTGAGAAACAATGACAGTTAAGTATTATGGAGATGATGATATGCAAGTCCTTACAGAACAATATTCATATGTACACTTACTCGCCAAAATCTTGGCGTTTTTGTGGTCGCTTTCAAGCTTTGCGACATTTTCTTAATTTCTTGTAATGCAACTAAAACCATCAGCACATAAGATACCGACCTGCCTCATTCCACCGCCTAAAGTCTTCCTAAGAATTCTTGCCTTCAACAACGATATAAATAAAAAGGTGTTTTATTTTTCAATTCATAGTAGAAACAGAAAACATGGTTCTTTATGAATTCTCACATACACGTCTAACTGAAAGCAGTTTACCTTGTAATGAAGTTTTTCGAACCAGCAATAAGTGTTCCAGCTGGAGCACCAAGACCTTTTGACAGACAAGCCTACATCTCCGTATTGGAGAACGAAGTAAGGCTAACCGTGAAGTTTCTCCCCAATATGAAGAAACACACACACTTAGATTTTAGATAGCATTGAACTAACCGTTACAGAATCAGCAGCCTGTACAAGTCTATGAACTGGAACTCCAAGAGCCTAAAAACAATCATATCTAATGTTAAAGTTGCTGATAGGAACATATCATCTATAGACAATTTCCAGTTAGAATTCATTAGTCATGAGCAATGGCATTGTATCCCAAAGGTATACTTCTCTAGATCACCTACGTGATTAAGGATTTATTCTCTTGTTTGATGTGGATATTGAAATCATACAGATGTTTGTTTTACGCTTTACTAAACTTCACAATCTCTCTAGTTTAGATTTTACATAACACATCTATGGTATAATCCAGCTTAAACCCAGTTAGTTTTCCGAATTCGATGTATCAACACTCCTAAAGCTCTGTAGTGTGGATTATACATAATTCCTCTATAGCTGTTGCAATTTGGAATATCCCCTTTTACTGTAGACCGAAAATAAGATACTCTTCCTCCACATTTCAAGCATTTGATTCGTCTTAAGAATCTTATTAACAACCCCACTAATGCAATATAATTTGAAGAAATGATCAATAATGTTGATGCGACTAAATGGATGAAATTTGACTCACAACAGATGCATTAAAGATGCGAGCACCGTCAATGTGAAGCTTTAAACCGTGCTTCTTTGCGAGCTCTCCAACTTTGTCTGTATACTCTACGGAAAGGCATCGGCCCTCAGAGCTGCATAAATTGAATTTCATCCATAATGAAACACAATCACATAAATAAACCAATAATCCTTAATATCAACAGAACATCGATATATGTTAACTTCCTAAATATGCATATGCTCAACGGCAGATCCCCTAGGGGGTGAAAAAATTTGAAATTTATATGTGATCTTTATTGTTCTTGGGTACCTCCCAATTCTTTGAATACACGCTTCACTGAAATAAGGAAAAGCAACGCACACCCTGTTAACCTGTAACACATTTATATGTGTTCTTGACTTTCTTCTCAATCAAGATTTATCATGAACCAGCATTCCATATACACAATCAATCAATGACTTTAACACAACCCAATTCACCCTTTCTGATCGAATGAGATGTTGTGCAGACTATGAACTGATGCGTATATTTGATGAGTTTATGGCTTCAATATATCGATGAATGTAATGAACAAATCACACACATTGTTCGAAGAATCACTCAGCAAGAAATTACCAATGAATAAACCAACACCACATCAAAATCAGAATATCAAACTGATAAGAAATGAACGACACCGATTTACGTGGTTCGGCTAATAACGCTGATCCACGGGAGTCAATGATATTGATTAACTTCAATCAAGAATCCATCATACAATTCTCTTGAATTCACGTCTATTGCACTCTTATGTATTGCAATGCATTAGACATCATCAATTCCACAATTGTATTGATCTCACTTCTTGATCCTCTCGGCCCCCTTCGTAATCTCTTCTTTCTTGTTTTTTATGGTTTTGGAAATGGTCGATCTACCTCATCTGAACTCTTCCAAGCTCTATTTATAGCTCCTCATGAGTTGCCTCTCATTGTAAGTTCCCGGTTGCTTGACTCACTCAAACCAATGCTTCAAGAAAGAATAAAATAACTGTTGCAACTACCAACTAAAATTTGTTGGACACGAGCTAGAAATATAATCCCCTAGATTGGATAAGTTGATACTTTTTCTAACAATCTCCACCTTATCGACTTATGCAATCGAGCATACCATTGACTCCATCTTCCTTTTCACTAGTGACATCTAAGTTGGTTATTCTAACCAGCTTCATTCCATGATTTTCCACTGACTCCACCTCAGTGACCAATTTCTTGAGATAATCTCTATCTTTTTTTCCCTCATAACTATCTGTGGTCCTTGATTTTGACTTTGCATCAATGTTCCTTGATATCTGCTTATTCACTTTACACCCTTCAACAGAATTTCTGGCAGACAGCTTGCGTAGCACATTCTTCACAGGTTCCCAACCTTTGATTACTGAGAAATATACTTGATTTCATTTGTGTGAAGCAGACTTTTCAAAGTTCCCTTGTACTCCTTTTTCTTTTTCTTCCGTACTCAGAGCCTGGTTCAGACACTCAACCTCACATGCATTAACCTGGGAGTCATTAGATGATGCATCAGATATGGAATTTGTTTGTAGCATTTCCTGAGCACGCTGACATGTTAAGGATTCTGACTCTCCTTTGGGTATAAATGCTTGCTTACTTTGTTCACCTTCTGTATGAGATATTTCTGAACTAGACCCAAGTAGCTCCACCTTGACTCTTGTATCTCCTTTAAGAATATAGAGTCCATTTTGTTTAACAACTTCCATAATGCGAACCCTACATTTGGCTACCATCAAGACCCCTTTCTCTTATTTGAAAGAATATCCGTAATGATTTAAAGTCCCCGGTGGAGATCAAGTTTCTTTTAAACTCGGGAACATAACGAACTCCTCGCAACAGAGTTTCCTTTCATTGTTCAACTTCAATCTCACAGTACCAACTCCTGGCACATTACAGGTCTTGTGTCTTTAAAAGATTCAAACCAGGATTTGTGTGACGTTATGTGGAACGTACAACAGGTATCTAAAGACCCAATGGTCGATGATTTTGTTTTCTGTTACACACAAAGCCTCTGCCCCATCATAATCTTCATGTACCACAGCTGCATCACCTTGCTCTTTTGGTTTCTCCAGATCTTTCTTGAATTTAGGACAGTTTCTTCTGTAGTGACCTTCCTTGTGGCAATGAAAACACTTTACATTCATAACTTTCGACTTATGTTTACCTTTGTTTTTACCACAAACTTTGCAATGTCTAGACTCCTCTTTCGAGAAGAGACTAGCTCCAGTGTCTTTAGTCTCACTGTCCATTTTCTCATCTGTTTCCTTGGATTTTAGAGCTCTTTGTATGTGATTCAAAGATAAATTCTCCTTAGCATACTTCATGGTATCCACAAAGACAGAGTATGATTTTGGGAGTGAGTTCAATAGTATAATGGCCTTATCTTCATCTTCAATCTTGATACTAATGTTTTCTAAATCAAGAAGAATCTTATATATTCATCAAGATTTTCACTTAAGGTCCTTGATTCAACCATCTTAAGCCCAAACAATTTCCCCTTCAAATACACCCTATGTTGTAGAGATTTAGTCATGTAAAGAGACTCAAGTTTAGCCCATAAACTTGATGCCGTGTCTTCGGATGAAACTTCCCGGAGCACCTTGTCATCCAAGTGAAGTGCGAGAGAACTGAACGCTAATTCCATCATCTCGCCCTTTTGTTCATCATTCAACGAATTTGGCAATGACTTCAAGGCCATGCGTCATAGACACGAATCATTTCTTTGATTCTTGCATGCTAAACTTTTTTAGCACTTTATCTATGTATGTACTTTGACTTAGGCCAAATAATATTCTTGATCTATCTCTATAGATCTTGATATCTAACACATAGGTGGCTTCACCCAAGTCTTTCATAGAAAAGCAATTCCCTAGCCAAATCTTTATAGATTGCAAGGCAGGAATATCATTCTCAATGAGAAGTATGTCATCTACATACAACACTAGAAAGATAATTATGCTCCCGCTGACATTCTTGTAGACACAAGGTTCATCTACGTTCTTGATGAAACCAAACTTTTGATTGCATCATCAAAACGAAGATTCCAACTCCGAGAAACTTGCTTCAATCCATAAATGAATCGTTGTAGCTTGCATATTTTTCCAGCATCCTTTGGATCGACAAAACCTTCGGATGTGTAATGTACACATCCTCAAGCAAATTTCCATTTGAAAGCAGTTTTGACATCCATCTGCCAGATTTCATAATCATGAAATGCAGCTATTGCAAGTAAGATCCTAATGGATTTAACCATGGCAACTGACGAAAAAGTTTCATCATAGTCAATACCATGAATTTGTTTGAAACCTTTAGCAACCAGTCGTCCTTTAAAGGTTTGTACATTACCATCCATGTCAGTCTTCTTCTTGTAGATCCATTTGCACTCTATGGGCCTTACCACTTCAGGTAGGTCAACCAAAGTCCATACTTGGTTTACATACATGGATTTCATCTCAGATTTCATGGCCTCTAGCCATTTCTCAGAATCAGGGCTCATTATAGCTTTTTGATAGGATGAAGGTTCATCCTCATCAATGAGTAGTAAGTCACCTTGTTGAGTCACAAGAAATCCATATCTCTGTGGCTCCCGATGTCCTTTTACAGACCTACGCTGGACTTGTGTCTCTTGAGCATGCATTTCATCCACAACAACTTGTGGTGACTGCTTTGTTTCCATCTCAATATCATGTTCAATGTTTTGTTGTGGTTGTACTTCACTAAGTTCTATTTGTCTCACACTGGTTCTTCTAGAAATAAATTCTCTTTCAAGAAGACACCTGTCCGAGCAACAACCACTTTGTTCTTGGTGGGATAATAGAAATAATATCCTTTTGTTTCCTTAGGATATCCCACAAAGAAACACTTATCAGATTTGGGTCCAAGTTTATTGGAGGCGTGACGTCTCACGTAAGCCTCACAACCCCAAATCTTCATAAAAGACATACTAGGACGTTTCCTAGTCCATATCTCATATGGTGTCTTTTCAACTGATTTAGATGGAACACAGTTCAGTATAAATATTGTTGTTTCTAAAGCATGTCCCCAAAAATAAATCGGAAAATCTGCATGACTCATTAAAGATCGAACCATGTCCAACAAAGTTTGATTCCTCCTTTCAGATACACCATTCCATTGTGGAGTATACGGAGGTGTGAGTTGTGGGACTATCCCACACTCCTTTAGATAGTCATGAAACTCTTGGCTTAAGTATTCACCTCCTCGATCTGATCGGAGGATTTTGATACTTTTACCAAGCTGGTTTTGTACTTCATTCTTGAAATCCTTGAACTTTTCAAAGGTTTCATGTTTATACTTCATTAGGTACACATATCCATATCTACTGAAGTCATCAGTAAATGTAACGAAGTATTGAAAACCACTTCTAGCTTGTGTGCTTATTGGGCCACATACATCACTATGTATAAGACTCAATAAATTACTTGCCCTTTCAACATGTCCCTTGAAAGGGGCTTTAGTCATCTTGCCCATTAAACAAGATTCACATGTTTCATATGATTTAAAATCAAATGAATCTAAAGCTCCATCCTTATGAAGTTTTGATATGCGATTCTCGTTTATATGGTACAGGCGACAATGCCAAAGATAAGTTGGATTAGAATCATTAATCTTAATCCTCTTAGTATTTATGCTATAGACAGACATATCAAGATTGAGAACATAAAGACCATTAATCAATTGTGCATTAGCAATAAACATCTCATTCAAATAAATGGAGCAACATTTGTCATTTATAATAAATGGAAAACACATCTTATCTAAACAAGAAATTGAAATGATTTTTCTAGTAATTGATGGCACAAAATAACAGTCTTGTAAATCTAAAATTAAACCAGAAGGTAAAGTTAATGAATAATCTCATATAGCTAATGCAACAACTCTTGCTTCATTTCCCACTCGCAGGTCAACTTCGCCTTTCGCCAACACTCTATTTCTTTTCAGTTCCTGCGCATTAACACAAATGTGAGAACCACATCTAGTATCTAATACCCATGATGAAGAAGTAGATAGATTGACTTCTATAACAAAAATACCTAAAGTAGAAGTCACACTTCCCTTCGTCTTCTTAAGATCTTCCAGGTATAACTTGCAGTTCCTCTTCCAATGTCCAGTCTCACCGCAATGGAAGCAATTTCCTTCCTTGGCCACTCTCTCTTAGGCTTAAGTACAGTATCACGAGGCTTAGATTTGACAGAGACTTTCTTGTCTTTTCTAAAGCCCTTTGCTTTAGCCTTTCCCTTGCCTTTATTCACAATAAGAACATTTGTAGGCTTAGACTTCTTTGTGTTTGTCTCGTAAGTTCTCAACATACCAAGCAACTGTGGTAGAGTCTTCTCAATTTCAATCATATTGTAATTCAGAACAAATTGACTATAGCTATAAGGCAACGATTGCAAGATCACGCCAGTGGCCAACTTTTGGTCCAATGGAAAACCCAGTTTCTCAAGATTCTCTATGTATCCAATCATTTTGAGTACATGAGTTCCAACAAGGCTTCCTTCTACCACTGCACTGAAATAATGTTTTAGAGACGTTACCTCTCTTGTCTAGCTTGTTCTCGGTAAAGTTGCTTCAGATGTTCAATTATATTGAACGCATCCATTTCCTCATGTTGCTTTTGAAGCTCAGACTTCATGGTTGCAAGCATTAAGCAGCCAACATCAAGAGCGTCATTTTGATGCTTATTGTAAGCATCCCTATCAGCCCTTACGGCCGTAGCAGGAGGTTTCTCAGCATGTAAGGGTTCCTCTAGGACATATTATTTTTTCTCTTGTTTGAGGACAATCCTCAGATTCCTATACCAGTCTAGAAAATTTGTCCCATTCAATTTGTCATTCTCAAGGACCGATCGCAAAGATAGTGTACTGGTAACGTTGTTTGATGCCATGGATATCTACAATATAAATATGCAAAATAAGTTTTATGATTTTAATCATTTAATAAGGTCTTATATTAAATGAATCTCTCATTATTTAGTTAAAATCATCAACCCTCAAAAATATTAGTGGGCCAAGATCCATATATCACATAACCTTGAGTTGGCTTTGGCTAATCACCCAAGACTCAGTTATTTAGGTAGACAACGCTTTGTCAATTACAACACATATAACTTTTGGATGGTTGGGTGAACAACACTTTGTTCTAATTCATCTAATGAATTATTACCCAACCACATGCATCTAAGTTCCCAATCCTATTGAGATAACGCTAGTTAAGTCGAACCCAATTTAAAGTTACACGGATATCACTTTTATCCTATTGCGCCTTACTAAGATTGTCACGGTACTTTGCTTTGGCATGTTCAATCGAAGTCTTGACGAGTACTTTTAATTGGAAGGCATTTTGCTTGACTTAATATCATTAGAGGGATTTAAAGATCTCACGATTTTATTAATATTGATAATGAAAATATGTCATGTACACATACACATACACACACACACACACACACACATATATATATATATATATATATCATTCATCAATATTAAACATCAAATGATAAACATGCATCACATACATCAACATAAAATAAACGTGACATGATTATAGCCCGAACTACTGATGTTCTCAAGTCAATGAGAAAATCTAAATGGTCAACCTAAGGGTAACTTCTCCAAGCACCTCTTCGTTCTATTTGTGAATGGCCTCCTCGTCTCAGCACCATGGTCCAACTTTATTGATCTCCATCAACAAAAGCAAAAACTATACTATATAACAATTACATGATATAGAGAAGACCTCGAGTTACATTTCGAGGGGAGCATAGGGGAGGGATTACATTCAGAAAAATAGAGAAGACACGACACGCATGCCGTATTTAAAATTAAATCATTCACAAAATTTCCAATCAAATTGGTCATAGGGCTATAAACAACACATAAATCATGCTAAGACATAACAATTAATGAATTAAATTCTAAAGACTTCAAAATTTAAGTCTATGTTTTTAAACTGTAAAATTAAAAATGGAAAAATATTGCACGCTCGGGACATCACATGCCTCGGACGTCCGCCCATGTGAGGGGCGCGGGAACCCACCCCTTGTGGGCGGTCGCCCGCCCATGTAAGGGGTACGGTCGCCTGCCCAACGTGGGCGGTCGGCCGCCCACACATGGGCGCGGTCGCCCGCCCACTCGGGGGGGCGGTCGCTCGTGTTGCGAATCCGTTCGCCCGACCATCGAGCTACGGTCGCCCACCTTGCTTGGCTCGGTCGCACGTACACTTATGTATCTTATACATAAAATTCGTCAATATATCATTTATTTTTACAATGATTTCCACATATTTGATTATAACATATCATATATGTTCTTACAGTTTCGAATTAGCATGAAAACAATAACTCATAATCTGATAAAACAATTTATCATATAATCCCGATATGAGCTTCATACATGGCTCTGATACCACTGTAAGGAATCTAACAAGCATACAGGGCAGCGGAATAAAATTTATCGGATTTCTATCGAGGACCTATACGAAATTATCATATCGGGTGTCGAGAGTTATACATTTGTAGCGTGTTTGATGCAGAATCCTCGAAGCAAGACGTCCACGACTCACGAGCAAAACTTTTCAGTTTTTGCCTCTATGGTATCCATACGATCAAATCGAAAGGGATGTTGACGTTATCGAGTTGCTAGACTCGATAACTCAACTTGAACAAAGACACGAGATGTCGAAGAAAGGTGACGATTGTGTCTGTCTGCTAGGTTTTTGAGTTTTGTTAATCTTGAATTAACGTCTGATCTCCCTTTTAACCTAATGGTCATATATATATATATATATATATATATATATATATATATATATATATATTAATATGCTATATAGACGGATAAAAGATGAACTCGGGCCCAAGGGTTTGGGAAGATCGATTAGCCGCTTCTTTATATATATATATATATATATATATATATATATATATATATATATATATATATATATATATAATTGACCCATTAATTTATGCTTAGGACTCTTTCTAAGCCATTTTAATTCATCCAATGAATTTAACTCCATTTATCGATTTAATCTTTTGTGCAACCCGTTAGGATCTTGTAACGTTGGCAGTGATATAAAATCTAATTTTATGTCACAAGCACTGAGCGGTATCTAGCAACACATCAAGGCTACCCAAGTTACAAGAATGTTATTGACTCGACATAACCTATGGCCTGTGATAATATTCTCCATGCAACTTAATCCATTCGTCCTATTTGTTTAGATTAAACACAAGTCATGGAATAAGTCATACTCGTATAGTTCAATCTTATATTTCTTGATCCCCAAGTAGACTAGAATAAAAGAATAAGCTCGATATCACATATCGGCTCATTCGAGCATGACCATATATTTTAGTCTCACTTGATCAAGGGCCCAAACACTTCTCCTGCTATATAGGAGAGACAAATCCTATCTTGATCACTCAACATCCCTCTACATAATTCGTAGTGTCTCCAATGATTGTATTTATAGTTTACCATGTTACATGTAACGTTTGACAATATCAATATGCACAACTCCTTATGTTGGGATCTCTGGTGATCTCAAGTCGTAAGGATTACATACACTATTATCACTATGAGAATTGCTTATGACATTCATATAACTATCCATGTAGCATTCTCATGGTGGGTCTGTCAAGTACATAGTTCTCTAACATGTACCCACGTGTTGATTCGATATCTCATATCCATGAACAAATTCATCAATCAATACATACTAGTCTCAATGGATTATCATTATCCAAATTCATGATAATACTTGACTAGGGACAATCTTTAAGAATAATACAATTTTATTCTAAGGACATTAATATATATATATATATATATATATATATATATATATATATATATATATATATATACTTATATTCATATTACACAGATACTAGAATAATATATTATAATGAATTACCATTAATAAAATCATATTACATTGTACCCAAAATAAATCATCTAACAAGTTGTCTTAGGGCATATCCCAACAAATTCTACCCAAATTAGACAAAAAAGAAGCTACGTATGAACAAAATGTTGGCACATATGGTTGCATTCTTTATTATGCAATCATCCGCGGAAGACAACACCAAGCGTGCCCAACTGATCGCCTAATAATCTTGATACGTTAAATATGTTCCGAGAACACTAGATTTACCAACTCAACCATCCTAATAGAATTCATATTACAATCTGCGATTTAACTAACATAGTCTATAAACCATCAAACATGTTTGACGTAGTTGTTCTTAAAATATATCTTCAATATCATACAAGACTTACATGCATCTGATTAAAGTATAAGCCGTTAAAATGTATCCCCTAAAAACCAAATGGATCGACACACAAATCGACAACTCTCGTTACAAACAAATAGACATGTCAATAATTTTTAACTTCTAAGACAAACAATTTCATGCATCGGCTTTCAAGACATCATTGGTATCAACTTGCATAGTGTCTACCTCTTCGGTGATGGCAGAAGGTGCCGGAATCTCGAGATCCTGTGCAGCAGATTGATCAGTAGCCTCCGCCTCAGCACTGGACAATACAAGGGAGTCGTCTTCTGTAGCAGTTTCCTCTTCTCTTTTTGCTTGCAGTCGGTACAAATCTATCAAATTCTGAACCCTTTCGAGTTCTGGTAATAGATCACCATAACGTTCCTGTAAAATACGCTCCAGATCTTTTTGTTTCTGGACTTCTTCCCAGAGGTTACTGATTCTATGTGTGGCTGCTAGTTGTTCTTGCTTTTGCAAAGCATTGAAGCACTCAAGTTCTGTTCCTGCATTGTCCATCTGCTTGAAGGTTGCCTCGATCTGTGTCCAGAGTTTCCCAGCTCTCATTTGATAGCCATTAGTAAGAACTTTAATCTTCTGCTCATGCCGTTGTGCCTTTTTAGTATCCTCATCCATCCTTTTCCTTACATTTTCGAATTCATTTTGAAATGCTGTGAGTCTCTCCATATTGTTCGCAACGCTCGATAGACCATAGCCATCACGAGTGGGGAAGTACATGATATCATTTAAACATGTTTCGTGTGCTTCTATGTACTCATCAAGTGATTCATTTTCATGGCCCATAGCCATACAAATAAACTGGCTCTCCTCCTTTATTAATGTGTCAGCATCTTTCAGCTCATTTTCTTCAAAATCTTCAATAGAAGGAGCAGGCACAGGCTTCCCATTTGCGGCACGTTTGGCCCCTTTTTTCTTCTCTTTAGCAGCTTTCTCTTCCGACGGATATTTCACATCATCGTACTCCAGCAACGACAGAAGCTCCCTTCGTATTAGCTCATCAGCCTGCTCGATTAATGTTGGAGGTACAACAGAGCTTTTGTCTTCGTCAGCTTTCATTAAAGAACCCCTAATGAGGTCCAAAGAAAAAGGCGGGGGCCTAGGTAGCTCCCTTTGCAGCACTTTTGATCTTTTCTTAAGTAGTGCTTGTTGCCTTACTTCTTCCTCAGCCTTTTCTCTAGCTATCCAGTCGGACATATCCTCCTCAATTTTTTCCTCAGGTTCTTCATCCTCTTCAGGGAAGGGTTGGACAACTATCTGGTACTCGTTTTTGGGTTGTGGAAGATTTTTCAATCCAGAAACCAGTTCCTTCCTCAAATCAGATTGCCCAAACTTCCCACCGCCATGCATATCTATTTCTTCATTAATGTTCAGCTCATCCCTCATTGGAGTACCTCTAGGGGTCATGCCAAAAGAATTATACCCATCACGTGAAGGTGTCATGTTAATTCTAGGAGTTAGTCCTGCACCTCCAGGTGTAGCTGAAGGAGTCAGGAGGGGATTTGGAGTTGCAATATCCTTTTTCCTAGGAGTGACTCCAGAAAAGTCTGATGGGTGCAACAATGGATTTTCTCCACCAAGCAGGGGAGTCTGAGACTGAGTCAACCTCCGCTGGTTCTCAGCCTCCATCATAATGGCATCCTGCTTGCTTGCAGGAGTTCTCTGAGGTGTTCGCAATGAAGGCATACCCTGACTAGGTGTTTGTGCGTAGCTTGCAAGAAGAGAACGTGTTGCAGCATTCCCTTCTGTTAATTCTTCACTCCCAATAAGGTCACCAGCAATTCCTATCTTAGCAATAGCCTCTAGTTCATGGTCTGGGATCTGTGGCGCAGGCAGATTAAGTTTGGACCTTTTTCTTACTGTTTCGGGATCATTGAGCTTGTTGGCTTGCAGTATTGCTGATGGAGCATCCTGTCTCTGAGCAATTTTATTCCTTGCAATGTCCTGCTTTCTTAGACGTGCTTCCATGTCAACTCTTCTTTCACCTTCAAGTTCTTGAATGGTTGTTGGAAAGCTGACTAGTTCGGCTGGACGATCTTCATCAGCAACATCATAAAAACCTGGGGGAGGTTTCTTTTCAAAGGGAATTTCCGCATTGTAGTCAATTCCCCTTCTCTTTCTCTTCCTTTTCCTGATGTCAATTCCAGCAGCTTTTAATTCTCTCCTTTTCTGCAATGAAGCAAGTCTCCGGGCCTCTTCAAGTTGCTTCTCTCTGGCTTTCCTCTTTGCCTTTTTGCCTCGTGTGTTGGCCAACCGAGCTCGTGCTTCAGAAAGCATCTCCTTCTCATCCTCATCCATATCCACAGGATCTGGACGAGCTGGTTTGGATTCCGGATTTGGATCAATCTCTCCTGGCCGCAATTTCCGTGGGTCATCACCATGTTCATAGTTCTCATCCTTAGCACATGCTGCGTCCAAGAGCTTTTCATATCGTTCAAGGCACTGTGATGGAGTACGACCCACAATCGGGGCAATAGTTCTCCATTGTGTGGGCATGAGCTTAGCAAGATGCAACAGTTTCTCATCTTCTTCTCTAGTCCATTCAGTCTGCACAGCACATATACAGAAGTTTGTCATTATCCAGCACAGGAAACATAGATGACATAATCCAAGCTATAATGACAATAAAGTTTGAAACTTTCTCCAATGAAAAAATTGAAATGGGTTATCATGCTCAAGAATGCAGGAAACAATAGCAAAAGCAAAAAATCATATCACATTTCAGCTGCAAATGCAATGACAGTCGCTTAAGTTTGTGTTCACGTGGATATATACATCAGATGGCACTATATGTATAACACATTACCTAGATTTTCAAGAATAGTAATAAGAGAAAAGAAAGAGAACGAATAAAATCGTCGGTTAAAGAAAGAAATGAAACGTATTATCAGTTCAAATTAGCAACAGTGGTTCAATCCATGCAATCCCCCCCCCCCCTCCTCATTTCTCCCCATTCCTCCTATTACTAATCTACTATCTATGCTGATTCACCTGCCTATATTCTCTGATCATTTGTTGTTTTCACTCCAGTTCTAGTAATTTCACAACAAAATTACATATTAAATCCAAAAGCACCTAGGATTTAACATGAATGAAACTCTTACCTTTTTGATTGAGGGGTCGAGCCACTCATACCAACGCGCCTTGCACTGCTTCGCGGATTTACGTACTAAAAGAGAAGAAATTCGTGCCCACTGATTCTTCCCATATTTCATCACCGCCGCCTTCAGTATCTCATCTTCGGTGTTCTTCCAAACACCTCCCTTAATCATAATCCTCATCTTCGCTACTTTTTTTCGATTTTCCCTGTCGCTGGATCTAGGGTTTCTGGATGATTTGTATGCGAGATGGCAATGGGCAGTAGTGTACTGGTGGTGTGTGCAGGCTATTGATCCTTGTCTAGGGTTTTTATAGTCATTTGCTTTATATTATTTTCACTAAATTAATTATGATTATTTTCAATGATTTTGTAAGATAAATAAATTTATAAATCATTCTTTAAAATTTAAAATATCTAAAGTCATCTTACTATTTTACTATCTTATAATGGCTAAGCACCTTAGTGGAAAATACCCCTACTACTATATACTAAATGACCGCAAGACCCATGCTAATTTGATAACCAAAATAACATCAAAAAAATATTTAGAAGGGTATTAAACTACAAAATCAATTTTAAAAAAATTTATTACGTCCCAAAAGTAAAAATTAAAAATTAAATTTATAATTACCACCTCACTTTACAAAACAAATATTATATATACACGCAACGTGTACAACGGAGCACTAGTACAATATTAAAAATGAACAGTTGAAAAAATAATTAATTCATGTTTTTAAATAATAAATATATTAATTGAGTGACAATATTTTATTTAAAATTTAAAAACGACAAAGTTGACGAGTCTTCATTCCAGACGACAACATATACCTGATTACCTGGGTACAACGAAATGCCGAAACCACATCCTTTTTTTCGTTAAATTCGATCGACGGGTCTTCAAACCCTTCTCAAAATCCCATTTTGACGGAGAATGGAATCAAATAAGTTGAAATTAGGGCATACTCTATGGGTGTTATTGATTTTGATGATTGGAGTATGCAGTTGTAAAAAAACTTTGGGATCTCCTAATTCAGAAGAAGCTTACGTCACGCTGCTATACGGTGATGAATTCCTACTCGGCGTGCGGGTTTTGGGGAAGTCGATTCGCGACACGGGTTCTATTAAAGATATGGTTACTTTGGCTTCTGATGGAGTCTCCGATTATGCTAAAAAGTTGCTGAAGGTTTTTGCTATTCTCCCTTATTTATTTATTTTGTTTAAAAGATCGAAAGCACGATATATCCATGAATTATGCAATGTTTTGTGTTGGTTTTGAGTACTGTAGTAGATGTACGTTAATTTGAACTTTTTTGAATTATGGGTGATACTGAATTTATTTGTCGTGAGATTGGGATAATGATATTTCTAGCTTAAAGTCTACATTTTGGGTAGCTTTTTTTTTTTTCTTCCTCAGCTTTGGAATATGTTAAATAGACTTCGAGTGATGTAATTGTACTTTCCTGTAAATACTATTTAATCTTGAGACGTTGTCATACTAAAAGCGATGAGTGGTTTATTATAGTTTATTATATTTGATGCATGTTATGAAGTAATTGCTCAGAAAGAATTTCAATGGGTCTCAGTCAAGTGTTTTTGACTCTCTGAATTTGTGTATGTAAACCTTTCTTTTTTTTACCAAAAGGAAGGATCCTTGGTAGATTCCTCTTTGTCGAGTCTCAGGACCAGGGGCGTTAGTTTATTGATCCTTACTTAGGGTAGTGAAATAAGTGGCGAGATGCTGATTTTAAGGATGGTCGTGCAGGTGCTCTTTTATTTCTTTTGATTATTTCAAATGATATATTGGTTTCTGTCATGCAGGCAGATGGTTGGATTGTGAAAACAATTAGTCTGTTGGAAAATCCCAATCAAGTGCGTCCATCAAGGTTTTGGGGAGTCTACACAAAGCTTAAAATATTTAATATGACAGACTACAAAAAAGGTGATTACCTGCTGTTATTAACTGTGAGGCAGTAAATATATTGTTGCTTAAATTCTTCTGAAAGTTTGCAAAACTTTCTGGTTATTTTTCATTTTTGATCTGTGGTTACATTTTTTAAATATTAGGATGAGATAATTTGATGATTCATTGATGTTCCTATTGTTATTCCTTTGCATTGTGGCAGTGGTGTATCTTGATGCTGATACAATTGTGGTTAAGAGCATTGAAGATCTTTTCAAGTGCCGAAAGTTTTGTGCCAACTTAAAGCATTCAGAGAGGCTGAATTCAGGAGTAATGGTGGTTGAACCATCAGAGGAATTGTTCAATGACATGACGAAAAAAGTGACCACCATGTATTCTTATACTGGCGGTATAGCATGCTGGTTTTCCTCTATTTCTGTTGTTTTTTCGTGGTGAATGCGTGCTATACAAATAATTTTTTGGTATGAGTATTTGTGCCCTTAAACTAAGATGGAAATAGCATATTTACGTTGATTACTTGTTTGAATGCTGATTTTCAAGCAAGTGTTACAAGGACTTTTGAGTTTTTTTCCTTCTCCTTTTTTATACCTACCCTTTCCCTTAACTCTGCAGGTGACCAAGGATTTCTCAACTCATACTACCCCGACTTTCCCAGTGCACGAATTTTTGACCCACATGCATCGCCGGAGGAGTTGAAATCGAAAGCGAATCCCAAAATGGAGAGACTTTCTACTCTGTACAATGCAGATGTTGGCCTTTACATGCTTGCCAATAAGGTAACATATCATTGCTCGGAAGCTGATTATGTGGCTGTGATGAATATAGAAGGGAGGGGGTAGACGCTATGTGAAAAACTGTCGAGTGATTATCGATTGATGTTCCCATATATTACTGACACAGTTGCTCCAGGCAGTTGAGCTGGCTTGAGGAGGGTGCCTGTTCAATACATCTGTACCTCTTTTCTCTAGTTTTTCTGTGTCCAAACGCTCTACTTCTCACCAGTATATGGGTTGCGTAGGGGTAGTTATCCCATAGAGCTGTTTATTGGTTTTGTAGACAAGATTTAACATGTTCTTCACCAGGATCTAAGCTGAAATGTGTGCTTCAAGAGTTGAGACTTCTTGTAGGTTCATAGGAGCTGAACTAATTATATCCCATTAAGCAAGGTTCTATTATGCTTCTACCGATACCTATCCGATTGTAGTTTTATACTGAGCTAGATAACCGTCATCAATTATACCACCAATTTAAAGAATCATCATTGAAATTAGAATTCTCTCTGACACATTAGAGTGAATCTGGAATATGCTTGCTTTTAGGAATGAAATTGTTTAGCTCCTTAACTTGTGGCGCACATGTTATTCCTGATCACTTGGTTGAGGATATTAACCACTGAAGTAGCGGTGATATGTTCATTTGGACTAGGAATGTTAAGGTGCAATCAAAGGCGTGTATTAGAGGAAGAGTGGAATATTTAAAGGAAAAAATTGGTATGTTTTAAAAAATTATAATCATGTGCTGATAAATATCCTGTGTAACAGGATTAGTTTTTTTTTTCAGGCAAATATTAATATATTAAAAAATAAGTACCAGAGGTACTAAAAAAGTTACAAAAAGGCCAAATATAAAATAATAAGATGAGCTTCTACGAAACCCTTCCTTAACTACATCTACGAAAGAGCTAACAAACAAATGATTGGCTCATGTGTAACAGAATTAGTTGAATTAAATAAAGAAAGAGAGCTTCCATTTAGGTATCAGTATTGGAACTTTCATGGTACTTTCATTTAGGAAGTTACTGGGCTCTCTTGAATTTCTTCAACTCTCATCCCATGCCCTCCAAAATCCTCAGATTTCTCTCTTTTTTTTGGGTCCAAAATTGCAGTGGATGGTTGATGAAGAAGAACTCCGTGTTATTCATTATACACTTGGTCCTCTTAAGCCTTGGGATTGGTGGACATCTTGGCTTGTTAAACCAGTCGATGTCTGGCAGGTAAATCATTGAAATTCTAAGTCGATGTATTTTTTAGATTTATCATTTATCTGTTTTTTATCGTTTGGTGCAATACTTGTATCTCCCACAGCAGCAATTGGTTAATAAGTTTAATTTTGCTGATATAACCCAGAATGTCAGGGTAAAGCTTGAAGCAAGTCTCCCAGGAACTGGTGGGGGTCAAAATCCAAAAGATGAAGTAGTAGTCAAATTTCTAATTCTTCTTCCACTTGTTTTCCTGGTTTTCTGTTATTATCGCTCTTTTTTACAGGTTTGCAACTACAGAATCTTCTTTTATCGAATGCTTGCAAATGTACTCTTTATTGTTTATATTTGAAATGGTTGCTTATACACGCAGACACGATCATTGTTTGATCATATTAGACACCTCTTCTACAAGTTGAGATCTGGATGTATTCTTAGTTACTCTGCTGTCAGTTCCTCTACCATCATCTCTAATCAGCAGGTGTGTTATAGTCCCTAGCTTAAAAATATAGTTGGAATTTTCTTTTTAAGATTTTGATGCTCAAGACTCTTCCATGCATAGCTTCCTACACTGAGATACCTTTTCGGTTTATCTGCATGTTGATATTGCATTCAATTTTGCACTTGGATACTCTCTGATGTACACATATCAGTAATTGTTAATCTATGCTCTATACATTCTGATATTTATTTTCACTTGATGTATTGGAATACAGTTCCCAAATGCTGCCTATAATAAGGTGCCTGTTTTTCTTGGTGCAATGTCAGTGGTTATATGTTTTATGGCTGCAATTTTGTCCCTTGCAATCTCGATGTTGATTGTGCCTCGGCAAATCATGCCATGGACTGGTTTCCTTCTTGTGTATGAATGGACCTTCACGATTTTCTTTATACTTTTCGGAAGTTATCTGCATGTTATCCATCAATGGGGAAAGCATGTAGTCAATCAAGCATCGACATTTTCGTCTAATCCAGCATCACTCGATTATGATTCCGGAAAAGGTATTATACTGGCAGCAAAGCACCTAGTTTAAGTTTAGCATGCTCATGTATCCAAAGCACCTTGGTTTGTTTTTCAGGTCATCTAAGACAAATGTCATCTTGTGATGCTTCTGCATGGTATTACGGACTCAGTATGGCATCACTAGCATTGGCAGCTCCTCTATTACCTTGTCTTTTGGGGATCACTGCTTTATTTTTAAGGTATTTTTGAGTGTTGATGGCATCGTCTTTCAATTTTTGTAGCTTTAGTTATACAAAATTCTGCATTTTACACCATTTCACCTTCTCTTGTTGCCATGAATATTGATTAAATCGACTGCGCGTGCTATGGTATTCCTTTTATATTCTCTCTAATGACCTGCTTTTGAGTTGGATTATTCCTGTAGTATAAAATTAGATGTCAAAGCATTTGGATTGAGATATTTTAACATTTGCTTAGTTGTTCTGGAGTTTTCTATTTTCCTTCAAGTTTTTCACGAGGTTATTCTTTTCTTATTTATAGATTTAGTCGTAGTTCTCTTATTTCCAGTGAAACATTAAAAATATTGTTAACGACAAAAAGGTTTAACCAAGAAGTTCGGTTAACATTTTGGCCCTTTAAGCAGTTGACAGTTAACCATAGAGTTCCATTTAAATTTTAACCCCTTCAAGTAGTTGAAAGTTAGAAACATGAAAATTTGGATAGCTATTACTTGAGAAAATAACGACAGTTGTACTGAAGTTAAAGAATTGCTCTGTGAAGATTTATTTAAAATCTGTTTGACGGCGAATGATAGTATGATACATCTGGTTTAACAGGTTAGGCTTGATGGTTGTGGGAGCCCTTATTTTGGCTTCGTTTGCTACTTATGCCTCAGAACACCTTTCAATAAGAGCGTTTATCCGGGGTTATGAAGATAGGGACACACAAAGAAACAGAATCTTTTGTCATTTTTGCTAGTTGGAAGCCTACTGATACCGTTGTTGTATTGAATTCTGATGTTATGTGTGGCTCGCCTATACACGTGAAGCAATTACTGTTGGAAACCATTGATACAACCTGAGATGGAGCGGTTGATTTTGTGTTAAGCTGGTAGCGACTAACAACTCTGTTTATTGGCTTTCTGTAATTTATTTTTGACAAATTTTTCCATATAATTAGTTTAAAAAAATTGTTGTTGTGTCACCATGACTTGAATGTCCCTTTTACAACATTGGGGTTGTATATTTTTCATAATCTATTCAGTTTATGTTCAGTAACTAAGTACTTGTTGATGCTTCTTTTTGTGTCGATTTTTTGTCTTTCTTTTGGCTTGTGGCACTGTTTCCCCTTAGTGTTTGCCTGTTTGGTTTTCACTTAGCGTTTGGTGCACTTGATCGGGGTTTTATTGGAAACACACCCCCGTTTGGTTTTCCAAATAAGCAGTTTATCCCCCCTGTAATATGAAAATAGACTTTATCCCCCGATAGTTTGCGAATAGGTGCAAAGCACCCCCTCCATATATGCTATGCTTTGCACACCATATTAGGTAAATTATATATTTTGAAAATCATATGCGTAAACGGCTTATTTATGTTTGCAATTCTTTCCAATACACACACACAACTGGAGTACAATCCTAAAGGGTTGTTTGGAATTAGACTTATAACTCAAGTTAATCATTGACCAACAGTAAGGGGAGATAAATCTTCCTTCCTTGCTTTCATAATCTGCTTACCAAATCTGTATTATGTTATTAATTGGAAAATACATAAATGGATAGTGTAAAAGCTTCCACCTTCGATAAGATATGTTTGGTGCAATGAATTATATTGACTAAACTATCAATTTCCGACAACTGGACAATTGAATCTATCCCTCGTACAACAAATGTATTATATACAAAATTAAGACACTATTGAGTCTTATCTTTACCAGTGTAAACCAACATGTGTGTAAGCTTTTATTTGTTTTTTTTTAAAAAAAACAAATAAAATGAACTAGAAGTTGACGTGCAATTTCACTATTCGAAGTTTATCTGATCAAAACCATTCATTGTTTATATAATGTCTAAGAATCGTGTGACTTATCACTATAAGGTATTTTAAAGTATGTACATAAAATTTAATTTAGTTACAATAAAATATGATGGTAGATTTTTTTAAAAAAAATATCAGTCATGTATTATTTTATTTGTATTAGGAAATATGATAAATGTTTGTTTTTGTTTTGGAAGGAAATTTTTTTATTAACATTTATCAAACATTGACCTTTTTCCTAAGAACAAGACAATATTTAATAGATATAATGTGATTGATGATGGGACAATCTTTCATTTTCACGTCATATAATGCATATTTTATTTGGTAATTTTATGAATTTTTGTTGAGTTGATATATGTATAAATATGATCAGGTTGACATAACTTATATTTTTAGAAAATAATTTTTTTTACTCAAGAATATAATATATTTGCTAAAGATATTATATAATAATACTTTATTTTTTCAAAATGATTTGGATTAAATATAGTGGTTGTTTGAAAAATACAGATATCGATAATGTATTGTTTTTATAATAAAAAAACATTGATAATAATTGATTTTACTTTAGAGAATGCAAGACAAGAGGTTTATGGCAACGAACCCCTCTATGGTTTTCAAAATATGCATTTTACACTACTGTGATTTGAAAATAGATTGTTTATCCCTTATGATTTGTGAATAGATGCAAAATACCCCCTTCATGTATGATATGTGTGGGGCAATGTGCTATGTTTTACAAACAAGACGGTAAAATGTATATTTATAAAAAATATGAGGTAAAACTGTAACACCCCTAAAATCTTAATTACAAAATTATGACAAAATAATTAGAAGCTATTTTAAATGTTACTAAAATAATCATTTTAATATATTCATACATCAAAATAGCTAATAAAAGAAAGAATAAATAATATAACTATTTATTGGAAATTATATATTTGTGAAACATACCAATAACTAAAAATCATTCACAAAGTGAATCTGTATATTACTTGTAATATTAAATTTACATAAAGAATTAGAGGCAAATATAATTATATTCTTGAGTATGAATATTTGATTTTGGTTAAAATATTATTCATTAAAAACTTTACAAATAAAAATAAAATAAAAAAGTGTATGGATACATACCAATAAAATAGATAAATAACTTAAACAATTATAAGTACCAAAAGACTAGTCAAGAAATTATTAGCAAAATGATTTATAAATTTTAATTGCTACTCTAAGATATGTACAAGTAGATAAATTCATTGTAAAACAACTTAAATATTATTAATAGAACAAAAACATATTAAATAATAAATATAGTATTTAAAGGATTATAATATTAATATTTAGGTTAGCACATGTCATTTCTTGGCCAAGACACATGTCTCCCCAATTGTGGCTTAAGCCCTTCAATCTTGCCTATAAATACCCCTCCCTTTCATCAGATTTCACTCACATAAATTTCAGCTAGAAGTGTTAGCAAAATTATGAGAAAGTTTGGATTAGGAAAAATATAGAAAATAGGGATAGAAGTGAGAAAATTATGAGGAAAATTACCAAATCTTGTCCGAAAATTCCGAAAATATTCCACAACACTCCTCACACACCCAGATCGTCTTCTGTAAGGGAGGTGTTGAAAAATCACAAGCTGATGTTGCTCAGAAAATTCAAGAACACGAAGAACAATGTGCTGCCAGAATCTCAGAAACACATTTCAAGGTAGTATATTGAAGCTTCGATTTCACAGCTTTTAAAATAGATTTTGAAAACGTTTTACAAACAGAGAGTGTCCCAAATATGTTTTACTTTACATATGTGCCGGCCGTTGGTCGTAAAACTCATCGGAAACAGTATTTTCCGGCGATCGAATTACCATGGGTAATCATTTCGAAAGCTCAAAATCTGGGCAAAATCGGTTGCGAATTTCAAAATGGTTTCTATACGAAAGTTGTAGATCGAAACGATGCGAACCCGCTGTAAAAATTTCCGCCGCGCGTGGCGGCCGGAGCAACGCGTGTACTTCACGCGCCGGCACGTTTCTTGAAATTCCGAATTCTGAACGTTGCTGGACTGATTTAAGGCATTTCTGGAAAGTTTCATGATGTTTCGACTTAAACTTGATTTTTAATGAATTTTCAAACGTTTCCTTAAAATTACCCGGATAAGTTTCTTACAAAAATGATTCTTAAAATGTTAAACCATACCTTTAGATTGATAATCATTATAAATTACCTTATATTATGTTCATAGGATTGTTATTGGCATTTGAGTTCAAAATCGAGCCAATCAAGTCAAGATAGCGTAATGAGGTGAGGTGTACTACCGACTTCTTTCGACATAGCATCTTTTCGCATTTGGCCTGGAACTTACTGTAAATGTTTATTCAATATCGTACCTTCCATTTATGTTATCATGTTGTTCATTATAATGTTTCATTGATCATATTGTCTGCATATGAAAGTACCGCGTTTATCGCTAATCTATTCCCTTGAATGAATGAATGAATGAATGGAGCCATGGACATGAGTCCACTGGACAACGTGGCCTCGGCCCGGAAAGTGAGTCCAATGAACAACGGATGAGAATCCGGGTATATGGTTCATCTGAACAACGCGCACCGTATCGGTCCGGAGAATGGTTCACCTCGGCTCGTAAATGAATGTTTGTATTGGATCGTATTCGAATACGTGGGGAAAAGTGCTACATCTAAATGTCGGGTGGGAGCCACCTCTTTAGCCCACGATATTCATTCTATTGTCCTAATTCGTCTTTGTTTCGTTGATCATATTTCCTGATCCGGATACGTGGGGAAAAGTGCTACACCTTAATGTCGGGTGGGAGCCACCTCTTTAGCTCACGATATTCCTTCTCAAGTCATAACGTCATCGTTTCATTGAAATATTATTTGATCGCAGTGTTATCTCTTGTTACATGACATATCATATCGACAGATTGCATTATTTGTTGTTATATACATGAAAAGCTATTGTTATTCCCTCACTAAGTCCTTAAAGACTTAACCTCTGTTTTCTTTTTGTTAATTATCATGAGTTCCAGATACAGGAGAACGGGATCCAAGATCAGAGGATAATAAGGAATAATGAAAATGTTGGCTTATCAAGTACTGATAGTAATTCTTCTGTGGTTAAGTATCAGATCATTAGAATGAGTTTGTCGGGATTGTATTTTTTGTTAAGAGATATTATGAACGCTTCCGCTAACGAAATATATTTAATTGTTATGAACACTTCCGCTAACGTAATATGATTAATTATTATGTATGGATTATTTTAAAGTAATACCCTACAAATATATCTATATTTTTATATAGTAGGGAATGTGGTGCCAGATAAGGGTTAAAGTAATATATGCCCGAGTCGGGTCCCACAGAGGGAGATATTATGAACGCTTCCGCTAACGAAATATATTTAATTGTTATGAACACTTCCGCTAACGTAATATAATTAATTATTAGGGAATGTGGTGCCAGATAAGGGTTAAAGTAATATGTGCCCGAGTCGGGTCCCACAGAGGGAGATATTATGAACGCTTCCGCTAACGAAATATATTTAATTGTTATGAACACTTCCGCTAACGTAATATGATTAATTATTATGTATGGATTATTTTAAAGTAATACCCTACAAATATATCTATATTTTTATATAGTAGGGAATGTAGTGCCAGATAAGGGTTAAAGTAATATGTGCCCGAGTCGGGTCCCACAGAGGTGCTATTAACGATACTTCATGGACGCAAAAGACCTATTTATAAATCAAATATAGTAAAATCTCTACTAACGATATCATAGAAGATAAATTAACACTGATTCGAAATATCAGAACCAAACATTGCTCGATACATTGGTAAAATCCTCACTAATTCACAATATAGTGTACTCTTGAATTTCGTTTTATATATATATATATATATATATATATATATATATATATATATATATATATATAATATAGTAAAATCTCTACTAACGACATCATAGAAGATAAATTAACACTGATTTGAAATATCAGAACCAAACATTGCTCGATACATTGGTAAAATCGTCACATTCACAGTATAGTGTACTCTTGAATTTCGTTATATATATATATATATATATATATATATATATATATATATATATATATATATATATATATATATATATATATATTAATTGTTATTTTTAAATAAATAAATATATGAGAAGATTTTTAAATATATATTGATTTTTTTAAGGGTTTAAGTAAATATTTTTATACTGACACCGCATAACTCAAAACCTCCGTCTGCCCTCTCCACAGTATTCCCTCCGTTCGATCTCATTCATATTTACCATCCTATCGTATAATGTGCGAAAACCTGAAGAAATATTGCAAATTCTGGGACGAGCTCAGTCGCGGTCGATTCGGCGTCGTCTACCACTGTTTTCCCCACTCACGGGCTCCCGTCGATTCACACTCGTTTGCTTGTAAATCAATTCATAAGCATTCCCTTTCACCCGACCGCCATTGCCTTGACACAGAACCCAAAATCCTCCACCTTCTCTCCGGTTGTTCCGATATACTCAGCCTCCACAGCCTCTATGAGGGCGACGATTACCTCCACCCCGTCACCGATCTCCGCGACGATGGAGATTTGTACGTTTGTCTAGATTAGCAATCTGCTTAGGCTCTGTCTGAGCTATGTAATAATCTGTTTAGACTCGGTTGAGCAGTATAAATAATAATTAAGTTATGTTATGCTTTTAAATATCAGCACAATTTTGCTAAATTATATCAGTTTTGTATCAGTATTAACATATCTGTTTCGAATATATATATATATGCACATTTGGTTGGCCAATGATTCATGAGTGTTTTCCAACACTCACCCCTTATGCCTCTTCCTAGATAAGAACGATTCTGAGGTAGAAGACGACAAACAAAATCAGTATTGGGGATAGTGAGCTGTTGTTGTGATGGACTCAACAACTGTTGTTTTATTTCAGTTCTGTTAATTTACGCTCCAGCTATATAATCTGTTTTAGACCAGTTTTATATATGTTATCATTTCAGCAGAAATGGCACTTTCAGTTTATGGAATAAAAAGATTTGTTTATTTAAGATCTGTATCAGAGGCTTATTGTTTTTGAATTTTTAATTTGGAAGCAACACTGTTGTCATTGACTCCTATTTTGGGGTGTGAGAGGAACACCTCTCTTATACTTATTGCTAGGATTCAGTTAACGTTTACATATATTATATTTATCAGAACTAAAGTGTTACGTTAAACTTTGATCGAATGAGGAAGGAAAAATATCTAAGCGAAATGAGAAACACAAAACTC
This sequence comes from Haberlea rhodopensis, assembly GCA_907163345.1. Lineage (NCBI taxonomy): Eukaryota > Viridiplantae > Streptophyta > Magnoliopsida > Lamiales > Gesneriaceae > Haberlea > Haberlea rhodopensis. The sequence continues at coordinate 7,790,818 of CAJQUN010000013.1, forward strand.
GAGTGGTGCAGTCAACTTTGATGGATAAAATAGTGAGGAAGACAAAATATCTAAGGGTCCATCCGGATCGAAGGTTTGAAGCCATGTATTTTAAATCAATGATTTCAATTTCATTTGATTGTTTGGATGAATTTAGGTTTAATTGATTTGAAATCCAATATTTTCTTAATTTTTGTATATGTAATTATGATGTATTTAAAGTAAGCCCAAGATGGATGTCGTTCAAATCCATTATTCGAATTTCGATCGAAATCAAATCTCTTTATCCAAATCAAATAACTCAATCCACACCACGACCTAAGTGAAATGATAGAAACACAGAATTCGAGTGGTACGGAAAACTCTGATCTATAAATGGTGATGAAGGAAAATTATCTACGCGAAATGATAAAAACACAATTGAAATGTTTGTCAAAAAAAAAATATATATTTGTTTGTCCGAATGAGAAATAAATGCACATAGAAAAATAAAAATTTGTTAAATATAAAATAACATAAAATTATTGACTTTCTCAGTTTCTTTGCTTCTCTCTTCTTCCATCCCACAAAAAGATTATACCACACTCTAGTTAAGCACATAATAGCTTTAGGGTGTGTTTGAAGTCCATGATAGGATTAGTAATCTTCTCATATTTGTTCTGTTTTTTTTAAAAAAAGTTATCCCACCATATTTGCAACAAAATGACATAAATATCCCTTCTCACATTTTTTCACTATCTCAAAATTTAAAATTTCCTTCAAAAATTACAACTTTTTTTCCTATAAACGTAATTATTATATCGTATTGTTTTATTGTTTTATTATGTTATTATTAATAATTTATTATTAGCATTATTACTTAATAATATATACGTATATTATTCAATATTATTATATTTAATATTATCGATATAATAATAAGAACTAATTACATATATATATACATAATAAGAATATATATAATATACATATATAACTCACATAATAAAGTAATCGTCTCCTCCATACCCTCCCCTCCTGATTATCTCTTTTCCTCTCCTCTCTCTTTCCCTCTCTCCTTCTACTTTCTCTCTCGCCCTCCTCCTCCTCACTCCCCTTTCTCTCCTACTCCTCTCCTTATGCCTCTATCTCTTTCCTCTCCTTATCCTCTCTCTCTCTCGCTCCCCCTCGCGATCTCCTTCTCTCTCTCCCTCTCCTAGTCCCCTCCTCCTCTCCTCTTTTCTCTCTCCTCAACTCCTCCCCCCCTCCCTCTCTCTCTCGCTACTCCCCCTCTCTGTCTCCTTCTCGGTCTCTCCTCTTCCTCCTCCTCCTCTCCTCTCTCCTCCCCTCACTTCTTCTCCTCTTCTCTCTCTCTTCTCTTCTTCTTCCTTCTTCTTCTCCCCCCTCTCTTTGTTTCTTTCTCTCTGTTCTTCTTCTTCTTCTGCTTCTCTCTCTCTCTCCTCGTCTTCCGGGTCACTTTTCGCCCTTCCCCCTCTCCTTTTTATCTCCCCCTTTTCTCCCCTCTCTTCTCTCTTCTCCTCTCCCTTCCCTCCCCTTCGTGCTGTGTTCACTCCCTCTTTCCTCGTTCTCCCCGCCTGCATTCCCCTTCGGCGCTACCCTGCATACATGAAATTATTATCAGAGTAATCATTGTTGTTGTCAGAACAATTTTTATATTAACTTTACTAGAAATTACTTTAACAACAACAATAATTAATATGACAATATCATACAACTTGTATTGACCGTGAATTGTTTTTTTCTTTTTATTTAAGTAGAAAAAACTCTCAAACCACTAAAGATAAAAGTTCTTCTGGTTGTTTCTTTAGGATTGCTCTGTCGCTTATTCACATAATAATAACATTTCAATTTGTATTTTAATACTGCTGCAAACAAGATGGTGAAATACAATTAACTATAGTCTATATTATGTTACTACTGATTTATTATAATAGAATTAATATATTACTGTTTTTGTGACATAATTATTATTTTTTAAATTATTATAAAAAAAAATTCATGTTTCATAAATTTTCAAAATATTATTAAGTTTGTAAAAAAAAATATTTAATGTTATATAAAATTTCAAACTATTATTAAGTAAATAATAAAATATTTATTCTCTCAGATGCGCAACAGATCCGAGTTTCCCAAACAGATTAAACGCTTTTTTTACAGTGCTTTCAAGGGTTTGCGATCAATCTCCGTGCTCTCAGATCTGGGTCTCGATCGAATTCCAGGGTGCGTGCGCAGATTCGTAGTTATTGCGCAATTGGTATCCGTTACCCGTCGCCGATTTGAAATCTTTATCGTGTCTAGTTTTACTCGGATAAACAAAAATCGAAACCCGTCATTTTAAATAATTTAAGGTTCCTTTTGATGATTATAAGCGCGTTCGTAGATTTTAGGATTTGTACGTTGAGGGTCTGATAAAGATATGGATGCTGTCAATTGCGATATGGCGAGTCTTGATGCTGAACTTCTGCAGCTTCCGGAGGTGTCTTCTTTGGCTATGAAAGCTAACAATTACGTTGCCGAGAATCTCTTTGATCAGTGGCTGTCCCTTCCAGAAACCAATTCCTTGGTATTGTTTTGTTGAACTTGTTGGACATTTAGTCTTTTGGTGATGATTCATGATCGGCGTACAATAATTTGTGCTGAATTGGAAGTTTCTTGTTCTTTTTAGTTTTATGCAACTCGTTTTTGTCATTTGGTAGGTTAGATATGGTTAACTTGCTCTCACAGATGGGCGTGAAAAGGTTGACAGTATGGTTTCATTGACGTAATTTGGATGAACTGTTACTTGTTCTTAAACACTTGCGCTCACAGATGTGCGTGAAAAGGTTGACAGTATGGTTTCATTGACGTAATTTGAATGAACTGTCACTTGGTTCTTAAAACGAGGAAATAAAAGGAAAAGAATGGAAAAAAGTGATCTTTTTGCAACTTTGTGCTTCATTTTTCTTTGATAAATCACACTGTATTTGACGACCAAAGAATTTTGTATCATTCGAGTTCAAGTCAAGATTGAGCCCTCTTGGACCTGATAAAATTTTCAAATTTTGATGGGTTGGCCAGTTTTTACCACTATTTGGGAAAAAGGGGACTTTGCTGAAAAGAATAGGATTAAAGCCACCAATCAGGTTCAAGTATTTAAATTCTTTCCTTGGATCAGTGTCTCTTTGTGCTTGCTTGCAGTCGGTTTAAGTTCTCGTAATTGTAGTCAAAAGACAGGGACGTAAAAGTGGAAATTCCTATCCAAGTGAAAGCTAGATCCAGATCCTTCTCCAACGCACTTTAGTTTTAGTCATAAAGAACTCAAGAGAGCTTAAACTCTTTGGTCGAGTTTATAGTTAACACCTTTTTATTTGTTAGACATTGAGCTATTAGATTGGGTTTTTACATATCTACATATTTATTGCAATTTCTATCTTTGTCATGATCTGATCTTATTCACCTTAATTTCAATAAAAAATTGTCTACAGTATTTCACCAATAACCTAATATCTGGATCTTGGTCAATTCACATCTGGATCATGATACTGAACAGCCGATTATTAATTGCATGGTCTCTATGATCTTTATTTTCAGTCTCTTTATGGCAGAAGCAGAAATTATTATTATTCTCATAGATCCGACTATGAATTACAGGTAAAGTCTTTACTAAATAATGCCAAGGGAGGTGGTCCTTTTAATGTATCTGGTCCATCATCTAGCACAAATCTAGGAGCAAGTAATGCACTGCCTTCTATGTTTCCTACTGCGAGTACGCCTCCACTTTCACCTAGAAGTTCATCGGGTTCACCTCGAATCATGAAACATAGGCCAGGGCCATCTGCATTTGGGTCTCCTTTGAAATTAGTGAATGAGCCTGTAAAAGAGCTAATACCTCAGGTTGATGGGTTTAAGTTTTAAATGTTTGTGGAAAGTGTTGAAACTTCGTTTACACCACTGCTTTTGTTGCTAAGTGGTCATTTGTATTGTACAATTTTTGCAGTTTTACTTTCTTAAGGGCCGTCCACCGCCGAATGAGTTGAAAGAGCGATGCTTATTTAGAGTGAACCAGTTTTTCTATGGTCACATGGATGGACTCCAAATGAACGGTGAGATTCACAATATATATATGCATTATATGTTATTTGAAATTCAAGTTTTAGTTGTTATTGTGGCTATTTTCTTGCGCATTTGGAATTTCAGTATGGTCATGAGGAACATATTTATTAAAGGCGCATAGCGCACTGAAGCGCAAAGGTGTCTTGCGGCTATAGCGCATAGCGCCACGTGAAGCGCGCGCTTTACTTTAGTAAAGCGCACTAATTTTTATGTATATTTAATACATCAAAAATGTCTATAGATATAAACAAGCAAACTTAAAGATAACAAAATTAAGTAAAAAAATAAACATCAAAGACAATTAAATTAAATAAAGAATTATCATAATGCAAAAATGCCGTTCATCAAATATTAAAATTGAAAAAAAAGTCTTACTTCTTACACATTAAACTATCCAAAGTTTCAAAATAAAAAATATGCTATTCATCACTCATATCATCACCTTCAATATTCGTGCCATCTTCTTCATCTGTATTATAACCATATAGCGCTCGACAATATTCTCTTTTTATGTACTCATCTTTCTTATTTCATAAAATACCATACATGTAGTTAATCATAACAAGAATGGTTTGGAGGGCGGCGTTGGCGTTGGCGTGGCAGGTATGGGGCAGAGGCAAAAATTTAATGGATGTATAGACTAAGAACAAAAAAACCCTGTGGTGTAAGTGTAACCAATAATAGCTTATGTTTAATAAGCTAAAAATAAGCTCATATTTAAATCAGGCCAAATATACCCTAATATCTCCATCTTCTATCAACCAGCAAGCTCATCTACCTAAGGCGCGCAATAGCGCACGCCTTGCTTTAATGAAAAAGCGCAAAAAGCATTCAAAGGCGCGCGCCTTGCCAAAACATGGGGCGCAACTCGCATCGCCTTGGGCTATAGCACGCGCCTTGCTGGCTTTTAGTAACTATGATGAGGAATACAAACTAATCCCTGATATGTTTCTGTACGTATAACGTCATGAGTTTTCAGATTTTAAACTGGTGACGAAGGAGATTTGCAAGCTTCCATCATTCTTCTCTACCGTTCTCTTCAGAAAGATTGATAATGGCTGCACTGGAATTGTGACCAGGTAATTTGGTGTTGCTATGATTATAATTTGTTATTTTGTTGATCTTTCCATGTTTTGAACATTTCCTATACTTTCCTTTTTGCTAGCAAGTAGAAGAGAAGATATCAGCTTAGCAAACAGAAAAAATTAGCTACACAGGGATGTTAGTAAATTCCATTGCATCCCTTAGCTAGTCACAATTTTGAAATATTGGATGAACATGTAATCTGTCACGTTTATTAAAGTCATTACCCAAGAAGAAAGTGAGCCTCATCAGTGTAATTCATCGATTGTTGTATGGAGTTACAGTGTCCATTATTCCAATGTTGATCTCAGTGACATCCTTCACTTGGATGGGTTTACCAAGTGTCCATCAATATGTGTTATCATTTTATTCTATAGTATGCAATATCGTGAAGGCTTTGATGCTTCAGCAATCTCCCTGGCTTAGGAAAATCCTGCTTCCCCATGTTATTCATTCCCATTGAGATGCTCACCGCATAGATGCGATATGTAAAGTTGCAATGAATATAAGCAGGCTGTATGAGGAATATGAGACATATTTTTTTGCAATTAAAGGCATAAACTTTGGAGCTTTGTGCTGATGGATTCATATTCTATAAGCACGAGGATAAATCTCTGCTCGGAATTGAAATAGAACCCAGAAAATTGTGTGGTACATTCACGTGGGCTTATGATTTGTTGCAGGACAAATGTCAGTTGTTTATACAGTGCTTTATGCTCCAAATTTGTGTTTTACATAATTCTGCACCTTGACCATTCTTGTTGCAAGTGGTATACATACTTACTCCATGTAATTCACGAGCAGGGATGCCTTTGTTGATTATTGGATCAATGGAAACATGCTGACCACAGATATTGGAACCCAAATATACACAATCTTGAAGCAGCCTGATCTGAAATATTTAACTCAGGTTACATCATTTTCGATAGTGGTTTTCTCTTAATAAACTACGCAAGATGAGTGTTGATTGTTACTTATCTACCTGCATGTGTTGGGAACATTATCATTTGACTGTAGGATGATTTCAAACCTGTGCTTCGCGAACTTCTGGCAACTCATCCAGGATTGGAGTTCTTGCAGAGTACACCTGAATTTCAGGAAAGATATGGTATGCTCTCAATGACGTGTTTTAAACTCTTACTTGTTTGATGCTATTTATTTCGACTTATGTTTGGATCTGAATAATGTTTATTTTGATTAGCATTTTCTGCTAATTTTTATTGCTTCAATATTTTTCATACCGTGTCTGATTGCTGCTACCATTGTCACCACCACGCTCTCACAGGTACCTGAAAAATGTTTTCAAATTATTACCTGCCATGGATGAACTTAAGGGCTGTAATCTGTTATTTCTTTCTTTTCTTTCCCATGAGATGTGGGCTTACTAATTAAAAGATAGTTTCAGCTCAAAGTGTTTGAGACGTGGTTTTGAAATGCTGGTTCATCTATGTTGCTTCTTATTCAATTTATGTCACTGACTGATGTATTCACACGTCATGTGATATCAATGCTCAGTTACTTTTATTCATTTTCTTTTATTTAGTTCTGGCAAGTTGTGGTCACTCAACATGACTTGTAGTTTTGTTTGTTCCACAAAACTTCACATTTCAGCTATTATTTTTCTTCAATATTTCCTGATTTGGTTTCATGTTTGTATAGCTCCGTTCGTCAGGAAAGCTTAAGTGGAGAAATATTTGGAAATATCACCAACAACCAGTGTAGATTTTTAATATACGTTGATACCGTAGCATGATTTTCTTCAGTTCCCACTTTACCCTCTTTAATTCAATTTTCTGGTTTATTACTCTTGCTTCTAGGTAAAAATTATATTCTGCACATCATATATCAATATCTGTTTCAAAAGAGTTCAGAAAAAGAGTTTTAGGTCATAGCTATCGGCAAAAAAATTCAAGTAACGGGAGAACAGAAAACTTGTACAAATAGTATGTTCCGAGTTTGGAAAATTCAAGAGTCTCCTACATAGACATGAGGGTGACGTTCCATGTGGAGTTTAATTTCTTTTTGTTTTCCGTTCCACCCTTCATAATATATAAGATTGTCAAACCCACTTAATATTCACAGTATGTTCCGAGCTTGGAAAATTCAGGAGTGTCCTACGTAAACGTGAGGCTGACATTCCATGTAGAGTTTATTTCTTTTTATTTTCCGTCCACCCTTCATAACATTAAAGATTGGTAAACGCACTTAGCATTCACAGTTTTCATCGCTGTATCATCTGTGAATATGACATGACTGATTAAATAATTATCAGAGGATTAAGGCTTTAACCATGACCATGGAGTAACTTCACCCTAAATGATTTAACTAACAGATACTAGATTCGAAATGTTATGCCTTAATTATTCTAAAATATCTTGCACCTTTCCTTCGGTTTTTTGCCTAAGAGATTCGGTGGAGTTGTTAAGAATTTATGGGGTTCCAACTCATAACCAATGGTTATGAGTGGAGTAGCCCATGTATATCTAATAAAGAGCTAACATAGCTTGTAAATTCACAATGCGGGACAACTCTCAACACGCCCCCTCACGTGTAACATTATATAACACGTGGTTGATAATGCAGGTGACGGTAAGCATGTGCAGCGGAATAGTCAATCACATGACAAGTCTGCTCTGCTACCATGTTTAGAATTCATGGGGTTCCAACTCATAACCAATTGGTTGTGAGTAGAGTATCTCGTGTATCTAATAAAGAGCTAACATAGCTTGTAAATTCTCATTCCCAACGTGTGACAACTCTCAACAGAAGTCATGTTTGTTGGTAGGCTATATACTGCTGATTTTCCTTAGTCTTCAGGTTCTGTTTTACGCATTTGCTAGAGCACCGTATCTGTGTCAAAGGTACAACCTGTAATTTCTTTTGTGGACCTTTAGACAGTCATTGATATTGTTGCCTACATTTTTCTAGTGCCATGAAAAAAGGAAAGTATCTATACTGACTCCCTTGACTTAATGATTTCCAGTTGAATCTCTTTTACTTGTTAAAAAAACAACATTCTGTCATTGATTAACGGTTAATTTCATTGCTATGTCCAGCCGAAACCGTGATACACCGCATATTTTACTATGTGAATAGATCGGGTACTGGACATCTTACCGTTAGAGAGCTGAAGCGGTCGAACTTAATTGCTGCAATGCAACATGCCGATGAGGAAGAGGATATCAACAAAGTCTTGCGGTAAGCAAAGTAGATTGATAGTTCATGATGTATTGGTATTCTTGGACCAGGCAAACCATAGAACTAATCCAACCTGCTTTGCTTAGTAGAGATAGGCTGATTTTCCCTCACATTTCTTGCTATCATTGAGTTACCAGCAATGATTCTGGAATAATAGTACTCCCTCTTTCTCAAGTGAATGCTTGTATTTTCTTTTTAAACACGTCAGTTCATTATCCGTTATGAGGGCAGGAGCGAGAGATAACGGAGCTGACCATTCCAAACAGCCGAGGAAATGGAGTAACACTCCACTTATCTATCTATCTATCTATGAGGAGCCCTGAGTTAATTTCCAAAAGTATCCTTACTTAGCTGTTATGCGTGGCTTGCTTTCTCACATTTTACATACTAAATATAATCTAAACTATCCTTTTCTCCAATTTTCATCATTACAATTTAAACGTCCCATTCTCAAGTTGTGATGTAGGAAGTACTAAGTATGATTAATTTAAGAGCGTGCATATTACTAGAGACGTTATTTTTCATGTTTCTTGTATTTACTCCTAAGTCAAATGTGCATACCTTCTACTCCTCATCTTTCGTCTTTTTTCCTTCCTCATTTCCTATTCTGCTGCAGGTACTTCTCATACGAGCATTTTTATGTTATATATTGCAAGTTCTGGGAGCTGGACACGGACCATGATTTCCTGATTGACAAAGAGAACCTCATTAGATATGGCAACCACGCGCTTACCTACAGGATTGTTGATAGAATATTTTCTCAGGTTCTTTGTGTACCTTTGTACCTTATTCTATTCCAGCCACACTGTCTGATTAATTTGAGAGATTCTTCTTGTACCGGGACATTTCACTAATCTTTCTTTTTTCTTAGGTACCTAGAAAGTTCACAAGTAAGGTTGAAGGCAAGATGGGATATGAAGATTTTGTTTACTTCATATTGTCAGAGGAGGATAAATCATCCGAGCCTAGTCTTGAGTATTGGTATGTGTGGTTTCATTAATCAACTAAAACAATGCGCGATATCCGAAACTTTTAGGTTTTAGTCTTATTCCTTTTTGGGTTTTACGGAATTTCTATGTTGTAGAAAGCAGTAAGTTCTCAATTTGATACTTGAAATGTATGGTGTGGGAGCTAAAGATTTACCTGAGCTTGCTGGTGTTATTAAGTGTTTGTTTTTCCATCTCCCAAGTGGAGGAAAAAGATGGGTAATCAGGAAATTGTGAGGTTGATTTTTTCAGAACCCTATACATGTGTTGAGCAGCTCTGGACTTTAATAAGTGGCTTAGGAAGAGTCATTATACTGCTGGTCATACCTTTGCTGATAGGTTTTTACCTAATGGAAGAAGATAGCCTCATGCAGAAAGCATTTAATACACTCTTTTATATGAGCTGAAAAGTATGTGATTGACTTAATTTATTTCATTTTGGACTTCGGTATGTGGCATTATTTTATTTTCTAAAATGTAATTGTTTATGTTTAACATAGCCAGTAGAGTTATATTACGCTTCTTTCTTACACACTTCATTGTCTCTATCTAATTCTTTTCATAATTATTTTGGTTGATATTGGACACTCGATCTGAAATAGAATATTCTGAAGATTCATTGGTTGTCTGTTAAACCCATAACTGCCAGCATTTTTAATAATTCTTTATCAGGTTCAAGTGCGTAGATTTAGATGGAAATGAAGTTATTACAAGAAATGAAATGCAATTTTTTTATGAAGAGCAGCTGCACAGAATGGAATGCATGGCCCAAGAGCCTGTGCTATTTGAGGATATTTTATGTCAGATAGTTGACATGATTAATCCAGAGGTGAACTTCCCTTGGAATTCTGATTCTTTTTTTTAAAGTTTGATATATCTCACACGTCCTTTATTTTTTGAAAAGTAGTTGTGAGCGGTATGACCCCACAATTTCCTTTTTCTGAAATACATCTCTTGAAATGCTAATTGTCATGCTCCACCTTTTGTTTCGACGTAGACTATAAACCCTGGTATTGTTTTCTACTTTTTGCTACAGCTGTGCTGTTTCTCTCTCAAATCATATGTAACTTTGTGTTTGAAGGTTGCTGTTATGTAAGCAAGAGATCTTTTTTGATTACTCTGATTTATTGTTTGATAAGTTATAAATATATTATTTACCTTTCGAAACGTGTCCTAAAAGAAACAGGACATGAAATATACTGCTATGGACTTGTAGTATGCTGAAAGTTGAGGGTTTTTTTTTTATTGACCCGGTCATGTAAAAGCATTAATGTAGAGACTTGTGAGATTGTTCAGAGCACTGAATCATACATTATTTAGTGAATCATTGTGGTTAAACGAATTTATTGCATTGACATCCTTGAAAATTATTCATTAAGAAAATGTTATAATTCTTATTTGGGCTGTTGGTTTCTATCCATCATGCACTTTCATGATGTGCAAATTACTTCTATGCAGGATGAGGGTTATTTTACGTTAAATGACTTAAAAGGAGCCAAACTCTCGGGCAGTGTTTTTAATATCCTTTTTAATCTCAATAAGTTCATGGCATTTGAGACCCGAGATCCTTTTCTAATACGGCAGGTAAAATTAATGCAAGTTTTTTCTTAGTTGATGCTTAATAAGATGCAATTTTGGATGTGCTTATTAGGATTACTCTCTTTTTTTTTCCTTCATTCCATGAACAGGAGCGTGAGAATCCAAATTTGACAGAGTGGGACCGCTTTGCCCACAGAGAATATATTAGGCTCTCGATGGAAGAAGATGCAGAAGATGCCTCTAATGGAAGTGCAGACATTTGGGATGAATCGCTTGAGGCTCCATTTTGAGCCTGCTTGGTGAGATCTCCACTTGTCTTAGGTATTGTTTTTTCCTTTTCTCAGGAGTTATCAACTGATCAATTATATTTATGCTTTGTACGTACCATATTGGCCCCCACCTTAGGAATCTCAGAGTTATGGAATCAAGATGTGACTGTCATAGGATATATACTAGATGATTTACACACCAACAAGACCGGCATCTTCAAATCCCTCTCTGCCCTACCATGCTCTGACATCCTAGCTCCTTTTTTCTCCTGCGGCCTCTCTGACCCTAGCGACAGTATGATCCATTGCAATGACAATTTGAGATCATTTGATGCTGTGTCCTTTTTTTGTCAGGAAACTTCTAACTATCAGCTTGAGATCTCTTTGCTGAGGAAGATAGATTTGAAAAATAGAAATGGTACCCCGGCGGGAATGTATCCCAGGAGTTTAATGTTTAAACCGATAGTGTTTAAGAATTGAAATTTCTTGGAAAAATATCAGAACCAATGAAAGGGAAGAAAGGATTTTGTTCTCTTTTCCTTATTTGCAAGCATGTTTGGTGTTTGGGTCAAATTTTGTTTCCTTTGGCGTCGGATATAACTTTGGAGAAGGATTCAACTATGGCTACATGCAACATTTCGACCCTGTAGAGATGCTATAAGTGACTTGCCTGTCTTCTATTCATGGATGAGATGTTGGATTTATGTTTCTCCAAATGCAGTTTACGATGCCAAACAAGAAATTTATTGAACATGTTCGATGTTTAACTTTTTTCTCATCAGACGAAAACTTGTTTGTGTCTTTTAACATGATAATGTTATCCTCTCTATTTCTAGTCCTATATATTAATTGCCATGCTAATAAATTTCTCCAGTGATGTGATCAGGTGTCTTATCTTAAATTTTATATTTGCGGGACAATCCATCAAACAACAATCTGCTCACCGCTCATTCCCGCCAATGATACATTCGAAAACTGTCTGGAAAAAATTTGAGCTTAGCCTGCTCAACACGCTAAGATTCCATATTTCCATGCTGTGGACGTCTTGGAAAGGCTCGGTGGGATCTCTTTAATTGTTGATTGGCAACTAACCATCAAGGGATTCTTGCACCACAGATTTGTCAAATTTTCTTTACCTAGAGGTAGAATTATACGACTATTAATTGTTTCTTTTAGAGCATTTTTAGTTCTTTTCCTAGTACCATTTTCATGGTGTTATGCTTTGTTTCCGTTCTGTGCATGTTTTGGTTGTGGCCTTCTTTTAATTACTTGAATCATCTGACAATTCTGACTTATAGCATTTGTTAATGGTATTGGGTTCTTAAATTATTGAATTGAACAGGTTCCTTTATATTCTGGGGTACTGATACATTTGTTTTTTCGTATTTGGTGTTTGTAGGTGAAATATACATTTGTAATAACTTTGTTTCCACATTTCCAAAAAATACCTGAATTTACCAAATTCTCCTGTTGAGCTCATTGTATAATATGTGATTCAACTACACAGATAACTAGCATTTCTGACTAAGGTGGATTTAATTTACCCTTACCTTTTACCAAATATATTTATTGTCAATATGTTCTTTAATCGATACTTACTTTTTTCTCTTCAATTGTATATCTAATATATTTTCTGGGATGTCAGTTTGTGTTGGACCCAAAAATGTGATCGAAGTTTTTGAAGAAAATTATTTATTTGCGATTTCCATTATAGCCCTGTCAGGTTTTTTGTCTTTTGATCGATACAAAAAAAAAAACTTTTTACTAGAAAGCCTATGGATGATTTCGTAATTCACTAATTTGCTACCAAATTTGTGGTGGTGTTTATTTATATATTAGATATTGAACTTGAGTTGTAATGGATGTGGTAGGCGAAGAGATTTACAACCGATTGGATGCTAATCAAGTTGAATTATAGAAAGTTGAATCAATCGATGAGTGGATTTGTTCTTTGATACCCCATGGGGTAAATTCAAGAATATTCTCATCCAACAGTGAGAATATACCTCATATTTGATGGTTGGAGCTATCCATGGGTAGCAAAGCAAAGAATATTTCCTACTAGTGATATTATGTTTTATGCAATACAAACTAAGAAAATATTTTCCATAAATTTGATTGCTTTGTACATTTGGTTTTTGCTGGTTTTGGAAAAAAAAATGTGGTTGATTAATAGATAATACTAATAATAATTTCTTATAGCATTATTATAACGAATGATTAGAGAGCGTGCATTTATTTGTGTTACGAATGATGAATTGAATTGATTAAATTAAGCCAATTATTTAGAGAGCGTGCATTTATTTGTGTTGTAATTGCAAAGAGAAACATTTTTAATATATATATATATATATATATATATATATATATATATATATATATATATATATATATATACTGACACACATACCAAGGGAGGATTTATATATTTTTTACATGTTATACACCCCATGCTATGTTTACTTATAATTTTTTTTTATCAGGCAAAAAGTATTAATATAAAATAAAGTATCAAAAATACTAGAAAATTACTACAAGCTGTAGCAAAAATAAGAAACTAAAAACCAAAACGCTGGCCTAAGCAATCTATAAAGGTAGTAAACAATATTGGTTCCTTTCTCCAATCGACAAAAGAGTACAAAAACTTCTTATTTCTTCTATTGCTGATCCAGAACCACGATCTGTAAATGATTACTTCTAGTAAATCTTCGTCCTTGTTTTCTCTTCCTTGGAAAATCAAATGATTGCGATGAAGCCATATAGTCCAAACCACTGTGCTCCAAACTGTCATCCAAACGCTCCGTCCCTTTTTTGGACCCCATAACCTTCTATGATGTAGCAGGTGTGTGACCAAATCTGAGCTCAAAACTGTAGAGAATCATAACCACCGATAACATCTCATCCGTAAGTCGTAAGACTCCGGACAACAGAAAATCAAGTGTTGAGTTGTTTCCTCATCAACGTTACACGTAGAGCACCTCGTAGATTCAGCTCCCAGGAGGATATTTCTCTTTATTAAGTTTCCCTATTCAGTAACCCTCTTCTCCAATCCCAGACCTACCCCCACGTCCCATCCGTCCAAACCCCCATATTTCCTATGAGAATGTCCTTATCATTGGCTAACAAAGCTAACCTAGGAAATCTAGCCTCTAAACTCGAATCACCCACCCAGACATCTTTCCAAAATTGTATTCCAATCCCATTCCCAACTTTTCTTTTATCCTTCGTTTAAACCAGCCCGACCTATCTTGAAAAGTACATTTCAAAATATATTTCCACCATGATGACCCCCCCTCCCCGATTCAAACAACCCATATCTAGACCTAACCATAGAAAGTTTTCATATGTTTACTTATAATTGATAAAAATAAAATATTTTTTTACCAAAATGCACCTTTCTTTCTACCTAATTCACTCACTTCACTTCCATTTTCCTTCTTTTTTTACTTATTTATTCTTTTAATGATTTTTTGTCAAAACTACTATAGTTTACTTATATAATTATAATATTTCACAAAGATTTTATGAACTTTTTTGGGATCTTATTCAACTTATTATTTTACTTATATTTTATGTACATCCTCATTTAATATTTCTTGATATAAATGCATCTTTTTTATTAGTAATATCTTACTGCTTATGTATATTTATATCAAAAGGTTTTAGACATTTATTCTGATTTTAAATTTTAACTAAAACTACTATTTTTATATTATACATTATCATTTTTCTATCAGAGAGAAAAACTATTGTCACTAAACATAAACAAGAAATAAAAATATGATAGAGAATTAGAGATCACTATTGGTCCAAAGGAACCCATGATGATGAAACCATTCATACATTCACAACTTGCAATCATCATCTACAAATCCATGAAATCATGCAACTTTTTTTTTATAAACATCAACCAAAATTATATTAGGTTAACAACAAGAACAAACATAGTAGACCAAAAGCCACTAGACACAAGTGAACAATCAAATGACAACAAATAAATATGCCGACAATAACTAAGACACACCGATTAATATGCAGACTATAAGGTGTAATGATGGAGGGAATCACGTCATATGCACAATAATCCATCCTAGCCAAACCAGGTCCTCTCCCATAGAATTTATTTATCATTATCAACAATAGAATATACTCCGATTTCTCAGCGTACCATATTACGTATGTTCTTACATTGATAGAATACTTGTCATATGTCTCACCGATTGACTACATGAAATATTTATCATGATGTTCCACTCATCGACTAGATGTCACACATGCCCGATAATAAATATCAATCATCCTTGGGTATCTTATTGAACAAAAAGGATGATATAGTTCCTTCATTGATCATGGATCTCGATTTTCACCAAGTATCATGATCATCTAGTAAGAAGACTTTTGAACACCAGTGGTTTTGATAGCTCTACCAAAATCTATCCTTGTTAACACTCAAATAACCATGCAGTACTTTTCCTCCAGTATTCCTCATACCATCAATGAGAAAACACCATGTCGAACCCAACGCTCCGACGAAAAAATCAGCCTCTGTGGCCATCAAAAAGTTAACAAGAGGATAGTTCGTGCTCGTTTCCCTCCCTAGACTCGCCTCATATGTTGCCATCAATTCGTTCCCAGTTTGTCGTGTCACATTCGTGTAATAAAACTTCCATTGCCCGTAGGATTTTGATCTATCAACGACATCCTAATTGAAAGTGATGAGTTCTTACTATTGTCAGCTGACTTCATCAACGTGCTAGCAGTATAGTGTATTTTTACAAGAAAAAATACACGTGGGAACTAGTGGCGGAGTCGGGAAACTTGCATCAAGAGGACGAAAATAAAATACAAAAAATTCTAACAATCAATGCATTGTGCCTATTAACACGAACCTGCATTTCAGTAGATAGCCAGATGCGGTTGAGATGTGGGAAGCGTTTTCGGACTCGTTGGGCTAGGTGCATGTATTCTTCAAGTCCAACCACTTTCATTTCACATGCCTTATCTCCCATTCTAACGTGCATGCTTAATAAGGGACGAGGAATCCATGGTTTATGATTCGACCATACGAATTTATCTATGTCGTATGAGTTCTTATCTTCAGTATCCTGCAGAATGTTTAGAGGCACAAATGTGTCCACATGTTAGAATGCAAATCATTTTCTTCCCTCCTTGGAATATATGTGAAAGGGGTAAATAAGAATGGTGGATTTGTGAAGAAAGATTGGGAAATAAAATATAGTTGTAAAACTTAAAAACTTGTAAATGGACATGCAGCACATCATTGACATCATCCTATTCAGTTCAAAAAAATTATGCTTTATTAGAAATGGGATTCTTTTTTCAACATTTACGAGCACGGTGCAATGCAATGGATAGAGATTGAACTGATTCCTAATGTGAAGCTTTATTTTTGAGGAAATGCTTTCCCGTATGACATATTGATCTGATTAGCATCTTAACCTGTTTCAAGAAATGGCAAACCTGTACATGAGATGCAAGAACCATTTTAGCTGCTTCCCATCCGAACGCATGATGCCGTGCAATATTCATTAAGTTGCACGTGTATTCTGACTGAAACCTCATCAGGTAGCGAACTGCCTGTAAAATTTTGGAATTTTTACGAATAGGCTAGGGGTACAAATGAGTTGAACTTTAGGTAAGTCGAGATTGCTTGTTGCTCCACCGAAGCTCAACTCAGATTAAAAGTGAAGACTACTTGAACGATTGAGTTGTTAATTTCAAATTCAAGTCAGCCTCTCATACATATTGAATTGCTCAAGCTCAAGCTCAAGCTCGAGCTTCGATAATATCAATTATCGAGCATCCATCGTGTTCTAATCAGTCATATGATTGTGAACGATTCAGAATGGGCAAAGAGAAGTCTGCAGTATAGCTAAGATGGAATTTGGCAGTAAATACAAAAATGTAAGTACCCTAGAAGGGATTCACTCTACCTGTGCTCGCCACCACCTCCGATCCATTTTACGATGATGTGTAATTAAGCTCCCATTTATCTCCGTCGTTGGCTGAATCATACTCCAAGGATTTCCCCACACCCTGAAAAGTAAAGTATGACCTTTTTTTCTTGGAAAGTAAATGCATTGTGTGTGGAGACATTTCTTACCTAGGAATCCTTCCGGTCCATA
This sequence comes from Haberlea rhodopensis, assembly GCA_907163345.1. Taxonomy (NCBI): domain Eukaryota; kingdom Viridiplantae; phylum Streptophyta; class Magnoliopsida; order Lamiales; family Gesneriaceae; genus Haberlea; species Haberlea rhodopensis. The sequence continues at coordinate 7,808,110 of CAJQUN010000013.1, forward strand.
TGTCTCTTGAAGTATAATTGTCTTTCCCCGTTATAACCATCTTTGCCCATGCTTCTTTATCTTGCTTTAGTCCAAATGCCCGTCTCTTGCATTGTAAAGAAGTTTCAGGGAAGAAATAACAAGACCAACTAGAGCGAGACGAACCTACAAATTATGCAAACACATATTAAATCAAGAAACAGAGCACACCCCAAAAAATGCCTATTTCACACTAGTGTGATGAATTATATCATGTTATAACCAACCTTTACAGCCATCATGATCGGCTCGATTATAATAATCCGTAACGAGAACCCTCTTTTCGTTGATGGCAATAGCAAGAAGACCGCACATACCAGCAATTTGTGCACCGATACCAAATCCTGGCAATCTCTCCCAATCAGCTACTAGAAACTTAATACTAGGATCTCTGCAGTTTGCCGGATGCTGATGCAGCCATATGTCTCGTTGCACTTTTCTAGTAAGAGGATAGTTTTCTTCATCTGATCCCACAATCTGATAAAAACAATTCACACACTCGTGAAATGTAGCAATAAACACAAATTAACTTGTATGTTTTCCGCATTTCGGTTCGAAAATCGTTACATTTTAACAATAGGTTGATAAATTGTACGACTATTTCTAGACAAGAAACGTAAAATATATTGCATACCCATGGAGGATAAGCTCCTTGGGATATTGTTTGATCCCTGTTTAGCTTGAGCTGCTCATCATTTGACAATAGCGAAAGCTCGTCTAATCGACCTTTCCAAATTGTCCATGGAGGGAGGTTTCCATTTTTTAGTCTCCGGTCGAGGCGTTCATTCGCTTTAACTCTTAACTTGCAATTCTCCAAGTGAACAGCATCTGCGGAGACATCGGATTTTCGATCCTTACTAGAGAATTTGACTTCATTTTCTACTGATTCATCGCTTATATTGAATATATCACTCCATGCCGTATATAGCGCGGAAACTCTTTGGTCATCTGTTCCGAGTTTGGTACTTTCATCTGGGTACATAATTCTCTCCCTATCATTTGGTAATCCATCAGAGTTTCCATCTGTTGGCATTTTATGAAAACTATAGGTGAAATTTGATAATATATTTTTTATTTAATTATGAACTTTCATAATTCTCTCCCTTAAGGCATTGGATAAACACAAGAACTTGTAATTCACCAAAACATTATTCAGAAAAATATACATGGTCATGGCAGTCTATTCAACAATAAATAAGTAAATGGGAATCAAGAAAATGAATACATGAACTTACTGATAGCAAACAAGCTTGAATTCAAACTCGAAACTCCGTTCGAAAACGAATTGCCCCACAATGCAAAAGAACCAAATGAAGTAAGAGCAGCCATAAACAATGAAGTTAAACAAATCCCAGAAAGAAAACCAATCACACAAATTTGACAAGAAAATGAACTGCTCATTTGAATTGCTCTCTGTGAAACAACCCTCTCTAGAGATTTATGATTCAAATTCAATGGCTCCATTTCTTTCTATTTTGCCAAAAAAGGTTATTCGTTCGATTTCAAGAAGCAGAGACCTCTGTGATGTGTTCTCAACTAATTCTCAACTGCTATCACATGCAATTTCTTTATTTAACTTTCCCTTTTTCAGCTAATCCATAATTTCACGAGTCCATTAAATTTTTTGAAATAGATAGGGATTTTGGGTGTTCTTGTACGTTTTTCTTGAGTTCTAGTTTTCTCCCAACTGCAAGAAAACATAAAAACGTATCAGAAAGAAAAAAGGCATCCATTTTCAACTTTTTTCCATAAATAAAAGATGGGAAAAAACATGGAACAAGAATTGAAAACAGTTGAACAATTCTGCAATTTCCAAGAGAATTCAAAGAAAAAAATTAAGAAATGTAATTATGATAGACCAAGTGGATGAAGAAGAAAGGGGAGAGGCAACAGATGGACATGCAAAGAGACGCATGTTCTGCCATATATTTTCAAGTAATAACAATCCACTATTAACAGTAAAAAAGGCATTAAAGATGGTAAATTTATAAAAGATGAATGAAGATAAATGTGTGTCCTCAGAATATTTAAAAGGTTGGCACCAAAAATGGCGTTTTCTGCAGAAAAGAAGAAAAGTATGGATGAGAAAAGAAATTTTGTGGTTTGCTGGCAATAATTCCAAGGACTTGGAACCTTATCACAGAGGAATCTTTTATTTATTTAATATATATTGCAAGCCTTAGAGGTGACATGACAGAACTCAACTCTCTTGTTAAACATTCAAACATTCACTCAAAGCAATTCAGTACCACTGGCGCTCTGTTTCCTAGGGAGTGTTTCTTTTTTTTTTATTTGTTTGTTCAAACGTAGATGTTCTAAGGAAATTCGGGTGTGAGACCGGTTTATACGCCAATATACATAAATTTTTATTAATCATGATTTGATAAATTATGATTAAATACTTTTGTGTATTTTGATATATAGACCGATCTAGACCAATTCCATACAATAATTTTCGGATACTCTAGTACTTTGTGTCATCATTCTAATAATAATAATAATAGAACAGTTATTTTTCCAATGCGAAACATAAGCTAGTGGGAAAATTATTGTATGAATTGAGTCATGTCATACTCCTAACACATATAAATATGTATGTATATATTCGTATTAGTGTTGGTGTTTAAAGGCCAGTCCGTACAAGAATTTTCCGATGCCTAGTGGATGAAGAATTTTTTGCAAAATAAATTAAAACAAAATCAAACCTTTTTTTCAGTTTGGACAAGTTTTCAAATTGTTTAAATCTTTTTAAAAACTAAAAGAAAGATTTAAACTTTTGTTTTGGCGATTATGATTTAAATTCTCTCAAGGAAACAAGCATTGTATCCAAATATAAAATCATTTAATTTCTTTTACCTAAAAATCATGTCTTGAAAAAGTTAGTTTAATTGATAACTTTCCTTGTTAAATAATATAGATTTCAATTCTTTTTATATTATTACGATCCTTTTCAAAGTCTTTTAAAATGTGTTGCAATTTTTTTTTAGAAAACAATTTATTTAATAGAAGCTTAAACTTCCCAAACTTTTAGATGTTGAAGTTATTTATCCTTCATATTTTATTTTTCGCATTTTACATTACTTATAAATTTGCATTTTTTTTATATAATATACATATTGCAAAAAGATCATTGCAAATAAATTAACTTATTAATTAACTATGAGGCTCTCGGATCCTTCATATAAAATATAACTATTAAGATAGGTGCCATCAGAGCAACTTGATCGTGAAAATATTAATTTTTTTTAAGATCTCAATTGAGAAAATAATTCATGTAAAAATGAATATTCATTTTGGGATCTAATTAAGAAGTCTAATTTTTCTCATAATAGATTTTCTAAAATATAAATAATTTGAGATGATATTATAAACAACAATATATATTTGACATGATGACAACACAACATAGCACATGTGATTTACATCCACCAATTTAAAAAAATAAATAAAGATTGACTTTTTTTTAAAATTATCATCTAACATTTTGGGTTATTTAAAATGGAGATAAATGAATAAATATATTATATAATTTAAATTGAAACAAGATAAAGTATGGATTAAGATAACGCCTTTTATGTGGATGAGCATTTATTAAGGTTCCTTTTGCAAAGTATGTGAGTGGTCCTTCACCACAACAATTCCCAATCATATAATGCCTTCCTTTATTATTCTTGCACCACAAAAATACTTTCAATTATTGCCAAAAAAATACTTTCAATTAATAAATGATGTAAAAAATATCTTTTCCAAAAACCCAATATATCATCTCGCATTTTTATTAAAACCTTTTTTTTATTATTACAAGTGTTTATGTCCATATTTTTTCTAAATATTGGGTTTATCTTAATTACTCCGCTGTCACCCAATATTTTGTGATCTGCATCATACGTTTGTTTCATCTACAATTGTTTCATGTTTGTTTTATCCATAAATTTCTTTTGGATTATGATCAACCGAATGAGATTACACACTCAACGTGTATGTGCCGATACTAGTATATATAAAGTTTGACATGTGTTATTGATTTACATAAAAAAAGAGAATAATTATCTAAATAATGAAATGGAAATATAAAAATATATAATTAACGTCGACCATAATGTAATAAAATATTGGGAAATGTAATTTTGAAAACAATTATATTTTCACCTTATTTAATTTCATCTCCCTCTATATTGTAGGATAGATTAGCCTATAAAACTCATAGTTGGACCTCCAAATATCTACTAACTAAAAAAATTTCAGTTATTATAAAATAAATTGTTCATTATACTAAAACATATATGATGTTGACAATATGTTGATGGACAGACATTATCATTTCATCTTACTATGCTACAATACTTTCAATTATTGATAAAAAAAAAAAACTTTCAATTAATAAATGATGTAAAAAATATCTTTTTTTCAAAAACTCCATTTATCATATCTCACGCTTTTATTAAAATATTTTTTTTATTGTTACACGTGTTTATATCCATATTTTTTCTAAATATTAGTTTCGTATTTTTTAACTCATCAAATCAATTTCTCCATCTTAAATACTCCCGCTGTCACCCAATATTGTGTGCTTTGCATCATACATTTGTTTTATCTCCAATTTTTTCATGTTTGTTTCATCCATAATATTTTAAATTTGAAATCTGGAAGTCTGGAACAAAATTTCTTTTGAGTTATGATTAATCGAATGAGATTACACAAGCAATGTGTATATGCCGATACTAGTATATATAAAGTTTGACATGTGTTATTGATTTACATATAAACAAAATAGAATAAATATATAATTAACGTCGACCATAATGTAATAAGAAATTGGGAAATGTAATTTTGAAATGTTACGAACTTTGAATATCATTGTATTTAACTTATTTTATATTATTAAGTAAAAGATCTATATAGATCGTGACTAATTTAAGAATATAAAACATATTTAATATTTTTCTAGTAAGATTACTCTAAAAAAATAAGTCAAAGCTCAGTTAAAAATAGAAACTACAAAATAGTAAGTAATAACTTCGGAAATCATTATTAGGAAAATAATTTTTATCACACAAATTTTATATGTTAAATTTAATTTTTAAACAATTTTATAATGTGTATAATATATTCACTGAGATAAAATAAAAAAAATCTGATATATTATTTCGAACAAGGGATCTCAAAAATAGGCTTATCAATATTGGCTGGCAACCCTTTTACATTTATTTTTAATTAATTTAACGTGTCAATTATTATACTTGCTATAATAATTCAAGCGTTATTTGTACAACAACTTTACAGCCAAAAGAGTGGGACTAGAGCCTAGAGAGCTCTATAATCTAGCACAATATAAATAACATGAATTTCATTAATAATAAATAATATATCCGTTCCATATTCTCGTGTAATTATTTTTATCTATTTATTTATGGATTGGCAGCGGGGCAAATATTTTTTTTGAGCGGCGGGACTCGAACTCGAGTCGCTTCCAAAGGGAGAGATGAGCTCTAACCATGTGGACTAAGCCCACGAACTCTATTCTTGTGTAATATAATGTATACTTCGTATTTATAAATAACCAACTTGTTTATAATTTATTACAAATAAATAAAACTCTTAGATTGTGTGTTAGATGAATGCATTTCATCAGAATGGAGATATTTGCTTCGAGAATTTATTTGAAACTTGAATTTGAAATGCACCTATAGATTTGAAATGACACCGATCTTATGTGCATTTCAAATCCATCACAATTATAATTGCATTTACATTATTAATAAATAAAGTGTTTTTGAACTATATCCAATATAAATTAATCAAAACAATTAAATAGATTTGAAATCAATGATTTGAAATACATAACTTCAAATCCATCGATCCACATGGTACCCTTAGCTAAGTTCAGTAACATGACAATTGAATTCTAATAGTTTGTAATAGTCGATCGCCAAATATTTAGTAAAAAATACATATTTTAAAATTTCTAGAACTATATATTATAAGCATTATAAAACTGATAAAAGGGATTTTTCATTTATAAAATGTTTATTTATGATACATAAAATAAAATTCATATCTCATTTATATAACATATATATCATAAAATTGGCGGCGTAGTGTGGCACCGCAATATTTGCTAGGTTGTCCCAAGAAAGTAGGCGTTTAAATGGAAACAACATAACATGTCATCCAGCCCAAACTAAATAATCGTTGAATTATTTATTTAATCGATAAATGTGCTTTGTATCAAATTTATGAAATTGATAATTTCGAATTTATGAGTTTGTCCGTATATGAATGTGCTCAAATTTGAATTTAGTAGAATTTAAAGTCGATTTTAATCTAGTGATTATAACTGCAAGGTTTTAAATCGACTCCCACTTTTCTCATTATAACTCCTCTAGTTTGAACAATTACATTTATTTCTCATACGGTGTATTTTTTAGGTCTAATCACATGGTATGTAGTTATAATTTATCTTATATATTTTACAAACTAGAGAGAATGTTGTTATAATATATCTTATCTAACTTATTCTACTACTAAAAAAACCGTGAAGGGGGAAGAATGACCAGTTTTTCTAGTCTATTATTAGGAACGAAGCCATAGTATATGTAATAAGATCTCTTTCAGGAATTGATAACTGCAGGAACATCTCCAACATTAGAATCTAAAATATAATTTATTTCTTCACTTAAATTCCATACCTCGACAATATGATAATATACACAGAAACTTCTTTGCATTTATGAAAATTGTCCGCCACCAAACTGTGTCTGAAAACATCCCCTCCAGTTTCTAGACATCATGAAAAAGCCTTCTGATAAGGTCAACTGTGGCAGGCATCAGTGTAACCGGACAACGTTTGTACTGCAGCCACGAAAACAATAAATTTACCGGAGAACAAGCACAAAATAAAGAAAATACATAAGAATCCAACTCGGAAGATACCGATTACAAAAGGTAACGAATAAGAGAGGAGCGTAATGATATCAAGAATTTGAATGTGATTTTTGTGAGAAAATCCTATGTTTTACTTTTTCAAAAATAGACTAGAGCTTACCCTTAGACGCGAAATAATATCTTTCTTTCATTTAACTAATCCCAAAGTTGGCCATTTTCCAATCTACTAGCAAAATTATATGGCAAAACTAACTAAAATCCACAGAAGATACTATTTTAAATCTAGATGTGCCATTTTCAGAAAGCAAAAAAACAGCCTTAAATTTTCACAATAAAAAAAACAAGGCCAAAGTTAATGAAGTCTCACCTGAGTGACATATTTGAATATACACGTATAGCAGAAAACAAATCCTGAAACTGTCAATACTGATGGATTGGTGCGCTTTTGTGAGCATAAAGGGCACAGTATCTTGTCTGTGGGAAGTGAGATTCCATCCTTCGCAACCTGTTTGGCAATGAAGAACCAAGTTTGTTGGTATAACAAAGAGAAAAACATGTTTCTTTATGATCCTGGGCTACAGAACATAGCTCAACACACTTACGTTGCCATAAAATTTCAGCAATATACCAGCCTTAACCCAGAAACTGAATATACTTGATTTACAAAGCAAGTTCAATAACAATCCAGCAATTAAGAGACAAGCAACCCAAATTAAATAACCACTTAATCTATTTGATCTCCAATGAGACTGCTAGTGGTTTCTTGATAAATTTCAATTATCCATAATGACTTCAGGGAGTAATATAAGAAAATGATTTAACTACCTCCCATATTAGAAAGACCTATATTAAAAAATGATCTAAAACTGCTAAAATTAAACATCTTTTCACTTGGATGGCATTCGAGATAAAGAAAACTCATCTAAAGATGCCAATAGCACATCCATTATCTCCAAGAATGCCCCTCTATAGATGAGAATTTATCCAGGAACATTAAGCAAAATGAAATTTTAACTCAGAAAGAGCCACTGACCATCGGGGGAACAGGAGGTGGGGGTGGGGGATATACAGTTGGAGCAGACATTCTATCCTCCGCAGACTGATACCACCATTCCATCATCTATATCCAGGTAATAATAAAAAAAATGGCATGCTTTTAGATTCCAAAAGAGAAACAAGCAACAGGGGAGCGAAGTGGTGATTCAATATTGAGGAACAAATCATGAAAAATCCGAGCCTCTGAAAAAGAAATATGATAAATGAAGAAAAAAAGAGGACATGAAATTGTCATGAAAGGCTGAAGAATACTCACTTTGAAGAAAAATACAGATGCAATCAAACCAGTTTGGGCATAGTCCAGGACAGCATAAGTGCAACTGAGCAATCCACCTTGTATTACCTAAGGTGCAAGTAAAACTTTATCAGTTTAGAAAACCTAGATGTAGAGCAAAAGTGAATTGTTCTCTCGTTGGAACCTTCATTTATGATAAAAAAACAGCAAACAGCAAACATAAGATATCTTCTATTTTACACGTCAAAGTAGAACTAGCATTCCATGTAAGTCTATAAATAGCATATCCTTCTGAAAAAAGGCAAAACATCAACTGAATCTTTCATGCTAAACCTAGCCAGGCCTTTATGAAATTGTTCCATATAAAGGAAAACCAAATAACTAGTTATATCACTTAAATAAAAAAATGCAAATCATACTTCATAGCCAATAACTATCAAGGTTGACTTATACCTTTAACCAAGGGGGCCCACGAAGTCTCTCACGTTCACGGCTTCTTATTTTTGAAATTTGGGACGATGTATCCATCTATCTTGACATCAGAAAAGGCTCAAATAATAAGATAATATTATAAACTCACACGAAATAATCTCAGCTACCTCGAACAAACTAAGTAATTTGACTTGACATGGCACATGATATACATGAATTTCTTCCGGAGAAGATTAAACATTGGCGTATCAAGGATGTAATGACACACTCTAGCATATTATAGTGAAAATCAAGGTTACGGAATTTAATTTACAAATTGCACACATGAAACAAATCAAGTACTATTAAGAATATGGCAGGGCACTGAAATTTCAAGAGTCATTAAACAAGAACCAGTAAAACACATGTTGACTGTAGCCATAAAATGCACTACTGATTCAACAAAAAAAGAAAAGAAATGAGGACTGCAACTTCAAAACTCCCAGTAGCATTGCTCGATCAAGCTAACAGTTAATGCTGGATAATCATGACTGATGACCCATTTGGTTAGAATTAGATGCAAATGGCACATAACCGTGATAGATTAAACTTCTACCTACAAGCATGGAATAAGGAGTAGGCACGAGCAATTCAACTGAGCAATTATGTTCTTAACATAATAGCATTCAGAAGGAAAAAAATTCATGTAATCGCATGCTACTTTCAACATATTCAAACTGTACAAAGATGCTGGTATTAATAACTGTGACTAAAACCCAGAGAAATAATTAATATTGTGGGGAAGAAATACCAGCTCCTGACCAGTGGCCCGACAAACATGAATGCGAAGTGCATGTAATCCTGGAGAGTAGAAACCAGTGGCATCCAAAAGATATAATAGCTGATAAGCAAAAGATAATCCTGAAGAACATAAAATTAGCTCTTATCAGAAGGAAGGTGATTGACAATAGATTATGTGGGCAATGTTAAAAGGTTATGGTTTTAAACAAAAAGAATAACAAAGAAATTCTACATATTATGGTTTTAAACAAAAAGAATAACAAAGAAATTCTACATATTATGGTTTTAAACAAAAAGAATAACAAAGAAATTCTACATATTTCAGAGTGGAAAAAAGAAAAATACACCACATGGACCTTCAGTTCCCGCGTGTAGCCAAGGATAGCAAGCACCCACAGTCTTCCGCAACCTCTTGGTCCAACGAACTCTAGCAGATGTTTCGGTATCTACGTTGACCCTTGACCCAAATAAATCATCGCCTCCACCAAGGTACTCAGTATCAGTGAATCTTTCATTATTATCCCCCCATAAACTCGCCTGAAGAGTAGCTTGTCTGTCCTTATCATAAACAGATTGCAATTTGGACTTCACATATGGCAATACAACCTGCAAAGTAAAAGATGAAGCATCCTCTACTTACCAATACTAGTATCCAAGGCACTAGGAGCAAAAAAATTAAACATAGAAACTAAACAAATATTGGAAATTTTCATTCTTTTCAATAAGAAAACATAAAGGATTAAATATTAAAAACATGATGTTAAAGCATTACATTTTGCTGATACATTCCAGTCGACTATCAGATTCAGGGAACTCCCCTGTTTTCTTGTCAACGAGCTGATACCAAAAATGGAAGAAGGTCAATGAGGGAGTCTCTATAAATGTTAGCATGGCCGGTTCTTGAATTCACCCAAAAAAGTGAAAGTGGAATTACACAGGTAAAAGTGCTTCCATTTTTTAAGGTTGCCTAAGAAAAGACTTAATTTTTCAATGCGAGATTAATTCTTCACCTTTTATCAGTTACCTACTTATATTGATTTTCCTTTGTACTGGGGAATACAGATTTAGGGATGTTTCTCTCAAAGTTATTGATATTGCATATCTTCATAGTTTAGAAAGTTACCTTTAGCATCAATTGACCACACATTAATGATTCGGAGTCCACAATCAAAGGATTTTGAATGATCTCACTTTAATAAAAGCATTGCAAAACCAACTACTTAATGAATTGGGACAGGAGTTGTAGCTTTACCCATTAAAAGAAAATGGCCCATCTCCTCACATCAAAACAAACTCTAATACTACTACCTAACTCCTGTTTATAGATTCAGCAACATAATGGGAATCAGTCTATTACAGAATGGATCAATGTCAAAGACTACAATGTAAATATCAAATGCCATCCTTGATACAGTGTTAACTTGCTCCACCTCAGATAATATCAAAAGGTATTTGAAATTGACAAGCCTATTAGCACCCAGAGAACTTGTACCAGATACTTAAAGCTAAAGAGATTCAAAGTCAGTTAGCTCCCACTGCCTACTTTTAATCATACACATCTAGAAGTTTCTCATGGTTAGCTAATAATCCAATTTGGACAGAGATATTTTTACTCGGAACTATGAGAGAACAGAAATACAGACAAAATATTTAACCTCGAAGAAGCAGAGATCAAAACAATTTCATATGTTATGGTGTTTTGTTTTATGGTGTGTTGCATGGGCACAAATATTTGCGTAATCTAGACACAGGACAACAAACAAGTACAACTGTGGATTTAACACGAGGTTGAATATACTATAGATTCCTTCACCACACCACTTCCTTAACTGAACTAATATTTAAGAAAAGTATTCACCAGAAACACAACTGAGAGAAGTTTTTTGTGCTTCTGTAGTCCAGTCCGACGAATTTCATCACCGGATTCTGCAAGTACATTGTTCTTTTTCAGTCCAATCTCAACTCCTCTTCTCCGTAAGCCATATAAAGACTCCGAAAAAGAAGCATCTGGGAAATAAAAGGCAACAAATCAATAAGAGCTGTTATCAGAAGAATTAACTGTGCAGTTCAAAATTGATGGGCTACTCAAGGATCATTTTGATGCCTTCGCAATGGCAAAATCCAATTGATTATTCATTTGTGTAAACTATATGTTATCGAGTCATAATGACAATATTCAAACTATATGTTTTCAAGTCATAATGACAACATTCAACAATTTATCTCAATTCATCAAACTAGAATCCAACAATTTGTCTCAATTCATTCAAACTAGAATCCAACAGAATATTACAACAAAGAATTATTTAAAGATTCGGCAAATATAAGAAGGGGCATTTACCTGTGGTCCGCAAACTATGAGTCTCAAGAACCAGCATAAGTAAGGCAAAAAACTCATCTTCATAATCTAAAATTTTGTGGATGAAAGGTCTTCTTAAAGCGAATACCTGCAGAAAGTAGCAGCAAATTTCACATGTTTGAATGGTACCGCCACACTCCACTGCTAGGCGGAAGTGTATAAGTGGGATTTTAGATGTCTTTTTTGTGATTTACTATATTCTAATGGAAATGATTAAGCTAAAATCGCACTTATACACTTCCGCCTAGCAGTGTATAAGTGTATTTTATACTGGTCATGGAAATGAAGAGTGGAAAATATTAAGTTCAAATTTTGAATGTTTAACAGTGCATAAACAAGAGTAGCACTGTAAGAATAATTTCATAGATTTTCACGGTCGTATCAGATTTTTCCAACAAAAAATACAGGAAAATCAAGAGAAATAATTGAAAGAAGCAGCTATGAACAGTCAAATGAAATCTAAAGGCAAGCCAAATAATTTAAATTGATAAAACTTGAGGAATCGATGAGCATGAAGACACATACGCCAAGGGAGTAAGTGAGGGCGGCACGTAAACTGAACGGAAGCTGCTGAGCGGCCGCCATCTCGAAGAACGTCGGACGTGTCCCTTGTCCTCCAACTTGAAACAACATCTCGATCTCCGCCGCAGCTCCTCCGAGAAGCTGCAGAATTCTCAGTCAAATAAAACTGGCGCGGTTGACTTAGCTTATGTTTGCTCCTCAAACGATACCACGGATGGGTAAAGCAGATGATTTTGTGTTCTACATGTGATCTTTTGCTTCTCTCTCGAACTGCGTTCCGTTCAACTTGTTTTCTTTTTTCTTCCTTGTATATCGCTGTTCAATGTTTGGATTAATTTCAATTAGATCCTCGTATTATGGCAATACTCATTTCGCCCCTCATATGGTTGAGGTGTTAATGCTAGGCTTACAGAAGGAAGGATTCCAGATATTCCACAATCTTAATTGTATTATTTGTGTACCAATTCAAGTCTCTCAAGTATGTTAAATTATAATTATTCTGCTCATGTTGTTAAATTTAACTGTCAATATTTAACGGCTTGAGGGACTAAATTAACACATAAGTAAATTTTAGGGATTGAACCGAAAAAATGACTAACTATATGGATGACCTAATGTATCATTCCGGTATTATAATTTTGGTCAGCTGAAAAAAGTTTGATCCTTTGAGTATTAACAAGAAGTTAATGTTTGAATGTGGTCGGGATAACTTAACATGCTTGGATGACCAACTTAATATATGAGTAGACTGATAGAGGGAGGGACGTATCCGATAAGTCTAAACTAAAGAACTACTTTTTATATTATCCTTACTAGTGCTCTTTGCGTGTATATATAATATTTATTTTGTAAAATGAGGTGATAATTATTAATTAAATTTGGCTTTTGGGATGTAATAAATTTTTTTCAAATTGATTTTATATGTAATAAAATTTTTTCAAATTGATTTTGCAGTTTAATACCCTCCCAAATATTTTTTTGATGTTATTGTGGTTATTCATATTATCAGGAGTCTTGCTGTCATTTAACACATTGAGCATCTTTGTTATTTGACATATGTGAAGGTATTATAGTAAGTGTATTTTAGGTCATACAACTAACAACCTCATACATTATATGTAGTATAGATAACAACATATGTGAGTGTATTATAGTAAATGCATTTTAGGTCATACAACTAATACCTGTATACCAGTATAGATATATACACACATGTTTCCCACTCGCACGTTTGACGATCCCCCGCCGTACTCATTACCTATATCAGGCGCAGCAGTGAAACGATCGGAATAATCGGCAGCCATGATGGCGACCCCTGTACGCATCGCCGCCACACAAATGACCTCCATCAATGACGTCTCCGCCAATTTCGCCACCTGCTCTCGGCTTGTTAAGGTACTTATCCATTCCAAGGAACAATTAGTGTAAATTAAAGAACATGAATGAACTGACATTTTCGCACATCTACAGTGCTCAGTGGGACTTAAGAGTAATTTTTTTATAAATTTTCGTTATTCTAGGTAAATTATCTGTAGCGTTAGCAATTTTATAGGTCATCCGTTCAAAGATAATAATTAATGGTGCACTATGAGCTAGAACAATCTGATGATTTAGTGTACTGGGCGAAACTTTTCTTCGTCGCATGCAACTGTCTTCGGTTCTAGTTAGAGTCGAGCTTTGCCTTGATCTAGTGGTTTTGATGGGATATGCTGGTCAGCTAGACTAGCAAATGCTGGAAATTGGAGGACAGGCTAAAAAAGTATTATTCTTTATCAGCCTAATTGGAAGAAATGAATATTTTTTTGCTTGTGTTCCTAGTAATTAATTATTGCTGCATTGATTTTTTATTTTTATTTTTTTTCATGTTTGATTTTTTTTACTTTAGTCTGTATGAACTAATTTTTCAAGTTGTTGTTGTTCAAGGAAGCAGTTACAGCTGGCGCAAAATTGCTTTGTTTTCCCGAGAACTTCTCCTACGTGGGAGACAAAACTGGTGATAGTCTTAAGATTGCTGAACCATTAGATGGGCCAATTATGAACAAATATTGTTCCCTTGCAAGGTAAACTAATCAGCGTGTCTTTCAAGTTAAAGTTCCTCTATTGCTCGTGCTTTGATTCTTCTTAATAGATTTTGATCATGCTGATTGTTCCGGTTTCATTTGAACTTTTTAAAATTGAAGAAGTCGAGAAGTTGATGTTTGCATATTCTCCTGATTTCAGATGATCAGTCAACCATTAATTTTGAATTTACTTTCAAATGCGGACCCCAATTAGTTTGGATGTCCTCTTACTTATGTGGGAACTTCAAGTTGCTGTCTTGAGTTTCCTGAGTATTCTGACACAAAGATCAGCAGCTGGAACATCAGTTGATTGTTCATCTTCTGTTTGCCAACTCAATTAACATTCCTCATGTTGTTATTTGCAGGGAGTCAAATATTTGGTTATCCCTTGGAGGATTCCAGGTAAAAGGTTCTGATGATGCACACTTGAGTAACACTCATGTATTGATTGATGATGCTGGGAATATAAGAAGCACCTATAGGAAGATGCACTTGTGCGATTTTAACTTTTACTTTGTTTTGACCTTATTTTAGTAATATATTATGATTTTATTATGTGATGAAAATTTTATATTTGAACTCATTGCTACTGTATTACTCTCATTTAATTTTGTTCACGTTTGAAGATTTGATGTTGATGTTCCTGGAGGTGCAGTATACAAGGAGAGCAGCTTTACCGAAGCCGGTAAGCACCTTTTCTTATGACTAAATGATTATTTTGTTCTTTCTTTTTGTCCCCTCTTAAAACTTGATTTAATCTTGTCGCAATGTGAGTCCCTAGGCTAATACTATTTCAAACATGACAGCATGGTTGATTGAACGAATCCCTTTTACTCCACACTTTTTTCATAATTTTTGATTTACCTCGGATAAACGAAGGGATGTTTAGTAACAATTTAAGACCTGAAACTGAACATACCATCAGACATTTGGGAAATTGAATTCAGTAACATGAAAATTAAACCTACTTAAAATAACAATCTTCACATAATTAGAACTAGTTAACTTAGATAAACTTGATATACCTCTCTACTCAGAACACGCTAGGCACTATATCTATTCAAATTGTCTTCACTTGTGACAAGAATGCCCCAATGGGATAATTCTATATTCACATCTTTGTGCATCTACAGACACTTCCCCTCTCTGACTCAAACTTTCTATTTTCTTGTACACGATTAGTACAAGGAATGGTTATCCACAAAGGAGAGTGAAATACTTGAACTTGTTCAAACTATCCTAATGGATTCAATAAAGCTTTTAGATTCGGCATAAGTTAACAGTTCTGAAGTTGGAAAAAATTAAGTAATGTAAAGAACATTGATGACATGAGCCTACAATGCTATTTGGAAAGTGGTGTTTTGTTTCGCCGCTTAATTTTTCTGTAGTTTTGGCCTGCAATTGGCTGAACCAGCCATGGATTCAGTGGATGTTGTTTTGCTGCGTCTTTTGAGAGGAAATAATTTGTGTTTGGTGGTCAAATAGAACCGGAGAATCTGGAAAAAAAATCAACAAAAGGTTAGAGGAAATAAAGGGAATGCACGAAAAAAGGAGTGCAGAGGACCTGCAGCATCTGGTTGTGTGACAAGAGAATCGGAACAGGGAGAATGATAAAAGAGTTCTTGAGTCTTGACATATCATTTAGCTCGGCTATTAGATTCTATTAAGTGACGTCTTGGAATAGATTTTTATATTTATTTTTCTCTATACATATTGCTGCTTTAATTCAAATGCTCTGTGAAATAATGATGTCTTTATTATTAATAATTACCATAATTATTGTTGCTATTCTTACTGTTATTTTACTTTTTTGGTTGAGACATAAATACTATTAGTGAACTATTCCATGAATTGATCTCTTATTGTGTTGTCAAACTATCCCTTCATCCCTTGCAACAGTTATAAATCTTACCGAACCTGTTATCCGTTTATTGTTCAGGAATTAGTAATTCAGGATGCATGTGGATTGCATGTTAAGCTTCATCGACAGCACCTTGAGTACACTAACAGAACTTGGGATTTTATTATGGTTCAATGCTGTTTAGTAAACGTTATAAACTGATTTTGGTGTAGGAGAAGAATTGGTTGCGGTGGACAGCCCATTTGGATGCTTGGGTCTGACAGTTTGCTATGATTTAAGATTTCCTGAGCTATACCAGCAGCTGAGGTTCAAACATAATGCTCAGGTATAACCGGATATTTTACATCCCCTATGTCTAGTTATTTTCTCGCAACCAAATTTTTATGCTTTCCTATTGTACCTGTAGGTGTTGTTGGTGCCTGCTGCTTTTACAAAAGTGACAGGTCACGCACACTGGGAGATTCTGCTTCGTGCACGTGCTATTGAAACTCAGTGCTATGTATGCTAGACACTAGTTATTACCTTCTTTCATGCCATATCTTATATGCTTTAGTATAACTGAATTTGATTATCCACATTATGATCCAAAATTAGCATTCAAATGCTTGCAAATAGTTTGGTAACCTGCATACTGATTTAGCAGTCGCAGGAAAGTGCCTTGCGATTGAGAAGTTTTCCAGTGTGTTTCAAACTATATTGAACTTCTTTTCACGTTTTTGTTTCCATCCATGTACATAAGATCTTTAATATTTTATTATTATCTTGGACTTTGTGAGCATAAATTTAAAACCCTTTTTCATCACGAAACATGCAACCCTCCAGGAACAATCATGAATGATAGTCAATCCGGGTTAATGCTTTGAAAATTGGCCAGCGCAGGGTATAAGAATTGACTAGCTCCATTTGCCTTGAAAAGGAAATTGGCCTACGCAGGGTTAATGTCATAAAATCTGTGCTCTTTCCATGAGCCCTGCGTACATTGAACTACAAGATCCCTGTATATGTCTTGCTCTAAATTTGACTTTCTCAATTTTGTGGAGCCATACAGATGATAGTGTTTTGATCTGGCATGACATAATGCTACAAGAAAATTGCCACCAGTTTATGGTCATGTGGTCAAAATTGTTGGAACACAATCTGCATAGTTTTATATGTTTCTTATCCTTAACCCAAATTTGTTTATTTATTATATTGCCATATTTATTCTGTTTGGTGTCCCATCATAAATTTAGTTTTCGGATGATTGAAACTATCATGTTTCATTCTTTTATTTAGAGTGCATCATTCCTGTTTTTGTTAACTTTTATTCTCGTAGATAATAATAATAAATATTTATTGGTAGGTCATAGCTGCTTCACAAGCTGGGAAGCATAGTGATGAAAGAGAAAGCTATGGTGCTGCCTTGATAATTGATCCATGGGGTACAGTTATTGGCCGGCTACCAGGTCACTGCTTTTCCTTTTGCCTTCTGAACTTAACTAGTGATATCACCCTTTCAGTGTGGGGTGATTTAATCTATATTTAGTATCCCTTATTCATCCAGGGAATATCTGTTCTGAAAATTCCATTTACAACTTTAAAACCAAATTTACAAATGTTTGGATACTGTTGCTACTTTACTGCTCTCTGATCACAGTTATTTTCTTAAACTAATTTTTACGGTTCATTCATAAGACCTGATATAACATATTATAGCTATGTTGAATATTTGTGTTGTTTTAGTTGACATTCCAATTCAGATGTATATCACTTGGTGTCCTTAATTTCTGCATCTTGTTGCTGCCCCAGATCGACTTTCAACGGGCATTGTTGTGGCGGATGTTGATTTTTCGCTGATTGATTCAGTTAGATCAAAGATGCCAATTTCTGAGGTAATAAGTATTATAGTATATCATTTAGCTTGTAAAATTGAATCATTCCCTTGTTACTAGAGGCATACATGGTGCAGGTTGGGTAGTTAAACATTAATTTTCGGTTTAAATTAACTTAACCCAAGCACGCTCCAAAAAACCATGGAGTACTTCTACTGGGTTGGTTCATGGGTAGTTTTCAGGTTGGTCTTAGTACTGTTAGATTTATGTTCGTAAAATGGGAAGTGGAGTCTTCATCATCTTGGACACTTGAATATTGCCTGATTTATTATCAAATTCAAAAGATTTGCAATTAATTATGTTATGGAAGAATGGTAAAAACATCCCAAGCAAACATCTTTTTTTTTTCTCATGCAAAAAATATGCTTATTAATCATGTTAGGTTAGGTTTTAGTTGAACATCGTATCTTTTTTTACAAATTTTAAGATTTGAATGCCAAAATGCGATGGAAATGTTCGTAAAAGTTCTTTTGCTAATGCAAAATGAGCTGAAAGGTAATCAAATAATTGAAGTAAATGTAGAAATTGTGTGGCCTTATTCAGTCCCTACCTGGCTTCTACTCTAGAACCCCTCACAACGAGTGCTTCTTTCACTTATTTTTACTTTCAAAGAACTAATGATGCATATAAAATATCTGTGTGGAATAGACATATCTGAACTTCTATTGAAGAAATATAGAGAACTTATGTCTCACCAAAAACATACCAACAAATTGAGAAATACATGGGGAAAATGACTATATTTACTTTTTTTCATATTGCTGTTAAGAGTGGAAATTTATATCAATACTTGATTTTAGTTTTTTTTTGGGTGAAATGAATAACAGACCAACCCCCCTTCAAGTAAATCTACCTCTGCAGTCTATGTTGATTCCGACCCATCAGATCTATTTTTCTGTTTTCTTCAATGGCATATGCAGTCTATCCTTCTTGCCCCAGATTCCTTCACCTATTGCTCATCGAAAGCTTAATTTTCTGGTCGTTAAAGGATCTAGTTCTGAACCTCTAATTCCTGCTGTTATTCCATCATCACACAAGCATTAAGCTCAAACCAGTTTGGTTACTCTAATCTTTTTTTTTTTCCTTTCAAAACTCTCAATAATTCAACGTCATCGAAGTCATGCTCAAGGTTATTGCATATTTAGATTTTTCTTCATAAATGCTAAGTCAGTTTGCTTTTACTTTACAGCATCGCAAGCCAATCGAATTCTGGAGTTCAGCGTCTTTGTGAGTTATACAAAGTGATGTTCTTGATTCCAACTTGTACAAGGAGAAGGCAGGCTACCGTGCAGGCATCTTCATTTCTTTTCGACTCTCCAGTTAATTTTTAGCTATATTATGTTAAATAACAATAATTCGTAGTTATGATTTTGATGGCGGCGAATTAATGGATCTTCTCTCTGTCTGGTTCGATCACTCTCCATTAACCTAGAAAAACAGAGGGCAGTTTTAGAGTAATTCTGATAATTTACTTTTAAATCACATGTAATTAAAAATGGATGTGCCAAAAGATAACTAAACAATGAGTTAAAATTCTTACATCTGATTTTTTTTAAAGCAGGTCAAGATTAGTTCGTCGTTAATTTTTCTTAAACTATCAACAATAATGATATGTACAACTGAGACTGTTATCAAGATGATACAAATACTGCATTTTAGACTTTTCTTGCTATTTGTATAAATATAATTGATTATTTTGGGTGGTGGGGAAAGACATGATACACCTCACTCCTCTCGTACTGCTGAATCTTCCCGTTTTCTCATTTTTCTTCATTGTGGAATCTTGAACTCGTTGAAGCATCTGAGGGGTCACGTCAGGATTTTGATGAATAAATCAATCGATATATAGGATTGTGATTTATATACATATAATATGAAGCCTATTATATGATTAAGATGAAAAAATCCTCCTAGTAACCGAATTGGCCTGGTGAACCATGGGGAGGGAATAAATACTCTTCCATGATAGCGAGGAATATAAGATAAGTAAGCCAAACCCAATCAATGAGTGCATTAAAATTTGCACATGGTTAAGTTATTTACATGTTTTCTACAATTACGCACAATCTTTTCTTGTCTAGGATGATTGTAATGATAACTAAACAAACAGCAAATAATTCTATACAAATTGGCAAAATTTGAAAAATAGATATTCGAACACAAGAAAAGCCACCAAAAGTTTAAGCAAATTATATGTACAAATGAATCTTCAACAACCAGAATTCAATTGCTCTGTTATTGCCAACCCTCTCTCAGTTGCATCAGAAACAAATACAGAGCTCTGAAGCTTGCCAATGACTTCAGTAATTTGGATGAATAAGGACATGGCATCAGAAAGAATTCCAGATTTGCAGACATCATATTCATCATATTTACATTCCAAATACTGCTTCCACATGAAAAACAGAGAAGGGAAACAATTATCATCAGGAAAGGAGTAACAGCCTGCATTAACTTGGACTCCTGGGCGGACTAAAGAAATCGGGGAGTAGGAGGTGATAATTAACTTTTTTAAAAAAGTACACATAAATTGTCGATTTTTTCCATTGGAGAAGGTGGAAACATTCACTCCTGGAGCAGATCCAGAATGAAACTCTCACGGGAATCATATAAGTGGCACACCAAAAATTTAGAGGGTAGACCTGGTGTATTTGTGGAGGAGGGGGTGACAAAAAGCTTTTAAAGAATATTTCACCAAACCCCCCTCCCCTCCCCCTTTTGCCTATCCAAAAAAAAAAAAAAATTCAACTATTTCCCCCTTAAATAATGAAATAACTTAACTATACCTTCCGGTAGTTAACCAATAGTACAGAAATAAACAATAGTAAAACTTTTAAATAGTTATAATCCAAAAGCTTTAGATGGCAAACATGTAAGCGTTTAGTAAAAATGCTTAGTTGCATTGCCGAGCATTAGCAAATCAACATCTGGATTACAAATGGAACATTTAGATGATTATTTTGGAAACAGAAGGTGGATGTAAGTACCTGAAGATGGCTCAAAGATAAGATCTCCAACACATTTCATCCTATAGAAGCAAATCTTGCTGCAGAAGCGCTAATGCAACACATAGCTTCTTTTGCAGGCTGGATATTTCAGTATTTTAGAGAAGATAAACTGTCACTTGGATCCGACCACCACTCTGATGAACAAAAGCTCTTAAATAATATATGGCCAATCCCACAAGATGCATAATAAAAGATAAGCATCTTGCATCAGCCATTCCATAAACCACATTTTACTTCATGGAAAGAACCCGATCATCAGTTGCGGCGAACAATAAATCCCTCAAATACGACCAATCACATAAAAAAACTATTCATTGGACAGTTGAAGCAAACCACACATCTGGAGGTATGGATTTTCCAAAAGCTTTTCGTTGTTGCTCTGTAAAGAGAAGCATAACCCTTACCAAACACCCGAGTGCCAATAACAAGAAGGTGCATTTTGAAGATTGTGTTGTGTACACGGGATTCACAAAATAAATGCAAACTCTATTCTACCTTGGGACCAAAGTATTAGCGAGCCAAGTTGAGAGATAACCAAGAGAAATATAAACCAAAGAGAAAAAGGAAAATATCTATCGGAACATCAAACAACAAACATCAAATCTTATGTTTCCTAGCAATGTTTCAAATAATTTAAAACCTGATAATTATTAACCTATTTGCATGTTACAAGCATCCCGTGTTAGTTCCACATATTCCTGCTCGTGAATAAACTTGTCACGCATGCCATGCACTGCACTTATGTCACAAATGATCCTTGTGCAAGAACAGAGTCTAACTAAAATTTAAGAACTCTATATTAGGCTCTGTTTTCATTTTGAAGACTATTAGCTAAAACAATGTAAGAAAACAAGTTTTTTTTTATCCATATATTGATTTTATACTGAAAAAAAGAAAGATAAAGAAACAAGTGCTTCTCAGATAATGGCAGTCTCCTTATCCAAGGTCATGAAAATACTAAGATGACAGGCTACTAAAGATGCGACTTCACTGTTCAACATTCTATTTAAGATAAAACCCAGTGTCTTATATCTAGACGACAAAGGATGCATCATAAATTGAACTTCCTACTCATATCATCTGTTTTCCTCTAATTCAGTGGCATACTTTTCGAAGAATGTTGTTTTCCAACATCCAGAAGATGATCACTAACGTTTTTACTGTTTGCATCAAATTCCAGACACAAGTCACTGCACTAGGATACAACAGCCAAAGCTTACCCAATTACACATGTTTCATCCAATCAAATAATAATAAAAAGATCACCTGCTGAGCTCTTAAAACAAGACTCTGAAGCATGCGTTGGTAACTTTCTGGTTCCTCGGTCATCATCCTCTGCAAAATATAAATTGTTATGAGGTTTAATATTATTACGATGATATTTCACAGCTCAATGTCAGAGGACACCAAATACTTGCCTTCAAAAGAAAGGTTGAAGAGTAATATGCCACTCTAGCATCTGTATCATCTAACAATTCCCTGCCAAGTATGCATACAAATAATTCTTTCAAAATGGTCATTAAAATGTAAAAATCTGATCATCAAGTGGAAACCGAAAAGTTACCTGAAGAATTCTTCTCCACCTACTTCAGAGAAAGAAGCAGGATCTGCGGTACATTTACCTATTAAAAGTAAGAGAAGCGTAGCTCTAATATCTGATGTGCCACCTGGAAGATTACCTCTCCCTTTGCTACCTACGGAGACTCCCAATGCGATATTATCGGTAGCAGCGCCTGCAAGCTGGATCAAAGGCCAATAAAATAAGGCAGCAGGAACACGAGCAACCAATTGCATTGGAACAATGGCTTGTCCATGAAGAAGCAGTGCTGCCATGGATGCAGTCTCCAAGTTTGCAAAGTGTACATCTTTCCCATATATGCTGTTCATATCTCCAATAATATCATCCTGGCTAAGGTTCTCATTAAGGGAGAAAAGCTCTGCTCCCTCTGTCTTCCTTTTCCAGTCTGAGTCACTAGCATCTTTGACGTGCTTCATATCTCCAAATGGCAAATGGACTACTTTCAAGCACAATTGAGAGAATAGAATATCACACATCTGCTCATGAGAGGAAAGACAAACAACAAAGTATTATATAAACGACAAAATATTCATTGGTTTCGCCGCTTTTATCATTTATATATAAAGCTAGTAATCAAGGTAAAGCATATCCCTGCTAGCCTATTAGTCTTTATCTGTAGAGTACTAAGAAAGCGATAGAAACATATTTGTCAGCCTAATTTCCTGTCCTAGTAAAAGCATAGACAGCCCAAGACAAGGTCAGACCCTTAAAATCACTAAGAAATAGCAACAGCAATATTCATGCATGCCATGATAAGGCATGTCATGGAAAAAAATAAATATTCTGAGGGGGAACCTCAAGTTACTCAAAGCATCAAAATACTTTCACAACGGATCACTTGGCAGTACTCTACCATGAAAGCATAAAAAACATCTACTTTTCTCTATGAAAGAGGTCTGAGATTACAGTTTCAGGATCCACATGGCCAATGGCCGTGAACAAACATTTTGAGAAATGTGCCCTTCACCTTCTCTGTTAATACAAATGCGGATGACTGTATCATTAAAGTTATATTGAATTAATATATCACTTAATTTCAGCCTTACAGGTTTAAATACATTGCCATAAATAACTTTACAGATAATTACCTTCAGAATATTCATACGATCGGTTTCATTTATTTGAGCCATCAAGGATAAGGCACTGTTCATAATATCGATCACTGTATTTGCTTTCTCAAGACGACTCTTGTCGTGTATAGGTGCTGCAGAATCACCTCTTATTACATGCTGGACTTCACTCTCATCAAGCAAAAATTTGCACCGTATCAGCAGCCTCTCCAGCACAAATAGAAATCCCCATCTGATATGGCTATTTCTTGATTTGAGAAGCCCACACAAAATCCAAATTGATATAGGTACATCTATATCAGTAGAATAGTCGTTAACTGCAGCAAGGGAAATTTTTTGCTCCAAGCTCTTAATGTTCGACCAGAGACCCACATCTCCTTCCTCACTGATTTCGGCAATGAGTATGTCCCCTAGCCACAAATACCCATTGTGACGACAAACATCCCGCTCAGAATGTAGAAGAGAATGCAAAGTTGTCCAAGAGAGCTTTTCCTTCACAGCAACAACACTCCCAAGACCTCCGCCAAGGCTTTCGACATACTTGAATGACTTAGTGATTTGGATCATTTGATTAAATTCTTGGTCTAGATGAGTAAATGATCCTATGAGGGTGTCAAATTTCTCCACAGCCTTCTCTAAAAGCTTCAAGAGGGTATACATAATTCAAAATAAATTAATGGATTTTTAATCAAAGTCCCCTTTTTTATATGTATGTATTGAGCAAAATAAAATAAAAAATATCTTAATCCACCCCTATAAGGAATTACCTGTGGGAGAGTCGGTCCAAGACACGCAGTATATTAAGAAAACTAGTAGAAGAACAATGTGTAAGATGTGGAAAATTGAGATAACAAATGCCGCGACAATTAATTAGAGGAAAAAGATCGATTTTCGAAAGTAAGATGCAGCAAGATCCATTCCAAAACTGGACCACAATCAAAAGACACCTCATATAGAAAAAAACTAAGGCATGGAGAAAATACATAGACATCATAAGTCGCCAAATGTGGTAAAAGATCAACACATTTAGACAAGCATATCCTTCCAAATCAAATATATTCATGTATTCCAATCTTTTAGTCCACTTACTCCTCTTTCCCATATCGAAGACATGTCATTAGAATCAAATACATTACTGCACATTTCAGAGTGGTCAAGCGTTTATTTAGGGGGAAAAAGAGAGAATGACATTGAGGTAGGATGTTTAGAACAGAAAACATAAGCTTACTGTTATAACCTTCTTGTGTATAAAACTGAATCTCAAATAGACAGTCCTGGAAATTAATCATATGGCAAATTGATAAACTATGATTATGCAGACAAAGAAAGAAGTTGAAGTTTACCATCACAAGGCGATCGTTATTAGGATATGTGGACAGTGCTGTAGAAACAGATCTTCTCAACAGTTCCACAATACCTTCAACACCCAACTTGACAGAAATATGCATAGCTTCAGCTGCATCTGCAAGCATAAGCAAGGTAGCAATAGGTCGAACCTCATCATCACTATACTCAGAAACTCCAGATGCAATGCGCGTCTCATTTATTTTATGCAAAACATAGTCAAAGAGCACCAGATATAGATTTCTTCTTTCTTCTCTTGAATTAGAAAGCACATACTGCATCGCAAAACAAAAGGCATAATAATTTTTTAGCAATATTTCTGAGTGCACATTGTGCCTCAAAAAGACCTCCAACAGAGAAATTTATCTTGAATAAAGCATAAGCATAGCTAAAGGAGATTAACATGGTTGGGCAAGCGGAAAACCAGAAAGTGTAGGTTCATGGCCATAATCTAAAGCACTCTAAAAGGAAGGTTGAAAGCATACTTTTTATGTTAAAAAATTTAATAGTGCCCGTTCAAAATTTGTTATGTTGTCTCCTTACGTGGAACATCATTTTCACTGCATATTAGCAGCAAGGGGAGAGGTGGCAAGAGCACTTTGCTCAATCTCCCTTGAAATTCATTCCAATAGACCAATGTGCAGTTGAAAGAAGAATATATAAAGCCTACATGATTTCAAGACTAGCAAATATGAAGGATTCAGTTGTTCAATCAACAGAATTACTATTAAAACTTTATGATGGTGTAATTGTAGGAAGACTACCAAATTCAGAAATAGGTAGCATAATTACAGCAAAAACATTCAAGGATGAAAACAAATGAGAAGTGTTCAACAGGTTTTTTGCTTATGGATGTGAGTTTAACAGTTGTGGCAATATATGAAGGGTGGATTCTTCACAATAATGCAGTCAAAACAGCATAGATAAAGATCCTACAAATAAGAATGACGAAGCTTAGCTAGTTATCTTAGGGAAAGGTTGGTTGGCCAAAAGGAAAGTCCTTTGATTCTTAAGTCAAAAAATAAAAAAGCACACAATCTTCTTCAGCATGGAAAACTCAGTGCTATCTTTCACGAATTGATTAGAATAATACCTCCACAAATATAAAATCAATTCCTCCAATCAGGTCAACTTGCTTAATAATAAATAATGGGGAAGTTGAAACAGCTTTCTCAGGTGGTTCAGACACTTGATAAAACATGTTTGTCATCATGCAAATAAGCTTGCAATGAACTATCTGTGCCCAAGAGTTTCTTCGACTAATCTGCACGAGTGCCTTAATAACCTGTGAACAAAGAATTCAAAGCTAAAAATAAAAGTTTTCCCATAGACCAAATACACAAACAAATGGAAGAGGGAGAACTAATTTCCCACACAATGAGAGAAATGGAAAAGTAAGTACAAATAAGAAAGAAACAGGGAATCTTTTAATAGTTAGTAGCGTTGAAATATAAAGCTTTATCAACGACACAATATTATATCATATACTACTTCAATTAATCATGAATTTTTCAATTTTTACTTGGTTAGACCTACCAATAATTTTATACTTAAATTTGATCCCTAACATATAAGCAAGGGACAGGGAAACAAAAATAATAACCAAGGCGCACCCATAAATGTTAGTTGGGTACAATAAGGCCATAAAACAAGCATTCAAAATTCACGTAATGAAATACTTGAGCTTTAATGCATCAAGGGTTTTGAAACTATAACCTCATGGATATAATAATACCATGTCGGAAATCATTTTCCCAAAAATATCAAGCACATAAGATGGTCCAAAAATAGTTTTATACTTTAGCATGGGAGTTCCACCATATCATTATTTCAAAAGGAGTTTGTGTACTGTAATTGGATGGAACTCCGTAAATTGTGATAGTTTACTAGATATTTGCAGGAGTACTCCACCTTGAAATTATGCAGATAAGGGCACACGTCTTAGAATTACAAGTTCCAATATGTAAGAAGAGAATATGAATAATAGTAGCTTGATTTTATGGGAATTACAAATTACACTATACAGCTTTTAGATGGTGAAAATTTCAATAAAAGATCTTTTAAATATTTCCGCTATGATACAAGAATAAACTTTTCCTTCGAAAATAAGGGATTTGAGCGTTTACGTTGGTATAATCATGATGATCCAAAAAATGTAAATAATTGAGCTCCTATAAGTACAATGAATATGATAAAGGCGAAGAATACAAGGCATTTGCCATAGATGACGAGCAAGTCTTTATACTCAAAAATAAAGGTCTATTGAATAGTTTCAAGCTCTATTGAAGAAAACGCCATGAAATTCATGAGCTAACAATTTAAGATCATTTAGATACAAAAAATTGCACATGTTTTGCCTCAAAAGAACAGTCTTCGAATTAAATAATCACTTTAAGATGGCAATAGGCCACACTCTTACTTAGATAATGCACTTTAAGATGTAACAACTTTAAGATGGTAATAGGCCACACTCTTATAGATGGTGCACAACAATTAAATATGAAATTTAAGGAATTAATCAAGCTTCACCCCACTAAATATTCAATTCTATGATTTGAGGATTCATTAGTATTTCAAACGAGAAGAAATTTACAGCAAGATAACACGCTAGGCATATAAGAGGCATAAGTTAGCTAGTAAAAGGAACATAAACAACATTGAAATAGGAAGGAACTTTCAACCGTGAATATAAGAAAATAAGATATGTAATCATTTGTAAGGTATAAATCAGGGACAATATGACAGACCCCATTTTTGCATTGAAAAGGCATAACTAGTGCAGAGTGTCGTGGATAGATGGCATACAACCAACGAATATCCTTGCGATGAAATCTATTGAGAGGTTAAAGAAAATAAAAGATTGGCGCCCACTATTTCGATAGCCAAGCTTAATTCTCAAGGAGGATATGTTAATGTTGTCAGTGGGAAAAGTCTAAAACATATTGTCAAAAGAGCTTGCCAATATCTTATTGTTAAGATGTATGTGGATTCAAATATTGCTTTGCAACCACAGATATAAGGTCGAGTGGTACGGAAAATGAGTATAAGATGCCCTCTTTAACATAAGGATCCAGAAGTTGTTCGAGCAGAATCTAGGCATTCCTTAAAAACCACTGCATCGACATTACATTTCCGTGAAATGTCATCGGAACTGGGACATGGCCTCCGTGACTGGATGGCGAGCCGGATAGGGGACTGATATTGTTTGTTAGTAATTCTGCTTGTCACCACTCTTTCCAGTAATTTCTATACTGAATCCATCGCATTAAAGTTTCAAATAAAATGTACATGAATTTGAATAAAAAGTGATTTAGGCAAATTTCATCTACCAAATGGTTCTACCAGTCAACAGATTTGAACATGGAATTAACATAATCATTATTTTCTTAAGAAATGACATACTGAAATAAGGTTGTAGATGTACTCACTCTAATATCAAGACCTTTTAATCTGCTCCTCCGAATTTTGCCTCTATCACAGACAAAGTATAGCAAACAGCTTAAGGAAGATGCCCAGACAGACTCTTCTTTCTCTTCAACCTGAGAAACAGTCGTATATCACCGAGGAACTATGATACAAGAGAAGAGATGCAAAATCGATGGCGTGAAGATATTGAAACATATAAAGAAACTTGGAGGTCCCTATGACCAATTCGGTAAAAAAATATATAAATTCAAACAAACAAATATTTACCAACATTATTAGAAATATATTTCATTATTTTTGGTACTAAGCTTGGAGCACATATTCAGTCTAACAAATACACACGTGCACACACATGCAGAGGGACAAAGAAAAACTAATGCAAAATCCACTGAAGACTCTTCTCCGTGAAATTAATTGTAAATTTCAATACAATGGAGCAATCAGAAATTTCAAGAGTAAAGATATTTAACTAGATATTTGATCTCTCATAATCACCATCATTTTTTTGGTTTTTTCATCAGTATGGAGTCCAATGCATCCCTTTCCAATAAGCCTCCCACAGGTTGGGTTGCAAATGCTAGAGTATCATTCTAGCAACAGAAAACATACATGTGTGATTCCATTCACGAGCCAAATTTCTAACCTATGTTACCATGTTATACGGGAACTTATAATTTTAATTTTGAGAAACAAAATTTTAAATTCACTCCAAAAGCATCAAAACCATCACAGAGGCAAAACCAGAATTTACACTGCTCCTAGCAAGCATATCATTTCAAAGCCAATGGGATCACAAATGCGCAGAGGAATAACATAAATGACAGTGATCAATTTTTTTAAATTGCAGTAAACTAAGAGGCAAGAGAATGTCATTGATTCATATAACGGATGTATTTTATGGGAGAAATTGACATATCCCCAGGAAATACTGCAGCTATTAAACATAACTTTTTGCAGAGACATTTAAAGAAAGGAATAAAAAACGAGTGAAACTCACAAGCAATCCATGTCTGATCAAAAACAAGAAATTGCCAAAATTCATCACAGGCGGGTGTAACTATCAGCTAGACTTCACTACATAATCAACTCTATGTTTAGTTGGGGTGAAAAAATATATGAAGAGAACTTGAATACTAACATAACAACCAGGCCTTTTTTGTTTATCAATTGAAAGAGAGAAGCAAAAGAATTTTTTAGATATCTAACTCCAGCTATCTCAATTTGGTTAGAGTAACCACAAATTAGTAACTTCAAGATTATTGGAGCGATTATTACAATAGCCAAATATAAATCAAATCACATCACAGTGAAAAAAAAATTGAATGTCAGTTATGGATATCTTATATCGATGGAAACATGAAGCGATCTATACCCACATCAACCACCAGGGGTAAAAAGGTAAACAAAACAAAAGCAGGTAAAAAAATGGTGGAAAAGAATTAACGAAGCATAAAATCAGTAAAAGAACCTAACCATTTAGGATTTACCTGAACCAGATGAAGAAGAACCTCAAAGAGAATGCCTAAAATCCAACATTCAAACTTGTCAATAGCTGGAGAACTTTCCCTTTTATTGATACTGTTAGATTTTTTCTTCCCCTGTGAGGAAATTTGAGCTCCATTCTCGAAATATACTTCCTTGGAAAGCTCTTCTTCAATCGCAGTGGAACCATCTGGCGCTGGAGGTTCCAATAAATGTGCATGAACACCAAGGTTTAGAATTAAATCAAATGCTCGAGCTTTTGACATCACTCTAGGAGAATTTAGCATGTCCTACAACATTACACATAAAATAAGTAGCTATACCTACATATTCAATATATAACTATCTGTGAAGACCGAAGTACCTCTAGCAGCGATAGAGTGAGAGGAGCAGCAGTCTCAGAATCCAAAACATACCTGCAAAACATGGATAGAAATAATCATCTGAACTATCAAGCCGAGCACCCTTATTTTATGGTATACACAGCTTCGGCTATCACTATTCCCCTCTCTAGACAAAAGGTGATAACTGAATTCAGTCAATTACAGTCCACATCACTGTTAGCAAGTTCTGAACACTTAGTTGCTTATGCTAAATCTAAATTGTTAAAGGTATAGTTCAGTTCTTTTGATATTTATTACATGTTATTTAAGGACAATAAGAAACTATTCAGACCCAAATAAAGGGTCAAGAAAAATCAAAGACTCTAATAACAACATTTTAAAGTACAATGTATGCTGACTCCTGGATTAGCATAATGAAAGAATTATTAATCTAATCTTATTGGATCGAAACATAAGAGCTTTGAAATATCACGCTATCTATCCGTAAAAGTAACACCATTAATCCCCATCAAATCTCAAGAATAATTTTGTTCTTATAACTCACATTCACTCATACAATGATGCACAATCACATATACATGTGTATGTATGAATCACACAAAGACATTTTATCTTATAGATTATGCAGATATAAGCAAATGCATCAGAACATACATGTCGATTACAAGTTTGACAATTACGCTCACAGCGACATCCATTGATGGTCTTCCATTGTGTCTTAACTTAGATGAAATTGTTGAAAAATTGGAAGTTGCTGAAGGTGTCTCCGATTGAACAGCAGCAATAACCTCACATACCTCTACAGGATTCAATCTCAAAGGTTGTTGTTCACTGAAACAATTCAAAATATATGAAGTGTGAGAGCAAGGAGAGAGGGAGATTCAGAAAATTTAACAAGCTCGTTCAAAAATATATACAAACATGGAATGTGATTGAATGAAAATTAAGATTCAGGAATGGCTTTTGAAGAACCATAAAATGTGCACACAACTTTCAATATGCGTGATAAAAAAATGTAAGTAGGCATGCCAACATATGAATATCAACTAAGCAAACAAAGTAGAGTTAAAATCATCCACAAGTAGTAGACCCATAGCACGATGACACGTGTCATTAACACAAATGAAGAAACAATCTTCAATATTTACCTGTAATGACGATATTGAAAAAGTGGTCTTGTGCGAGGGCGGAAGGTGCTCGAATGAGAATCTTCCCTGAAAACACAAGATAAATTAAATAAAATTTCTAGCCACGCTCAAGATAGCATGTAATAAGAAAAATGTGAGTATCACTTAGATATCAACCATCGTATAAAAACTTCTGAAATATATTTAGTCTGAAGGTGAGGTAGACAACATAACTTGATGCGACTGTGGCGAAAATTAGAAAGATAACAGGAATTGATCAAAAGGCTGATACATAGACAGAACAAAACCTACATGCGCTTTAATAGTTCTCTTGTATGCTCACCTCCAAGCCTTACTTGCGTGCTATAACTAAAGAGTTTTCTGTTTGGTTTCCTACACCAATTCCATCAACTTCTTAAGAACTAACTTTCAATAAGGCACAGTTTTTAACAGGTGATTTCTAAGTCATATGTCACAGTGGAAGGCCGAGAACCAGCCTCCCAATGTTTCTCTAGATCATGATAATTATTACGAGTACAACTGTAATCTATGTAAAACACAGGGATACTTGAAATTCAGATCTATGTTTTATTTTGTTTGGAGCGTGATGGGGGTAAATCATCTTTCAGCCATCCGAGCTAAAAGATGTGTTTGACCTCGTAAGGAATAAAGGGAAAAAGTACTAACCGGAGAAGAAAAGAAGATAAATTTTACATAATAATACATATTTGTAGCCAATAAAAACTCCACAGATTCTTTTCACTAAATACACATTATGAGGGGTTTTATAAAAAGTAGAAGATAAAGAACATGAGCTCATAGACTATCTAAATGGTTTGAGGGGTATCACCGGCATATATAATAACACATGTTCAAATGCAGAAGCTTCTCCAAATCTTAATCTCACACCGACCACCGGTAGGCAACTCAAGCAAAACATTCTAAAGATACTAACATCAGCAGATGATTAATGGGCATGAGACCTCATACAGCCAACCACAAAAGTCATGTCCCCTTTAGAATTGACAATAGAAAAAATAAGTCATCATCTAATTATGGCTCTATTAGACTGAAATTTTGGGTCACAATATTTTTTTTTTTTTTAAAAGGGCCACAATATGTTATGAACATCAAAATATGATAAAGGAGGAAGAATGCACATAAATATCATGCACAATGTAATAGAATATATTATCACAACCTGATAAAAAAAAAGAACATATTATCGCAAAATATGATAGCACGAGCATTGAAGGTAAGACCACATTTTGAATTCCAAAAAAATGATCATAGAAATCAAACATGCCAAATTTGGTTGGATACTGATTTGGAGCGTTTCAGTGCTGTGATTGCTCTCAAATGTGAAAAAGCTGAAGCAGAATTGGTAACAGTGGTGAGCAATGATGGCTGCAATAGTTGATCAAGATATCGCATGTCTGCACTCCCAAATATTCTCCAAGCTTCACCCTTCATTTTAGCCTCCATGTCCCCTACAAGAAGAGCTGCTGCGCCTACTTCTAGAAAGTTACGAGAATGCACTTCTTGGGAATTCAGCATAAGTTCACTGTAACCAAGTAGTTAAAGAAATCGTTAAAAGCAAAATCAAGTATCATAATTAGCTGAATACAGCAGCTGGAAAAGAATAGCACCTTTTGGGCAACAGAAGTGATGACTGTTGATCTCCACACCAGCGCCATCTGAAAACATCAGTTGCTATAAAGTCTTCATCTTCAATTTCATCAACTTCTTCAGCAATTGGAGATTCAGAAACAGATGTCACAGATGCATCTTTGCTCTCCAGAGATTCTTTACCATTGGCAGGGTTTAATTGGACACTGAATGATCTGCTTAATAAAGATGACAACGATGGAAGTAATTGTCTTGATGCAGATGGGGCTCCAGCAAAAGCTGCCGGCTGGAATGAACGCTTCGGAACGTGTTGGGCTACTAAAGAGCGAACATAATTTAAGGACTTAACAAGTGCTCCAGTTGCAAAACTTGATACAGGCAAAGGATTAACATTTATAGATGGCGCAGTTCCAGATTGTTGGCTGAAAGAACGTGACCATGGTGCCAATTTACGGTTAGGGCTCATATCACACTCAGCAATTATGCTGACGCAAAAACGATCAATTTGCAGCAATGTCTCCTCACTGGGTTTATATCTGTAATAAATAAGAGGATTTCAGGGTGAGATCATTAGATAAAGTAGTTACATGAGCCAGAGTAAAAAGTTTTTGTAACCCCACTTATATTGCTCTATCATAAAGTACTTTATTTCTCACCATGCTAATCTCTTGTTGTATTTGTTTATGGGTCAAGGGCATAGCAATCACGCGAATTTGATGCATCAAAGTAATTTGGACTCTTTTATTTTTAAGAGATCAATGAGCCTGGCAATGATACTGTAATTGGTCCTCACATAACAAAGTAAAATTGTGGTCCACGTTTTATTAGAAAAGTAAATACATCCAAAAAATTGTCATTGCCAAGCAATGTTGTGCAAGAACTTTTTGAAGCGGCATGTCTGATCTTACGTTGTCCATATAACCACATGCACATTCTTGCAATTTTCAACTTCCATATATATGAAGGATACTTCCTCTTAGTTTGCATCAAATGTAGTGTTGAACTGTGACAAATTATACATATAGCATATCTTCTTATGTTGTGAATCTGAGCAAACTCCAGAAATAGTAAAATATAATGTATAAATTCTCATGTGCGAAGTCTCCAAAGGACGGAAATTGTAAAATGGTAAGAGGATATCACCTTAAAAGATTTCGTTTGAGAAGTGATACACACCTCGCAACTACAGCTGGACTGCTCATACAGAGAAAGAAATAAGTCTCACACTATAAATACAAAAAATAATGAGGTCAATCTCCAAACTACTATGTAGCCAAGATATAAAAGATTAAGAATGAAACATGTGTAGCAGACAATTGAATTAAAAAAATATATAAACATCAGTGATCATAAAGAATAGCATAGTCCGCGGTCCAATCTACAAATTCATTGCAATAAATATAAGATACTGGCAGAATACCATTAAAAGAACCATTTATTGAAGTAACAACCAGAAGCATGGCATTAAAAATGTTAGCATACCTGCGCTCCCTCTCTGCAAGTGTGTGCTCTAGAATCACCACATATGCCAGGTCTATCGTAGTATACATTGCCAGGTATTCCTGCCATTAGAATAACAAATCTGTATCATACACAATTACTCACCCTTTCACCTCCGGGAACATATCTATCAGAGGATAAATCTGAAGAGTAAATCAAAGTAAAATGACACGACTATACTGAAGTGAGGTCTAAATAAAGAGAACTCAGATATGAACCTATGCAATATCAGAAACTATATTCCAGCACAAGGGACAGTCGGTAATATATGGGTTGTACTTTTATCGAATGAAACAAGTTAACATCCTTTGTTAAGTCAAAAGGCATGAGGACATGTAATAGCAGGACTGATTGGTGTCACGATTTGGATAAAAAGTTCAATTCAAACCAATATCTTTGACAGAAATCTGGACTGCTGTCAGTACGTCATTTACAAAGTCATGCACTGAAACAGTACATGTCTACTAGAACTAGACATCCTGTACTTAAGCACATCTTGGCTGTTTTACCATAAATTATTCGGTCTCATCGGGGATACAAGTCACACAAGGTAAAATAAATCGCACAAAAACGGTATCAACACCACAAAAAGAAAATTTTAACTGTAATTATAGGTAAAAGATACATTCAAGATTTACCCATGGTATCTTGATCAAATGTATTTTCATGAAAAAAAATTCCTTTTTTACAATCCACAACCCCGAAATCAGTCCCCAGCTTAATTCACTAACTAAAACACATCCTCTACAAAAAAATCCACAATGCACCCTCAAATCACAATTTATCCCGGCAAAATACCAAATATTAGGGGCAAGAAAGCACTACTTTATTCGAGTAAAGAACAATAAACAAGATCTGAAAGTAAACGATAAATTGAGTGAGAAGTGTCATGTATCCAAACCCGTAACGTCCGGGATGCTTCGAGATTCGTTGGAGCGGTAGTGGACAAACAATCCGCGACAGCTCGACGTAACGGCTCCGGAGGCTTTTTTGAAGAAGAAGATCTCAGCCTAGACACTCCGCCGCCGCCCAATTGCATCCTGAAGCTGGCTGGGCTTCTCGATGGACTGTAACTGCTGGACATCATGGAAAAAACTAATATAATAATACAGTTTGCCACTCTGGGTGGAATTTATATATTTAACAGCCTGTCTCATTTTTTATGCATTTGTTTATATATATATATATACGTACATGTGTGTGTCTACTTTTTTTTATTTTTTTGAAGACTAAATTAATTTATGGTATATTAAATCTTGAATGTTATAAAATATATTTGCATAACAGTTTTCAGATAAATCAAATAAAAAAATAGTCGAAAAATTAAATATTTTAATCATATAGTTATATGTACAAAATATAATGCTTGTTTTGAGTGATACGATTATTTGGGTGGGGTAAGGGAAAATGTTATTGTGCCGCGCTTGAGATACTAAAACATCAACAATTAAAATAATATATTCTAAATGAAATGTATCATTTTAAGGGTTGATGCGTAAATTTTCTATCGCGTATACATTCCCAATACACAGTGAATGCAAAAAGTAATCATCAGATTCGAAGTTTGGAAGCTGAGTTAAAAGACATCAAAATACAATTTTTATCAATTCATTTATAGGTTCGTCCATATAATATATCTTTAATTTTTTTTGCGACATTAATATTTTAAAGATCACTCAATAGTAATGAGGAAATAATAATTATTAATTATTTCTGAGGAATATTTTTAAACATAAATCGTGCATACTAAATAAAAAAATTTATAGAATAAATATATATATTTTTGAAATAGACATTTTGAATTTTCTGTACCAAAAATATATTACTCTCAACGCTCGAATCCTATCTCATTTAAGATAAGAAATATCAGTACTACAAACCTAAAATAGCACATTAGAGTGATCTTTAATCATATTTTACATATATACCCCATTAACTTTTAGTTATCTAAGATTGGATTATATATATATATATATATATTGTATGTATTATTATTCGATTTTTCACTATAATCAATCCATGCTCAAGAGAAAGTGACATGGACACCTAAATATTAGATTGTCGTTAGGTCATACGGTCTCTTTACCCGGTTTATTTGATCTTTAAATGCATCTCAACATTTAAAATGATATATTATACAATCAAAGAGATGGTTAGTTCAAGATGTTGAACAATAAAATTTTGATTTGGAAAAAGCACTATTATTAATTAATCAAAAGGCTGGCCAGAAACAAGTATCGGGGTGGACAAAAGTTTGATTAAAAGAGCGAGCTGTACAGCCCGTTTACAGCTTAGGATTACCTATCCCATACAAAAAAAAAAAAAAATTTACATCTTCAAAAGTACGAACTGGATTCAAGACATCACCTTAATATAATATAAGATTTACCCACCTTTGAAATTTATTTTAAGCCCGGACCAACAATCAAAATATGCCATGAGGAGCTCAGAACCATCCACCAAAGATTTAAGAAACAACGGAACAAAATAGAACGTTACCATTGCATACAACACTGTCCATCTATTTGCTAGATGAGTCCCCAGATCGCAACTCCCTCTCGAGCTCGTCGAATTCCCACTCACCGATTTCTTCTGTCGAGTAATCGTGATGAACCTTGCCAAATTCAGACTCCAGCTCTACCAATTCTGCTTCGGTGTCAAGCACGTGCTCTGGCTTCAGCGGACGAGGCTTTTGGCAATCGACGACCCCAAGTGTCTTTGCAGTTTGGTCTGTGGATTGTGGAACATTTTCTTCCGACTTCCCACGAGGAGATGTGCCTGTCTCGTTGGTGGGGTTTTCGATTTCTAGATTAGGTCTCTCAATGGACTCGAATTCCTGTCTTAGCTTCTCAATATTGTTGAATAGCTCTTTAACCTTGGGATTTTCTTTACTGAACGGTCCAAAACAAGAAATTTAGCAATAGTAAAAAATGTGGGAAACATAAGAATTTTGTAGATTAGACCTGGAGATTTTTGCTTGTTGAGCATAGAATTGCTCTCTGATGTTGTCCACCACGCTGAAAGTAGTAATGATCTGTAATAAATAAAAGACACTTAACTTCGGTAAGTGTTAGTCTAAATCTTGGCACGCTCGTATCGGATTTACACATTGGGATAACAGAAACACGATGCAAAAATACTGTGAAACTTAAGTGGCTATCTTAAAGATATTGATGCAGTGGTTAATATAAAATCAAGAAGCATTGTTTTTACCCTAGCTTCATAATCTAGGTATTCCTCCTCAAGATTTCTCCTTGGGTTCAACATATTGGAATTATCGGTTCCTGTATCATGAGTTAATGCTGACCTGTAAAGGTAGAAAAAAGGCACTTGGTCAGAATTTGGAACCATAATCTACAGCAAGTATAACATGAGGCAATACCCTTGAGTTAAGGTCTTTAAATTCTCGACATATTTCCCAATACGATCAATAGGATGTCTCAACTCTTTCTGCATAGAAAAATAAGAGAGTGTGAGTATGGTTCAGAAACTTTTGTAAGAACTGAAAAGGATATTTGGCTCGAGCATCAATCATTGAAGGGGAAACTAATAGGCACCTCGTAAGAAGAGAGCAGCTGAGTAACTACGTTTACAAAGTAATCTTCATGTCTCTCCAGTTCAGCACTTTAAAACGTTAGTCATAAAATTAGTATCAATTACTTCAAATATTCTGATAGAGATCATATAACTTTTAAAGGATTAATTCAATGATGAAACTATCACGTTAGTCATAAAATTAGTATCAACTACTTCAAATATTCTGATAGAGATCATATAACTTTAAAAGGATTAGAACAATGATGAAACTATCAAAAGTTATGTAACAGAAGTTCAAATATAAATTAAAGTTTAGCGGTATCAGTCCGAAAGCAGATGCTCTCAACGTTCAGAAACATACTTGGTATCCTTCTCCTTAGAATCGGTATATGAACACCGAAGAGACCAAGCATCCTCCAAAAAATTGATCCAAGTAACAAGAACATTTACTTCTGCTTGACATGAGCCAATGGATCTTGATAGCTCATCTTCCTACGAAGTTGTAAAGACATATATAATGTCCAACCAAACAATTGGAAGGGAAAATCGAACCCAACAGCAACAAGTACATGCACACACAAATTTTATGCATGCGGGGGACTACATAACAATCATAGAACAGTATGGCAGACCTTAGTTTTTAGATGGGCGACAATCTGATCATTAGCTTCGAAGAATTTATCCCTCTCTTCCATCACATTACGATAACGAGCTTGAGCGGCAGATAAGGAGATATTAACCTAGTAATTAAAATAATTCTCACAGATTATTCATAATCAAATGCATCATGAGAAAAAGAACAACATTGGTCTCGATACTTCAAGATAGCATGACAGTGCCTTTTGCAAAAGGTGTCAAATGCACATGGATTTTGTGATTTCTTACAACGGTCAAGGTCCTACGCAGTAAGCACAGGAGAGATTCAATCAGATGAGACCCAAGAACAGTTCGCATATGAATTCAATTTTGAAATTTTCAACATAATTTGTTAACAAATGATAGATACTTGGGAACTGAGCACGAGCACGAGCACGAGCACTAACACAACAGATTTAAACAAATGAAAGAAGCAATAAAATGGAGGACAGGAAAACATCAATCACATCAAATTGGCCTTCACAAATGGTGTAAATGAAAAGGGATTCTTTTTATTTAAGTATGTGAAAGCCACAGTTAGCGAAATTCCAGCAGGTATGAAAATACCAATCAAAACATCATAGTAAGGGAACTACGATTGCACAGACCTATTTCAAGCTGACTGCATTTTTTGTCACTTGCAAACACACACACCGTTTCTACCAAAAAGAAGGTTATGATATGTGACTTCACTAAAAGAAACTATCTTTTAACA
This sequence comes from Haberlea rhodopensis, assembly GCA_907163345.1. Classification (NCBI taxonomy): domain Eukaryota; kingdom Viridiplantae; phylum Streptophyta; class Magnoliopsida; order Lamiales; family Gesneriaceae; genus Haberlea; species Haberlea rhodopensis. Next base: position 7,847,586 of record CAJQUN010000013.1, read on the forward strand.
TAAAGTACCACATGCTTCACATGGAAGTAAAGAACTAATGAAAACCAAGACTTTATTGATGCACATGCATTCAAACTTTAAATATCTTTAAGGATCATTGGTCTTGTTTGACCAGTCATAGAAAACTTCATTTGATCCTTCCAAAATAAACTATTATCAGAGTCCTAGAGGACCTTGGTACTGATGTTTGGACAATATTTGAAAATATGCTATCCAACAACTTGCTTCACACTTATCAGTTATCACAGGGGAACCACCAAACTCATACGAACACAAGCATAGCTAAAAACAAAAAATAAATTGCGAGGATATACAGAGGAAAAGTTATGCATTTGCCGTTTTGGCAATACACGGTGTCTTTTTTTTTTATAAAGAAAATAAAATCTAGACCTTTTTCAATTCAGCTTCAAGTTCATTTCTCTGTTTCTCAAGATCAGATATCTCAGCTGCTAGTTCCTGGGAAAGGACAATCAAGACAAAATAACCTATTTGCTTAGATAAAGCAATTTGACGAAGTACTCACACCCTGCATAAACCAAATCAGGGAAATAAAGTTTCCATGATGATCAACACTATATCTCATCATTAACATGTTAATCTCTTCCTACCTGGAACAAAAATAAAATAACTATTGAAGGGCAACGCCGTATCAAACATCAGAAATGGATCGATAGAATTGGACGGAAGGTCCAACGCGATACTTAGCATCATTTGTTAATGTCCAAGAAACTTTATCTGATGTCCTTTGATAACATGTAAATACTTTTTTTTTTAAATGTTTGATGGTTCGAGGATTTCATACACTACACGGAGAAGGAAAAGTTCTCTCATCCTGCAAATGGTCATACTGACGAAACAAAGGAAGTTACCACAATAGCTGCAGTTTCAAATTACCTATCCATTTCTTTCAATACCATAACTCGCATATTATCCTATAATCCTTTTGACAACCCATCCTATTAAATTGATATAGAACTTTAATATATACACTTTGCACAGGCACAAAGTGAACCATCAGGACCATATATCAGTCAAGCAAGAAAATCAGGTGCTAGCAGTGAAGAACGGAGCTTTCAAACATCATCAAATTTTAGGCATTGGCATCTCATGGTGAGATCTAATGCAACCCATATATCTTAGGAGGAACTATTCATTTAGCATCTGGCAGGAAGAATTCAATTACTTAAATACAAAACAAATATGTCACATACCATGGACATCTAAGATTCGTTCGCCAAAGTCAATAAATCTTATTTTCTCGACAATAGACCTCATTTTCTTTTTGCCTTGTGATACCAGTTCCTCAAAAATGCATGTGAAAGCATTTTTATCCCCATGCATGAAAACAGATTCATGCAAAGACTAACATTTCTGGTGTATATGTAAATCTTATTATCTAAAATGACAGAACGGAACTTCCACTTTGATTTTCCATACTTCTGCCTAGATCATGTAGGAACAAATACCTTTTCTATTTCACTAACTTCACTTGCTTTGCTCACACGGAATTTTAGAGCCTCTTCTTTCTGAACTCTGCCAAAAGAATTAAGGAAACCATTGACTCAGAAAATAGTAACACATAAACATCAAACAAAACAAACCATCTAGGAATTTTCACATCAAAAAGAAATGGATAGATCCTATGGGAATTTTTACATCAAAAAGAAAAATGAACAGCACATTTTTTTATGTAGAAAACCTGTGATCAGCGATGCGCGTCTCAGATTTTGACGAGGAGCTGGAAAGAGATTCCGATAAGACTTTCAACTTATCAACCTGCCAGTGCTAAGAAGACTACTTAACAAAGGTAGACAAAAGAGTTGCATAAGAATTTTTATAGATATTGGAGAAAATTCCAATGAAAATGATTCTTCAAGCACGTGTAGAGGTCAACAAAAGCAACAAGGCAAAGCAGCATCCAATAAAGAACCCATCCAATAAATATGCTTATAAAAACCTACATTGGAAGGGACGTTGTACTTAAAAAAGCAAAAAAAAGAGAGCCACCTAGCATGTAAAATATAACTAAATTATTTACAGGAAAACTGATGATAAATGAAAACGGGAAGATGCCCCATTCACCCTTAACTAAAGCTCCAAACAAAATGCTGCTATGAAAAGGACACAAATATTGTTTAACAGAAGGCATACGATAAAAAATTGTACCTTCTGAGCATGAATTTCAGTTGTATCTCCATATTTAAGAGCAGCCTTCTTCAGTAGGAGCCCTTACAATCTGGAACAAGCTCTGATATGTGCAAGTGCCTCTTTTAGACCCTAAAGGGAAAATAAATAACAAGACATATGAACTCTCAGTCCTCAAAACACCATCCTGCTTTTATTTACGTCAAAATATCCTCCCAGGAACAACTAAATTCATAGTATTAATTATTGAATTACGTCGCATTTTGACATGATGCTAAGATGGTCTTCATGACTGTAATTAGGACCATAGCTGCTATATTGTCAATAAATTTAAATCTTAATCTCAATACCAAACTCAATACCCTTTCAGTAGAGCACTTAGTCCATTATATAGTATAAAATTACATGTCTAAGAATTAACCTAAAAATCCCTAAGATTCTGCTAAATCTGCTAATTACCATATATTACAAATGAAATAATATCATATCAAATCAAATATTTTGATATACAACTAATATCCTTAACAACACCATCAAATTGATGCTAGTCAATCAAAAAAACATCAATTTGTCAATCCAAATAATTTGCCTCAGAAAAATCAACACTCCAGTCGGGTAAATCCGTAGCAAACACTTGTGCAAAATACGTCTCGCACCGCGACAAAAGTATAAACACACAACACCCGTGCAAGGCTGAACGCACAACTACCGTGCAAGGTTCAAACGCACAACAGTCGTGCAAGGCTAAAACACACAACTACCGTGCAAGGCTCAAACGCACAACTATCGTGCAAGGATTCCGCAAACTCCGCGGTAAAAGTACCGATCAACACAACAAATCAGAAGAGATGTGGTCACCCAAGTCCCCAAATCGAGCAGAATCCTCAAAACAAAGAATTATTCCGGAAGAAAAGATAAAGACAACCAGCAACACAGCCACCGCATGCCTGGAACCAGAAATCACGACACAACTGTTGCTCAGAACCGCCGCGCGCTCGAACCCAGAAACGCAAAACCCTAAAGTGTGAGACACACAATAGGGCAGAAATCCAATGAAGAGAAAAAAAAATCGCAAAAGTGGAAAGCTGTCTGTGAAGAGATGAAATCAACAACAAAAAATGGACAAAGACCCACGAAGATGACAAACCCTAGCAGCCGTCGCTAGGGTTGAAACCTTACATCGCCGCTAGGGTTTGCAGCGATAGCCGGTGAAAGAACCTTCAAACTATTTTTGGCTCAGATAACATGTCAATAAATCTAAATCTTAATCTCAATACCAAACTCAATACACTTTCAATAGAGCACTTAGTCCATTATATAGTATAAGATTACATATCTAAGAATCCCTAAGATTCTGCCAAATCTACTAATTACCATCTATATTACAAATCAAATAATATCATATCAAATCAAATATTTTTATATATAGCTAATATCCTTAACATATATATCCAAGAAATTAAGTACAAAGTATAAGAAAAAACCCTTCAAATTTTTCTAAAAGTATCATCTAACATTTCAATTAGCTCTAAGTTGGGCTCATCCTTGTTTGACAAGTAAAGCATGTGACGTGAAATTAACGGTGCCTAATTTCACGCAAACTATCAAACAAAATTATGTTTTAACCAGCAAAAGAAACTCTTATGCGATAAAACAAAATGTGACAGGTTCTTTCCTTGACCCCAAGTTGTCTTATAGTGTTTGGTCTACTAAATTGTTTTCACAGTAAGGTAAAATCTTCCTGATTTTTATACTTAAACTTTTCACTGCAACTAAAGCCAATAAATATTAGAACAGATAGACCTTCACCTACTCCATCCTTGGGTTCAGAATAGTAGGATTGGAACAGCCCAAGCAGAATTAGCACCCCCCCACCCCCACCCCCCCCCCCCCCCCCCAAAAAAAAACAGCTGTGTGTTGGCTGATAATTGATAAAGATAACAGAAGCAATAATGTATTCTTGTCTTTCCTACCCTATGACTAGTGGGTCAATTACTGGAAAGATAAACTAAGACTTTACCAACATACCATAAGGATTATCACGGAAACATCCTATATGTGACAGGTCAATATTTTCTCAATTGCCGAAGGCAGACAAATAAAGGCCTCCATAGAAGCAACATTCAACTACCGTTATAAATTTGTAAGGACTCTTGTAATAAACTCTCAATCTCCATCATGATCATGTTTTCTTGAACTCTGCCTGTATCTCTTGCAGGTTTGATCAAGAAGATAACTCCACAATGCTTCGGAAAATGGTCAAGTGCAGATAAGCAGCAACAAAATTGAATATTTTTCTGAAGCTAATACAATTATGTGAATCAAAGGAAAATATTTTTTAGATATATTTAACGTAGAATAACCATGACAACATAAATATGAGGTAATGGCTTATGCTTGGAGACCACCGTATCACACTTTCATAAAGAAATGCATGGAGAAAGTGTTTCAATAAAACATAAACATTAAGTGCATACATAACAATTAAGTTCATAAACAGCCATCATTCTAGTTTGGGAACTGTAAGATTATAACTGATTAAATGCAAAAGAAAATTTTGATATAGGAAGCAATTCGAGCTATGAAATAGTCCTGTCAGACTGATTTCCCACAATTGTAGTGCACATCTTACTGAAGAAATAGTAATGCATCACCTAAAAATGATGCTACAAATATTTATTAAGAAAAATAGGTAGATGTAACCAAGTTTACCTCTATTGTCAGATCAGAGTCCTCTTTAAATTTTGTCTCATGACCATCACCAACATGCTTATGTGATGCTCTTAATTCATCAAGTTGTTTCTTCAATGTGGAAACTTCGGCATCAATTCTGTGTGCAGGCACACAGGCATAACCAAAACGTAAGTAAAAATCTAACTTCGCTTTTGGAAATTCTATCCTCTACAGTAGACATTTATATTCGGTCAAAGGTAGCTAGGGTCTATGTCAATTGGGTAGAACCAAACAAAATGCAGTTCAAGCTTTTAATAAACTGAAATTTAGCTTGAGTTTAGTTCGATTTTTCATCAAGCGGATCTCAAATAATTTTTAAATGCATAAACACAAGTAATAGAAGTTAATGTTTGAGAGTTCTAGCAGTAATGTGGGGCCAAATTCTACAAATGCACCGCAAGGCATTTCACAACTAGGAAAATGCATTAAGCAGTGATTTTCATATTTTTTACTGAGGTTTAGTACTCCAAAGCAAATGCCCTTTTCATATTTTTGCCAAGTGGCAATTGTTAGTCCATATACCGGATATAAGCAGTTATTATTCATCATTACTGACAGAGCATAACACTGACTTCATAAGAACAACATTGATCATTAAATCCTTTACATTTCACACATTTTACAAGGTGATATAAAACTAGATACAAAAACACTACAAATATTTCTTTACCTTGGCATTCTTCCAATTCTATGGAGAAAATTTTACACCAGTTTTACTGTTGACATCATAAATTATGGTGTTGTCGCTTTACGAAAACAGCAGAAGTAGCACATGTTTCGTAACAAGTAACATTAATGAATCAGTGGCTTTCTGCTTAAGATATACAAGACATAGAATTCAACTGTGCAGATCCCCTCCCCACTCCCACCACACACACTGCAGAACTTCATTTTCACCGTGAACTGGAGACTCATGCAACATACTGATTCAAAATTTTGTATCAGCAAAAACACATAGGAGAAGGAAGCTAAAATAATTAGTGTTCTCTAATACCTTCGAATATCAGCATTGACCTTCAACCCCGTTATGGCTCCTTCAGCAAACTGAAGCAACTCCTCTCTCTTCACCTACCACAATAATAACAACTTACTTATTAACCGCTTGATCACTTCAAATACATTGGATGCAATCCAAAGTCATGACTTACTCTCAGGGATCATATTCTAAAAATCAAAATTAAAGGTCTCATTCCAATTTTCGTGAATGAGAATACTGGTGCACGAAGTACAGTTGGATATATCTGACAGTGCAAGACAAGGAATTTTAATGGTGAAAAATTCGCAAACATATTCCTTTTAAATTATCAGCATTGGTTTGTGAAAAAAGATATAATAATTTCAACCCTCACCAAAACTTCATCTTCGTAGCTGGAAAAAGCTTTCGCAAGATCCTGAATGCTGCTCACAATCGCATTATGCGCTTCTTTCCCTCCCATGAGACATAAACTATAAGCTCGCAATGAAAGTAAAAAAGATCACGCAAATTCATATTTCACCTCATGTTCTCTAAGAACAAGCTGGGACCCATAAAGCATTATCTCAGATTATGAAACACTTACCTAAATAAGTCAAGGAGTAAAGAAACTTCATCTTCATTCGGGGCTTCGAGAATCTAACTCATATAAAAGTTGATCAACTCCAGATTTACAATTTATAAATATCTCAGCTATGTAGAAAAAAACATACAACATTGAATATCAAGAAAAAGTTGCATTTCTGAACTTTAAACATGATTATTGTTTTCCAGGACAATTGTTGCTGCAACTTCTCTTATGAGAGTTTCTTTTAACCCAAAAGGGTGACAGCGCCACTATCATGAATCGTTCACCCAACAAAAGGACCAAAATTACTTTTAGTTTATGAAGAGTAGAAAAATCAATTTCAGAGAAAAAAAACATCTGATCTTTTCACCAAATTGAATAATTATGATTTAATTCACCTACCATACAGATGGATATTCCCTCTAAAGCCTGGCTGTAAAGAAAGACATCACGAAAAGTCATTGGCTCACCCCCAATATCTGAATCGTAATACAATACCTGTCAATTTTGCAATAAATTAGGCGACATAACAACTTCAGATCCCTGATAACTCAGTGTCTAAAATTAACAATCAGAAACAGATCAACTGACTTAATATTTTCCAAAAAAAAACTAAAAAATAAGAAACAAATAGAAAAACTGAAATAGGCAAAAAAAAGTAAGAAACAAATAGATCAACTGAAATAGGCAAGCTATTCAACAACATTCGAGCCATTAATAAGTTACTATATGAATAGTTAAACTCCTTATACCAATCAAACAACAAAAACTTCACTTTGGCCCTATGTCCAGCTCATCCAAGCCGGGATGGTTTCTTTAAGTAATGAAGCATTTGTGGCTGCTGAAGTGGGATTAGCATCTAACACACTTACTTATTGGAGATTTTCTCCCTCCATAATTTTCATCTGTCGGTGTAGAAATTAAATCTTCAAACAAGTAGCCACATTTCTCGAAATCTATCCAAGTATGTCATGCAAGCATGAAGGATATCAATAAGGATGTTGGTGTTTCTCCACATTCAGATATTCACTTTATCTAAGCATATTGCCTAATATTCAAGGGTAAAGACACCTATGCGGCATGTGTGCTTCGTTCTATTTCAGTGTGAGATGAAGAACAAAAGTAGATAAGCTGGAACAGAGAATGAACAAATTTTGCCTAGTGCAATAGAACAAATATAGTACAGTTCGGAATCACTGAGCTGACCATGGCCCGTCTTCGTGGACTTTCCTTTGACTCTTCAGAAAGTTGATTAAGCTCATTGATCTTTTGTTTATCTTCAGGTGATATTCCAGACTTGCTCTCAATTGCTTTAAGTACAGCTAGCCATCTCCTCATCAATTCAGCTCTTCCAGCTCCTCTACAAGAAACAGAGGCCTCCTCCAACCTTTTCACAGCATGTTTGAAGCTTTTGAAATTCCGACCACCCTAACGAGAAAAAATGGGAAATATACCAGGTGAATAGAGGCCAAAAGATGAAAGCCATTATAAAAATACGAAAAGAACCACCTATAATGCAACAGACGATATTTTTCCTCTTGGGTTGGGCTGGTGAACAATGCTGATGTACGTTAGGCAGAACCCGAACAAACACCCGAACAAACGGGCAGTAATATGTAACTAACTTTCAACATCCCATTTCATCCCAAAACGAATGCACACGAATGAGTCCATAAATTCACTCCTCCATCTTACTAATTCATGTAATTAAAGCGAAAAGAATGAATCAGACAACTTACAATGCGATCTTGGATGAGTTTGGCACCCTCAGTAACAGCTTGACCGGCATGATGAACGACGGAATCGGCGTAGTTTTTTACTGTACGAGTGAGGTTATTCTTGTTGCCCACCTCCACCGCCTTGTTCACCGCCGATCGCAGCCACGACATTGTGTCGGTGAAGACCGATTCTTGAGTTCAATTTCCAATCCGAATAGCTAATTTTCCTCGCGCTCTCGCAATACGGAGACTACGTGCTGATTGATATCGTGCATTCGGCAATATGATTGGTATTTTTTGAGGGCTTTCCACCGCTTCGCCGGAGATTAAGTGCTCTTTGTTTTGTTTATTATCATGCGTTGAATTTCAGATTTCTTGCTGGGGTTGCTTCCGCTTCAAGTGATTATATTAACTATGGGCTAGAAATTGCACTTTAGTCCTGATATTTGTATTGGTTTGACTTCTAATCCTTACAAGGCCATATGCTTTGTATTATTTGCCCAAGTATATACATATATAGTAAATAGAGCACCCATCCACGAGCCTGATATACGCAGGGGCGAAACCAGGATTCTATACTAGGGTGGGCTAAACTAAATTAAAATCATAATATTTTTATATGAAAAAAATTCATTGATAAGAAGAACAATGTATCACGATACTTAATAAATATAGTTTATCATAATGATTAATATAACAATCAAATGAACAAATTAATAGTAAAAAAATTTAAAAATAGAGTGCAGTGTATAAACAATCGGTATTAAGCATGAAAAAATGTATAAAAATTTAAAAGTTTAAATATCAAAATGCTACAGTGGTTAAATAGTTTAAAATTTAAAAGCTCATATATCAAAATGCTACAATGGTTAAATAGCTAAATTTCCTATAAGGCAAAGGAAGATGCCGATTTTTATTTAAAAAATAAACTTATTTACTAACTTTAAATAAAATTAAATTTATTTGGATTTTGACACGATTTTTTTTATTATATATGTACGAACTTGGGTTATTTTACTGTGGATAAAATACATTTCATATTGGGCTTTTCAAAACAAACTCAAAAAAAATATGATCAATGTAAAGATTTTTTTCTAGAAACTCTCGGCACATTTTTTTAAAACAACAATGTTGGCATTTAATGAGACAGTAAAGTGAGAAACTTTTTTAAATATTTTATATGCATTATTTGAGGGTAAGACCCATTAATAATGCTGATGTAGAATCACTTCTCTGTGCGCCACAAATTCTTCTCCTCCAACCAGCTCTCTTTCTGTAATTTTGCAGATTTCTTCTTTCAGGTTAAAAAATCACTCTGAAAAGAACTTTTTATCCCTAATCACAAACTCTTTATTCATCTCCCTATAAATTCTTATTCAAAACTTTTGGTTTTTGAAATCAAAAGCAACAATCAATTTCTCTCTTCCAATCCCCACTTCACGATATGCAGGTTCTGGTTCAATATGAAAAATAAAGAAACCATGGCATACTACATAGGGGCCAGCCTGGGCTGAAGCCCAGGCTAGCCCCTTGTATGTTTCGCCCCTGGATATACGGGTAAAATATTTGTAAGATAATATAATAAAGTAATAAGTTAAAATCTATAACTTGGAGATAAATGTGATGAAAACTTAACGAAAGTCTGCTCTAAATATGTGTACGCCATGATCGCATCCGAATTTATCTGATGATTCTGATGAACGAACTAGGGAAAGATCACCTTCTTATGTTTGATTTGACAAACTTAGGGATATCAAGGTTACCTAAAAATAATAATAAATATAGCACTTGTGATTCGCATACAATAATTAAGCATGTTTTTTGGTTAATATAGTTTTTTAAAAAGAGTATTTATAATTCGTTATAATATTAATTAGCATGCATACAATATATTGTAATTTTAAATAAACATAATTTTTTTATATAATGATTTATTAACTATATGTACACAAAACCATTTTTTAAATTATAACTTTATTTAATAACCAATTAAACATGATATCGGAGTAGGTTTTCCATGTGATTGGTTATTTCACTTGCAAGCTCACCGTAACCCACGTTATCAATCCATGTGTTTGACTTATATAATGTCACACATGAAAGGTCGTGTTGAGAATTGTCATACATTGAAAATTTACAAGTCATGATAACTCTTTATAAGATATACAGGAGTTATTATACTCATTTTCAATTAGTTTTGAGTGGAACTCCATATATATATATGAAGTAACAGAAGATAGCATTTTTTTTAACATCAACCAAATTTATTAAAGAGCGGAAAAGTCATGCGACACAAAGGAATACAAAAAGAAAATTGCTCTATAAGCTAAACATGGGCCACTATATTGACCGATCTATGACAATACTGAACTACAAAACTAGTATCAACATCACAAAATATCTTAATCTCCGAAATCAGTGATGCATAAGGATATCAAGGGGAGGAATTGTTAATAGAATAGAATTTTAGTAGGCGGATTACTCAAAACAGTGAAACACATTTTTTTATATATATCCAAAAGTAGATGGTTTAGACCAATAAAAAAATGTAGATGGTTCAGTAATTGAAGTTTAGAATATATTTTGACAGAGAAGTTTGATAATAAAAACTCCTGTGTTATATATATATTAGCGGCCGACGCACACGCGTTACATGTGTAACGTAATAAATAAATATTTTGTATTGGATATGTGTAATACTTTGCGCATCATATCACAATTTTTAAAAATTGATGAAGGGATTCCTTTTTTTTTTTTTTAACTGGAGCAGTTTTGGAACATGGAGGGAGAGATGTGATGTTTTTTTTGTTTTACCTTTTTGCCCCTTAATAATAAAAAGCCAAGTCATTTGTTTGGACATATAAGTAATTTGACATTGGTTTATTTAGGACTGACCAAAATAGTTATTATAAGGGGTTTACACTTTATAATATAGTATAGATATAACACAAGTTTAATAGGAAACACATAATCATTCAGGTTTACTTATCCCTCTACATTAAATTCCAAGTATTTCAAAACTTACCTTCTTTTGTTCTTACTCCCCACCAACAAGGTGAAGTAGAAGAGAACCCTAAAAAAGAAACCCCAGGCCACAGTAACCCACAAACAATCCCATTTGCTTAGATCATTTACCCCTTGTTGCTGCAATATATCCGCCCCCGTGGTCACGCATGTGGTGGTGTTAATCTTGGTCCCCATTGTGCTGCTCAGGCTATCCAAAAGCTTCACTTTCAAAGAATTTGACAACACCCCTAAGGGGGTGCCATCGAATATTTGTATCCCACGTACGAAGCACTTTCTCCTATCCTGAAACTCGTTTTGCAGAACGCCCTCGTAGGGGTATTTTACGAGGGATAGGTAATGGAACCATATCCAGTATGGTGGGATTCGGTCTCGGTTGATGAAGAAGCCGCTGAAGAGTAGAAAGTATGCTAAAATGGCAACAACAATGGTGTATCCTAGCATGACGTGTGGGACGACACCGGATAGGAACGTTACGAAGGAACTTCCGGCCCAGAAAGAGGCGAAGATGACCAAGAAGTAGAAGAGGAAACTGCCGTCGAGTCCCACTGCCCAGAAAGTTATGGCGGCAAAGGCTGAGGAGAGAAATAATAGTGCTGGAAGTGACACGAGGGAGTGGGATAAAACATAGGATGATCTTCTGTAAGCATTGTACGCTGTTTCACGCATGAAAATGTACCTTTCTTGGAGGAACACTGGGAGGGCATCGGCGCAGGTGTAGAAAGTTGTGGACATGGCGAATGCGAAGAATCCGAGTCTTTCTTGGACCCCTTTCGGGGAGTTGTCGAGTCTCCAGAACATGGTGGCAAGAATGACTCCTGTCACCACGACGGCACATAGACGGACGGCGAAAAGCTCGGGCAATCTTCTTGAATTTGTGAATGATCTTTTGGAGAGTACAGCTAGTTCAGTCCACTGTGGATTTGCAAACGTGGAGACCATTGATGTGGGGTTATTTGTGCCGTTTGCGCCTGATCCGGAAACTAGCTTTCCTCTTGAAATACTTGCACTGATTGCTTCTTTTAGTGAAAGATTGACGAATCCATGTGCGTCTGGAATTTGTTGAGAATTTCTTGATGACCTTCTGAATGTTTGCCAAGATTTGTTGAATTCAACGAGGGCTTCTGTTCCACCTGGTGATCCTTCAAGTTCACGGATCAAATCAAGTGCAAATTCGGTTCGATTCTCATTTTCAGGTATAGGATGGCCAAAATCTGAGAAAAACAGTGGCAAATTGGTGGGAGAGCCACTGTAGACAGTCTGCCCGCGAGACAAAAAGATCATTTTGTCTAATAATCCAAGAATCCGATAACTCGGCTGATGTATGGACATTATCACTACACTCCCACTCTGTGCAATTCTCTGCAGTACTTTCACCACCATGAAAGCGCTGGTGGAATCCAACCCGGACGTGGGCTCATCAAGAAACAACAATATGGGGTCGTGAATAATGTCGATTCCGATAGAAACCCGCCGCCTCTCACCGCCGGAGACTCCACGGTGGCCCTCATCTCCGATGACAGTCTTGGCGGCGTTTCTTAGCCCAAGCTGATCGACTAACGTCTGGACTCGGAGTTTCTTCTTGGATTTAGAAAGGGTTCTTGGTAACCTGAACTCCGCAGCAAACATGAGCGTTTCTTCAACTGTGAGCATCGGAAACAAAAGATCATCTTGCATTACATATGCAGAAATCACTTTCAGCATTCTTGATTCTAATACTTCACCGTTAAGCGTGAGAGAGCCTTTTAAACTTCCCTTCGCCATACGATTCGCGAGAGCATCGATAAGGGTTGATTTTCCGGACCCGGAAGCACCCATAACCGCCATAATCTCGCCATCACGAGCCTCCCCGGAGATGTTATTCAGAATTGTTTTCGTCCCATCGCTTCCACGGCGGAGGGAGAACCTCCGGCTAACTTTGACACTGTAAGTAAGATTACTGAAAGAAAGCAGAAATGGAAGAGAGCGAGGCTCCATGCTCATTTCCACCACCTGATGCACCGGCGTTTCGTCCCCGGTTACCTCTTTCCTCACGTCGCCAACGCATTTCAGAAGCTGGCCTAGGGTCGGGGAGGAGGGGGCGCGTGGCATCTCCGTTGACCTGCTGTAAAACGCCATGGTTTCTTGAACCAACTCATTCTCTGCTGAGGAAACTCTTGACATTGGATCAATGGAGGAAAGAGCAAGAATCCAGCTGGTTACAAGTAGGTGAAGAGTTGCGGAGCAATAAACAGATGAAGTGTAATTAAGAAATTAAATGAGATTTTGGTAACAAAGCAATCCAACTGTATGAATTGATTTGTGTTTCTCTAGGAAAGGGAAAAAGTGTTGGATTTGTAAAAGGAGCTTTTAATATAATTATCCCACTCTGCATGAATGGAGATATATAACATAACAAGAAATGTACAGAAGTGTGAATGGTTTTAATTATGCTGCATTAATAGTCAACAAATGGGATTTTATTTAGGCATATTTAATTAAATATAACAAAATTGAAAAAAATTTCAGGAAATAGCGTGAGTTAAAAACCTTTACAATACTATGGTAATTCGCATACTGGGTATGCGAATTTAAACTAAATTCGCATACCTCGTATGCGAATTATAAATTTTTTTTTTTTTTTTTTTTTTGCGAATTATAATTTTTTAAAAAAAAAAAAAATTTATATTCGCATACCAGGAATGCGAATTTAAAGAGAATTCGCATTCCCGGTATGCGAATTCTCTGCAATTATGCGTGCCAACCTGGAAAGCAGCTCGGACAGCCCACGAGAAAGCAGCTCGGATAGCCCACGAGAAAGCAACAAATTGCAATCAATTGTTGCAATAAATTGACGTGAGTGCTCTTCTTTGTTGCTCAAAATCATCCCCTCTCTTGCTTAATTCCTCTGAGCAGCCGAAGAACTCCCCTCCTCCTCTTGCTATTTTCCTCTGAGCTGAAGAACGTGAGCATCCCAGAAATTCATCAAAGGTAAAAATATTTGAAAATTTAAATTTTACATATTTTTGAATATATATTGCATTTACTTTAATTTTTGTGTTATATTATAGGTTTTGCTAACAAGAATTTCAAGGTATGTTTTTTCAGTTTTTCATTATTATTTGCTTAAATTAGAGATATAAAATCGAATTTGAAGATATGTTTTTCCAGTTTTTCATTATTATTTGCTTAAATTACGGATGAAAAATCAAAAATTGTGGGGAGTATTCGAATCCCATATGGTCAGTCACTCAGGGTGGGATGCGAAGAAAGATTTCTTCAAAAAATCACATACGGGGTATGCGAATTCTTGAAGAATTCGCATACCCGGTATGCGAATTCTGCAAGACTTCGCATACGCTGTATGTGAATTCTTGCAGAATTCGATTTTTGGTAAGTTATGCGATTTTTGATAAGTTCAGTGTAGATGCGATTTTTGGTAAGTTCACTGTAGATTTACGATAATTTAAAGTTGATGAAAAAATATTGTAAATTTTATTTCTTTCCATATAATCATTATTTGTTTCACTGAATATATAATAATATTTTTATAAATTTATATTTTTTTGATAAATTTAATTAAATATTAAAAATAAAAATTGATGTTTTGCTAATTCTTGAAGAATTCGCATACCCTGTATGCGATTTTTGGTAAGTTAAAAATTTTAAAGTTAAAGTTGATGTTTCACTGAATATATAATAATATTTTTTTAAATTTATATTTTTTTGATAAATTTAATTAAATAAAAATTGATGTTTTGCTAGATTAGGTGGTCACATATTGTACACATGATGGGATTATTGTATGATTTTAATGTGCTATTTTCGTAGATACTATGTCGTCGGTTCGAAGTCAAATTGATGTTTTGCTATACTATGGTGGTCGCATATCACACGATGGGATTATTGTTAGTTATGATCGACCTCCAATAAGCTATATACGAATGCCTCGAACAATTACAATGTCTGAGTTACTGTCGACGCTGTACGATCAGATAAGTATCGATAACCAACAATACGCACTTAAAGTGTGGACTAAACATATATTTAATAATACTTCTGGGCGAGTTGAACATTTACTCGAAATTACAAAAGACAGTGATATTTGGTTTTTCTTTGACCCTGATGTTGGAAATGCCGGTGTCAATTTATATGTTGAGTCAGAACAAATACACATTAATACTGTGCCAGACATTCAATATACTGAAGAACGGGGCTCACATATGTCAATGCTTAATGATGATCATAACCTGGAGATACCGGTTGTCACACAAGGACTTGTAAGTATGAGAATCGGAAATAATTATGGTAGTACTTCGGGAAACGTAGGACATAACACGTACAGAACTGAAGGGGAAGTTCATGATTCAAGGGCAGAGGACAGAGATGATTATGCTAGCGCCGATTTTTTTGGTCCTGAAATTCATGTTGATTCCGAACCAGACGAAGATGGAATTAACGTTCATGATGGTAGCGATGACGATGTAGAAATTGATGTGATGTTGGAAACTATGTCCCAACATAACTATATGCCATCTTCTTTACAAGATGAGCAAATTGAAGCAACAGTGCCGCAAGAGACACAACCCGGGCCCCAACTTTTCTCTGTCGTTCCATTCTTCTTCACGACATTTCCGGATGTACCTGTTGACTCTGTTGACATTCCAACTGGTTCTTGGGGAAAGTTCTACGACCATGTCAAAGGAAAGTTAGAGTTGGGTATGTTGTTCAAGAGTAAAGCACATTTACAGTCTGCAGTTAAGGACTTTTCAATACGGGTTGCTAGACGCGAGTACCACGTCATTGAGAGCACACCAAAAATATGGAAAGTGGTTTGTAGGCACCATTCTACGGTAATGCCATGTGGGTGGATGGTGAGAGGTATATATAAAGAGAAAATGAATGTGTTCAAAATTACCAAATATGGTGGGGACCACTCATGCTTGATGAATGAATTATCAATTGACCATCGTAACCTGAGTCGCAACGTAATTGTCAGTCTGTTGATTGGATTTGTTCGGAAGGATCCTGCATATGAGATAAAATTCGTACAAGAGACCGTGAAAGAAAAATATGATTTCGAGATCTCGTATCATAAGGCTTGGCATGGTTTGAAAGCTGCCAGAGAACAGGTATATGGCACATGGGAGACGTCAGTGACACAGTTGCCGAAATATATGTCTGCCCTTAAACAACACAATGAGGGGACTATTATTGAGTGGGACCATATCGACACTGATGTAAGTAATCATAAGATAATCAAATATGTTTTCTGGGCATTCAGGCCATGCATAGAAGGGTTTCGACATTGTCGTAAGGTGATAAGTGTTGATGGCACACATTTGTATACGAAGTACAAGCATAAATTGTTAATCGCGGTTGGAATTGATGGTAATCAACAGGTCCTGCCTTTGGCTTTCGCGATTGTAGATGAAGAGACAATGTCGTCATGGAAATGGTTTCTTGAACTGATCGCTAGACATATTCTTTGTGCGCAGTGGCTTGGATTTTTACCTCCCCGTGACAAAATCAAAAGTTCACGTCTTTCATTGAGTGCAATACTGGACCATCTACTTGCTAACCCAATAGTGGAGGAGAGCACACAGGAACAGGTGCATCAGTACACACGATCATGTGTACTATTACTGTTAGGTGGATTGTTATGCCCTGATGCATCAGGCAGCTCTGTATCTATGCTATACATCCGTCACCTACGGGATATTCCCAGAGTTCGTATGTTCAGTTGGGGTAGTGCAGTACTCGCATACCTTTATCGTGAGTTATGTCAAGCCTCCAAGCAAGGAAGAACAAACATCGGTGGTGCAATGCAACTTTTGCAGGTAATAAGAATTACAAGCCTCTGTTATTTGAATTAAATGATATATAAACTTACATTATGTTATATTAACCTTGTACTCGATTCAAAAAAATTACAGATTTGGGCATATACGAGGATAAAGAGTATTCATCATAACACTCATGGTTCTCGAGTACAACAAGGCCAAATTATAGTCAACGAGGATCTAATACTTCCTACCCCTCCATATGGTGCAAGGTATAATTACACTTGGTATTTATATTTATTAGTTTTAAATATTGCACTAACATTGCCATGTCGATTTTTTTTAGGTGGTCTAGTTTTTTTAGATTTGGACACACTGTCCGACATGCTTTGCGTGTATTTCGTGACACATTTGATAGGATGTATTGGGATCAGGTAATAAATACTTTCTTGAGAATATCACTTGTATATTAATAATTATGTATTTATGATAGTATGTTATGTTTCTGTTTTACAGTTTATTTGGACTCCATATGACATGGAGTCGGATGAGATCACATCACTGCCTCCAGAATGCGGTCCAGAGGATTGGATGGCACAATGTCCACTCATAAATTATGCCATTGTGGAGATGCATCGTCCAGAGCGAGTTTTGCGACAGTTTGGTTTGTTCCAAACTATTCCACCACCAATAGATGCTAGACAGGTGGAGTTGCATAAGCTCGATCGCAGAGGTCGTGTTGCAACGAATTGGACATGGTTCCATAGTGCATACATAGATTTGTGGATGGCCAGACGATATAATATTGTGGATGCCCTCAGGCCACCGGCTCCTATACTTTCAGTGATGATTACATGACGTGGTACGGCACAATTACACGTCATATTATATCTCCACCCACCAACAATGTTGAGACAGGATACCGTGCAGCAGATGCTGCTGCATGGCAGCAAGTGGTATGCATATATTTCCTTTTTTTATTTCAAATGATTTAATTTCTTCTGAATTATGCTACCTATTAACCATATTTTTTGTAAGGATGTGCATATGGAGCAACTAAGACTTAGTTGCTCAAGTTTGAGTGAGGATGAAGGGATTTCACCCGGGGTCAGACGTGTATTAGATCAGAGCTTAGCTATTGTGGATGAAGTGCGTCAACTTGCTCGGACACAACAAAATAGATATGGTATGCCTGCACGGCGGCGAGATACCACTAGAGGGGGCAACCGGAGGAGAAGACGGTCAAGTACCTCTGATACTCAGGTAGATGCTCATGATGATATCCCTTCATTTACTACTGATACATATGATGCAGGGGGGCCATCAACATCACACCGTTCTTCATTCCATTATGATGCCACATCTTCTGACTACTACGGCACACAACCTGCCCACGTGGAGGAGCCATCACCATACACTCCATATATATCAGATCCAACTCAAGCATACAGTGGAATCTCATTTACGGATCTTCTGCTTCGTGTACCCGATTCTACACAGCCACGTCCACATTTTGATATCTCACCTGTTACATTCTCCGACTTGACGCCACAATATGATATTGGTGAGTCCAGCGCTAGGACTAGACCCTCTCAATCACAAACGCGGAATGTAGATGTAGTTGAGCCATCTAGAAGACCACAACGACTGAGACATAGACGTGGTTGTGGGACCGGAGGAAATATTTAGAGTTCAATGTAAAGAATAATCTATTTATTTTTATGTGTGCTATTTCAGATCATTTATTCATATTTCAACTATTTATGTGGTTTAAAATTTTTATGTAAAATATAATACCAATAAAAAATTTATTTTTAATAATCAAGAATTTAAAATTATTTTTAATTTATAATTCAAAGAATACTATTCTAAAGTTGCACTCCAGGAGTGCAAATTATAGTAGAATGTTAAATTTTTTTAAACCACTATATTTTATGAATTTTTTTCTTTTTTTATAATAAAAAAATAAATTAGCCATTTTATTTATTGGTCACATATTTCCAAATTTAATTGGGTTAAATTATTTGATATTTTCTAAATTAATTTTTGTTTTTTTACAATATTTGATGGGGCACATATATCCTTTATTCGCAGGAGGATAATAAAGTTTTTTTAAATATAAAAATAAAAACTCTTGCAAAGAAGATTTTGAGGTTGTTTTTATTATTATTATTTTTTATATAGGGGGAGGGGGCTAAATAATTTTAAGCACACTGCGAGATTCGAACTTGAGTCTCTCCAAAATAAAAATGAACTATTATCAGTTGGGCTAAATACATTAGGCTAAATTAATAAAATACTATGAAAATAAAATAAAAATTTAAAAATAACGTGAATTTTTTTTTTACAAAAATAGCGTGAAACGTGGTCTCGGATCGCGTTTATTAAGAAACGCGGTCCAAGACCACGTTTCTTCAACGTACAAAAAAAAAATTTGTATGTTGAAGAAATTTAGTCCGAGACCACGTTTCTTCAACATACAAAAAAAAAAATTATTTGTATGTTGAAGAAACATGGTCCGAGACCACGTTTCTTCAACATAAAAAAAAAAAAAAAATTTGCGCGCGTCTCACTCTCCATTCCTTTACTCATCTTCACTTATTTTCACTCACAATTTTGTATGCGACTCACACTCACTCTCCTATTTCAATGTGTGAATATTTTAAACAAACGTTTTCTAGATAATTACTAAATTTTTCGGTGATGCATGTTGATAATTTAATGAATTTTATAATTTAAAATTTTATATTTAAAATTTCATTTTATTATATTTTCTTTTATTTTTAAAATAATAGTATTATATGTAAGGGGTATTTTCATAGTTTATAACCCGACCCGACCATCTAGTTCAAAGCAATATGTCAACGGGTTACTAATTCAACTAATCGGTGATGCATGTTGATAACTTTTATTATTAAAATAACATTTTATATATTAGAAATTTTATATTTAAAATTTCATTTTATTCTATTTTTTTTATTTTTAAAATAATAGTATTATATGTAAGGATTATTTATATAGTTTATAAACCCGATCCGGCAATTTACTCTTTAGCAGTATGTCACCGGTAGTTGAACTAGCTGGTCAATTCGTATCAAATATATTTTAAAAATTTTATAAAAAAAAACATAAGTAATTTTTAAAAAAGAAAGTGTACCTTTATAAAATTAGTATTATTATTTTAAGTTTAATTTTATAATTTTTTTAAAAAAATCTTAGTTGAACTAGTAACCCGGTGACACGCGCACAAAATTTTTTTTATTAGTATGTTGAAGAAACGTGGTCTCGGACCGCGTTTCTTAAGAGACAAAAAAAAAATTTTTGTATGTTGAAGATACGTGGTCTCGGACCACGTTTCTTCAACATACAAATTTTTTTTTGTATGTTGAAGAAACGTGGTCTTGGACTGCGTTTCTTAAGAAACGCGATCCGAGACCACATTTCAAACTATTTTGGTAAAAAACAAATTAAACGTTATTTTTTAAATTTTTTTATTTTCATGGTATTTTATTAATTTAGCCAAATACATTAGCTCAGTTGTTTTAGTTGATTAATAGTAGGTGTGTTTAGTTTAATTTATTGGACTGAATTTTGTGAAGAATGATAGATGTTAGAGGTGACCAACACCTCCTAATCTTTTATCCACACGTCTTATATATTATTTAGAAACCAATATTATAAGTAGGTGAGGATGGTAATCTACTGTTTCAAATTAAAGAATAATGACTATATTATTTATTTTTAATTTCTTGAACAATATGGACTTCTTTCATGTAAAATGTTCCCCAAGTCATTTCTTTTGGAAAAATGAATATTTTTAAGTTATGAAAAAGTTTCTAATTTTTATATGAGTGGAACTATTGTTTTTATTATTCAACATTAACTCACTCATAAGATTATACAAGAGCCATATACATAGTGTGACATGCATGAAATGAGTTCAATAGCTTTTATGTTGAATCACTTATTTTCTAGATTAGCCTCAATTGACAGAGATAAGTGTAGAAAATAATAAATGTTTGGCACTAGAATAAATTTTTTCGTTTTTTTTTTCTGGTACATCTTACATACATATTTATAATATGCATAAAGTGAAAAGAAAAATAAAAGCTTGAAAGACGGAGCATGAATATTTGACTTCCATAGCTTGAAACATGGAGCATGAAATATTGACTTTCAACAGTAAGAATATTTTGGTGAGTAATATGGGAGTTTGGAGCGAGGATGAATGGCAATGGACATAGGATTGGAGAAGAGTGCTTTTTGCATGGGAACAAGGATAAATTTGATTCAGGAAAAAGATGATGGTTGGGAGTGAAAACATGATTCATCCAACAAATACATAGTTGCATCAGCTTAATGCTTATTTCAGGATAATAATACTCAAGCTGCCGATCATCACGATGCTTTTGCGATCATTTGGGATAGCCTATCACCTAATAAATTATCCACTTCAGCTTGTAGAATTTTAAAAGATCGCATTCTTATAAAAGCAAATTTGGAAAGCAGAAACATAAGAGTGAGACCAATAAGGATGGGTGTTCGGGTAGGGTATTCAGATACCGGAACCAGTAGGGAATGGCAGTTCGGGTAAAATCGGGTATCGGAATTGTTTTGGACCCCAATCAAAAATCAGGTACCGGGTCAGATTTTTTTATTATTTTTAAAAGAAATAAAATTGAAAAAAAATGAATGATTTACGATTTGGCAAACGATGATTTGGACTATCGAGTAAAAAAACAAAAGAAACTTTTCAGATCCACATGTGAAGAGGATAACATATTGGAATTGATCAAATTCCCGAGTTGGTATTGGTTAAAATCAAAATTAAAGACATTTTTCTTATTCTTTTTCGGAATGAATTAGGGAATCAATTGTTTATCTCTTACCTTAAGTCTTTGGATGGTTATTTTGTTATGTTTTATTTTGCATCTTTTTAGTACTTTTCGTCAGTAGGTAGGTATGGTAGAGGCAAGTTGTCATGGCGACGGGGAGAAAACAAATGCCTTTTATTCTGAATCAACTATGGTTGAAAGCTTTATATACCGAACGTTATGAAGTAAATGAATGAGGGAATTAGGGATTAAGGTAGTTCGGGTCGGGTACCCGAAAAAAATTCGAGTATATCTAGTAACTACCTGATTCTCGACCCGAATTGGTCGGGTACGCGGAATTTCGGGCATCGGGTACCCGATTTCATGCTGGAATCCATGTTTTCCTCTTTTCTATTTTTTTCGCCCCGTCTTCTCCAGGCTCCAGGCACGAATTTTTCTTGGTTGCACAGCCACGATCTGGAATCGTCTCCTCCGGGCACGAATTTTTCAAGGTACAATCCACCGCTCGATTGACGATCTAGAATTAATTTTTCAAAACTGGAATTCACGATGCTAGAGCGAGAGACTGCAATTAACTATATTGCAATTAATTTGGGTGGAGTTATTTAATAAAATATATAGCGTACCAACCACAATTTTGATGCAGTTTCCATACTTACAACAGAGTAATGATAGAAGCTCCGCCGCAACCTGGGTCGGTGGATGAGCACTGATTTTTTTTATATATTTGGAACCCGACAGGGGTCCAAATCGGGTCGGGAATCAGGTATAAACCCGATACCCGATTTTCCCGTATCCAAATACCCGACCCGAACTTCCACCCCAAAATACGACAGTACCACAAACTTACATTGTCATAAAATACACACTACTCCGACGAAATCGTGACGAACAAACGATCTGTGCTAAAAATTCCATTAATGTAAAATGAAAAATGGATACAAAATTATTTAAAAAATAATGAAAATGGAGTAGAAACTAAATAAATGGCGTAAAATTAATCACAAAAGGTGAGCACAAAATCTGTTCCAATGAAGAACCAAGGGCAAACATACTCAAAATCAGTTATCTTAATTTTCCATTACTCCTCAAGGTAAACACTACAACAGCATACATTTTAAACCCAAAATTACAAACAACCTATATTTTCTCTTATTATATTTTTTTTTCCCATAAAGTACATGAATTGTATGTTTTGATTTAATCAAAAGAATTTTGACGACTGGAATACATAGAGGTCGACCAGATTCAAAAGTTTCTTACCACATGAGACTTGCAGTCTCCTATTGTACCGTAAGCAGCAACTGATTGTACACTCGTGTTCCTTATCAGTTTTTCAATTCCCATTCAGATTATAGGCACGATTATATGCATCACATGGAATGTCTCTGTACCTCGTACGAATTATCATTCTAAGCTGAATTCCGAGTTAGAAAATCGTTGACTGCAAGACTAGCATCTCCATGAGCCACAGCATCCTCAGGTTCTGGCATATAGAGACTCGATACAGAAGCCTGCAATTAAAAAAAAATCATGGCACTTATCATAGAACCAACTAAAAATATACTACCGCCATGTTAGCTCAGTAAAAGAAAACATATTAGTGTTCTATGATTTGATTACATTATATCAATAACATAAAAAATAATCTTGATCTATGTCATTCTGTATTTTCACGTACCACTCGGACAGTTCAAAAAGTTCTCGAGCAATTCCACTAGTCATATGTTTGTCTACTATAGGATATTCTTTCGCTCTCTGTTATGCAAAAAAGATGTACCAAGAATTGTTGTTAAATGAACCTTCAACTAAAACTAAAGACCCATTTCACTGCTTGCCATTTTAGTAGAACCATTCATTTTCTTTGAAAATAAGAGACGGCCTTGGCATATACCATAATCGCCAGGAAATGAAAGTAAAGGACACGTTAGTTTGAGAACTCATAGGTGAAAGGACAGGAAGAGGGAGCTCCTATTCAGGGATGTATACTGTACTACTGAATACTCTTAAAATCCAAGAAGTGGTCCAAGCATTGAAAATTGGGATACTATCAAAAGAAAGAAGATAATAGATAGTTGGCTCATAAAACACAAGCAACAATTGTGCACCACAATTATTTCAGATTTTTTTAGCTAGAAGCCTTCACAGATGGAAAAGAGAAAACAATCTAGCTGAATTGTAGATGAAGCATTTTACGGAAATAAATGACAGACCATGGAAGAACTTTTAATAGTTACAATGCATATGCCAGTTGCTACCCATTATCTCCTCTAAATTTCAACCATGACACTCCATAAATAGAAAAGCCATATGAACAAGACCTAATTAAGACTCGTCAAAAATGACCATAAAATATCGTGTGCGCAAGATGTATAGTGTTTTTCTTTTAATGTTTGGATAAGTTTTGGAAACATGATAAAGACAAAAGCATCTTTAATCGTTCAGTTATTTGAGCAAACCATAAATAACATATACTCAGCCATCTGAATAACCCACTAAATGCTCTTTGAGCTCTCTAAAACTCTTTTCTTTATGATCATCAAATCACAGTGAAATGTTGAAAATACAAGAGAAATATTACCTTTGTATCAAGTAACAAATCCCCAGAGTTATCTGAAGTGAGGTATGCACCATGAGCTTTCAACCAATCAACACACTCCACCACTCCATCCACTTCCTTCTCATCAATTGCTTCAGTTGCAGGCAATACATTAGTGAAGCCTAAAACTTGAGCAAGATAGGAAATAGGGGCTGTAGGACGGTACGAATGACAGATGCATTTTACAGCGGCATAGCGCATCTTTTCAACATAAAGATCTGCAGGAAGAAATTTTGTATCATATACAGATAAAGCTGTCATTCAAATACTATACAAAAAGTAAGTAACTTACCCATAAAAAAGGTGCTAATGTTAGGCGCTGTCTTATACAGTCTGAAAAACATTACATAATTTCCAGATGTTACGGCGGCTCGGACTGAAAGTGCATGCTTTACCACTTTGTCCTTTTTAACATCAGCTGATATCCTGGGAAACAAATTCATTGACAAAAGAGGATATGATAAATCACTGAGGGTGCTGACTCCAAGAGCTTACAGGTTATGTAACAACCTCGTAGAGCCTGAAATTTTACTTCGCTAGCATACCAAGCTACGAGTTAATCAACATAAAGAAGTAATAATTTCACCAGGATCAGAGTCATATATGGGTTAAATAAAAATAAATATACCAACAAAAACATTCTCTCACACAACAAAATGATCAATTGCATTACTTTATTTTTCAAATTTAAGTAATCATTTATCCTTTTTCACTTACGTAAAGCCTCATCTAGGTTTACCAATTTGTCATTTCTTAAAGAGGTTATAAGGTGTGGAATAAATTGACCTAAAATTTTCAAGTCTTAAGAAGCTCTTTTAACATGGAAACAAGAATCTGCTATTCCATAGAATTGAGCGGATGGTCCACTAGAATTTCTTACAAGAATGAAAATAATAGAGCACGCATGTGTCAACTACGCAAGAAATTACAAATCCTGCCGAATCAACACAACCAGTAATTAGCATCCCTATTTAAGATGTTAGATTTTAATAAAATTTTATTTACCTGATCAAAAAAAAATTAAGGTGCTAGATACTCCAATACTCAGAATACAGATTCTCAATATGAAATATAGCAGTCACCATAAAATAATTTCCGTCTAGCATAGAGACAAGTACACATTCCGCACATTTTAGGTCTAGAAGCTGTTCTGTAAAAGTTTCAACAGGAGTTTTCTTCAAATTAAATAAGAAGTAAGACCCTCCACAGATTTCCTTCAATGATTTGGTTAACACAAATGAAGAGCTTGTTTTGCACATCAATACACAAATTGAGCTCAATTTTTTTCCCTTATCCGCATCCTAGAATTCTCAATTTTCAGCTCCTTTATGGTGATTATGGCGTTAAGAGCAGATGCAGTGGCAATACTGCAGTTTTCTGTTTTCATTTTCTTGTGTTCCCATTTTCAAAGTTTGATGATTCTAATACCAATATGTGACGCTTTTTCTTGAAGAATAAAAGCAGTTGGAGATGTATATAAATTGGGAAATGACATCTAAATTTGACAAGAAAGCAGCACTATAAAAATAGAAAAATATCAGTGTTCAAGATGTTTTTAGTACCTTTCGTCCTCGATTACTACTTAACATTCCCAAATGCAATAATTGGTTGGTCCAACCCTCGGACAATAGAGCTTCATAGTTGATTTTGGAATTCGTAATTGAAGAGAATATGGAAAGTAGTGGCATCAAATTTTCATTGTAATCAATCATGAGGTGAGCATTGATTCAAGTAATGTATATTGTTAAGACTTAAGAAGTGATTTGGTGCAAAAGCAACAAAACCTAGAGATGGCTACAAACCTTGACATAGCTGACAGGATCTCCCTGTTGTTATTTGAGGGTAATATTACACACAGTAAATTATATGCTGCAAATTCCATATTGCATCCCCTAATTCCTTCTGCATATAATGTTTTCAACTGTGATTGGCACTGCAAAAACAAAATGACGAAAATGTTAACAAAAAGGATTTGCTGCAGGTGATCATGCCCCAGCTATACTTGCTTTCAAGTTCAACTATGCATCAATAAAACCAAATATCACGCACAAAGACAAATTTGAGAAAACCGCATTTCAAAATTGTTTTCCTAAGAAAATCCAATCCTGTCATTTTACATGGAAAATCGTTTTGATTTTCATTTGAAAGCTTTATGATGGTCATTTTTTTCTTTTTCACTTGATAAGATGTCTAAATTGCAATAGCTATATTTACCTATGTTTTTTCTGCATAGATAATAAAAGAAATCAGTAAACAATAATAAGTGATCAAATTATAATAAAGCAGGGATAAAGTAGGAAAAATAATAAATATATACCAAGTCCATTACCTTTGATTTTGGAGAATGAAGCCTCAACCTTACTAGTTCTAGTTCTTCACTATTGTCAGTAACAAGACCGAAAATGGCAGGGATAAGGTAATTATAATATTGGTTCTCTATTAAACTTAAGGAATATGCAACCCTCAGTCTGGAGTCTGCGACCTCACTAAGCTACCAAGTATCAGATTTCTTCTTCGTGATAAAATTTTAAAACCTTTTGCATAGAACCATGCAATATTAGTTTTATTTTCAGTTGCTCTCCTACACCTCACAGAAAATTTATGCAGGTTTCTCAAAATTTCTCTCAATACCCAACCAGGACCTAAAACAATGCATCGGACAACCAAGTATATTGCTCCGCCAGTGTAATCGGCTTCAGCATTATCATAATGGCATCCATTATGATCATCTCATTCAATAAAGAACAATCAAACATTACCATCACTCAAACATTGGAATGGCCACTGAACATTTTAAATCAATTTCAATATGTGAAAGAATTTGTACTCCATTTAACATCTCAGTCAAAACAAAAACATGGAGTGAGATAGGTCAGAAGTCAGGAATTGTTCGTATCATATATACTACAAAACCAAACTTAAAAAATATAAATTTGTTGGATATTGAAAGAATTAACCTGATTATACTCTGGCAGGTCCCCAACTTCCATGGACAATCTAGCATGCATTTCATAGACCTAAACCAAAAGTGAAATCATAGTACTAAATGGAAGTAATCGCCAAAATGTCAGTAAAATCAGAATGATACATGAGATAACCAACACTTAAAAAGGAACAAGTCAAATCCTGTGTCCAATTATGATGATGGATAAGCAAAACATAGATGACATGAAGGGATCATCAACGAGGAATTAGGAATACATATAAATGTCAATAGTATTAATACCTTAACAGTAAGCTCGTTGCGTATACGTTGTACAGTAAGATCTTGCCGTATAGATTTTAACTGATCACATTTATAAAGATAATTTTTCTGAGAATTTTGAACCATAAGTAAAGCTTTTTCCAGCACTTCTTCAGATCTCACCTGCAAAGTAGTACATGTCTTATAATAATTTCTAGTGACACGTAAACCATCCATCAATAACTTAGGTTGCCTTGAAATTACAACACGAAGAAGCAAGAGATTATACCGAAGTCGGATCCGGCGCCGAAGTAAGACGCAGATAGCGTTTCTCAATTTCCTGACAGGTTCCCTTGACAGTAAGAGCATCCCAATCAATGTCTTCAACAGCCCTACTCCCACTTTCCTCAACGTTTCTACTAAGTACTAAAGCACCAGCTCGTCTTGCATACAAATTTCTAGATCCCACATTTTTTGCTTTAAAGTTAATATCTTCTATGCGATTCCCCTGTTTCTTTTCAAAACGCTTTGAACGGTGTTCCCGTCTCTTCTTCTCCTCCGATGAATCCGCAAGTGCAACAGCAGCAGCAGAGTACTTTGTTAAACTCTGTTCCACGTCACTGTCGCTAGAATCAACCTTGCCTTCCGCAGCATTCAGGTCAACACCAAGGCGCTGCCTCTTGGCTGGTCTTGTTACATTTTTAATAAAAACTTTTGGATCTGAAGAAGAAAATTGATTGCCCATATGATCCTCATTCTCTATTTTTTTATCTGTAAACTGCAAACAGATGGATATGGCTGTCACTTAGACCAACAAAGCACAACCAACATCTCATGAAGAACTAATTGAAGTTTTCTTTAAGATTCACGAGGCTTAAGAACAATCAAGCTCAATGGAATGAGACTTTTGTCATGTCTAAAGATTATCTACAGTCTACAAATGAAAATCACACGACACTACTTTTCATCGCAACGCCAATATTAATAAGTTCTTATACTAGTGATACAATCATAGAACCATGTGCAGATGTTGATTTAGTATGTAACAAACACAATGTTATATGTGACCATTGTACGGAACAACAGAAGGCAATAAACAATTGTGGAAACCATTTAACAAACAACAAGGTTGGAAGCCATCCATTTCTTAATGATAAAATGACGAGGGTAAATTTTGAGATATATAACTACCAATGGAGCAGAACAAACTGTGGCAAAACCAGAAAGTGTCCGTGTGATCATAATCAAATATACACATAACAAACCACCATGGGACCCAAAAGATCCTCCAATCCAAATCCTCCTCAATTGACAATAAAGTTCAAAGGAGATCAACTAAATTTTTCAGGGAAAAAAGTAATACCGGTTTGTTCCAACCGCCATATTTTAGAGCCCTGTTAGACCTATTGGCAGAGTTTTCAGCCAAATTCACATCCAGAATAGGCTCCCACCTACTTTTGGCTCGCCGAGTAGGACTTCTTTTGCTCCCTGGCATTACAGAGGTTGGGATGGGAAACTGTGCAGCGCTGCAGAATATCATAAATATTACATAAGCTATTGGCCCCATATCTGAATGAATGGATCTTGCATGGCAGAAGAAGACAGAAGAAACATACTCCTTGTTAACTGCGTCGGCATTGGGCAGGGGAAAAATAGGCTCAGTATCCCAATCTCTTGTGTATAGTGTACCATCAGCAGTTGCCTTTGTTATTAGCTGAATGATAATTTGGTTTAAAAAACGTTAGTATCAAGTAGCACACTGAATCTCATAGGCCATATTTACCAAATTTTGCCAAATCATGCAGGCATAAATGGACGATGTTAATTTTTGATGAACCGGGGTCGTATCCAAAGCCATTGAAAGATTTTATAGTCGACACTATAAAGAAAATAAGGTTTTTGTAGTACTCAAAAGCTTTCTCCAGCTGTTCCCTGAATTTCTAATAGGCATTTGGCTGCGGCCATAGGTGCCAGATTTCATCCAGTGAAGGGATGGGATTAACTAATAGAAAGTTTGCTTTTTAGGCCTCTCTTTCGGAAGTAACATCAATCGGAAATCTGAACTTCCTGATTCCACTCCAGTAAAAACAGTGAGATGGCCCAATATGCCATATTTAAATTAGTCAGCAAGTAGTCTTGCAAACAAAAATGTGGGAGAAACTTGCTTCACATGAAAGTGGAAAAATAAATTTACCATTTGTACGTTGGTACTCGTAAAAAATATTGTTGAATGATAGAGTTTTACTTATCAAGGACTCTGGATAAATATTTTTATATTAATAGGAGTGTTGGTAAGTTAGCTTAGGAGTTTTAGTTTATCTAAAATAGTATACTAGATTATCTTTTTATTTAATTAGATTTATCTTCCTAGATTTTAGGATTAGGAGTCTTCTATAAATAGAAGACATATGGTTGTATTTATTTTAAGATTGGAACAATCAATAAAGAGAAGACAACATTGAGTCTCCCAAATAATTCATTTCTTCAAACTTACATGGTATCAGAGCCAGGTTTGAAAAAAAAAAGCTAAGGTTAAAAGTTTATCAAACCCTAGCCGCCGGCGAGTTGTTGTTATCTCAACTCAACCGCTGGCGGCTAGGCCTTCAAAAACCGCCGTAGAGTAATACCGCCCAAAATTAGGGTTTCGCACACAGTAGTCGTCAGGTAGCCGGCGAGCCCAAGTCTTGACCAGCCTTCTCTGCGTGATCGCCCCCTCTGCTGCACTCTGTTTTATAACGTTGCGCTGCTCTCACGGTGGGAAAAACAGGTGCCCTAGCTCTCAATCCCCAACCATCATCCAACAGTTTCGGCCGAGGCGGCGTTTTGCAATTACTACTATTTTTTTGCTCGAAGAGAGTCACTGTTTATTGTGGATCGTTGGACGTTGATGTGCGATGGTCGTGGCTTCTATGAAAAGCATGTTGTTAATCACATACTCTAACGAAATTATAGATGGGGAACCAATCTATGTATGTTCTAATAGTCTTCCTGTTAAGGCTTTAAATCTAGAACCCGCGGGGCATGCGATTCACATTGTCTCCCGTAGGTTGACAGGCCACTGCGAGGAAGTACAAACATATAACAATGACAAGGAAGTTCCAGAAGATAAAGAAAATGTTTATGTACAATCATCGGATGAATACAGTAGTAAAGGTAGGAAGAAGTCTGGAAGTGAATCTAAGCAGCAGGATCACTATGCTTTCCTGGGTTTGAGCCATTTGGGTTTGAGCCATTTGAGGTATCTTGCTACTGAGAAAGTAACGGAGAAACTTGAAGATTTTGCTTCGTTTTTTGGAATTTGTCGTCGAATTATCATCCTGAGAAATCGCTGAGGAATGTTGATTATAAGCCTTGAGATTGATGAAATATAATACCAACTGGAAGGCTATACAGCAACGTTTTCTTCCTTGCAAATCTAAGCATCAGATATTTTGCTACAGTACTCGACACAGTATTTTCGCGTCTTTGCTACAGTAATTCCGCAACAGTAATTTCACGCGCTTGCTACAGTAACTTCGCTATTTTGCTACAGCAACTTCGCTATTTTGCTACAGTACTCGCTACAGTATTTTCGCGATTTTGCTACAGTACTTCACGATTTTTCCATTGTTTTCGAAGTGGCATCGTCGGGTGTTTTTTCATCATCTGTTTTAGGGCAATTGTGAGGATTCTCATGTGCCTACATCTCATCAGCAAGCTTGGTCTCATAAACATCTATAGCCAAGCTTGAGGGGGAGTAGATAATATCAAATCTATTGTTGAAGACTCGGTCTCTCAAAAGAGGAATAGACGCAAGCTCCCAAAATAAATGAGGAGACGTAGACTAGCAGACGCGGACTCACACTCACAAAAGAGGAGGAGACGTAGACTAGCAGACGCAGACTCATAAAAGAGGAGGAGACGTAGACTAGCAGACGCAGACTCCCAAAAGAGTAGGAGACGTAGACTAGCAGACGCAGACTCACAAAAAAGGAGCAGACGCAGACTCGCAAAAGAGGAGCAAACGCAGACTTCAAGAAAAGGAGCAGACGCAGACTCCAAGAAGATGAGCATGACTCTGAGAAAGAGGAGGAAGTCTCAAATAAAATTTGATAACATCTTGACAAAGGCTCTTCACAATCCTAAATTTGAAGACCTGAGTTCCAAGCTGAGCATGATAAACATATATGACTCAGCTTGAGGGGGAGTGTTGAATGATAGAGTTTTACTTATCAAGGACTCTGGATAAATATTTTTATATTAATAGGAGTGTTGGTAAGTTAGCTTAGGAGTTTTAGTTTATCTAAAATAGTATACTAGATTATCTTTTTATTTAATTAGATTTATCTTCCTAGATTTTAGGATTAGGAGTCTTCTATAAATAGAAGACATATGGTTGTATTTATTTTAAGATTGGAACAATCAATAAAGAGAAGACAACATTGAGTCTCCCAAATAATTCCTTTCTTCAAACTTACAAATATATATAAAAAAAAGATTTCCACAATAATTTCTACTCTGTACTATGCGCAAAAAAGATAACTAAGCAACCATTTTGAGGACAAGTCAAGACTGAAGGATATGGTCCTCGAGTCAAGTACCAAGTTCATAAGAAAATATGTGACTCTTTCACAAAATAGAAAGAAGTCTAACTTGGAGAAAACAATACTATCTCCACCTCAAATGGAATATTTTGATTTCTTATTGGAAGCAAACATAATGATGTCTCATTGCCTCCATTGAAATAGATTTCACCGACTCAAAATGCAGAAAATCAACTTATTCTTTTCTTAACAACAAAAAAACATACCAGCGAGATTCAAATGTGACATCAATCAGGGGGAAAGCGAAAAGGGAAAAAAATATTGAAGGTTCTAATTTTTTTTTTTTTTGATGACTCGGTATCCGGCCCGAAGACCGACTAATCCGGGGACCAATCCCACCCGTTCACTAGCGGGGGACCCAATTGAAGCCGGGGCTTTACGCCACCGTATGAACTGGCCCCACAGGAAGGTTCTAATTATTATGCAAAAGAATTAGCCCAAGCCCCAATACAAAACATAAATATGAATAAAAGGGAGTAAAGCTAAAAACCTCAGACACTGTGACCTTTCTATTCAAAAACATATCATGCATCTTTTGAACACTGACTCTCACTAACAATCTATAACTTTTGGAAATTTAGAAACAATAAAAGCAATGCGTTTCTACCGATTTCTTTTTTTTGTTATATTTCTTCTTCTTTTTTTTTTTTACGGGCAAAAGTAAATATATTAATAAAGAGAGTATGGGGAGTACTCAACATGTACAAAAAAAGTTGAAAAATAAAAACAAAACAACAAAAACTAACAATCCAAAAGACACAACAACGGTTCACGAAACCAATCTGAAAATGAGCAACTAAAGTGATGAGATCCTTTATTCTTAATCCACAACCAGCTCCTGAATT
The DNA here is from genome assembly GCA_907163345.1 of Haberlea rhodopensis. Lineage (NCBI taxonomy): Eukaryota > Viridiplantae > Streptophyta > Magnoliopsida > Lamiales > Gesneriaceae > Haberlea > Haberlea rhodopensis. The sequence goes on from CAJQUN010000013.1 coordinate 7,880,555, forward strand.
TAATCAAATCCATCAAATCGCTCTCGTCTTATGAGGCTCTAATAATTCTTCTAAATTTTTTTTGTAATATTTTGATGTCTTAACTTGAAAAGGAACAGGAAAGAAACAGAAAAAGGGTTATCTATACAAAAGCTTCTTAACATATAGCATGTGCAAGTGAACTTGCAACACAGTTCGCCAAATGTCGAAAGATTTTGAACTTACTGACTTTTAAAATAATCATGGAAGGAAAGATAATGGCACAGATGAAAAATGTTTGTTAAGATAATTGAGAAACTATACTATTTAGCATAGAGATTGAATAATTTGGTATTGGTTGCACGAGGCTATCACATCATTTTCTATCACATGTTAGCATATAGTAAACAGAGACAGAAAAGAAATAAAAGAGAGGGAAAAGAAGAGTTGCCATTTTCTTCCATATGTCAGCACATACACATATGCAGTTATAGTAATATATGAGTATGTGTTGCTGTAGTGTGTTTTAGAAAACTAAAGAAGGGCCACATAAGATTTTTTATCACTAAAGCTATCACTTCAAATGAAAGCATTTCAAGAAAAAAAAAGGTACTTCTATGATCAAGGGAAGAGGCGGGCTTTTTTACATGCGCACGGTAAATCACTTGACAACTGTAACTCTCTGGATTCATAAACTTGGTAAAAATAAGAAATAGTTCATGCACAAGAAGTTGAGGAGATTTAGCCTGAGATTTAGCCATGAATGTGTTGAGCATAAAAAATGGGCATTCTAAAACTGCAACCATTTCTTTCACATAGTACTGGAAATCTGAGATAGTCGATTTCTGATGTTGGTCATGGCAAAGTAGTGTCACTCCAGTTCTTATAACAACAGAATATACAAAATGTAAGCTAAAGGTTGTACCTCCTTCATAAGAGCTTGGCAAGCCGTGATCTGCCTATCATCTTTGCAACGAGCTAAAGCCCTTTCAACATATCCACGCAACGACTTTGGAAACATGCCAGGCTGCAATAGCGAAGACAATAACTAAAGTTAGTTTACAAACACACATCCTCCATTTGATTTAGTACCACTGAACTATAATGGCAGAAAGTGTAATCCATATTTTCATAGTTGTGTTCATAAGTTTCATCAATTCTTAGTTGGTGCAATAAAGCACTTGCTTTAGATTTAAAATCAAGGTGCTAAGCCACATGCTCTTGGGGTTTATGGATATCTTCTTGACGTGCACTAAAGAACCAGAACAGAGCTGGTCAAATCATACATACTACATACCCTCGACATCAAGAGCTGCCACATTAAACCAACCAGCTAAGTATCGACAGGAAATAAACATATGAGCCAACTATAGCATCATCCAAGTCATTTTACCTGTACTGTCCATTATGCTGAAAAGATACTAAGAATTCAAATAAAACCTAATGACTATTTACAAGGGAACAAACAGGACTGTGTCACAGTATTTGGTTTTATCTCAAAATAAAGACAGTAGAATCGATTCTCCAATTCTATATCAAACAGTGCCAATCTAATCCAGTAAAAAAATATTTATCATCTCTGAGAGAAACATAAATCATATTGGACATAGGCCGACGAGGTTCTCTTATTTGAGCTTTATGGTTTAAGCATAGGTAGGAAAGCAGATGCTTATATTTCAATGATGATGATCACATCTGGAATTGACATCATAAAGAGAAGACTAGAGGGAAAACATCAACACATTTCTGTTTTAGCTGGTTATGCATATGTTCCAGCTTCTCAAAATCAACACAGCTGTGAACAAATCAGTGCCAAGCGTCACCACCCAAGGAAGGAAAGAAATCCTCTAGAGTAAACCACAATCAAATCATCCATCAAGCTATACAACTCAGGGAGTTCTGATGAATATATACTTTTTCTTTCTTGAAGTATAGAGTACTATTAACAACTCAAGAAAGAAAGAAAAAACAACGCAATTCAAGAAATTATTTTTTCGTACTTATTTAGGATCAGCAGCATTCATTCCATTAAATCACCATCAATGGACAAGTCCAATGTTGGAACACACGTTTGCATTTCAGCAAACACATATGATAATTTATTCTTTTTCCCCTCACCGTTGCTTCTAACTTATTGTGCCAAATTAATTCAAATAATTTTCATATCACTCATTCTAGTAGCCGCCAAATAAACTAAGGTTAACTGTATGATTTTTTTATCAATTATCCTCTTTCAATATATCCACCTTACATTCCCGGTTACCAAGTTGCAAAAATAAAGGTGAACTGAATGCATTTTTTCTCTATAACTTCATTTCAGATGCATCTACCTTAATATCCAAATTCCAATCTAATTTTAGTTAAGGAAAATGTATGCATTTCTTAATCTACATATTTTATTTTAAGAAAAACATCCAACTTCTTCAATATTCAGACATTTTTTCACCTTAAAATATAACCTTACACCTTTTCATTAAGTTGAAGCAGGTGAAAGTTCTAGATCTTGAAGCAATAAATTTGACCAACATTACACATAGGTACCAATCTACGATATTAAATATGTACAAAATGAAGATACCGTGGCATTTATTTAACAATCTTTATTTCTGACAAATTTCAAACAAGCTAAACAAGATAGGGCAGAAGAACATAACAAAATAGCCAAACCTTGAGCATGGAATCAGCTGTATCATGAGTCAAAACTTTTTCACTGGGTTTTTGCATCGAAATACCGATATAGGCTGGTTTTGCAGCTGCACCCATCGCAGAGTTATCTTTGTCGGTCTTTGGCATACTCAAAGGTAAATTTGAAGCAATTCTTGGATTATTTGGAATTTGCATTTTGTTTACTGTTCGTGCATCTAATTGTTCAAGAGGTTGTGAAAAAGGTTGAGAGGATGCATGTTGACTCTGAGAAACTTGGTAAGATGGATACCATGTGGTAGGATCTTGAGAAAATGTAGAGTTTTGTTCATTTTGAAAACTTTCATATGTGGGAACTGTGCTCGATGTCTTTTGATCTTGCGGCTGCACTGAATTACATAGGTCATTTTGGAAAAACGAATCCCCATGTTTCCTGTAACTCTCGGCGGTATTACCACTTGCTGTGACAGGCTAACAACAAAAAAACCACATCAATGAGATAAGACAAATCATGCTCAAGAACAACTACATATAAGAGAGTCAAGCTTTAAGAGATATGAGCTTGTTCCCACTACCCAAATGATAGACAAATTAAGTCATAATCATTCGACAAACTCAATGAGCCCAGATCTTCCTGAAAAATAAAGATAAGACAATAAAGCAACTAGCCAAAGTCAGCTATTTTACCAAATCCATAACTATTTCCAATTTTAACTTGTTCAATAAGATGACGGTCAAATCCATAACTATTTCCAATTTTAACTTGTTCAATAAGATGATGGTTTATTTGGTGAGATTGAAAATGAGAAAATCAATCAAAAATTTATTCAAATTAAGAACAAGAAATTGTTACTTCTCCTTTCTAACTTTGATGCAAAACAACTCAAAGTATAGCCCGTTAAATCTTATTGTTATATCATCCAATGCAGAACAAGCCGCTTTGTACCCATGAATTAATGCAATAGTGTCAACAGAAAAGAGACTACAAAATGGGTTATAGAAATTCCACGCTTCACATGGTTTAATGGATGGAAAACTTTTCCAAGACAAACTCATGCATCTTAATAAGCTATTTTTTGGTCGATCCATTGTTTCTTTTCACATAGTTAACTTGATCCCCATAAAAGCCATTTTTATATCTTCGCATTATCTGACGATTGGAAGGGTGTAATTCAAACAGATCATAGTTGCAAGGCATCTATAGTATTATTCGAGTCGAATTCATCAAATTTGGAGAATAACACAATTCCCAAAGACTAGAGGTGTTTTTTAAATTATTATCTAGATTGAAGGTGTTTGATTATCCAAGAAATGGCCAAACTTGATAATTATTGCCCAAACCCTAATCTTACTCTCGATGTTTCTTACATATTGTTTGACCTCCCAATTTGTCCAGAAAACTAGTTTGGAGTTGATTAAGTATGAGAATTCTCACAAATGGTGCTTTTCCAAAACTGACCCAGTGCTCTCCATGGTTAGATATGTTACACCCAATTTTGCTAAATTTACTATATTATGGGAGTAAAAACGGATACATAAACGTTTTCCGATATACTTGTCTACGAGCGAAAACCACCTTAATTTTATTTTCATTCACCATCTATCAACCTTAATTTTATTCCTTTTTTAGTTTCAGGGAAAACGCTGCGAGTATGTTTAACCCTAGAGAGAGAGAGAGAGTGGTAAGGCATTCAAAAATCTTCCAGCCCAACATTTCCGCCGCTACCAAAACTTTCCGGCACGGCGTTTTCCGACGGAGCAGCACCTATCCAAACCCTACCCAACCCTTTCCGAGTGTGAGCGACCCTACCCTAGCCTTGCGAGTGGTAAGGATAGTCAGCATGGTATGGGCAGATTTGACGATAGCTACAACTTCCCCAAGAAGAACCGCAAAAGACCACCGGAGTTTATGCAGCGATTTATAGCGAACTCAATTCCATTTTTCTTCACCAACTTTACTGACGAGTGGTTCCCATCGGAGATGTGGCGTATTTTTCAGAAATTTGGTGAAGTTTGTGACATTTTCATACCCAAGAAACGAGATAAATTTGGAAAGAAATTTGGGTTTGTTAGATTTCGAGGCAAACTGGATGTAAGGAAAGTTGAAGAAGATCCCAATAACATCAGATTGGGGGCGTTCAAAAATCAGAGCAAACTTGTCTAGATTCCACCGTGACTCAAGCAAACCAGTTGTAACTCCTTCCTACTCTGTGCCTGATAGGAGAATTATCGACGGTAAATCATTTGTTCAAGCAGCAAAAACGATGGTTAAGCCCACGCAGGATGCCGCATTGGGAAGGACGAAGAAGGATGGGGCGGAGTTGGTTTTCAAGCCTACTGAAGAAGAAACTCAGTGGTTAGAAGGTTGTGTTGTAGGATCATTACATCAATCTCAGAGTTTGAAGGAGGTTCAACAAGATTTTGTTCTTAGTGGGTTTGTCAACTCGAAATTAATTCCTTTGGGGGGTTCTTCGGTGTTGATTTATGACGAAAACAGGACCAAGCTTAATGAGTTACTCAAGGAGGATAAGGATTGGCTAAGATTGTGGTTTAGCGAATTAAGAGTTTGGGACAAACAATGGTGCCCATCAGTCAGAGAGGTCTCGATCTCTTGTTTAGGCATTCCTCTCCAAGCTTGGAATGTAAGATTTTTCGGCCTGATTGCTTCCAGATTGCGCTCGTTGCTTAAAGTCAGTGATGAAACACTAAACAAGCAGAGATTAGACTTTGGCAGAATCCTTGTTGCAACAAATATCAAGGAATTTATCAACAGCGTGAGCCAAGTTGATATTGATGGTACAGTTTATTCAATCAGAATGATGGAAGAATTAGTCAACCAATCAAATGGGGAATTACGGTCATCTCCTTTGATAATGGAGTCCAATCCAGGGTCACCTTTTTCAGATTCAAATTACTCCAACGAAATCATTCCAGAAACTATCTCGGAGGAAGAAAACTTTCAAGCAGAAGATTTAAATTTCCAGTTAAACAAAGCTTTGTTTGTGGAGAATCCTAAAGAGGTTATCCGGGATTTGGAAACAGAAAATAACATTGCAGATTGCTTGAAATCTGATACAGAAGTGAGGGACAGCCATGGAAAGAGGACACCCGATATTCAATACGAGTTGGATAAAGGGGTAATTTCAGATTCACCAGAAAATCAGATTACTAATTCGTATCAGAGAAGAAGAATCTGGGAGGAAAACAAAAAAGGAAATAATGAGGTTAGCAAGGCGATGGCAAACTTTAATACAGGGGAGGATGAGTACTTCGCTAAAGCCATTCAGTTATGGACCATTGGACAGAATTTAGGAATCTTGGGACACGGAAATGATGAAGAGATCGTTAATCAGTTAATGAACATGGAAAAGAAAAATGTGGTGGCCATTCAAAAACAGCCGAACCAAAGTGGGGATTTAGGAGATGTCAATTTCAATCAATGATCATTGTAAGCTTCAACATTCGAGGGTTAGGGGGTAGGGTAAAAAAAAAGAGAATTGAGAAGATGATTAAGAAAGATAAGGTGGAATTCTTGTGCCTACAAGAGACAAAAAAGGAATTTATGGACAGGGAATTATGCAAATCTCTTTGGGGGGGTGATAATTTCAATTGGATTTATAAAGGAGCTACTGGGTCAGCAGGAGGTTTTCTTTGTATTTGGAAAGATGACATTTTTCAGATGGACACATGTTGGGGAGAAGGAGTGTTGGGGGTGAGAGGTTATTGGGGAACTGAAAAAATTAAATGTCATATTGTCAACGTTTACTCATCAAGGATTTTGCTTCGAAAAATTGCTGTGGAACATTTTGTCAACAATTGAAAGTAATGAAGAGGACAGATTGTGTATTTGTGGAGATTTTAATGACGTCCGATTTCCGCATGAGAGGCGAGGAAGATCTTTATATCGAAGCATAAATGAAATGCGCGAGTTTGACACAGTTATCAATAACTCAAGATTGATCGATATTCATTTGACTGGAAGAAAATATACATGGTATAGACCTGATGGCACGTGTGTTAGTCGTTTGGACCGTTTTCTCCTATCAAGCACATGGATTTCGGAATGGCCAAATTTAATACAATGGGGATTAAAAAGAATAGTGTCAGATCATTGTACAATCATTTTGAAATTGTCGATGAATTAATAGGAAACAAATCTTCTATGATTTGATTTGATTTGTTTAGGATTAAGATAGGAATATTTCCTTAATTAGAGAGATTTGATTCTTTGTATTTTTCTCTATTTAATCAGTGTAATTGTACAGGGTTATACACATAAAAAATAATAGAGAAGAATTTTTCTCATCTTTCTTGTCTCTGTACATAAACTTACATGGTATCAGAGCCAATACCCACTTGAGACGTCGTGTGCGCCTTCTGATCGAGATTCTTCCATTCTCCTTCAGTTTACGCTGCTTCGTCTCTTCCCTGAATGTGTTTGTAACTTTCGCGTCTGTACGCACTGTTGCTATATTCTGGGATACAAATTCATCGCCAATCTGTGCGATTTGCTTTGGGTCTTCGAGTTTATCCTCCAAACGCAATTATTGTGCGATTTTTGGTTGGATCTTCTCTGAAAATATCCGATTTTCTTTCCCTCGCCATCTTCCGGGTTGTCGTAATTTCTTTTATCGCGATTGTTGGGATTCACAAATTCGTGGGCTTTGTGTCTCATCGCGTCTGAATTGCTTTACAATATCGTGGTTTTTTTTTGTTCATCGCATCTGACTTGCAGCGATTATCTTTGGTGGGAAATTGGATTGGAGAAGGGAGTTATTGGATAGGGAAGTTGTTTTACATAATGAGTTAATTTCTTTGTTGGACAGGACGCTTTTGACACAGGCACAAGAGGATCTATGGACGTGGACTTTGGAGGAATCCAAACTATATTCTGTTCAGACTGCATATGCAACACTGTTGGAGGACTCACCAATTGATGGACATATATCGGAGACATATATTTCGATTTGGAAAACTTTGGCACCTTCCAAGGTAGCAGCACTCATTTGGAGGGTGATTCGAGATCGATTACCGACAAGATCAAACCTCAGCAAAAGAAACATATTCATGGGGAACGAAGCTGGTAACTGTGCGATGTGCTCTCTCACGGAAGAGACTACAAATCATCTGTTGTTCTGCTGTACGGAGTCATATTCCTTATGGATGAAATGCTATCGTTGGCTGGGTTTCTATACGGTATTGTCGTCGGACTCAATAGCCCATCATTGGCATCACCATGGACTATGGACAAGAAAAAAGGGAAGAAAAGCTTGGATGACAATATGGAGCTCGGTGCTTTGGACGATATGGCTACACAGAAATAATTTATGTTTAAAGGGCAGCGATCACAAGGAGGATGATCTACTGGAGACGGTCATTCACAGATCTTGGTTTTGGATCACAAACAGAGGAAATAATAAATTTTTGTACTCGTTTGTTGATTGGAGACGGGAACCGTTGATTTGTTTGTTATCTTCTTAATTTCTAGTCAGTAGGATCTATTTTTTCTAATTTAGCTACACCTTGTAGTAACTTTTTCGATGCTTTCGCATCTATTTTATAATATATATATCTTGTCTGATCAAAAAAAAATCTTTGGTGGGAAATTACCCAATTTTTTTAATCGCAAGTTTGGGTTTGTGTTTTCCGCAAGTTTTTTTTTCTCCCACTAAAATATGGCTGGGGAAGCAAGGTCTTCATCGATTACAGGTGGGACCACACCAAATAATGATGTTATTTACAATACAAAAATGTCCATGACCGATAATTCCATTCAAATCACCATACACAAACTCAATGGAAAAAACTATCTGGAATGGGCCCAATCCGTCCGTCTGGTAATCGATGGCAAAGGAAAAGTTGGTTATTTGAATAGGGAGGAGAAGCCACCGGCTTGTGATGACCCCAAGTTCAAGCAGTGGCGGTCAGAGAACTCAATGGTCACGGCATGGCTTATCAATTCCATGGAGCCATCAATTGGTAAGCCGTTTATGTTCCTACCTACTGCCCATGATGTTTGGGATGCAGTACGTGAAACATACTCTGATTTAGAGAATTTTTCTCAATTATTTGAACTTAATAATCGGATGTGGAGAATCGTGCAAGGTAATCGAGGTGTTACGTCATATTACAATGAATTGATGACGATATGGCAGGAGTTAGATCTCTTTGAAGACGAAGAATGGGAGAATCCTAAGGATAGTATTCGATATAAAAAAAAGGTAGAAAGGGGGAGAGTGTTCATATTTCTAGCTGGCTTGAACAAAGATCTCGATGAAGTCAGAGGCAGATTGCTTGGCCAAAAACCTTTACCTACAATCCGGGAAGTATTTTCCGAAGTTCGCCGGGAGGAGGCACGCCGAGGGGTCATGTTGAAACCTACAAGTGAACCAAAATTGGGTGAGAATGAAGGGTCTGCTTTGGCTGTCAAACGATGGAACTCTGAGGAAGAACGTCCAAAAATTTACTGCGAGAAGTGCAAAAAACCTTGGCACACAATCGAAACTTGTTGGAAAATTCATGGCAAGCCAGAAAACTTTAAGAAAAAAACAGGCAGCAACTATCGATCCAAATCAGGTAATGGACAGGCTCTTCAAACCGGTATAGATGCTTCTGGACAGCAGCCATCTCCTTCTGAATCTCTTCCTTTTACCAAGGATCAAGTTGAGCACTTGTATAAAATATTCCAGTCCCTCTCAGTAGGAAAACCCAGTCCCTCTTGCTCCTTAGCCCAAACAAGTATATTTCCTATTGTTTCTATGGCCAGCACACAAACAATTGGTTCCTGGATACTAGATTCAGGAGCCACGGATCATATGACAGGTATATCGCAAGTTTTTTCGTCCTATACACCGTGTGCAGGTAATAAGAAGGTAAAACTTGCTGATGGTTCCTTTGCTATCATTGCTGGCAAAGGAACCGTGCCTATTTCTAAATTCCTGATCCTGAAAGATGTCTTACATGTTCCACAGTTATCCTATAACTTGTTATCTATCCATAAACTAACCCTTGATCTTAACTGTCGTGTGGTTTTTTTGTCTTCTCATTGCGAATTTCAGGATCTGGCCTCGGAGATGATGATTGGCAATGCTAAACAAGACAATGGACTCTATACCTTCACGGCTGAATCTCTTGCTGAAAAACAAGGAATGAAGACCTGTTTTAATTCTACTTCTTATGACTGTGAGATTATGTTATGGCATTTTCGTTTGGGACATCCGAACTTTCATTATTTGCAACGACTATTACCAGATTTATTTTTGAATAAAAGTCCGTTTTTATTTAAATGCGAGTCTTGTGAATTAGCTAAACATCACCGTGCCGTTTTTCCCTCGCAATCATATAAAGAGTCTTCACATTTTACTCTCATACACAGTGATGTTTGGGGTCCATCTAGAGTCGTAGCATTTTCTGGCAAACGATGGTTTATCACTTTCATTGACGATCACACTAGAATGACTTGGGTGTTTCTTTTAAAGGATAAATCTGATGCTGAAATTGTGTTTAAAAATTTCTATCATATGGTTCAAACACAATTTCACACAAATATTAAAATATTTCGGAGCGATAATGGCATAAGAATACTTCAATCATTTGCTTGGCGACTTCTTTGCTGAAAAAGGAATTATTCATCAAAATTCTTGTACGTATACACCACAACAAAATGGTGTGGCTGAAAGAAAATATAGACATCTACTTGAAGTTGCTAGGGCACTCAGTTTTCAAACAAAAGTGCCCAAATACCTTTGGGGTGATGCTATTCTCACAGCTACATATTTAATAAATCGACTTCCTACCAGAATTTTGAAATTCCAGACTCCTAAACAATTCTTTCTCAAATACTATCCTGAGTGTCGTCTCATCTCCAATATTCCCCTCAAAATTTTTGGTAGTATTGCCTTTGTACACAATCACGATCCTAGACAATCTAAATTGGATCCTAAATCTTCAAAATGCATTTTTGTTGGATATCCGACAAATCAAAAAGGCTATAAATGTTTTGATCCAATTTCAAAAAAATACTGTCTTTATGGACGTTACTTTTTTCGAAGGACAGTCCTACTACCAATCTCATCTTCAGGGGGAGAGTAGTCAGGAAGATGACTTTCTAAATGACTCGGACTTAATCTTTAACTGTGACACTGGTAATAGTATCTCTCCTACAGAGATAAATATTGAAAATGAAAATTTGCAAAACAATCGGTTTAAAGGTCTTGTTTACACAAAAGATTTAGCTCGAAGGAAACAAGAAGCTATTGTCCCATTGCAAAACCATGAGTCTACTCAAAGGGCAGATCCTGAGATAAGTGATGATGCCTCAAACAACACTCAAGGTATGCCTAACTCTTCAAGCCAAACAGATCTCCCTATTGCCTTAAGAAAAGGAGTCTGGTCATGCACACAACACCCTCTCTCAAATTTTATATCATATGAGAACCTGTCACCTTCTTTCTGCGCATTTGTCTCTAAACTTGACAGTACCACAATTCCAACAAATGTACAAGAAGCTCTAGAAATACCCAAGTGGAAGGACGCGATTTACGAGGAGATGAAAGCTCTCGAGAAGAATTCTACGTGGGAGAAAGTCTACCTACCTTCTGGTAAGACGACTGTTGGCTGTAAGTGGGTGTTCACCATAAAATATAACTCAGATGGTTCTCTTGAGAGATATAAAGCTCGACTAGTTGCTAAAGGCTTCACTCAGACTTATGGAGTAGATTACTCCGAGACATTCTCTCATGTGGCAAAACTGAACACAGTTCGGGTCCTTCTATCTATTGCTGCAAATCTTGAATGGCCACTTAATCAACTAGATGTAAAGAATGTGTTCCTAAATGGTGAACTGGAAGAAGAAGTCTACATGGAAGCACCTCCCAGGTTTTGTTGATCAGTTTGGTTCTAAAGTATGCAAATTGAAGAAATCTATTTATGGCCTCAAACAATCTCCGAGAGATTGGTTTGAGAGATTTACTAAATTTGTTAAAAGTCAAGGCTATAATCAAGGGCAATCTGATCACACCCTCTTTACAAAACATGCTGAAAATGATAAGATTTCTGTGCTTATTGTTTATGTTGATGACATAATTCTGACAGGAAATGATACAGGGGAGATGGACAGATTAAAAGGAAAGCTTGCTACGGAGTTCGAAATCAAAGACTTGGGTCAGTTAAGATATTTCCTTGGAATGCAAGTAGCACGATCCAAGGAAGGCATTATGGTGACACAGCGAAAGTATATTCTTGACCTTTTAAAGTACACTGGGATGAGTGGGTGCAGACCATCAGATACTCCAGTTGAAGTAAATGCTAAACTAGGAGGATATAAATAGTGGCAAATCAGTCGACACTGGGAGATATCAAAGGCTTGTTGGAAGACTGATTTACTTGTCTCACACACGTCCAGACATAGCCTTCGTGGTAAGTTTGGTTAGTCAGTTTATGCATTCACCATATGAAGAACACCTTGAAGCTGTGTATCGAATTCTTCGTTACTTGAAGGGAACACATGGAAAAGGACTTCTATTTAAAAAAAAAATTAAGAGAAAGAAGTCGAAGTATATACAGATGCTGATTGGGCGGGATCCATTACCGATCGGAGATCCACATCAGGATACTGTACATATGTTTGGGGTAACTTGGTTTCCTGGAGGAGTAAAAAACAAAGTATTGTGGCAAGAAGCAGTGCAGAAGCAGAATTGAGATCAATGGCCCAAGGAATATGTGAAATCCTATGGCTGAAGCGGGTCTTGGAAGAACTAAAGAGATCAATAAGCCTTCGTATGAAGTTATATTGTGACAACAAGGCAACTATCAGTATTGTTCACAATCCAGTGCTACATGACAGGACTAAGCACATTGAAATTGACAAACACTTCATAAAAGAGAAATTGGAAGAAGGAACAATTTGCATCACATTTGTCCCATCATTATTGCAAGTTGCTGACATATTAACTAAAAGGCTTTCTAAACATCTCTTTATGACTCAAGTTAGCAAGTTGGGCATGATAGATATCTTTGCACCAACTTGAGGGGGAGTGTCGATGAATTAATAGGAAACAAATCTTCTATGATTTGATTTGATTTGTTTAGGATTAAGATAGGAATATTTCCTTAATTAGAGAGATTTGATTCTTTGTATTTTTCTCTATTTAATCAGTGTAATTGTACAGGGTTATACACATCAAAAATAATAGAGAAGAATTTTTCTCATCTTTCTTGTCTCTGTACGTAAACTTACAGAAATCAACAGGCAGATTGGGGTCCGAAACCTTTTCGGTGTTTGGACTCTTGGTTGCAACATGGTGATTTTAAGTCTTTTGTGGAGAAGGAATGGAATAGTTGCAATATAACAGGTTGGGGGGGATTTATCTTAAAAGAAAAGTTCAAACACATGAAGAACTGTGTCAAAATTTGGAACAAAGAAGTTTTTGGCTCGCTTGAAGCGAACATTGAGGAATCGAAAAACAATATCAATGAACGGGATAGATTGGTAAAGGCTCGAGAGTTAACGAGGGATGAGATTGAGAATAAACAGATGGAGGTTCTCAGTTTACAGAATCAATTGGGGATGCAAGATACTCTTCTTTTTCAAAAAGCAAGAATGAAATGGATTAGAGAAGGAGACGTAAATTCTAGTTTTTTCCATAAGGTTATGAGTCGAAGAAGAAAAAAGAATGAAATAGTTGGTCTTTATATTGATGGAAATTGGATTGATGATGCTCAAGGAGTTAAGGAAGGGGTGCACAATTATTTTTCAAGACATTACAGTCAGCATGAATGGAATAGACCTATTATTCAAGGAATCAACTTTAATCGGTTGAATGATTTGGATAATGAATATTTGATAGCGTCTTTTTCGGCAGATGAGATTCGGAATGCGGTGTGGGATTGTGACAGTTCTAAGAGCCCAGGGCCTGACATTTTTGGGAATGTCTGAAAGATGATTTTATCACTTTCTTTCAAGATTTTTATAGGAATGGTAAATTAGTCAAAGGAGGGAATCCATCCTTCATTGCATTTATTCCAAAGAAAGATGAACCGAATAAAATCGAGGAGTTCAAGCCGATTGCTCTCATTGGTAGCATCTACAACGTAGTTTCCAAAGTATTGCTATAACAGGTTTAGTCAAGTTCTTGACAGAATTATATCTCAATCACAGACAGCTTTTATTGGGCATCGCCATATTTTGGATTGTATAGTGACAGTTAATGAATTGATTGATGAAGCTGAAAAAAAGAAAAAGAAAAAAAAAGAGGCATGATTTTCAAGGTTGATTTTGAAAAGGTATATGATTCTGTCAATTGGAAATTCCTCGATCACGTAATGACTTTGATGAATTGTGATGCAAAATGGAGACAGTGGATCATGGAATGCATCACTCTGCAAGAGCATCGGTCTTAATTAATGGTAGTCATACTCAAGAATTTGCTCTTCAAAGAGGACTTAGACAAGGGGAATAGGGGATCCTTTATCTCCTTTTCTTTTTGTCATTGTGGGGGAGGGCCTAAGTAGATTGATCGATAAGGTGGTTAACATTCACTTATTAACGGCATTAAGGGTGGGGGAGGAAGAGCTTATGATCTCACATCTACAATTCGCGGATGACACTCTGTTGATGGGTGAGGCGACAAGTGCGAATGCTTTCACTTTTAAAGCGAACTTGAGCAATTTTGAATTGCTATCAGGGCTAAAAATTAATTTTCATAAGAGTAATCTTCTGGGTATAAACTTGGATCAGAGATTGTTGGTTGAATTAGCAAGGGTGCTGAATTGTAAAGTGGGGAATTTACCTTTCAAATATTTGGGCTTACCGATCGGATCTAACCCAAAACGGAGAAGCTTGTGGGATACAGTGATTGACAAATTCAGGAAAAGGTTGGCTTATTGGGATGATAAAAGTTTGTCTTTTGGGGGCCGTCTGGTTTTGCTCAATGCCGTGCTGACTTCCTTACCTACTTTTTCTCGTTTTATCGTGCCCCGAAGATCATCTTAGTGAAACTTCAATCTATTCAAACTGCTTTCTTATGGGAGTGGGGAGAGTGTCCGGAAAGTAGATTGGGTTAATTGGTCAGAGGTTTGCAAATCAAAAAACAATGGGGGGCTGGGAGTTCGTAATTTAGACTCTTTCAATAAAGCTCTGTTAGGGAAATGGGGATGGGAAATGCCAAGTAATGAGAACTCACTTTGGGCTAGGGTCGTCAGGTCTAAATATGGGTTGATAGAAGGGAATTTGTTCACGACAGGGATCACAGGGTCTAGGAGAAGGGTGTCGTCTTGGTGGTCAGATATATTGAAAATTTTATTTCTAGATAGGTCGGGTTGGTTCACACGAGGAATAAAGAAACAAATTGGGAATGGTAGGGGGGCTAAATTTTGGAAAGAAATTTGGGTGGATAATGAGAGCTTAGAGGTTAGATTTCCTAGACTGGCGTTGATAGCAAGAGATAGAGATATTTTGGTAGGTAATTGGGGGTCTGGGTGGAAGGTACTTGGGATTGGAGAAGGGAGCTTTTTGATTGGGAGGAATCTTTATTGCTTAACCTATTATCTTGTTTGGACAGGTTTCAACTGATGCAGGACCATGAAGATTCTTGGATTTGGATGCCGGATGATTCTGAAACGTATTCTGTCCATGAAAACATAAATAAATTAGTGAAAATCATTTAGTCGTTGATATATGCTCACCTTTTCATTTAATTCAAGTCCGATCGGCTTATTCAAGAATTCAGGACGAAAATAGCATGGACGAAAGGTTGTCAGAGGTATATGCTTCAATTTGGAATTCGGCAGCACCATCAAAAGTAGCAGCTTTCGCTTGGAAGATGATTAGAGATCGCATCCCACAAGAATGAATCTGAGACGAAGGAATATTTATGCGGGATCAGAGTTTGGTGTTTGTGTTCTTTGCAAAGAGGATCAGGAACGGAACATTTGCTATTGTCTTGCCCAGAATCGTATACTTTATGGATGAAATGTTATAATTGGTTGGGAATAACAACAGCCCTTCCTTCGAACACAATACATCATCTTCTTCAACATAAGGGGTTGTGGCATCGCCAAAAAGGTCGTAAGGCTTGGATAGCTATCTGGGAAGCAGCCATTTGGACGATTTGGCTACATCGCAACAAAATGATTTTCAGAGGCCCGGAAGAAAGAATGAATGTTTGCTAGAATTGATTATTTTTAGATCATGGTTCTGGATCACCAATAGAGAAACAATTAGATTGGACTATTTCTTTTGTTGATTGGAGGAGAGAGCTTATTATCTGTTTGTTAGCTTTATAGTCCATTATTAAGGTAGTCTTCAGTTTTTGTGTTTCTTTTAAACTTCTGTAATCTACTCTAAGTACCTCTGGTACCATTTTTTTAAATAATACATTAGTATTTGTTTGATCAAAAAAAAAATTCCTTTTTTGGTTCTCAGGAAATTTATTAGAAAATTATTTTGCATATTAAATTCATGAAAGTGAAGAAAAAGAAAGAGAATAGATCTTGTACATTTCTAATTCTCGGGAAAATAATTGTCCAGTATAGATTTGATTATCTGGAAAGTTTCAAGAAAATAAGTAATTTATGAATTGACACCAAATTTTTTATGAGAATCATATTTTCAAAGCATTCAATGTCTTCACATTTTAATCTTTATAAAGTTTTCAATTTTCTTTAAAGGAAAAAAATCTGATTTCCCGACGAGAGATATGCTATATTTCAATCATTGATAATTGGTCCCATACATCAGCAAGTTGATAGTGCAGAAAATGTTTGATAGCAAATTATGAAGGCCATATTAAGTCTCTAAGTTTCTGTAAGAGATATTTTATATTCATTAAAAAATGGAGACAACATTCAGATTTTTGTATTTCCTTCTTGAGAAAAAGCAGATGATTGTGAAGGCGGATCTCTCAAGATAAACTAAAAGAAGTTACTAGGTTAGATTTCTTTTTGGTATTTATCCATGCAAATTTCACAATTCGTATTTAATTAGGCTATTAAGTTTCTACAGCCAACAAAATATCTCCAACCATATATTACTTTCAAAGAATATGATAAGAAATGCATTAGCACGTCTTTTACTATAGTTCGTAAAACGGGTGACATACTCAAGGACCAAGGTTGCCTTTCTTTCAAAGTAAAAGATAAAGGTTCAAACTGCAATAATTACTCGCTTCCAAAGTATCCGAATTGGTATGGAAACTTAGTTTGTAGGTGACAATAAGAAATCTTAGGCAAAGCTTTACACTCAAAACTAGAGGCTGAGAGTTATTGTATGTCAAATGATTCCTCAAGTACAGGTACTTGGAAATATGATTGGTTTTTCAAGAAATTATTTGTGGACAACCTATAAAGGGTAGATCATAGTAGACACAGAGCAAATTAATATATAAATATATTTCTGATAATGCTATATTAATTGCATAAAATAGATGTATCGCAGGATTGGTTAAGTACTCCTCTATCCAGTGTAAGCAACATCCACTTTCCAGATATCACCACAAGTATAACTCAGGGTTCTGTCAAACCAATTTTCTCTAAAGGACAAACTTAACAGCTATATATATCGAGAAATAATGAAAAGTAGGAGATCGATATGAAATCTTAAGATTGAAAATCTCAATAAAAATGATATGCATAAATATTAAATCCCCGACAATTAGCAAAACTCCACGTGAAGAGTCTACTTGGGACAATAGGATTCAGACAGCCAACAGTGACACATATTCATCTTAATAAACTGAATTTTTTATTTTTCACAATAAAGTCTTCAAATGTCTACTGTGGTGGAAAGATCTGTTAAAAAACATATTTTCTGATTATTCTGAGTGGTTTAGGGGGGCTGGTTAGAAAGGTGGTGAATGGGCTGGGAACTAAATTTTGGAGGGATGTTTGGGCAGGGGAGGAAAGTTTGGAAATAAAGTTTCCTAGATTAGCTGCGATTGCGAGGGATAGAGATATCCTGGTAGGGGATATGGGGGTCTGGGTTGAGGGTATTTGGGTCTGGGTTTGGGATTGAGACGGGAGTTGTTTGAATGGGAAAATTACTAACTTTCATTGACAGGTCGGCTTTGGAGCAAGGAAAGGAAGATAGCTGGGAATGACGTCTTGAAGATAATTTTTTTTTTGATCAGGCAAATAAAAATATATTAATAAAAGTACCAGAGGTACTTGAAAATACAAATACTTAGGAATACAAAGACGTCAGTAAAAGACAAAAAGAAAATCCCAGTTGAGGTTTAAAAAGCTAATAAACATATCCTCGGCTCTTTTCTCCTATCTAAGAAAAAGTAACTGAAAGTAGAATTCCCTCTATTTGTTGCCCAAAACCATGATCTAAAAATGATTAGTTCCAATAAATCTTCCGCCGATGCCTGAGTCCCTTGAAATACAAGCTGATTCCGATTATTCCAAATTGTCGCAATGACCGTGCTCCAAATAGTATTCCATTCCTTTCTGCCTTTTCTGGATTCCCATAATCCTGCGCGTTGGAGTAAGTGAGTGGTTGAGTTCATCGGAAGCACCGTATAACATCCTAGCCATTCATAACACTTCATCCAAACAGTGTAAGAAACCTGACAGGTGAAAAATAGATGTTGAGTGGTCTCTTCATCCTGTTGGCAAATGGCGCAGAAAACCGATGCCGCTCCATGTAAAACATTCCGTCGTCTTAAGTTATCCTTCGTGGAGATACGGTCTCGAAGCACTTTCCAAGTTAATGCTCCCACTTTTGACGGTGCGCTAGTTTTCCATATAGTTGCAAATAACTGTGACTGTTCCCCTTCCAAAATTGGTTGTTGTAATATCCTGTTGTATGCCGATGTCACCGTGAATTGGTTTGAAGCATCATGCTTCCAGAGCCAAAGATCTTCATGTTCTTGTTTCATTTGTACCCTGTCAACAGAAGATAAAAGATCAAAAAACATTGTTTCTTCCCACTCGAACAATTCCCTTCGCCATTCCCATCTCCATATCCAAGATCCCTCTACCCATTCTCCCATATTAGCAATGAGAATATCCCTATTCATAGCAATAGAGGCTAATCTAGGGAATCTTTCCGCTAAACTGCCCTCCTCTCCCACCCAGCAATCTATCCAAAATTTTGTTCCCCTTCCATTCCCAACCTTACGACTCAGTCCCCCCTGGAACCAACCTGATCCATCTTGAAAAGTACACCTTAGTAAATCTTTCCACCAAGACGATACTCTCCTCCTCCGCCCCCCACCCCCGTCAACCACCAAGTTGGATAAACTGTATTTAGATTTAATTACTTGAAACCAGATGGAGTCTGACCGTTTCATTAACTCCCACCCCCATTTTCCCAACAACGCCTTGTTGAAAGCGTCTAAGTTGCGAACCCCTAAGCCCCCATTAAACTTTGACTTACAAACTTCCGACCATTTGACCCAGGCTACTTTCCGGCAACTCTCCCCTCCCCCCCAAAGAAAAGAAGTTTGAATAGATCTAATTTTAGATAGGATGCATTTCGGGGCGCGGTAAAAAGAAAAGTAGTAAATGGGTAAGGCAGTTAAAACAGCATTGAGCAAAATCAACCGACCCCCAAAAGACAAGCTTTTATCCTCCCAAGTCGCCAATCTTCTTCTGATTTTTTCAAGCACTGGATTCCACAAACTTTTGCATTTCGGGTTCGCCCCTATGGGTAATCCCAAGTACTTGAACGGTAGGTTTCCCACGAGGCAGTTCAAATCCCGACCCATCTCTTCTAAGCAACTGCGGTCCACATGAATCCCCAGCAATTGGCTTTTATGAAAATTTATTTTTAAGCCTGATAACATCTCGAAATTGCTCAGGATTGCCTTAATCATGATTATGTTATCCCTGGTCGCCTTTGCTACAAACAACGTATCATCGGCAAACTGTAAATGGGAGACCCTGATCTCATCCCTTCCCACAGGAAAGACTGATAACAAGTTGAGACGAACCGCTCGATCGACCAATCTGCTTAGTGCTTCAGTCACTATGAGAAACAGAAAAGGAGATAATGGGTCTCCCTGCCGGAGACCTCTTTTCATTTCAAATTCTTTCGTCGGACTTCCGTTAATCAAAACTGATGCCCTTGCACTTGTAATACACTCCATAATCCAAATTCTCCATTTTGCATCAAAGTCCATCAATCTCATAATATTGTCAAGAAACTTCCAATTCACCGAGTCATATGCCTTTTCGAAATCCACCTTGAAAATAATGGCCCTTTTCTTCTGATTCTTTAATTCATTGATGATCTCATTAATCGTCATAACCCCGTCAAGAATGTGACGATTTCCGATAAAACCCGTTTGAGAATTTGAAATAATCCTGTCAAGAACTCCACTTAGTCTGTTAGCAAGTACTTTTGACAAGACTTTGTAAAGACATCCGATTAGGGAAATCGGTCTAAATTCCTCAATTTTGATAGGGTTTTCCTTTTTCGGAATTAGTATGATGAAAGATGGATTCCCCCCTTTGATAAGCCTTCCATTGCTATGGAAGTCATCAAAAAACTGAATGAAGTCTCCCTTGAGGACCGTCCAGAATTGTTTAATGAATCTGAAATTATATCCATCAGGCCCCGGGCTCTTGGAGCTGTCACAATCCCAAACGGCGTCCTTAATTTCTGTTTCTGAGAAGCTCGCTGTCAAAATCATATTTTCTGCTTCCGTGAGACAAGTGAAATCTATCCCTTGTAATACTGGTCTGTTCCAATTTTCCTCACCAAAGTGATTCACAAAGTAGTCATGCACCCCATCTTTAATTTCTTTCACTCCATCCATCCATCTACCGTTAATATGTAGACCCACAATCTCATTTCTTTTCCTTCTTCGGTTCACAATCTTGTGAAAGAAGGCTGAGTTCATATCACCTTCTCTTACCCACCTCGATCTCGATTTCTGGAATAGCAAAGTATCTCTCATCCCCAATTGCTTCTGTAAACTGAACAGTTCCATCTGTCTAGCACGCGTCTCATCATCTGATAATTCCCTGGACTCTGCCACTGAATCCCAATCACTGATTCTGCCCTTGGAGACCTCAATATTATTCTCGATCTCGCCAAATACTTCTTTATTCCACACTTTCAACCTTTGCTTCAACAATTTGAATTTCTCTTTCAAGACATAACCTCCCCACCCCTGTATTGTTATATCTTGCCATTCCCTTTCCACTAGAGACTTGAAATCCCTGTGTTGCAACCATGAGTCCAATGTCCTAAACGGTTTCGGACCCCAATCCACTTTATGATTCTTCAAAATGATTGCACAGTGGTCAGAAACACTGCGCTTTAGGCCCCATTGAGTTAGATTGGGCCATGTCTGTAGCCACCCAACCGATAGAAGAAAACGATCTAAACGGCTGACACACGTACCATCCGGTCTGTACCAAGTGTATTTCCTTCCGATCAGTGGTAAATCCACCAACTTAGAATTGTTGACAAAAGTATCAAATTCTGTCATTTCAGTAGAATTCCGTGATAATGATCTACCACGCCTCTCCGCCTGATATCTGACTGCATTAAAATCTCCACAGAGACACCAATTTTCCTCATCTTTTCCTCGTATTTTGTCAATCAGAACTTCCCATAATAGTCTTTGCATTGTCAACTCCCCTGAAGAGTAGATATTTAAAATATGACATCTTACTATGTCCATCCCCCAATAACCTTCCACTCCCAATACTCCATCCTCACCCCAGCAACTCTCCATCGTAAAGATTTCCTCCTTCCAAATACAAAGAAGGCCGCCTGAAGCGCCAACTGATCCTTTATAGGCCCAACCGAAATCTCCGTCTCCCCATAATGTTTTACAAAATTCTTTGTTCACCATCTCCTTTTTAGTTTCCTGCAAGCATAAGAATTCGATCCTTTCTTTCCTAATCAGCTCTCGAATTTCTCTTTTTTTCAACCTCCCCCCCAATCCTCTAATATTGAAACTGACAATTATCATTGAGCAACCATGTCGTCTCCTACTTCCTCACTATCAGTCCTCACTGTTTGTATGGCTGCCATATTTCTTTTTTCCATCTCCATTAGATGTGTCAGAATCTCTTGGTCGTTTCCATATCCTATGATCCCCAGATTCTTTCCAATATTCCATATCTGCGTAACTTTTTCCATAAGCACCTCATCATTTGATCTAGCATTGATTTGTCTCTGACAGATTCCTGGCTGACACTGTCCATTTCCCTTCGGAATTTTCTTTCTTTGATATGTATGTGAAAAGTCTTTGTTCTTTAAAGTTGCTGATACTGATTGTGATGACTCACCTCGGTGGAAACTGTCCCGCTGAATTCCATCATCCTTAACCTTATCCGTCACCGGTGACTGAAAAATTTGAGGTTCAAACTCCACTGCCTCTGCCCTCAAACTGACATTTTTCTGAATACCAATCTCAGTCTCCTCAGTCAGCTGCACTACTACTTTGTGCTGGTCCTCTTCTGGTAGTTTCTGTTCATCGTTTATGTTATTTGTTTGAAGGCAAAAATCCTTACCTCGAACCTCCTGTTCATCCCATAAGGAATTTGGGATGATATCCTCCGAGAAATTGGAATCAGAGAACGTGGATTCTGGTACCAACTCCTTCTGGTTTGCCTTGTCACAAATTGACTCAACAGTCGATAAATCAATCATCTCTTCCATTAGTCTTACTGAATAAACACTTCCATCAATGTCCACATTGGTGATATGATTGATGAAATCCTTCGATGATGTTTCAATAAGAAATTTGGCACAGTCAAGTTTGGATCTATTCAGAGTGTCGTCATTGACTTTGATCAGCTTGCCTAATCTGAATGCCAGCAGTTTAAAAAATCTCTCATTCCAGGCTGATAGCGGAATACCCAAGCAATTGATCCAGACCTGCCTGACCCGGGAAGACATATCCTTGTGCCATTGACTGATCTCCTTGAACCATACGCCTAGCCACTCCGTGTCATCCTTTAGTAATTCCTGCAATTTCTCCCTATTATCATCGTATATCAAGACCGAGGCTCCCCCCATCGGAATTAATTTTGTATGAGGGAAACCATTGTGCACAAAATCCTGTTGTGCTTCTCTCAAGTCCTCATAATTGTGAAAAGTCCCCACTAGACAACCTTCAAGCCACTGAGTCTCCTCCGAGGTAGTCTTAAAGAACAATCCCGTCCATTGTTTTTCCCCTGAATCTACAGGTTCATTCTGTTTTGATCTTCGCAGAACCTGAGCATATGATTGTCCTGCTATCGTTCGGCGACCAGAGACTCTATAAACCACCTTTTCACCTGATCTTCTCGAGTCCCTTTCGAAACGGGATAGGTTCGCTTGGAGATGGAATGCCCCTATCCTGATATGATTGAGTTCCTCTTCCACTTTCACAATGTTCACATTGCCTTTGAATTTGACGAAACCAAATTTTTTCCCGCGGCTGTCACGTTTTTGCGGCAGGAATACATCACATACTTCACCAATCTTTCGGAATGTTTTCCACATTTCCGAAGGGTACCAATCATCGGGGAAGTTTGTGAAGAAAAATGGTGTGGAGTTTGCTAACAGACTGCGCATGAAAAGTGGCGCCCCTTGAGAAGATGCCCGTTGTTTAACCGGGCCAGCGTCAAAAAAGCCCTGCTGTTTAACTGCCTTACCCTTTACTAGGCCTGGGTGGGGTTGCACACAGACGGACTGGCTAGGGTTACCTAAGGGTCGGTGCGCCAAGGAGGACCTAGGGTTCTGCCAAGCCGGAAAGCTTCGAAGGTGGCGACTATGGGTTTGGGCTGGGAGAGAATGGAATGCTGACTCATTCCTGCACTGCGCGTTCGAAACCTCTCTCGGCCTGGGATGGGAGCGCTGGTCCGCGGCTAGGGTAAAGGTTGGGTAGGTACGGGAGGGAGCTGATCGACGAAAGGGAAGGTTAGGGTTAGGGTAATGGTTGGGGAATGGATATCGATGGTTACGGTTGAGGATGGGGTTAGGGTTTGGGTGGGGAAACTCCATCGCCTTTTGAATCGCGAAGTTAACTACTGATTAACAATTTGAATAATGGAAATGGAAGGGAATCGGCTTATGAAACATTTTCAGAGTAAAATATTCTTGATGATGATTCTTCGATGGCTTATGAATCTATTTGGAAGATTTTGGCCCCTAACAAGATGGGAGCTTTTGCATGGAGGATGATTAAATACCGAATTCCGATAAAGCGGAATTTGCGGAGACGGAATATTAGAGTGAGACCTATATATATATATACATATATATATATATATATATATATGCTTAACTTTAAAAACATTTGCAAACAGTTTTGTAACATCATGCTCATGCCTGACTCCATCTCTATACTACTTTTCTAAAACATAAACTTAAAATTGTTCAAATTTAGCAATCCAAAAGCACCTGCCACATCAGTAAAATCGTTTGATTCCATCTCTAAGACAGGGAAAGAGCGATGCAAAGAATTATTTCATTACCCAACAATTATGCAATATAAATAAATAAAGAACTTGAAAGCAAATAGAGACAGATTAAACCCAAGAAAAGGCACGGAGGAATGTTAGTGCATGGGTAATAAGACAAACTTCTAATCAACAGCATAAACATAACAATAGACCACCAAACCTGCACAGAAGTCAGTTCGGATGTGCCAGATTCAGGCCTCCAAGAAGGGGCATATGCTACAGGCATCTGGTTGTTTGAAGTTGTGTACCCATTATTTGCATTAGGAATAGAAGAACTCAGACTAGATGCATTAGAGACAGATAGCTTCTCAGTTCCAGGTGCACAGCTGACTTCCGTTTGAGATCGACTGTGATAGTCCTCCCATTGCTTATAGTGCTGCTGATACTGATTTGTTGCTACGGTAGTGGTGGAACTATATGATGCATTTGAGCCTGGTGCGTAATTTGGATACTGAAGAGAACTGTAAGCTGCATAGGGCTGACCTTGCCACAGGTTTGTCTGACTAGCATAGGTGCCACTTGTGTAACCTCCAGATGTCTGATAATCACCAGGATTATAATAAGTGCTAGAGTAACTTGCAGACCCAGCATAAGACCCGCTATTTTGAAATGAGGAAAGAGGCTCATATTGAGCACCTGTGTTTTGGTATGACCCTACATGTTGTGTGTATGAATGATTTGATTGCTGTTGATACTGATTAGATTGTTGCTGATACTGGCTGTATTGCTGTTGATATTGACTGGATTGCTGTTGATATTGACTGGACTGCTGTTGATATTGATTTGATGGTTGTTGGAACTGGTTCGGTTGTGGTTGGTGTCCATTATAGTAGGCTGCATATCCTGTACTGCTATATCCATAGGAATCAGTACTTGGGTATGCAGCATAACCACTATAACCTTGTGTTGTAACTGTGGCTCCTGAATTTGACGTAGAGGCACTAGATGCTGAATTCATCCCATCTTGAACATTTCTCAAGGTTGGCTCCACCTGCTGACTATGAATGTAATTGGAATCAGACACAATTCCATTCTCCTTTGAGCTATAATTTTCTCCTTGCGTGCTCCATGACTCCACAGCACATTTTGGCGGGTAATATAAATATGTATGAGTGTGGTGTGGATCAACAGTCTGATGTTTCTGAGACATGAAGGGCACAAATAAATATTTTTGAGGAACCACAACTTCATGAACTCCCAACCATAAGAAAATATCAACTTATTGTGCAAAGGTCAAGCGGGTTAAAAAGGAAAGATAGCAGAAGATTTTAACTTAATTAAGAGAAAATAAACTTCAAGTAATTTATAAATTTTATGATAGTAATCTATAACATACCTATGACAGAATACAAGATCATGAACCACAAAGGTATATGATTTCAAGTAATGTTATACATCTGTTTATGACTGGAAACAAAGAACCAGTTTCAATGGACCAATTGGCATCAAGTCAACAAGCGATATAATGCTAGAGAACCCCAACTAAAACATCAGGAAACCAGCAAAATATTGCGAATTTCTCAATAAAACTTAAAAATATAAAGCACCGACGCCAACATGAGGCATGACCTAGTTGCAGTTCAATATTCTCAGGTTTGATAACTAGAACAATCCTGAAATTTTTCTTTTTAACTTTATGATGGCACTTTAACCATGCATATGCAGGCGCTTACAATCGTCTAGCTAACAAGACCTCACAAAGTCATTGAAGCTATTAAAACCACATGGATGGATTGCTAACAGGGCCAAATCTAAGAGAATATCAAGTGAAGTTACCGAAGGTTTTAAGATTTATTTCTCCATTTCCAGTTAACGAGTTCCTAAATGATTGATTGATCATTATGAAACCTCAGCATCAAAACCTTTGGCTTTTATCTCCTCTACGCCTTCCCACTTATGAAACATAAATTATTTCCCTACACTCGCAAGGTACTGCAAAAAGACACACATAAGCCATCACCAGATACAGCGGGCAATAATAGAATGTTCGATTTCATATCTTCTTTAAATGGGAAAGTTCCATACAAAGAAGAACTGATAATGGAAGTTTCAGACTGATGGACCTTTTACAACTGTTTTTTTCTCAATCCAAAACTCTTTGTGAGACAGCTGGTTTTCTCAGGAACGATCAAAAGAAAGCACAATAGCAAATATAAGCCTTATCAGTTTATGGCTTTGATCTTGACAATAAAACCGGAGTCCATTTCAACCTCAAACACATCGTTATAGCTACCTATACTTTTATTATCCCTTACAACCAGAAAGTGCTCAATTTTGATACCCAAATAAAAGTTGACATCCATAGATTCAGTCGGTCCTTGAGATCTGCCTATGCACACGATGAAATGAAGTGAAAAGCAATTCAGGACGTGGGCTAGAAGGTTTCATTTTAACCTTAGATAACTTATTCAGCCCTTTAAACTACCATATTCATAATAGACAATGATAACTCTTAGAAGGAAGCTAATCCAAATGTATATTCTCTTCTAATAATTCAAGAACATTGCCTGCAGCAGTTTCACTTAGAGAGAGTAACAAATGTACGCCAAAATGTTTATACAAAGGCATGAAGACGATCAGTGCCTGGAACTAAGAAACCCTATATATAACCAATTATGAATCACCTCAAGATTGAGCAAATTGCTTACAAGCCTCCTGCCTCTCCAATATTTTAGCTTAGTTATGTCTTATTTAACTTCCAACGCCATGTACCTACGTAATTAAGAAAATGTGGTGCTGCCAACAGCCATAATGCTCGCAAAGAAAATATGGAAACGTGAGCTTTTAAACATACAAAATCATTGGCGAACAAAACCACCTTCTTCTTGGCACATATTCATAAACGAAAACAATTTCAATTAGCAACAAATAAGAAAGTGATTTATTACCTCCAAAGAACTGGGGTCAAGTGAGGTAGCAGTTTCCGTGCTTTCTCCTTGATTCATCATCTTCTCATTAAAACTTCAATTAAGCACCTTCAAAGATAAGCCCATCAATCTTTTTCGGTAAAAAAATGACAACTCCGAAATCCTCCAATTCAGTTTTAAAGAAAAATCATGAAATTCAATTCCAAGCCCTAACTAATTTTGCACAACAAAACGCCAACTTGTGAAGTGTAAGCCGAATAGCAGACGCAATCGATCTCGCACTGAAACCGATTTTTTCTCGGATCAGAAACCCCAAAATACAGGCACGAATAGAAAAGTAGTAACAAGGAAATCAGCCTCGAGTTTATTCGTAGTTAAAGGTCGAATAATTTTGATAGACGTTATATCAACTGGTGGAAATTCTAGAGTGCAAATATAAAGACGGGGAATTAAAAAAAATCTATATTGTCAAACTTAATTATAAAATCAATCGTTATATTAGAAAAATTTAATTCAAACTTCATACTACAACTTAAAATTTTGCTCTAACTCTCTATCTTATTAAAATGACTATAATACCCATCTACTAAAAATTAAATTTTTAATTTTGAGAAATCATTACAGTCGGTACGAAACCTATACAATTTTTGTACACGTTACATATAAAATCGATATGAAATCTATACAATTTTGATACAAGTTATACATGAAATTGGTATGAAACTTATACTATTTTCGTTACTTATTACACGTGAAATTGGTATGAAACATATACAATTTCGATACTAGTTACACATGAAGTTGGTATGAAACCAATACAAATTTGGTACTAGTTACACATGAAATTGGTATAAAACATATACTATATTCGGTACTTATTACACGTGAAGTTGGTATGAAACCTATACAATTTTGCTACTAAATATACATAAAATTGGTATGAAACCTATACAATTTTGGTACTAATTACGAATAAAATTTGTACGAAACTTATACTATTTTCGATACTTGTTACATATGAAATTGGTATGAAATCATTACAGTTTTGGTACTAGTTACACATGAAATTGGTATGAAACTTATACAGTTTTGGTACAAGATACACATGAAATTGGTACAAAACCTATATTTTTCGGTACTTATTACACATGAAGTTTGTATGAAACATATACAATTTTGGTACTTATTACACTTGAAATTGGTATTAAACATATACAATTTTGGTACTAGTTACACGTGAAGTTGGTATGAAACATATATTATATTAGAAACTTATTACACGTAAAGTTGGTATAAAACATATACAATTTCGGTACCAACTATGCATAAAATTGGTATGAAACCCATATAATTTTGGTACTAAATACGAATAAAATTGGTATGAAACCTATTCTATTTTCGGTACTTATTACAAGTGAAATTTGTATGAAATCTTTACAATTTTGGTACTACTTACACATGAAATTGATATGAAACATATACAATTTTGGTATAGTTATACATGAATTTGTATGAAACCTTATATTTTTCGGTACTTATTACACATGGAGTTGATATGAAACATATACAATTTTGGTACTTATCACACTTGAAGTTTGTATGAAACATATATAATTTTTGTACTAGTTACACGTGAAGTTGGTATGAAACATATACTATATTCGAAACTTATTATACGTAAAGTTGACCTATACAATTACGGTACTAGGTATACATAAAATTTGTATGAAATCTATATAACTTTGGTACTAGTTACTCGTGGAGTTGGTATGGAACCTATATTATATTCGAAACTTATTATACTTAAAGTTGGTATGAAACATATACAATTTCGGTACTTAGTATACATAAAATTGGTACGAAACCTATATAATTATGAATAAATTGGTACGAAATCTATACTATTTTCGGTACTTAATACATTAAATTAGAATGAAATTTATACAATTCTGTTACTAATTACACAAAAAATTGGTACGAAACCTAAACAATTTTGGTACAAGTTACACGTGAAACTGGTGTGAAACATATACTAGTTTCGGTACTTATTACACGTGAAGTTAGTATGAAAGATATACAATTTTGGTACTAGTTACACATGAAGTTGGTATGAAACCTATACAATTTTGGTACCAGTTACATATGAAATTGGTATAAAACCTATACTATATTCGATAGTTCGTGAAATTTGTATGAAACCTATACAATTTTCGGTACTAAGTATACATAATTTTTTGGTACTAATTAAATTGGTACTAAACTTATACTATTTTCGGTATTTATTACATATGAAATTGGTATGAAATCTTTACAATTTTGGTACTTGTTATAAATAAAATTGGTATGAAACCTATACAATTTTGGTACAAGTTACACGTGAAGTTGGTATGAAACTACTATTTTTTGTATTTACTACACGTGAAGTTGGCATGAAATACATACAATTTTTGTACTAGTTATACATGAAACTGGTATAAAACTTAGACAATTTTGGTAGTAGTTACACATGAAATTGATATGAAACCTATACTATATTCGGTAGTTATTACAGTGAAGTTGGTATGAAACCTATACAATTTCGGTACTAATTCACATCAATATTGATGTTAAACTTATATATCGAATAAGCAAACAATATCAAATTCAAACAACAATAACAACATTTCTATAAAATCTTCTATATTAATGTTAATAATCTATGTCGAACAAACAAAAATATCAATTTCAAACTTTACAAACAATATTTGTTTGTTCTGGACTAGTTACACATGAAATTTGCATGAAACATATACTATTTTCGGTATTTATTACACGTGAAGTTGGTCTGAAACATATACTAGTTACACAAGAGATATGTGCATATGAGTTGTATAAATGTCATTGACATTACTCCGATATTCGATTAACGCTAATTGCATATTTGATGTAAAAGTAATTTAGTAAATATAAAGTTTGTATTAAACTGATATATTTCATTTTGTGATTGAAGTAGGGACACGAAGTCAGGTGTGAACTGTACATGCAATGTACATTCACCAGTACACCGTGACATCCCGATGTTCATAATTGGTCGGGAATTAATATATATCGGTGCAGGACATAAACACATAGTAAAACGCGTAAAAATGCACTAAAACGTGCGAAAACACAGTTTCAGTGCGACCACCGACCATCGCGTGTAACTCAGCTCTGTTCGCCGTCGTGCGACCAACTCTTGACGAGCCCGACCTACCATCGTGTTCCTAACTCAGAGGCAAAACTTTCCATACCAGATAATGAATTTTGTTGTTTGAAAAGTGCTTCAATTTTGACCTGGAACGGACGAACTCGCACAGACTAGGTTTGAGCATTTTTGGTTCGATTTATTCGATTCTACAAAAAATTGGACGAAGCCATATACCAAATCTCTTCCTTGCACCTTTTCCGACTTTGCTTCGATAATTAAAAGTTAATTTGGAGTATAATTGTTGAAACATAATTTGAATTGGTAAAAAATAATTTAGCAAAGTAAATTGTGATGTAATTGCATCAATTTAATTACCATAAATTGGTTAAGATGTGACTAAAATTGATAACCAAATTTTAATGATTAATTTAGTGAATTATAAATTTAATTGTTATACAGTGAATACATCGACTCTATAAGCTCAAGTCGACCCTCAGATATCGAGAAGTAAATGTATGTTGTGATCGGGTGACATACAATAGGTATCTGTATCAGTTCGTATATGATTTGACGACTTCTATGAATTACTTGATTTTACTTTGCTACGTGATTTTATTTAAATTATGTGGCATTCGTGGCATTTATAATTGCATATCGATGTATGAAAATAAATGTTTTGTTAACACACATAAGTTTTGATACATACATTGATGCATGACATATATGTTGAGCTACGATTCTTTGATACCCTACTATTTTGGATTCGATCAATCCTAAGGGTTGTACACGGTGCTCTGACTGGCATTAAGTGGCCTGAAAGGCATAAGGATTCGTGGCCCTTATGATTGCTATGATTTGTTGATACAGGAATTGGTGGCGCTTGCCGACGTCATCCTATGGATTATTCATATTTGTTGAGATTGTTGTGGATGGCGCCTCGCTTACGTCATATGTATGATATGATTTGATGTCAAGAGCTGGGATGCGGTGACGCTTTGACGACGCACCATATAGACATCCCTTTGCTTGACATGCTCGAGCGATTTACTTATGTAGTATTTGGACTTTCATTTATTGACTCCAAGATACCCAGCGGATGGGTGTATGATACCGACATGACACGACATGCATTGCATTTCATTTCATATATCATTTTATAGATACATGATGTATATTCTATTATCGTTACATATTGGGCTTTTGCTCACCCCCAAGGGGCGCTGTTGTTGTCTTTGTGTGTGGACAATGGCGGGCAGTACTGGTACCAGGACCCCAGAAAGTACACATCCGATGGGAGCCACACTTGAGAGGTTTATTTTCCTCCTTATCCTAGATGTATATGTACCAGGGGTGTGTCCCTGGAGTGTGAGGAGTTTACATTTATTTAGTTTATTTGTACCTCATTGTGGATATGTGTTTTCTAGTTTGATTTGTTTATGCTGGTTTATGTTGATAGATATGAACTGATGATATATATAAATTTTCAGTATATATTGTTTTGTGTTGGTGATATGTTCCTCATGCGATGAGGTCATGCCGAAATTTTTAGGGCCACGTGTTAATAAATATTAAACAAATATTTCGCTGTTTACGCTATAAATATCATTGTGTAATAATTAATCACATTATTAGGATTGGGCCCTCACAACATGCATGATGAATGAAGAATATGATTAGTCGACAGGCGTATAACTCCAACGAATCATTGTGCTATTTAAATTGTTTAATAGTTTATCTTAGGGGGACACATCAAGATGATTATTGAATGATTATTTGTACTTAACACTGGAAGAGGTTATAGAATAACATAGGATATTTTGGTTAATAAACTGAAGAACACAACATAGTTGAAAATTGTATAAGGCCCTGACAAATATTTAGCACAGGTCCGCCATGATTACTTAAGCCCAGGTGTACGAGGCCCTGTCAAATAATCAACACATGTCCGCCTGATGCTTAAGCCCAGGTGTATGAGACCCTGACAAATATTTAGCACAGGTCCGCCCTAATTGCTTAAGCCCAAGGCATCGCCAATAAGCCCCTGGAAAATATTAGCACAGGTCCGCCCTGATTGCTCAAGCTCAAGGCATCGTCAATAAGCCCCTGGCAGATATTAGTACAGGTCCGCCCTGATTGCTCAAGCCCAAGGCATCGCCAATAAGCCCCTGACAAATATTAGCACAGGTCCACCCTGATTGCTTAAACTCAGGTGTATGAGGCCCTGGCACAGATATATTGCCATGGTCCACCAGGCAACTATATATTGTCATGGTCCGCCCAGACAAAGATTTATTGTCTTGGTCCACCCAGGCAAAGATATATCATGGTCCGCCCAGACAAAGATTTTTTGCCATGGTCCGCCCAGACAAAGATATACTATCATGGTCCGCCCAGACAAAGATTTATTGCCATGGTCGGCCCATGCATAGTTTAATTGCATAGTCTGCCCGGAGTTCAGACCAGACGAGAACCATTCGCTCATATTTATTATCTGAAGTCCAGACCGGACAGGTCTTATCTGCTTATATTTATTCTCTGGAACCAGACAAGATGAGCTTTATTTTCTCAACATTTTATCAGTTCAAGAGCTCAGGACATCTGTCACTTTGCGAATTCAGATGAGCTCTATCTCCTACGCGCATTTATTATCCTGGAGTTTGGATGTGCTTTAGTTTGGGGAGTTCAACTGAGTTTTATCTGCTCATATCTAGTGACTATGTATTTCGGATGAACTTTATCTGCTCCGTATACTTATTATATTTGGAGCTCAGGTCGAATGAGCTGTATGTGCTCAGTTTATTAGTTCTGAGCTCAGGTCGGTATAACATTATCCGCTCATATTGACCATTTCAGGAGCTCAGGTCGGGCGAGACTTATATGCTCGGTTTATGTTGGAGTTCAGGTTGGTCAGCCCTGTTATTTATTTAATTCCATATTAGAATTATTTTAGAACTCTTTCAGAGTCGTTATTGCAGGTCAGCCCTGCACAGATAACATGTCAGCCCTGATTAAGATTAATTCTATACTTAGAATTATTTCTAGTTTTCATTGCAGGTCAGTCCTGCACAGATAACATGTCAGCCTTGTTTAAGATTTAATATATACTTAAAATTATTTCTAGTTGTGATTGCATGTCAGCCCTGCCCAGAAAATAGGTCAGCAATGTTTAAGATTTAATTCTGTACTTAGAATTATTTCGAGTTATTGCAGGTCAGCACGACCGAGATAACATATCATCCGTGCAAGAATGACAGCTCAATTTCGACACTTTTGAGTCATTTGCTCATATTGATTGTCTCTCGAGCTCGGCTGTATCTATTTACTCAACACATTTTACTATTTTGTGGGTTCAGACATGTGTCATTTGCTCGGCGGTTTGCGATATGCCACATTCGGCGGGATATGTGTGACTCCTGTTTGTCGATCTGTCAAGGTGGTCTTACAATGGGTTGCTAGCCCTTTTTCACTAGTCATCTTTCGATACTAGCGCAACGGTGTGGATCTTAATTTGTTTTCTACTGGTCGTCATTGTGGGTTCGGCCGGTGCATTGGTTCCCCTTTGGACTCCTTCTATTCTCTGGGCTATGTTTTGTGCACCATAGGATATGACTTTTCAACGGTGCATTACACTTTTCTCTGGGCGGCGGTTGCGAGCCGACCCGCCGCTTGTCAGGAGTCCAGTTAGTTGGTATGTGCGTGATTTGGGAGACTCTTGGGCATTATTTTGTGAGCACCTGCATTGTCGAGTTCTTTCTCCCCTGTTGGTGTTTCTCTCTTTGTATCTAACTTATCTTTATATGGTTTATGCATTGGTTAGTCGTTTTGCTTTTGTATGCATCAGTCATATGGTGTTTGTTCAGGGTTATATATGGGACACTTTTTGTCTAGATTGAGGTAGTTGTGTGGTTTTGTTTCACTTCAGAGGTTTAGCTTGGCTAAGACTACTGAGATTATAGGTTTCGTGCGCTATTCAGAACTGTCATCCAGCACTGTACCTCGGTCGTTGGCTTCTATCGTGGAAATTGGAGGCGAGAGCTTGTCTTTTTGCGGTTTGAGTGGAAGACAATCAACTTGCTACTGAATGATTTGAGGGCACCTGCAATCTCACTGCCTTGGCCTTGTATTTCAGATGTGTGTCATTTCCTCTTCCCACCGCTGTGGTCCACATCTTGTGTGGGTGCTGTGAATCCAGTCGCCATAACATATTGTCATCCGCCACTTCTTAGATATGTTCTACTTATTGTCCATGTTAGTAGCATGTGTTTGCCCATGTTCCTTGTTTGTTGCCATGTACTGCAAGTTTGTGGCGAGATTTTGTTGTACCTGATTGCTTTATTAATATAATATGTGTGTGTTCAAAAAAATTTTTATTATGATCTCATTATCAATATCACTGCCCGCATAGTCGTTCCTTATGTCGTTGCCCTCCTATGCTTGTTGTCTTTTGTAGAACTTCGTTTGCTAACCATTTTCATTGTGAACCTACTTTGGGAACCTACACTTTTTGTGCTCTCTCGTCTGATGATGACGACGACCAGCTCTGGCTGCTTGTGCTGATGGTGTTGGACACTGTCCAGGCCATAGTGCGTTCCTCTGTTTTGGGTGTTTTCGGCGACCCTTTCGCTCGGTGGTGCTGTGGGGTTTGGTTGGCTCTCTTTCTTGGCTTATGTTGACTGCTCGGCCTTAGTCGACTTCTTTTTTGTCCTGTTGTGGTTGCGTGCAGGCCCGTCGCTCGGCATGGCTCGAGTTTGCAGGTTTATGTGGGATTTGGGATAATCTTCGGGCATCATCTAGCGTGCGACTTTCTAATTGTCGGTGTTCTTCCTTTTGGTACTTCTATATAGTTATCTGCCGATGTCAAACGGGCTGTGTCGGCCTGGGACGGCCCTCAAATCCGTGCTGGGCTGGCACAACCCGCAACAGAGACGGGTCGTGCTTGGTATGGCCCGTCTCGAATTTTGCCTGTCCCGGCACGTCCCATAGACCTGTGCCGAATTGAAAAACTACAAATTATATTAAACAAAATAAAATAATAAATTACAAAAGAGTTTAAAAAAATATGCTAGTTTTCTTCATTTTCATCTAAAGAAACATCATTCCTCCCAAACTTTGTAGCGGCTATCAGCATCCAACAAATCCTTTAAAAGAATACACATCTCTACAGTGTTTGGTTTCATTCTACAATCCTATATATAACAACAACAAAAAAAGTGTTTTTTTTTAAAAAGCCGTTCAACGGCACTTTTTTGACCGTTGACCATTGGCGATCGATCGCCAAGCCCGTGTATAGCCTACTGCCTTTAGTCGATTGATCGTTGATTTTTTTAAAAAAGAGAGAAAACAGTGTCGTGTCGTGCCAGCCCACAGGCTGGCATCCCTTGGCCCAACACGGCAAGCCACTGTAGCAAAACGGGCCGAGCTGGGTCGCACGGCTCGTGCCGTACCTATACCGTCTACTCCGTTTGACATCTCTATAATTATCTAATATATAATTATATAATTTCAATGTTAGTTGGTAGCCTAGTTTTTGTTTGTAGTTGTTATATGATGTCTGTATGCATCTCTATGTGATCATATTTGTCCCCAAGCTTGTAGCAATTGTTTTATGTTTTATTGCTGGAACCACGCTTGGTTTTATTGCTAGAGCTTGTTCCGTTTGTCAGTAATTTATATATTAAGTTGTTTTTGTACCTTACCACCAATCCATCAGCGCTTTCGCTAAACATTTTATCTCAGTTTATTAAAAAAAAAAAATTCATGGTTTACTTTGAATCGAATTTCATTTGATTTATTTTCAATATTATTAGAAATAAATCGTTAGAAATCTAAAATTTAATTAAAATCACATTTTTTCTCCAAAAGTTTCCCTTTTCAACTTCTAGCTAGCCATCTCTATAAAATTAAAACATTATAAATTGAATCATAATGTTGGTATATTTATGTAAAATTTGCACATCCATATACATCAACTAAAATTTAAAGATTAACGTGAATGCAAATGTATCTACTAATCTCCAAATAATTATTAATCCTTATAATAAAACACACATCTGGGGAAAAACTAAAATAAATAATTACTTAGACCCCACCAAAATTAGACAAAAAAATTTAATAGGAAAAAAAAAAAAAAAGGAAAGAAACAAATATTTTCAAGCAATTCCTTTAATTATTTTTTTTTATAAAAAGCAAATGCTACAGACAACTCATCTAATGAACAGCGGCGAGCGGCGGCGCGTAGCTGATGCTTCTCTGGTTGGGCAAAGCCAGCATCGCCGTATGGTCTATAAAATCCTTGAGCGCAGCCACCGTTTGAAGAATCGTTCTCAGATCCTCCGCGCGAGCGAAACCCAAGTTTCCAACCCTGCGAACGGCGTAGACATAGAAAGTTACGCAACCTTTCCTGAACTTGAACCGTGCCATTTCGCACCCTGTCAGCCCTCTGATCAGCTTCTTATTAACTTCCCCGAGGGGAATCTCCGGCGGCCAGAACATATCCATCGCGGCCTTCATGTTCTCCGATTCCAAAACGAAAAGCACAACCTTAGATTTCTTCGTCCCCAGACCTAATGTGAGTGTGTGCCAAGCTTCGTGAGCGAGGATCGTGAAGTTGGTCGGTAGGAACACGGTGGTCGAAGGGAACCGCGGCTTGGCTTGGTTGTAGTTGGTGGGAGGAATGGAGAGTAGGCGGAGGAGGTCTAAAGTACCGGCACGTCTGATGGTGAAGGATTTTACGATGAATTGGCACCCGAATCTGAGACCCTTGACGTCGGCGCTGGGTTTGAAGGAGAAATCAGAGGTAGGTTTGGTTTTTTGGTCGTATGGATGCTGGTGTTTCTGCTTTTTATTGCTGCTGATCTTCTTCGATTTCAATTTTTCTTCCATGGATGGATTCTGTAATGGTGGAGGTGTTTGCAGGAAAAGGGTAGAAAAGAGTTGGTGGGATGTGATTAATGACGAAGAACTCTCACCTTTAGATCTTGGCAATGAATTGTGATGATTCTATTCTATACTTTTAACTAAAATGCCTTTATACTTGCCTTTAAAAAGTTTTATTGAGCGTATTGGTTATAAATTTTTATTGACTTTTAATGATTTTTATGGAGTTTAAAAGTCTAAGGGGGTGTATTCAATCTGGACTTTTATTGACTTTTAACGACTTTTTTAAATGATTGACTTTTATGGAGTTGATAGATTTCTATTGACTTTTATAGAATTTCATGGAGTTATAAAAAGATTTGTATAGAGTCTCGTAGACTTTTTCAATAGATTTCTATGGACTTTATCGACTTTTAATGACTTTTTTAAATTATGAACTTTCATGAAATTCATAGATTTCTATTAACTTTTATAGAATTACACGGAATTATCAAAAGAATTTTATAGACTCTATAGATTTTTCAACTTATAATTAATTTCTTTGAACTAACAAATGAACATAAATAACTTCTTCAACATATAATTTATTTTTACTATTAATGTAAACACATTTTACTTATTTAACAGTAAAAAATGTGAAAAATACATATTCAATTCTTTTGCATAGCAAATATTGAACAATATATTTGCATCTTCAAGATGACGATCTTGAAGATTCAGTTAATGTTGCTATAGAATTGTAATCTATAATTTTGTAATAAAACAAAAGTTTTCTATTAAATAACATTTTATAAATTTAAAATATTTTTTGATGATAGTTGACTACTATAAAAATTCTTAAAACATACTTTTTAAATAAACATGATAATTTATATCGTTATAAATATCTTTTGTTTTAGAAAAATATTTATTATAATTGTTTATAGATATAGAACCATAAAATCGTTTTAAAAATCTATCATCTAATATAAAATTTAGCACATTAACTTACTATTTTATCAAAATACTTGTGTAAATATTAGAATTATATTGGATTAAAAATAAGATGTGAAAAAAATAATAATTGAAGAATGAGCCGCTCATTAGGAATTAAAGAAAGGGTACATGTAGAAAACAGGGGAGGAAAAGCCAATGGGGAGGTGGCCGTGTCGGAAATGAAAATATAAAAGAGTAAAGAGAGGTAAGGGTAATTAAGAATTAAAAGTCATTCCAAATCTTTACTAGGAGTGATGGAGAATTTTTAACTTTTTTGGGATGTACATGAGGCATCAAAGTTTGTACCTAAAGATTTCAACATAAGTCATTAAAAGTCTATGAGATTTTGGATACCTATAGACTTTTATAGAGTTTTAAAAATTCAAGTGTGAATACCACCTGACTTTTTAAAAGTCTACGAAAGTCTGTCTTGAATACCATTACACTTTTGCAGAGTATATAAAAGTCTGGATTGAATACCTCTAGACTTTTAAACTCCATAAAAGTCATTAAAAGTCAATAAAAGTCTATAACCAATACACCCCCCTAAATGTATTCAATCTGGATTTTTATATATTTCACAAAAGTCTAGTGGTATTCAAAACAGACTTTCGTAGAGTTTTTAAAAGGCAGGTGTTATTCAAACTTGACTTTCTAAAACTTTGTAAAAATTTATAGGTATCCAAAATCTCATAAACTTTTAATGACTTCTGTTGAAATCTTTAATTACAAACTTTGATGCCCCATGTACATCCCAAAAAAGATAAAAAATCTACACCACTCCTAATAAAGATTTGGAATGACTTTTAATCCTAATTACCCTCATTCCTCTTTACATTTATTTTCATTTCCGACACGGTCACCTCTCCATTGGCTTTTTCTTCCCTAATTTGTGCATGTACCGTTTCTTTAATTACTACTGTACGGTTGTGAGTATGTTTCTGTAAATCTATGTGTACTATATAGAATATGCAACACAGAAACGTGGAATTGTGATTAATGCCGAAAGAATATTCAATTATTGTTTTTTCGCTTCTTATTTTTTATCCAATATAATATTAATATTTACACAAGTACTTTGATAAATAGCAAGTTAATGTGCTCAATTATACATTAGATGATATATTTTTAAAACGATCGTATGATGACCGTATCTATAAACACTTATAATAAATATCTTTCTAAAACAAAAGGTATTTATAACGATAAAAATTATCATATTTAATTTTAAAAAGTATGGTATAAGAATTTTTATATTAATCAAATATCATCAAAAAATATTTTAAGTTTATAAAATTTTATTTAATAGGAAACTTTTGTTTATTGCTCAAAATTATAAATTACAATTACATAGCAACATTGACTGAATCTTCAATGTCTTCATCTTGAAGATACAAAAAAATTATTCAATCTTTGCCACGCAAAAAGAATTGAATAAGAATCTTTCACATTTTTTTCTGTTAAATAAGTAAAATTTGTTTACATTAATAGTAAAAAAAATATTATAAGTTGAAGAAATTATTTATGTTCAATTATTAGTTCAAAGAAATCAATTATAAGTCATAAAATATATAGAGTCTATAATATTCTTTTTATAATTAGTTGTAATTCTATATGAGTTATTTGAAATTTATCAATTTCATAAAAGTCAATCATTTAAAAAAGTCATTAAAAGTCGGTAAAATCCATAGACATCTATTAAAAAAGTGTATGAGACTATACAAATATTTTTATAACTATATGAAATTTTATAAAAGTCAATAGAAATCTATCAATTCTATAAAAGTATATCACTTAAAAAAGTCATTAAAAATCAATAAAAATTCAGATTGAATTCACCCCCTAAATTTATATATTTATATATATCATAACAAATACAACCATGTCCTTCTAGCACCTGCTTTCTTTTGCTTAGGTGCTATGCTAATATGACGTGGTGGAGCTAATAGTATGACATCTATTCTCATTTATCGCATGATATGGTGGAGCAGGATGAACTCGAGACCAAAAAGTTATGAGTTCGATTTTTCTTCCAACACATTCCGAGTTTGAGTATGTCGCACCAAGCTTGTCTGCTACAGTTTACTTGGTCGATATGGTTTGTATGCTACTGCATCAGACCAAGAGTTTACGCAGTGAGCAACCCAAGTATACCGACACGGTTCTCTAGTTAAAAAAAAAGAAGAAAAAAAGCCGAAATGAAGCTTGGGTTGTTGCCAATATTAAGGGGTATGTCTTTAAGAAATGTAACACCCTCACATCCAATGTGGTGGAAATATTCTTATAACCCGAAATGGATATGAATAAATAAATTTATTTAAAAAATTAAAATAGTAAGTTAGATATCTCATTTCTATTGGATTTTACCTCACTCACAATTAATTAACGTCGATCTCGATCTAAATTAAAAAAAAAAAAAAAAAAGGCAGTAACACCTATCAATTTGTTTGGATTGTTTCTGTTTCATAAAATTAAAATTGTTTGTTTTGATTTTTTATTTCACGATTGAAATTGCGATATATCGAAATTGTACTGATAGTTGTAGTCTGGCTGCTATTTAAATCAAAGTTTTAAACCCGCATGGATTAAATAAAAATCTATGAAGTAAAATATTATATAACTATTCTTCTTTAATATATACTAGCAGTTGACGCACATGCATTGCGTGTGTAATGAAATTTTAAATTTTATATATTGTATATGTATACTAAATTTTTATATTCGAAATATCTGATTTAAATATGATATTTTATGAGAAAGAGAAAAAATTGTCTCATATATTTTTGGAAGGAAAAAAACTGGTGAAAAATTGGGAACCAAGTTGTGAAATTAATATGTTATCTTGCGATATTATCTAATTATCTCATGGGCTCATGGCTATTACTAAAACAAATAGAGAATATTTTTGAAATTTCACAATGGTAATTCCAACGTTGTTACTGTAAGGTGCTAACACATTATAACGAGAAGTGTTAATTAAAGCCGTGGCTCAAGCCATTTCAACTTATACAATGTCTATCTTTAAATTTTCGGTGGGTGTTTGCAAGGACATAAAGCGTATGATTGCCAAATTTTGGTAGGGTAACTCTACTGAACGAAAGTGTGTTCACTGGCTTAAGAGTCCAAACCTTTCTCTCCTAAAATGGAAGGTGGAATGGGATCAAGAATATTGAAAATTTTAACCAATCCCTTGTTGCAAAGATAGGTTGGAGTCTAATTTCTAATCCCGATGCTTTGGTTTCACAAGTCCTAAAGGCCAAGTACTATCCTTCTCATTCATTCATCCAAGCATCGTTGGGAGATCGCCCTTCTTATGTTTGGCGCAGCATTCTTTGGGGACGCGACTTATTAAAGAATGGTGTTCGATGGCGAATTGGAGATGGTTCCTTAAATTATGTTTTTTAAAGATCTCTGGCTATTGAGACCATTCACTTTTAAGCCAATTACAACTCCTTCCAGCCTGGATGAAAACATTAAACTTAATTTTTTTTTTAACTATTGATTGGGACTGGAATTGGAGCATGATTACCCGTATTTTCTGGCCAATTGATCATGATGAGATACGTCGTATTCCTATAAGTTTCTCTTCTGTCACTGATCGGTTGATATGGCATTATAATTCATCTGGGGAATATACTGTGAAATCCGGTTATAATCTTGCCTTAAGGAACTCGTTGAATAGTAGTGCAAGTAATTCTACTCTTTCAGAAAAAAATATTGTAAACTATGGGCCTTAAAGATTCCTAACAGGATTAAGATTCATAATTGGCGGACACTTCAAGATGCTCTACCAACGAGATTGCAGTTAGCTATAAGAGGTGTGGTACCAGTTAACTCCTGTCCAAGATGTGGTTCTGCTCCAGAATCGGTTTTTCACGCTTTTTGGTAGTGTAAGTGGGCTCGTTCCATCTGGAATTTCATCTATTTGGCCAATTTTGGTAGGTTTTATGTGCTCCTCTATTCTGGATTTGTGGCAATGGGTGATTCAATATGGACACGCCATCGATCTCGGTGTGCTAGCAATGGTCATTTGGAGCTTATGGACTGGTAGCAACAATTTTGTTTTAATGGCAGAATGGATAAACCATTGGATGTTGTTAACAGAGCATGCCATGTTTGGGGACAATTTTCTTTATTTAATTCCCTTCATGCCAATGTACAGATCGTTCCTCCCCCAACACCTTCTTGGCGTTAATCCACCTCGTGGACTTATTAAAATTAATGTCGATGCATCGATTCCATCTGGTTTGAATTCTATTGGTATGGGGGTGATTATTTGTGACGATCAAGGTTTGGTGTTTCTCATACATAGCGCTCGTTTCCACTGTCTTTTCTCGCCTCATTGCTCATTGCTCTGCGAGAAGGGTTAATTGTTGCTGCGAGAAGGGTTAATTGTTGCTCGACAGCATAACTGGTATCGTGGCATTATTGAATCTGATGCTGCGAATGTGGTTAAAGCAATCAATGATCCTTAAGTTTTCAATGCAGATTTCTCAATTATCTCGATAATCCGACTCCTTTGTGGAAGTGACTCTGATTTTGTGGTCCAACATTACGTTAGATCCGCAAATTAGGTTGCACATAACTGGCTGCACATGCCATATCTAGTGGTCTTAGTTCTCCTTTTTTCATACATGCAGTTGTAAAATGGCTAGTATATCCTAATATAAACTTTTTGTTATATAAAAAAAATTTGTCATTCTTACATGGTACTTATTGTTCGATGAAACGTCTCAATGAACAATGCCAAAAGTAAATCATTGAAGGATATAAGTGCACTTCCGTGCCGAATTTTAGTAGCAATCCATTTTTTTTAAAGTCAACCCTTTCCAAATGAAATGATTAATAAAAGTCAAGATTTCTAAATATGGAGAAAGAGGTATTAATATTTTTTACAAATCGGTCTCCTAGGGTACACTTGGTATGTGGATAGAAAAAATGAAGGATAAGTAATAATAGTGATAAGTTAAGGATAGGTAATGATAAAAAACAAATGAGGTAATTTATAATATGTTTGATTTGTATGATTACAAATTAGCATTGCAAGATGTATTATGTTTGATGTCAGTAATATAGTTTTAAACCGTGTTAACTGCGCAAAGTACCCTTGTTTTCAAAACAAATAAAAATTTATGATTTATATTTTAATCCATCGTAACATTTTCTTCCTCCATAAACTTCTTCCCGTTTCCCATTTCTCCCCAATTTCCCCAACCATTGACAGATATCTGAATATCCATCCTGGTAAGCATCATTTCCCATTGAGCTACTGATGGATCTCGAAAATTTACAGATCGAAACGAGAGGAGACAATCTTCAGCCTTCAATTCATTATGCGGCTTTGAGAAATGCCATTTACAGACAGTAGGGTTTGGGAAATGAAGGGCAAGTTAGTAAATTTGTTTTCCAATCCAATCTATTGTACAAAGTTTGATTAGGAGGTGTGATGCTACATACCGACCTTAAGGATAAAGTCACACGTGCAATGGATTGAGTTGAAGTGCAGAAAATGAGAACAACAGATGTTGCAGGATAGCTACGCAATCCTATACTAGTCACTTGAACCAAACAGATATTGACATATACAATTAGTTAGACATATAATTTAGTCATATGGTATGTCACAAAATGATAGTTATTATTTTGGTAAATATTGTTGACATATAGCACATATCTCAAAATGTTGATTATATTAACATACTAATTTATATTCTCCTACCAACAATCAATTTTCAAACTACTAAATATACATTATTTTATATACAAAAATTCATAATACTACAGCTTATGTGATTACCTAGAATATCATAAATAAAACAAATACTTTAAAAATAAAAATCTATCATGTGCATACAACGTTTAAAATATTTATATGTTATGTTACACATATAACGTGTTTATGTTGAACTCCTCGTCTATAATTTTGTTCGTATTAGTGTATTACTCATTTTATTTTCTAAAATACCACTGAAATTTTAAAAGAATTCTTTAAGTTAATTTTTATATTTTAGTTTATAAATATTTCTACATTAATTTATAATAGAAAAATATTATTTCTTAAGTACACGTTTTACGTGCGCACTCTGGAAATGACGTGGTATAAAACAAATCTGCCTCATCACTCGTCGCTCATTCCAATCCACACACCCAAAGCCTCCACACTTTCTCAGACTTTATTTTTGAGTAATTGCGATCTTCTTCGAAAACACTAAGACAAAATGGGGAGAAAATTCGTCGTCGGAGGCAACTGGAAATGCGTAAGTTTCGGAATCTTACTCTACCATTTCAATTATCGACTTGTTAACTCATCAGATGCCCATCTAGTGTCGTTTAGATTCAACGTAAACCGTGTTGAGTGACTGATTTTGGAGATCTGCAATTGAATAAATAGTGTGTGATTTCTTTTCGATCTTTTTGCATAAGGTAATTTGTCATGTTATAGCTGATTCTTGGTATCGTTCGCGCATGCGGATGTGTACGGATATACACCGCTGCCACGAGTTTACTCGACTGTGCAAATTGAATTGATTTGAGTGACACTCTTTTTTTGGTGCGAAAACCTGTAGATACCATTTATTTCTTTTTTCATCAGGCTTGCGATTGGCAAGTCATATCAATTGGGTTAGACCTTCTGTACTGTACATGTTTGTGTATCGCTTCCT
Organism: Haberlea rhodopensis; assembly: GCA_907163345.1. NCBI lineage: Eukaryota > Viridiplantae > Streptophyta > Magnoliopsida > Lamiales > Gesneriaceae > Haberlea > Haberlea rhodopensis. The sequence continues at coordinate 7,925,113 of CAJQUN010000013.1, forward strand.
TGGAAATGATGACGTTCTTTAAAAGAGTTGAAATCCTGTGCAGAATGGAACTACCGAAGAAGTGAAGAAGATTGTTTCGATGCTAAATGCTGCTGAAGTGCCGCCTGAAGATGTTGTGGGTCAGTAATTGTGCAAAACTACTCTTTCTTAAACCGTACTATATTGAAGCTAGCAGCTGGCAATATGATGGAATTTATTCAGGATGGAGAAGAAATTATACGAAAACTGAAGAAGATTGATTTCTTTTACTTTTCCGATAAAGTTAAAGCAGTTTTTGATATGAACTTGCATGAGTATTCTGCTCTCTCTTTTTTCGTTGTTACTGGTAAGAAGAAGCAGAAGTGAGGGAGATGTGTTCCTTACATTCTGCTTAGTCTCACAGTTGATGATTGAAGCTTTGTGTTGCACGCTCATCTCTGAAAACAAGAACTTAATATTGTTCTGATAAAAAAATGTATGTGAAGAATGAGAATTATGTTATCTGTTGTGCCTGTGAACATTGGAGAGTATCACATTCTTGTTTTTGAAACCAGGTTTCCTGTATTTGAGCTTGGGTTATCCGGTCAGTCACCTTTGAGTTTAAACTTGTTTTGTGAAACTACCGTTAGAGATTAAAAACTACGTATGGTTTATTTAAGATAGATAATTTCCTTTTTGGTCTTCTAATGGGATGCACCTTCTGTTTTGCAATTAGTTTTTTGTATCATTAATTGATTTGATTGCTTGAGTCACATTTACCTCGATGTCTTACAGAGGTTGTTGTCAGCCCTCCATTTGTTTTTCTTCCTATCGTAAAAAGTCTGCTGCGTCCTGATTTTTACGTCTCTGCTCAGAACTGCTGGGTCAAGAAAGGGGGTGCTTACACTGGTGAGGTTAGGTATGTCTTCATGAATATGTTTTCTTGGGTTTTATTGTTGCATGTCTTCAAGATCAATGGGCTTAGCACATAGTTATTAGAAGCTGCCCATACATAGGCTCATGTCACAGAGATGTCTATGCGAATCATGCGCGATGGCTGTGAAGCACACACCTAGATGCACCTCAAAGACTGAAGTTGTGAATTTTAAAGTCGAGATGAAATACAATATAACAGTCATTGATTTTTTGTTTGAAGACCAATGAATAATTTGTCTTGTTCAATAGTTTTTAAAGTACATATCGTATGATATGCAGCCTAATTTATTTCATATATCAAAATTTTAGAACATTATTCTTTATTGCGCTTTGCTTTAGTAAGTTGCATGAATTGTCACAATTTGTGCTTAGGCTTTAGATCACCTATGGCCTTGTATTTTTAATAACTATGGTTTAGCTAGTTTTGGGTTTATATATTTTCTATGCCATGGTTGACATTGAATTGATTTTTCCTACTAAGTAGCATTTTTACATGGTAATTGTTGCCTTACCTACCCACTCTGTAGTTCGAAATTCTACCAAATTATTCATTTTTCATTTGGACATCCATTTCCCACTAATAAAGCATTTTGATGAAGCTGCTTTAACCATGGTTTATAAATTATGTGTTTTCTTGTCTAGTGCCGAAATGCTTGTCAATCTGAACATACCGTGGGTAATTCTTGGTCACTCTGAAAGGAGAGCTTTGTTAGGAGAATCAAATGAGGTAGTTCTTACCCAGTGATTTTTAATAATCAAAATGAACTATATATTGATTATTGGATCTTAAACACTGTTTTTACTTACCATTTATCTTTTTTTTGCTACCTTATCATTTCAGTTTGTCGGAAGTAAAGTTGCATATGCACTTGGTCAAGGTTTGAAGGTAATTGCTTGCGTTGGCGAAACTCTTGAACAGAGAGAAGCAGGATCAACTCTTGATGTTGTTGCTGCACAGACAAAGGCTATTGCAGGTACCTGAGTTATGAGGTGAATTTTTCATGGGGGGAGGTGGATATTTAGGATTTTATTGGTTGTCTCTTGTCTCAGTTTAGTCGATTGTATTTTATTTATATAGCACAAAATTGTTCCAAGATTTGTCTCTAATATGCTAGGGGTGAACATAAATTGAACAAAACCGAAGCAAACTGAAAAAATTTAGTCAATAACGATTTGGATTGGTTTTAAAATCAACCACACAGAAAAACTTGGTTTGATTCAAAATTTAGATAACAATAATCCAAACCAAACGAACCACACATTTTTGTAAACATAAAAATTATATAATATATTTTATTAGAAACTTAATTTGCTAGATTTTTTCAGTTATAGAAACTTAATTTTCTATATTACTTTTATGTCTTTCTTACATATATTTATTTATTTTTACTATTTTTAAAAAGATATTTTAATATAGGTGACTGCGGATGATGTGGAGTTTCTTTTGAAGCTAAAGTAAATCATTTTGAGCACTCATATTTTTTGTGATAAATTTGTAATGTCATTGCCATACATTATGTTGTTAAATCTTTTAATGTTTGTGTGAATATTTATATTTATTCATTTATAATAGGTAGTTTGGAAATCTAATTTACATTTAAAAAAAATTAAATATTTCATTTGGAAATAAAATCAATGCTTAAAATCAATCATCCAAACCAAATTAAACCAAACCGAAAATCCGAGTTTGGTTTGGCTTGGTTTTTAATTGTTAATGGTTTGGTTTGCTATTTAATAAAACCGATAAACTCAGTTTGATTTGAGTTTTTATAAAAAATCCGAAGCAACCTGCATTTGCTCAACCGATATATGCTACTCAGGTTAAGTTTGTTTATCCTGATCGACTATTCTGAACTTTACTCTTTTTTGATACCTTTATCTCAGTTTTATTTACTATATAGAACTTTCTTTTGAGAATTTGTTGTCTTTGAGCTACATCTCTTAATGTTATTATTTGTCAACAATTTTTCTTCTTAGAGTTGTCAGTTTCATGTTGTTTTCTCTCACTTATTTAGTAGGATTTCAAGAGTTTTTGTCTTCCGAAAAGCTTTGCACTGTAAATCTGAAGATTAGTAACATGAAAATTTTCTTGTGTGCTGGAGCGCTTGGTCAGTTTGACTGTGCTTGCCTTTCCAATCATTGTATCATGTTTCATGTAGCTTTGCTTTAAACATGTTTCCCCACCCTTAAAACGATAACAGAAGTTCTTGTATTTTTTTTAAAAGCCGAATGATATCTTGTAATTTGAGCTGGGAAGTAATAATAATATATGTGTGCCTTGACTTATGAGCCTGTCTGGAAATGCATGGAATTTTGGACGATTGTTCTGGCTTCAGAATAATGTTATTGTCATAAATTTCATTTTGATTTTCATGTACAGAACAAATAGCTGATTGGACTAATGTTGTCTTGGCTTATGAGCCCGTATGGGCAATTGGAACTGGGAAGGTTGCCACTCCTGCGCAGGCTCAGGAAGTATGTTGGCTTCAACAATTCCACATTCTTATGATATATACATAGGAATATTGCCTAAAATCAATTTCAAAATCCATGGAACAATGAACTCAGAGTTGATTAATACTGGGTTGAACTTGAAGTTCCTGATCAATATTGAGTCATGTCCTCCTCCCTCTCTCACACACACTCACTAGTATACTCCTTAAACTTGAAAATTGTGAGTTCAATTTGTAGAATGATGTCTAGGTACACTTTGAGTTGAGGAAATGGCTTCAAGCAAAAGTTAGCTCTGAAGTTGCAGCCTCAACCAGGATTATTTATGGAGGTAATGTCCAATGTCTAACCAAATTCTGGAATACTCCTGCGATCAAAATTGCTAGAAAAATATGGCTCTATTTGCTTTTAGATTATCGTAACCTCTCTCGTTTTGAGCGATAAGACTAGCATTACAACCATGCACCATGTTCAACATTCCTTACTCAAGCATATCCTTGTATGACTAACTCTAATCCAAATTACCCGATGCTCATTTTGCAAATGACTTGTTTCCAAATGCTACTAAATTGCAGGTTCTGTGAATGGAGGCAACTGTAAGGAATTGGCTGGGAAACCTGATGTTGATGGTTTTCTAGTAGGTGGCGCTTCACTAAAGGTAAATTATGATCCTTTCTTCTTTCTAGGGTGCTGGTAAGGTTGCTTTTAATCCAGACAATGAGAAAATCATATTTCTCGTTTCACATGTGTAGCCGGAGTTCATCGACATCATCAAGTCTGCCGAGGTGAATAAAGATGCTTAAGTTCAGTACTCAGTCTTTGATGGTTAATTTTTGAACATTTTGGTTGAGTAGATGTAACTACTGCAGCGGTATTCTTCGGTCTAAATTATGCACTTTTACTTTAGGCTGCTCCTTGAAGACGCCTTTGACCTATGAATAAACTTGAACAAATCCATACTTGGATATGAACTTTTGTTTAGTTCGTCTGCTGAACAAACTATTGGGTTTTTAAAAGTGATTTGATTTGGGTAGTTGGAAACTATAACAACATTATAATGGAGAATATGTTTTGCTATTGCACTATAATGTTCATAATGGTTGTTTGTGGTACAATTCCGGGATAGATCCATAAATTTAAATGCTAGTGACTTGAACGGTTTCTTATTTGTAGCAGTAGGGGTGTGTATATATATATAAAGTTTTTTTTGTGCCTACCTTAAGGATAGTGTATTTGAGGGCGTCGTACGCTCCATCGTGCGACATGTGGTATGTGGTATGTGGTATGTTTTGTTAAAAAGAAAAACACCGTATATCGCTTGATATGTTGTCCAATGACACGATGCTCGAGGTCCGCATCAAACAAAATCATATATCAATTGTACTTTGGAAATAAGTACATATCCAAAATATATGATTATTACACGACTAAACAGGATATTATCGGATGTCTAATGTAACCATATCATAAACTTACAGATACCTCTTTATATGTTCTTGTTAAAATTAGGCAGTTGCATTTAAATTCTTGTGAAGATATTTCGCCACATTATTTTTTCAACATCTGGTTGCCAGCAGGGTATTCTTGAGGAGGGCTAGAATATATATAATTAAATAGGACTTTTGGCAGTATTCATTACTTTTCCCTTCCCTCGCTGCTCATATATCGATGCTCGTGAATCCCAACCCTTAGTTGGCAAGTGATTTGACTCTTGAATGGTTTTGAAAATTGTTTGAAGTGAGTAATCTTTCACATTTCAAAAGTGTTTTTTTGAAGTACGTGCGACTTCAATTCTTGAAAAATTTTGGATATAGAAGATAATAGAGAAAAACAAGTAACAATTGTCCGAAAACAAATGTTTAAACTTATTTATTAACTTTTATTTGGGATTTTAGAGATTTTAAAAGTGAAATCAATAACCAAAAATATAACTTCTTTTTTATTTCATCTTCTAAAACTATTTCTTCTTCTCGTAACGTAATTATTACTTTTAATTTAGCTTCTGACTTTTTTCCCCCAAAAATATCGTATAATTATATCAAATTTCACTGATAATATTATTTTAAATTTTAAAATACTTTACTTTTCTATCTCACAAAATCATGTCATAAATTATTTGTTCAAAAATATATTTTCATTTAAAAGCAAACTTCATAGGATCTTCAAGACTTGCGTTACTGGAATATCTCGAAAATGAGTCAAGATCAGAGATTGTTTAAAACACTCGATTAATATTTAAAATTTTCATAAATAATGAATTAGGGATATAAGAATACTTATTAATTTAAGTCTAAAACGGTGCAGATGATTCCACTTTTGCGTGATTTTCCGAGTCAGAAATCATCCCAAACCAAATACTCACGCTTTGACTCATCACTGTGTACGTAAATCTCACCAAACTAACACTTGAATTATTATGTAGATTCATTAACTCGGATTTCTTACAGTGCGGCGAATTTCTCTACTTTTGCGGTAAATTTTCTGTTTACTTTTCTCACACTTCGTGCATGCACGTGCAATTTGCTTCCCCCTTCATTTCCTGTTTATGTTAATTAATTGCTTCAGTTCACTATCAAATTTGATTCCGCGATTTTGAAGTTGCTGTCTTTTGGGTAATTCTGCCGTACTGACGAGCATAAATTCTGGGAACTGGAAATAATTATTCAGCGCTTTCTTTGTTTTCCTCTGGAGTATTGAACTGAGGTTCTGTGAAATTTATCTCAGATCTGAAATCTGGAATTTTGGTTTAAATGAGTTTGGCCATTATACTTTTTTCCCTGGAAAAATGATGGGGGTAAAATGAGATTGAATGCAGGTTTACTTTTTCTTTGTAGAGAATGTTGTAATTTCAGTGGTAATTAACGTGTGGTTCAATGATTTTTAACTTTCATAGTTTAAATGTTTTAAAAAGTTTAGGATTTTTATCTCCCGTTTTAAGTTTAAGTTTCAACTCATAAAATGTCAAAAAATAGCTGAAGTTATAAGATTTTGAAATGAGTGAACTCGAATATTGAAGCCTCAGCTTAAACAAACAATTTATTAAGAGCATAGTTTTTTTGTAAGTACCTTTTAAATAAAAGTAGACGCAGCTGTATCTTTGAGTATGATGAATAAATATATTTTTTAAGTTTTTGAACAGAAGCTGAAGTAGAAGAATTATAACCTGCATTTTCTCTCTTCACGATTTTGGTATTTTTAAGTGTTTTTTAACTTTTAAAAGGCAAACCAAACATTAACTTTAAATATCAAAGCCTTTTTTAGTTTGGCTTTTGTGTCCAGTTTCAAGATGCACTCTATTGTATCGTGTTCAAAAGGCTAGATACTCTGTTTTTATGTCGTTTCGTAAATTATTTCTCTCTCTTTTATGTGTAGGTGCATAGTTTCAATATGGGTTGGTGTTGACTGGAATAAGAATCACCTATGAAACACCTTTGTAGTGGGTGTCAGTGACATTCTCTCACTGGGAATGTGTATCCACATTCCATTTTGTTTTCAGTGAGGTGGAAAGTCATGGGAAGTTCAATGGAGTTCAAATCAGGAGAAGAAAGTGAAGGAGACGATTCTGACGTGGAGTATGTGGAGGAGACTTATGAAGAACTAAAGAACAGTAAGCACCAGGTTAAAATTTCTGATCATGCGTATACTTGCCCCTTCTGTCCTAACAAGAAGAAGAAAGACTATCTGTATAAAGAACTCTTGCAGCATGCAAGTGGGATTGGCAATGGCAATTCAGCGAAAAGAACTGCTAGAGACAAGGCCAACCATGTTGCACTGGCAAAGTACTTGGAAATTGACATGGGTGCGGATTCTGGTCCTTCAAAGCCTGCTGCTGAGGTCGATGCCCTTGCAGATCATGACCGTGATGAGAAGTTTGTCTGGCCATGGATTGGAATAGCTGTAAATATTCCTACTGAATTGAAGGATGGTCGCTATGTGGGAGGGAGTGGGTCTCAGTTGAGGGATCAGTTGGCAAGCAGAGGATTTAATCCGACTAGAGTGCGACCTCTGTGGAATTATCTAGGACATTCAGGAACTGCTCTAATTGAGTTTATTAAAGATTGGCATGGGTTTGATAATGCCATGTCATTTGAGAAATTTTACGATGCTAATCATCATGGAAAGAGGAATTGGTTGGCAAAAAGTGACAAAAAATGTGATCTTTATTGTTGGGTTGCTCGGTCAGATGATTATAATGCTAACAACATTGTTGGAGAAAATCTTCGCAAGATTGGAGATCTCAGAACTGTTTCAGATATCATGGAAGAAGAAGCTCGGAAAACTAACAAGCTTGTAGGTAATTTAACAAATGTTATTGAGGCTAAGAATATGCACTTGATGGAGATGGAGAGTAAATTCAATGAGACTGAAAGCTCTCTTAGCCAATTGATCATGGAGAAGGATAAGCTTCATCAATCTTACAATGAAGGTATGCCATGTCTAATTTGGTGTTTTAAAAAAAAGAAAATCTAATGGAAGTAATTTTGAGCATCACATCCTTTTCTTTGTGCAACCAGAGATAAAAAAGATTGAGTCAAGTGCAAGAGATCATTTCAAAAAGATATTCAATGATCACGAAAAGCTAAAGATGCAGTTGGTCAATCAAAAGAGAGAGCTTGAGCTCCGGGGACAAGAACTGGAAAAACGTGAGACTCATAATGAACATGAGTGGAAGAAGCTTGCGGAAGACCTTGAAAAGGTTCTTTTCTTTCTTTTTTGTTTTTTGAGTTTTATCTGAATTTCCTATGTTTGTTTTACTTGAAAGAAACAAAGCTGACATCATGATGCTGTAAAACTAGCTGTAAGCGTGTCCTGATGGCTGAGTACTGTTAAAGTTGAATGGCTCTTTCTTTCTCCTCCATTTTATTTTCTTACACTTGATTTACTGATTGGAAGTGTACTATCCATTTTAATTCAAGATACTATATTGCCAACAAAGCAACATTCTTCCTAAAGAAAATCTAGTAAACCTGTATCTAGCTGTACGGGCAGCTTCTGTGATGCTCTCCGTAACATGAGACTATTGAGAAACCAATTTTCTCATCTACTCGCCACAATCTTTGCCTCATATTTTGTATAAAAGTTTAGCTTGTTACCATCATAAATATTTTCATAAAATGGGCGATATTAGCCTCTAAGCAAATTCACAGGAGAGGTGGAAATGAATATGGAGATGAGAAACTGACTTCTTGACACTTTCATACAAACCCACCCTGCTGCAGATTCAACTTGTCAATAAACTTTGCATTCTGCAATATTTTAAAACAATGTGTCAATGCATCCTAGAGTTCTCATATTAAGCTGGGTCAAGTGCCTCCATGGTGATTTTGAAAAGTTCACTTACTGCCTTTTTCTTTGTTATACCCCGATCCCACAATATGGTCTTGAAACTGTTCAGTGAATGTTTACTGACCTATTAAAAATATATGGGATCTGATTTTGTTGTATGCTCCAGTCGATCCTAAAAGGGGTAGTTACAGCCCACACTGATTTCTGCAATATGCAGTTGATCCCAGTGGATAAATGAGCGAGTGAATGTGCTTTGCATCTTACATGACAGGTTTGAAATTAAATATGTAGGAAGCACCACAGCTTGAGAAGCATTTTCTATTTTTTAAAACCAGTTTGTCTTTTGCTTTATCCCGTATCACATTTTTCTGCTACATATACAAATTAGTGTGCAGAACCAATGGTTTTTGCGGTGGTTTTTTTGGATGTGATGAGACATGTCAGTGAATTTACGGCTTTATCATTGTCTATATTTTAAATTGGAGAAACAGTTATGGATAACTGAGCTTCACCATTAAGCTAAAGGTATCGGTGGTATTCATCATGTATCAATGTTAAATAGTAGAAAGATCTTAGAATTGCTTTGGAACATTTTAGCTGGTGGACCTGAAGAAGGATATCTTGTTTCTCGTCCATTATTCATGACAAATCCCTTTCATTCTCCATGTAGAGTTTCTGGACTGCCTGATCTATATCTGAATAATGCATATGTTTATATGCCTGACTGTTACAAAGTTCTGTTACCCTGACCTGCTATTTGCATTCCAAAGTTTCGCAAAGCCTCAATCTTTTAGGCTTGTTCTATTGAGAAATTAAAAATTTCAACGTGCATTGTTTAGTTGTAATTTTTTCCCTGTTCTTTATAAGTTAACAAGCAATTAACTCTATGTCATCATCCTTTCTTCCAGAATGCAGTGCAAAATTGCTCACTTCAGGCTGCCACTGAAGAGCAGAGAAAAGCTGACGAAAAAGTAATGATTTTGGCTGAAGAACAGAAGGTATTTAACTTTTCTTGTATCCTTATGGTGACTGGAATTGTTTCAGGATGCAAAGTTTAAACATTAGTCTATATGCTGGGGTTAATGATTTCAGAAACAGAAGGAGAATCTCCATAAGAGAATTATTCTACTGGAGCAACAACTGGATGCAAAACAAGCTGTGGAGCTTGAAATTGAGCAGATGAGAGGTAACATAAATGTCATGAAGCACATGGAGGTGGAAGGCGATGCAGAAGTGTTAGAAAAAGTGGATTTGCTGCTTAAGTCCTTGAGGGAGAAGGAAGCAGAGCTCGAGGATTTGGAAGCATTGAATCAAACTTTAATTGTGCAGGAGCGCAAGAGCAATGATGAACTACAGGATGCACGAAAAGAACTAGTCAATGTAAGTTTTCAAGTTTGTTTTCTTCTTTTCATTTGGAAACCGAGTACCATTCCTTACCATGGGATCTTATCTGGTTTGAGTATGACTGAATGGCCAAGCTGCTGACTTAACAACTAATCGATGTGCAGTTCAACTTTTTTACATGAAATTCCAGTGGTGCGATCCTAGAGGAATGTAAGGTTGCTCATGGAAAATTCAAGATACATATTTAAGATAATATGTTATATTTAACGTCTCCTGAGCAACGCCAAGCAAGAGAGGATAATGCATTTGTTGCACAAGGTTTAACCAATAATTTGTATTTTACCGATGGAGCTCCGTTAGCTGATGATATAGCCATATTTCAGCTTAACGAGTTAGCTATTGGGCATGATTACCCACTATGATTTTGATTTCACGTGCATTTGATAATTGAAATGGTAACCCTTTAGCTTGAAGTTGCGTTTTTCCCTCCCGCTATCCAACTAGGCCAGTGAGTAGATTACTACATTTGTGTGTCCTGAATCAATGAAAGCAATTGGATGCATCAATTTCATCATTATAGAAGCATGAACGTCATGCATTATATTTCTTGATACATGCTCTTTGATCGAACAAAAAATGGGGAGTGGCTTGATAAAGTTGCTTTCTAGGGCTTGAAAGACATATCATGGAATGCTCATATTGGTGTTAAGAGAATGGGGGAGCTTGACAGCAAGCCATTTCTAGAAGCCATGAAGAGAAAGTATAGTGATGCTGAAGCAGATGAGAGGGCCACTGAATTGTGCTCTCTTTGGGAGGAGTACCTTCGAGATCCTGAATGGCATCCTCTAAGGGTGGTTGAAATTAATGGAAAACATCAGGTATGCAATCAACCTATTTATTTTACTGTATTTTGTGTGGTCTGAATCTACTTCTGCCGAAAAAGCAGGACATCCTTTTGTATTTAAGCACTTCAAGCGGAAGCTAATATAGCATCAAATTTTCTTTTATTTTTTTTTAAAAGACTTATACTCCGTTAACTAGAAACAAGGAGTATGAACAATAACATGTTGCTGATAAGTTGTAGATTTATAGCATTCTGGGCTTTGTTTCTCTATTTGTCCATTGTCCCGGCCCACTCCTCCCATAGATACAGAAATGAGAAACAAAACAAAAATGTAGAGGTCTTACTAGGAACTCTTAAATAGCTGGATTTTCGCATAAACCAAACTGTATACATAGGATTACACTGTGGAGGCCCATTAATCAGCTGACATTTTGGGCCGAAGCCCATAGGCTGGGTATCAACCCGAGAATCAATCTTCAATACATTTAATAGTTCTATCTGGGTAAATTACCCATACCAATTGCGAAGCCCAATTAACAGCAACAGTTTGAACGAATGATGACTGTTGATCTTATTCTTACCAGTCCATGATATCAATTTGAACTTGTGATAGCAAGAGTAAGGCAAATTGATCAGAGTCTGTCTCCTCATTTAGGGTCCAAGCTACTCGGAGTCCTTGCCAAATTGTCAATGTCTGAGCTATCGAGCTTTCACAACTTTATCAAAGCAGAGATTGAGAAATGTTTTAGTCGAACTTTTCTATAATTTTTAGATTTTTTTACAAGAATTTGGACCCCCATGGATTGAGCCTGAGTGCTTGTGCCTGGTGGTGCTGTCTTCGTATCAAGATTGCAGCTGGATAATTTCTTGCTCCATACTTTTATGTTTGTTGGTTTAGCAAATAACAATTTAACTCCTATAAAATATGTCTCGGCAAGTAAAATGTCTTAAGGCTTTAAGCTTATTCTCTTTCTATGGATTCGGCCTATAGATTCTTGCAATATCTCTTTGGAGTTGTTCCCAAACCATTTACATTAATAGCCATAAAAATTTATGAACTAAATCTTAACCATTCCAATGCCATTATTTTTTAAATTTACTTTCAAAAGGAAAAATTGAAGCAGATTAACTTAGTGAATGAATTAACTTCCGCATTTTTCAGATGATATGAATACTAGAAAATGATCCAGTTAGTGGTAAACTAGTGCATGGCACTGTTACTCTTAGATCTACTTGTTTAACCTTCCAAAGTTTCTAGTGTGAAATTTGGACTACTCTATTTTGCTGTGCGATGTATTACTTGAGACTTTTAGTTGTTAGATTGTTATGTTCCATCGGATGTGTATATTTAATACTACTATTAATGTGTAGATAAATAAATTTAGTTTGAATGGAGCTCAACAAATGGTCCACAAGTTACATCTTGAGGCAAATAGATTCGAGTTACCATTTGAGCAGTACTTAACATGGGTCCACAATGAAAAACACGGTGCATTATGTACAAATCTTTTGTGGAAAAATGAAATGCAAATCAGAATCCGCAATGCGTTATCTATTTGGTTCGAATGATATTTTCTTGTAAATTAGAATTTTGATTAACAGATGAAGTTGGATCCGAGAGTGATTAAAAATTGGCTAGTCAGTGTAAAATTTTCTTTAATTATCACTGCCACCTCTCTCAACCTTATGGTTTACCAACACTTGCTTCAAAAGACTATTTTTGTTGTTCCAGACTGTGATAAACGAAGACGATGAGAAGCTAATAGATCTTAAAGAAAATTATGGCATAGAAGTATACAATGCTGTGACATCCGCTTTATTCGAGGTAGATGAATACAACCCAAGCGGGCGATATATTATTTCTGAAGTATGGAACTATGAAGAAGGTAGGAGAGCTACTCTGAAGGAAGGAGTCGCCCTTTTATTGAAGCAATGGAGATTCCACAAGCGAAAAAGGGGAATGGATTGACAGTTACAACTATGCCAGGCTTTCTTGGATCCTTTGGCGCTCCATTTCACTGGTAGACTTTGGTCGTAAGCATTATTATCGACTAACAATTTAAACTGTAAACTTGAACCCAGGTGGGGCTATGACTTGAGATTGTTAATCTTGTCTGAGACCTGTGTAACCGGGGTGCTTCCCATTCCTTGTCTGCTATCTTCTTAGTTTTTTAGTGGCTTCTCTAAGTTAGAGAAACCACTAATATGGGAAACTATTTAATTTGATTTGGGGATGGAAGTTCCATTTTTTAGAAAATCATCAGTGGAATTTGATTATTATTATTATTATTATTATTATTATGGAAAATTACACAAATCATCATATTTCACTTTACAACCATTATTTGAAAAATTACAATTTACATCCTCAACTTTCATGAATTATAATGCTTTGCATCCTCTTGACTCGATTTTGTATTTTTATCGAAGATTTATCGATGTATTCGATCATCGTCTTACATACTCAAACTTAGATCCATTGCTAGTTATTTCAAATGTTTAGAAAACAAAAAGTATATTTTTAGTATCGAAATTTTCTAGTTAATGATTACGTGAAATGGAATTTTAACACCCAATTATTTATTTTGATTTTAAAAAAATTTGCAATTGCTGATTTAAGTGGCTGTAGTTGAATATGTAAGGTGATGATGAAATGCACCGATTAGTTTTCAATAAAAATACACAATCGAGTCAAGATGATTCAAATTGTTACAATTCATGAAAGTTGGGGATGTAAACTGTAATTTTTTAAATTATGGTTGTAAAGTGAAATTTGGATCAAACTATAAGATGTTTTTGTTAATTTTCCCTTATTATTATATTATTTGGGCCCCTCATGCTGCAGCTAGGCTCATATGAGCCAAAGTCACTCTCCCTAGCCTGGTTTACCTATATCTTATGCTTTATTTGTAACTTAAAAAAAATAGTGCTATAGTTTACCACTTTACCCTATGAAACTTGTTATGGGACTTATTTATTATAGACTGCTTATCAATAAGACCTTGCCTAATGTAAACAACTATGTAATTTACAAGGAAATAATTACTCAATTTTATCATGAAGTGATGTGTTAAAATCTATTGTTGAAATTGCTCTTTAGTTGTTTTTTAAAACTATAAGAGTCAACCCAAAAACCTCACACCTACTATTATATTTATAATTTTTGGCAAAATAATCGATTACTTTGTAGTGTAGAAAATTCTATATACTTATACTAAAATTTGTTTATTAGACTCCACGTGCTTTCTTGAATGATAGTCACGCTTGTCTCCAATTAGGACGTCTCACGGTCAAGGCTCCTTTTTAACAAGAAAATTCTCCACCCCACCCCCTTCATAAAAAAAAACATTTGTTGATTCTATAAATAGAGCATGGATGCATGTATTAAAAAAATAAAGCATACAATTCAAATAAATTTTAGTTTAAGGAAAATGAAAGTAATGTTGAAATTTTAGGAGAGATTGATTGAAAAGCTATTACATAAATTATCACGTAATAAACAAACAGGGATTACAAAGTGAAAGATCAAACATTTTTAATTTTTTTAAAAAACAAAATTACATAATTAGTCAAATTAAAACTCTTCTAAAAGCTCAATATCTCTATTTACTACAAAATAAAGAAATATAAACAGTCCAAACAAATCTCATTGTAATAGTAGGGCTCCCTGCTTAAATAAACCATAAAACATGCTTTCCGCGTCAATTTTTTTGGGGCAATTGTAGGGAGGTATCATTTCCAGAAACTAAATTCACTTAAGTCAGCAAAAAAAATAAAAAATGTGCTACTAAATCCAGTTTTAAGAGAAGTTTATTCATATATGTCCATTTTTTTTATATTTGTTGTATTTAACTCTTTCTTATTTACTAAAGTATCATTGGCTATTCTCTTTCTTTCTATCAACACTACAATTTCTCCCGTCCACGTCCACAGAAACCCTAGCCCATTACTCAATCTCCACCTTTTTTCTTTTCCCACTCCTCCATCAATTCGCCACTCTCGTGAGATGAGATTGAGGTTTGTTGGTTCTCCTTCGTCCCTTCATTCTTCTCATCTCTCACTTTCTTTCTTACGTTTTTTTTGTTTTCTGATCGAGTGGATTGACCTTATATTCAATGGCAGAAATATGGCTGTCGCGATTCCTGGACTTTTCTTTTTATTTTATTTTTCTTCCCTTTATTTATTATTTAAAGCTGTTAGTGGGCGTATAATGAATAATTATTGGCAGTATGATGGCGGGGATGGTGAAGTTGGAGAAGGGGATGGATATACGTAAGGAGGTGGTGGTGGAGATGTATAAACGTAAGGTGACGGCGGGGGCTCATGCTCTGGTGGTGGTGGTGGTGGAGAATAATGAATTGGAAAATGGGAGGCGACGGCTGCTGAAACTTGATGATGAAGAAGATAGTTTTAGGGTTAGGGTTTTCAAATGGTGCACGGAAAGATAATAACTGGTGCACGTAATTGAAAAATAACGGGTTCACGAAAATATAACATTGGTGCACGAAAAATAAGTGGAGCATAAAATTTGCAAAAAAAAAAAAGTAACTGGTGCACGGAAATATAACGTTGGTTCACAAAAATATAACATTGATGCACGAAAATACAACACCGGTGCACGAACTTTGTGTTAATTAACTGATGCATGAAATTTATATAAAAAAAAACAACTGGTACACGAAATACGATAAATGGTACACGAAATTAAATGGTTCGTGCATCACTTGCTTAATTGTATGGTTCGTGGATCACCAGCTGCTTTTTTGTAAATTTCGTGCATCAGTTAATTAACATTGGTGCACAAACTTTGTGTTAATTAACTGATGCACGGATGCAAAAAAATAATTGGTGCACGAAATACAAATACTGGTGCATGAAATTAATGGTTCGTGCATCACTTACTTAATTGTATGGTTCGTGCATCACCCACTTATCGATTTTCATTTTTCGTGCATCAGTTACTTGTTTTCAATTTTTGTGCATCACTTAATGATTTTCAATTTTCATGCATCAACTGCTTTTATATATTCGTTCATCAATTACTTAATAAATTCGTGCACCAGTTAGTTTAAGATTCATGCACAAGTTATTTTTTTATAAGTTTTGTGAACCAGTTACTTTTTATAAGTTTCGTGCACCAGTTACTTTTTATATATTTCGCGTACCAGTTTACTTTTCATAATTTTCGTGCACCGGTTACTTTTTCGTGCACCATTTGATTTTCTCGGGTTCATCTTCTTCGTTGCAATATCTTTCGTGCACCATTTACTTTTAATAATTTTCGTGCACCAGTTATTTTTTATAATTTTCGTGCACCTGTTACTTTTTATAATTTTCGTGCAACAATTAATTTCTTTTGGGTCATCTTCTTCGTTGCAAGTTTCATGCTGTAAATTCTAGAAATGAGCAAAGAAGCACATACACCACTGAATCATAACTAAAAAACCTCAAAAAGCAACAAACAACATATATATACACACATACACACACAGATACCAGATTTGAAAAAAAAAATCTGGAACAAAGTGATGGAATGAAAAATCGAAGAGACGAAGACCAACTGTAAGAAATCAAACTGACGAGAGAGATTTACAAGGAGATATGAATCGCAGTGGTGAAAGGAAGAGCTCGAACGAAATGCTGAAAGGAAGAGATTGAAAATTTGTGAGATTGCCGCATTTTCTTATTAATGGCACTTTTGTCATTTTAATCTAAAGTGGATTTAAATGATTGCAAGTTTCTTTCCTGGACTAGGATGAATAAACTTTCACCGTTGGGTATTGGCCTGAACTTTCCCCAGTTTTTTTTAAAGAATAAATTAATTACATATTACACAAATCATACTTTATTATGTGTTATAAAATAAGATGCATCATTATTTCAAGACTTAATACTAATTTTAATTCAAAATAAACAAATTTTTTTAGATTTTTTTATTATTTTATTAACTATCAAAATATATATTTTTGATACATAAAAAAAATCTAAATCTCCAGCTGTCACTGTTCACGCTAAAAAATAAATGAGCACTCTAGATGCAATCTAAAATGTGGACAAAAAATTTTATGGTATGCATTTTATTCAAAAAATTTATGAGTATTTAGTCACACACTTTCAAGAAATCATACAAATTAACATAATCTTTTCTTTTCTTTTTTTTTAGGGAGGGGAGGACTAGAACATAAGACCTCTTACACTGACAAATAGATAACAACCATTAGGCTAAAGCCTTGTTGTCAACAAATTAAAAATAATAATAATTAAAAATTAAAAAAGAAGACAAAATTCCAAGAAAAAAACAGAGACCAATTCTAACTATGTTTACTAAATTTTTTCTAAATATCTTACCTCAAATTTAAAAAAAAAATTAAAAATAAATTGAGTGGACAAGAGTGGAGATTCAGATAAGATGTCATCCTCAAAAACCAAACTGAATAATTGAACTCAAAAAAATAATAATTTAGTTATTTCCACCTATAATTTACATGCCACGTGGCGTGTGGGCTATCTTCATTGTGTGGCCACCGGGAATGCAGAGTTCAATCCCTTAGGCTTTTCATATTCATGTACACTCTTTATTTACTAGCTTCAAGTTCTCCTACAACTTCTAATTTAACATCCATCTCCTCTACACAATCAAGTCACAGTTAGCAACAATGGCAGCCTCCCTCTCTACTGCCGGAGTCGTTAACCATCTACTGGTACGTATTTTCTTGCATTCTTCATTATTTATATTAATACGTGCTATATCGATCTTATACGGATTCATTACTTGTTTTGTTAAGCATGTTAGCTCGAATTAATAAGATCCACTAACTAATGAAATTCTACATATTTAATTCTATAACACCGTTCGATACAATTGATCAGAAGAGATAAGCGATGACGAGTTGTTAAAAATTATGGTCCATCCAACCCATATCAATGTACGAAGTTCTACATATTTAATTCTATAACACTGTTTGATACAATGGGTCAGAAGAGATAAGCGATGATGAGTTGTTAAAAATTATGGTTCATACAACCCATATCAATGTACGAAGTGATGCATAGTGTTGCTATTTGTGGTTAGGGATGAATAGATTAATTTATATTAAGCAAAGATATGTCTAAATACGTTATGGTCATGCACTCCATTTCATGGCTTCGATGAACTTTTACATCTTAACGAACTAAACTTTTTTGTTTAGCGTTGTCATCTATTTCCCAATTTCACAATGAAGTCTCGTGTTTGAGTCCTCCATCATTCCCTAAATTTTTTTTTTTAAAGAAACACTAAATTTCATTGTTAATGTTATAATCCTATAGAGTTTTTTTCTTCTTTTTTTTCCATTTCATGACATCCTGAATCGAATGTTGAAGAAATTGAGCTAAACTAAAATTTAAATTACGTTTTATTATATTCTCATTTGAATCTTGAGCATAAGTAACAACTAGCAACTAGGGAACAACGCTTAGAATTTTGACATATAATATGATACAGCTGAACTCGGCCGGATCCGGTGTGGGAGCGGCCGCAGTCCCAAGCTCTTCCTTCTTAGGCACCAGCTTGAAGAAAGTGAATTCCTCATATATCGTCAAGAATTCATCTTCAAATATGAAGATTGTGGCTGCAGATAGATGGTCTGGTCTTGGCACTGATATATCCGATGACCAACAAGATATTACCAGAGGAAAGGGCATGGTTGATTCCCTATTCCAAGCCCCCGATGGTATGGGAACACACGATGCCGTCTTGAGCTCCTACGAGTACATGAGCACTGGTCAAAGAACGTAGGTCTTTCTTTCTGTATCTCACACTATATGCATGATTCTTGATTTCAAGGAAATTATGTGTGATATTGTTTTTTATTGTTTTTGACAATGGTGATTGCTGCTGACAGATATAACTTGGACAACACAATGCATGGATTTTACATCGCTCCTGCCTTCATGGACAAGCTTGTTGTTCACATTTCCAAGAATTTCATGACCTTGCCTAACATTAAGGTGATGTTTAATTGCTTCTTTATGTGTATTAAGTTTAGTCTATCCCATACAACTACGTTGTGTGTTTCTAAAAGTGGGGTTCATTTTAATTGAATGTATGGTGCAGGTTCCTCTTATTTTGGGTGTTTGGGGAGGCAAAGGTCAGGGTAAATCATTCCAGTGCGAGCTTGTCTTCGCCAAGATGGGAATCAAGTGAGTGAAATAATATTTCCCAATATCTCTATGTATACATATAGAGATTGTTTTATAATAATATTTTTAAATATGTATATTTTATGGCTGTCTTATGTGGTTAACCCATCTTTTTCTAACAAAAAAACACCTATTGTACAGCCCCATCATGATGAGCGCTGGAGAACTGGAAAGCGGAAATGCCGGAGAACCTGCAAAGCTGATTCGGCAGAGGTATCGTGAAGCAGCAGACATCATCAGGAAAGGCAAAATGTGCTGCCTATTAATCAACGATCTCGATGCGGGTGCCGGCCGTATGGGCGGAACCACACAATATACAGTCAACAACCAAATGGTGAATGCCACTCTCATGAACATTGCCGACAGCCCCACAAATGTGCAGCTCCCTGGTATGTACAACAAAGAGGAGAATCCGCGAGTACCCATCATTGTTACAGGCAACGACTTCTCAACCTTGTACGCCCCTCTTATCCGTGATGGCCGTATGGAGAAGTTCTACTGGGCTCCTACTCGTGACGATCGTATTGGTGTTTGCACCGGCATTTTCCGAACTGATAATGTCCCACAAGAAGCTGTTACAAAACTCGTGGACACCTTTCCTGGCCAATCTATCGGTAAGAGCAGACAGTTTACTCTACCCAGTTGTAAAAGCGACCATTTTTTTCTTCTTCTTTCTATTCATATTCTATACCAGTTATTGTACTATTTTTACCGTTTTTATATAGTAATTACCCTCTTCATATCAAGTCAACTTTCAAAATTTACATCCAAACACCATCTCAAACTTATTTTCGAACATTTTTGTCAAAAAAATGAGTTACACTTGGTTTGAAAGCCAAACCTAACGTTGCCATACTGTTATCCAGATTTTTTCGGTGCTTTGAGGGCAAGAATATATGATGATGAAGTTAGGAAATGGATAAGCGGAGTGGGAGTGGACAGCATCGGTAGGAAGCTTGTGAACTCGAGGGAACCGCCACCGAAGTTTGAGCAACCTAAGATGACCCTCGAGAAACTGCTCGAATATGGGTACATGCTTGTCCAGGAGCAGGATAATGTGAAGAGGGTGCAGTTGGCAGACCGGTACTTGAAAGATGCTGCCCTGGGAGACGCTAACAAGGATGCTATTGAAAGAGGAACATTCTACGGTAGAATATGCGAGTTTATAGCCTAACATTCTGCATAATAGAAACTTCTACTTTTCCTGACTGTTTTACTACACTCTCTTGGCAGGCAAAGCAGCCCAACAAGTGGGAGTTCCAGTGCCTGAAGGTTGCACAGATCCGATAGCATCTAATTTTGATCCAACCGCAAGAAGTGACAATGGAACGTGCCTATATACGGAGTAAAGTTGTTTCTGTGTTTCAACTCTATTGGGTTGAAATGGGGTAGGGTATCTGAGTATGCCTAGGCTACTAGTAAAGTAGTGGTTTTGTGCTGTGTACTGGATCTACTTTTGCATGTTTACTACCAAAAGATTGAATGAAATATAATAGTGTGATGAATCATCAAGCATGCTCCAAATTTACAGGTAGCATTCAGTTCCGAACAAGTCACAAGTGTCATACAATAGATGGTTTAATTAATGGACTCTCTTATATTGATCTTTATCATACATTCCGAACAAGTAATGTTCTGACGATATATGGTTTTATAATGACCTCTCTTCAAATACTCCGAACAAGTAATGTGTCATACAATTGATAATTTAAATAATGACCTCTCTTATATTTAAGCTTTCATCATATATTCTTCCTCCACCTGAAGGACGAAGATTTCTCAGCCATAATCTACATGCTTGCTATGTTTTCGTTGCCGTTTTCCTCACTTTCTTTCAACCCATCAAAAAATCCAAAGTCCTCAAATCCTGCTAATTGCAATAATTTAGTAATGTATATTGTAACACTTCGATGTCTATTTCTCAACATATATCAACAAGTACCTGAACCCAAGGCTTCAAAATCGTCAACTAGTGATCCTAAGAGCGTAGCATTGCCTAAAGGTGGATCGACAGCCATCCAGTCAGCAGATTCTGAACCTTCAGAGCCTATTTCTTTCTCCATTATCCAATCTTCTATGATTTCCAATTTCTCGTATGAAATGGGATCGGTGGTTCCCTGTTCTTTGTCACTTGGAATTCCATCAAGTGATCAGAAACACATGTAACTTCAAAATCTAATAACAAAGAAAGAGGTCATATTTTCTACTTACATATGCTTCAAGGACATGTTATACTGAACGAAAACAAGGTCACTGAGTCTCTGGTGCTCCAAACAATTTTTCCTTTCATGCATGTGTTGGAGAGGAATGTGATTTAGCTTATGAGGGAATCAAACTGCAAGTTTGACTGAGAATTCCGAATGGCCAAGTGAGCCAAATTCGGGCATCCCCCACCATATGCTGACCACCACTCCGCTAAAACAATTAAATTGAAGATGAATAAGTTCATGAATACCATATCATGCATCAAGCAAGAAGACAAGTTTCCAATCATGACATGCCAACAAATCACCTTTTTAGAAAACACGTTCGCAGATTAATGCTAATTTTGTTTTGCTGACCTGATACATAAGCAGAGGCCTTTTTTTTTGGTCATGTCAAGAAACATACTCTGGATACCACATTTAAGGATTCACTAAACCCAAAACATGTAAAATAGCAAACATTTTTACAGCTACAAGGTGTTGTACAGTTGATCACATCCTCAAACACCGGCATCTTTGTTGCTAAAGTTATATTTGTAAAGTGGGAAGGGGGAAGTGGCACTGCGCAAAGTTGAGAGGAATCGAGCTCACTCAGTAGAATGACGTGGAAACAAACATAGAAGTAAGAAAGTAATAATTAGAAAGAAGACTCACTGGGAAGTAAAGTATCTCTAGCTCTGACAGCCATCTTTCGCCCAAAATCTCCCGCAGCACCATGGTATGAAGCTGTTTCCTTCGTAATTTTGTCTTGAATCTTAGGGTCAGAAACCAATTTCTCTATACAATCATATACTAGTGATCGAATATGATGATGCACATCCTCTTCAAGATTGTAAAAGAATCTGGGATTAAAATAGAAACCTGCTGCATGAAGGGGATGGTGCTGAACTTGTTCCCACCTATTATCAATGATGTTCCAATAAACTAAATAGTCATCTGTATCAGAAAGTTCCTTTTTGATCGTCTCTTTGGCTCGATAAATTCCAGCATATACATATCCCATGGCAGGCCTCTTTTCACTACAAACTATCCTCTGAAGTCTCAAGAGTGGATCTGTTAACCGAATAATTGAGGCACATGTAGACCAGAATGACTGATTGTTTACATAATCTTGTACAGAAAACCCCATTGGTTCTTTTGAGTATGGGCTTTCCGTCCACTCCTCAGAAGCAATCATAGACTGCAAATTATGTCGAACATTTAACATCCGTTTTAGTGTTAAAAAATCTGTTGAGTAGCGAGTCCTTCCTAGATCAACTAAATCAACCCCAAATGTGTATCGCCTTGTCATGTTCAAAACCACGTGATTTGAGTGCACAAATCTTGAGATTGATTTTGCTTGGTCAAGTATAATCTTCACTCTCGGAAGTTCTCCTATGTCCTTGAGCATTAAATCAATGCAATGATGAGCACAAGGACTCCAAAAAACAGTTGGACATGTGTCGGAAAGTCTTTTCCCAGCAACGACGTACCGATCCTCGCTACTTGTTACTACTTGTAAAACATTTTTCACACCAACTTCCTCCACTGTCTGCTTAAGTAAATCATAAAGGGCATCTGTAGGACCTCCAGTGTCGGATATATCAGCAGATCTCAAAAAGACAGTACCTACTGGACAATACACGAAAAAGTTAACAAATGTCTTACCCTTCTTTGAATTCCACTCATCCACCAAAATAGTGCACCCAGTAATTTCCCAATTTCCTGTGCATTGATCAACTTCACTCCTCAGTTCATGTACCACATTCTTCAAAATCCAGCTCCTAAGATCATGGTAAGATGGGCCAACAGCCCCTGCTCCCTGAGAGGATATTGCATCAACCATCGGTTTGAAATAAGCAGAATTTACAGCATCTGCAGGTAATCCTACATCGAAGAAAAATCTTCCCACTGCCATGTGAACTGGATCGCTGATCTTCATTATTGTCATAGCTTGGAAACTATTGAAAGCAATTGCATTAGCAGTGGCCTCATCAGGTGCTTTCCTGATTCTCCCTTTCTTCTTTCTACCTCCCATATTGCCGCTCAGAATGTCTTCTCTACTCGAATATACATCCACATTGTGTTCAAGCATTTCAGGCACGGGAAGCAAATCAATTTCAGTTTTCAAAACACAGCTATTGCTTAATGTATCGACACCACTAGTCCCTGGATTATCATAACCTGATATCTCCTCTGTAACCTTCTGTTTCTTTCTCTTCTTTGCTGCAACCCCATTCAAGCTTTCGAGCATTTGGAGCCGTACATCGGGTAGAACTCTTAAGCAAGTAGCCGCATTCCCTTTCTGGCACGCGAGGTGTTCTTTGATCCTATGTATCCCACCACCCTTAAAAATTTTCTCACAGTATATACACTTCAGTTGAACTTTATCCCCAATCTTATACATTTGGCAGTGCTTCCACGCTGGGTCATGCTTTTGTGGAGTCACTGCTACTGGTTCCAAATTAGAAGCCATTTTACGTAAAGATGCTACCTTTACAGAAAAGAACACAAATCACTTTCTGGGCAGCCGCCAATTCTCCTCCTCCCCATTCCCAAGACATAAAAAATTGCCCGAGAAGAAAAGAATTTTGAAACGAAAACCGAACCTAATTCTTGAATTACGAAAACCGTTCATGCAATCTAACCGAACGAAGAAAACTGGTTCAAACAACTTTTTTAATCATAAAAATTCAAAGCTTGAGAGGAAACAAAAGAAATTATATTCTTAAACATGCAAATTGGTCGAAAGGAACATATAAATACTGTAAAACTCAATAAACATGAATTTCGATAGTGGCCATTCAAAAGACAAGAATTCTGAGATGGTGAGTTATAAGAAATTACTTGAGTAAAGTTAATAAATCACCTTTTGTGAAACTCGATCGAGGATTCAGGAATTGAAACCGAGTTAAATTAAAGGGGAATTAGGTTTTTCGTATAAATAGAATGGCAAAGAATCGAGAGGACAACCGGATAGACCGGTACTGTAATTTGGGCTTATCCAAGACCCGGTCCATTTTCCTCACCTCGTGGTCCCGGTTTTCTTTGGCTCACTGGCAAGTTGAAACGGATACGTCAATGTTGTTCATGCCATCTACAATCCGAATGGGTCTTTTGCTATTTAATGGACTAGATCAATCTATTGGATGAATATATTTTTATTCAATTTTAATGTAAATATACACATTCAATAGATGAGGTAGCTTAAATATTTCGTACAACCCGATGAAAGCTCCAAATGGGTTTGTTTGATGTCATGTGTTATTTTGTTATCCTTGTAATTTGTTTTATTTAATGGACAAATATCGCAAGATGTCGTCCTGCCATTAATGGTGACATCAAAAGCCCTCGTCAATTCGCAAACTACTATCCAACATTGCCAAGTAAATAATTTACGGTTGATTAACACTCCCGATGCTCAAGTATGAACATAAACATTATTGTTTAAACTAGAGAGTTGTGATTCGTTATTTTTCAAACCTGAAGGGTTAGAACTTTATTGATCATTTTTGGACAAACTCACCTAAAATCTCTGATAATATTTTTGTAGAAACCCATTATAATGTTTATACCAAAGAAGCCCAAAATATCAAAATGCATGATTTTTATTCCCAAATACCTTATATAGCAACTTGATGCGAATTATTTGGTGAAAGATTATGTTTCCAATACACAATAATCAGAGAATTAAAGTATTTATCAATTACAGTTTATGAGCATCTCATTCAATGTGTCGTCTTATGTCATGATAGAAAATACTTGTATAAACTCGGTTTGAGTTCCACTTATAGATCAATTCAAATTAATTAGTAAAAACTGTTGGTATGTTGGTTTATGTGTATTTTTCATTTAATATTTATTATACTTTAATATTGAGTTGTGTATAAGTGAGACTCGAATTTGGTACATACTAGTACTTCCATGTCATGACAACTAGAGCATCTAGATAGATTTTTGCCAAGGATCATATATATATATATATATATATATATATATATATATATATATATATTAGAAGGCTAGTGCGGAGAAACCCATGGTGGTCTTAATAATAAGAAATTGTTATTGATATTCTATTTTCTATTAAGTATATTCCACCTTTATTTTTGTAATATTTTTTGATAATAGTGTTTAAGACTTTAGTAACCTCAAAATATGTTTTACCTCAAAAATATGTTTGCTGAAAATTCAACGATTCCCTTTCAATACACAAATTAATAATATTGCTCATAAAATTAAATACATACTTTTCTTTCGTTATGCATATTCTATTTTTATTTTTATACATCAGCTAATATTTCATTATTTTTAATTTTTATAGATTAGTTTTTAAAGTAATAACTAAAAACCCATTTCAATCAAATTCAAATATTTTGCTATAATTCACATCCGATAACATAAACATAATGATTAACCACTACAAGCAAAGCACAATGTAAACAAATGAAAGATTCAAAAGTGATTATTTATTTTAAAAAAATCTTGTCATGTCGTCTATACACATTACCAAAACCAAGAACTGATATTATCAAACATGTAGCAACCAGACAATTAGATAAAATCAAACAATAAATTGGAATCTTCGAGGGAGATTACTTCAAGATTCTCAATTTGCTAGTGTATAAATGCACCAAATGTATAGGCACTAGGAAGAAAAATTACCCACAAGTAGTCGTAATAATGGGCTCAACGCAAGAAGATGAAGGATTAGGCTATGGAAGTTCTTTACCTGTGCCAAGTGTTCAAGAAGTTGTAAGAAATGATCCCAAAGATATCCCTGAAAAATACATTAAAAACCTCGAGGATAGGCCTAAAGTTTCTCATGTATCCCAACTTTCATTACATATTCCAATCATAGATCTTTTTTTGCTTACCAATGGAGACGAACCCGAAAGAAGAAAGTTGGATGATGCTTGTAGAGAATGGGGTTTTTTCCAGGTAATAATGCAGTTTTTTTTTCAGAAAAATATAAAAAGATTGTTGTTTTTGTTGCCCATAAGTTGAGCTGACTAATGATAATTTAATATGGTGTAAACTAGAGATTTTGAGACTATTGCAAATACAATTTTATTTTTGAATGAAAACATAAAAGAAAATTTGTATGATAAAATGGGTTGCAGGTGATTAACCACAACTCAGATGACGTTATACCGAAGATGAAGGCAAGTGTAGCCGCATTTTTTGATCTCCCATTGACGGAGAAGAAGAAATATGCAATGTCCACAAATGATATTCAAGGTTATGGACAAGGTTATGTAGTCTCGGAGAATCAAAAACTTGATTGGAATGACCTTATTTTTTTTATGACATTGCCATCTGATATGAGGAATATGAAGTATTGGCCTCTTACAATACCCTCTTTTAAGTACGTATTAACTCTTTTGATTCTTATGGTACTCCATCATACTATATTCGGGTTATTGACAACAAATACCCTAATAATTTTTGAAATAGAGAGATTACGTAAACCTGCCCTATAGTTTAAAAAGATATGCAGCTTATCCCCATGTAGTTTAAAAATAGACAGTTTAACTGATATAGTTTGTAAAAATAGGCAGAACACCCACCTATAGTTTGTGAACAGATGCAAAACACCCATCTGTATGTTATGTTTTGCAAATCACAGATGATAAACTGCCTATTTTGAAAACCATAGGGGTAAACTGTATATTAACAAGCCAAATGAATATCTATTAGGATACTACAGATGATAAAATGCATATTTACAAATCACATGGATAAAATGTCTATTAAACGCTGGGTAGCCAAGTGCGGAGCGGATAACTGATACCACATGTGGGTAAATTCCCACTAGTTCCATTGTAATCATATAAAGGGTTAGCTCGACTCTTTTGATAATACTCAGACTATGTTTTTTTGGAAATATTAATGTTGATCATTCCATCTGTTTTAACAGGGAAGCTGTTGAAGAATATGCGATTGAAATTCAAAGGGTGGCTGATGAAATATTTAAAAGTTTATCAATATTAATGGGAAAGGAAGAAAGTTTTCTTAAAGAGTTGCATGAAGATATGAAACAAGGCATTAGAATGAACTATTACCCAAATTGTGCTAGGCCTGATCTGGTACTTGGAGTTAGCCCTCATTCAGATGCTAGTTCACTAACTCTGCTTGTGCAAGAAGATGAAATTACTGCGTTACAAATAAAGCACAAGGGAGAATGGGTACCAGTTCAGCCTATTCCAAATGCAATAGTTGTCAACATTGGTGATGTTCTGGAGGTATGTGCGTTAGGCCATACACCCTTTTTCATCACTCAAAAACTTTTGAAATGAACTCAACCTTAGCAAATTTCAATTTTACATCATTTTCTATTGAACTTCAAATATTTTTTGGTTGTGTAGGCTTGGAGTAATGGGATATACAAAAGCATCGAGCATAGATCGGTTACAGACGAAGAAAAATCAAGAATATCTATCGCAATGTTTGATGATCCAGGCAATGAGGCTAAGTTGAACCCAGTCGAAACCATGGTAGACGGTGATTGTTTCCCCCAAATTTACAAAAATGATGTTAAATATATAGATTACCTTAGATATACTCTAGCCAAGAAAATGGATGGGAAATTGGCTAATATTGAATATCTCAAGTTGGAGGCCTAAGTTTGAGAAAAGTTAAATTTTTGCATGTTCGTGTTTGGTTAATTCTCGTGGTTTAGTAAACTTTTTGTTGAGTTATAAAAATAATTCATTTTGTTGGAACATTTTTGTTTTGATTTTATTATTGATCAAATCATAGTTTGCACCAAGTCAAAGTGTACGGAGGAGCTAAGGGGTCAAACTGCAAAAACCTAAAGCATTGAGGACGAATGAAACAATTACGTGGTTTTAGGACTAATATGTAATTTAATTAGTAAGAATAAAATTAAAAGAGACAAAAACAATACGACGGCGTCACATGAAGGAATTTATTATTAAATTCAGACATAAATTCCAAAATCTTGCGAAGAAAATGTGGGGATTTCTTATTAATATATTCAAATTAAAATATAATAAGAAAGCCCTACGCGTTCGTGTCGATTCAATTCTCGTGCCTCGGAAACCACATAGATCCAACCAAGATCACATTTTTTCTATATGATCCTGTAATTTCAGCGGAATCCATCTCGGTAATAACCTCCTTTTGTTTTCCAATTTTGAATGCGCGTGTAGCATTGCGGTTTTGCGTTGTTTTAATTGAATGATTATTATTGTTAGGATAAATTGTATCGAATATTTTTGTTTCTGGAAGATAGTTTTTGAATGGCGATGTTATGCATGTAAAAAAATTGTTGTGATAATGTTACTTTTTATTCATATATCTGGTGTTTTGTAGCTTGGGTTTTATGAGGTGAACTTTAGCTTATGTTTCGCATTGAATTGTTGTTTGTTTCGTTTTTTTTTTATTCAGGAGGATGGAATGGTGAAATGTATGAATTTTATCTAGAATAAGTGTCCTTGTTATGTTATCCGGTAATTGGGGGAGTTGCCGTTGATTCGTTGATTGCTTGAATTGTTTTTTTTTTTTTTACCGCTAACAAATTAGCGATTGGTAGGAAAGAATGTGTTTTACATGATGAAAACCGCTATTAGCTGATTTTTTGGGAAGAACTGTTTGCATTTTATTGTGCAACAATTACCCCCACAATAATAAACTCCTTTCATATATTTGAAGATAAAACAATCTGTTTTTTCAAATTTTATGCTGGTGTGTGAAGGGACGTTCTGCTGTTGGTTGAATTCACTTTCTTATGAAAGTACACAATGCTGCGGTTGTCAGCATAAACTTTAAGTCATATTTTCTTAAAAAGAAAGCATGATCGCTGCATTGTTTTCCTCTGTTAGGGATCCATTTTACTGAAGTTCATCAGTTGCTAATATTGTGAATGTAGTTATGGATAAGAAGAACTTGTTATGATTGGGTTCGAAATTTGTTTAGAACATTTAGAATAAGTGCTAGTGGTTTTAACTGATTGTTCTGTTATTTTGTGAACTTATTGATTTTCTAAGATAGAGGACTTGTGGTGAGTTGATGATATTTGAGAATGGAAAGCTCATTTTTGTAAGCAAAAATGGCAGAGAGGTCGGCAGAGATCTGAATGTTCTATTTTCTGTATTATGCGTACAAAACTTTTGAGATATCTATCTATCATTTATAGCTCAATCTGCAGAAGGCGTTTTTTGGATTTTCCCGGTCCTCCTTATGTCAGATTTCTCATTGTACACTTTGTTTCTTTTATGGAAGGATAACTTGTTGCCAGGTGAATTCTGCAAGAGAAAATTTGTTGTTTAGTGCTGCTACAGTTTTTGAAATACCATGAGTTTTGTTTTCCGAGGCACCAGAGGAGATATTGAAACTGGTTTCCAAGGATTGATTCCTGAGCGGCGTGCAGTGGTAATATACTAGCGTTTCATAGTTTTGTTCCGATAAACTTTGAAATTGTCGTCGATTTTCTTGATGCACAAAAATATTTTTCTCTCTGACACATGATTGTCATTTCATTAATTCTGAGCAGCGTGTTCATGCTGGTCGACCAGTCAATACAAACTCGCTCGCTTTTCTTGTCACAGGCATGTATCATTTAGATTACCATTTTGTTTTGTTTCTTTGTGTTGGTTCATCCCAGTGACTGTGTTGTGCCAATTTGTCATTTTATGTGGCAGTTCTATTGCTGTTTTTGATTTTGAACTCGCATCAAATGTCTCCTAATTTTCTGGTTGGCGTTCTTTTCTCTATGAAATTGGTTTATTCACATCAATCAGTTGTAGAATACTAGATATATTTAATTATTCCCCTGTTTTCTACAATCCAAAGCTTTGGCTGGTGCTTGGTGTCTTTTTTATGGCAACCACCCTTAGGATGTATGCAACTTGTCAGCAACTTCAAGCGCAGGCTCAAGCTCATGCTGTTGCTGCTAGTGGACTTCTTGGCCATACAGAATTACGGCTGCACATGCCACCATCTATAGCACTTGCAACAAGGGGAAGGTTGCAAGGTCTCAGACTTCAGCTTGCTCTTCTGGACAGGGAATTTGATGACTTAGGTATTTCTTGTCATGGAAAAATTTCCTATTTGTAGGTGATCAATTTAGAGATGTGAAGAATTAAGTAAAAACATTTGATGAAGTTAATTGCTCCACCGTCCAGATTATGAAACATTGCGAGCACTGGATGCTGACAATGTTCCTGCAGCCTCAATGACTGAGGAGGAGATCAATGCTCTTCCTGTTCGTAAGTACAAGGTGTCGGGCCCTCAAAGGTTAGTTGAGGTGGAAACTTTTGATTTTAGTACATTATCAAATTTTTTATCCTTTATTCTTTCATATAGTTGGTGTTCAAATAATATATTTTTTAACAGGGTTTTTTGTTTTCTCAAATCGATGTTGCAAAATATGACATTGTGATCTGGCACACCTTTTCCCTGTTGCTGTCTTAGTTTGTTTTGGTTTAGCCACTAGCTATTTTACTGCATGAGCATTTTTACTATGATTATAGCCAATTTATATGATGGAATGATATTGACGCTTAATCAAGAATTTTTTTGCCTCTGGCTACAGTTATGTTCCTCTTTATAGAAATCCTTATATTAACCTTTGAAGTTAACACACAGATTTAGTAGTTTATGTGTTTCGATATATTCTGATAAATTATCATACAAGCTAATACTATAAAATGCAGCAAACAAGAGAGGCAAATATAAATATGTATATGTAACTTAGAAATTGGCATAAACCATTCTGTTTATTTTCAAGGTGATTGTGTTGAACTACATTGTAATGTCATGAAGTTTTTAAATTTTTAAATTTTCAGTAATTCCAATTTTTCTCATTAGAGTGTTGGGAAACAAGAAATGTACCGACTGTTTGAGTGTTTCCTTTTTAAAAACTTGACAGCTTGTTTTTTCCCTGGATCATGTAGTTCAATTTTCATGTGTGGAAATGAGAAAAAGAAATGGAACAGGGACTGAGAGCAAAGATTGTTATTGCTTTTATTGAAGAGCAAATGTAACATTATCAGTAAATAAGGTTTTATATATTTGCTGCTTTTTCATGGATCTTTCTTCTGCCCTTTTGACAGCGTGGGTCCATCTTTGCTGCAAGGTTCTTCTTCAACTTCAGCTGAGGTATTCTGCTTCTATTGTTTTGAATATGTGCTGTTTTTGTGCTAACAATTTAGGTATTTTATTTGCTTTTGCTTTAAACTTCAGGCTTCGTGTCTTGGAAAGAATATGCCATCATTAATACCATTAAGAACTATGTGTCAACTGTTGTTTCTTGAACATATGTTTTCATATTTTTGGTGCTGAAATGTGATTGAATGTCAAGTTTGTTATTGTTGTGGCAACTTTACATGGTCTACTTTGGGAACTTTCTAATATGTTATTTATAATCATGTATGGTGATAAGTTGAGTATACGATTGATAACTACTTTAAATAGTCAAAGCACTACAGGATGATATATGCTAATTGACACAGGCACGTATAATCCTGAGGCCTTTCTTCTTTATTTAGTATGGACCATAGCATTGTGGAATTTGCTCCTATATTCAATTGACAGCTATCAGCAGCTCTATAACCCTTTTGAAAAAGAACATGACCTAAAAAGAAGATTGAAGTTGATAGAAACGTAGGTGTGTTAGATTTTGTTTTCAGAGGTTTATTTTGAGAAAATGTTTTTTTTTAAATGTATTGAGTAATGAACTGTATATTTGGTTTTGTTTCAGTAAAAATCGAAAAATTTATTGTCGAGTAATCATTTATCTGGTAATTGATTTTTTCAATAGAACGTGGGTATTTAAAAATTATGTTGTATTATATAATATTAAAATTTGAAGCAAAAAGTGAAATGAGCTTTTAGAAAATAAAATAAAATGAGAAAGTAATGTTTTTTGTTTTAAAGATTGGAAAATATTATTTAAAAACAAAACCAAACATATTGCTAGTGGTTTGATAGCTTCATTTTTCTTTTTACTACCAACAAATTTAATATATCCATTCATGAAACGATGTGCTGAACCAACTTCTCCCTGTTGTTTTTTGTGATTTCAAAGCAAAATGAAAAAGTTCTGCTCAATGCTTTTTATGCATAGGGGATGCTTGCTTATAGTTTGCCTGCAGCTCATTGTCGAATTCATAATTAACCCACGGTTTTTAAATTTTATATGCAGAAGAAGCAAGGTACTTCAAATGCACAAGGGTCAATAAAGACCTCGGATGATGATTTGACTTGTAGCGTTTGCTTGGAGCAAGTTGACGCTGGAGAGCTCGTTCGTAGCTTGCCATGCTTGCACCAGGTTTATTGGTGGCACAACTTTTATGATTTTTTTAATCTGATGTGTTATCTCCCCGTTGTGTAAGATGCAATTGTATAGACCATACTTTGATTACCATCGGACTATGCACGTCCCATGACTTTCATACAAGGTTCGCATGATTCAATGTTAATCAATGCTGTGATGTACAGCCTCTCTGTCTTGTTCGGGTGTTGTACTTGGTTCTACAGCCTCCATGTCTCGTTTGGGTGCTGTACTTGGTTATCATGTTTCTCTAAACACCATTCGTCGATTTATTCACCTTATTTTTTTTTTACAGTTTCATGTAAATTGCATTGATCCATGGCTACGTCAACAAGGAACATGTCCAGTTTGCAAATTTAGAGCCGGATCACAATGGTCTGAGCCCGGACAAGGAGAAGGAGATGCTTCATATATGGTCTAGTTTTGTAGTTTTGGAGATTGTATCATTATGTGTTAACTTGTCTTTACATAGAGGCATAAATGTGCAAATAGATCCAAACTTGGATTTAATAGTATATAAATATATTTATAACCACTGATATTTCCCGTTGCTGCTGTATGCAACTGCCCGACTATCTGAGGTATATACTGAATGGGGCATGTAGTGTTAGACTCGAACTAATATAAACTAAGATATAGAGTTTGTGCAGCATTGAATTGGTCTACAAGCAAAGGTCCCTTTCGATGAGTATCAATTTAATGCCTTTCGAGTTTAACTGATCATCACTAAAAAGGAATTTCACATACAGTGATACAACCATGCACATTTGAGTGAATTTTTTTCTTATCCACGAAATGATGCATAGTGTGTTATGTCTCGAAAATGTTAAAAAATATCAAAGGTCAAATATTCATTGAAAATTAGTTGCTGAAAACGTCCTTTTCGTGCAAGTATAATTTTGTAACATAGTTTGAACTTTGATGTTAGTAATATAAAACATAATATGATTAATTATACTATCAGCACATGCAACAATAGCTGGAAACAGCGACGAATCATACATTTAATTAATAATGTAAAAAATCTTAACGTGGAGAAACATATTTTCAACATTTTCACATAAATTTTGAAACAAGAATCACCAATGATGGATAACTGCACCCATTGATCCATCCTTGACGGGAAGTTCTTGTATGGACAGGTTCTGCCATATAAATATTTATGTATGTGTATGCATATGTTCGTATGTGTGTTGATGTATGACAGGACCCGATCCATACAAGAATTTATCATCATTGACTGCTAACAGTTGGAATAATCTTTTAAATATGGAGAAAAGTTTAATCAAAGCTGAGTGCTTAGGTAATAGGTAGTAACAATTCTGATATTTTAGTTCTAAGCCATCCCAGATTACAGCATTTTTATGCAGCTCTAACATAATAGGTTCATGTAATAATAATTTTTACATATAATTAGGCACTAGATCTTATGTGGCTTTGCCCTTACCCTTTCCTTTCTTAGCATCAAGTTTGGCTTGAATCCTAGCAGCAGCAGTTGCCTTTGCTGCTTCTCTTTTCTTCTTTTCTTCTTCTTTAACTGCAGCTGCCAATTCCCTCTGCTTCTTCAGCTCCCTGAACAAATATGCATCATATCGCATCTACTCAAATTTTGGAAACTTGATGCAGTTCTTAAACACAGAATAAATCATACTTGAGGTTCGAAACCTCACCAGGTGCCAATTTTACCAGTCAAACTTTTGGTGGTGTCAATCAATTTATTTAAACATCCGCTCTTCTTTAGATCAACTCTCGCAAGGTTAGCGTAACAATACAAACCTCCCCCGAGGTCTGAAATAGTCACAACACCACCTCTCATGGAAGATATGGTATCTAACCACTTGAAATAATTTTAACGTGCATTTAGGTAGGAGGTGCCATTGTAATTTATCCAAAACTCAGAAATTTCTATTATCAATCCAAACCTCAAAAAAGTGTTGATGTCATTTTCATCGGAAATTAAATCGACACACACTGCTTAGAATGAAAATATAACAGATAATACTTACTCAAGTCTGGCCCTTTCATCGGAAACACTGCCTAGGCTAGAACCTTTACGAGGACGGCAAGCTACCAACTCCACCTCAAAAATGAGTGTTGAACTGCATCACATAATTCAAACATGACATGCATATATAAAGAAAGACACATTTCTGAAGCATTATTACTCGGGAATATCTTGATTGTGTGGAAAATTTGTGATGGTTTATGATAAAAAAAAACCACAATCTGGAAGTATTCAAGTCTCAAAATCAATTACACTGTATAAAGAAAAAAGAAGAAGAGCAAAAATAAGGAATTTGCTGAAGCACCGTTGAATTGTATCTTGGATCACCTAACATTTGGTTATAAGGATATAAATATAAGTGGATGGCAAAGGAAAGTGGCTATATTTTCCCACAATCATGTCTCTCATTTTCTTTTAAATATTGAGAACTTGTGGACGTCAGCACTCAAAGTTCTTTGCAAAGAGCTCGGGAATCATGGCCAGCTAGTGTCAGTCAGTTATCGAGGTCATAAATTTGTGTGCGGATAAAGTTAGTTGATTTTTCAATCAAATATAAAAAAATGGTCAATTATCATAGTGAAAGGGTCAAGTACATTAGAGTATAAGCGTCATCAACCTAGCATGTCTCTCAACGACCAAACTGGCAACAAACTGATGAAAAATTGTAGCCCTTTTAAAAATCAAATGTGGGACATATGTTTTTCATTTTCGCTCTAGTTATATCTCCCGAAATATTATTCAGCCATGTCACAACCGATGGAAAAGTTTTGACTACCTTTTGTCTCCTGCAAACTAATCATCTATCCTTCCACACACCATTCAACCAAACAACCCTTGGCATAAGTTTTTTTCGTCATCACCATGTTAAAGAGAAAAAAAAATCCTATATAAAAATTCATTAGTAAGTTGAAAGGAAAAGGGCGTCGAGGATCTCCCAGCTTAATAATTGGGATAAAGTTTATATCAATTTCAAGGAAAATTTGATATCGACTGGAAAAATAGAATATGCTGGATCCAACCATTCATCACAGTGAAAATACATGGAAGTGCAGGCAGATTGCTCTCCTCGCACTTTCCAACACATTTTCACGCAAAAAAAATTGGGGGATATGAAGTTTAATCTTAATAGCTTCTGTTCATGCAACATATTCAAAATAAAGAAGAAAAGATGGGTACTCTGGGGGCACATCAGGTGGAGAACCAGCACTGCCATAGGCATAATCTGGTTTGCAAGTGATCTTTGCAACCTCACCAACCTGCCAAAAATAGCAAGGAACAAAAGCTTAAGGAGGAATAACGTGCAAAAATAGCTTCAGAATACAGTTACATTCACCTTCATGGTTCTCAGTGCAATATCCCAAGCTTTAATCACAGATCCCTTGCCCAATTCAAATGTGAATATACTGTTATCCTCATGAGTAGTATCAAAAATGTCACCAGTTTCGGCAAGAATGCCTTCATAATGAACTGTTCACGAGAATTAAGATATAAAGACATTCATCCTTCTACAAAATCAACCATCAGGAAAGAGTGATGGAAGATTCAGTTCATGAAAAATGTCATTTCATTAAAAAAATTCTTTCCAATGGCACTAGAACACATTTTTTTCACATGTACCAAATGTCCATGCCCGGAAATCATCTACGTACACGGTTGGCAGTGTTAGTATGTCAACTACGAAACCTGATTCAAGTTCGAAACATAATTACGGGATAGCAAATCTTCACTCCGTTTTAGTAAAAAAAGGACATATTTAACAAATATGTAGTTCCATTTAACAGATATTCTAATCACACCATTTTCATAATAACAAGCAGATGAGGTAGAACCCAAGTAAAAATGGTGAAGATCTAAAGAAAAATCCACTGCACAAAGGACTCTAAGTGCAGGGATCTGTGTTGGCATACCATCAAGAAGAGGAAGGGTCTCTGAAGGAGCGATGGCATCAGGTTTTGCTCGACGCACTGTTGTCTTCAGGACACCTCCATCCCCAGTCAAATCCACAGAATCACTCATGTTTTTTTATTTCTTAACTGCCTGAGGGTGAAGAGATGCATTGCGTTACACATGCAAAATGCACAATAATACGCATAAAATTGTTTCTCGAGAATATTGTATATCAAACCATATAGGCTTTTTTAGCCTATGTACAAAATGGATTGAGATAAATGGTTTAACATGAATAAATTCCAAATAGAAGCGTGTCCCAATCAACACTACATAATTACAGATTGTGCCTAGGCACTAAAAGCACGTACCTAGGCACAAGGCACTGTGAAGCACATGCACATAGGCATAGCTTGCCAGAGATAAATGAGCCGTGAGTGCCTTAAATGCTTGAGTTGCATTTAAAAGTTAAAACACGACTTAGATTCAGTGATTATGATTTCGAGGTGCAATCAATAAGATGATAATTCATATTGAATGATGTTTGTTTTATATTATCAATAGTTTCCAGTAGATATTAGGCCTGTAATTTTCTCATACCAGTAGACTATAGATATACGCACTGGTAAACCTCACTACGATAAAACACGCATCTCGCTCTGTATCGAGGCATCGTTGCACCCGTACACCTTTAATGAATATGCCCACCTTTATCCTTAGAATCTACTTTTTGCCTAGTTGGATCTTTTTTGCCAATTTCTTTTTTTCAAATTAGATAATCATACAAATTCTATTAATTCATATTGTTTGACTAAAATTATGATAAAGTGAGATGAAACACATGAAAAAAAATCTAAGAAAGTCTATTATTTTACCAGCACATCTCCTGTTTTTCATAATGTCAGCATCTAATCAACATACTGAGAAAATTCAAAGACTGTTGCTATAGTAACCAGAAAATCTTTTCACAGATGGTTGTAAATAAACAAAACTCTTCATTATAGCAACTTGAACAACTAATTACAATATCTGCACCACTTATCGGTACGAAGATTGGGACTTGTTAAAAAGCTTCTGTCCAACCATAAAAAGCAGGGTCCAAACCTAAGACAATGGTTGATAGCTATACTCTCTTCAAACACTCCAATGTCATCGCTCGACTCCTGGTGTTCCAATTCTTAATTTAAGTTATCGAAAGTTATTATGCCAGTTAAATGAACATATCATTTATCTCATTGTTCTTGTTACCACTACTGCTACAAATATCATAGAGTTCTAGCACAAAGACCTTTCGCTTTTGGGCTAAAAGGATAGGTGGTCAACAATATGATGCGCTTTTGTTCCTTCGCAATTTCGGTCCCGTGAGAATTTTATTTAAGCAAATTTGGTCCTTTTCTTTTAGAGCCATCAAAATATGGACTCAATCCAGAGGCCAAAAGCTCTCTTCCACAAAAAAAAACATTTACAGCATTTTTCTCTAAAAATTGTCCAAAATTTTTGATACCCAACATTTACACCTCATTCAAAACATTCTGAGCCACCAAGGGTTCTAGTTGTTTCTTGAATCAACAAACATCATGGCCGTGTCAATCCAAGGTTCAATACCTCAACAGCTCGACTAGATCAATTTGAGAAGCACATGCAATTCCATTCAATATCTTAAACACTTAACCCACCCGCCTGAAAAAAGACCAATTTTGCTCAAAAAATTTTCTTAATGGACTAAAATTGTGAAGTAGGCAGTAGCCCTCTCTTTTATCTATCTTCGGGGTTAAGAAAATTGAGCAAAAGATCAACTAATTATTAGGGAAAAAACAAACTTTTTTCCAATAATATCCGATAAATCATTGCAGCGGTATAAGAACCACAAGTTTATCATATATTTATTACACTTCACCCAAAGAACGACCAATCACAACCGATCAATTCTTACCCTTCCTCTTCCACGTTCAAAATTTCAACATAAATCCGAAACCCAAAAAAAGTGAAAACACTCCAAACTAAGCAAATTTATCAAATAATAGTGTGAAAAACAGAGCACAAAACTTCTATCAGCTAAGCAGTGGAGAGGCATGCGTACCTGAGAGGCAAGTGGAGGATTATGGTGGGCACGACAGGAATTTGAGAAAGGGTGAAGGATAAATTCAAAAAATCGCAGCGCGGAGGTGTAGTTGAGAGAGAGATCGCCGGCCATAAAGTGTTCGGTGTTTCTTCGTTGGCTTTGTTACTGTGACCCCTTCGCCGGGTTTTCTATCTCCACGAAAGTGAAGAGAAGATATCACACGCGAGCCAATAGCGCGTGATTGCTACCACTTAGGGAATAAAAATAATATTCGAAATCTTTAACAAGTCTCCGTTGTATTTGTACTGATAAATTATTTTGAAGTTAAAGATTTAAAATTCATAATAATAAATTCATTGAGTTGTTTATATACTTACGCAGTCAAATCTCTAAAACAATTAATAACATCCGGTCATGAAATTATATTAATTTAAAGATATTATTTGAGACAAAAAAATATTATTTTAAAGAGATTGTTAATTTATGGGATAATTATATATGTCTCACTTATAGAATAGTTGTTTTAGAAACCACCCTCTAGTTTGAACAATTATATATACCTCCTTTATAGAATAGTTGTATTACAATAACACTCCATCTATTTTGTAAATATATAAGAAAAATTACAACTACCTCCACCGTGATTTGATATAAAAATACACTATAGAGGAGTAAATGTTATTGTTGAAACTAGAGGGACTCAAACGATAATTATGAAAACTAGAGGGGATTTATATGAAGTTCACCCTTAATTTATCGAGTATTAATTTATGGAGGTTATACTGTATTTTACAAGTTATTTTTAAGTTTTGAGTGGATTTCAAATCATTTCATATAGAGTCATTTGAAATTTGTATTCCAAATTATTTTCTGAAATTCAAATTCTTTTATTCAAATACAATCAAATTCATTTAGGTTGCGTGGATTTGGGGAAGGTATTTAATGGATGGATTTCACTTTACTTCATTTTTGGAGAATTTGAAATCTAAATGGGAGGAAAGATGTTTCAAATCTATTGCAAGCACTCAAACAATTATGAATGATTTAATCAATAATTTAAAATCCTTCAATTCAAATGGATCATTTACGATCTATCTTGTAAGATTATGAATCTTGAAAGTGTTTGAATATCTTTAAAGTACTCATTGTAAAGTAATTTGTCATCAATTTGATGTATACTGAATTTAGACTGATGTTAAATTGTTTAAGGTTGTATTTTGATTGAATGATTTAGATTCGAAAAAATGATCTGAGAAGAACTTTAAATGACTCTATTTTATAGGAACTTGAAATCTATTATATTAATTTATGAACAGGTTAAAGTATAGTGGATTTCAGATATTCCCAAATAAATGAGATGCATTTAAATTATGGATTTGAAATCATCACATCCAAATGCACCCAAAATGATTGTCTTTGTCAACCTAGTAAATCCTAAAAGGTAATAACGTGAATATTAAATTAACGTATAAATTTAGTAGAAAATAAAAGAAGAGAGAATGAGTTCAGATTAAGTAAACAAATCAAATTTGTTAAGATTTTATCTTGATAAACATATCTAATATCTACGTCATAAATTTATTTTGATAAGAATAATTATCTATCTTCAACTAACTTATCAATAGCAATTAAGTAATTAATGAGTGCATTCAATTGTAATCTGTCTCAGCCTTTCAGGGGCGTAGCTAGAAATTTTAAAACGAGTGGCTGACATTATAAATATAATTGCTCTTTAATGTGTATAATTTATGCTAAAAGATGTAAAATTTCACAATGTTCTTTATGTAAAAACAATATATTATTTTTCGTAATCATTTGTGTTAATATTTCATTCACGTACTCGTTTGTTATTGTTTAATAGAATCTTTCGTCATGATCATTACTTATCCATGTCAAAATCTTAGGTACAAATATATAATTATCATAATATAATCCAGGAAAAAAAGAACGAAGATGAGAAAATGCATA
Source organism: Haberlea rhodopensis (assembly GCA_907163345.1). Classification (NCBI taxonomy): domain Eukaryota; kingdom Viridiplantae; phylum Streptophyta; class Magnoliopsida; order Lamiales; family Gesneriaceae; genus Haberlea; species Haberlea rhodopensis. The sequence goes on from CAJQUN010000013.1 coordinate 7,965,517, forward strand.
GTTTTTATGTTGATACAAGCCAATTGGTACATAGTGAGTGTTTGCAAATGCTTTTCCAAAGTGCTTATCAGCTTTTCAGACAAAAAAAAAAACAGATTTTGAGTGTTTTATTTGTTTGCTTCTGCTATTGCTTCTCCAAAAATAAGAAGAAAAAAACAGAAGTAGAGAAGCAAATCATGACATGCTTTTGACTGCTTTAAGTTGTTTTATGGTAATTTTATAATTAATTGAAGTTTATTAAGCTATTTTTTTTATTTTAATGGCAAACACTTAATGCTTTTGCTTAAAAGCAACTTTTTTCAACTTGAAGCAAAAGAAACATAGAAGTGCTTTGATTTGAATAAGCAATCGCAAACACATCCGTAGCAATGAACAAAAAACATATACTCCTGCATGAACCAAAAATAGGTGTTGATTCGAACTCTCAACCCAAAGATACAACAAGTGGCCTTGCCAACTCTACCACCAGCCTAGCTTAAACATATGATGCAATCCACCCTAGCCCCTGCATTGGATTCTATCTATTATCTAGTGGATTCCTATTAGAGCAGAACAAGAGATGAGCAGAAAATTCTATTTGGATTATTATTTAAAAAAAAAAACCACATGCAATTTACTTGGATAAAATAAGAGTTAGAAATTGTTGGATTTATAAAGCAAACATTATTGTTTACTTTAAATAATAGATTTTAATTATTTAGATTACATTTTCATTTTTTTATTCTTATGTTTATTATTTATTAACCTAATGATAGTGATACTGGTAAAAGGGACTAAAGGACCCCTGGATATCGGTCCCACTTTTTTACACCCGATCTTATAAATATCGATATACATATAAATATATACATATATATTTTTATATCTTGATCTTTACAAGCATATGGTCTATATAAGTATTTTTCCTTGGCGATAGTACACTCGAGCATGTGAACTTGGGTCCTTCGAATATAACCCATGTGAACAAATTGTAAAGAATGTCACACCCCTCATTTAATATTCAATATCTTTTAATTTATTATATCATTCTTATATATTATGGTTCGCACAACCTATTGGGCCATTGATGTGACCATTGAACAAACATCGACCTTGGTATAAGCCCTTACGTAGTTTTCCTAGAAAGTTCATTGGGTAGTAGTAGTTTGTTTGAAGGGATGTTGAGAAAATGTACAATTTGAACCAAAGTACTGAAATTTTACTAAAAGATTCAATGTTAAATGAAAAAAATATAGTAGTTGGTTTGGGAAATTTTCAATTCATATATGTGCCAAATATCTTTACGTGGTGTCAAAATTACCTTATGCTACAAATTGTCAAAACTTATTTGGAATTTTTACCGAAATCCAGTAAATTATAATAACGGGCTTGTTTGATGTTAACATTGTTAAGAGTGTTTTTGCAAACGCATATTTAAAGCATTTCTATGTTACTTCTGTTTAAAGTTTGAAAAAATTGTTTTTAACAAAAACATTGAGCGTCATTTTACCTGCTTTTACCTATTTTAATTTAAATAATCAATAGCAGAATAAGGAAATCAAACACCAAAAAGCTATTTTTGATATGAAAAACAGATAAGCACTTTTGAGAATCATTTGTAAACAGAGCATAATCTTTTATAATAGGGAGTGGAATTCGTTATTCATTATAAAGTCTTTAGATTAATATGGAAATAAACCACATGAAATTTGATTATTACAAAAATAATTAAGTCAAAATATATTTAATGTACAACATATATTGACGTTAGCATGGAACTAGTGATGTTACCGGACCGATTTGGACATGTTATGGTTCCGATTCCGGACCTGTAACTAAATTATTAAAAAAAATTGTGGGTAACTTGCAATGTGTATGTATTTTTTGTTTAAATTGTAACATACTGTATTTTTTTTAATAACTAACATGGAACTTGATGGTCTGGCCAGTAAGCTACCGATTCCAGACCATTGGAACCACCCCTATCCGGTAAGTTATTGAATCAGATCCGGTTTCTAACCGGTAGGTCCGGTTCAGATCCGTCAAGCACGTTGACAAGGAACCACCACCATAAAATGCGAAGTATCATATACAAAAAATGTCAAATCTCACTCGTTATGGTTTGATAAATAATAAAGTTAATTTAATTTTTTTCCTTCAGAAAACAATAAACGAATCAAACCACCAACAAAATTACCATTAATCCCACTAAATCCTAGAAATACAACAACAAGGGTTTCCCCTCTGCTCGAATCTAGGATCCAAACACCAGAAAAAAAAAGTAAAAAATTAATTAAGCAAAATGAAAAACTAATAGGAAATCTCGTATCAGTAATCCCTATCATGTATATTATTATAATTACAGATACAAATTACATCCTTATCTTCCTCCTCGGACGCTGCAAAAATCTTGAACGCAATCTCTTAGACAGGAAGAGAGCCAACACCACAAAAGGCCAGGAAATAATTAAAAAAGATGCTAAAAAAACATGTAATTTCTCTTTAAAAATCCATTTTTTCCCCGAGTAATACTCACTGATCATCACTATACTCACGCCAACAAATCAGCATAGTTACACATCTGCGCATGATGTAGAATCTCGCCCTTTGTTCCTTCACCAAAGCCGCACACTTCCTCGTAAAACAGCACCTTCTCTTTGAAGAAACCCTAATGACAGAAGAATAATGGCTTCTTGAAATAGCACTTTCCTTCTTCGATAGTTTCCACTTGTCATCCAAATACAACTGCGGTGTAGCAGTAAAGGTACCCATTAATAATTGAGCTGAATTTTTCAAGAAAAAGTGGTTTCTTGGAAAAATTGTGCACTTCAATGGAATGGGATCCTTGATTTTTATCGTATTTTTCTGTTTCTATTGGATTTGTTTGGGACAAAAATTATTGGGGGTTGAATTTATAGAGGATGAAAGTGAGAGGCGTCGCATATTGCGTGGCTATAGAGGGGCGTGGGTGTCACCGGCTCATCTGGGTCTGCATTTGGTTTTTATTTTTGAATTTATTTTTAGCACTTTTCGTAATATATTTATTTTCTTTTCTCCGGGGCACATTCAGTCATTGATATATTACTGGCATCTAAGGCTATGTTTGTAATTGTTTATTCAAAGCATTTCGATGTTGTTTTTACTTAAAGTTGGAAAAAATTATTTTTAAGCAAAATATTGAGTGTTTGCTATTAAAATAAAATAGTTGAATAAACTTCAGTTAATTATAAAATTACCACCAAACAACTTAAAGCAGTCAAAATCATGTCATTACATGTTTCTCAGCTTCTGCTTATTTTTAGAGAAGCAATAGCAGAAGTACGGAAATAAAACACTCAAAATCTATTTTTTTTATCTGAAAAGCTGACAAGCAGTTTGCAAAAGCATTTGGAAACACCCATTAAATGTGTTATATGTATTTTAAAATTATATCAAAATATCTTTAAGATTTTCGTTAAAATAATATAAGATATAAAGTTAAATATATATTATTTTGGTTATTCAGTCAAACAGACAATATAAATTGATGATTTTTTTTATAAATGAAATAATAATAATAAAATATTAATTAAAGTAATAGATATATCGAGAGTTCGAAAATTTTATTTTCTGGAAAGGTACTAAAAATGAAATAAATTTTTTGAGATGAAAAGTTTCCAAACACAAGAAGATTTTTTTAAAAATAATGCAGATAGACTTTTTGAGGAAATTTTGTTTAAAAAACAATAAAAAAATATTTATTAAGAATTAGCTTGTTGAAAGAAAAAAAACATATTAAGAATTCTGGGATTTCATAAGTCAGAGGCTCATAGGCTTTGTTTTCTTTTATAGCTGAGATATTTAGTAGTCCGACTTTGTAACACCAATAATATAAATAATTATAAATATATTTTAAGTTTATCTTGTAATACCCTTATCCCACATTGGTTGTTGATGAAAATTTAAAGTGGTTCATAAATGCTTACAATGAACTATTATAGTAACTTGAGTTAACCATTTTTCGTATAGCGAGGACGGATACGAAGTAGTTGCTATAAGAGCTCTTTGTATAGTCGCGGTTACGCGGGCCTGAGTTCGGGGCGTGACATATCTAATATAAACTGTGTTAGGGGTTCTATTGAAGCCTAATGATATTAAATAATATCCTGTTGAAGCTCTTTGTTGAATATCTTAGATTAGAAATATTGTCAATATTATCATATAATAATTTCGAAATACATAAATAATTAATAAATTGTCACACTTGCTTTTGTCGTTTACAAAAAAACTGAAAATAAAACATATCATGCCTGCAATCGAGGAAATTTATACATCCATAAACATTATTATTATTTTTGACACATATCCGTTCTAATTATTTTATACAAAAAATAAAAAGAATAAATTGAGACTGAATGCTTGAGATACTCCCAAACCCCGAGCATTCCAAAAAAAGAAGACTCACCGAAAATGGAAGGAAGCGCGAAGGATCAACGTGGAAGAGATGTAAGCATAGAACTCTATCAAATTTTGAGTAATCACTAGCACACCCCTGAAAACCCTCGACGGTGGAAAATGGAAGACACCGGAGCTCGAGGAAATAATTAGAGCAGCGTGAAGCCCAGAATACCATTATACGAAAACTATAATTATATGTACCGAAAAAAATGTAACATGTTCCTGAAAATTATAATGACATATCCAATTTGATTTAATTGGTACAAAAAATCTGAATATTTATGTCATAATTTCAACTGTGTATATCTATATTTATTGTTCTACTTTTCTAATCTTACATATATCATACACAATATACCGACTGGAACTAAGTTTTTTGTAAAATATAGGGATTGAATCACAAAATATATATATATATATATATATATATATATATATATATATATATACTTCAACAAAAAGAATAATCATAAGAATAAAAGAGGGAAATAAAGCCAATAATTTACCTAGTAAACACCAATGCCAACTACGTTTGCCACCAACCAATACCATAGTTTAATTTTGATTTTATCTGCTAAGTTGGATGTTGAAACTTTCCCATCTTGAAAAACCACAATACTTCGTAGGTTCCAAAATTTCATACTACAGAAATCCACAAAGTAATCCATAAATCTTTATCTAATACTCCAGCCCTCAGATTTATGTGCATAGGAAAACGAGTTCAGTGATTAGGATTGATAATAATGGTCACTCACATTCCAACAATAGCACCTATACCAGATTTCTTGTGCAATCTTACAGGAGAAAAAAGATATGGTCCATGTCTTCGTCTTGAGCACCACATAAATGACATTCCAAAGACTCTTCACCACACAAGACCCCTCTCAAGTTTAAATTGACCATAGTTGCTAGTTTGTTTTGAATAAGTTTCCAAGCTAGGAAGGAACACATTGAGGGGAAAACTTTATTCCAGACCTTGGCCACTATATGCTCCAACTCCGAAACCACGATGTGAGGATTATTTTGATGTTGTCCTGAAAGGTAGTGTCCAAGGGCGTACCCATACGTGAGCAAGGGAAGGAAAGTGCCCACTGCCAAAAAAAAATAATAATTTGTTAACTAAAAACATTTTTTAAAGAAAATTACAATTTTACCCACTAAAAATTACATTTTACACCTCAAAAATTATTTTTTGCCCCTCTTAAATAATATCTTGGCCCCTAAAGAATTTTTGACTTCATCTTTATGTTAATATTTTTTTATCACCCTTCACGAAAATCCTACATCCGCTCGTGACATTGTCCTTAACAAAATCTTGATCATACATCTGAAATATATTTGTTAAATGTTTTAGAAATGTGGTTATAATGACATGAAGGACACTATCTCATAATATCAACAACTCATCTGAGTTTGGGGTGGGAAGTGAAAATACACACACGGAAAGGACGCAGGCTAGGTCATAAGTGATAAGATGGATGATATATTGATATGCCAATGCCGACACTCTGCTTTCATACTGTAGGCTAAAATTGTCACAATGTGTGTATAAAACAATATCAACCAAGAACGAGAAGTTGCCAATTTACCAATTTTGTTATTAAAATAATGGTATAATTTAGAAAGTTAAAAATAATATAATAATTCAAGCATCATAATTGGACAACACTATTAACTTTATTATTCGGAGCAAGTGACAATTTACCCATTGTGATATCGTTAATGAGCGTTTTATCCCATTTGATATTTGTAAATAGACAATTTATATTCCAGTATTTTCTAAAACATAATATACTGGCCATTATATGGAGGGATGTTTTATACATATTCACGAACCATATGAGGTGAACTGTTTATTTTGAAAATCATATGAGATGAACTGTTTATTTTTAAATCATAAGAATATAAACTGTCTATTTAAATAACAGTTCATGCTTATACGACACCATGATTGCATTTCCATGTTACCACAGTTCAATTGGCACTCGACCTGAATTTTTAATGTTAATAATAACAGATTAAATGATATGCAATGCATATCTGTAATAAATGAGAAAAATATTCGGCTAAGATAGCTAGAATTTATGTGAATTGGAGTTTTTTTTTTAAAAAAACTAAATTCATTTAAGTTAAAAAAAAAACATGGGTACCTAAATATATTGCAAATTAGTATTATTTTTTGTAACATTTAATGAAAATAAATATTAATAAACTCTAAAATCCTTCAAGTTTCTCACTTGAAATTTAGTCAATGATTGATTAAGCTGATTGATTTTTTTATTTTTTATTTATTAAATATCAAAGGAAGTATCAACATTCCACCGAGTCACACAACGAAAGCCAATTCAACAATCCCTTGCTTATGTAACAACGAAAGATCCTTTTACTTGAGCAAACATGGATTACATATTTGTGAAGTTATAACATTCCCAATTTTTTTTTAAAAAAATAAATTTTATACATAATTTCTTCAAAATCTTAAATTTCTCTTCAAAATTTCAACTATTTCTTATATGCATAATTTAAGCAATATCTATGCAAAAGTTGATTATATGCGGAGCCACCAAAACAACTATGTCTTTAATCCCAATGAATTGGGGTAGGCTGCATGGATCGGACACGTACGTCAATATTCTCAAATCATTTCTACCAGTCAGAATATTCTCTTTAAACCTCTTGAACTCTAAGTTTTGCTTATAACTTCGAGCCATTTCTTATTCGTTCGTCATCTCACTCTCGTGAAATGATGAAATTCATGGACTCCACTCGTCGTACATGTGCATTGTTGGGCCTACATCGTACGTGGTCAAACCAACGTAAGCGATTTTCTTACATTTCTATTTTATACAAGCTGCACCTACTTAATCTCTGCCACACTCACATTTTAGATGTGATTCATCTTGGGTGCCAAGCGTTCCGTCTCATACAACATTGTAGGTCTAATGGCGGTTCTATAAAAATTTCCGTTTCAATTTCAACGGGCTATTAGGAAGGGGGTGATTTTACATCATTTAGCTAGATAAAACTTGAGTTTTCTTTTCAAATCACACATAAAATTCAAATTTTTTTCATACAAATAGGAGCAATGATCGTATAATTCGTCAAATTATTTTTGGTATTTCATCACACTTAACAGGGACCAAAAGCCAGACCATTCTTGCGAGTGATCAAAAGCCAAGCCACTCAAGGAAATAAAAAAAAAGTGAATTAATATTTTTTCTATTAATTTAAAATGTTGTAATTTGATTTTATTAAGGTAGCTTCGTGTCGTATCTGATGGCACGACGTCGTATTTGTCTCCGGTCATTCAGACAAAAAGTAAATGGGATTCCTTTATTAGTCAACCATCTCTTATAATAGATACCCCTAGATTTTAGCTAAGCTCCATCGTCATTAGATTAACATTACAATTAACATTTAATCCACTCATTAGATTTCAAAATCATATTAGTTTAACAACCACACCGTACCTAGCACCAGGCGGTCAATATAATTTACACAACTTTTCATATTAAAAAGTTTGTAAATTTAATTTCACCTAAAGTTTTTTCGTCACATGTCCCCATGTGAGTTAGTGCTATAAGAATCTGGATTTATTCAGGCGCGAAATGTTTTAAATTCCTGTGATGTTTATCAATATTATTTTTCCTTTTTAGAAAGAAACTATTCTATTTATTTATACCCTTCTAGGAGAGCCGTGGCGGAGGGAGGGGTGCGGGGGCGGCAGCCAATTTTTTTAAAGTTTTTTTATGGATATTCTTTCAAAAAATATGTTTTACCTTTTAATTTTTTTAAAAAAACCGTCATCCTTAAATTATAATCGTGGCTTCCGCTCCGGTAGGATAGAAATTAAAGGATACCACACACCAATTATTATTAATTAATTTTAAAGAAATCAAAATTTATATACTTTTTTAGCCACAAAACAATATGGGAGAGAACAAGTATGAACTGGGCCGGGTTGATCCAATGGACTGGCTTGAAAATCTCCTACCCAATAGGCAATTGCTGGCCTGCTAATCATTTAAAAAGTAGAGAGTCATGCCTTACACTTGAATATTTCTAGAGCTGATACTAATAATGGTATTTGCATTTAATTTAAATAAAAAACATGAGTAATTAATGAATTTTAGAGATATGGTTAGGGTCTTTGTGAAATTTTTTTAATATAGTAATTATTCATAAATTATCATTATTTAAAGACAATAAAAAGGTACAAGTTGAAGATATAAGTAACGACGAATTATCTTTTTTTAAATTAATTTAATAGTTCATGTCATTGAGATGTGACTAATTTATTCGGCTGGCTGTCACAGGCCTACCACTACCATCCTCCTTTACCCTGGCTTGGAACAGAGAGTGATACATATCACAACTGATCCATATTACAAGTGATGTATATCACCGACGGAGTTATTTGATTAATTTAATAATAAATTAAACTTTCAATTTGGTGTTATACGACAAAGAAACGAACAAGAATTAATATTTAAGAGAAAAGACCTGAAAAATGTCTTAAAACCATTGTGTAAAACATTACATTGGCTTCGTACAAAATTTCAAACTTAAAGTACAGACATAGATGCAGGTTCAGGTACCTTAGAGATAGGGAAAGAAAGACAACAATTCTTAAATTGAAAATTATATTATACATAGGTTATTGCAGTGCCTCCCCTGTTTTTGGTAACAACAAAAGCCAAAGCTTTAAATAAATAATGGGAAATGGTATTGTTGTAACAAATATTGTTGCTTGCCAGAGCAATTTCGATGAATTTAACACAGAAATTGCTCCGTCAACAAGATTATCATAACACAAGATAATTAGCTAGCATCGATTTGACCATGGTCACTTCATTTTCAATTATAAAATAATAAGCAGATTTTTTTGAATTTACTTTTTACATATTAAATATATTAAATTTATTAACGTGTGATTTGAGGAAATATTGTGGCATTACACTATTGACATGCAAAAAGAGGTTTAAAGTTATAACCCTTTCACCGAGTAAATAGGGAAAGATATTAAAAATTAAGAGTAACGATTGAAAGAAATAAAAATAAAAAAAATTTAATTATATAATAATATGATTAAATCATTGATTTGAGACATAAAAATATTTAATTTCAGTAACGAAACACAATGGGTACTTCAACCTAGGACAAAGTTACATCAAACCCTCAGAAACTTGGGAACAAGAAATTCTACCACAAGTAAAATCAAATATTGTACTTTGCCACATTACGAGGTGCTAAGAACCACGTAATTTACCCTTTGCAAACACACAAATTAGCACGAGAATAGTGATACAATGAATTTTGAAGGGAAATATTTTATATTTTCTATAAAAAAAATCATGCATGAGTTTATTTCTGTGAATCTTTTCTTTTTCTTTTCGTAATCCTCTTCCAAAATTTTTAAACTTAACTATGGAGAACTTGATTAAAAATTTAAGAAATACATTGTTATTGCAAAAAGAATGGATTGGTGAAGCCAAGGTTTCATGATAATTTCATGCATGTCAACATTTTTATTCATTGAATCGCTTTTCTCGTGCTAATTTACGGCTTTGCTAATCAAAAATAAATCAGGGTTTACAATTTTCAGGTACTGTAATCACCTCCAAATTGTTGGGGCCGATTCTGCAAAATTAGAATCTATAAGAATATTCATGGATATATATAAATTTCGATCAGCTTTACTTATTTGTAGTGAGCATGCCAATTAAAAAAAATCGAAAGAAAAATAGAGCATATGTCATGGTGGAGATACACATAATTATAGTACGAGGAAATAAACATATAATAAAACCTCCATAAATTAATAATGTTGGGACAATAAAATTTTAATAATTTAGAACTAAATTAATAATGTTGAGACCAAGTTGGAATCAACAGATGTTATTAATTTATGGAGCTGTACTTAGTTAGAAATTAATGGCTAATCTATGGCTTCTTACCTGTTTTCCTAATATTATTATGTTCCGAAAGATGATAGCATTATGGCTTCAAAATTCTGAGTCATTAATTGCCGCTGCAGCATCATCAAGATTCTCACAGAAATATCTTAAAATTTGAAGCCCTAGAATTGAAAGAAGAGTTGCGTGAATCTTGATGATGCTCCATCAGCAAAAAATGACTGAAGGGTCTTCAAATCTTCTTCAATCCAGGCAAGAGTTCGAGCTGGCTAGGGCAAAAAAATTTAAAACCCTATTTTGACAGCAACACAGAAAGTTCAAACCAAGGACAAGAACAAAGGTTCGAAGGGTTTCAGTCTGTTTGCTGATACATGGGTCGTAATTATCTTGATTTTACATAAGAACAGCTTATTAGTTTACAGATTAACCTAATGCAAGAACCAAGATTCAAGATTCGTGAGCAGCTCAGATATAGAAAATGGAGGAAAGGGTAGATTATTTGATTTGAAAAATATAGACTTGAAAAAATCAAGACAAAGAACAAATTAAGGACTCAAGAATTGAAAGGTGGCTGAGAGAACATATAATAGCAAAGAAAAAACGAGAGAAAGAAGCAAAGGGCTTTGTGTGAGGTAGCCAGAATGATTAATCGTATCAGAGGGTGCATGATTATTTATAGAATTGATTCAAGAATAGGCTAGGACTGGTTGGTGCCAAAATATTTAATTTGTTCGTGTAACACTATATGTTCTAATTACTTTCAGATTATTATACACAGATTACTGTATTATAATAGTTGAGATTATCAGAATAAACATTTTGATATGGCCTATTATACCAAAAACTCTTTCCAAATTTTGCCCAAACATCATATTTGATATATAGATTTCGTTCCATAGACTTATTACCATGAGCGTAACCAGAAACTTTTAATATAATAGGCTAATATTTGTTCTAAAATACGTGTATAAATATAAAAAAAATAATATGCAATATATTATATTAACCAGAGGAACAAAAAAAAGTATTGAAATTAAATAATAAAATATATTAAAATACTTGTTTGTGATGATAAAACTAAAGTTTAATTCACAAATTTCTAATAATATGGTTGTAAAATACTAATCTTCTTGAATAATAAATTTTTACTTCAACAAAAAAAACACAATATTTTATTTCTACACGAATCAAGAAGCTTCAATAAATAATAAAAATGTACCGGACCACTAAGATATATTATTGTATGATTATATGTAGACTCAGTAGTCTATCACAATGGTAGTGCCGCCTGATTAATTTTGCAGAATTAAAAATGGCTACGAACAAGATTATTATCTCGTGACCTAGTATTTTGGGTTTGAAAATTTTAAGACTTTGAAATATTTTAAAAGTTGGGTATGAAAAAACTAGGTGGGCTGCAGCTCACCTTTGCCCCTACATGAAGGCGCCCCCTTTTATTAGATAATTTTAACATATCTCACCATTTTTTCACATTTTCTCTCAATTAACTCCTACATTTTGGGTAGATCACTTTTATTTTATTTATCCATAATTTATATCTAGAAAATCATAACTAAACCAAGTACTTGAAAATATTCATTTTATAAAAAAATCATACCTAAAACCTTTGTTTGGAAAATAAAAAAAAACATTATACGCGAGCAATACATAATATTTATATATTATATTATACACACCTAACGTGTGTGCGTGCCGATGCTAGTACATCAAATATATATATGTTAATTAGTCGCAAATCTGTTGAATATGTAACAACTTCACGAGAGAAGCTAACATGGTTCATTACTAATTATGATCACAGTTAAGCATCGCAATTCTTGGTCCCAAATTTGACCAAAAACTTTATTGCTTTCTGAGAGAGTCCAGTTTCTATACATGCCAAATACTAGAAATCGTAGGTTGTCCAAGAATGGAAAGTTGAACTTGGAAATTAGGTTTGGAGTATTTGTTGCGTCCTGCACAAGTTTTATTCAAACTTGGGTGATTTGAAATTTGACAGACTATACTGAGAGGTGAAAGACCCCTCCTGTGTACGTACTTCATTTCCTAGCTACGGCTAAATATTTGTGCTAATTAATGTTTTTTTCTTTCTTGCTTTCTTTCCGCATTTTCCATTCTTTAGCTCCTTTCTAATCTTGCCTTTCTAGTGAAAATCCTACTGTTCGTGGTGGACTCAATGAATATCAATGTGGATTGTCATCTCTAATTAATTATGTTTGAATTCAAACGAAAATACATATAACTATATCCAGGGCGGCTGAAGCACGAGGCAATTGAAACTTTTGTTTTAGGGCCCTTATTGGCAATAAGGCCCCATATTTTTAAGTTTATTAAAGGGAAAATTTCAGGCCGGGTAAAAGATTTTTCGGCCCAGTCACCCCAAAAAAATTTCTTTCAACTATGTCCAATTTTGGTCAAAATGACCAAAATAGTCTTCTGCCTTCCTTGGATCAAATCCTTCAACATCAAAACACTAGTCTCCAACCCTCACATCAGCCACATGTCCCAACCACCAACGACGTCGTCGGAAGTTGTCGCTCCTCCCATGGCGTCGGAGCTGCGCACACTGGTCAAAAGAAAACAAAATGGTTGTGCAAGAAGACAAAATCATCGCATTCTTCTATTTATCATCTATTTACCGATTGTGTTGATTTTGTTTTATATTTCTTATGAATTTCAATTTTTTTGTAATGTCTGTACGTAGATTTTTAATGTGAAACGTAAAAGTATAACGTAGTTCAATTGTTCGATCAAACATTTGAATGAAAATTTTATATTTATTATGAGTTTCAATTTTATTGTAATGATTGTCTGTAGATTTTTAATGTAAAACTCAAAATTATAATGTATTTGAGATGTTCTATCAGTTGTTTGAATGAAAATTTTGAGAATGTAATGATATTGAAACCATTGGCGCATGTAATTTACATGCACCAGCAGTTCATGAGTCTATCAGTGCATGTAATTTACATACACCGATAGACTCAGTGATGCATGTAATTTACATGCACCGACAGTTCATGAGTCTATCGGTGCATGTAATTCACATGCACCGATAGACTCATTGGTGCATGTAACTTACATGCATCTTTAGACTTATGTGATGCTTTCTTATTCAGTTTGTTATTTCACATCTCGAGCCTTCTATTTCAGTTTGCTATTAATTAAAAAAATTAATGAGGAAAAATGTTACATATTCAAAATTATATATAAAAAGGCTATGTTTTTGGTTAAATATAGTATAAGTCTATAGGTGCATGTAATTTACATGCACCAAAATAGACTCAGCGGTGCATGTAATTCACATGCACCGACTTGCTAAAATCTATCGATGCACTAATATATGATTTTTTTTATCTATACTAAATAACAATGATCAAATCAAAAAAATGTGAATTAATTTTTCATTCTATAATTTTTACAATTGATCTTATAACAAATTAAAGATACAATATATTACTTTAGAATTAATTTTTTATTATGGATGAGTATATACATATGATAAATTATTGCATAATCTCATAACAAAATTCTATTATTTTTCAAATGATAATATATTACACAAACATGTCTTAATTTTAAGTGTTATTTGTGATCGTCTTTAACACTTACTATATGATACTTATTTATTATGTAATTTGAGAACCAATGTAAATGTTGAGTATACCGATGCATGTAATTTACATGCACCGGTAGACTATCGGTGCATGTAAATTACATGCACCGGTAGACTAGCGGTGCATGTAATTACATGCACCGGTAAACTAGGGGCGCATGTAATTTACATGCACCGTTATATGTTGCTTGCTTGTTGATCTTATAACAAATTAAAGATACAATATACTAAAAAACCCAATGTCGTTTGCATTACCTCTTTTTAGAAGCTTAATTACTATTTGCATTACCTCCTTTTAAGATTCTTGAATTTGATCCACAAATCCCATGTCGTTTTAAACCTCTCTTTTCCCCCAAATCCTTCATAATTCTCTTCCCTAATGATTTCCACCGGATACTGTGAGTATTAAGCCTTTTTTCTCAATTCGTTGACTATGGCATCACTGGAAAGATCAAAGAAGAAGATGCACTTATGGAAGAAAGCCATAGTCCATTTTATACTATGTTTTGTGATGGGATTTTTCACCGGATTTGCCCCAGCCAGCAAACCCTCGATCTTTTCGGGCCGTGTTCCCAAAAATGTAGAAGTTTTTCATCAGTCAAAAACACAGAATTGCAACAGAAGTTTGTTGGATGATAGTCAAGAACTAAAAGCACACATTCAAAACTTGAAAAATGAGGTAACACCAGAAGAAGAAGAAGAGGATGAGGACCTTATATTCTCTCCGCACTTGTACAAAAGAGTAAATGATACTAATTTGAGAAACAATGCAAATTTTGAGTCTACCGGTGCATGTAATTTACATGCACCGGCAGACTATAGGTACATGTAAATTACATGCACCGGTAGACTAGTGATGCATGTAATTTACATGCATCTCTATGTGTTGCTTGCTTGTTTAAAATTGTTAGTTCTTCAACTTTGATTTGAGAAGATAAGATTGTGTTACCCCACTGATATATTGTCAGTAATTTAATATACGCATCGTTTATGTTATTATAGATCATTCCACTAATGTACTGACATGATGTCTGAAAGTTTAGAAATGAAAACAATATGTAACAAATGAAAATGGAATTTTAGAGTCTATTTTTTACTTGTAATATTATACATAAACAAATGAAAATGGAAAAAAAATAAATCAAAACTTTTGGAATGAGATGATATGTTGTTTATAGATGATATTTTGTTTATCTTTTCCAAATTTGTATTAAAAAAATTGTTTACCTAAAGAGACATTTTAGCAAACACATAATCTGCACCAAAATTGAAATAAAAGTTCAATGTTACGTAAATCCAAAAATACCATAAAACAGCAAATAAAATTGAAACAAAACGTCGGTTTTCCGTGGTCGGAGAAGAATGGCATTTGGCAAAATGAAAAGGAGTCGCCGCCGCCTTCATTACAACAGCGCCACCGCTCCATACTCGTCGCCTAACCACCATTGCTGATTTCCCAGAACACGCGACCATCACCAACTCTCACGACGAGGAACATATAATTCAACTGTTATAAATTGGTTTTTAGAACAAGGGTGTTTTAGGAATAGCAAAGGACTAATTAGATTAGGGTTTCATAAAAATGGACTTAGTTGAAAGAAGATTCATACAAGATGTATTTAGTTGAAAAGAAAATATTTTGCTAGATTTAGTTGAAACAAGTTTTGAAAAGTGATACCTATGTGTAATTTCCTCTTTATTAAATATAAGGTTAGAATCTCAAAAAAAGTTTGAGCCGCTCTTGTATATATGAGAGAAATTTAATAAAAGAACTTGATAGTGTTCTCAATTGTTTTATAGCATATAGAATATTACTTACTATACCAGCTACATTTGTATCTGTAGAAAAAAGTTTTTCAAAACTAAATATTATAAATTATTTACGAACAACTATGTCTCAATATCGAAAAAATGGGTTAGTGATTCTAGCAATCAAGAAATTGACATATTGGCTAAACTTGAATACAAAAAATTAATAAGTAAGCTTACATAAAAAGAGAGGTGCAGGAATAGAGTTTTAAGTTTAATATTCACCAAAGTTTTTAGCTTTGGCTGCTTCTTTGTTTCACCGTCTTTTGTCTTGCTTGCAGGGGCACATCACATATCTGAGACTCGAGTTCTTTATCTTTCCGAGGAAAAAACATCAGCACTGTAAGGGCTTCTTTTGCTAAATTCATTTATTTATTGCGTATTTTGACTAGTGTAGAGTTATTTTTTCAGTTAAATTTTCTCTATTATTTGTCATTTGGATCACCAGATTTTGCGGTGGCCAGGATTTGATACTGGAAATCAAGTCATTGGCATGAGAATAGAGCCTTATAAATTAAGATGACATTGTGAAGTTAGTGTAATTTTCATTTTATACGGTCTTTCAAGATCTTTTACATGTATTCGTTGACTAGATCAATATTAGGTCATGAGATGATGCATGCTTTGTGATTGATCTGATACAAAATTTTCACATCGGTTAGTAAATGCTTAATTTTTATAAATTGTCCAACGCCTCTAAAAAGTTTGAGTCGCCCCTGACTATACTCTAAATAGTTTAATCCAATATATTTTAAGAATAAATCAAATGGTATTTTAGTATTTCTCACCCCTAACTTAAAAATCTTCCATCCCAATTTTTATTCGAATCGAAAAATCAAGTTTTGGAGGAACTTCCTTGAAAATCCCGGGGTGCATTGCACTGCATGTGAGCTCGCACATATTGTGCAGCTTAATTATCTAGAACTTTTTACCCATTGTGTTTCCAGGTTGAATGGTTGATCCTTGACATGAATCCGTGCGCATGTATTATGTACTGAATTTTGTGTTTTGAGCATATTTCTCGTGACTCACACAGCAGGCTGAGTTGCACGACCCTGAAATTTTCTAAAGCACTCGGTGACATGCACAAATGTGTATGGCCAAAATCACCATTTTCAGTGAAAATTAGCCAGACTTTTATAAACTTTATTGACATCCGTCCATGATTTTTACCCATGTGTTTTGAAAATAGACAGTTAAATCTATTGCCAAGTGTATGATTTCATCTGCCGTCCCCAGTGTGATGGGAAAAGTTAATCTAAGCAAGTTTAGTCTCACTTTTTGGATGGGGTAGGAGGGACTTGTTTTGGGATAGACTCCACCCCATCCAATGGCTATGCTACATAGGGAGGTTTTTCTCGATAGTCTCACCTTGTTTGGACATGACAAATGTTATCAAAGTCAACTCCATGGTATGCCTATTCTAGTACTGCGACGCATTGTTGCAAGAGAAGAGCATCGTAAAATTTAACTCATATAAAATGTATAGTAAATATTTCGTCTATGCTACACCACCAACTATGGATGTCACACCTCGGGCCCAGGCCCGCGGAAGCGCGATTGCACAATGGGCTCCTATAGCAACTACTTCGTATCCGTCCTCGCTCTACGAAAATGGTTAACCCAAGTTGCTATAATAGCCCATTGTAAGCCTTTATAAACCACTTTAAATTTTCATCCACAACCAATGTGGGACAAGGGTATTACAATCACCCCTCCTTTAGAACGCGACGTCCTCGTCGCCACCTAACTCATCGATCCACCAGCACCGGGAATCTAGAGGTGGCTCCTACAGGTTCAAGAGGTGGCTCCCGTCATGTAGCACATTGCCCCGCAGGTTCAAGAGGTGGCTCCCACGCACGTGACACTTTGCCCTTTAGGCTCAAGAGGTGGCTCCCATGCATGTAGCACTTTGCCCCACATAGCACTTATCTCCCAGTGTTTTCTGCCGGTGACCGGCTCTGATACCATTCCGTCACACCCGGGCCCAGGCCCGCGCAAGCGCGACTGCACAATGGGCTCCTATAGCAACTACTTCGTATCCGTCCTCGCTCTACGAAAATGGTTAACCCAAGTTGCTATAATAGTCCATTATAAGCTTTTATAAACCACTTTAAATTTTCATCCACAACCAATGTGGGACAAGGGTATTACAATGGATATTTCTTTTGATAAAGTATGAGGCAACCTACAATTAATGATGGATATCCCCCATTTTTTAGCTTTTTGTTCATTGATGTATATGAATTTGCTAGGTGGTTTGAATTTTGAGAGCCAATCATTTCATGGATTCATAAGCAGGGGTCTTGTTCAAGATCCTGCGCATAACATGAGTTTTATGCACCAAGTTTGCCTTTTTTTTATATATAGGTGATGGGTGTTGTGAGTTTTTATTTGAGATTAAAAGATATGAACAAAAAAAAATGAATTAAATGGCTACTTATTTTCGAGAACTCCACTCAAAAAGCCTAGCAAAAGTCATTTTTATAATTTAAAATAATACTCGATATAAAAAATTAAGGTGGAACTACTAAAGTGTGACAAGAAGCAATTAGAAGCTACAGATCTAATCAATATACATATCCAATTTATGGTTTATTGGTTGCTACCCTTCTGGGCATTACCCTTAAAGGGTGACAACCTTCAAATATGAATATTCTTATCAAATGGTTTGACGTACTCGAAAGGACAAATGTCATTAAAAGTAGCATCAAACCAATCCTAATTTATCAGTGACACAATTTTTTAATTTTTAGGGCATTTCGTTGACAATTATAATTTAATGTAACATAAATTGTATTTTTTTTACATAAAAACATGTAACACTCGAATTTGACGTGGATTAAAAAATAGAACATATTCACTATATATATATAAAAATATATTTAAATTTATATAGTCAATAACAGAGGGTAGTTCTCTAAATCTTTGCTCAGGTTCAACATTTCTGTGGTAATTTCACCCTTTCTCGAAGAAATAATATTTTGTAGTCCTCATTATTCACTAATATTTATACAAGTAGTAGGTGTAAGTCATATGAATTTATGTGTGTGTGTGTGTATTGGTTGAATCATATGAAGGGCTCGTACGTTTGATAATGAACTGAATCGGAGATAAAAGGTTGCTTTTATTGAGAAGGTGTTTGTTGTAATGTCCAAGTGGGTTGGAGAGAGTTTATGGTATGAGTGTGGCGGCGCCGATTGGTGTTTCAACTGCAATCATTTCTAAAAACAAGCTCCCATCAAATATATGCTCAAGAAACTCCTGAATCGTCGGTGCATTCATGGCTCAAAAATCCATCCTCCGCCGAAGCCATTATCAGAGTGTCTAACAATGTTATCACATGTGGGTCGCCTGAAAGAAGGTTCAAAACCTCGGCAACTGCTATATTTTCCCCCATTCCCTGGCCACCCTCGGCTATGCATGTCACAGCCAACAGGCCTTAAGTATTAGTTTGAAGCTATGTTGTATGGATACGGATACGTAGATACGGGTACGATTGCACGGGATTTTTAAATTTTGTAGGATATGATACGTTTGGATACGATAATTTTTATTTATTTATTTATATATATATAAATATATAATTAATAATATTTGTAAGAAATCAAGTTTCAAGCATATAATCAACATTAAACACATTAGAAACCAGAATAAAGTTTTGCAAACTCACCAAATTCATGACAAATGGTAGAATATTAATCCAGAACATCTAAAAGCATATAATCGACATTAAACACATTATGGTGGTTAGGAAATAGGGATTAAGTTAAATAATTTAATTTTAATTATAGTTTCAACCCTATTTTTTAAAAAAATTCTGAAAGTTCCCGTATCTAATCCGCGCGTATCCGTATCCCAGAAGTATTCGATACTTGACCGTGAAATTTTTTGGAGTATCGGTGCAACATAAGTTTGAAGACATTCACTAACTTGCCATTCAAGAACTTTTCAATAGGGGCCTCGTGAGTGTAATTGCTCATTTCATCTATAGAAAATAAAAAAATGGCCTCATAAAATATGTGTTATCAGTTAGTCCTAAACTTTAGGACTAATCAAATATAGTCTCACAAAAACTGTTTTAGCCAATTTTAGTCTAAATTTTTAGAACTAATCAAATATATTACTGTCGTTCCATTTTTTTTTTTAAAAAAGGAATGTGATGGCTCGCCACGTGACATATGCAACAGTTGTAAATGCATGTGCATGTTGTTCGTTTCTTGTGGAGTATGCAACTAACATTATTTTATTATTTGGTTTATTACCTATAAAAACATTAGCGACACCAAATACTAAACTACCTTTAAATTAGTGTCGAGTAATTTTAATTAAACTGCTAAATACATTTATTTAAATTAACCTAAAGTGTGCTGTATGTATGGACAAAATTCCATCTTTATAGGAAACAACATGCAAACTCATTAATTTCACATGACATTTCAAATCGCCTTCAATGCATCAATTTATTACACGACATGGTTACTGAAATATGTTGTTATATAAGCAATAATTTATGACAAAATTAAGAAGGGAATGACAAAAACACAGTAAAAATCTGCAATAAATCATTTGCTAATTACTATTTAAACAAATAAACACCACTGTAAGTTCAATTAGAACACCTTTATTCCACTAGCTATTTACAAAGAGCCAGTCTAGCCAAAAGCAAAATCAGTGACTGCGAGAAGAATAACTACATCAATCAAAAACTTAAATAAATCACACTTTTTTTACATTTTGTCATAATTTCCTACAAAAGTAGTGAATCTTTATACATCTTCTTCACAAATCGTCGACAATTTTAAGACGTTCCATCAAATTCTTTCCATGCTGCTGCTTACACTGATGCTGAGACCAGTAACCGTGGGCGGATAAGACTCGGTTTAAGAGCTCCTGTGGCACTGGTTCGCCCCGTCTTTGCTGTGGGGATATGCTTGCCGTGTGAACTAAGGTTTTCCATTTATCCTGCATGAACAAGCAACTTTTCATCACATGGACAAAAGTTTGATTAACTTATGGCTTAGAATCTAAGTATATCCAAACCAATACATGTGACAGATTCTTTGACTTTTAATGAAATCATAGTACTCAACAAAAGATTCCTTGGGGTTTTATACACCTATAAGTATGTGAAATACAGGTAATATTAGGTAGATCACCTCCGAACATAGTGGATCTTGGATGGAATTCAAAAACGATGAAAACATTATTAAAACTAAACGAGGACTAAGTTCCTCAATCAAGAAACTATACATGTGGATGAGGAAACAAATTTTTAAATAGAAATAGTTTTCAGATGATGTGACAGATACATTTCCTACCTTCAAATCAACGTAGGTTCTATGATCTGCATTCTCAAAAGCACGCTTTTTAACATCACGCCACCTGCACAATGAAATGTATAAAAGAACCCAATTAGGAAGAGAAAAGGATATCCATCAATATTTCTCAATAGTATAATTCACATCCTCCAAGATCCTCTATAAAGTTCTTACCTTCCCGTCCCAAGATTTTCAACTGCTTCAACCAGGGATTCCACCTCTGATACAGAAAACGGTCTCCTGGTTCTACGCTGTGAAACTTCACCATGTTTAAGTTTTGGGTCCACTGGAACTAATGCTAGTGATTCCACATTCATTGGATCGACCGGAACCAATGCCTTAGAATCGGGAATTGAACCATCTGTTAGTGTGTCAGTATAGGTCTCTGCGGAGGGGGTAGGTTTTCTGTCATCAACATCAGTATCCAACTTAGTAACAACCGGACGATCTGAAGAATTTGAAATCCCTGAATCAAAATCTGCACTGGCAGGAGATCTGGAGAATATGTTACATGATTAATAGGTCCGCCAAGAAATGGAAATCAGTTCAAGAAATACCATTAAATCAGGGTTAAACCTTTCACAACAGCATCATTTCTAAAACCAAAATATAATCGGATATTCAACTCCAATAAACTGATAATATCATAATACCTAGGTAATTGTTGATCACCATCACATGGCAATGATGGGGGAAGTTTCTTTGGAGTCATGGACGAGGCAAGATTTGTAAAACTCGGCTCTAATGTAAAACCGATGGTATCAAGGTTGCAACTCTGGGAAATACCAGCCTGCTGCAGAGTTCTATTCTCATCTCGGACCTTCTTCCCTTGAAGAACCACACCTACATGTATTCCACCACCAAGTATAGCAGTAACAGCCTCCAATACCGTTCTCTGTACAAAACATAGCAGACAAACCAGATATTTTATCTTTTCTGAATGAAATTTCCTAAGCATACTGCAATGCAGAATGCAGGAATAAAATCTCCAGCACTCGTATGATTTAAATGAGCTCTATCGCAAATATGGTATGCCTTGCAACTCAAACCAAGATCGCATGACGCATGTCTTGTAAAATCACATGAAATGATGCTTATGTGTCCCCTCTACACGAGAATAGATCCTATAGTTTGTATGCGACATACATGAAAAATGAGAAAAGACAAACCTTCAGAGAACCAACAGTTGTAGTTTCAGGGACTTCAATATAAAGTTCTGGCACTCTGAAAGACTTGATGCTAAACTTCACTGAATGAAGAGAAACAAATTCATAAGAACTTCTTTTGAATCAAATACAGATCAAGCTAAAAAAGGAATCCATGAACTTCGTTGTCAAATTTCTTTTACCACGGGGATCCTTCATTTTTTGGTGACCTTTCGCTGCTGCTGGCAGTCCAGTTGCTGGAAGATATTACAGTGATGCCTCAGAAAAATGCTAAAAACAGAACAAGATAATACAGTAACAAAATGATAAGAGGACCTCGATTTTCAGGAGAACTGGAAATACTTTCACAGCTGGCCTCCTGATCATATGCAACAGTAAAGCGGTGATCAAACAATTTCCTTTTCTTAATAGGACCTCTTTGACTCCTTTCTCGTGCATAAATGTTTTTCCTGTATCTGTAAAAGGACTTCATTCTCCGATCTGGTAAAAAATATTTTGTTGGTGGAAGTAAGATAAAAATTTCATGCGCTGATTAAAAAATACAGAAACTTATAACTTCTTAAAACAATACAAATATTTCAATTCCACTTACTAGAGCTATAAACATCGCACGCGTTCAGTTTGGGAGCTATTTTCCAGTATTTTGATGTCAGCATCTTCCTTATCCTATGATTTCCAGTCCACGGTTGTGGCCTGAAGGACCTAATTTTGGTGCTAGGTTTATTGCACCCAAAAGAATATTCGTCATCATCACTATTCCCTAACTTTACATTATTCCAGTGGTTACTTAAGAAAGCCCCAGTGATGGGGTCCCTGTACAAGGGCAACTGTACATTACTATCTGAATTAATCAGTACATTAGTGGTATTCACACATTCTGCAGTCGGATCCTTAACAATAGATGTGGCAGTCACAGATAAGTCACTAAAATGATTTTTGTTATCCTCGGACTGCAATTCTGGTCCATTCTCCATTTTGTTATTAAACCTATCATCAGTCTTGCCCTCAGAGAATCCTAACTTAATATCTGAATCATCATTCTTAAGGAAGCCCGAACTTTCATGTACAGAAGAGCATTCCAGAATGGGAGTATTTTCCTCTAATGGTAATCCCTCCAAATTGGACAAGAGATTACACTCCTGAACCGAAAGGTCCGGAACAAATGCACTCTCAGCGCAACTTCCATGGTCAAAGCCCTCTGATTTCAAATGGCTACCATCTTTAGGCCGCCCCTTAACAAAACCATCTCGCCCAATTCCAAGCTGCAGTTTCCCTTCACCTGCATTACTGCAAGCAGAGCTTTCACTCTCCTGCAACAACTTTCCAGCTACAGCTGCGAGCAATTCAAAGGGGCAAAGTTGATTGTCTTCCACCAATTTCTTGCATAGGCGGCCTTTCCTCTAAAAGTACAAAGAAAGATGAGATATTTGTTGCATGTACAATAATATGATGGCATAAAGTACACGATTTAGAACTATTGTTACCCGAATCGATCTAGGAGCTCTAGGAATAACCGGAACTTGGAAGCCATTAAACCTACTATCCAACCTCTTCTTCGACACCATATCCTAGGCAGCATGCCAATATGAAACCATCAAATGTAATGATTAGATGTAAAGTCACCCTCAATCTGCAAAAGTTACGTAGGCATCAGCCAACAGGGACGAAATAACATTCTCTTCACAGAGGATATAAATAATCAAAACATGTGAAGAACGTAGTAAACCAAAAACCAGATAAAAACTATGCTAAGGAAACATGATCGCTTCATCATAGTGGTTCAGTACATTCAAATTATCCACGATCTCTTAAAATTGATCGAATGGTCTCCCTAAAAGCAAATTAACTCACGATGGTCCAAATTCCTCTTACAAATTAAAAAAAACTAAAAAATGAGCAGATGTTTATTCATCAATGTTTTTACAACCATGAATGGAGATTTGATCATTTACAGAAAAAGTGCTCACCTAGATCCAACGACAATAAACAACTTTTCACCAACATAATTCCGTCAACAACATATAACATTCACATTAATAAATCCAAGAGAGACTGCCTGCTAACTTACAATCTTGAGTCTTAATCAGAAAATCTGAACATTAATTATTAAATCATCTGTAAGACACATGAAGGAAAAAAATCTAAACAAAAAATTGAAGTTCTTGACAAGTAAATCAAATCATCGGTAGGATTGAACTTCTTTCAAAATCATAAAACTTCGTGCAATGGCACCAAAAATGAAAAAAAAAATCAGCATGGCAAAATTTAAAGCGAACCAAATAATTAGACGTTTGCAGGCTTCAAACATAAGAAAGATACAGCACCAGGAATTTCAACTGTGTTTTTTTGTTTTTTTGGTTTCGTAGAAAATACCACACCAAACTTGCACTAAATTCCAGATCTACTGCTAATTTTAAACAACAATTCCCATTTTTGCACTCCAACCGAAATAACTGGAACGTAAATCACAAAATTTAGCATGATTCGATCAGATCTCAGGAAGATCACCCAGAATCAAATCCCATATTCTCAAACCAACAATAACAAAATCTCAAACAAACCCACACCTGAAATTGAATTCCAAACACATAAAGAAAACAAAAGAAGAAATCGAATGCAAAAATGATCACAAACATAGTTTTTTTTAAAAAGAAATCGACTTTCACCCGATGATTGATTTGATTCGCAGGAGAGAAATCTAGGCGTCCTTCTTCAACCTTTGACGTTTTCTATACACTGAATTTCGAATTTACGTGACGCAAATGAACTGTTTGCTTTGTTATTGTAAGAAAAAAGAATATTATGTAAGGAGTTTATATAATTTTATTAAACCTCTGGGATTTGGGAAAATACAAGCAACCAACCAATAGCAACACGGTGTTTAATAAATAAACCCCCCGCCTATTTAATTTTATTTTTTTATCCAAATCTCATAATTCAAATTAACATTTTAAATATTAAAAAATAATTATAAAACACTATATATTTTGAAAATAACATAATATCATTTTAATTTTTTATATAAAGTTACTAATTTAATAGACACAATAAAAAGTATTAGAAATAAATTAATATAGTGGGGTAGGTATATCCTCATGTATAATTATGGATTGGATCACGAATATTTTATTGACCACGAGACAGGATGTGGCGGTAGCAGGGGTAAAATAGTCCGGTAAAAATGTGGTTGCCTCAATTTGACGTGTGGACCATTTCTAATTTCTTTATCAAAACTCTCTAGTCTTTACAACCACCACTATACGTCTAGTGGGTACAGTTTGAAGCGATGGATGAGATAAGTAAAGTAAAAATTAAAAAATTATGAAATGATTGTAAAAATAATGTATGATAAGTTATATGTTGTTTGAATGGATGATAAGATGATTGATAATGATTATTGTTTGATATAATGACTAAAATACCCTCAGTACTAATAATAATAATAATAATAATAAATTAGTGCTCCGTTGCACATGTTACGTGCATATACAATATTTATTTTGTAAAGTGAGGTGGTAATTATAAATTTAATTTTTAGGTTTTGCTTTTGGGATGTAATAAACTTTTTTTAAATTGATTTTGTAGTTTAATACACTCCCAAATATTTTTAATATAATATTAAAAATAATAATACTCATAATCATAATATATATGTATATACATATATTATATATATATATATATATATATATATATATATATATATTGTTAGGATCGAATATGAGTGTTTAGAGGGGGTGAATAAACACTCTACTAAAATTTATCTTTTTCGATTTTCCTGGATTGATTTCACTTGGGTTATGAAATCAAACATATTTCTTAATCAATACTAATCTGAACAAATCACTGATAGTGTGAGTACGGAGTCGGTATATTCTTAGTTAGCAAGACCGATCTGATAGCTTTGAAACACGAAGTAGTGCGAACTGTAAATGGACATGATGTGTTTCTGGAAGTTCGAAGGTAATTCCTTCTACGCTCCCCTTCTTCCAATTAAGGACAGATTTACTAGAAGACTTTGAGTAATACAATCTCGTTGTGCAACTCAGATTCAGCTGGATTTACCCCACTATCAGGCTGAAACTCCTAGTCTCTCAATCTGTTCAGACACAATCCGTCTGACAGTTATAATGAACTCACTCTTCTATCTTAGAACAAATACAATTGATTGGGTGAATTACTCTGAGAACAAATGATCCTTAAACGATCAAATAAAACAATAAGACATGCTATCAACTTTGAACAGATCGACAAGATGAAGTCTTTCGGTGATAGTGTTCTACTCGAATGAATGCTCGATAAATGATTGATTGTTGATCTCGTGTGCGTGTTGTATCTCTTGTGTCGTGAGCATCGTGTCTTGAGCATTTAAGTTGCACCTTTATATAGGCATTTCTGTCAACGACAATATTTCTTTTTGCGTGCAATTCTTTACTTTAGTCAACCTCTGAACAAACTGGAGTCTTCTATTTTAGACTCTTTCCCTTCTGGTCTGTTCTTTCGGCGCTTGTCAGATAAGATCTGCTTTGTCTATTTACCATTTAAGGCAACTTCAGTCTTTGGTCTATTTCAGCATTAAATGCTTCAATAAATAGTCGTTGATTATTCGGACTGATGAACAAAGTTTGTTAACTTAGTCTGAATTGATCTTTCTGAAATAAGCTCTGATCTGATCTGCATCGATCTGTATGGATCTGGTCTGTACCGATCTGGTTGACATTGATCTGGTCTTCATCGATCTGGTTGACATCGATTTGGTTGACATCGATTTGGTTTTGTCATATTTAAAATCCGGAACCAACAAATTCCTCCTTTTTGATGATGACAAAACCTAGATTCTTTATCTTTTTAAGTTTTTTTCTCTTGTAGAAGTAATGTTCAAAATAAATGAACTAACTGTCTTATTTATTATTTAGGAGTTAAGATTGATTAAGTCTTTTAGTTCAAAATAAATGAACTTTTCAAAATAAATGAATAAGACTGTGAATTCCGAAAGACTTTTTATAAACTCGTCTGATGAATACATTTACAGGTGTTATTCGTTACATGCAGTCATTTATTTCTTCTTTTCAGGCGGCTGTTCTGGCTTCATTTATTTCTTCTTTTCCCCATTTTTGGCATCAGCAATCTCCTGAAGGAAATCTACGATCTGCGTAAGCTGAGCACAGATAGCATCCAGGCGATGATCTTGGGTAAGAAGGGATTTGACAACTGCGATTTTTACTTCTGAAGCCAGCTCGATCTAATAACACATTATTTATGATAATGTTGCCATGGACAATCTTATCATTGCCCACGGTCTTACCCTTTGAGTTATCACCGAAGGTGATCTTAGGATCAGTGTTTGAGTAATATCAGACATCAGCTCGATGTTTCCCGTCATGGGTCGAGAACAACAACTGTCTAAATACCAGTCTGATAGTTTCTTCTTGGGTTCCTGACATAAAAAAGAACTAATGTTGGTACACAATCCTACTTGGGTCCGGAACGGATTAGTCCTTTGGGGACCCACACCTGAATTAGCTTTATTGGCTTATGTGTGTCTGGTATGGTGTGTGTTGTGCGATAACGAATGTGCTGAGCTTGTTGTGTGTAGTGTGTTTTGTGAAATGGTGGCATTTGATTCTTGTCAGGCAATATATATCTTCTTTGGACAAGTTGTGAGTTGTGGTAATTTCCTTGCCTTAGATTTTACACTCTTGAGTTCGGTCTGATAAACTCAAAACTCGCTGGTGCCTTTTCCGTGGGTTGGTTAACATACCAATTCCCTTTTTCAAACATTTATCCTTGAAACAGATTCCTGTTTGAACTGTAGGCACTTCTGATTCATATATTGTGCTGGATCTAACAAATTTCATTTGTTTGATTTTGTTCTTTTCCAGCAACAATTCAGTTTCATTTTTAGTGCTTTCAGTGATACCAAAGCCTATGACATTGATATCACAGACATTTCTTTGTACATCTTGCAACTCATCTAATGAAGCTCTTGATTTTGTCCACTTTGAAAATATGAGAAAGTTTAGCATTTTGTGCGCTAATTCTCTGATTTTCTGTTCCTAGGAGATTTCTAGCTTATCCAGTTCGATCTTCAGACTGTCACATTCACCTAGCTTAGAACAACTTGGTATGATGTGCTCATCTGTGTGATCTTTGCTTTCAGCCTTAATTTTCTCAAATGATTCAGCTAGCATTCTGTAGTCATTAGCCATATCTTGTAGTGCAAATACAAGTTCTTTTCGTATAAATTCATCTGAGTCAAAATCGAATACCTCATCGTTCTGACTAGTCTCCTCGTCTGCCATGAGGCATTGGATCTCCTATTCGCTTTCACTCGAGGATTCTTCTGAGTTCTCTGATGCTGAATCAGTCTGAAGCCCACTTACTGTTGCCTTCTTCTACTACCAGAACTTTTTGAGCCTTTCCATGATGCCATTTTCGATCTTTGTAGTACTTCTTCTTCTTGTCATCTCGGTGCCTTTCCTTCCTCTCATCTTTATTTGGTCTGGTGCAATCTGCAATGAAGTGTCCGGTCTTACCACAATTGTAACAAGCCTGATCGTTAACAGTAGCATATTTTCTTGACTTATATTGATGAGAAGGTTTAAAGTTCTTTTTATTTTAGACATGAATTTACCAAATTTCTTAATAAATAACGACATAGCATCATTACTCATCTGTTCGACAGATCGGTCTGTAGGGGTAGATTGATCTGGAATGGCTGCAAGTGCCTTGGTTGGCTGAGAGATGGATGTCTCTGCTTCCCCTCTAGTGATCAACTCGAATTCATAGGCCTTGAGATCAGCGAACAGATCATGGAGTTCAATTTTGTTCAGATCTTTAAATTCTTTGATGGCAATGGTCTTGACATCCCATTCCTTCGGTAATGCTCTCATAACTTTCAGAGCGATCTCTCTGTTGGTATAGTCATTGCCAAGATTGTTCAGTTCATTAATAATGCCTGTAACTCGTTCATCAAACTCGTTTAGAGTTTCTACATGTTTCATCTATAGCTTTCAAACTTTTGTAGAGCTACGGTCAGCTTGTTCTCTTTGGTCTGGTTATTCCCTTCACAGAGCTGTGCAATCTTCTCCCAAATTTCTTTGGCAGTGGAGCACATCTTGATCTTGCTGAACATATTCTTGTCCAAGGTCTTGAATAGAATATCATTGGCTACATTGTCTGGATTAGCCTTTTTCCTTCATTGGACCAGGTAGCTCTTTCTTTTTCAATCATCTGAGGTTCACCACTTGACCCTCCTAGGGCAGGGTTAACCTCTAAAATCTTCATTGGTCCTTCTGTAATGACGTACCACATGTTATCATCCTGAGCTGCTAAGTGAGCTTGCATGCGGATTCTCCAATCATCATAATCTTCTTTTGAGAATATGAGAATCTTGTTGAATGATGTCATCAGTCCAAGTATTCTATTAATTAAGAACACCTGCTCTGATACCACTTGTTAGGATCGAATAGGAATGTTTAGAGGTGGTGAATAAACACTCTACTAAAATTTATCTTTTTCGATTTTCCTGGATTTATTTCACTTGGGTTAGCAAATGAAACATATTTGTTAATCAATACTAATCTGAACATACCACTGATAGTATGAGTGCGGAATCGGTCTGTTCTTAGTTAGCAAGACCGGTCTAATAGCTTTGAAACACAAAGTAGTGCAAAATCTAAATGGACATTATGTGTTTCTGGAAGTTCGAAAGCAATTCCTTCTACGTCTCCCCTTCTTGCAATTAAGGAAGGACTCACTAGAAGACTTTGAGTAATACAATCTCATTGTACAACCCCGATTCAGCTGGATTTACCCCACTACCAGACTGAAACTCCTAGTCTCTCAATCTGTTCAGACACAATCCGTCTGACAGTTACAATGAACTCACTCTTCTATCGTAGAACAAATACAATTGACAAGAGAACTCGGATGGTGTTTAATCTGGCCACTGGAGCAAAGTCTCTTGA
Organism: Haberlea rhodopensis; assembly: GCA_907163345.1. NCBI lineage: Eukaryota > Viridiplantae > Streptophyta > Magnoliopsida > Lamiales > Gesneriaceae > Haberlea > Haberlea rhodopensis. The sequence continues at coordinate 7,995,751 of CAJQUN010000013.1, forward strand.
TAATCAATACCATAAGATTGGGTGTACCCTTTTGCTACTAGTCTGGCTTTAAACAGTTCTATGCTTCCATATGCCTTGTCTTTTACTAAGAAAATCCTTCTACACCCAACTCTCTTTTTTCTTGGGGGTAATTCAGTAAGAAGCCATGTATTGTTTTTCTCGAGGGCCCGAATTTCCTCGGGAGCAGCAGCTTTACAATCAGGATTTTGTAGAGCAGTTTCAATGGTAGAAGGTATTTGGACTGATCAAGGTTTGTAACAAAGGCCCAATATGCAAGAGATAATTGCTCAACTGAGACAAATTTACTTATAGGATGATGGGTGCAAGATCTGACCCCTTTTCTTACTGCAATAGGTCTATCATCTGAATCAGTAATATTAATTTCAAAGGAGTCAGAAGTTCCTTGTGACTTATCAGTGGATCCAGGCTCCAAGGAGGGGTCATAGCAAGGCTGAATCTATGCAGGCTGTTGATTCCTTCTAGAGTATACCTGCAATGGTGGTTCCGAGACACTGGGCAAAGTAGTTGGATTCTGAGTTAATGAGATGTTCCATTAGGTTCTAAACTCGGAAAAATTGGATGGACTGATTCTATATTCTGAGATTCATCGTGATTATTTCTCCCCCTGAATTGAGGAACTGGGATAAAAGGGCTCGATTTCGAAAAATGTAACATCCATTGAATGGAAAAAATCATTTGAGAGCAGAGGAATCATTTGTAGCCTTTTTGATTTGGAGAGTAACAGAGGAAGATGCACTTGATTGCACGGGGGTCAAGCTTACCCCGAATGTGTTGATGTATGTGTGTAAAGGTTGTGCAAAGTGTAAAACCGAAGGAATGTTTGGAGTGGGGTATCAAACTTAAGGATCCTAGAAGGCATCATGTTGATGAGGTAGGTGGCAGTAAGAATCGCATCACCCCAAAAAGACTATGGGACATTATGGGAAAAAAGTAGTGTACGGGCTACTTCAAGAAGGTGGCGATTCTTATGTTCTGAGACTCCATTTTGTTGGGGTATATCAACACACGAGCGACAATCCTTTGTTTATGAAGGTATGAACCAAGGGTTGAATTAAAGTAGTCACGGGCATGCTCAGTCTTAAGTACCTGGATACGAGTAGAAAATTATGTCTGAATCATTTTGTTAAATTGTTGGAAAAGGACACAAGTTTCCGATTTGTCTTTCATTAAAAAGACCCATGAAATTCGAGTATGATCATCAACAAATAATAAAAACCATCTGGAAACGGTAACATTCTTAATCCTTGATGGTCCCTATATATCAATATGGACAAGAGAAAATGGGTGAGACGGTCTATAAGGAAGTGGCGTGTGGCTATGGTGAGTATGTTTAGCTAATTGACAGCATCACAAGTAAAAGATTTCACGCATTTATTACGAAATAAAGATGGAAAAAGTTTTGCAAGATACAAAAAACTCGGATGCCCTAAACGATAATGCAATAAAAATATATCATTGTTCGAATTTGAAGAAATACAAAAAACAATGAATTAAATGAGCTAGCACACGACGGTAACACGGATGATGAAGCATGGAGGAGGTAGAGGCCTGCACAAAGTTCAGCATTGCCAATAACCCATCCCGAAGCCAAGTCCTGAAAAGTACAAGAATCAGCCAACAATTTAGTAACACAATTAAGATCCAGATTGAGCCGACTAACTGATAGGAGATTACAATCAAGGTCAGAAACATATAAGACATATTGTAAAATCAAATTACTGGAAAGGTGCACAGTTTCCAACCCAAGAACTTGAATGCATGAACCATTGGCAATCCTAACCGAGCAAAGGAGAGGAGCAAGGCCAATAGGAAGTAATGAGACGCAGATTTCCTGTTATGTGCTCGGATGCACCAGAGTCTACAATCCAAGAACTGTATAAGAATTTTTGTGAGAGCAATCCAGTGGAAGTAATACCTTTATGGGCCGAGCTGCCAGCACCGATAGGTGGCGGGTTGGATGATGGAAGTGTTTTACCCATGAGTTGTTGAAGAATATCAAGATGCTCTTTTGTAAATGGATGGGCCTCTGATACAGGGCCATCGGGCTATGCAAGGTTTGCACGCCGTTGGCGATATGATATCCAATTAGCCGGTTTCCCATGAATTCCGTGTCAAGCATATGATTTGGTTTATTGCACTTTTCACACCAAGAACAACCATTCCGCATATTAGAGGATGAGTTAGATTCTGGCCAAAGGATCCAGTATGTTGTGGTGCACCATCTGCAGTGGATTGTGCATTGGAAAAGGATCTAGGCACGGCCAACGCTGAACCTTCAATTGATGGTGAACTAATGGAAGAACCAATCATTAATTTCCACCTTCTTACTTCATGATGGACAGCAGAGAAGATTTCCCGCAAACGTGGCAGTGGCTTGACAGCCAAAATACATGCGCGGACATCGTCAAGGGCGGTACCGAGACCCATTCTTTGTTTCAACGATTGAGCTGAAAATTACTTCTTCATCATGACACTTCCACTCATAAGATTCGAAGAGATCCAACTGTTGCCAATAGCGTGTAAGAGAGGAGAAAAATTGAGTCATGGTGGAATCACCTTGTTTCGAGGCTTGGATATTACTTTCAATCTCAAACAACTCCGCAATATTTTCCTTACTGGAGAATGTATCCCGGCTGCATCCCATACATCTTTTGCGGTGGAATACAACAAGAATTGCTCACCAATATCGGGTGTCATTGAAGTTATCAACCAAGATATCACCATATTGTTTTCAATGTTCCACGCCTTGAACGCAGCGTCAGTTTTCGATGAGCAGAGGCTTATTCCTGAAATAAAATCCTCCCTGCCCATCCCACGGATAAGCATCTGAACAGATTGGGACCATGGGAGATAATTCTGTCCGTTTAACCTATGATTGGTAATCGGGTGTGACATCCCCGAAATGGTTAATTGCTATTTGGCTTTAATTGTGTTTACATGATTAATTATGTGGTAATTGATTATGTGTTGGAATTTATTTACCTTATGGAATGCATGGTCATGTGGTAAGGGGTGACCCGGGATTGCATTTTAGGGTGCATGTGGTGCATGCTGGGTAAATATTATTGGAAGCATGATTTATTTGCATTGGTTAGCAATTAATTGGAAATCATGTGTTTAATTGATATTTGGTGCATTTTGAGTAAATGCTTTGAAAAATATCATGTTGGGGTGTTTTATACACCATGGGATTATTTTGGTATGCATTTGATTTAATAAACTCATTTTTTATACCCAACCCCACCCCATCCACTCTTACTCACTTTACCAAATCATTTCCAACACCCAAACCCTTCTCCTCTTCACATTTTCGTTTTTGAGGCCAAGGGTGAAGAGAAGTTCTTGCAAAACTTGGATTTGTGGAGTTTGTTGGGTGATTTGAGATCCCCAAGAGGTATGGGTACCTCATTATTAATTTTGTAAGGTTTTGTTTAAGTTTGGGTTGGTTTGAAGGGTTTTAAAATGGGTTTGTGTTGGGTGTTGTGATTTTGGTAGTGTTTTAGTTGGATGTTGTTTATTTGAGTTTGTTATGATGTTTATGGGTGGTTTTGAGTTGTTGGGTTTGATTAATGTTGGTGTATGTGGGTGTGTATGAGATGGGGTTGAAGATGGGTGAATAGTGCCCAAACCCCGCATGCCCGCAGCTCGGCGATCGATCGGCGTTTTTCTCGCGATCGATCGCGAGCAGCAGTGCTGAGGCAGAGGGCTTCAGCGATCGATCGCGAGATGCGCGCGATCGATCGGCGAGGCCGCGATCGATCGGCGCTAGCTCCGCGATCGATCGCGGATTGTTGAAATTTGTTGGCTGAGACAGTGTAGTCTCGCGATCGATCGGGGCTTGTTGGCGATCGATCGCGAGACACCAAAAAAGGGTGTTTTGGTTATTTTTGTGGGATTTTTGGTATTGGACTATTATTGGGTTCTAATATTGGTATTTGTGAATATGTAGAACCAACCCAGGTGGCAACGCAGCCAAGGAATTGAGGTCCAACCACATTCCACATTTTGGAAAGGTACGTAGTGGACGTACGGGCACCCAACGGTAACATGTATTTTATACTCATTGTTTATGCATTGTGGATGCGAGTATATATGTGGTATTGCATTGTGGATGCATATACATGTTGATTTATGCCATATGAGGTATTGCATTGTGGATGCATATACATGGTAATTTATGCATATTGATGTTAGATGCATATTATGATTATTGGATGCACATCCCATGAGTCGTGGTCATCCTTTGATGATTTTAATGCTTGCCGCTTTTTGTATTGGTTCCGCTAAATGTGAAGCGAGGGGTGGGAGCGCCGCATGTCACATTTGAGCGTGGTTGTCATATGGGGCGAGGAAAGGGTATTTGCCGCTCTCTGTGAAGCGAGGGGTGGGAGCGCCGCATGTCCATTGTAGCGAGGTTATCCTATGCCGCCCATATGAATATAAGCGAGGGGCATTAAAATACACTGTGATGGACAGACTAGGGAATGGTGACCAATATGTGGTACAGTTGAGATGGTATATGATGTCATGACATGTTTTGGCCATTAAAAATAATCTGTTGATTATACTCATGAGTTGTGGTACAGGGACAACCAAACGGGAAGCGTTTGAAATGCATGGAAAACAGGAAGTGTTTATATTGATTATGCATTTACGCTTTATCTTCATATTGTGTCGAATATGAATGATTATTATTGCTCATGTTTGGGGGTTGTCCTTGTAGGTACTTTCTTTGGCATGATAGCAAGCTTTGAACGGGTTGAGGTGGTGAGCTTGTGAAGCATTCTTTTGAGGATTAAAGGACAGGATTATCTTGGATAGTATCTACTCTAGGAGTAGTATAAAACTATAGATGAACATTCATTAATTGGAATGTAATTAATCCATTCTTTTTGGAAGTCCTTATGATTATTTTGGCATGTAATGCTTAAGCTCATAGACCCAACATGTTCTTTATGCTCTGATTGATTTACTTTAGCTCTATTATGCCTTGATTCCGCACTTAAGGATTATGGTCCTTACATTAGTGGTATCAGAGCAGTGGTTAGAGAACCCGGGAACGAGTGAAGGGTAGCCTTAGCATGTTTGGCTAGGTGCTTACATTTGAAGCATGTTTATGCATGTGGTGCATATTTTGTATATTTGGTTATACTAACATGCTTATATCACTCCTGTTATCTAACGACATGATATATATATTGCTTTGGATTGTTGTTAACATTTGTGTTACAGCATGGCTGCTAATGAGGAAGTCGGAGATGTTGGGAGTGTAAATGCGAGTATTGGACAGGCTAATCCTCTACCTCCACCGGCTGTAGGAATGGAACCAGTGGTCCAGTTATTGCTACCAGGTGAGATTAGCTTGACTCAGTTTCTGTCTTATCATCCGCCCCGGTTTGAGGGGACAGAGTCCGGAGAAGAGGCTGAAGAGTGGTTAGAAAGACTTGAGCAGATCTTTGTATCGGCTCCTTGTGCTGTGACGGCTTGGCTGAGGCTAGCGGAGTTTCAATTAGCCAAGAAACCTCTGATGTGGTGGAGGAGCACAGTGATGGAGATGAGGGCACTAGGTACTGTGATTGATTGGACGCTCTTCAGGACCAGGTTCTTGAACCGATACTTCTCCGCGGCAGCAAGACAGACAAAGGAGGATGAATTTACAAGTCTGAGGCAGGGGAACATGACAGTGGCAGACTATACCACACAGTACTCATCACTACTGAGGTATGTCCCCCATATTGCCTCTGATGGACGTGCCAAGATGAGAAATTTCATGAAAGGACTGCGACCGGAGCTCTATGACCGGGTTATCATCAATAACCCAACTTCTTTTGATGATGCTCTCACAAGAGCGGAGCTTGCTGAGCTAGGAGTGGGAGCTTATGCCATGCCACCACCGGTACCGCAACAGAGGCAGACTAATGACAGTTTGAGGCCTCGGGGTGAGCCATTTAAACCCCGTGGTGCCTCTTCATCTTCGCGGTATGGTGGAAAGAAACACTTTGGACAGAAGCAGGATAACAAGAAGGGTAATTGGTCGGCCAATCGAGGATCTTCACAAGGGGAGAGGCCGGGAGAGCCTAGGTGCAACAATTGTGGAGGGCCGCATTCTTCAAATAAGTGTCCTGCATGTTATAGCTGTGGCAAGATGGGCCACATTGCTCGGCATTGTCCCACCAGGGGAGACCAGTCAGAGTATCAGGGCAACAGGCCAAGGTTTGAGGACAGGACAGTGCAGCAGAGGCAGCAGTTTGGGCCTCGTCCATCGGGAGGTCAGACAGTGGGACCACCCCAGGGACAAGTATATGCACTGACCAGGGAGCAGGCTCAGGCAGCTCCAGAGGAGGTGATTGCCGGTACGTGTCATTTATTTACGTACCCTGCTTTTGTTTTGATAGATACAGGTGCCTCCCATTCCTTTGTGTCTGTGGGATTTGTGGAAAGACACCATATGCGCACGTCTTCTTTGCCCACGCCTCTATTGGTCTCGACACCCACTGGAAGAAACGTCGTTGCTGATCAGTTTTTGGCAGATAGCCTCATTTATTTTGAGGGCAACGAGTTGAGATCAGACTTGATTGTGCTGGGTATGTCAGACTTCGACTGCATCTTGGGTATTGATGTTCTGAATAGATATCAGGCAGTGGTAGATTGCCGGCAGAGGACAGTGAAGTTCAGACCTGAGTTGGGCAGTCAGTGGACTTTCTTTGGCAACGGATCTCGTGCGAAGATTCCGTTGATTTCAGCGATCAAGATGTCTCAGCTGTTGGAACGTGGGCACACGGGCTATCTTATTTATGCCGTGGACACGTCTGGAAAGAGTAAAGAACCGAGGGTTGAGGATGTACCAGTTGTGGCAGAATTTGCCGATGTATTTCCAGAAGAGATCCCAGGATTTCCACCGGCCAGGGAAGTTGAATTTGGGATCAAGTTGTTGCCAGGGACATCCGCTATCTCTCGTGCACCTTATAGGATGGCACCGGCTGAGTTGAGAGAGTTGAAGGAACAGTTGCAGGATCTTCTGGACAAGGGGTATATACGCCCGAGCGTGTCGCCATGGGGCGCACCAGTCCTCTTTGTGAAGAAGAAGGACGGTTCGATGCGGTTGTGCATCGATTACCGGCAGCTAAACAAGGCTACAGTGAAGAACAAGTATCCTCTCCCAAGGATAGACGACTTGTTTGATCAGTTGCAAGGTACCAGGGTGTATAGCAAGATTGATTTGAGATCCGGGTATCATCAGATTCGGGTCAGAGAGGAAGATGTGCAGAAGACAGCGTTCCGGACTCGATACGGGCATTATGAGTTCTTAGTGATGCCGTTCGGTGTGACGAATGCTCCAGCAGTCTTCATGAGTCTGATGAACAGAGTGTTTCAGCCGTATCTTGATCAGTTCGTCATCGTGTTTATTGACGACATTCTTATCTACTCCCGGAGTGAGGAAGATCATGTGAAACACTTGAGGACAGTGCTTCAGATTCTTAGAGAGCATCAGTTGTATGCTAAGCTCAGTAAGTGCGAGTTTTGGCTGAGCAGTGTAGTGTTTCTGGGGCATGTCATTTCGAGCAGTGGGATATCAGTGGACCCCAAGAAGATTGAGGCTGTGATGGAGTGGGCTGCCCCCACTTCTGTACCTGAGATCCGGAGTTTCCTTGGTTTGGCCGGGTATTATCGGCGCTTCGTCGAGGGCTTTTCGAAGATTGCCAAGCCGCTGACTCAGTTGACTCAGAAGGGTGTGCCTTTCTTTTGGTCAGAAGCTTGTGAGGAGAGCTTCCAGGAATTGAAGCACCGCTTGACGACGGCGCCAGTGTTAGTGATCCCGACGGAGAACTCCAGATTTGTTCTGTATACTGATGCATCACTGCAGGGCCTTGGATGTGTTCTGATGCAAGATAAGCATGTGGTAGCTTATGCATCGAGGCAGTTGAAGCCGCATGAGACCAGATATCCAGTTCATGACTTGGAATTGGCGGCTATCATCTTCGCCCTGAAGATCTGGAGGCACTACTTATATGGCACTTCATTCACCATATACACGGATCACAAGAGCCTCAAGTTTCTATTCACTCAGGCGGAGCTGAACATGAGACAGAGGAGATGGATGGACCTACTCAAGGACTATGATTGCGAGATTGAGTACCATCCGGGGAAGGCCAATTTGACAGCAGACGCTCTGAGCCGGAAAGTGAGGAGTTCTGCTGAGGACGTCATCCATTTGTCGGCTATGATGACCTCCTATTGTCATCTCGGCTATGATTTTGGTATAGATGCATCACCAGTGTATGTCTCTACCTTATTAGCTGAGCCAGATATTTATGAGAACATCAGGAGAGCTCAGAGATCAGATGCTGAGGTTCAGAGATGGTTGTCTATAGTGCATCTTGGTCAGCCGACGAAGTTCAGAGTGGCCGACGACGGATCTTTGAGATTGGGTAGCCGCTGGATAGTTCCAAGTACGCCGGAGTTGCGTAAGGGAATCTTGGAGCGAGCTCACAGTAGCAGACTTAGTATCCACCCAGGCGGGAAGAAAATGTACAGAGATCTGCGTGGTCAGTTTTGGTGGAAGAGAATGAAATCAGATGTCGTCGCTTTTGTGAAGAGGTGTTTGATCTGCCAGCAGGTTAAGGCAGAGAGACAGAGACCTGGCGGCGAGTTGAGAAGCTTGGAGATACCGAAGTGGAAGTGGGAGCACATTTCCATGGACTTCGTGACTCATTTGCCGAGGAGTGCTTCAGGCTTCGATGCTATTTGGGTGATTGTGGACAGATTGACCAAGGTAGCCCACTTTATACCCTATAGCATGACATTTACATTCTTGAGGATGGCGCAGTTGTATATTAGAGATGTGGTGAGATTGCATGGGATCCCCGTTTCCATTGTGTCAGATCGAGATCCGCGATTCACATCTCATTTCTGGGAAGGCCTTCAGTCAGCTTTGGGAACTGAGGTCAGATTGAGCACTGCTTATCATCCTCAGACGGATGGCCAGACTGAGCGCACTATTCAGACGCTCGAGGACATGTTGAGAGCTTGTGTATTGGAGTTCGATGCTTCTTGGCATGATTCAGTGCCTCTGGTAGAGTTTTCTTATAACAATAGCTACCAGGCAAGTATTCAGATGGCTCCGTTTGAAGCTCTTTATGGCAGACGGTGTAGATCACCCTTATGTTGGGAGGATTTGGACAGTAGATCAGTCGGAGGGCCTGAGTTGATCCGGGAAATGGAGGAGAAGATAAAGATTATAAGGCAGAAAATGAAAGCGGCCCAAGACAGACAGGCAGCTTATGCGAATAAACGGCGGAGACCGTTAGAATTTCAGTTGGGAGATAAGGTCTTTTTGAAGATCTCGCCTTTCAGAGGCGTTGTGCGGTTTGGGATGCGCGGGAAACTGTCTCCGAGGTACGTTGGACCGTACGAGATTTTGCAGCGCATTGGCACCTTAGCTTACCGACTGGCTTTGCCGCCTTCTTTATCTGGTATACATGATGTGTTTCATGTATCGATGCTGCGAAAGTATGAACCGGATCCGTCTCATGTGTTACAGCCTTCCGAAGTTCAGTTAGAATCAGATGTATCTTATGTGGAACGGCCTGTCAGAATTCTGGATCGAGCAGACCGTAGACTTCGGAACAAAGTGATACCGATGATCAAAGTTCAGTGGGATCGCAGGGGTGTTGAGGAGGCTACGTGGGAGACGGAGCAGCATATGGTGCAGCACTACCCGGAACTATTCTCTGGTATGAGTTCATGTTTAGTTTCTGTTGGGGTAAGTGCATGTGATTTCGAGGACGAAATCTTATAAGTAGGGGAGTATTGTGACATCCCCGAAATGGTTAATTGCTATTTGGCTTTAATTGTGTTTACATGATTAATTATGTGGTAATTGATTATGTGTTGGAATTTATTTACCTTATGGAATGCATGGTCATGTGGTAAGGGGTGACCCGGGATTGCATTTTAGGGTGCATGTGGTGCATGCTGGGTAAATATTATTGGAAGCATGATTTATTTGCATTGGTTAGCAATTAATTGGAAATCATGTGTTTAATTGATATTTGGTGCATTTTGAGTAAATGCTTTGAAAAATATCATGTTGGGGTGTTTTATACACCATGGGATTATTTTGGTATGCATTTGATTTAATAAACTCATTTTTTATACCCAACCCCACCCCATCCACTCTTACTCACTTTACCAAATCATTTCCAACACCCAAACCCTTCTCCTCTTCACATTTTCGTTTTTGAGGCCAAGGGTGAAGAGAAGTTCTTGCAAAACTTGGATTTGTGGAGTTTGTTGGGTGATTTGAGATCCCCAAGAGGTATGGGTACCTCATTATTAATTTTGTAAGGTTTTGTTTAAGTTTGGGTTGGTTTGAAGGGTTTTAAAATGGGTTTGTGTTGGGTGTTGTGATTTTGGTAGTGTTTTAGTTGGATGTTGTTTATTTGAGTTTGTTATGATGTTTATGGGTGGTTTTGAGTTGTTGGGTTTGATTAATGTTGGTGTATGTGGGTGTGTATGAGATGGGGTTGAAGATGGGTGAATAGTGCCCAAACCCCGCATGCCCGCAGCTCGGCGATCGATCGGCGTTTTTCTCGCGATCGATCGCGAGCAGCAGTGCTGAGGCAGAGGGCTTCAGCGATCGATCGCGAGATGCGCGCGATCGATCGGCGAGGCCGCGATCGATCGGCGCTAGCTCCGCGATCGATCGCGGATTGTTGAAATTTGTTGGCTGAGACAGTGTAGTCTCGCGATCGATCGGGGCTTGTTGGCGATCGATCGCGAGACACCAAAAAAGGGTGTTTTTGGTTATTTTTGTGGGATTTTTGGTATTGGACTATTATTGGGTTCTAATATTGGTATTTGTGAATATGTAGAACCAACCCAGGTGGCAACGCAGCCAAGGAATTGAGGTCCAACCACATTCCACATTTTGGAAAGGTACGTAGTGGACGTACGGGCACCCAACGGTAACATGTATTTTATACTCATTGTTTATGCATTGTGGATGCGAGTATATATGTGGTATTGCATTGTGGATGCATATACATGTTGATTTATGCCATATGAGGTATTGCATTGTGGATGCATATACATGGTAATTTATGCATATTGATGTTAGATGCATATTATGATTATTGGATGCACATCCCATGAGTCGTGGTCATCCTTTGATGATTTTAATGCTTGCCGCTTTTTGTATTGGTTCCGCTAAATGTGAAGCGAGGGGTGGGAGCGCCGCATGTCACATTTGAGCGTGGTTGTCATATGGGGCGAGGAAAGGGTATTTGCCGCTCTCTGTGAAGCGAGGGGTGGGAGCGCCGCATGTCCATTGTAGCGAGGTTATCCTATGCCGCCCATATGAATATAAGCGAGGGGCATTAAAATACACTGTGATGGACAGACTAGGGAATGGTGACCAATATGTGGTACAGTTGAGATGGTATATGATGTCATGACATGTTTTGGCCATTAAAAATAATCTGTTGATTATACTCATGAGTTGTGGTACAGGGACAACCAAACGGGAAGCGTTTGAAATGCATGGAAAACAGGAAGTGTTTATATTGATTATGCATTTACGCTTTATCTTCATATTGTGTCGAATATGAATGATTATTATTGCTCATGTTTGGGGGTTGTCCTTGTAGGTACTTTCTTTGGCATGATAGCAAGCTTTGAACGGGTTGAGGTGGTGAGCTTGTGAAGCATTCTTTTGAGGATTAAAGGACAGGATTATCTTGGATAGTATCTACTCTAGGAGTAGTATAAAACTATAGATGAACATTCATTAATTGGAATGTAATTAATCCATTCTTTTTGGAAGTCCTTATGATTATTTTGGCATGTAATGCTTAAGCTCATAGACCCAACATGTTCTTTATGCTCTGATTGATTTACTTTAGCTCTATTATGCCTTGATTCCGCACTTAAGGATTAGGGTCCTTACATCGGGACAGAAGATGATCGGAAAAGGTGGGTGGGTTTGGGGTAGTGGAATTATTTGTGGTATTGCTAGACAATGAGTCGTCGCCGGAGCCCGAAGCCGAGGCCATTCTGCCATCTTTCGTCATGAATTTAACGTCCTGGGACTGATAGAAGAATGTAGAGTTTGGGAGAACATTACTCTTTATTTCTGAATACTGAATTAGAGAAATAAAATGCAGTATAAATGAATCATAAACCTAATAGACTCATAAGATAAGATACTACTGAAAATATTTAAATACAATGATTTTATCTCTAATAACTGAATAGATGACAAGGTTATCTATATCTTTTATTCAACACATGATGCTCAATATTCTCAGTGTAGGCGTAGTATAGAACAAACCGTTGTCACATTTTTATCCTTGATTTCTCTGATAATTGTTGTGTCGTGTTTGATACCTATCAGACTTTACTGACGTTCCATCAAGAGACGACCAACGACAGTACCTATGTAAGGATGCCGACGGTAATGATTCAGCAGTGGCTCTTACAATTACTCTTTCTTACAGCAATGCACGGCTTTGGCTGCACTAATTTTCATGTTTTCTTCAGGGTGAATCCAGTAACAGGAAACGACACTCCGAGCCTGCTGTTTGAAATATGCATTACCTCATGTTCCATGTGCATGCGTTTATTAAATCGTTGAGTGATTGTGTATGGTCTTAAAGTTGTGATGGGCCTTCTTCTTTCGCAATGCATGGATTTTCAATTATTGACACGAATATTCCCATGAACTTCTTTGAGTTAAACGTTGGTTTTTCTGTATAGGAGTTCACACCGAATTAAAAGCAGATTCAAATATGTGATCAAGAAGACAGCACAAGTCATAAGAAGACCCGAATCTTTGTGAACAATGTGGAGTCGAATTTGTTGATTCTCGGATGTGGAGATGCCAAATGGGGTTCATCAAACTTGCATGCCAAAATAAGAGAGAAATATTCAGCCCATTTTCTAAAAAAATATTGAAAAAAAAGTGTTCAAACTAGAGGAGATCTTACTAATAATAACCCATTAATTTAATATCGGTTATCCTCGTCCTTTGACGACTGGACTTTACTTATAATTATTATTATTATTTTGTGAGGAAACTTTAATTTACTGAACAGTATAAGATGCTATGCAGGTTATCATTGTTGTAGATAAATATGGACTTGTTCAATTGTTTAATTAGATTAAGATATTTAACATGCGTAGGCCCCATCATTCGTTGTTAAATGAGTTAATTTTTTTATGATTATTTAAAATATTTAAATTAATGTGATTATGCAAAAGCAAAGCTTGCTTTTTACAGTTCTATATCTTTGTATAATTATTCATTTCAACTGTATGATTTTTAATATATGTGGGAAGCTAAGATGTGCTCTAGTCTTATTTAAATTTTCAAAAAAAAAAAATTAGTATTAATTTTTAAAATTAAGTTTTTTAGCACAATCCTATATGGCTACTTCGCTCGATCAGCGCCAAGTAATTTTGATTTTCCACTGCGTCTCTGTGAGGGAATCTCCAAGAAGTGATACTGTATTGTACGGGGATAGCATGTGTATGCATATACACAAACTCATAAATTCCCCTGGTTTCTTCACGCACACCATACACACACTTCTCTTCTTCGAACGCAGCAATGGAGCAGCAGGCTATTTCCACTTTCCCAAGATCTTCCATGAAAAACCCTTCATCCTTCCAAGAATTCGTGCATTTCAGAGAGTTGATTTGGCCTCCAAGATTCTACAGTTGCAGCTTCTGCCGAAGAGAATTCAGGTCTTCGCAAGCTCTAGGTGGACACATGAATGTTCACAGATGGGACAGAGCTAAACTCAAGCAACAATATTCTCCCACGTCCCCAACAGATCAAAGTTCCCACATCCAGAAAGATTCTGCAATGTTCTTTCGAGAAAATTTAACGGACCTGCAGATGTTTCCTTCTTTTGTTTCGGCTGATGATCAGGAAATCCAAAAACCATTGTTCAAGAATAGTAAGTTGGTATATGGGACAGCAGTAAGCTGTGAGAGGATCAAGAAAACTTGCCATAATTTGCCATTTTTGCAAAGGAAACTGTTCAAAAACTGTAAGAAGAATGGTTCCATTGAAGATGTGGATCTTGAGCTCAGATTATAATGATCAGATCCCCATGCTGTGAAGTAAAACTAATCCGGTTTTCTGAAGTCGAAAAATCGGTTTCTCTATGTCTTGTGTTCGGACAAGATTTTAGCATCTTTTACCTTGGAAATCAGTAGAATCAATACTATAGTTTTAACCTTTGATCTCAGTTACTTTTAAGTTAATTATCAGTAGTTTTTTTTACTTCAGATATCATAATACTCGTGTTTAATAGGCTTGTGTGCATGGAATAGTAAACGATTGGTGACTCAACAAGGAAATTATACTTTAATTAACAACTGACTCAAGGGATAACATTCTTCCATTATTATTATTTATCAAACATTTATGGGGTATATCAAGAAACTTGTTTAATTCCCATTTTTTCAGTTTTTAATTGGAAAATAAATTAAGATGCCCAGCTCTCCAATGCTTTAATTTATTTTTTTATTCAATATAAGCTATTAATTTTATTCAACGATATATTGTAAACAAATAATTTCTCTTGTACCTAGAAGCATAGTATGCAGTGACGAACTTATGTATTGAGTGGGGGTAGATGCACCATAAAAAAAATATATATCTTTTAAAAAAAATTATATTTTATCCCCCTAAAATTATATTTCTGACATTTGTTATTATTTTGTATCCTAAAACAAAAAGTTATAGATTGATGGTGGATCTTGTCGATAAAAGCTAGCTCTATATACATGGCATCTGGTAGGAAGGTTCTTGCAGAATTCGATCTTGGTATATCATATTTGCTAATTCTTTAAGTTGAGGTTTGATGGAGAATGACCATTGACTTATAATATAAATAATTAATACTTCTGAAAAAAAGCAGCCATTTATAGGCTAAATTGATGTAACGAATATATTCTATCCCTGGTGAATTTAGCTTTCATGCATTAAAGGCAAATTAATCAGCTGTCATGCAAATGATCTTACTTCTATATATCTGGTTTTACAAACATCAACACGCATATAAACATGTACATGTGTATTCATATATCTTGATCTTTATAAACACCAGATACATTTAATTATTTTCCGTTCTTTATATTAAGTGCATAAAAAATGACATCTGATGTGTTGTTATGGTGCAGTACTGGTAGCCTTATTTAGTCAGTGTAAGAAATCATTTAATTGAGTTTTTCATTAAAATGACTAAAAAATATAGGTTCTGACATTTTTCCGGTGAGAATTTTAGAAGGGATGATGCTGAAATTTGCGTTATTAGTATTATTCAGGTTTTGATTACACTAATTACAGTAAGCATTATGGCATACTGTTATATGTTTAATAAATCAAAACAATAAATGGAAGCGATGTATTTCAAGTTGTTTTAGCATTAGAAGAACAAATGATAATTCTTTTGAATTGTTTATCGACCACATTAATTTGAAGTGTGAATTTAATGTTGCAATTTACTTCCTATAGTACATATTTGTATAAAATGGAGCATTTAACTTATTGAGAGCTGACAATTTATTTTAATTAATTAAGTAATTTCCTGATAAAAATTAACCAAAACCAAAAAGGCCATTTACCCCAATCTTTTGTTTCTCTTCTTTTACACTAAAATCATGGGACAATAACCGAAATATTACAAATAAATAAAAAAATTCTCATTTACCGTAACCCGAAAATATTATAGTATTATATAATTAAAAAATATAGAAGCATGTTAATGGCCCCAAATTTTTTGTCCACTATCTGCTTAAACATGTACAGATAATTAATGCGAATATTTTTTTGATTAATTATAAATTTTATAATTGTATTGATAGTCTAATACTTAATTTTTTAATATTTTATTTAATTGAATATATATTATTGAATACTTTCAATATTTATCATTTAATAGTTTAGAATAATAATATTTGATGAAAATTTGAATATAAAACTTGATATTTTAAAAAGTTATTTATTACTTTAAATTAATATTACAACAATTACACCAACACGTATCCTACTGCATAGCTCCTCTTCATCGACGTGTTTGTTGCCTGGTACAGGTTTCTGACCAATCCATCTCATTCGGTATTCGGGAACTTATATTCCTTCCAGGCTGGGGAACAACTCGAAGAGTGTTATCATGGAATAACTGAAACTCAGCTTCATCCTAATAAGTTTCGACCAACTAGTTCTCAAATACACCAGCATAAGTAATCTGATAAATGTATGACTTGTAAAATGACTTAACAAATGCAGCTGCATTTTTGTTTATATGCCTTGCAAACAATTTGTGCATGTGAGCAAGGGATCCCAAACTCAGTCCACAATTTGTGCATGTGAGCAAGGGATCCCAAACTCAGTCCATTTGCCGCATGTGCATTCACATGATCTGGTCTTCATGGTATGCTTGTTTCCACCATGTCCATATCGTTGGCCAGTGGTCACATCGGCAGATTGTTGCCCTTGATTAATCAATGTGACAATATGTCGACCGGAGAGCTGCTCCCATTGTGTATACAATTTGGTAGCATAAGATGTCCACAACTGATTGTTGGAAATCAAATTCGAACCATTTTTCATTCGTGTATAGAAATACTTAGTAGTCCGATAAAAGGTAATTTCAACAAGGGATGTGAGAGAAAGTTTTCGGGCACCCTTAGTACCCCGTTGATGCATTCAGACACGTTGGTTGTCATAATTCCACAACGAAAACATCCATCATGAGAGAATGACCACTTCTCTTTATCAATTGCATTCAAATATTCAAATGCATCCACATTTATGCGCTTGATATCTTGAAGAGCGCTTAGAAACTTATATATTTGATGTTCACACCCTGCTCTCCAGCACATGTCCTTTAATTGGACGTTCTTCAAATGACTGTTGAAGTTTGAGCACACGTGTCTCAAGCAATATCAATGATATCCTTGAGGAGGGTTGAATACGGGTATTTCATTGCTTGAATAAGATAAGTGTGTCGATCAGAAATCAGGCACATACCATCAACTCCTCGTACAAAGTGTATGCTCAATCTCTCGAGAAACCATTTCCAAGATAAGATTTTTTCTTCATCAACTACTGCTAATGCAAGAGGAAAAACATGTTGATTTCCATCCATCGCTACTGCGGTCAATAATTTGTGTTTGTACTTCGCGTACAAATGAGTGACATCAACAATAATGACTTTTCAACAGTGGGAAAATCCATCTATGTATGGTTTGAATGCCCAAAACACATATTTGATGATCTTATATACTGGATTGCGTGTGTCTTTATGCTCCCATTCAACCATCATACCAGGATTAGTCTTCTGGAGAGCACCCATAAATTTAGGTAGTTTCCGTATGGAACTCTCCCACGTCCCATAAATGATTTCACGAGATCGCTTCAAGTTATGCCATGCTTTCGCGTACGATATTTGAAAGCCCAATTTTTCTTTCACTATTTCCTGGGCATACTTATTCTGGCATGAAGGATCGTGGCGCACCATTCCCACCAACATGGTTGCAATATAATTCTTACACGAGTTGCAATGATCAACAATCATCTCATTCATTATACATGTGTGTTATCCACCGTAACAAATTTAGATTTGCTTTCAACGATGCTCGTAGGTGCCATTGGCATCGAATAACTTCATTGTTGTGTTTGCACTCAACCTTCCACAGTTTCGGCGTACTCCTTCAACTCAGAAATTAATGAACTCTTATCCTCAAATAACATATCCACATCAAGAATTCCTTTATTCAAATAATAAAATTTTCCCTTATTCCCAATTGGAATATGATAAGAGTCGACACATATTTCAGAGTATATGGTCGAGAAATATGGAATACATGGGTGAACCATGTGTTCATTTGAGGTGTGGCTAGGTGCATTGACCGGAGCATTATCAACATATGGTGAGGAAGTAAACGCAACATGTGCCGATAGTGTTTCGAACATGGTCTCCACAACAATATCATCTTTATTATCCTCTAGAATTGGGTGTATAGCCTCACAAGGTTCTGAATCAGATGGTGCATTATGCCCATAATGGTCTGCTTGTGGCTCTTCAATTCTGTGATTATTATCTTTTGTAGGCACATCAACCCTAAACTCATTGTATGCATGACAAGAGGCATACTTTGTATTGTCTTGTGTCGAGGATGAAGGAACATTAAGGACATCAAGTTGGGATAAAAGTGATATATATGTGCCCCAATCCTGGCTCATCAACATATGCGGGGGAGATACAATTGCACGATGTATTTGCCCTTTCTCAATATAAATATCCAGTTGTTCAATTTTGCATCAGGACTCAAGAATATTTGCAGTGTATTGTCATCTGTGATCTCAACAACGGATTCTTTAATCCTTCCCAAATATTCACCCATTTAACATATTTTCAATGAAAATTCATCTCTGTCAATACCGGGACACTCAAATAAATTCGACACAAATTCAGAAAATGTTGTTGTACGCGGAATCATGGACAATTTGATAGGAAGACTGTCATATGTCACGAACCAAGAATCATGTGATAAATTACCTACAGCATACACAGACAATATTACATTCATCCTAGGTGCCATTACTTCACAAAAAATTACAAAATATAAAACAATTCAAATATATTTAAGTTTTTACGCTATCAACAAAATACCACAAATAATTCACATTTTTCACATACCAGTTGTCGCTGCCCCCTTTGTTGTTGTTGCCTATGTCGCCGCCGTCACCATCAATTATAATGGTGGTGGTGTGAAGTTTCGCTACCTTCCGCAGATTATGTGAAAAATATTGTGGTGAAATCCGTAAATTTAAAGAAGGGTTTTGACTGCTTTTATCTGTCAAAACCATTTTTCCTATTTTTAGAAGAAAAAAAATTAGTTCAAGTGACCGGTAGAATCGATCATACGACTTGTTCTACCGATCACTCCAATCATTAAGTAGAAAAATATATATATATAAACAATTTTGTGTAGATACCGTATTATGAAAAACGATTTCTTCATAATTTTTTTTTTAATTATATAATACTATAATAAAAAAAAGTAAGAAACCCGTGTTCTCTTCATAAATTAGAATTGTGAAGAAATCGTTTGTTAGAAAAATGGTTTACGGTAATTGTGTAAAATATTTTTGGGTTACGGTAAATGAGTTTTTTTTATATGATATTTCGGTTACTGTACCCTAAAATCATATGTGAAAAATGTGTATTTAATAGCAAGCTATTTCCTCAAGTGCCATCTATTTGATATAAAATTCAATAAGTTTGTAGTGTGACCGCCGGATCCCTTTCACCTCCGTTGGCAGAAATAAATCGCACGAGCATAAATTTATCAAATCCAATCCCTTTCAACTTGAATTATTCGAAAATATTGAGATAATCTACGATTTATTTCTTAATCTTTGCATATAAAAATGAATTTGGTTCCTCGTACATTCAAAGCAACCCTTAAAAATACAAATTTGGCGGTGACGATGGCACCAAATCTGTTGGAAGTTCAATCATCGAAAGTGTCCAAGTATGATGTGTTAATAATGCAGAACTGAATACATTTTATAAGCCTTTCTTATAACAATAAGCTCATAAAGATGATTTGAGAGCAACTACAGCTACTTGAGTTCGAACAGAAACAGAACAAGGGCCAAGTGCGGCAAATCCACTTTCATCGACAAAGACAGACAAAACAACACAATCTAAGATCCTAACATAACATTCCTTCTCATGAAATATTTAGCCAGGACGACAAGCTACTCAACAGACGTTTATTCAGACACGACCCTTTTATTGTTATATAGGTTTTACAGCCAACATCGACATTAGTTCAGCGTTTTAACAGTGGTGAGACTCCATCTGATTCAACTTGAAATTACCTTCACTATTCCTATGCACCTCAACTTTGAACTTCTCCTCTTTTCCTCCTCTGTTCACCTTGAGAAGCAAGTCGAACTTTGCAGATGCATCAACCACCTAGTACAGGACAGTTGGATTATCATCGTATTATCATGTGATTTCTGGACTTGAAAACAAGGAGATAATCCACAGACCTCGAGAATTACATATCTGTGCGGTGTGTGTGTGGCCATATGGAAATTGGAAATGATGAAACAACCGAACAATTGTCAGGCACAAATTTGGAGGGGAGATTATTTTTATAAATTTATTATGTTCCAAATACCTACAGCCATATTCACATAACAGGCTCATCAGACAGGAACATGCACATTGTGGGCAAAGCTACTCCTCTTTGTGAATAGCACATTCGAGTACAAAAATTATTCTCTAATGATGTATGGTGTTACATGTTGGATGTACATTAACTATATGTTTGACAGATATTCTGAATACATCATAAAGCCTTTCGACTTATGGCCATGAGGCGATAATGCAGTAGATAATGTATCAAAAGAGTTGCAAATGATATGAAACTCAATTAGGGACCAATAATAGTTATTGTTAATGCTCAACTCTATCATATATCTGGAGCATCGATCATTAAACTCGGTAAAAGGGTATGAATGAAAATAAATCACTCAATCAATCAGAAGACCACAAAACTGTGTATTTTTTAGTTACAGGCTAGCAACGCAACACACATCAGTACAATGGAACTTCTAGCACTCATGATGACTTTGCCAATCCACAAGGCAACTTATATATCACAAAGCTAAGAAAGTTACTGATAGCTATTCATGTAGATAGCATAAACCGACGAGGCAAGCAAAAGGCTCATCAATCTAATTGATGAATTCACAAAATATGCAAAATCTGGGATAATTTGAGCGGAATATCTAATATAAAAAGGTTTTCAATTTTGAGATTTCCTTGATAAAGAACAATAATACCTACACATATTTATCCGTTCCAAGCAATCAATATAAGAAATCTACCTCAGCGTTTGCATGGACAATTTCATTAAGTTCATAAGGGGACAATGAGTTAGATCTCTCCTGGATAGTTTTAAGAGCATGTTGTGCGGCATCTTGAACAACTGGATCATGCACAGGTACTGATCGCCATCCAGAGCCCTGCTCATCTGATATGCAACAAAATCATAGTAAACATTCTATCAGATTGTTAAGCCTAAAAAAACACTTCATGTCATTCCTTAACTCTCTTTTTCTTCTATTGCGCCAACCTATCCATGAAAAGTATCACAAGCACGTTCATAAACGAGGAATACAACTATATCCACACTATACCACTAATTTTTTTTTTTGATGACTCGGTATCCGGCCCGAATACCGACTAATCCGGGGGACCAATCCCACCGTCCACTAGCGGGGGCTCAATTGAAGCCGGGGCTTTACGCCACCGTATGGACTGGCCTACAAAAATTGATAGCACCATAGAGGTTTCGAACCTGAGACCTAGAGAGGAGCAAAGCTTATCATTAAACAACAGAACTACATTGGCAGCTATACCTTTCTTGACTCCAAGATCTGAGGACGTAAACGAAGGAACATCTTCAACATGGCTGAATTCTTGTAGCTCCTTGAAGTGCATCCATGGTTTTACCCAAACTTTTGCATCATAAAGCTTCTTCTTCCCAGCATCAATGATCTCAAGTGTAAGATGATGCATAGTACCCGAAACCACTTGTTCTTTCGCCTTCACTACCCTGGCCAACTCAAACGCTGAATTCTGTAAAGAAATTGAAATAGGTTAGTTGCGATATAAAAGAACCAGGAAGAACAGAGAAAAACTTAAAAGCAATAGATAACTAGCTTCGGATTCGACAAGTTACAAATCACCGAATCAATATGTATATCTCTACTGTAAGGCAATATCTCCAATTATCACCTCAGTAAATATTGCAGACAAACAGCCTAAAATTTCTTAGCATTAAAAATATGTAACTCAGAAAAAGGAAAAATTGATACAAAACCCCCCTGCCCACACAAACAAAAATAACACAAGCAGCGTCTTTAAATGGAAAAATTCTCCAAAAATTGATGCCATTTTTGTTGAAAATATAAATTTTGCTCCAAAATCGGCTCCAGAAAAGGTAATAAAGCATGAATCACTGAATCATGAAAAAGACCCTCACTATATAGAAGTTTAATCAAAGCAAACCCCACCGCCCCCGCCCCCGCCCCACCTTAGGACAAGAGAGAAACAAGAGGTTAACTACGTTTACATCCACACCTCTTTCTTATTATGCTCTTCAACTGCAAAACGGGCAAGGTTTTGGATCTCTGCGCTATTTTCAGAGTGGGAAGATTCGCGAACGCCTCCGAGTTTAGAAGCCATTTGAATCGGCTGGTTATATTCCTCGCTGCAAAACCCTAGCTTTTCTTCTGGTTGATCGAGAACAGCAATCGTTGATGAAGAAAGCCAAAGCAGCAGACTGCAATAATAAAAATAGAAATTCAACAAATAAATTGCTCTCATTTAGTTTCCTTAGCGGTGGAGTATATATGACAAATATATAGCAAGCGGTTGCCTAAGAACTCACTAAAGTTATTTTTTAAACCTGATAATGATGCTCTAGGTAAACAGGATATTAAAAAATATACCAAAATAATATGCTTTTATTTACGTATTTTTATTATTAAATAATTTAAAAAATAAGAATAAAATCTATTTGAATAAATATTTTAAAAAAATTGATTTATAAAATGTTATTCATCATATTAATAAGAAATTAAACTTATATAATCAATAGTGTTTTAGATACAATCTATTTCAGAAATAAAAATAACTAATAAATTTTTTGTTGTTAACTCAGGCACTTACCCTGTTCTTAGGGCCTATCTAGTATCTATCATATATTGATAATATTTTATTTTCAAATACGGTAATATATACCTCTAAAGACAGTGTCATGCTATTTATATTTTTTGGCATCTCATTTTAATAAATGCCAATGAAATATTCCTAATATATTGTAAAATGTATTATATAAAGATAATGCCCAAATATTTACATTTTTTGACATATACTCACTATTATTTGAACAGAAAACACAAATATATTTACTAATGGGTAGCCAACGTGGCATTTACAACCAGACACATAAATATTAGTAACAACATTAACTGACAATATAAAACCTGTAAACAAACATAACATCAACGCCTCCGGCTAGTGAAAATAGGACCCTTCAAATCATTAAACCCATAGTACAGACAATTAATGGAGCCGCCTTCTAATACATGTGAAGGTACAAAGAGGAATAAACGATGAGTATAAATCGATAAAGAGACAACAAACACGCAATTCCTTACATCCAAACTCATTTTACATACATGCCAGACTCTTTTTCGTCCTTTCTCGATCTTATCACATAATAAATAAATAGATATATAATAATGTATTGAAGATTAAGTTTATGACATTAAAAATATATAAAATTTAATTATTTAAATTCTACCAAAATAGACATTAAAAGAGTTGAAATAGTAGATATTAATGGGGGAGGTTGATTTATTAAAGTTGGGTGATGGTGTAAGTCTGTGAGGCGTACACGTGGGGGGTTGTCGCTTCGTGTCATTTTGCAACCTTGGCACTTGGCTTAATTTGTAAGCGAAAAAAATTCTCAAGCTTTTCAATTTCAAAGTACCATTGAATCATTAGAGATGTATGGGGTGGGTCCAAATCCGGATCCACATTAAACTCGCATCGTCAAGATGGGTCTGGATTCGCTTCAATCTGGTTTGAAAACGGGGCAGGGTCCTGAGATTTACCGAACCAGCCCCGACCGACATCGCTATACATTTTAAATTTTTTTAAAAAAATTTAAAATTGAATATATATTTCACTTCTTTGATTGAACAATATTTAATTTTATGTCAGAACTCATGTGTTCATGTTAAGATGTTGAATATTTTGAAAGGAATGAGAGCAAATTAATAAATATTTGGTAGCTTAAAGATAATTTTAGATGTGTAGTGAAAACACGATGAAACTCCTCCAATATCTGAATCTATTAATGATATAAAATACACGTGTGGAAATAAGAGATAAAACACGTACGTACGTGTGCATTAATAATAGATATAAAAATCTCCTTCTAGAGAATAAGAGGTTGGAGGAGAAGAGATGATATACTCTTCATCGATGTATAGAGCGATTGGATTTGCTTTTGTGGCACTCAGGATGTTGTACTTGCTAATAATCAAACCAATTTTGAATTCAACACACAACTTGAACAACAATTAACATGTGTTTGTGTTTAGTCAAATTTGATGGGTTTGATTATATAAGCAATGAGGTATTAACTTTTGTTTTCTTCCATAATCTCCACCTATAATTACCGATCTATTCTTCATTATAAAATCATCCCAAAAATACAAATCTTTCTTTTTTCTACAAATAAAAGAGTTGAGTTAAATGTGAGACTGAGTGTTAGAATTTAAGATTTTTATTCTTGTAATGAATATGATTATCGGAGAGAAAATGAGCATTAAAATCAGAGTATTCCGAGTGAAATACTTTGTATTTTTAATTCTTTTTTCTTCTTTATTATCAATAAAGAATTAATCTCTTTGAGGGTTCTTGAATGAATGTAGCCCAATATTATGGTGAACCACTATAAATTTTGGTGTTCATCTTATTCAATTATTGATTATGTACTTGTGATATCTGCTTATATATTGATTTTCCTGATACCCCAACAGTACTCTTTCCCCATCCTTGTAGAGATGGAAATTTTGTTTTCCCGTGAAAGATTATCCTTTCATGATTGAGGTTTGTATGGCTTAACTAAATCTCGCAAGCCGTATGTATTTCTTTTTAAAGGCTAAAAATTGGGTGGGAAGTGATAGCTCATGGTACGGTGTCCGTTTGAGATTTCGATTTGATAAATTGATATGGCATGTGTTATCTCAAAAAATTATTGAGTAGCATAAATTAAGTGAGACACAAAATTTTTACATGGAAACCCCTCAAATCGAAGAGAAAAACCACGGGACCTAGTCCAGTATAAATTCCACTATAATATCAAAGAGTTACGATATTTTTTATACAATAAAATGGTAAATAAGGTGAAGAGAAAATGGTGTAAAATGATGTTTGATGTAGTATTATTGATGAAGCTCTCTTTGAAACCATCGGTCATTCTCTTTA
The DNA here is from genome assembly GCA_907163345.1 of Haberlea rhodopensis. Taxonomy (NCBI): domain Eukaryota; kingdom Viridiplantae; phylum Streptophyta; class Magnoliopsida; order Lamiales; family Gesneriaceae; genus Haberlea; species Haberlea rhodopensis. Next base: position 8,020,875 of record CAJQUN010000013.1, read on the forward strand.
TATAATTGAAGGAATTGAAAGTTAACGTAATCATTTCATCTGACATGCATTTACCATGCTTTTGTCCATCATGACACTTTATTGAAACTTGAAATGTGAGTTGTCGTCCTGCATGCGTATACATGTGTCAATTCCATATCAAATTTCGTGCAATGTCTCTTCTCTTCCCGGGTGGGGTTTCTTATCTTCCCGGGTGATGTCTTTTATCTTCCCGGGTGGGTCTCTCCTCTTCCCGGATGGTGTCTCTTCTCTTACCGGGTGATGTTTTACATTAGGTATTTTATTTATATATCCAGATGTCTTACAAGTGCATTTCAGCCCAATTGGTATGCCTTAAAGGTATAACACTAGCATCCCCCCTAGTTGAGCTAGAGTGTAACTCGCTGTCTCGACTCCAGTATTAGACCAGAAGTATATGTGCGTCCTTCTTGGAATTTCTGAATGTCATACTTTGAGTGTCTAGTATAAAACCACAATGTAGCATGACTTCATATTGATTCACACTGAGATGAATTGAGCGTCAAGAACTGAACTGCTGATCGGGGAGACTAAGGCCGAGATAACCGAGTCTGAACTGATAGCTAGATTGACTGAGATAACCGATCATTAGCACAAGAATTAAAGTCATCCTGAGATTGTCCATATCGACAAAAAAATGAATCAATAGAAATCCCGAGCTAATAAGACTCTGAGCAAACAAAGCTCATTATATCCAATTATTTAAAGAAGACGTATTTGAATTCCCGAGTCAAGGAACATCTCGAGCTAATAAAATTCATTTGGACTCCATAATAAATATGTCAGGCACGTAAAGCTCGTCCAGACTCCAGTTATAAATATCGTGAGGTGATAGAGCTCATCAGAATTCCTGAAATAAGAAATATCCCAAGCAAAAGCCCGTACAAACTCGATAACAGATGTTCCAAGCTAAAAAGATATTGAGCAAATAAAGCTCATTATAACTGAGTCAATAAAAGATATCTGAACTCACATAGCTCTCACGAAGTTGATATTGTATGTCATCCCTCCCTCGCCTCATTATGTTTGTTAGACATTCCTCGCCTCATTCTGTATGTTAAGCACTCCCTCGCCTCATTCTGTTAGTCTCATGCTCTCAGACTCATCTCATCTCAGGGTCTCACGCTCTCAGGTTCTCATGCTCTCAGATTCGCATGCTCTCAGACTCTCAGATTCATCATCTCATGCTCTCAGATTCCTCTCATGCTCTTAGATTCCTCTTACGCTCTCATGCTCTCAGATTCCTCTCATGCTCTCAGATTCACATGCTCTCAGGATCTCAGATTCATCATCTCATGCTCTCAGATTCCTCTCATGCTCTCAGATTCATCATCTCATGCTCTCAGATTCCTCTCACGCTCTCATGCTCTCAGATTCCTCTCCTGCTATCAGATTCATCATCTAATGCTCTCAGATTCCTCTCATGCTCTCAGATTCATCATCTCATGCTCTCAGATTCCTCTCATGCTCTCATATTCGCATGCTCTCAGGCTCTCAGATTCATCATCTCATGCTCTCAGATTCCTCTCATGCTTTCAGATTCATTATCTCATGCTCTCAGATTCCTCTCACGCTCTCATGCTCTCAGATTCATCATCTCATGCTCTCGGATCCCTCTCACGCTCTCATGCTCTCAGATTCCTCTCATGCTCTCAGATTTGCATGCTCTTAGGCTCTCAGATTCATTATCTCATGCTCTCAGATTCCTCTCACGCTCTCATGCTCTCAGATTCATCAATCTCATGCTCTCAGATTCCTCTCATGCTCTCATTCTCTCAGATTCCTCCCATGCTCTCAGATCCATCATCTCATGCTCCAGATTCCTCTCACACTCTCATGCTCTCAGATTCCTCTCATGCTCTCAGATTCATCATCTCACGCTCTCAGATTCCTCTCATGCTCTCATTCTCTCTTGCTCTCAGATTCCTCTCATGCTCTCATGCTCTCATTCTCTCATTCTCTCATGCTCTTAGATTCCTCTCATGCTCATATGCTCTCATTCTTCATGCTCTCATATTCCTCTCATGCTCTCATTCTCTCATGCTCTCATTTGAAGGGAATGACAACAGTAAAATATTAAATTAATAAAATTTCATAATAGCAAACACATTTCACAAATGTACAACAATATATATATGATTTGGGCTACTCAATAGTTCTTGGCACAATATGTATTTGTTTGTCAATCACACGATAATTATAAAGTAACTAAGCATTAATCAATACTTATCTGTCGAATAATCCAATGGAGAGCTGCAGGTATTATGAATGAAATTTATTAACAAGTTTTTGTTAGTATGGAAATCAAGTTGATCCCCTTCCCAGATCTCCACGCTATAGCTCGTTTAACTCATCTCCCCCAGATTTCTCCTGCTTAGCATCCCCTCTTCATAGCCATGCCTTCATAGTCTCACGCCTTAGCTCAATTTTCTCACAGACGCCGCCAATGTTATCTCAAAAAATTACCGGGTAGCATAAATTAAATGAGACACAAGATTTTTAAGTGGAAACCCCTCAAATCGAAGGTATAAACCACGAGACCTAGTCCAGTATAAATTCCACTATAATATCAAAGGGTTACAATATTTTTTGTACAATAAAATGGTAAATAAAGTAAAGAGAAAATGGTGTAAAATGGTGTTTGATGTAGTATTATTGATGTAGCCCCCTTTGAAACCATCGTTCATTTGCTTTATATAATTGATGGAATTGAAAGGCAATGTAATCATTTCATCTGACATGTCTTTACCATGCTTTTGTCCATCATTACACTTTATTGGAACTTGAAATGTGAGGTGTCATCCTGCATGTGTGTACATGTGTCAATTCCATATCAAATTTTGTGCACTGTCTCTTTTCTTCCCGGGTGGGGTCTCTTCTCTTCCCGGGTGATGTCTCTTCTCTTCCTGGGTGGGTCTCTTCTCTTCGGGTGGTGTCTCTTCTCTTCCGGGTGATGTTTTATATTAGGTATTTTATTTATATATCCCGATGTCTTAAAGTGCATTTTAGCCCAATTGTTATGCCTTAATTTATTCAAGGTATAACATCATGTGTTATTAATGCCACTTTGTGGAGTTAAATGAACTTCAATACTCAAGCCTACAGTGATCAAAGCCATGGATTATGTGACTCAAGCTCACCTTGCTAACAGTCAAGACATCAACCACACTCAAGCCCATAAAGATTTCCTTCAGCATCGTTGTATGCGTGATTATAACAAATTAGATTCTCTGTTATAAAATGTTACAAAGTAGGACATGTGTCATTTCTTTATTAGTTGTGATTAGTATAAATATGTAGAAACAAATTATAATGAAAGTAATAAGATTATAATGAGCATCTGCTCCCATCGTCCCAAATATTCAATTCTCTAACTTGATACCAGAGCCATAAATGGCTGATGCCAACAGTGACACAGTCACCTCCAGAAATTAAGTTCCAAACAATCATAACCTCATTCTTGTTAACCCTGCAAACCAAATATGTTTTGTAAAACTAACCGATGATAGTTATCTACTATGGCACCTACAGATTTTAGCAGCATCTTCATCATAGAAAACCCACCAGTTCCACCCACGACAGTCTCTGGAGACGGAGGCGTGGATGTTCTTAGCTCAACCTACATCTCAAGGTGTAGACAGATTAACTCTTGTTCTCGTTCCTACTTGGGTCGATGACAGAGGGGGTGCATAGTCAAATGATCGGGTGTGATACCTCTACACAGCTATGGAAAAGGATTGCACAACTTTTTGTGTCCAGATCAAAGGCCAAAGCAATGCACTACAAACTTCATCTGCAAACTCTAAAGAAATGTAGCATGAGTATCAAAGATTACATTAGTAAATGAACACTACATTGATATTCTAGCTGCGTGTGGTCATCCTATTGGAATAATATCAAATTCTATATGCTCTAGGGGACGTAACTGTTCATACCACCTCAAGAACAGACACATTGAGCTTTTCGGAAGTTGCAGAATTACTTCTGGCACATGAGGGACGTCTCGAGTCCTATAATCTAAATGGAAACACAACTGATTCTCCCTCTATCACCACATAATTGTTACTCACCTACTACTCATTCAACATCCCCTACAACGATAAATTCTACCATGTCCCACTTAAACGTTCACCCGATGGTTACTCGATCTAAGGCTGGGATTTTTAAGCCTAAAGCTCTTATGACATGTTCATCTTTTGTTGAATCTTGCAGTTTTCAGGAAGCAAAGACATCCCCAGCATGGTGCTATGCAATGGCCAGTGAATAGCATGCACTCTTTCATAACCAAACATTGTCCTTGGTTGAGCTTCCATCGGACACTCCATTCATAGGTTGTAAATGGGTTTTTAAAGTCAAACACCACCTAGATGGATCTGTTGCTCGTCACAATATGGTTGTATCAGTTTTTTTTATGTCTTGGACACTGCTCTCTGTGGTTGATGTACTTACTGTTTCTGTTTTCCTACAATGGTTGGGGAAAAACATTCACTAACTTAGCTTTTTCTTGAGACACATATGGTTGTATCATTTGTAAGACATTGTCAATCTTCACGTGCTACCCAAAAGATGTGCATAATGGAGAATTATTTTGGCTATTGTGGATGAGACATTGGACCGGTACATTGTATTTAATTTGTGCTAGCAGTTAGTGATATTGACAATACCGGTGTTATAGCATATTGCTTTATATATAGGTATAGATGATATTTGAGTTTCGGGGTGTTCATAAATGCTATGTTTTTTTAGCAACTAATATAACTACTGGGGTTGGGGGGCGGAGACTCGAACACGAGATCTCCAGATCACAATTATCATCGGTGTCAGATGAGCTATAAGTCATCGGTCCGTGAATCCTATTTTGATAAGCTTGAGTTGTGTAAAACGCATGCATAAAATCTGAATTGAGAAAGCTTGATATCATGAGTAGAGGTAACAAACAACTCAATATGAAGGCTTGGGCTTGAAGAAATTTATGAGAGTTAGGATAAGAGCGCAAGCTAATCTAGCTCAATTTCAGATTAGGAGAATAATCGGCCAAAAATATCGAGTTAAGTTCCAAAGCTTGGTTGTTAGCTGGCTAACAGCACAAGCTCATTATCTCTATATAATGTTATACAAGAATAAAACCATTAACTTTAATTAATAAGTTTAAAGTATCAATATAATCATTTTTTAACAGGTAAGAACATTATCTTTAAGTGCGAGCAACTCGGAAAATCTCACACCTGACCCAATTTTCCCGAAAGGATATTACACCACTGAGTCAAGCCTCAAGTGTCCCAAATCACCATTTTAGTTCATTTTATTTATACCATTTGTTTTGCTAATTTGAAGCAAAATATATAATGTATATACGTAAACGTGCGTGTAAAGTTAGGTTTAATTAAAAATAAAAAATCATATTTAATTTTGTTTATCAAAATACTGGAATCAATTACTTTTTTAAAAGAAAACTATATTTTTAATAATTCATTTAACATATAATTTCGGGGTGTTTTGGAAGAAAGTAATATATTTTAACTTTTGGGTGTTTTGGTATTAAAAAAAATAATAGTGTTTTTACAATAAATTACTAAGTCGTACGGTTTTTTAGATATACAAGTTTTTTATATGGGATTCTGAGGTAATATTTTCATAAATAATTTAAGATTAAATTTTTTTGGAAGTTTGTATTAACTAGTACAATGATTATATGAAATGTGTAAAAATTCAGAAATAAAATTAACTTGTTAAAATTTCGCCAACTAATTAAAATATTTCAAGTACATCTGATTTTCTTTAATTAAATTTTTTATATAGAAATTTAAATAACGCTATTTTTTCCATTTTTATTAAATTTAATAGTTATTTGAGTTTTTTAAATAATGTCATGAATATTTCGATCATAAAACATTTGCAACTGAATTTTAACATAGCCGAAGGCCTAATGGCATTAAGAAAAATCGAGATCTTAGATTCGAGCATCATTTTCTTTGTGTTTTTTTGTAATTATGATAGTTGAAAAAAAAATTAAAATAACTTTTTTAATATATAATTTTTAAAGAAAAAGGGTTGAGCCAAACGCATAGGATCCAAGTCACGGAAGAACACGTGTCGACAAATATGAGGCGAACATACTTAAAGAAGATAACATGCCTGTCTTCATAATAGGATTCGCGTTGGCTTCTCATTGGTCAACGTATTCCACTATTATATTCTTAGACACGTGGTTCGTTAAGATGAGGAGAGAGATTTCGATGTACGGCGGAGATCTTCGTTTTCTCGTTCATTGTTTCTACGTCACACCAACTAATAACCTATGTAATGTCTGGTACATTTCACTTTGCTGCCCGGGACGGTAGCGGGCAAGCGGGCAGCTACCCGCTCAACAATTTGCTACAATATGGTGATGGTGTGTATAAAGTCCCGGATGTTTCTTTCAATTTTTGTCGATTTTTTATTTTTTTCACTATTTTGTGTTTCTTATTTTTTGAGGGAATTTTTGTGAAGAGATTGGATTAATCATGGCGAGTGTGTGCTGCGGAGTTAATATTGTTGAGGCGGAGACGGCTACGGCGGTTGAGCCGAGTTCGAAATCTGCTCGGAGAAGGAGGATGCTGGACATCCACCAGTTCAAGTTTGTGCCGACCGATGAGGCGGTGGCGCCACCGACGGAGGATGGTGAAAGAAGGAAGCGGCAGAAGATGGACTCGGTGGTTCCAGTCTCTTCGTTTGGGGAGAGCGTGAACGTGGTTCACAGCTGCGAGGTGAAGGAGGTGGAAAAGGGCATTAATAATGATGAAGAGCTTGAAGAAACAAAGTCGTTAGATCTGTCAGCGTCGACTTTGGAACCGAGAATCGAGCTTGGTGTGGTGGTTCCTGATTTCCCAAAATACGGGATGACTTCTGTTTGCGGAAGGAGAAGAGATATGGAAGATGCGGTGGCGGTACGCCCCAGTTTTTGTGATAAAAAACTTGATTTAAAGGGCGAGATTCATTTCTTTGGAGTTTACGACGGGCATGGGTGCTCACACGTAAGCTTCGAAACTTGCTTTAACGCACCTTGGAAAAATATATTTGCTCAAATGTTCGTTTTGACTTGGGTTTTTCAGGTGGCGACGAGGTGCAAGGATCGAATGCACGACATAGTTAAAGAAGAACTCGAAGGCGGCGGTGCAGTTTCGTGGGAGTACATGATGTTGGAAAGTTTCTCGAAGATGGACAAGGATGTTACCAAATGGTCCAGCGATGGCGGAACTGGGGACGAAGTCCCTGGCTCCTCCTGCCGGTGCGAGCTAAAGACTCCACAGAGCGAGGCTGTCGGGTCCACCGCCGTCGTGGCGATCGTGACGCCGGACAAGATTGTTGTTTCGAATTGTGGTGATTCTCGGGCTGTTCTTTTTCGAAACGGCGTGGCGATTCCCCTTTCCGTGGACCATAAGGTTGATTATTTTGCTGAAATTTAATATACTTTCCAAAAAATTGTAAAATTATGATTCGTGATCTTGGTTTGACGTGAATTTTCTTTGGATGCAGCCGGACCGACCGGATGAACTAAAACGGATTCACGATTCCGGAGGCCGTGTTATATACTGGGACGGGGCTCGAGTTCTCGGAGTCTTAGCAATGTCTCGTGCAATCGGTAATTTTAACTTTCTTCATTCAGCATCGATGAAACTGGATTTAATTTCATTTTTTTTTATCTCCATTACGTTTTCTAATTTGGATTTTCTTCAGGTGATAATTACTTGAAGCCGTACGTCATGTCGGAGCCGGAGGTTACTGTGACGGAGCGAACGGCGGAGGACGAGTGCTTGATATTAGCAAGCGACGGACTTTGGGATGTGGTTTCCAACGAGACAGCTTGTAGGGTGGCGCTTAAATGTTTACAGTCGTGCAAACTGCCATCTCCGCCTAGATCTCCGGGGAACGACATCACCGTCACGGCAGCGGGGGAGAGTTCCGACAAGGCTTGCTCCGATGCGTCAATTCTTTTGACCAAATTAGCCTTGGCTCGCCATAGCGCCGACAACGTCAGTGTTGTGGTGGTAGATTTGCGGAGAGGCCAATGAAAGGGCAAATTGGTCATTAACATATAAAATATATTATTTAGGTGATATTGCATATATTCTACGTGCCTTGAGGAGCAATTGCAAAAAAATATAATTGATTAATACGATTTGATTAGGTTGTGGTGATTTTTTAAAACTTTTTGTATTATTTTATTTCATAAAACGATACAGCTGTAATTGTGGTTGACAGTAGGATGCGCACGAAAGAAGTTTACCCGAGTTTCAATATACCTAATAAAAGTAACATATTTCTTATTAATAATAAAAATTAAAAAAATATTGAACAAATCAAATTCATTGAAATAAATTTAGAATAATTGTCTAACATGTAGGATAAAAATTTATTACATTTTTTGATCTTCTAATTTGAACAATAACGATTCAATAACGATTGAACCCATATAATATAGTTGCATGACGATATTCAGACATATTATAATACTGGTTGACAAATTTTTAACGTCGACACATTTGTATCATATATGAACATTATATGTCTTTTCAACATTCCCTTGCTTTGATGTTCACAAAGTGAGTATTGCCGCCACATCATGCTTGCTCCTTGGTGATTATAGAGGCGGTTAATTGTATTTGAGTAAACATCAAAACATCACGGTGAAAGGAATATGTTCAGCATGAGCATATTTTTCAAAGACGTAATATGGCATATCTTGATTATTTTGGACCTTTCGTTCCGCCTTCTTAAGTCGTTCAAGAAAATATAGTACACATCGATTCAAAAATCAATTATACAATTGCGGTGATTGGAAAGCGACGAGCATCCATCATAACTATCTTCTAATTTGTAATGGATATGGAAAAATACAACTACATTCCCATATGCATTTGACATAAAAATTCATATATTGACATAAAAATACATAATATATGATATACACGTTATTATTTAAACTAGAGGTAGTCTATAGTTAATTCATGTAATAGATTATATAATCAAATGAAACTTTGACATTTCACAGCTCTACCTGGTTGGCCCCGTTAGTCTATCGTGCAGTGGTTGGTTCTTACCAGGCGGTAGTTGCGCGGTAACCTTGCCAATAGTCATGATTATCTTTTGTTGGAAAGCTTGGGGTTTGGGAGACTCCTGCGCGTTTCTTTGTGTGCGAAGGGATTCCCGTACTTTTTTCTCCCTCTCTTACTTATATAGGTATATTGTAGTGTTGCTGGCTCGTCGCAATAGGCTTGTCTATGGATGGCGGTTGTAACCTGCCTTTCTGCCATTTGGAGCATCGGTGTTTTGTGTGCTTTCAGGGTTGTCTTCTTTTATTTATGTTGTTGGCGTCGTTTTGCTTATGGGTTTATTGCTATTTAGTTTTGTCCACATCTTAGTATTGATAGGCCACCAACTACTCTAGGGCTATACTGTTTGTTGTTCGTATCCGGTGGTTATTTTGTTCTATTTACTATCGGGCCAATGCTTGACTATATCTACTGAGTTATCATTTAGTGGTGTTCATTGGTCGAATGGTTTGAGGGGACATAATTTCGCTCTGATGATGGGTCAGGTTCTTGTGCTACTGTTGCGACCCACTTTATCATTACCCATTGTAGTATCTTTTCATCGGTGTCTCTTAGCTATTGTACAAGTTTGACATATGTCTTTTGTTGTTGTTTTTAGTTTGTTTACTCGTGTTTAATGGTTTTTGGTCGACTATGTTGTACTTGTTGTTAATCTAATATAATTTTTGTTGTGTTAAAAATAGATATTTATAATCTTATAATTCTAGATTTATTAAAGGGTGAAATAACTATACAGCCCCTCTAGTTTTAATAAATTGTTATTTTAGCCCCTCTAGTTTAAAAAAATAACATCTACCTCAATTTCTAGATTTTTAGGTTTGACTTTGTATAAAATACCTATAATACCCTTATATTTTTCAATTAAACTACCACTAAAAATATAATTAATTCAAAATGATATTTTTGTCCCTTTCTCAAACAATAATTATCATATCATGTATTTAACATCTTCACTTACCGCTGAAAAACCCCATTTTTTCCAAGTTTCCTACTTCCCGCTTAAAAAGTCATTCTCTTCCCCAAGCCCCCAGTTATTGCACTCTTCACCGCTGCTCTTGGCCTCATCTGATTTTCAAGTTCTTGTTTTGTTGTGTCATCTATTCTACCAACTCATTTTCCCTTATTAATTAAAAATCTTGGCTTTCCTCTGTCAATTTATTTGACTCAGTGTCTGATTTTCCTTATGTTTAATTGATCTAAGAGACAACAAATATGAAAAGTTTGTTATTTTTCGAAGCCTTGGTGTATCTTAATATGGCTAGATTCTCGAATGTTTTGAGGAATTTTTATGTGAATTCTTGGGGATTTTGTACCTGATTATCATGAATATGGATGAAGCAAAATTGCTATAAAAACCAGCTCTTTTCATTCTTCTTGCGTGCGATTAGGACTTCACTATTGATTATGCTGTAATTATGTGAATAATTTCCCTTTATTTTAAGACAGAATAATTAATTTCTGTTGGGCTTGAGTCCTATGGTTTGTTGTTACGATATTATTGTTCTAGAAGTTGTTAATCTGGTGGAGGCTGGTTTATTTGTTATATGAGATACTTCTCAAACTAGTTAGAATTCACGAGATGTGAATATGGTGGGAAATTTTGAGGTCGTCGCTTAGTGAAACACTGTTTTGGTATCAATATTCCTCACGAGATGTGGATATGGTGAGCTTGAATCCTTTAAGCTTTATTTGGAGTTCCAGATTTTATTTTATTTTAGGATTTATATTTTTCCTATTGTCTCCACTATTTGTTGTTCTTTAGAAACTATAAATCATAATTAGGTTTCATATATAACTTGATGGGAATTCATGCCAATTATTGTCACATCTACGTTATATCTTCGATCTTATTTTGTCAGGACAAAGCTCAAAAAGCTTTGAGCAAGGAGATGGACACAATAGAGGAAGGTTATACTGATCAGGAATATTATGATATATTGTTTGATCTAAGTCATGAACCTGCTGAAGGGTATATGCATGAAAGTGAAGATGAAGTATTGGGGTTTAAGAGGAGTAGAGTAGTGAGGAACATATATGAAAGAGATAATGAAGATGAAATTGAGAGAGCAATTGAAGATAGAGCAAATAACGAGATATTAAATGAAGAGAGTAAATGAACCTGATGCTGGTGCTGGAAGGAATGATGATACACCTGAATCTGTTGCAAGAATTGCCAAAAGGAAAAGAAGATAATCATCCGGACAGTGTTATCATAACCTGACCCCTCCAGATATGTTTTCTCAATATAGTTAAACTTATAACTTATTGAATTCATGGCTGAAAACAACCTTTAATTCTAATAGTTTACTGTTTACAATCTGTTTTTCTTTTTTAATAATTGTAGGGGTGTGTGCTTGGGGATGTGAATGTACATTAACATTTATTTTTTTCAGATGCACAATAGTTACGACTTATTTATTATATTGAGCACCCTATAGTTTTGATAAATTATAAAGACCCCCTCATATCCCGGGAGTAAAATCGTCCATATATTTGACATAAATTTAAATAAAAAAGTTGAGGACAAAATGAAATTATCACAACAACAAAAAAAACTTGATGACATCAGTAAATTTTAATTTTTGATCAAAGATTCGGGCTGAATAGATAGTTTATGTCAAAATATAGGAAGTTCATTCATTATTATTCAAACTAGATGTTAATAATTATAATAAATATATTCTACAGAGGAGAGGCAACTGTAATTATTTTTTTATTAAATACTAGTTGTGCATATCATAATCCTGGTAGAAAATTTTGCCGTCGGGGAAATAAATTCATACTTTATAAATAGAGTTAACTGTACGACATCTCAATCAAAAATTAGGTCTTTAAGTTAGGTTTTGTATTATTCTGTTTGTCGAACGAAGCAACTAACAAACTATTCTCTCCTAATTAATTAAATATATTATAGCCAGTCCGGAATAATTGGTGATATATTATTGCATGCATGACAAAGTTTTTTTTTTTTTTTGAAAACCCATTAAAATTATGATTTTAGTGTTAGGAAGGGTGTTTTGCAAGTCAAAAGTTGGTCTGTTGTGTTTTATACATTCATTCACATTAATAACTCAATTATATCTATAAATATATGATTTATGTCCCTTAAAACAATGATACAACTCTATAAACCAAGTCACACGTCTCGTCGTAGAAATGCTGACACCAAACAATACTGATGTTGGGCTTGTAGGTGTGGTCAGATTGTTTGGACTCGAGTGATCACAATATATATATTGATTTAGTTGTATATCGGTAATATCTTTTCGTGCACTTATATTTGATAATTGCATGTTATGTATGAATCTAGAACAATCGATTGTTCAGGGTTTAGATCTAATCATGTTATATTTTCGCTATGTTTGAATATGATGCCGAGGGCGAAACTCAATATTTAGAGGGTATAATTTATATTTAAAAATATCACTTAGAGGACCGTGTGATCAAGAAAATGACGTGCTAACGACTAATAGATCTTGTGAATATTATTACTCCATCTAACACAGTTGGCAAATGGCAAGGTGTAATTTAATTTTTAAAATTAGTACTAAGTAATCACTTTCATTTATTTTTTGTTGGTTAACCAGAATATTGGGATAATTTATAATTTGCGATGTCTCCAAGGTTATCGGGTCTTGTAAGAACTATTTTATATTCAATTTGTTGTTTAAAATAAATAAAATCAATCACAATTATATACTTTCATATCCTGATTACACTGGATTAACTTATATTTTAAATTTAATAATCTTTATATAAAATTTTGGTTTTTTTTTCAACCACCAAATACAATACCATAACTTGTATAAAGTTGTATTAAACTGCACGATTTAATGACTAATTTTATCAGGATGGATAAGAGATCATGTTCATTTTACGTAGACTTGAGTTTTAGTCGTGCTTTGCATAAAAAAATTGATTTAGCAACTTCCCATTCAAAAAAAAAAAATTAATTACTATTATTTATGTTTATTTGAAATTTACAAGTATATTTTTTCACCCCGTACATATGAATTTTATAAATAAATAAAACTTTCGCCAAACGTGTGAATCCACAAATCGTCACGTTTTTTATTATTTAATTAATTAATTAACTAGAAATTGTTTGAAATGGCTACGTGGTATTATTTTGAAATCATTATTATTGTGTGAAACACGTCAAATCATAATTATTATGATGTAAAAATATTTATAAGAAAACCTTTTTAAAAGTCAAACATTGCACTCAATCTCCATCATACACAGTATACCCAAAAAACAAAAAATAATTATATAAACCGAGTATTTATAAAGACCAAAATACATAAATATGTATGTATATATTTGTATGTGTATTGATATTATAAGACCAGATGTATAAAAATGGGATCGCCAAAAAATGGTAAGCTTTAATATATTCTATCGGGAAAGGGAGAGGGGAGGCTCCAAGGATGTGTAAAACCTATGGCATCAAAATTTATAAAAACAAAAGTGGAGTATACAGATGGGGGAGGAGAATGTTAGTTTGATGTTGCTCCTGAGATATTTTATTACAAAATATTATTATTATTGATGTGAATATTTCACATAAATTAAAAATCTATGATCGATAGATCTGAGATCTGAGGACAGTGCTAACTTAACATCAAATTTTCTTGAGGATTTGAATGAAATGTTTCATTAAATGCTCATTCAAAGAAATTTGAGACTATTAATTCGGTCCTCGTCAAACATTGGAACGGAGATTTTATGCCATCTTAATCAATTGTTCGATCGGCTCCAGAGGAAAAAGTCATGTTAATTAGTTTAAACCCAAATTGCTAAAACGACATGGATTTTAATTTTCAGCTAGTTTAATTTAGGAATGAGTCATTTTTATTTCATTCGGATCAGGTCGGAGCCGGCGGACGCAGAAAATCCGTAGGTGGCAAAAAATATAAAATAAAAAATGGGAGGCAAAAAAAATTAGGGGATCAAAATATAATTTTAGGTTGACAGAATATAATTTTAAAAAACAAACTACGTTTTTTGGTGGCAAAATTCAATTAAAAAAAGTATTTTTTAGGTAATAATTTTTTCCCCCAAAGTTCCACTTGCACTTTCCGATTGTAACTATTACATAATCTCTGTTTTTTTTTTGATGATGTTGGAGCCCGCAACCGCTACCATAAGAGTGCATATTGAGTAAATCATTTGACTGACGTAAAAGCTTACAAATCATGTCAGTCAGGTAAACCACATTAGACAAGTACGGTGCGACAGGCTCGAACTGAGAGAGGCGGAGATAAGAATTAAACTTGTGACCTTTTGACTCAAGCACACTGCAATTACACATCTCAGCTACCAAAAAGGGTCTCTCTGTTGGACATGTACAGTCTGCTGCATCCACACACTTTCCTCTTGAATTTACACAATGACACTGTTCAATTGGCATTGCTGAGGGCCTTTTGTAATGAAACATATATGATCAATGGAGACAACATGCCAATTTATTGCCAGTTCCACTACAACGGCTCGAAAGAAGCACGTGGCTCGTTATTATTATTTAAATAACATAATGAATTAATATTATAATTTCTCCCTAAATTAATATTGCTGTGAGGATACACATATATTTATTCATTTACATGCGTCGTATACACATACACATACACATGTTTATATTTCTTTTTTTATGATACAACAACTCAGTTTTTAATCTAAATAAATTGAGGTAGACAATGAAAAATAGAGATAATCAAGTCAGGTCAGACATGTGCACCAGTCTTCTCAAAGCGCTTCTATCGGTCAGAATGTCCTCATTAATCCCCTTAAACTCCAAGTCTTTGCGTATAACTTCGAGTCATGTCTTCTTTGGTAGTCCTCTCGATTTCGTGAAATTACGAAAATACATGGACTCCACTCGACTCACATATAGGGGTGTGCAATCGGTTAAAACCGAACCGATTGAACTGAATTTTAATCTTAAAACCGAACCGACCGAACCTAATTAAAATTGGTTATTTCGGTCGGTAACCGAATTAACTGATATTTTTTAAAATAAAAAATTAATTTAAAAAAATAGATAATTTGATTTTAAAAATTAAAAAAATTGGATATTTTGATTTTAAAATTTCAAAAAGTTAAATTTAAATAAAGAATGATAATAATATTTTTTTTAAAAAAAATGTACTTTTTTTTAAAAATATTATAAAATTAAACATTTTGGTTTATTCGGTTAACCGATATTTTTAAACTGAAAACCAAAATCGAACCGAATTAACCGATTTTTTCAAAAATCAAAACCGAATTTTCGAAATAACCGAACTGATTTTTCAAATTAATTCGGTTTGTTCGGTTTAACAGAACTTTTACTCACCCATACTCACATGTGCATTGTTGGGCCTACGTCGTACGTGACCAAACACACGTAAACGACTTTCTTGCATCTTCTATTCTATACAAGCTACACATACTTTGGCGGGAATATCTTCGTTCCGTATTTATCTCTTCTGGTCTTATCGCACATCTAACAAAGCATACACATATCTGCTACAAACATCTTTTGGATGTGATTGGGTGCCCAACATTTTGTCACATACAACATTGTTGCTCTAATGACGGTTCTATAAAAATTTCCCTTCAATTTCAGAGAGATATTACGACCGCCTAAAACTTCGGTGGCGTTTCTTCATTTCAACCAACCCGCCTGAATCATGTGGTTAACGTCACTGTCAATCTCTTCATTCTCTTGGATAACAGAACATAGATATCGAAACTTGGTGCTCATTGCTACCTCTTGACCATCAAGTGCTGCAACACGGGGATCCGAAAGGTACAATCACTAAACTTGCACCCCATATATTCCATTTTAGACCTACTTAATCTAAAATTGTTTGATTCTAATGTCTCTCTCCATAACTACAATTTGGCATTTATCCCTGCCTTGATCTCGTCGATTAACCCAACATCGTCAGCGAAAAGCATGGTCAAACGTTAATTCAGTTTGTATGTCTTTGTATCTCATCCATCATTATGGCGAACATGAAATGACTCCACGTAGACCCTTGGTGCAATCCAATAGCGATCGAGAACACACTTGTCACCCCACTGCACGTTCTCACATTATATGCTACTTCGTCGTACATGTCCTTGATTATATTGACATTCATGATGTGAACTCTTTTTTCATCAAATCCTACAATAATATCTCCATTGGGACTTTATCGTAGGCCTTATCCAAGTCTATAAAGATCATATGCAAATCTTTACTACTCTCATGATAGCGCTCGACAAGTTGACGGAGTAAATAGCGTAGTTGACCGTCCTGACATAAACCCGAATTGGTTCTCCGATAGTTGGTGCAACTGTGACGCCTACAACTTAATTACCTTGATTAAATTGAGTTAATTTGATAACTATGAGAAAATTATTAATGAGTGTCATTTGGCATCTGGACTCAGTTAGGAGAAAAATTGAGTGGTTGAAAATTATGATTGAGTCATAATTATTGAATTAATAAATGGTTGAGATGAATCATGTGAATTATGAAAATAATTATGAGTATGAATTGAGAAATAATTATTGGAGTTGAACGATAATTATGGAATTGTGTGATAAACAATTATTGGGTAAAATTTATAATTTGGATTAAATTTGAGCGGCTAAATTGCAAAATGATTATAATAAAATTGTCATTCTCTTCACACACTCACCTCCAACACACACCATTGCCCTACAAACCCTTTCTTCTCTCCCTTTACATTTTTCTTCCATTTTGGTGAAGAATCAAGACATGGATTCAAATAGATTCTTAATATTATCTCATGTAAGCTTGGGTAAACTAATTTGTGCATTAATCTTGATTTTAATTGCTTACAGAGATTAAAGGGTAGATAGTTGAATGTGATGTTTTTGGTGAAGATTTGGGGTTTTGTTTTGGGATTTGTTTTTATGGTAATGAAATGAAGATTGATGGTGTTTTAGTGTGTGTTTTTTAGGTATGGAAGGAAATGAGGTGTAGTATGTGTTGGATTGAGTTTGTGCATAAAAATCTCGAGTTTTGTTTGAAACAGGGCCTAGCGATTGATCGCTAGACTTGGAGCGAATGATCGTTCGAAGGAAAAAAAATTATGTGATGATTAATAGCGTCTGCAATCAATCGCGAGAAAGGGACGATCGATCGCGGAAGGCCGAAACTTGGCATGGAATTTTTGACATCTCGCGATCAATCGCGAGATAGCTAGCGATCGACCACTAGTCGATAAATTTTGAAAAATATTGTTAGGTTGTGGGATTTTGAAATATGGTATTTTATGGATGATTTTTATGGTGTTTATGATAATTTAAGGAAATATTGAACATTGAATTAAGGTGCTAAATGAATAACATTATAAATGAATATATGACTTGATTGAGTTAATCGATAACTCAAGTTAATAAAGGATAAAATGAGATAATTTGAGTAGTATACAGAGTATAATGGATCGCGACTGATTATATTAGAAGGCACGACGGATCTATAAGATTAATGATAATGTTGTTAAGGGTTATTGATGAGGTATTAATATTGAATTGCTATTCAATATAGATACTGTATTAGCCTCCGGTTGTCGAGGTTGTCTAAATCATGTTGTCGGCTTTTAAGATACGTAATGATGTACGGGCATGTATGCGTAATGTTAGTTGTGAACTATGATTCATAAATATATGGAAATTGGATATATGATAAATTAATGAATTGAGAGTCATGATCGAATTGTGGAAATTATTGTACATAATGAGTTGTGATAGAATGATTATAAGACATGATGGTGCATGATGAATTATTGTGATGCCGCTTTTGAGCGTTCAATGGATGGTGCCGCCGTTGTTGAGCATGCGATGAGTTATAGTGCCGCCACTGTTGAGTGTGCGATGGGTTATAGTGCGGCCGCTATTGATGATTTATTTATTATCGATTACGGAATTGATGATTATGAATATGAGTACAGTAAATCATTGCCGTGATGATTTAATTGATTTTTGAATTGATGATTATGGATATTGTGAGAACATGAACATCGTGGGAGATCTCATATGATTATGGTATATTCAATGAGTATTTCCTTAATTTACAGCATTATATTCTGTAAATTGTTAATTATATATTCGTTGATATTGTGATTATGTTATTAGTATGCTCACCCCATGATGGTCTGCTTCTATTAAAACATGTAAAATATGTACGACATTGGTTCTGGAAATGATTTCGAGCCATTGATTGAATATGCTCATAGGAGCGAGATACCAATATTAGTATGGAGTAATGTGATTCGTACAAGTAGATACACATTTATTTATTCAATGCTCGTCTATGAGCAACGTGATATCTGTATATGATTTATATAAATGTCTTGAGCTTTCTTTTTTATTCGGGCATTGCATACAATTTATTTGAGTGATTGAGATTATGTGTAGTACATTACGAAGTGTATACATAGGTGAATTGTATTTGTGTCGATAATTGGGTTTACGGGGGATTCTGTGGAAATTTTTATAGAAGTCATGCCATAATTACGAAGCACATAATGAGGATTCCCTAAAGCGAAAAATATATATATATAAATGACGATATAAATGCACTAATGACGAAATTATGAGTTGTGGTCTTACAGCAACTGCGAATGTCACACTTGTTCTTATAGATAGGGACGAGAGCACTATTTCTCCATTCATTTGGAATTTTGTTAATCATCCAAATATTGTTAAATATAGTTGTTAACCACTTTATCCCCATCGGTCCTAAACATCTCCGTACTTCAATATAGATTCCATCAGGACCAGCTGCTCTTTGTGCTTTCATTTTGTTCAAGGCTTCTTTAACCTCAGATTCATTAATTCTGCGAGTAAACTCACGGTTTAATTCATGATGATGTATGTTAAACTTTAGCTCTAGCATCTCGAACAGCTGTCTTCGTTTCTTTTGGCAAGCTTATACCTTTCGAAGGTTGCTCCATTGTTGTTCTTCTCTAGCTCTCTGTAAGCATCCATCTTGATTCGAATATCATTCTTCACGTCTTCATTTCACCATGATGCGTCCTTACCTGGCGAAGCATATCCTCTTGACTCACCAAGTAGCTCTTTAGGTGATATCTTAATACTACGAGCCATTTTGTTCCAGGTGGTATCATGATCATCTCTTGGTGTCCAATTAACTTCCTCGACTATCCTCTCTACAAAAGTTCCGGGGTTATCTTTTTCTAACCGCCACCACTTAATTCTAGGTTATAACTTGTGTTTAGTTCTAGCAACCTTATACTTAATCCTAACATCTAAAACTAAAAGTCGGTGTTGGGTAACTACACTCTATTCTGGAATTATCTTATAGTCCAACATTTAAGTCTATCTATTCTTCTAGTCAAAAATATATTTATTTGAGTTGCACTAAACCCACTTCTAAAGTTAATTAGATGAGATGACATCTTCTTATACCAGGTCTTCGCTAGGATTACGTCATATGACATGGCAAAATCCAAAAGTGAATTCCGTGGCGTTCTCTCCCCAAGGCCATAACCTCCATGGACACTCTCATACCCATCCCGATCAGACGTGCCATTGAAATCCCCCTGATGAAAATTTTCTCATTAAAGGGTATTCCTTGCACCCCGTCGTCTAGATCTCCCCAAAATTTTCGTTTAATAGCCTTATATAGACCTATTTGTTGTGGATATGATTAAGTCAAATGACATGGCAAAATGCAAAAGTGAATTTCTCGCGGCGTTCCTTTCCCCAAGGCCATAACCTCTATGGACACTCCCATCCCCATCCCGATCAGAACCTACACGTCCATTGAAACCCCCCGATGCAAATGTTCTCATTAAGGGGTATTTCTTGCACCACGACGTCTAGATCTTTCCAAAAAATTTCGTTTTATAGCCACATCTGGACCCATTTGTGGTGTATAGACACTAATAATATTAAAAATATCATTGCCTAAAACTGGCTTAACTAATATTATCATATATTCCTCCTCTTAACTTCAACTACATAATCGAGTAGTTTATTTTCTACGATTGCGCATATCCCATTATGGTTCTTATACTTACCTATACACCAAAGTTTAAAGCCCCAATGAGCTATAGTCCTGGCTTTTTCACCTACCCATTTGGTCTCCTGCACATATATAATACTAATTTTTTCTTCTACTCATAGTCTCTACTAACTCTACTAATCTACTGGTAAGGGAACCTACATTCCAAGAGGCTAAACAAATCCTATGATATTGGTTTCGAGCTAACTTCTTTACCCCCACTCGCTCGAGGTAACTGAACCCTTGTTCATTTGACACCACACACAGGCTTCGATGTGGCGCGTCACTTCTAGGCCACAACCTGCCAACCCTTGCTCACTTACTTCTACACCTGAGATCCGGTGCAGCGCGTCGCTGTGTAGGGAATGCCCCAAACTAAATTCATCTTATAGTTCATGTAATTAGATATGGTTATTTTATCTGGTTGACTGTTACATGCCTACTTCCACCCTTCTCCTTTAGCCTGGCTCGAGACAAACAATGATACAGATCACAAGTGATACATGTAACTGTTTTTATGATGAATTATATAAATATCTCCTCTAATTTTAATAATTTTTATTTTAATCCACCTAGTTTAAAAAACAACGTTTATTTCCATTGCTATGTTTTTAGTATTTGTTAGAAGGTGGATTCCAACATTTGGTGGCAATCATGTTAAATCATATGAGTGAATTTGTAATTTATGCCAAAATATAGATGGTTATTCATTTTGATTTAAACTAGATGTTAGGAACCGTCTTAAAACTATTACACGGAGGAGACAAATAGAATTCATTTTTTATTTTGATTTCCCAAGATACCAAAGTGATAGATCTAACACGTCCGCAAACATTATATTCGACGTAATCTAACAGAATATAACATGTTTTTACATGCATACCAGTAATACAATTTTTTTGTTTGGCTTGACATAAGATTTTATTTTCTCATCCATTGTGGCTGATTTTGGAACAATTTTTAGATAAAAAAGTTAATTTAATTCATACAATAACAAAAATTATCACTTAAAAAATGTAATGAACATATTTAATATTTGAAGAACAACTACTTAGTATACCAGTAGATTAATGAATATTTATTCAATTGAAATCCAAATTACAATAAAAAATAATCCAAATCATTAGTTACTTACCCGCATACCAATTTTTTCCGCGGTGCACCAGATGTTCAGAAACACCAAGATATATAATGGCAGATACAAGGAAAATTCAAGAGGAGTGGCAAAAAAAATTTAAAAATTGTTGTAAAAAAGAAATTAAAAAATTTAAAGGGACAAAATATAATTTTTTAGGGATAAAATATAATATTTGGGAGCTAAACTGTAATTCGTTTTATAAAGAAATTTTTTTTTTTATGTAAATTATTATTTTTCTAGCAAAGGGCACTAGCCCCTTTCCCTCTGTTTAGAACTTCCTCCTTTTTTGTACCCAATCATCCATCATTCTGCAAACTCACTGATACACACCGAGCACGCGCACAAATGGAAAACCCTTGTCCTTAACCAAACTCTCATTACTAGCAGCGGATCCTGCAATAACTTGTTAAGAAAAAGGTTAGTAATTTTGAATTTTTGTTGTACGAAGTTGACGCACTGTAGCTTTGATTCCAGGTTTTTTTTATACCTGTTTTGGTACAAAGATTTCATTTTTATCCCATTTTACAAGTCCTTTTACAGGGGACTCGAGAATTTTCGGGTTTTTACCCGCGATTGCGTGTTTCCGTTTCTATTGGCTACGAGATCGGAATTACGATATAATTTTTAATTTATGAGTATATGTAATGGGAGTTGATCGATTGTCCTCATACTGCCTGGCGAATCGAATTTTCGGTAAATATGGGGACGGTGTTTCCCCAACTCACTGTGTGCGTGCGGTTTTGGAGGTGTTCGGAAAAATTACACATTTTTTTTCCATTGCCGCCTCCCCTTTGGTCGGTATGTTTTTTTTTTTTTTTTCTGGCCTTTTATTAGCTGCTCAGGGGTGTATCTTTTGTTTGGGCATTATTTACGCGTTTACATCTACTAATGCCAATGCTCTTTAACTTTGATCATTTGAAACAATGAGAAACACAATTGACATCCATTCGTTCAATTTGAGTAGTTTAAGAGTTAGGTCGTTGTTTGGGAATTATGTTTTATTAGAGACTCAATTTGATCAGAAAACTTTTGGATTGCGCTTTCTGAATTTGTTCAACTTCTCTTTTGTGTTATTTTTCTTTTTGCTTTGTTATTATGATACTACATATCAGATATAGTTGATTACCATTATTCAACTCCTTTAGAAGTTAATAGATACATGTGTACCTTCAATGATAGTAATACACAGAAAAAATGACTTGCTTCGTCTACAAGATTTCTTTCCTTTTGTCAATATTGCTTATGAAAATGCATCATGTCCAGCCTAATTTGGACCGTCACGTGAATTGTTTTGCAATGACTGATTACAGGGTTCTATTTCTTTGTGGTTTTCTTTCCCTTCATTTTCTCCGTGTCTATCTTTTTAAGGAGAAGCTAGTATGTACAAGTACCTGTTTTACGCATGCCAGGACATTTGTTTTAGCCAGCTGTAATACCTTTTTTGATCTCTGACCCTGTAAAAAGCAATGTGTCAAAGACTTCTTCAGTCCAATTTCATTATACAATACTTCAATTAATATATCCATGATCATGCCCATTTCCACGAGTTAAGAACCAAAATCATTGAAATTTTTATTTCAAATAATCAAAGTTATCAGATCGTTACGCCTTTCGTGCGGGTCAGAATTACGCTTGTTTTTTTTTCTCCAAAATTTTCAACTGTTGAGCTACTTATAGTATTGCTATAGTCATTGGGGAATTTATTTATTTACGGATAATTATTTCTATGTTATTTACTGGAGCACCCATCACCAAGGAAGAAATCAACTTTTTGTCTTGGCTTCTCCTCCTACAACATTCTTGTGGTACATGGCTTTGAATGCAGGAGATTGTTCTTTTTTCCAAAGCCTGACATGTTTTATGACTCAAACAAGTTCTTAACTCAACAACAATAATAATCGAACTGGAAACTATATTATTAAGATTGATATGAAGGGAAGGCACAAGAGCTCCCAGATAAATGAATCTCTGTAACCCTAGCAAAGCTAGTAATGTTCCTTAACAAGAAAATATCTTATATGACAATAACTACCCTCCCCATCCCATTTTATTCTCTTCACGTGTGCATTTCCCTTTCCCCTCCTAGAATACACCTATTGAATCATGGACTTGTTATCATTAACAATTTGGCCTAAGAAATTTGGTTTTATAACATATTTTCAGCTTATATTGACACTCAGAATGAATGGCTATAGCATGTTGGAGCTTATCCTAAGGGATATTCTTCTTGCTATTAATCCCTCGAGAGAAGATTGGTCAGTGAGATTTCATATTCAACGAGCTTCGAGCTGTCGTTGAATCCATTGAAAGTCTAAGAGGTATTTGATATTTTATCCTTTGTTACTTCTAATTCATTCATGTTATGATAGTTATGAACATTTTTTTATGTTAAGAGTACATAATTTTGTGAAAATTTAATGATGAAAAAAAAAACACGAGACTGTTAGGTCTTCTAAGAATGGGAGATTGATATTTGTGAGAGGAAATTGCATTATGGCCCATGGCCTCCCACTATCATCTTCTTGTCATCTCCATCTATGGCAAGCAGTGCTTAAGGTGGTGCACTTAGTTATCATTCAAAAATTCAACTTCCATAACATTTTGTCAGAAGACTTCTTTTGAACTGTTGGTGTGACTATTATGTCTCACATATTATTGCTATTGCAGATTTGCAAGTGAAATCAAATTTTCATTGAGAAACATCCTTTATTCCTAAAATGCTTCTTATGAAGCCGACTTATTCTTGACCTAAACGAACTCTACTGGAATAACCATGAGTCACCATGCATTTGACCACTTATATTCCAATATACCGAAAAAGAAATTTTCACAGGTGATGTGATGCTATATATGTGAAAGTCAAGTCTCATTAGTGCCTATGCACCACAATTGGTCTAGATGAGGCTATTAAACTGAAATTTTGGGAAGGTCTAGACAACGTGGTGCAAAGAATACCCCTTAATGAGAAAATTTTCATCGGGGGATCTCATTGTGCACGTAGGTTCTGATCGGGATGGGTATGAGAGTGTCCATGGAGGTTATGGCCTTGGGAAAGGAACGCCACAGATAATTCACTTTTGGATTTTGCCATGTTATATGACTTAATCCTAGCGAATACCTAGTTTAAGAAGAGGTCCTCTTATATAGTTACCTTTAGAAGTGAGTCTAGTGCAACCCAAATAGATTTTTTTTTTTACTAGAAGGATAGATAGAGTTAAACGCTTGATGTAAATCGTGAGTTTACTCGCAGTTAGAGAATCTGAGGTTAAAGAAGCTTTGAACAAAATGAAAGCACGAAGAACTGTTGGTCCTGATGTAATCCCTATTGAAGTATGGAGATGCTAGGACCGACAAGGATAAAATGGTTGACAAATCTATTTAACAAGAAGGAGTAACACAATTCCAAATTAATGGAGAAAGACTACTTTCATCCCTATCTATAAGAATAAAGGTGACATTCAGAGTTGCACCAACTATTGTAGTATAAAACTCATGTGACACACAATATGAAGCTTTGAGAGATGATAATTCAATGTCGGTTAAGGAGGAAGATTAAGATCTTGGAGAACCAATTCGGGTTCATGCCATGACGGTCAACTGCGGAATCTATCCATTTACTTCGTCAACTTGTCGAGCACTATCGTGAGATGAGTATATATTTGCGTATGGTCTTTACAGATTTGGAGAAGGCCTACGATAAAGTCCCAAGGGAAATATTATGGTGAACTTTGATGAAGAAAAGAATTCTCATCAAGTATGTCAATATAAACAAGGATATGCACGACAAAGTAACATCCAATGTGAGAACGTACAATGGGTGGCAAGTGAGTTCTCGATCACTGGATTGCACCAAGGGTCTGCGTTGAGTCATTTCCTGTTCAACCTAGTGATGGATGAGATAACAAAAGACATACAAACTGAATTACCTTGGACCATGTTTTTCGTTGACGATATTGTGTTAATCGGTGAGACCAGGGCATGGGTAAATGCCAAATTGGAGTTATGGAGAGAGACATTGGAATCAAATGGTTTTAGATTAAGTTGGTCTAAAACGGAATATATGGAGTGCAATTTAGTGGTCGTACCTTTCGGGATCCCGGTGTTGTAACACTCTATGGTCAAGACTCAAGAGGTATCGATGAACAACAAGATTTGATATCTAAGTTCTATTATCCAAAAGGATGGAGAGATTGACAGTGACGTTAACCACATGATTCAGGGGGGTTGGTTGAAATGGAGAAACGCCACCGGATATGCGATAGTAATATCCCGCTGTAATTGAAGAGAAAGTTTATAGAACCGCCATTAGACCTGCAATGTTGTATGAGACGGAATGATGTTCACCCAAGAAAAATCACAGCCAAAAAATGTGTGTGACAGAGATGTGTATGCTTCGTTGGATGTGCGGTAAGACCAGAAGAGATAAAATAAGGAACGAAGATATTCGAGTTGAAGTAGGTGTAGCTTGTATAGAAGAGAAGATACAAGAAAGTCGCTTACGTTAGTTTGGTCACGTACGACATAGGCTCAGCAATGCACCTGTGCGTCGAGTAGAGTCCATGGATTTCGGCCATTTCACGAGAGCGAGAAAACTATCGAAGAAGACATGGCTCGAAGTTATACGCAAAGAGTTCAAGGGGAGTAAAGAGGATATTCTGACCAATAGAAGCGTTTGGAGAATACTGACGCACGTGGCCGACCCGACTTGATTCTCTCTATGCTCAAGTAGCCTATCCCAATTCATTGGGAGTAAAGGCTTAGTCGTCGTCGTCGTTGTATCATTCTAAAAAAACCACATAAAATTTGGTTTTCAAAATATTTCAAAGTTCATTTGAAAATCTCTAATATCGTCTTAGAAAGATTAATGTGATGGTAGATGTCTAATTCAAGATACTTTATTTATATTTAATTTAGGAGATTAAGACAATATGTCTCACTAACTTTTTGTTTTTCTTCCAAATTTCTAAATATAGAAATGTTGGTTTGAATTGGCACCATTGTTGCACAAGCTAAAAATGTCACTGGGAACATTGTGGGATAGAAACCAAAAGATTATCCTGAACAATGCTGATCTGTTACAAGTGATAGCTTATTTCCGGTGTTTAGCATCATAACTTTTCTACCTTAAAATTTCTCATTCAGGACATTGTAATATCAATTATTTATTATAATAAATTAGTTTTGTCGCTTTTTTTATTATGTACTTCATGAAGAATAATTTCTATATGGCTGATTTTTTCTTTTCTGCCGTGTCACCATTTGTTGTAATATTGAGGAAACAGGTGCTACTGTGGAACCATTTGGATCTTTTGCATCTAATTTGTTTACTAGATGGGGAGATTTGGATATATCCATAGAGTTACAAAATGGTTTACATATCGCATCTCTCGGGAAAAAGCACAAGCAAAATTTACTGAGTGATGTACAGAAAGCATTGAGAAAGAATGGTAAACCACTACTGATAAATGCTAACATTCAGCCTCCTTAAAGTCTATTGACTTTTTTTATTATATTTTTGCATTCTCAGTGTACGGATCAGTTAAGTAATAATTTTGATGTGTTTCTTAGTTCTGTAATTGTTTTTCCAGCTGTTCGATTTACTTGTTTGTTTCTTTCATCTTTGCTACTACGTACATGAGGCAGTTGGTCTAGCCAAAAATGAAAGGCCGAATTTTCTTCTTTGTGTTGTAATTAATTTTTTTCATGACCTGGAAATTAAAATAAGACGATGTTACTTTGTTTATGATACAGAATTTAGACTTGGGTTATGCACCATGGAACTAAAGAATGCTTGTGCTGCAACTGTCTCTCCATGTTATTAATTCAGCGGCATTTTAAATATATTCCTTAAAATATATAAGAGCTAGAAATAGGTTTCTATTGTGAGACCCAAAGCCACTTAACCCCAACATATAGTTTTGCCTGATAAGTAGAAATTCCCAGAGCTATGAGGTGCTATCAGTTTTTACTCACCGTGAATGTAAAATGATGTCAAGATAGCAGTAACCGCATACGTTATCTATAATCCATCAATTTGATTTCTTTTCAGATGGATGGCGTAGGATTCTGTTCATTTCCAACGCAAGAGTACCCATTCTAAAGCTATTGAGTGTCAATGGCATCTCATGCGACATCTCAATTAGCAATTTATGTGGTCAAATGAAGTCCAAACTGTTGTTTTGGATCAATGAGATTGATGGACGCTTTCGTGATTTGGTTTTACTGGCAAGTTTTTCTGACATTGTGATGAATGTGCCCATACTCGTGTATAGCATTTAAACTAGTTTTTTGCAGGTTAAGGAATGGGCCAAATCTCACAATATCAATGACTCAAAATCTGGAACTTTGAATTCGTACGCTCTCAGTCTGCTTGTGGTTTATCATCTGCAGGTAGTTTTCTCAACGTTCTCTTTCATCAGAAATTAAAACAAAGGAAAAAAACATGAAACCACTGATTCAAATTATAAAATGAATGACTTAGAAAAGATGCAATTAAGTGAAACCAAAAACCCCAGAAAACTTGAATAACTTGAAAGGCTGGTTTTTAAATGAAACTTATTGGGTGGTAGTATACTCACTCAAATCCTAAGCGCAAGTCATACGCCTTCAAAAGTTCACATGCAAGTATATTCCACAAAGATGTGCTATTTTGATTTTCTTTTTAATGATTACATTATGTAAGGGCCTTGCCCCCACTATTCATGTAAAAGACTTGTATATATTTGGAAGATGTTTAATTACAAAATTTACGGTCTATAATTATTGTTTTTTTTATCTGGATCATACTTCTATAGTTCTATTATCTTGCAGACTTTGGAACCTGCAATATTACCTCCTCTTAGAGAAATATATCCAGGAAATATTATCGATGACCTTACAGGTACTTAATGAGCTTCTGTTATCAATTTTTTTTCCTTCAGAATCATGTGTAAACTCGTACTTCCTAAGTAATATCACCATACATGCAGTTGGGTAGTGCAAGTCCGTTTTCTTCATTTAATCACTTGAAAACAGTTTTATATTTTGTACTTGATTGAGGAGAACGATCATATTCTTGATCAGGTGTGCTAAAATGTTATTTCCTTAAAGAATTCGAGGCAATTTGTTTCTCTTGTCTACTCTGAGAATCTGCTTTATCTAATAGAGAGTAGGGAAAATTAATTATATTTTTGAAAGCTTTTCAAGATTGTAGCTGTAGACGTTAGCTTAATAAAAAGTGATGCCAGAGTAATAATTATTAATCAAAGCTGTTGCTGCATGCTCAATTTGAGTTAATTAGTCTGGTAATTTTACTGGTTGATCTGATATTATCTTGATTCATGCTTTTCATATGTCTTCTAAAGGAGTGAGGGCTGTTGCTGAAAAACACATTGAAGATGTTTGTGCTGTAAACATAAACTTACTTAAGTCCGACAGATCGAGATTGATCAATCGAAGTTCTTTGGCTGAACTCTTCATTTCTTTCCTTGCTAAGGTTATTTTTTATACTCAAAATTTAGAGCAACATTGTTACTCCTATATAATACTTCAGATTCAAGTTTCAGAAAATTTCAAAATAGGAACGAAGTCGCTTGCAGAGAACATAATAGAGCACAACAGCTCTTCCATTGAGATTAACTTAGATTTTACCTCATTTCACTTTCAGTTTGCTGACATTTGCTCAAGGGCTTCTGAGCAAGGTATTAACCCGTTTTCTGGACAACGGGAGGATATTGACAGCAACATGAGATGGTTACCCAAAACCTATGCACTTTTTGTAATCTCTCCCCCTCTCTCTTGGCTCGCCTTTGTTCAGTGTTTTTTGGGTCACTCGTAGAATTTTTCATGTTTTGATCCTCTTACCCACCATCCTGATTGTTCTTGCTAATGATGGATAGGTTGAAGACCCCTTTGAGCAGCCAGCAAATGTAGCTAGGACAGTTGGCAGCAACCAATTGAGAATGATTGTTGAAGCAATCCAGGCAACTCAAGACATTATTATCTCACCTCAACAAGAAAATCGAACTTCCGTTATTTCGGTTCTGGTCAATTCGCATATATTACGTTTAGTAGCTGGAAAACCCTTTGCAAATTCAGTAAGCATGCAATCTGTGGCTAGAAGACCTGCTACAGATCACAGCAGAAATGGCCTTGGTACTCATTCACAAGCTCAGAGAAAACAAATGCCGTCACGGGTAGGACAGCGGTTTCAGAAGATGAGGAATGATATACAACAAAACGGGGCAAGTAATGGGCCTGCCCAGACATCTGCAATTCAAAGGCAGCAAAATTGGAGGCCAAGATCCCAGATTATAATTGGCCAAATTCATTTTGATGACTAGGAAGTTCAACATTTTGCAGGTGGCTTGCGGAAAACCAATACTCCCATGTTAAAAGCAAAAAGGCAGATTACCTCGTGTGTTCGTGAAAAATATGTATTTGGAATCCAAAAGTAGCTCCAATGTAATGAAAATGTGTCTACTCTCAATATCAAAATTTTATTAAAGAGTAGGTCTTTGTGGAATATACTTGCATTTTGGTATTAAACTTCAGATCACATTTAATAAAAAGATGATTTACTGGGCGTGGTTAGAATCCGAACACGGTAGCTTTATTGACCCTTTTGACATTTACATGGGGGGTCATTTTTGTTCTAATGACTTGGGGTGTGCTTGGTTGGTGCGATGGTGTTAATCAAGTGATTGATTGTTCAAGTAATAGAAATTGGGATAGGATGGTTAAATTGAGTGCGTTATAATTAGTTAATTGTTTGTATATATGAATGAATTGTGAGTATATTCGAGTATATCTGTAAAAATACAATGTACTCCAACTTTTACCATCTTTGGTTCAAGAGAAACGTTCTCTACAATCTGTTCTTAGTTATTGGCCTGAATAGAGAGGCCACGAAACTATTTTCTTCTTTTGACTGTAATGTTTCCAGGACAGAGGCAGTCTTCTTCTGAGTGATTGTAGTCACAAACGCAGGCTTGTCACTTCCACTAAGGATGTTGCTATGACTGAACGACAGCGCCGAAATATTACAGGGAAGAACACTTCTTTTTAGAAACTTTTCGTAGAAATTTGAGAAGTTGGAGTTAAATGTTTGTGGATATCTGGTGCAAGAAACGGTTATTTCGCGTCCCGAATGGCCATTGCGGAACATTTTCCCAATTTTTTTGATAATAGTAATTTGTCCAAATTATCTAATTATTTTTATTTTTAATTTAAAAAAAATCTATCAATGAAGTTGGAACAACATGCGACGTCCTTCGAGTCCGTGTCCGTGAACTATGGATGCAACATAGTACCTGTATCGAACTCATTACGCATAATGTCCTCCCAACATCTATTATTTCAATCAAGAAAGAATCAAAATCTCTGACAAAACCAACTCCATATCATTTGGACCAATAAATATTGTTGCTAAAGAAAAATTTAAAAAATGGTTCAGAATCAATTACATGGATTAACTGGCAGTTAATCTTCGAATTCAAGTTTCTTTCTCTATATTTGACCATTTGATGTTATTTTTATTTCCTTGCTTAGATGACTACGAAATCATAAGGCATGTAACTGGCCAAAAAGAAAACTATCAAGTGTTGAGTTGAGAAGAAGGGACTCATCACGGTATGCTGTAAATATATTATTGACAAGTCTTTTTACAATGGAGCATGGATTCTTACATGTGCATTGTTTGGTTCAAGGAAGAAATTAAGGGTAATGGGCTGCTTAGGTTAGGGATGGCAATGAGGCAGGAAGGGAATACCCAACTCATTTAAATTTTGAAAAACATGCACCCGACCTGTTTAAATCTAAATCCATACCCGCCCCTCCCTGTACCCGAAATTAACGAGTGAGACCCGTTAGACTTGTCATAGCCGTCAAATAATTGCAAAACTTTTGACATCTCTAATTTTTACTAGTAAATTTATACCAAAATTTATGTATCTATCGGTTAATCTTTACCTAACACTTAAACACGAGGATAAGCTAGTAGTAGGGAAGGTAGACCATCACCTATTTGTGACAACTAACTTTCTCGTAGAGTCTCCCATAAAAGGCCACGTGAATGGGAACCCAACTTCACATCACTCTTCTTCGCCAACGGAGAATGAAAATGGGCAAGCATTAAAGAAAATATAAGTGGGTTTCAAATGCCTTTACACTATCCAAAATACACTAAAAATGATTACCAAGAAATGCCAGAATGGATGTTGGACAGGCTGTTGGCTGAGTATGGCTTGCCTGCAATTGGTAACGTAGCACACAAGCGCGATTTCGCAATGGGGGCATTTCTTTGGCCTACTAACAACAAATCTTCCCAACATTACTCCAAAAAAAGTGGTCTAGAGCCAGTCGATGTTCTAAAGAAAAAGTACGACTAAGTTTGTTGTTTCGAGAAAATTGAAGTCGGGAACTCTTTTTTTCGCCTTCTTTTATATATGACTTTGGTGTATGGAAGTTCTTAATCAAGCTTATATGAAAATTATATTTAGTTTCGAAGTGCGGTTGGATTTTCTTTAACACGGTAGTTCAAAATTGATTTTTGTTTTGAGTTTGAGATCGAGATCCATTCAAGAATTCA
The DNA here is from genome assembly GCA_907163345.1 of Haberlea rhodopensis. NCBI lineage: Eukaryota > Viridiplantae > Streptophyta > Magnoliopsida > Lamiales > Gesneriaceae > Haberlea > Haberlea rhodopensis. The sequence goes on from CAJQUN010000013.1 coordinate 8,052,719, forward strand.
ATTTTCGATACAGAAGATGAAAGTTATCTTGTGGGTGTCCTCCAACCATTGATGTGGTACATCGAAGTGTTAGGTATGACATATCAATGATCTGGTGTTCTTAATAATATTTTATCAATGATATTATCCTCGAGGACACCATGTATCGTTCTGGCTGCTGCCCTTGTGGTCCAAATTGTTACGATAATACCAACTAATCAACCAACATTAACTGACATGACCTTTGGTGGTTGTAAATACTACAACATCGTCATGAATTAATTAGCAAGCGACCCAATTTGCAAATTTCCCTACTTTGGGATTTGAAAATCAGGGCAACATTAGCCACTAGATCTTGATGTCAGTCGATCAATCAAGGACTAGTACTAAGATCCATTATATATTCTCCAAATATTTCCCCACATCAAAAATTATTTTGAGGGCGACAAACGATATTTATCTGGATTTTTTTAAATTATTATTGAAGCTCGAGTTCAAAATATTATTTTGTTAAAATCATAACAAGGGAATATTTGGGGTTTTTTGAGTTATCTGCTACCAAATTCTACAATATCTGAGTATGAACGATCTTGCTCGTTCTAATATTGGAACGACTAAACAAAAAAATACATATATTTATTAATTTATATATTACTAAATTATTTGAGCTTATTTAAGATTATATATATATATATTTGTTGGGTGCAATAATTATACATACTAGGAAAGCGATCGAAATATGAAGTTTGAGTAACGACAGACATTTGATCATACAGCTGATATCATAATCAAATGACACATGATTCTCATTGATTGTTTAAATATATAGTTATTGGAATGATGATTGTTGGTGTTCAATAATTATTATATTAGAAGAATAATCAAAATATTAGATTGAAATCAGTTGTACGGTTTAAAATATTAAAATTGTATTATTATCATCAGCTAACTTTAACACAAATTATTGACGATTACACCGCACGCGAAATGTGTGGTCATATGGATCCGTACCCGGTACGCCACTTGAATACGAGTGGTTTGGAAATAAGTTCAGCTTCAATGATTGTGGGTTTACTGTTAAGATTTCAATAGGCTAATGTGCACTTTGCTAGTAAGGGCATTAAGTGAGGACTGGCCCAGTGAAATGAGGACACATGAGCTTTTCTATGGATTGAGCAAAAATTCGATTTAATCGAATTTTAATTCAAAAATTCAGTTCGATCAATTAAAAAATTCACTTTTAATTTTTTAAATATCGTTAAATCGATTCGGTTATCGATTTTGATTTTAAAAATATCGATTAATCGACTTAACATTTTTTTAGTTTTAAAATTTATTATATTTTTAAATTGATTTCTATTATTTTTAAGTTTGTTGAAAATATCTGTTTATTCGATTAACGAATGAAATAACAAATATTTTATCTGTTAGTTTTGTTCGGTTTTAGAAAAAAGTTCGGTCGATTCGTTTTGTAAATAATTTTTTGGTTTTTCTTGTTCTGATTAATTCAGTTCGTTCGATAACTGAATTAATCGATTGCTCACCTTAGCTTCCTCTTTAAATGAACAAACAATATGTTTGTTTGCTCATTGGCCTATTGAATTAAAAATAAAAGTGATTAGACAGAAATCGAATTAATCATGTCAGACGGATGTAATTTATTATCTGAAATAATAAACTGAACTAAATCAAAAAAATTAATTATACAATACTTTTCTTCTTAAATTCAACAACTAAACACCAACCTATAAAATTAACATAATATTTGTTTCAAAATTACTTAACATGATTATCAAGTTAGTTTCATTAATAATCAGAATATTGTGGAAGATAAATATTTGACAGAATTTTACGACCACTTTGATTTGGTGGCACCACCTCTCACAATTTAAAATAATGGATTCTAAACCCATTATTGTTAAAAAAAAATATCTCACTCATATTTATAAGAAATGAAAAAAAAAGAAATGGATGTATCATAACCATGAGTTTATTTAATGATATCATTAAAAATAGTCCTTATGGATGCATGTCTATCGTACATAGATGTGTAAACGAATAGATATATATTATATTATATTATATTAATATAATTATATATTAAATAAATATATTTCGAACCTTTCGGGTATTTATTTTTGAAGCAATAATTCGAATAGCTCGAGAACATGTTCGAAAGTTTTCGAGCCGAACTCGAGCCAAATTTTTAAACTATTCGAACTTCGAATCGAACTCGAATATAACAATTTCGAGCCGAATTCGAACCTTAAATTTTATGCATATTTCACTCGATTCGATTTATTTACACCTCCTAATCGTACATTTGAAACATCAAATTACCATGAATCATCTCACAGCATCAACATCTCCCATCTGGTGGATAAGCTTAGGCCACATTTTTCAAAAGAATTCCTTCACCTAGCACCGCCCCTGATATCACCCGATCGACACGTGCTCCTTTGCGAGGGTAATATCGTCTATGGGTCCTACATTGAGACACGTGACAAGGAATAAATGGGGGTACGATAAGCCCACAATACAGGGCGGGAACTCCTTCACGCCTTCCAGAAACTTCTTGGAATTACTGGCCAAGAATTGTCGATAGATACACGGCTAAGAACTCGACACGTGTAACACAATCCACGTGATCATCCTACGTAGCACCAGTATTCGTCCCGAAATTGATACGACCCTTTTTATTGTTTACGTTGATTTTCCCACTTGCCAGTTTCAACAAAAAAATCAGTATTAGATTTCAAAAATCGATAAATGAAATAAAGAGAGAAATTATTGGTATTTTGGTTGAGTGTAGAGAAGTACTTTGGTTGCTGTGGGAATGAATCTAGATGGGGAAGGAGTGGGAGAAAGGGTGAGAATGGGGAACGATAAATTGGTGCTGATGTGGGGGTATTTACCGGGAGCGTTGCCGCAAAGGTCGCCACTTCTTTCATCCGGTGCAGGTGCCGCTGCCTCCTGACGCTGGGAATTCTTGGAAGGATGTTTGTGGTGGCGGCTGTGGTTTTGCCATGGCCATTGCAGGTTTTTTTTTAAATTTTTTTTTTTTTTTTTTACTTAGAAAATAATAGTCAGTTTTTGCTGCGTTTTTTTTCCCCTCAAGTTGTTTGTGAAAGGTAGTGAATGCATATTCAATTGTTATTCAGTTTTTGAATAAACCTTTTCTGTTTTACGAAGACCCTTTTCAATATATTTGAGTGAATCTGACAAAATAGAAGTTTGTTTACAATTTTAGCAACACACTTCGTTGAAATTTTCAAAATGCAGGCATCAATATATATTTTTACTATCATATGATTGGGTTTTACGACTGAGGTTTATTTTCGAAGTCTATATTTCCTATTTTGAGAATAAAGTCAACGGTACTCTATTAAATTTATTGTATACGTGGTTAAAATCTTGGATGCAGTGATCTATTATTTATCCAAGATTTACTAAGGCTGGTTTAATTAATGTTTTTTCTTCTTATCTGAAACCTGCTATTATAATTGTTTGAACTTGTGATGTTGTAAATTGATGGTGGTAGATTCTGGGAAGCTTATTACATGGGGATCTACAGATGATTTAGGTCAAAGCTACGTGACATCAGGAAAACATGGGGTAGTGAATGACATTGTTTTGAGTTTGTCAATTTGACCTCTTCAATCTCTTCTTATATTCTGTAACCTGTGTTTGTCCACTGATAATTTTCAAGGAAATGCCAGAGCCTTTTCCACTTCCTACCGAGGCCTCAATAGTAAAAGCTGCGGCTGGTTGGGCACATTGTGTAGCTGTAACAGGTAAGTCTTAACTCTTAATCTGATTTTCGGTGGGAAAGTAGTTCACTAAGTGGACTTAGTTTTCCCATAGCACTAAAGATTGAAGCAAAGCACAAGAAAGCATATTATTTTGAATTTTTAGATGTACGAATAGCATCAACTTCCAAGAAAGATAAAAGAAATTTTCACTAGTGTACTGGAAAACATGAATGACAATTATATTGAATTTCACCCTACATTTTGAGCAGACGTTAATTGCCTCTATCATGTGGAAAACTCACTAGTTGATTAAAGTAAAATGAATCCCGGATGACCTGTGCATGTGATAGTTTTCTTCGTTGATATATTTCTGTTGCATTCTAAACCAACTCAGCGCAAATGGTCATAAGCAGAGGGCGCTGAAGTGTATACTTGGGGATGGAAAGAATGTGTACCTTCTGGAAAGGTCTTTGGCGACCCTGCAACTGCAACAGGATTAAGCATAGAGAAGGACAGCTTTGTGAGACAAAGCTTCTTGTTGGCTGAGCAAGGTATTTTCTGTCTGGTCTCAGTAGCTGTGCTGTAAAGTCTTTAGTTACAAGGACATATGTTGAAGAATGGCTCCATTACAGTGAGCCCTCGTTCTCAGGGGTCAAAATCCAGTGATGGGACAGCCTCTGGTGGAGATACGAAAGGTGGGGATGAAACTACCAAGCGAAGAAGGATATCCCCGGCTAAACAGGTTGCTGAAAGCTCAACATCTGGTGATGAAACTCTCTCAGCCTTGCCATGCTTGGTGACACTTAATCCAGGTGTAAGGATAGCCACTGTTTCTGCTGGTGGTCGGCATACTTTAGCTTTGTCAGGTAAATTGTTTTCGCTACTTCATTGCAAATTGTACTCCGCGCATTTAACTGATGTTATCTTGTATTTTTTCCGAAGTTTCAGATGTAGGACAGGTGTGGGGTTGGGGGTATGGGGGTGAAGGACAGCTGGGATTGGGGTCTCGGATCAGAATGGTGTCCTCTCCACATCCCGTGCCGTGCATTGATTCTTCCTTCTCCAAAGATCGCTCCATGGCCCTTTCTCATGGAAATATGGGTTCAGAAGGTCAAGGTTTTAGAGTTCCTGGAAGTTATGTAATAGCCATTGCATGTGGAGGCAGACATAGTGCTGTAATTACGGGTAGGCATTTATTACATATTTGTCGCACACAGACTGCTTTGGACTTCACTATATCATGACTAAGTTCAATGATTTTGCATTGTTTTACTAACTTGTCGATGCATTGCAATGTTTCCTTTTTACCACTGGATATTGCATCAAGGGTTTTTGTTGCCACCATCTTCTTTCATGTTGGTGATTATTAATAACTCGCTAACAAAGATATTTCCACATGGATGTTTTGGTCTAATTTTTTTGTTGAACAGACTGCCGGTGCATTATTAACTTTTGGTTGGGGATTGTATGGACAGGTGAGATCTCAGCTTAAGTTTTGATTTTTAATGAGTTTTATTTTGGTCTTGTTAGTTTGTGGCTTCCTACATATACAAATTAAAGTCTAATATGGCAACATGTGTATTTCCTCAAGTTTTGGTAAAAATCTCCATACTAATGATTTAAAAGATTTAGCTCTCGATTATGATCCTTTCAGACTTGGAGATTATACCTCAGAATCTTTTGCATATTGGTGTATCAATTTCTCTGTGCAATTTCTGAATAATGAAGCCAAAATACTACTTTTTCGTGAAGTATGGCTATCCTTCTAATTATTTACAGTTTCTGCGAGTTACGCAAAAGATATTCAAATTAGGCTTAGACATACTTGTTCATTTCTGTCATATATTCACTATTTCCTCACTAATCATTTGATTAAGTACATATAGGGGTTACCTCGTCAGCTGATGTTGACATGATCATTGACCATTGTCGAAGAAATATTTTTTTCTCAATTTATTACTTAGCTTTTTAGATTTGGTCTATTTATCATCTCGTTTCACCATTGTTTTGAATAACTGATAAGTACACATCTTCTTGTATAATACTTTTGTTTTCATGAAGCAGTGTGGTCAAGGAAGTACAGATGATGAGCTAAGCGCAGCTTGTGTGTCTTCCTTACTTGGCATCAAGATAGAAGGGGTAGCAGCGGGACTTTGGCATACTGTCTGCATATCTGCTGATGGTGATGTTTATGCTTTTGGGGGAAATCAATTTGGTCAGTTAGGAACCGGCACAGATCAAGCTGAGGTATTGTTGCAACTTCCTTTCGATTGAATTCAAAGTTTCAATGAGATGCATATCATGTCCTTTTGATAAATGTGACTCCAGACTAGATGCTGAATCACTCACTGATGAAAAAGGTTGTTTGAATTTTACGGGTGGAAAGACAAAATATGGTTGTCTCATTAGAAATTTTATTGATTAGAAATATTGCTTCTAAATTAACCAGATGTTGCTTCATATTTCTCAATGCTTTTTAAGTTCTAGTCATTAGTTACTTTTTATTTTCTTAACTCAACTAATTCAGTATTTCCTTTTGTTGAAATGCCTTCAGACTTTGCCTCGACTACTGGATGCTCCATCTTTGGAAAATGTGCATGTGAAAGCTGTATCTTGTGGAGCTCGTCATTGTGCAATTATCTCCGGTATGTAGATTTTTCAATGCTGCAAGGTTTAATAGAAGTTACATACTAGAAATTTCAAACAGAACATAATTTTTTCCTGCTTGAAGGTAAATATAAGTGAGTTCGTGAGTTCAAGTACATGTAAAAGGATTTTAGTACATGTAAAAGGATTTTAACTTGATGAGCATTAAAATGGAGCCTTATTGTCCTTGTTAATGCTTAATGAAATATGCCTTCAAAGATTTCCATATCTGAACTGCGGGAACAGATGAGTAAAAGAACTACAGTTGTGTTAGATTGGAGGACTTGGATTAATGAATAAATTGAACTAGGTTGGATTTTCTTTCTTGATTTTAATCCATTCGATTCAACTCTTTGTGTTGAAAACATAACCAATTTGCAGCTGATAATTTTCATTTTATCAAGAAACTTATGGTTTATTTTCCTAAATCACTGATTTGAAATCATTAGAAAGTTGTTTATTAACATAGTTGTCATTGTAAGAGAATTTGATTACATAGCGTATAAACCTTCCTACCCATTGTTGAAATAACATAATGTAGCACGATGCCACTGTTAAAGTTTGGGGTCATGAAGTATTAGTACAGAAAAGTTGGTGCATTTTGATCATCTTAAAGCAAAGGAGATCAGAACCATGCCAAATTTTGTGCACATACTGTAAGCAATATGTTAGCTTCTTCTCTAATTAACATCTGGTACAGTTGTTTTTTTTATTGGCAAATATGCTTATCTGTTTTCATATTCGGTAGCAACATTTCTCACTGGTGGCGCCTTTTTGATTCACCAACTGTTTTCATTTACTTTTTGCAGAGGATGGAAAAACATTTTGCTGGGGTTGGAACAAGTATGGTCAGGTACATTCTCGTATTCATTTTGTACCAATTCTCAGTGTAAAGAATACCAACATCATATGCATTTTGTAACAATTTCATGCTAATTTTTGGAGTAGCATACAAGAATCAGACGATAACAACAATATTCCTTAATCAACAAATTTCAACATTTGAAATATTCAATTTCCCATGCATAAAGATTCTATGCATTTTATTATATCAACCACCATATAGACTACACGGATACATTGCAATCCGACTGGTTTCTACATGAACCTGCAGCTTGGATTAGGTGACGTGATAGATCGCAATATCCCTTGTCAAGTTTTAACAGATGGATGTGTCTCGAGAAACGTAGCATGTGGCTGGTGGCATACTCTGATGCTTGCCGAATCACCAGATTGAATATGTTCCTCCTAGTCGCAGCAGTTTTGATAGAGATTAGAAGTTTCGCTTTTCATTGTCATTAGCATGTGTCCAAGTTCTATGTATATGGACCTACAGTAGCTTTTATACATAATGTATCCATTTGATGATTGATTCTTAGCGGTTGAGGCCTGTTACATATTAACCATTCCACCGGGGTGACGATTTTCTTCTGATTCGTTAACATTGATCAGCCATGCCGTGTGCATTGTGTTATATATGCTACCGGAGCTTTGTAGCATCTCTTGTAAGAATATGAGGTCATGTGTTTAGGATTTTCATCTGATGCATGTTGCAACAGTTCATTTTCTTCACTGGATTCCCTTTTCTTGGCACATTTTTTGAATTTGCTCGTGATTGTCAGTTGTATTGTTTTGTTTTCCTTATAGGTTAATCGACACGATATTGAGATTTTTCCCTGAACCTGATTAGTCTGCTTTCACTAGGCTTGATATTGAGGCCAAAAGTATCATACATCTTATTTCCTTTCAAATATATAACTGGAAAATGCAAAAAAAAAATCAAAAAATAATTTTAAGTAAAATAGTTTCGATTAACCGTGACATAATGATATACCATAATTTTGCATTTTTTTTTAAAAAAATTGAGATGTAATCTTGGATCAAGCCTTAAAATTGCGATGAGTAGTCTATTATATTTTGCCATGATTTAGGATCATCACAAAATATACATTGCCCCTCAATTATTGGTGCGCATGCAGCCCGCTAGTTGTCAAATTTAATTCGAAGGACATTTAATTTCTTCCATATAATATTGAATGGACATGTTTTAGTTGACAATTCTCCACTTTTTTTTCCTTCCATATAAGGTGCAATTAGACATGACCACGATTTGTAAACCGTCGATTGACGGTTTTGAATCACCGGTTCGACGGTTCAAAAAAGCTCGACCCTTAATCTTAACATTGTAGATGGTTTCGTTTACTGTTCGTGAACCGCCGGTTACAGTTACGGTTCGACCATTATATTTTTAAAATTAAAAAATTAAAATTAAAATTTTATTTAAAAAAATTAAAAAATTATTATAAAAAATCATAACAAAGAACAAAGGAAATGTAAGGGGTGGGGATGACTTGAACTTTTTAAGTTACCTACGTATCCTCTTAGGGTACATATGAATCAAAGCCCACATAGTTCTCTTACCTTGGCGTAGCTCAATCACTTCTGTTACCTGTCCCCACAGTAGTAGTTCATTTGGTATCAAATTCATCTTGGTTCGAGCTTGATTCTATTCATTATTTTCATTTTGCCGCCCTCGCCCAATCGTCCATTAATGTTTGAGCCTCTAAAGAATATGGATTCATTTTTTATCGTCTTATATCCAAACTATTTTCCCCTGCGCTAAAAGTTTTTTTCCATAGCAATGGTTGACATGGGACAAGCTATGATTTCCTTGCTATGATGGATAAAATCGGGAAAATTTGTGTCTTTTGTGACCATCACCGCAAGATATCAAATTGATGCTCGATATCTGCTTCACTAAAATCAAAAGAAGTCGTAAAATAATTCTCAAGTTCCATTCAGGAACTTGATGATCATCTGACGTTTAGTGCTTTCTTTTAACAGAAGTTGTGCTTTGGTGAGTTTAATACCGCTAAAATGACTTGGAGCACTAATATTTCATTCAAACCAAACGGTCCCTAACGGTCACAAAATCCTAGCCATTGATTTTTAAAAGGAAAAAAATAATTTTTTTTACGATTGAACCGGCGGTGACAAACCGGCCGGTTCAACATTTTCAACGGTCAGGAGATCCCGAACGTTGATCTACAACGGATAGGAGATTCTAGCCGTCCGTTTAAAAAAAAAATTTAAAAAGAAAACGTTAAGGTGTAAACCGTCGGTTCCGCGCTACCAACGGGCTAGAAGATCTCTGCCGTTGATTTTCAACTGGACACATGATCCCAAGTCGTTGGATTTCGAATTAAAAATAATAATAATAAGCAAAAATCATGGAACTGCGATTGGAAGCGACGGTTCAACGATTTGCCGCCTTGAACCATAACCGACCCGTACAATAATGGGTCGGTTACGGTTCGGACTCGGCGAACAGGCAACGGGTAACCATCCCGTTGACCCGGGCCACGGTTTTCACAAAACCATGGTCATGTCTAGGTGCAACATGATGAGCAAACAAATACTTTTTAAATAAAATAATTTAAAATTATACTTATTTTTTAGACAAGTTAGATAACTATAATACATTTGGGGAATATTTTATTTGTTACGGCTCACGACTCGTTATAATATTTTCTTATATGATTTCAAGATCAGAGATAAACCAACTTGCATTCACGGCTAAACCCAAACATAACTTAGAAACCAACTTGAATACTAAACCAACGTGAGAGAAATATCGCATGAAATGGTCTCTCTTTTGACGCGCATAATAAGGTACGGATACTGATTATAGAGTGTATTGATATCTATCCATCTATCCCTCGATTGTTGACAATTCTTTGAAAACTTCATCACCGACACCAGAGGAGGAGAGAGAGAGGCGCTGTCGATAACATGGGCGCTGTCGATAGGTGACATAAATAAATAAATAGCAAACACAATTCTTTGACTGGACTCGATCTGCCACGCAAAAAAGGAAAAAAAAAAAAGGTTTCGTTTTTTGACTTGATTTTTCATCTGAGATCTTTGTTTTATCGGATTCATATCTGGGCTTGTGTTTGAGGTTTTATTCAGTCTGAATTTCGATGGTTTTGGGAATTAGCAAGTGTTGCATTATGTGTGGTTTGGATGGAATCTGGAAATGTGGATGTATTTCTTTCTGTCTGACTGTCGGTTTTAATCAGGCCTTTATTCATGTTTACATGATATATTTTTTTATAATTGTTGAATGAAATGCTTTGAGTTCTATGACTATGGTATGCTCATTTGGATCTCTTTGCACATGATACTTTTTTGGTGATTAAATTTAGTTTAATAGGTTGCTATATCTTGGTTAGGAATTCCCCTTTTTCTGTGTACAGAAGTATGTGTTCATTTGATCAATCATGGATAAGGATGTGAATATAGATCTAAATCTAGTTTACATTTTGACCATCGGACACTTTGCTACTGCAAATTCAGCTCTATTTTACATATTTTATGGTACTCCACTCAAATTTGACATCAAATGGTGGCTTGTTCTGCATTCTTTGTGATAGAGTTCATGTTCTTACTGCTAAATAAAAGTAACTAACTATCCATGATATATCCCCCCACCCCTTTATTTTCCTCACTTGCTTTTCTTTTTTCTTTTTAATTCTGGGTGGGTATTATTGAGATTAAGTTTTAGTTTGAAGACCAATGACTTGCTATGATTTACATTCCTAAAATTTGTTGGTAGTAGGTGAGAAATAAAATCTTGACGATGAACGAACAAGTTGTGGACTTGATGTACAAGTGTTACTTTGAACACCCAACACTTTTTTCGGTTAGTTTAATGCAAGCAAAGTTTTTTGTTTAGATTTGATATGCTAATAGCCTTATGAATGTACTTTCAATTCAAATTAGGTAGTTACTGCTATTGCTACTCCGTTAGGTCATGATAGGTCTGGTTTTCGGCCTGCTTGTATAAGTACTTGTATTGGAGGCTAGTGTTTACTATATCATTTTGAAGTTTCGGCAGAAAATTGGAAAAATAGATCTAGGTTTCACAAGAAACATCTTTTCGCAATCTCCATGAAATGAATTTTATGCAATCAAACACGGTCTTTTTTTAGAACTATATAGAGTATGAATTAATTGAGAGATATTGTTTTTTAATCCATCTTAAAACCTGGAATTCCTATAGTAGCAATTTTGGCATGGTTCAACCTCTTGACCTATATATGGTTGTCCATTATATATGTCCATTTACTTGTTAAAAGATTAGCATTTACTTGTTGAAATATCCAGCCTGTAATACAGCTGGAAATTTGTTGCCTTTTGAGCTAAATTTGTTGGATCCATGTAGCATTATCTCATGATGTATGTGATTGCGTAATCCCACTTTGTGCGTGAAACGAAAGTTTGAGTACGTACAAGTGCATAATTGGATATCTATTGTTAACATTTGGCTGAATAGCTAAATTTCATGACACATGTGGTGGATTTTGAGATGACCTCACGCTCAACTGGCAGAGGGGGGACGGAAGTGGACAACTTCCTTCAACCACAGCTTTAAATTTTATGTATTTCCCTCTTAGACTCCCGTTTAATTCCTATTTCTTAACTCCTCCTCCATGCACATATTGCATTCGTGTCAACTTTAGTGTGAAACGGTTGTGGAGAACCAACAACTTTGATGAGTTCGAGACATATCATTATATCACATTACAGATGTCATTATGGAATTTTGTAGAGCTGCATGCTTCTTCCTTTTCCCTTGCATAAATATGGGGTGGGAATGAGTCAATTATAATTTGTTTCAGGCTGTTAAGTTTATAAAGAAAAATTATCTCAATAAAGATGAAGGCATTAATCCTGGTTGGAGGGTTCGGTACTAGATTGAGGCCCTTGACGTTGAGTGTGCCAAAGCCACTCGTTGATTTTGCTAACAAGCCCATGATTTTGCATCAGGTATAATATTTCATGTCTGATCAGTCATATTTTGAATTCTATCAACACTTTCATTTGGTTAATCAATGTCAAACCCGACTGTTTTATTCAATATGTATGCTCCTGGTGCAGATAGAAGCCCTTAAAGCTATTGGAGTGACTGAAGTGGTCCTGGCTATCAATTATCAGCCTGAGGTAAACTGTTTTAGGCTCTCTTCTCACAACTGCATATGACTAAGAACTGATTAAAGATCAAAGTTTTAGTAAAAAAGCCAATGTGTATGTGCAGGTTATGCTGAATTTCTTGAAAGATTTTGAGGCGAAGCTTGAGATTAAAATCACATGCTCTCAAGAAACCGAGCCTCTTGGAACTGCAGGTCCCCTTGCTTTGGCTAGGGACAAATTGATAGACGATTCTGGCAAACCATTTTTTGTTCTGAACAGTGACGTCATAAGTGAGTACCCACTCAAAGAGATGATTGAATTCCACAAATCCCATGGAGGCGAGGCTTCTATAATGGTCACCAAGGTGAGTAGCCTGTTTTAATTTGCTTAAGGTTCTTGTCCAGATCCAGGTCTTGCTTTACATAAATGGTGACAATTGGTCTCTTGATTTAGGTGGATGAGCCGTCTAAATACGGTGTTGTTGTAATGGAAGAATCCACTGGACAAGTGGAAAGGTTCGTTGAGAAGCCAAAGTTATTTGTGGGTAACAAGATCAATGCTGGAATTTACCTGCTGAACCCTGCAGTTCTTGATCATATCGAATTACGACCCACCTCTATCGAGAAAGAGGTGTTCCCAAAAATAGCAGCCGGGAAAAAACTATATGCCATGGTCCTGCCTGGGTTTTGGATGGACATAGGCCAACCAAGAGACTACATCACCGGTCTAAGACTTTACCTCGACTCCTTGAAGAAGAAATCTTCTCCTAAGTTGTCTGTGGGATCTCATATTATCGGTAACGTACTAGTCGATGAAACTGCTAAAATCGGGGAGGGATGCTTAATCGGGCCTGATGTTGCAATCGGACCTGGTTGTGTCGTCGAGGCGGGTGTGAGGCTGTCTCGATGCACGGTAATGCGTGGTGTTCGTATCAAGAAACATGCTTGTATTTCTAGTAGTATCATCGGGTGGCACTCTACTGTTGGCCAGTGGGCTCGTGTGGAGAATATGACTATTCTTGGAGAAGATGTTCATGTCTGTGATGAAGTTTACAGCAATGGTGGGGTGGTTTTGCCTCACAAGGAGATCAAGTCTAACATCTTGAAGCCAGAGATTGTGATGTAAGCCAAGTGTATGATATCTAAAGTGTTTTATTAAATGAATTTCCGTTTTTCTTTCGATATCATGTGCCGTTGGTGAAGATGGTATAAGTAAGGTCGCTGGTTTGAAATGTGTAGCTTGTAATGTGTGTGAATAGAATAAAGCGTCGGTTTATGTTTTTTTGTTAAAAAAGATACTTGTGTGAATTTTGAAGGCACTAGGTTCATTTTGATGTGAATATTTTCCAGATTGTTGATATTACTTATTGAAATGGTGGAGATAACTTGCGATGCTTTCTATTTTTAGGCATGCAGACTTGCATGTAAAGTTTTGTTATAAATTCGCTACAAATGACATTTTTGGGACTAAAATAGTTCACGCTGAAAGAGCAATCATAATGTGGTGTATAGAGATGTGTGATTTAAAAAATTTGTGTTGTATTTATCATAAATTATCTCGTGATAAAACGCTTGAACATATAATTGACATTAGAGTCAATATCATGTATTCAGATATGGTAAATTGCAATTTGTATGATTATTGAGAGGATTATTTTTTAACAATCATTGTTCCTGTGAAGAGAGAATGAAAAATGAAATTTAGCACACTGTATGTTTAAAATATTTGAGCATAACTACCGATTTTTTATAAATCAGTAGACACATAATCCAGACATTTTTTTAAAGAAAAAACATTCAATTGAAGTTGCATACATGGAATGGACAGTAGATAAATTATGTTGTCCTCGGTATGTTAGACTTAATTTGATGTAGAATTGATGTGGAATCAACATTGACAATGTTATAAGGCCAGGTCGGGAGGGTCTTGACTATCTCATAGAATACTACCCCATAGGATAGATCTATCGTACATTAGAGATATAGATATCTCTAATATATGATAGATCTATCCCATAAAGTAATGTCCCATGAAATAGCTAAGACAAAAACAAGCCAAACATCTTAGTATTGTATACGGAGGTGACAACTCTCTCCATTTTCATCGGTAGATGCGCAATGAGGGTCCATATTGATTTTGTTGCTTTACTTTTTGAATGGAAAATCCCGCAAAAAACATCTTAGCTGATGTGGAAATTTTATTTATTTCATATTAAAGGAGGATAAGGTTGGTTTATAAATTTTGAAACGAGCACAAATCAAATGTGTTGTCCTAAAACTTAAGATTGCATTTGGATTGAAGAATTTCATTTCAACAAAGAATTTGAAAATTTGAATTTTAAATAACTTCAATAATTAGTAATTTGAAATACATGGATATTGTTAATCAAATGTCTTAAAATTGAAAATGGTTGATTTGAAACCATGAATTTCAAAATTAGCCAAACAATTTGAATGAATTTGTATCAAGAAAAAGCCAACTATGTCAGAACTTGCGTGCTAGGCCGGTATGGCACGTCGAAATGTGCCGCCCTGCATGGTAGCCAGCCGTTCAGACATGGCTAGTTTGTCTTGGAAGCTGGGCCAAACATGGATTTTTTATAATTTTTTAAATATATTACTGTTTAAATTCTTATAAAAAAATTTACGGGCACGCGGACCAAAAACTAGGGCCCGACCAGGTCGTTACTATGGCAAAACGAGTAGTGCGGGCCATCTTTAGGAAAATATGAAGAAAAAAATTGTAAGCACACATATATACATGGCAAGTTAAATAGGTGTTCGTGCATAAAAAAATGGCGTCCATAACAAATAAGTTGTGTTTAGATTGTTGCGACAAGCCAAAACATGACATGCGAAGATATGGCAAGAAGAAACCACGATGCAAAGGCGAAAGCAATGGATATCTGAAACATATTACAGGAGAATTTGGTCTCTATCTGGCAGATATTTGTGTCTTTTGTAAAGAGAACCATCACACCAGCGGAGGAGCACGCAGCTGCAAGAGATAGAGTAGCTGTTACCTGCACAGATGAATGAATATGTATTTACCAAAGAATCTCGATGCTAAGAATGAAATCAGAGCTAATATTACTGGTTTAGGTCCTAAAAAATCGTAATGTTTGTGTCCAAAAAGCTGCTCTTGTTAGCTTATGTGACACATCTACTGCATACCAACCCAAACATAACTACTGTTGCTGATATAACATTCATATTGATCCAAAAGCAGTTCAGAATTTCAGAAAGATCAAGTGACATTATTGATTTCTATAGCAACTTACATCAGCAGGAGCAAAGTGAATCTTTGCGACTGAACAGTAAGCCATAATTAACTCCAGGGGAACCATAACCCAAATTTATATATAACTTTTTATAAGTGTTTTTCTCAAAGGTGATACGTGCACATCCCTATATGATAATCACTTGATATTTTTTTACATGGCTCGTATAAAAGATAAAATGCATGGAAGTCGTTTACACTGGTTTGATCACGTACGACGTAGGCCAGTAATGCACATGTTCGTTAAGTAGAGTTCATGGTGTAAGAGGACGATCGAAGAAGACATGACTCGAAGTTATGTATAAAGATTTGGAATCCAAAGGGAAGAACGAGGATATTTTGACCGATAGAAGCACTTGGACAAGACTGACGCGTGTGCGCAACCCGACTTGATTTATGTGGTTCATGTAACCTATCACAATCCATTCGAATTAAAATCTTAGTTATTGTTGTTCTTGTTGTTGTGATCTATCTCCACTATCACTCAATCAAGATCAACTTGAAAGAAATACAAGCTTTGTGCTCTTGATGTGTCAAGAGATACAAATTCTTGGTCTCAACTATTGGAAGGTTTAAAAAACTTAAGTTGTGCAATTTCCCAGTTATAGCTTTTAAAAAATTGAAGCCGTTCAATTTACACAAGATATCTATATTTTCAAGAAAACCCAGCATTCTACACCTTTAAGTCTAATACCCCATATTGAATATTGAATAAAAGCTGAATTACGTATGCGCCAGTCCAAAGTATAATTTATCCTTCCCTGGGGTCATCTAGTCACATGTGACAGCATTTCTCTTCATGCAATTCTACACGATATAGAAGAATAATGTGCTGAAAACCCTTAGATAATTGTAGATCGAATGGTATTCTTGAGAAAATATCAGCTGCATACTTTCTGTTGACTAATTTTAACTATTGCTGAATCTAGCTTTATGTTTGTTTAGAAATCAAAGAAAACTACCATTCGAGAAAGCATTTTCTTGTGATGTTTAAAAGAAGTAGTGAATCCTTATCGTGTTAAGATATATCAAAGTCTTAGATGAAAATATAAAATAAAATAAAATGGCAGCATGAGGCAACTGTTCACTTGCATGGTTTCCCCTGGTTATATTTCTAGGTCAGATCAACACTAAAATAACCAACAGAGGAAGCTTCTGCAGTTAGACTCTTAAACTAATAAACAACATGGTAATAACAGAATTTAAAAACTGGAAATCGAAAAACATCTCATGTCGGGACATGTAAGTGGGTAAGAATTATGCTTGTTTTGACAAAAAACTCTAACTTCATTAAACAACTTGTTTTTCAAGAAGTTCAATGGTTTGGTTTTGAGCAAAGATAAATCTTCCTTCCTAAATGGAATTCTCGTTGTTAATTTGGTGTTGGAATTTCGCATTTAAAAATGAAGCTTAATTAAGAGACACAAGTTACCCAGTCGCCAACGACAAACAGGCTGACTATGATGTGGTTATGCAAGTCTCTATTGAATGTCAAAGCATGTATGTCGAGGCACGCAAGTCCAAAGCTCCAGAAAACCTGAAGCCCCATTGATGCAATTAAGTAGCTGCCAACCGATGCTTACAGATTAGCAACTATTCGACAATATATTACATAAAACAATTCCAACAATGGACGGTCAAAAAATAGCCTAAAGGAATGAAAGAATCGGCAAGTCTTTAATTTTCAATAAAATGCGTAGGAATCTGTGGTTTTTCAGCTTGATATAAAAAAAACAGCACATTAAAAGAAAGCACCCCCATGAAAAGCGAACCAAGGAACAAACATGCAAGTCAAGGATTAGATTATTTGGCTTAAACCTCAATTCAGACAGTAATTTTGGTTTCTCAAAGCTTGATGGATCCTACACCCATTAAAAAATTCCACATTGGAGAACAATTATTATAAAATGGAAATACATCAAAATATGGATTAAATTTCTTCGCCTTATCAAACTCCATCAAATAAAGAAATATATATCCTCCTCCCTCAGCAACTCACCAAAAACAGAAAACTATCAATCATTATTCCTTTCTGTATAAATAGATAAAACCCAAACAATTTTTTTTCCGAATTACCACAAGCAAGCAACAAATAGAACCAGCACAATAAAAGCAAATCAGGGTAGGAAAAGGGAAAATTACCAAAAAGCAGTAGTAGTCGAGAAGCCAGAAGCGGAGGCCATAATTCCAATTGAAGCTGCAGAAAGAAAACACTGCCCAATTCTTAGCATCAGCCCGCTCTTTTTCCCTGGACTGCCAAACAGCTCCTTCATCTCTCTCCTCTTCCCTCCCTCCCTCTCTCTCTCTCTCTCTATATATATATATATGTGTGTGTGTGATTTTGGTAAAGATTGAATCTTTATGTGGTGGGCTATTTCCCCAAGAAAGATGGAACATGAGATGCTCTTGTAATTTCAGAACATTCCCATTAGCGATTCCCAGTACCCTTTTGCTGACTATCGATTACAAGGCTACAAGCCATATTTAATATTCTTGTATATATATATATATATATATATATATATTGCTGATTATGAAATGTTGACAAGAGCGAACATCGGAGGAGTAGGTTCGATTTGGTTTAATGTTGTGGCAGTCGCCACAGAATCTCTCAACATGCTCAATTGTGTATTAGATAGATTTCATAGTTCGATAAATTATATTTGCTAATGACTATATAATATGAGTTTAATTAATATTATTATGAATATCTTTCTCTTAAAAAAGATTTTTTAACCAAAAAAATTCATTTTTAAAAATTTTTCACCTATAAATTAGTGTATAATTTTTTTTTATTATAATAGAATCTAGAGTTATTAAAATAATACTCATAAAAAAATTTGTTTCGTTTTTACATTGCTCGTATTAAGTAAAATCCATCACATTTGGTCACTAAAATGAATTTATCAACAATATTATTTTATTTTATTTTTAAACACTCCTTTAAAACAAGTTTTTAAATAAATTTGTGTTCTTTAAAGAATATGCATTAGACCATGACAGCTTAAATCTTTTTATTTTAAAAGAATGTAAAATAAAAGTACTACATACAATATGATGGTGTTTGATATTTTAATTTTCTTATGTAATAAAATTAAGTATATTTTTTACACTTTAATCTATATTTACACCTGTAGATTAAACAAGAGGATCTCAATTATTCCTCTTGGTGGTGGTGTCCTTTTTAAAATATCCTTTAATTTATGATTTTTAAAAAAATAATTCCTATCAAATAGTTAAAAAGGTAATAGTCATGGGTGATGCAATTTTTTTTTAGAGGTGGAGAGTCTAAATATTTTTTTTATATATCATAGAACTCGAACTCAAATTTCTACAAAATGGTTGTGAGCTCCTATCATCTAGCTAACCGGGGGCTCACGAGTGATGCGATTCTACACAAACCACTAAAGCGCGTCTGAAGGTAACGTTTTTTGGATCGGTATTCATATGGTTCAAAAGCATGGCCAACCCAATCTTCTCTTCCTACCACGCCACTGCACCACTCCAACCCTCCACCCCCACCCTTTACACTTGTAAGCTCTATATACCTACCACTATGCATAGATTTCTGTAAATCTTATACTTTTTTTGTAATTTCAGGACGTCACTTTGACGCTGAATCAGCAGAAATGTCTCCTGGTACGAGCTCCATAATCAATCAGATTTTTAATCAATTCAATAGTTATGACTTCTAAGTTTTTTAAGGATTTTTAATCTGAAATTTTCCCATTTGATAAATACTGTATTTACATACTATAGAATATCTATTGCAATTCACAAGTTTGTTAAATTTATTGGTATTTGCTGGTTTTGACCATTGATAAAGATGGGAACGGAGCAAAAGATGCTACTGTGTCTCCGTACGACGTGGCAATGGAGGCTCTGTCTTCCTTGATAACAAAACGCAGTCGTGCTGATAAGAGCAACATGGGAGATCGATTTGATTTATTATATGATTATGTTAAGGTAACTTAATTTTACCTGTGAATCGCCAAGTCGAGGTCTTGTTGGCTCGGTGAAACTTTTTGTGAACCTTCTTCTTATAATGTGTGTTTATTATTTGTTGATGAGATGTAGATGTTGGAATTAGAGGAACCAATTAAACAGATGAAGATAATTCATGTGGCAGGAACCAAAGGAAAGGTTAACAAAATTAACGAATGAATCAATTGCTCTTACTGATTTTGTGGATTTTACTTTTTGCGTGAGTACTGATTTGGTATTTATTGTGGATATTGGAATATTTAGGGATCGACTTGCACATTTACGGAATCAATCTTGCGCAATTGTGGTTTCCGTACTGGTCTTTTCACATCTCCACACCTCATTGATGTCCGAGAAAGATTTCGGCTGGAAGGGTAAATGATTGACATTGTTAAGAGAGACCATTTTATACCTCTTATCATATTAGATAGGGTATGGGCGTTTTACCATTTGTCTTCTCCTTTGAGGCAGTCCTAAGGAACAAAAGACGAAAAAATATGTAAAATATTGACCTTTTATATATTTCTTTTTCTTTCTTGGATATTTTAGCATCGACATTTGTGAAGAGAAGTTTTTGACGTACTTCTGGTGGTGTTGGGATCGACTGAAGGTATGCACAGTTACTGTTTCTGTAATTGTTACTATGACACTCCTTTTTTAATCTACATTGCCTGCCAAGCCTAAAATTATGTCTTGGCATTATATTGATCGCTGTCTCAGTAAATATGAATGGAATAGCTATTTTTTTATCAAAACCAAAGGGAAAGAGGTGGTATCACTTATTGCATATGTTGATACATGAAAAGCATGGCAATTAATGCATATACTTGTAGTCATTTAGTTGTATTTTTATGTTTTTTTACGTGAGACGTCTATGTGAGCAACTGAGCATAATGCTTCCAAGTGTCATTTATTTATACAATTTGTCTGCATGCTTGACGTACTTATGCTGCTGAGTAAAAAATAAAGATTATAACCAATATTTTATAGTTACTGGTCGGGATTTTATGTGGGATGCCACACCTTATCGATTTTAAGTGATGCAACATCTTTGTTGATGCAAACTCTGTAAGGAGGACAGACCTTTCTAAGTAATTTAGCTTCCACCATAAAGTTAGTAACTTGATGATTTTTTTCACTCGAATACTTGAATAACCTATTTTCAGATTTTTTTCCCTCTGTTTAATTTCATATTGTGGATGTGAAGGATGATAATCTCTACTTCCTTTCATTCATCTGTTAACTGATACATTGCTTATGGTTGGGATGTTTGTGTTTTAATAATACTCCATTCCTCCTTAAGGTCATTGTTATTTCCGTGCAGGAAAGAACTTCTGAGGAGGTACCAATCCCAACATATTTTCGTTTCCTTGCATTACTCGCCTTTAAGATATTTGCAGCTGAACAGGTAAATTTGTGTGTCACTGAAGTATTTTGTACCGTATTCAATACATTTATCTTCATATTGTTCTTTTGGATGCTTCAGGTAGATGTTGCCATTTTGGAAGTTGGTTTGGGAGGAAAATTTGATGCAACAAATGTGGTATGCATCAGAACATAAATTTTGGAAAGACTTCCTTATCATTTTCTTTCATACATGATATGCATATGTATTTGCCGTTTCTTCTCATGTTAAAATTAAGTGCTTTTTATGAATGGTATTCCTTTCAGGTTGAGAACCCAGTTGTTTGTGGTATAGCTTCTCTGGGTTATGACCACATGGAAATTCTTGGTTAGTGTTTTGTCTCAATGATACTTAGGTAACTGCATACTCTTTTTTTTTTGAAAAGACAAAACGCAATATATTAAAAGAAGTACCAGAGGTACTAAACGGGTTACAAAATTGCTGAAATAACCAAAAAGCGTTATAATCCATCCTAAGATTAATCTGCACTTAAGAAAGACCTAACAAACAAATTATTGGCTCAAGTCGCCAATCCAAGAACGAGGTCCCCAATCTATTACGGCCTCTATTACTAATCCAAAACCACGAACGGAAGATGATCAATTCTAGTGAATCGCCCTTGATCTCCTCCGGTCCCTTGAAAATGAGATTGTTGCGAAGTAGCCAAATGCTCCAAATGATCGCCTCCCAAATGGTCATCCACTCCTTCTGCCCCTTTGAATGATTCCATAGTCCCTTGTGTTGCCATAAACGATCCACAGGGTCCGCCGATAAGACTGTTGTAACTCCTAGCCATTTGTAACATTGCATCCACAACTTATAAGATTCCGGACAAATGAATAGCACGTGTTGAGTTGTCTCTTGATTTTGTTTGCAAAAAACACATTCGCCCGCCTCCGATCCAGCATATATATTTCTTCGACGCAGATTTGTCACTGCATACTCTTGATATGGACTTTGGTCTTGTACTAGTCCACCAACTACTTGCTATTGATGGAAACCTTAACAATCCTGGTTGATCTTTCATACCTATTATCTAATTCTGGAATTGTTAATATGACCACCACATAGGTATTTTAGTGGGGCGGGAGTCAGTGATTGTGAAAAGTGTCTACACGAACGCAGGGGAAGTGGGAGTGGCAAATCAAGGGGTATCCACTTAATGCATGCTGGAGATTGAAGTAAAGAACTTTGGACCTGAAGTTTCTTTAAATTTAATCTTTCTGTGGTTTTTTGTCCGTCAGTCCATACCATCAATCCCTTCTGCTCTATTGGTTTCAAGTGTGACGGACTAAGTGTTAACATTCCTCTAAAGCATCTCTATTTTCTGCAGCCAGCGTGAAGAATCATGCACATCATACCAGATAGTGAAAAACATTGTATTAATTTCTAGGAGTCAGCATGTGATTTTGTAAAAATGCATTGAACTTTGTGTAGAGGAAAACTTTCCAATATAGGGCTCCAAGCTTTAATAAATTAATGAAAACTACAAACAGTATTTATAATCATAGATTGGTTCTAATTGTTATTGAGATGCTGATTTAACTTTTTGTTATCATTTTCTAATTTTAGTTCTTGACTTGCTTCACTCCACTTTCAGTGAGAACAGGACAGTACTTTGTTGTTATTTGGAAAGAAGTATTCTTGTTTCTTCACACAGTTATTATACATCTCTGGCAGGAAATACTCTTGGACAAATTGCTGGGGAAAAGGCAGGGATTTTTAAGGTATCATGAAAATCATATTTCCGTTTTCATGATCATGAATGAGGAGTTTTTCTTGTACTGGACTCCTCAGGTTTCTTTTTCTTTAGTGTTGTTCTTTCCATTTTTCATTTATCGTTTTTCCTTGATCACTTTTTTTTATTTTAGAGAGATGTTCCAGCCTTTACTGTACCCCAACCTGAAGAAGCCATGAGGGTTCTTGAAGAGAAGGCTTCACTGCTTGATGTGAGTTGAATCTTTTTGTCTACTGACTTCGATTGACCCTTAAATTTTGAGTATTTTAAGCTTAGTGTAGATATACAGTTTACCCCAAAGAAGTTAGCTATTTGTCATTTTGGCTTAAGAGATGAGATGTAAAACCACAGAGATGTGAAATTAAATGTTCTGAGATTGGGGGATCTTGCCTATATGCAAAATTTCTTCGAAGTTAAATTGATAAAGGAGACCATGGAAAATTAAGTGTGGATCTACTAAATTTCCTTTTGATTTTCGTGATAGTATCATTTGATATGTTTTACACTGAAAATGGAAAAAAATCTTGACTTTGTAATTTTTCCAGTTATGTTGTATACTCAAAGATACGCATATTCATGTCTCATCTTTTCTTTTTTATTTTATCCTGAGCTAATGTGTTGTAAGGATATGATGAGACCAATTAAGCTTAAATACAGTGAAGCTGACTCTTGCCGTCACCTGTAGGTACATCTTCAAATAGCAGCACCGTTGGACCCTACCTTTTTTAGTGGAATGCAACTAGGCCTTGAGGGTGAACACCAATATGTCAATGCTGGCCTTGCAATTGCCCTATGCTCAACCTGGCTTCAGCGGACCGGTCATGCAGGAATCAATTACCTCAACCAAACTGTAAGCTCTATCATGTGGGATGTTTGCGTGATTACCACATTTTGTGTTTACTCAACTAATTGTCTGATTTTTTGTGGAAATAGACCTCACTTCCTGAGGAATTTATCAAAGGTCTAGAAACTGCATCTTTGCAAGGACGAGCACAAATTGTCCCTGATCAGTTCATTGACAGTGAGAGCCCAGAGGATCTAGTTTTCTACTTGGATGGTGCTCATAGTCCTGAAAGCATGGAAGTATGTGCAAAATGGTTTTGTCTTGCTAGCAAAGAAGATGCCAATTCTCAATCTAAGACTGAAAACAGTGACCAAACTGCTGTCCCTGAATCAAGACTATTGAATACTCGTGGAACATCGAGAAGAAACTATACTCAGGTAATAACCGGCAATCAGAAAATTTGCATTTGTAGATACCTACTATTGATGTTCAATGTTTGCTTCAGTAACTAAAATGTTGCGCGGATGTAAACTGGTGGTTTTAAAGAGAATTGCTATATGCTAATTAATAGCTTTACCCTCGAGTCTGCCCTTCCTAGCAAACCATACTTTTGCAGATATAGCAGCAAGCAATCTCTTCGAGCAAAGATAATTTTCAGATCTGTTGAATTCTCACTGATAATTTGTAATTGATTGAATCCGAAAATGATAGGAACTTGAATTTTCCAAATGGCCCCTCCCACACATGCTGGACTCTCAAAATTGTCATTGAGAAAAGTCTTGAGTGTGAACTAATAGGTTATGGCTACAGGATTGAAGTCGTGCACTCCCTCTACATCACACGAAGCATTTTCTTGCGTTTTGCTAGTCAATTGGACAGGGCCTAAAACAAAGATACGGGCGACAAATCTGAATTTTGTTGCTTGAATACAGGGAAAGTGACACATCGACGTGAGGGAATCTTTAGCCAGATGAGTTCTATAAAGATCTGCTTAACTTTGTAGTTTACATCTCATCAAAACACTCATTTGTTGGAATATTCCAGGATTAATATTATATCGGATATGTGACGAGACAAAATAATTACGCATCATACAACAAATGGTGTTAGACCTGGTCTACGTAAAAATTAAACCAGCAAGTGCCCGCATTTGGTGGGTATGATCCTTCTGTTAGAGTGACTTTGTTACTTGGTGCAGGTGCATAATATGAGTTTGTGTCTCGTTTTTTATCTTGCTCAATCAAAACAAGGTTTGAGTCTATGATAAAAAAGTTCAAGAAATGATTCCCCAAGATGCACTTTACTTTGGAACAGGTAAACAACAGAAAACAAAAACCATGTTGGTTCTTTGAACTTACATGAAAAAAAAACCGTGAACCTGATCTTTACCTGCTGCAGTTTAGACTGGTGGATCTCTATTTCTAGGAAGCCCTAAAGTTGGACATTTCATTGACTAGGAATGCAAGTCCTTATAAAATAGGGCTAGTGACCGTGATTCATATATATTTCACATAATGAGTTTTAAATTAATGGATGCTGATGAATTTAATTGCTGGCAAATATGCAGATTTTGCTGTTCAATTGTATGTCTGTTAGAGATCCTCAGTTGCTTCTTCCACGTTTGATGGATGCGTGTTCTAGGAATGGTAAATACCATGTGTGAAAAGTTCAATATGTATTTGCGGAAAAGATGATGTGGCAGTTAACAAGATATTTTCCACATTTTTAACCGTATGACTTATTCTTGATATTTTCAAACCATTTTTTTCTTTCAGGGGTTCACTTTAAGAGGGCTTTATTTGTTCCAAACACATCAGTGTATAACAAGGTGGGTACAGGTGCCTCACCTCGGGGTAATGCTCAAGTCGATTTGTCGTGGCAGCTCACTCTTCAAAAATTATGGGAGAGCCTAACTCTTGAGGAAAAAGGTAATGTTGCCTCATTCTTTTGGGAAATCTGAGAACAAACATGAAATCTTTATTCATATTAAAATCCTTCCTTTCCCTAGACAATCTGTTGTTGAAACTTTTGATTGTCCTTTTTCTGAATTAGGTAGATGAAATTCTCCTGGAATTGGTTCAAGCCACCTATTTATTAGTACCTTCAGCATTATCTGTCATGATTGTTGTGCATTCATCTTTCAGTTACTTAGCACCAGAACTCACCATCATAATGTTTCATGTTTGTTTATCAGATTTATTCTGACAAATTCTGCTTTGTTACTTTAGAACAAAGAAACATGTGTATGGAGACACATGATATGGTAATGACACATACCTGTTTCCAATAAGGAGCGCCCTGTGCTTGGGGAGGAAGCTTAACTGGAATTTATTGCAGTCTTTGTGTGCTGAGATATTATTCTTGACTTGAAAGGCTAGCTTTACACTGATCTGAGAATGAGATGTCTTAAAAGCCATAGTGGCCAAGTAGAGAAAACTCCACAAGTAAATAGTGAGATAAACCAAAGTTGAAAAAAGTGAATTTTGAGATTCAGGATTTAAAAATATATATATAGCTTAACCGGAACATAAAAAGCATTCCGTGTTTATATATGCTATAGAAAGCTACTTCCTCATATTATATCAACAGTCCATCTAATGTTGATGCTGTACATTTGGCTGTAAATAGATCAAGACAATCTCTTAGAAAGAAGAAGAGAAGTGATGGTATTTGCCGAGAGTAGAGGGTGGAAAGTGTCAAATAATAGAGTTTTTTCACTGAATGCTTATCTATCATGTAATCCCTATATATACTACCATTACAGCAGTCAATTTGAGGGGGGATGTCAATCCAATCACGCGGTCACACTAATTGAGCTCCCCTCAATCAAGTAGCCAGTCAATGTTTTGAATAGATTAGGCAATAGTGTAATTCAAGGATGTAAATATGCTCTTTCTATAGTTAGGAGCTGTAATATAGGAATGAGACTGATGTAATGGTAGTATATATAGGGATTACATCTATCAAGATAAGCATTCAGTGAAAAAGACTATTATTTGACAGAAAGTGGCTTGAAATATTGTTGCCGTGGTATATTATCTGCATATTGATGTCTCGGAAGCATGACTATGCAGAAATAGTTTTCAATTAAAATTCAAAGTTTTTTCAACCTATTAAATTAACATTGGTGCAGGATGCAGTGCTTAATCTGTTGAGAGCAATACATTCATTTGTAAACTAAATGGTAAACTATTGTTACCTCCAAATAAGAAGTTCCTAAATCCCCTGGGACAATTAGCAGACCCCAAAGCCCTAGGGACCTGAGAACTTTTATTAATATTTAGGAAATTTTGTTTAGTGACTTCAGCTATGATAAAACACGGTATTATATTACAAAGAATAATGTTGAACTTACTGGTTACTAATCATTTTGGATCTCTTAATGCTAAATACTACTACCAATTTGTATGCTCAAGTGTCGTTGACTATTATCTTTTTCGTCGTTGGGAACTCCAGATTTACTGGTTTGATTTACTTTTCTCAATTGTTCTATTTCAAGTCAGATTCTGACATGGCAAATTTACTCACTTGTATTTACAGGAAGAGATGCTAAAACTTCATATTTAACTTATGAAGCAGGCCCTGATAATATTGAGAAAGGTGCCAATAGTTGTGAGAACAGCACGGTATTTCCTTCACTTCCAGTAGCTATCAATTGGATTAGAGAGAGCGTCCGAAAAAATCAATCTGTTCGCTTTCAGGTAAAGTAAATTCTTCCTTGAAAATATTCCTAGAGAATGCGAAGAATGGTGATTCATTATTCAACCGTTAGTCCGAAATTAGTTTTCGATTCGAATATATAGAACTCTCTCCTCTATTGTGATTCGTCAACTCGAAGTCATGGCTAATTACTCCGTAAAAAAAAAATTTGCTCCTACTGAAATTTCTGTCGCTCATTGGTGCCTCCAACAATCTGCACTAGTTCATAGTCATTTTCAGTCACTTGTCATCTAGACATTTCTCCTCGACATGGTAACTCTAATCTGAAAATTATTTATGACGACTCGTCTACCTTACAATTTGCGCTCTTGATTTACTCTAAAGATGATTCTTTTACCATGTTGTACACTATCAAATTATTTATATATCTTTTTTGCCTTTATCAGGTCCTAGTGACAGGTTCTTTACATCTAATTGGTGATGTATTGAGACTAATCAAGAAATAACATGGTACAATGGTTAGACTCGAGTTTCTCTGCATTTGAACTTTGGTGATGGCACTCGTTTCGGTGAGAGTTGAACCCATGACTTAAACCTTGTATCAGCTGCTCATCCACTGAAACTTATTGGTTGGCCACTCAGTGACAATATTCAAGATTATAAAGGCAACAAAGACTTATGTTCCTCATAGTTGTTTCTTTTAATTGTGCTTTTATCAAACAATTACAATTACAGTCGGAGTTAAGATGATATTCGTGGATTATTTATTTTATCTCTGAATTTTTCAAACCATGATGTATTTCATTATTTTTTTACCATCACTGAAATATAATATTTATGCGGTCTATCGATTAACTTGACAACTTTTTAAATTCGGACTATTGGTCAATTTATCTTAATTTTTAGATGATATTAATTATATACCATAAATGAGATTTAAAAGTTTAGGATTGTAAAAAGTTCCAAATTATCAATAGATTGAACTTGTTAGAAAATTAAAAGAAGCGATCAAAATATTATATTTGAAAAAGTATTAGTTACGTGTATACCATAATATTGGCTGGTTAATGAAGTGTTCTTCTTTTCAAATCCAATTACACTCGATGAATGGTGATGTTATGTCTCACTTAACATAATATTTATTATATATACTCTTATAAAAATGTGGATCAATGGACAAAATTTCTCATTATGAATTAACGACTTTGCCTTTTTATCCTATATTTTCCTATACAAATAAAATTTCTTAGGAATATAAATGTAAAAACATAATATAACCAAGGGACATAAAAGGAAAATCAATATTTATATTCCTATAAAAAAGTGGATCGTATGACAGTTTCTCATTGTAAATTAACAATTTTGCCTTTTTATCCTATACAAAAAAATTTCTTAGGGATATTGTAAAAAAAAATATTATTTTTTAGACATAAATGTAAAACATAATATAACCAAGGGACGTAAAAGGAAAATGAATAGTAGAGTTATTAACATTCATTTCGTTATTAATAATGTATTAAAATCTATAACTATTGATAAAAAAATTCACATCTCTTAATTTTTCCACGCTTTGAATTTACAAGAGTATTACCTTATTCTGTACATCATAATTACTAATTGAATTTAAAAATATTAATAACAGTATAATAAAATAAAATATACCAAGTGTTAACATTAATGCATAATAATTAGATATGCTAAGTAAGTTAAAATAATTTAAATTGTGCACCCTAATTACTAATTGCATAGAAAAATAATAATAATAATAATAATAAAGTAAAAATAACATTAGTAAAAAAATATAACAATAAACATAAAAATTAAAAAACTATTACAATAAAATAAAATAAATTGGATTATTAATAAATTTTAATCTTAACTATTAATATAAAATTTCACACCTCTTCATGTTCTATATTAATCACTATCTTATATTATACATCCTAATTATAACGGCCAAATTCGGCACCCCTTTTAACAATCTTATGCTCTACTCCCTTTTTTCATTCTCCGACTTTAGTGGCAACTGTTAGGAATCCGATCAAGCAATACGCAGCGAAAAATAAAGCTGGATTCCTACCATGGACCTATACAAAGTAATCATATCGAGATTGAATATAATCATACCCTTGTAGCGTGTTTGAAGTAGATTCCTCGTTGCAACACCCCGAGTCATGAACAAGATTTGTACATTTGTCTCTACGGTATCCACACAATCAAATCAAAAAGGACATTCAAGAACAAGTTGCTAGACTCATTCTTAAACCGAAACAAAACTCACGGTTCGAAACCGATCAACGACGGCCGTAAAACCACCACTATTCACGGCGGTGGCCGTGAAGATGTCAAGTGAGAGTGAGGCGGCCGAGAGCCCTTATGGTGGCTACTAGGTTTTTAGGAAATTAATTAACTCTTAATTGATTCTCAAAACCTTGTTAGTTTATTATTTATTAGATTTAATTAAAGGCTTTCAAAAAGCCTCATTGGCCCAAACCCAATATCTTAATTAAATCCACATATCTAATATTTGTAATTAAAACTCTTCTTCATTAATTAATTCATCCAAACAGACTTGCTGCTACCTCGCATACGGATATTCAATGATTAATGCATTTATTTGGTATATATATATATATATATATATATATATATATATATATATATATATATCATGTTTTATAAACCACTCACATACTTCAATTAATTCTATAAAATATTATAAGAAAGTTAAATAAATTAAATTAGTAATATATTAACATCTATAACTATTGATATAAATTCTCTAAATTCGAATTATACATCCTAATTACTAATTCCTAATTGAATTAAATAATAATAGTCATAAAAAATATAATAAAATGTTCAGTATTTAACAATAAACATAATAAGTAAAGATGTTAACTAAGTTAGAACAATGTCATTGTTAACTAAGTTAGAACACTGTTTTTCAGATAATTAGAATAAACTTATAGGCAAAATTATCTGATATGAAAATTAACGTAAAAAGTGGCATGATATATGAATTAAAGAGGAACCCACATACCTCAATTAATTCCATGAAATATTATAATAAAATTAAATAAATAAATGACTAATGTATTAAAATCTATAACTATTATATAAATACTCTAAATTCGAATTATACATCTTAATTACTAAATAATTAAAAAAGAAAATAATAGTAAAAATAATGTGGTATAATATATGGGTCTGCATGCAGGTGCTACATACTAGTTAAACAAAAAGAAGGATCAAATACACCCGCGTAACAGCAGCCCCTATACGATAGAAACCTGAATTTAATTACAAACCCAGCCATTGCAACAGATTCACACTATTCGCCCTTGCTTTCGACGAAAAAATGGACAAATAAATGTATGAAGAAAAAGGATAAAATGGAACCTTAATGACAGGATCAACTGACATTCACAGTTACCGACGGAGCATCTGTGTTTCCCTACGAAGTGATTGAAGTTCTTTCATTATCTCTTCCTGATTTTCCATGATCGAGCTAATGGCCCTTGAAGTCTCCATCTGCACAATAGCTTCTATTAGGGCCAGTCACGTGTAAGAGGAGAATAAGAAAGAATGCCAGATGTTTACCTCCTGCATATGGAATTGCCGCAGTATTTCTATATGAAGATTTCCCATGTCTTCATGAATAGATTTCTGAAATGACGTGAATGTTTCTTCAAGCGTGCGTTGAAAGAGCTGAACAGTAAAAGAGGCTCCTGGCTGCATGTCAGATTGC
Source organism: Haberlea rhodopensis (assembly GCA_907163345.1). Taxonomy (NCBI): domain Eukaryota; kingdom Viridiplantae; phylum Streptophyta; class Magnoliopsida; order Lamiales; family Gesneriaceae; genus Haberlea; species Haberlea rhodopensis. Next base: position 8,083,673 of record CAJQUN010000013.1, read on the forward strand.
AAAGGGGCTCTCTGCAACTGTGACGTTTCATCCTGCAATAATTTTGCAAGAAACTGGATAAGAACGGAATAGATTTTAAACTCAGGTTTTTGTAATGATGCAGCTTTTAGAACATCAGCAGCATGCATGCGAGTAACAGCAAACTGTGAACTATACCCATAAATCAGACTAAGAATTTACTTATTAGGTAAGGGAATCGTGGTAAAAGCATAAGATGATATATGGTAACAAACGAATTAACAAAATTTATAAATAATAAAACACAATGTTTTATTGTTTCACACCTTTGAAGTTGCAAGGACATCCGTTCCTGATACAGATGGCATCTCGGACCTCGACAACAGGCTATTGAGAAGTTCTTCCCTAGTTTCTGCTCCTGTTTTCTTAGATTTTGGCGAAGCCGCTGAAAAGGACGATGCATCACTGAAGGATGGTGAAACACCTATTCTCTCGGCATAACTGGAGAATCTTTTAGGAAGAGACAACGCGGGACCAAGAGTATCAAGGTTAGTCTGCCCTATATTGCTTTTTGTACCTAGAGAGAGAACAGCTTCAGAAGATCCAGAAGGATCTTGACTGGAGGTCTCTCTGACACGTAAATTGGCCAGGCTCAAGCCAGGTGTTATACTGCTTGTAATGTGATTTGGAGGAAGACTATCTTGTGACCCAGACGTTAATCCAGATATTGAGTTACTGGAAGTCAGCATTGAAAAACGAGAAGGCAAGTTGATAGATTGACGATGGTGAATGAATTTGTCTGCTAATCTCTCGCCACCCCAAGCTTCAGGTGGAGTAATGGAAGAAGAGTCATTAGTAAGAGTAGATGTTGGGGTTGAGGTCAACTGTGAGAAGGTAGAACGGATGTCATCCTGCAAGAGCTCCAATTGTATCAAAACATGTCATTGAAGAAGACAAGATGTTAGAAAAAGATAGCAAGTGTAACGGAGCACAATCAAAGTACCAAACCAAATTTTTAGAGTCTGTACTGTACAAGAAAATCATCCTCGTATATAGACAGAAATATATCAAGTGATTTTTTAGGATGAATAATGAAAAATGGCATTTTGCCATGAAATATATCAATTACTAAGAGATAGTTTGCAGGGTCCTGTCAGCAAAAGTGGTGATACAGGATCGCCACTATGAGATAGGATCGCCAATACGCAAATCTGGATTTATATATAAAAGCGGCACTAGATCTTTTTGTCCTCCGGTGTCTCTTCACCAGCGGAAACCCTTTACTCCACAAGAACATCTATACATACAAAGACTCTTTATGAAAGTACTCAACTTTTGGTCTCTTTACTGGATTTGTATATAGAATTAGATTATTTCCAAATCTACACACCAGCGTGTTAAAAGGGTTAAGAACAAAAGAAGAAGACAACGTATCTGGTGATTCTGACAACTTAAATTCTCAGATATACTCATTTCCTATGATTGTTTTCAGTTTCTTTTCTATATTATGTATGCTCACTTAAATGTTTTCAACTGTTGCAAGAGAGGAGCCAAGATTCTGCCAATTTCAGACAAAAATTCTCATAAAGAAATTTTTTATTCTTCTTCGTTCAATCATGAGTTGTTAGAAAAACAAGGGCTTTGTCACAATTACTATTCATGCGGACCGCAACAATGTTTATTGGCCATATAGGTATCAAAAGAATAGAAACACTAAATCTGGGCAAATACCTGTTTGGATGCCGAGTTAGATTTCCAATCAAAAATTGGATGGTTATCATTGGCCCCTTCCTCCGAAAGACCATACCTCCTGGAAGGAAATAGAAAAGATGGGTTTTTATCCAAATCTTTCTTTAAACCATCATGCTTATCCCATACTTTATCAAGTGAAGGTGTAACAGGCTGAATTTCCACTAGAGGAGAAAACACCTCCATATCATCTTTGAAATTATAATTTCGAGGTGCATGCAATCTAGCCAAAGATCCAACTGTTATAACACTGCTTCGAAGAGGTGCTTCCTCTGAAGAAGATAAGCTAGGAGTGTTTGATATGGACATTGAATGGCTCGACGATGCCCGAGAAGGAAGTGGATCAGGCATAATGATTGAGTCCCCAACATCACCCGCCAGAAGAACAGTTTCATTTGTGCAATTGTTTTCATTGACGCTAACAGATTTTGACCTCTGCCAGCATAGATTTGTAACAGCCTGATAAAGACCAAATCACTCTGATGGAATTGCTTACAGATTATAATAACAACGATAAGCATTAGCTTTCAAGTTTTCAACAATTCAAATCATCATCATACAAGCCTAAATTCAAAACTAAATGACATCAGCCAAGAAAATAGGAGTGAACATGCATCATAAAGATAATTTCTGTAGTCAACAACTGAAGTACTCAAATGATAATTATCAGGCCCCATAGTGGCACCGAGCCACCGATCTACCCACATAAACAAGCTATTAACTTGCAGGAAATCAATTTGGGTCACTCAACAAGTGATGAACCAGGAAGATGAACATCATGACATTGTTTGTCGATGTATACATTAAGGTATTAAACAGGGATCTCCAAGTAAGGAAACGTTCAAACATGTTTTATAAAATGAGAATTACCTCAGAATTCCCATATGCACGAAGAACAGTGATTGGCTGTGGCTTCCCACGGACATCATAGAATACAACCTGGCCAGTGCTTGTACCGGCTGCCAAGGTTAACCCATCATCAGTGAATGCCAGGGAAGAAAAAGGTGCTTCATAAGGGATGCAAGAAGATGGCTTCCTGGAACCCGAGTCAAAAGTGTACAACTTCATATCTAGACCAACACTAGCAATTATCTGTCAAATTGCGAAGTAAAATCAGACCAAGATACAAATATTTGGCATATGATCACCGCAAAGAATTTCAATGCAATGAACGTAGATGGCATAAGCAAACATGTAGAAAAATTTACGCAGGTTGATTAAAAGAAGACCTTGTCATTGGATGGTGAAAAACTAACTCCAGAAGTTGGTGCAGAATGTTGCCTCAACCAAGAAACCTGCAAAGTGCGGAAAGATTTTCTGGATCTCAGAAAATTAATTAAACAAGAAATGCGGTAATGGGAAACCAAAAAATCTTAAAACAAATTCCATTCGATGAGCATTTAAAAACTAAATTCAAGAATTAACTACAGAATCTACTAAAGAAAGATTCCCAAGTTCTTAAGTTAAAAAAAGGAGTAAATAAGAATAATGGATATTTACAAGAATACAATCTCAATAGCCATTTAGATGCCTTGCAGTCAAAACAGAACAAATTACTTACCAGTTGGATAAGAAAATAACTGACCAATAAACTACTTATAAATGATCATGCAGCAGAATTCATATGTTCAAATCACATAAATATCAAGCTAATTCTGAGCAAATCTATGACACAAGGAAGGCAATCCGGAAAGGCTTTCTTTCTACCAGCAGGTATCAGAGTAAGAAAGATGAATTGAAGAGGTTGAAAGCAGCAGGAACTGACACAAATTGGTTATCCAAATAACATGATAACAAGTGGAAGAAGAACCCCAACTGAGTGGAGGAAAGGTGTAAAGTGTCCTCATGATAAAAAGACATAGCTCTACCACTTGAGAGAAATTATAGAAGGTTCAATGTCAATATGGTTGACAAAAAGTGCAGGCTCTCAGCAATACTTCTGTGAGAGATAATAACCTTTAATCTGAAAAGTGAAGGTTCCAGAATAAATAGTCTAGAAGGAAAAATAATTGTTTAGCAATTCTAAGTACCCAAAGAGTCCCAGGGCGCAAAGCAACTAAAGAAGTCAGTTTAGGATATAATACGCTATTAATGCTTTAGAATGAACATATATGAGACGAAACATCTCCCAGATGAAAGAATATCGTGCTCTAAAAAAAAGGTACCAATCTCTGCTGACAAACAATTGTTCATCAGAAAATTGTTGTAAGTAAGGTCTCCTTTTCCACTGTTTTCTCTTGATTCAATGCCAGTATTGTAAAATGCCATTCTATGTAACATTAGAAAAGTAAACCGCCTCCGCCTTCATTGACTAATTCAGTAACATCAATTCCTTAAATATGCATTATTTGTCAATTAAATCCGAATCTCAATATCAAACTCAATACCCTTATGAATAGGGTTTTCGTTCCATTAGATAGAGGAGCATATTACAATAAGAATCTCCAGGAATCAGCCTAAGAATCCATAAGATTCTATCAAATATATTAATTACCATCTATATTACAAATCAAATAATATCAAATCAAATCAAATATTAATATATATATCTAATATCCTTAACATCCCCCCTCAAATTGATGCTGGTCGATCAAAAACCAGGAATTTGTCAATCCAAAATCTGCCTCAAAAGAATCAACACACCAGTCGGGTAAATCCGTCGCAAAATACGTCTCGCACCGCGACAAAAATATAAACGCACAACACCTGTGCAAGGCTTAAACGCACAACCACCGTGCAAGGCTAAAACGCACAACACCCGTGCAAGGCTAAAACACACAACACCCGTGCAAGGCTCAAACGCACAACTACCGTGCAAGGACCCCGCAAACTCCACGGCAAAAGTACCGATCACCACACACAAATCAGAAGAGAAGTGGTCACACAGGCCCCAAATCGAGCAGAATCCACAAAACAAAAGAATCCGCCTCCGAAAGAAAAGACAAAAAAGACACCCAGTGTGCGAACCCAAGATCGCAACGCGAAACCTAAGATTGCACGTAGAAAGAAGCCCAAACCACAATGCTAGATGCAGTAAAGCCCTATCGCCGCCCAGAAACCCTAGCCGCCACAGCACCCAGAAACACAACCACTGCGTGCGTGAAACCAGAAATCGCGACACGCGTGCCCCAACATGATACGCAAAATGGTGAACAGTGCGGTGAACAGTAATGGTGAACAGTGAGCGATGAATAGTAGCACGATCTACAATAATCGCAAACCCAAAATATCGTGCAAGATTCGGCCATCGAAAATCTGATGAAAAGAAACAGATTGTCGCGCAAACAGTACGCGAAGGGAAGAGAGAAAAAAACAACAAAGATATAGCTCGCAGCCTGTAAACCCTAGCTCCCATTTTTGTTTTAAGCTGGCTCTGATACCATGTCAATTAAATCAGAATCTCAATATCAAACTCAATACCCTTTTGAATAGGGTTTTCATTCCATTATATAGAGGAGCATATTACAATAAGAATCTCCAGGAATCAGCATAAGAATCCATAAGATTCTGTCAAATATATTAATTACCATCTATATTACAAATCAAATAATATCAAATCAAATCAAATATTAATATATATATCTAATATCCTTAACATTATTTACACCCCTATGGTTCCTGTACGGCCTTGACAATTAACACGAGACTTATTGTAAAAGAACCAATGATTGTTGGCTCGGTAACAGATGATGCTGAAAATAGAAACATTCAGTGATAAAAAGCCAGAAACGGACTTATCAAATAAATAATATTTAAAAGTTAAGAATTTTTTTGGTCTATATTGTAAAAAGTAATCATATTTTGATGATAAAAGGCAATTGATTGAGATTGGCTTGAGCAGTTCACAAAGAAGATAAGTACAAAAGTATAATTTCCTCACTGAAAGAGATGAACCATCTTATTATCTCATCTAGACAAAAAGCATTGCTGAAATGCAAACCTTTGGGGTGCGGCCAGTTGTGTCCCACATGTGGATGGAACCATCATCACCCGCTGTGACTAAAAGGTGCCTGCTCGTCCGAGAATAATCAAGTGCACCCAAAACCTGATCTTGCAATTTTGAGAAAATAAGTAAAAGATAAAATATTCGTACATACATCAAAATAGCATGCATTTAGAAGTGATATAGTTTTAACAGAAGATATTAGAATAACAAATCAACCTGTCCATTAGGGTCCCTGAGTTCAGCAGCTTTTGTGCTAGAAGCAAGGTTATGAAGTATGAGATCTCCTTTATGACTAACAGAAGCTATATGCTCATCTTTGCAGTTGTACATTACCCCTGTTATAGTATCACAATGGCCTTTCAACCATTTGATACATTTCTTGCTCTGTAAATCCCATACTCTAACAACTTGACCAGTTCCACCAGAGCAAAGATAGCGAGATCCTTTGTTGCTAAAGCTGATAGTTGATATGGACTCTGAAGGCTGTTTAAACAGAATAGGTAAGGAAGAGAGAAAATCAAGTAGATGCTTCATGAGAAAACAGCTGATATAAATTTTAATAAATCAAATCTCAAGTCAAACTCACATTTGCGAGTCACTAAAGGATAGTATCGAATTCCTTTTATCTTCGGTCGTAATCCACTACCAAATTAAGCAATGTTAACACTTAATATCTTTTATCTCCTGGTAGCTTGACACGCCAAACCAGACAAACTAAACCAATGATGCATTTGATTATGAATCTATGATTTCATGCCTAATACCCCTCCAACATATACTGGATCTCTGATTTTACTGTCAATCCAGAAACTAATACAGTGACTTAATCTACAACAGCTGCCATGTTATTGGTGTCAATGGGGAAGAACTTAATTGATGCAACAAAACCTCAAGAACATATTAAAAATTATATTACACATCCACAAGGCATCCCTTCAATTCCAGTTTTTGAAATTAATTTACGAAAAAGAAAAGATAACCTTCATAAATAACAAAATGTACCTCATCAGTTTCACCCCTAATATTTTTAGCAGGAAAAGACCACAAGCTTTGCCCATTTTTCCTCCACAGAGATATTTTACTATCCTCTCCCGCAGTCGCCAACACCAAATCTACCAACCAGACACACAGAAAAAACGAATCATAAATCAAAATAACTTAAAATTCAAAATCATTCACAGTAACTGAAAAAAGCATTTGTTCACGGAAAAGAATAATATAAAGTGTACTAACTGTTGCGATTCCACTTAACCGAGTTCACGCGGAAGGTCGGAGAAGGAGAATGGGTGAGAACACACGGGTTCTGAGGCTCCACCGAGATGTCGAATAATTTCACGGTGTCGCCGCCGCTCGCCGCCAGTAGCAATTTCACCGATCCCGACGAATTCATGTATTGATGAATTTTAGAAAATTGACGGGAAAAAAATGGTGATATTTGCTAGCTTTATGGTTATATTTGCTAGCTTTTGTGTGGGATTCAAAAATCAAGAGCGCCATTTAAATATTTATCTGGACACTCTTAAATTTTTTAATGAATATAACTCCAAAGTTCTAATCTGAATTTTTCTAAAGTTAAGGGCTTAACATATTATTTAAAGTTTGCACATATTTAATAGAACTATCTAAATGTGTTTCTTAATAAACTGCATTCTGGGGCACCTAACAACGAGTATTTTATCGTAGGATACACGGACACTGATCGACGATACAGATACGACAACACGACACGACATGAACAATGCAACATGAATTCTTAAATTTCAGGATACGACACGTTGAGATATGCATGTATGTTATATATACTAGTCTCATTCTGCACGTCTTGCGTGCATTACATTTTTTTTTTGTAAATTGTTGTGATTTGTAACGTCGTTTTTTATTTTGGTTTTAGTTTTTTTTAATTTAAATTATAAAATGATTATATAATATTTTATATTTAATTTTTTTTTGGAATTTAATAATTTTTTTAGGATAATATGATAATTTATATGATAGGTATGATGGTAATTTCACTAATTTGTATGATTGTGAATGTCATAATGTAAATTGATTGGTACATAGATAGCAAGTGTGATTGTAATATTTTAAATTGGTAAGGGCATGAGTGTAATTAGATATTAGTAATTTTAAAAAGAAAAGGAGGGTAATTTTGGAATATAAAAATGGCCATACCAAGTAAGTTTTTATAAGGGGTTTAAACATTATAATATTGTATAGATTGTATAGATATATTTATATATATATATATATATATATATATATATATATTATATTAGAAAATACTACAATTCATATTTTTTAAATTTATAACACCATGTAAAAAAACAACAAATGTTCTTACCAAATTCAATAAGCGCATAAATAAATGCATTTTACTGGAACCATCATAGTATCATTTATAATAACATCAAATAAATATTATTCAATTAACATAAAATTTAACAAGCACGTTCAAATAAAATATTACATCAAATATATTCTTAGCAAATTCAATAAGCGTACAAATAAACACATGTTACTAAAATCATCATTGTATCACTTGTATTAGCACCAAATATATATTACTTCAATTACATAAGTTTAACAAACACGTCCAATTTTTATTTTAGTCAAAAAATTTAAATTGTACAATTAACCCCCAAAAGTGTCATTTTCGTGTCTGACATGCATACTATTTTTATTTTTAAATTTAGGACACATTATGTGGTGCGTTGATACGTATCTGAGGGGTGATGATGTCCTAGAAGTGTCTGATACTGCATCGAGTGATTTTTATGAGTGTCCGTGCATCATAATTTTGCCACTTAGCTGGTTTAGAATAAAGCTTTGCTTAGAACAAATTGTGTAAATACTTAATTTATATCATAATTTGAGCACATATGTTATGCATAATGCAGTATTATACATATGTGTTATATAATCTATTAATTACAAATATTAAACATTATGCCATAAATTAAAAACCTATTTATTAGAAAATAATATGTATATACAGATAAAAAAAAAGTTTTTATAAAGCGGATATTCTAAGAATGATAAAAAAAAACATGTGTAAAAATCGAACTAGATGCACATTATATTTCTTCAATAATAAATAGGAAATAGAATATCTTAATTTGTGGATGATAAAAAGCCAACATTGACCATCTTCATAGGCACCCCCAGCTCAATTTCTTTATAGAGGTTCATAAACTAGGGCCAAAGAAGGTTTGATATTTAGCCCAATTTACTCCAGCTAAAAACCAAAGACCCAACGGCCCAACAATTATAATTTAACGAAAGTACATGCCAGCCAAATTGTCAGATCGGGTCGGGACCTGTTGGGCTGGGGTTGTTGCTACCCAGTACAATGTTCTAATTCGGATCCAATAAAAGATAGAATCAAAGTAGATAGAATCATAGACTACTGCCCTGGTTTCTAATTCGGATCCAATAAAAGATTTTTAGAATAAACAGAGATTTCATAATAATCTTTCATTTATTTTAGGATTTATTAAGACATAAATAGTTCATTAATTTTCCACTCTGAAATTATTTTATTTATTAGATATGAGTTATTTTTATTTTGTTTAAAAACGAAATGATATCGTAAAATAAACAAAATGTGGCGCCACTAAAAATTAACATATCTTTATGGAAAACCATATATAGTTTTTACATGCACCAACATATCATTTATCTTAAAACCATATATCCTTAAGGGCTAAAGGATAGCCACAACACTTGCACCAACTTTACTTGTTGATTATTTTTACAATTTTCAACTTGCGTCGGTGTTGGAGGACTTTACTTGTTCCGCATTTCCAACCGCATTTTTTAAATAACAAGATTGACCAAATTTCTTTGTGTGTCACTCAACGGAACCAAGTTTTAAGATAAATGATATGTTACTTTCGCACCAACGTCATTTGTGGAAATGCGGTTGGAACTCTTTAATATTATTTTTATAATCAATTTTATTAAAAAATATATATAAATATAATATTGGTTATTGTTTATGCATCTATGTCAATTAAATATTTTTATATCTTTGATAATTAATTATTTTAAAATTTTATTTTCACACCCCCTAATTTATTTTTCTGGTTCCGCCGTATGTGTGTATATATACGTGAGTAGTTAGTCTAAAGATCATTATCAATGTTTCCACATATCAAAACTTATGAAGGGATGTTAAGTTTCTATATTTTTGCTTTTGTTTTATTTCAACCGTTGATTTAATTGTAGACATTTTTAACAAATACGCACACTATTTCAGCCTGCATATTCTATATTTTTATTAGCGGAACGAAATTTAAAATTAGTATAAAGAGATTTATATAAATAAATATAAAATATGTTTTTTTATTAATGGGAATAATAACCGTGATAGGCTCTAATAAAAGAACCAGATACCTATATCTTTCCAACATCTTTATTCATTAATAATTCCATTTTGAGACCATGGGGTAGTTGGAATAATTTCATACTATAATTCAATTATCATTATGTCAACTTTGGTTTATTTGTGAGCAAGGCGTAACTTAGTCTTCTATGGTATTGATAATATATATTTTAACATATATAATTTGTAAATAAATATTTTATCCTCTAATAATCACTTTAACATTCTGTTATTTGTAAATATGCAATTTGCCCCTCTTTAATTTTCAAAAAAAAGGCACTTTACCTCGTTGATTTGCAAAATTATAGCATATATGGAGGAGATATTTTATAAATATCTATAAATTATAAATATCTATAATGATCATCTTCAGATTGAGCTTTCCTTCAATATCTGAGCCTTTCAAGTGTGTTCTTTGCTCAACAACTCAAATTCCGGATTATTTTAACAAATGAGTGATTTTGAAATATAACCATTTAAAATTTTGACCTTTGTTTTTTTTTTTTTTACATTTGATTTTTATATGTGTTCGAAGATAATTTAAAAAAATCTTTTAAAAAGTCACAAAAAATAATAATAAATTCACCATAAATTTTTTATCCATCAAATTTAGCATATATTCCCCTTTCCTTACTTTTCCCACTCTCCCCCGTCCCCCAATTCTCAGCCATCCAAACTGCACAGCTTTTACCTTTTCTTTTCACTTTGCATATATTCCCCTTTCCTTTCTTTTCAGTTTTCCCCAATCCCCGTCCCCCGTCACTAATCCCTCTCAGCAGATTCTCACTCCCCCTTTCACTTTCTTCATTTCTTTCCCCAAGCCAAGAATCTCTTTTCCCTCTCACGGATTCGTTATTTTCATCTTAGCTATGGATGTTTCATTCTCTCTCTCTCTCTCAGTCCTTTTCACCGTTTGGGAACCTCCTTTTTGGACTCCTTCGAAAGCCACGCGAACCTCTCATTTTTTTTTTACATAAATTTCCACCCCCTTGACCCCATGACATCTTCAGAAACCAACCACCTCTCTCAACCGTGCATTTATGGTACGTCTTATTGCTTGTTTTGATTCAAAATGTGGTGTTTTGGCGTTTTAGGTGTTGCCCATTTGATAATTTTGGTTCTACTTGTAGTTTTTTGTGCAAAGGTCGCGCCTGTTTGTATTTCAATTGATGCCCTTGTCATGTTATTGTTTTTTCTTTTAACGTTTACTGTTTCGCCTTTTGGCATTTTGGTTGATTTCCCTTATGATTTTAGCTATCTTCTAGTCATCGAAGTTGATTTTTCCTTTTGGATATCTATCTGATTTGGGTATGGTTGGTATTTGGGTCATCTTAACATTTTTGTGTAAAAAATATGTTGCAACTTGCAATTAAGCAGATCGTATATGTGACGGATAATTTACATCTTCATTGATGCTCAAATGACAGTCATGATTGAGTTTATTAATTCAATCAAGAAATATGTGTGTCTTCTACTCACAAGTGAGATGATATGAGGTGATTATTGGGTTTAAGTAGGGCATGCTCTTTCTTCTCATACAGAGAGGATGAAACGGATAAGTAAGTTTTTCAAGAGTGGTGCTGATAATCGGGGAGTTGCAGCTGGTGGACAGCAACCTCAGTTTCTTGGGGACGAAATTATGGTCTGGCGTGCCCCGATTAGATCCTTGGTATTAAATTTTGATCTGTCTGATTGATTTCGGAAAAAAAAAAACTGAAACATTTTTCTACAGTATGGCAATAAGTTCTGATTATAAAGCTTGTTTGGATGGTTAGTATATGTGAGAACTCTTGTCGATGATTTAATCGAAACGAGCTCTTGAACTTAAGCCAATCACGAACCTCAATTTTTAGATCTCTTGCATCATGAGATTGAATTAGTAAAGAAAGGCTAGAATCATACATCTTTTTATTCAAATATTTGTAATATAATTTTTGTTTTAACTATAACTGATACCTGCATGTTAGCCCAACTATCATCAATCACATTTAAGCTGCTCTCATCATTCCTTGGACATTTTTCCGAATATGTAGTCAAATATCTGTAGGATGACCAGCCCAGAGCCAATAGAGAAAAATATGAATTAGACCGAGGAATTGCACTCTCTCTGGCTGAAAATATAAAGAGACCAAATGGTAACTCATATCTTGTGGTTTTCTCTAAATCATTCTTCATAACTAGAGGGCTTGAGAGAAATTATTTTGCAGGATACAGATGGCAAACGAACAGCGATGAAGATCTAGCAAGATCACTTAAAGATGATCTCAATTCAGCACACCCTCCAGAAGCCCCAAGAGACTACTATCCTCAGGGATTTAGGTACTTTATGTTTAACTTGGTGTACTTTTTTAGTTACGCTTCTGTATTAAGTGCTTATGCATGGTAACAATAAGGTTCATCCCATGTGCTTTCTCCCTTGACTTGCAGAATATGTGGTGGTTGCAAACGTGAAATTGGGCATGGAAATTATCTGGGATGCATGGGGACATTTTTCCATCCAGAATGTTTTCGTTGCCATGCATGTGGTTATACAATTACTGAACGTGAGGTATTTTTTACAATATATGAAATGTTGATGCATCTTTAAGTTGCCTCACCTCCGAGGATCCAACATTTTAACGATGGGAGAGGGGAGGGGGGCAATATTTTATTTCTGATAAATTGTGCATGAATTTCCAACTCTAATTGTTGCGGCCTGTTATATTATAGAATTATTGTTGAACCGCCTCCCATTAGTTCAAGCTTTTGGGAAAGTGGTTCTAACATGATATCGGATTAGTAGATCACATGTTAGAGTCATATAGATGCAATCCATTCATATTCCATTAAGCTGTTTTTGCGTGGTTATTGCTGGTTCTGTTGTCAAATATCTCCCAGCATTCATGCCTATGCCTTGAATATCGGTTTTGAATAATATTCCAAAGTCTCCAGTTTACACATGAAGGGGCGTGATAAAGTATAAATTATTGTCGTGCTACCCCCATTAGCTCAAACTTTTGGGATAAGTGTTCTTTAAAAACAGCCAAGGACATTATCTTGTTTTTTCTTTTTTTGGATCTCAATCTGATAACGTAAATAGATTACTCAACGGGAATTTTTCTCACATTTTGTCTTATTGGTTTTCTTTCTTGATTCAAGTTCTCTTTATCAGGGAAAGGTACATATCACAAGTCCTGCTTCAAAGAGCTCACTCATCCAAAGTGTGACGTTTGTCATCAATTCGTATGTGACATCATTTTTCTGCTAATACAACATTTCATATTTATGATAAACTTTTCTCTGTCAAGATTAATGTTCTATTGTCTATATATACATATACAGATCCCAGCTAATGGAGTAGGCTTGATCGAGAACCGATGCCACCCATTTTGGTCCCAAAAATATTGTCCTTCACACGAACACGACAACACAGCTCGGTGCTGTAGTTGTGAACGTTTGGAGGTATGAAGTTTTTAGAGTTGGTATATTGCACTAGAACTGAATTTCAACAGTATTAAATGGAAACTTCAACTTACGAGTTTTTATTGTTCCAAGTCATGGAGTACTAGATATATATCACTAGGGGATGGTCGGAGCATATGCTTAGAGTGCATGGAATATGCTATCATGGATACCGGTGACTGCCAACCATTATACCATGCCATTAGAGACTACTATGAGGGAATGAATATGAGAATCAATCAGCAAATCCCGATGCTTCTTGTTGATAGACAAGCCCTCAACGAGGCTATTGAAGGAGAAAAACTTGTAATGGTTGTATCCCTTTATTTTTCGTTCTTGTTTCTATGCAGGATGAATTTATTTTCTTTTCCTGGCAGGGTTTCCATCACAAACCTGAAACAAGGGGTTTATGTCTATCTGAAGAGCAGATCGTTACTAGTGTAAGACCTTCAGCATCATTCTATATGGTTTCATTATATGTTTATGATTTTAAGACATACAAACTGTTAACCGATCAGATAGATTATTGTGGTGTTCTGCATTGGTTGTGTAATGAATTGCTGTTGGTTACACTGGATTGGTTAATCATTTTTTCATTATGCAATAAAACACGAAGTAATTGCTAGCAAAACTGTTCCCTGAATGTTTATGCAATGTCTTGTTATTTGAGCTTTCAGATACAGAGGAGACCAAGAATGGAGCGTCGTGGATTGGTAGGAATTAGAACACAACCACAGAAACTAATTAGGAAGTGTGAGGTGACAGCCATTCTGGTACTGTATGGCCTTCCAAGGTAACTTGTGATACTCGGTCTTTTACATGTGAAAAATATCTAATGTCCATGGCATATTGAATCAATTCTTGATGCAGACTACTAACAGGAGCGATCCTGGCACAAGAGTTGATGCACGGATGGTTACGTCTTAATGGTAATTTGCTGATTTGTCCAATGTTACTGTCTATATAGAATAGAATGTGATGCTATAATTTGATATATTTGAGTTGCATCATTGTTAGTAGTGTAGTTGTTGGTATAGTGGTACAATAAGCTCAAACAACATTCAGTCCGAAACAGAGAGTACACTTTTTCATTTCTTATGTCCCTTGCAGGTTACCGTAATCTCAAGCCTGAGGTAGAAGAAGGTATCTGTCGATTACTGTCTCACCTGTGGCTGGAGTCAGAGGTGATGCCTGGAACCAGAAACGTCCCCCCACCCACGTCTGCATCAACATGGTCTTATGGATCCACAAGCATGCCATCTACTTCAACAGCGTCATCATCATCATCGTCTAAAAAAGGTGGTAAATCTAGCGTCGAGACTAAGCTAGGCGAGTTTTTTATGCACCAGATAGCACATGATGCCTCTCCTGTATATGGTGGAGGATTCAGAGCTGCCATGGAAGCGGCCAATAAGTATGGTTTGCGTCGTACATTGGACCACATACGGTATACAGGAATGTTTCCCGATTAATTCTATGTTTTGAGTAATGTGTGGTTGTGTTTGTACACACACCTTTACTCCACAAGAGGATCAAGTTTTAATGATGGCATGTCATTTTATGTGACATTAAATAAATATGTCTCACAGATATGACGAATATTCATATGATGTATAAGATATGTATTAATAGAAAAATACAATCAGCAAATTAAAGAGAGTAGGAAATATGACAAAGTAAAGATCTTTATTTATTCTCCACATATTTTTATAGTTACATTATTTGCTAAAAGTAGCACAGGATACAAAAGTCATGTAGAACTGGTACTTAAGTAGACTGGAGTGTGCCATTTCCTCATACATATCTATTTTAAGGCAAAGTGTAAGCTGCAAGACAAATTTTTAAGCACATGATCAGAATTAAATAATGAAGCAAAAAAAGTTTAAAATATACTAACTTAAATTATTCAGGATGTGTTTGAAGTTAGATACAAGAGTATGATAATTTTAGAAACCAATCTTCAGTTGGTTTTTTGTAACAAAATTATCCTATCAAATTTATCATGTTTTATTCAACTTTATATCAAAACTATATATATCATTTCGCACATTATTTTTTTACTTCTGTAAAATTTGAAATTCACTACAAAAATTTCAACTTTATTCACGTAACTTAATTTCCAAAATTTGAAATTCTCTTCAAAATTTGAAATCCATTCACTAGTTAGTGGTCATTTAAGTCATTACAATATATAATAAAATTAACACATCATTCTAAAATAATAAACATCGTATAACTTATCACGCCATATCATTTATCATCATATCATAATTTTAATAGCTTTTATATTTATCATATCCCTAATTTCAAATATACCTCCACATTTGTAACCAACTGGCCTGTCAGCAAGGTTGCACCTCTTGGGAATGGTTATGGCGATCTCAGCCTTCACCCCTGAAATCTTGGCCGTGTTCGACAGCATAGCTGCACACAAACAGTCGGGATTCTGCCCCAAAATCTTCACCTGACTGCAGCAACCCCGAGAAACCGCAGCATTCGAGTCTCGTGCCGCAGATGCGCATGGAATCAGCTTCATTACTTCCATGTCTGGGGTTGATTTAGGGCATTCACCAGCTGAATGCACGCCGTTTAAACTCGCGATCCCGAGAACGAAAACCAAAATGCAGAAGAGAGTCTTCATAGCCGATGAATTAAAGTAGTTTTCAGATTAAGGTATGGTTTTGATGATTTGGTTGGAGCTATTGCTGTGGTTTTTATAGTGAAATGCGGAGCTTAAACGGGAGTGGAGCGAGATGAAATCCACCATAGTTGTTAGTGGACGGAGCACCAATTGAGATGATATGATTTTCAATAGCTGCATTGGATATATGTGGCAGGTTAGCACTAGGTGTAAAGTAATAAACTACAGTATATCCAAACACCGTGTCGCCGTTTTCTTGCAACGATGATTTAACTTATACATGACACCGACTTTTATTCTTTATACTTTTTGAAAAATATTTTGGAAAAACTAAAAATCCAGCATCAAGAAACCACGTACCCGACCCGAAGACCCGTTTTGTTCACGAGTGCCAGGTCTACCGTCCACTGGGCCTTGCTGTCGCGGTCCAATCGGATTGCCTGTTTCAGCCTCAATGCCGTGAGGCTGGAGAATACGGAGCAGCTGAAAGAGTACACGTGAAAGGACACAAGGTGTTCGGCGGTCTTGGGGCTAGGGGAGCAGTCGGGTGGCTGGGAGGGGTCGGTTGGGTTCCATGCGAGGCCGATGAAGACGGAGAATGTGAAGAGGGAGTTGACGTTCACGATCCCATCGAGCGCCGTTATGTGGATGTTGGTGGCGGACATGTGTAATGGAGATTGGTCGGAGAGTTGAGAAAACGCTGCGCTCTGTACGAGGGACTTAAAAAAGTAAAAGTTATTCCTCTTGCTTTTCAGACATTTGGACGCCGATGAACATGCCAAGTTACGAAATTTGGGCTTGGAGTTTTCAGATTCAGTTTGGGCCTAGAGAGCTCTATACATTATTTATCCAATATGTTTGAAGTTATTATATAATTAACGGGGATGATAAATTAAATGGTCCCGAAGTTTGGGTTCAGTCATTGTGTCTAGTCTCTAATATTTTTAATTTTTTTGCGAATCAAGCAAGTGAAAGACATGTGCCACTTCCGTCCGAAGTTAACACGTGAATTAACGTTGGCCTGATTCGGGAAAAAAATGAAAATATATTAGAGACTAAATCGAGTCAATGAAAATATTAGGGACTGGACCGAGAATTTTCCTAAAATTAATTGCTAAGATATTAAACTTGTAAAAGATAAGGGTGATTTATAACTTAAAATAATATTAAAACCTCGCAAAAATATAATTTAAGCTTGAGTTCTCGACAATATTTGAGCCTGGCTGAGAATATAACACACAAACTTGATTCAACATAGGAGTTTAACGCTTTGAACTCGACTCAAACATGATAAAAATCGAACTTGGGCTAAATTTTGATCTAATCATTAAGAATTAGAATAAATTTGTTACCCTTTTTATGATTTATTAAATTAATTGTAATTATTCCCAGTAAATATAGAATTCATGCATATTAGTTCACGTGAAGGACATTTCAACTATATATGGGGATTCATGATGTCCGTAAGACCAACATCAACTTAACCAAGAAATGGAACCAATACTTTTCCATGTATACCTCCCCTTTTCCAAATTAAACAATTTAATTAACCAACCCATGTTTTAAGCTTAAATTCAAAGGATAATATAAAAATTTAAAAAATTTCACTCGAGAAACAACGACATGCTGTCCTCGTTCTACCATCACTATTTGAACTCATTATGCATAGAAGATGTCTCCTTTCCCTACATTCCCCAGAGATCACAAGCCTTTAATAATATCACCTCAATTCTTCACCTTTACTTCAGCTTCAAGAAAATTTGTGAGTACCCGTTTTACTCCCAATCCGCGGAGTGGAGATGGTTTGCTGCCATTGCCACCAAGATATGGACTCCTCTCGCCTTTCGCAGGACTACTACTAAGTCGAGCAGGTGAAAAGTTCGGTGTGGTGAAAGCTGTGCGGTATGGAGTGATCGAAATGGGCACTGAGTAGGGGACTAAAACCTTTCTGTGGCCAATCATGCTGGTTTTATTATCAGAATGTCTGTTTATGTCATCTACGTAGAGTAGATCATTGATACGGGCCACAATATTGAATGCCAAACTTTCCAAGACCCTTGAGTAGCTCTCTAAAATGGACTTCCCCACATCCTTAAAAGTAAAAAAAGAAAAAAAAAACAGGCAAAGCATATCATCATAAAGATTGGCTAAAAGGTGAGGCTTTCAAAAAGAATGAGACTAGCTGGTAGTTAATATTAACCTTGTTGCACTGTATTTTGCTGACGTCTAAGATAGTCTGTGCAAGACATGGGAACCGTTTTTTCAAACATAGAAGAAGGCTTTCAGCTCTTTCAACAAACAAATCCCTCTTGTCTCCTCCATCTATCACTAGATCTTTAACAATCTCCCAAGACGATTTAGCAGTGGAACGGTTTGTGGGTCGATTTCTCCATAAGTAGATTGCTGCCTCCACTCGATCTGCAACGTCTAAAGCAGCATGTTCAGTAGACAGATCGAGGCAATCAAGCAAGCATTCCGAGGAGAAATGTTCGGAAGTGATGCAACGGTATATGACATCCCCTAGACAGGCTCTCCCATTCTGACATTTTGAATGAACTAACATTAGAATGTAACTTTGATTTAGTTGTAAGATATGCAGGGGGATATAAGTACTGTAATATTTGTCATTCAAGAGATAAAAACATTTGAACTTCAAGAAATCCATATTTGCTCATATATAGAATCTACGAATCAGCAGATATTTCTAAAATATTTTCAGTAGGAAAACTTTCCGATCTTCTTCTAGAATCTTGCTTTGATAGTGTGCGTATAAAGGGATAAATTCATGAATATCGAACCTTTGGAAGAGTTTCTAAGTATGATTCTGGAACTTCCATCTCAGCTAAAGCAATGCTGTTAATAGCCATTGCAGCTTTATGAATCTGACTCGCACATTCGCGCCTGTGGCTTAATTGCTTTCTTGTGCCTTTAAGAAGACCGCCAGGGGGTATGCGTGGCACAGGCAGCCACCATTTATCCTTCTGTCGTTGAATGGCTTTCTGAAACGTAACTGTACCATTGTCTTCTGGTGCTAGTCTACCTTGATCAACATACCAAAATTCTGTGTTGGTGAATCCATCAAGTATTTCCTGAAACCGATACAACTTAAGATTGACTCTGGAACTAAAATAAACAGGACAAAAACAGGAAACACATTCAATACTTACTAGTAGCATGTTGTCAAGTTTTCGAAGAGCTGGGAGATGAATAAAAATATCTGATCTTGGGCGACAAGTCATAACCTGAAGCAGTAGAAGATGACAATTAATGAAATATTTTACAATAACCCATAACTCCAAATCAGTTACTAAAATGGCATAGGTTCCATCAAAGTCAAGTTAAACATGCTATTTGAATTGTCAAGTATTCAAATCAGTGGGTGAAGAGCAGATTTTTGAACCATCAGCTGAAAAATGAGCAAGAATTTCGAAGCTTTTCCATTTTACAGTTTCTGAACAAGATCTTGTATCTAAATATAAAGATAAACAAATCATAAACTGCAAGTTTCTCGAGAAGCGAATGAGGATTACCTCAAGCTTAGTTCCATCAGGAAATGTCTGAAAACATGGTGCCAATTCTACTATATGATCACACACACAAACAAGCCATTCAATCTCTCTTTCCCACATTGTTTTCTTCTCAGATAGTAAGGGTTCGAGTCTCGACAGTTGCCCAAATACTGTAGCTGCAAATAAAAGAAATAAGAATATGATGTTGACTTAAGAAGATATAAAAATTTGGAAGGAAACAACTAATAAATCTTTACCACAAAGATTGGTGATGGCATTCGAAATAGCCAGGGCAGGGGAAACCCCTTTGCCACTTCCAGACATGTCTTCACCAAGTAACAATTTCGCGAACCTCTCTTTCATCATCTCCAGTTCTGTTCAATTGAATCGATAGCATTAATCAGAAGTTAAATTTTTAGCATAAAATTATCAATAATTCACCAAAATGAGTGCTCCATTACTAAGCTAGACACACTCCTTTATCATTTCTTGATTACAAAATTGCAACAGGTCTAAGAAACAAATACACGATACGTAAATTTAAACTCCGCTAAACTTCATTTCCTCTTTAAGCCACAGCAAAAACAAAAATATGTAAACATTGCTTGAAAGCACAGAGTAACTAACAATGTCAATTATTGTATTCTGCAAAATAGAAATCAAGTTCCCAAAAAATGGAAAATTAAACTCCATATCTGACCTGAAAGTTTTGATCTCTGATTCTTCAATTTACAATGATCAACACCACCATTAATATTAGCATTAAGCTTTCGTTTTTCTTCAAATGCATTGTTTTTCACGAACTCTGCAACTCTTCTTATAGGCCATCCCAGAGGATCTAACAAAGAGTTATCAGACCCATCGTTCTTCTTGAAATTCTCAGTTACATTTTCCATTCAGACTACAACTTTCAAAACTAAAAGCACCAAAAAAATAGCTAGGGAAGTAGCTATTTCAGATCAAGAAATAATTGGCTTAGCTCGATTCTCCCTGTTCGAAAAATGGGTTTATCCCGTATCATTAAATCGCACTCCAAAGTCTTGATCATTACCCAGTTTAAAGAGCACAAAAGGTGAAAAGAACAAGTTAAAAAGAAAGAATCTTTAATAGGTATTAAATTTCATTTAACTTGAAAGTTTTTACCGGGAACCGCGGATTCGATTTCAAAATTCTACAAGGTGGGTAACTGGTAAAGTGAGGACATCAACGTCAAGTTTTAATCTGCGACTCCCGTTCAAAAAGAAAGTGGTGCATAGCCGTAAATAAGCGTGGCCGAGGATGTTTTACCCTTTTATTTTCATATAAAACAAAATACCTTTGCTTACCTCATGCTATTTCGATAATTCGGATATATTTTTTCTAAAATTGATTTAATCAGTATATTTTAGAAATATCTTAACAATATTATTACCTCAGGACACAGTATTGAGGATTTATCAAATTTTCCTTCCACGACGTAGTTCCATTTTTATAAAAATTATGATATGAAACATTCAATTCTAAATGTTAATCATACGTTATGTTTTTGGGTAGAGATGTCAAACGGAGCGGACGATACGAGACACGATACGAGCACGTCACGGAGCGGCACGTTTTGCTACAGGCACGACACTGTAGCATGGGCCGTACCGGGCCATAGGGTGCCGGCCCGTGGGCGACACGCACGGCACGGCACGAAACAATAATTTTTTTTTTTTTTAGTATAGCGATCGATCGCCAGGTGGCGATCGATCGCTAAGCCAAAAAAATAAAAAAATTTGAAATGGGACGTGCCGTGCATGGCACAGCACGTAGGGGCCGTGCCTCTTGTGAAAATGGGCCGGCACGACACGACCCATTTTCGAATATTGCCGACACGACATGAATAGTGTCGTGCCGGCAGGCACGACCCGTTTGACACCACTATTTTTGGGTGTAAAAAATCCCATAGTATTTTAGATTTGTTAATGTTATTGTTTTCAGATACTCTTGTTCCCGTACGAGCTCTTCGACAGAAAATTCAACACTAACCCATGGATAATATCCTAAGTATTAGGCCAATGACCAAAATTTATCTTTGGGAGTGGGTTTCATACTTTGTGTGTGTGACTCACTCCAAAAATCAATATATGCCATTGGATTACACTTTTGATATTATCCATGAGATAAGGTGGAATATCAAAGAGAGTTAGGGTTTTAGTCAAATTATAATTTTGTTCTGCTCAATTCTCGTTTTTACATAGGACGAATGGTATTAAAGTTCTTGGAGGACAGCTAAACCCTTAATTTTTTATATATTATATTAATATATATATATATATATATATATGTATATATATTATATTATATTATGTTTTACCCTCAAATTTTTTAAAAACCTTATATTTTTATCACGTCGACAAAAATTCTATAATTTTATCCCATCAATCTTTAAGCTAGATTCACAATCATCTTACTTGCTCATTGGGTTAACAAAACAACAATAAAATCTTTAATCCCAATAAATTGAGGTAGGAAACGTGAATAATAAAGATAATCAAATCGGAATAGGTGTGTCATGTGTCAATCTTCTCCAAATGCTTCTATCAGTCAAAATATTTCTTTATCTCTTGAACTCCAATCTTTAAGTTAACTTCGAGTTATGTCTTCTTCTGTTGTCCTCTCGCTCTCGTGAAATGGCCGAAATCTATGGACTCCACTCGTCGCAAAAATGCATTGCTAGGGACGCATACGTAACCAAACAATGGTCATTGGGTTAACACTTGAAAGCAAATCTTCCGTTATTCAGTTCCTAAGTAGTAAGTATGAAACTTAAAAACAATTGTTTAAAAACATTCGATCAAGGATTCTCGATAGTTCAAGAATAAAAAAAAATACGGTATGATAGAAATATTACGACCAACAATGGTCAAGATGGACGATCACGATGTATCCACCTGATAATTACTAAACTACAGTTAGTCGCTGTAAGGAACGGAAAGAGTATCAACGACGAAATTAATACGTGGTTAATTTCTAAACCACTGTGAGTTGAGTGCAACATGATTTTTTACAGGAGTTATATATATATATATATAATATATATAAACAAACAAATAATAAACATATGCTTTTAGAATAAAAATCTTACAATATCACGAGTACAGATAAGTTAGGTGAAACCAGCAGTAGAAAAATCTTGTCGATCGATTTTTTTTTTTATTAAGAATCCCAAAAATTTAAAACAAAAGGGGAAAAAGAGAAAATAAGGATCAAACGCCTTCTCTGATAGGCCTGTTCTTCCACGTCTCCGAATCCAAATCGTTGTCAACAGAATTAACCGAAAAGGTACCTTTTTTCCTCGCAAACAAGCTGCCTATTGTTTTATTTTTATGATAAAGTTTATATATTTGTATTGTTATGCCGTTATTTGATTTTCTACGATGGAGATTTATGGATATTTTTGCCAATTTCTTATGGAAAATAGATTTTCTTTTCGATTGTGCTAAGACTGGTACTATAGTTTCTGCATTAAATATGATGATTAGGTGTACTGCAATTTGTCGTTGTTTTTTAATGATTTGATTTCTAATAGTTTTTGGATGATATGCATAACATCGATTTTGCTATGGAAAGGAGGTCTTCAGTGTTGAGCTATAATTTAGAATGTTTTGAGTTCTTTATAATTCATTTGTTCATCTAGCTTTAGCCATCATGCCTTATGAGAGACGTTCAGAGAGATCAGATGCTTCTAATCTTTTTATAAGCTGGTTTAGGAGTTTCCATGGCATTTTTATGGGGATTTTTGGCTGAGTGTTGTTCTATGATAAAATTCCCTTTTCATACAGAGAATAATGTGCTTTCTTCTACCTCTCAAGATTGGCTTGTAATATATCTGTGGTTTTTGACATAGTAACACCTTAATTTTTTGCGCACGCCTTTGAAAATTAGCCAGCTTTACAAGTGGCACTCGACAACAAGAATGTAGAACTTAGCTAAACTACGAACTTATAAGGTGATTTTAAATTCAGGGTATTTCTTCAAATGCTAAAGCATTATTGATACATCAGCTGTCACTGCTAGAAAGTGAGAAGTTCAGTTATCGAAGCATCTACATTAAGTGCTTAGTTATTTTGTCCACCAAAGTATACAAGTGAAGACATTTTCTTCTTAGATTATAACCAGTCTCTGTTTTGTTGCTGAGACCAATTGAAGTTCCTGTGGTGTTTTTTATTACTCATCAGCATACCAAATGATGTGGTCTATACATCTTGTTCTCAACAAACTATTAAAAGCATATGAAGAAAATTTTGAAGGATCGGATGGAAATCACTTGACTTTTGTAGAACCCTACCCATTAAAACAGTCATCAAACAGAGATCAGTGCACAACTTCTTTGTCCCACTTTGTCGATGTAAGTCTCATTTCTTCAGTTGATAGGGTGATTTTCCTGAGCAATATCTTAGCTCAATTCAAGTTATATAATGGTTTACAAGATAATCTAGAATTCAGTTGCATGCAACTTTATTCATTTTGAATAAACTGGAGTATGTTAATGATTCTAGGTCCCGCATATAAATCAACAGTACACGTGGGATTGTGGTCTTGCCTGTGTTCTGATGGTTTTGAGAACTCTTGGAGTCTACGGCTGTGACATTCAAGATCTGGAAGATCTTTGTTGCACAACAAGGTACCTTGTTTTTGGGAAAGATCAACATCCCTAATTCATACTTCGCCAGATTTTCCCTGGTTTATTTTTTTATTGTAAATGGAATGAAGAAAGTAAGCGCTTTGGATTTCTACTAAGTTTTGCCAGAGTCTTCATTTTTTAAATCAATTATATTTCACCTTTTAATTTTCTTGCATACCTTGTTGAGAATAGTTACGTGCCAGCTCATGCCTTTTGTGTTATAGTCCTTACAGAACACCAATAGGCTGTAGTCTTGTTTTTCTATAAGTAAATTAATAATGATGGTGATAATTATGGTGTCGAAGTGTTTGTATATCTGGAATAATATTCTGACAGTCTATCCTTGTGGTCCTGTTTCTATTTCAGTGTTTGGACAGTTGATTTAGCATATTTGCTGCAAAAATTTTCTGTAATATTTACCTACTGTACAGTCACATTGGGAGCCAACCCAGATTTCTCGGTTGAGACCTTTTACAAGGTAATATTCTCGATGGACTTGTGTACATAAATTAATTGCTTGCATTATGTGGTAAATGTTTTATGATGAGTTTTATATCTCATAGTCAGTTTCCTTGTTGATTCCTTAAATGTCATATGAACCGGTGGAGATTAGCTTTAGACCAATCGCATGTACATATAGCGTCATGGTATATTTGGTGTCAGATGTTGCTTAATGTAAAAGTGGCTAATCGGAATTCTGAAGGATGACGAATGCCATTTTGTTCCTTTAGCTTTCTTTCGATAATGATGGGTTGTGTATTGGGTGCCACTTTGGCAAAATTAATGTATGGTAGTGACGATATTGCAGAGGAGTTGGGCGGTTGACTTTTGGTTGTATGTTCTGCTTCTTATCTTATTGCATGTTCATTTCAGTTTGCTATCATATTTCTCAGCTTTCCCCCTTTTCTTTAATATTCTTCTGTGCATAAACTTGATTCTCGGATGTGTCCAAAATTTTCAATTATTATAGCTGAAACTTGCCTTCATCTCTATGTGATTGGCATGTTTAATATAGTCGCTACCTCTCCCATAATTTCTAATATTAACTCTATTTTTTGCAGGAGCAATTGCCTAATGATCTAGTTCGAGTAAATATGCTATTCCAGGAAGCTCGTGAAGCTGGAATCTTGGTAGAGGTACAATCTACGTATCTATGTCAATATTCCCCATATTTATGTCTCCCGTCAAAATGACTTGTCTTGGATACTTTTTTAAAAATCTTGATATACCATACATGATTAGTTTCTTAAAGTGTTAGCTTTAGATTGAACACCTGGAGCTACCAGACCATCATCGATTGAAAATATATGACCAAATGTCTTCATTGTAAATTTCTTCAGCAGATTCCAAGATACAAGTAAAGCTTATATAGCTCAATGATATTTTCATGATTTGCGTTTTCTTGTTTTTGGTCTCTTATGACCAACTTTTCTTATTACCTGGCCACTCTCTCTTGATTTTTGTGTCATTGGTAGGCCCAACATTGGTGAATCTCCTACATTTTGCCTTCATTTATGATTTCATTTTTATTTCATGCAGTGCAGATCTGTCAGTGCCAGTGAGATTTCTGAGTATATCTCATCTGGAAATTATGTTGCTATTGCTTTGGTTGACCAGTATAAACTAAGGTACACTGCGTGTTTATCTCCAACAGATTTTGACATAATTTGACATCCACCGTAGCATTCGTATTGGAAAACAAAACCAAACTTTTTAAAAAAAAATTATAATATTTCCCGGACATATTTACTCAAAAATCTTCCAGCCAAACAGTCCGTATCATTCTTAGTTGTTCTTTTTCACCTCTCAAACTTGTAAAAAATATGAATGTTTTCTTGAAGAATAAATTTTAATTTTCACTAATGTTTCTGCATGCAGTAATTGTCGTCCAGATGGTGTTTATGTCTCAGACATCTGTAGTGGCAGCACCAGCTACACCGGTAAGATCAATCAAGTCCTAAAGTGATTTGATTGGTAAATTTATCGACATATAATCTTCATTACCTGTCTTGATTAACAATACTTTCACGTGTAGAAATGTACTGAAAGTAACACAATGTAAAATTGTGATTATCAACTTTCCCATGGTACTATTATCTCCGATAGCAAACCAATGCTAAGGATTTTACCCCCTTGGTCTAGTTTATTAGGGTATATATATTG
This sequence comes from Haberlea rhodopensis, assembly GCA_907163345.1. Lineage (NCBI taxonomy): Eukaryota > Viridiplantae > Streptophyta > Magnoliopsida > Lamiales > Gesneriaceae > Haberlea > Haberlea rhodopensis. Next base: position 8,110,112 of record CAJQUN010000013.1, read on the forward strand.
CAGACTGATTTCTTCTACTGGCTCTCTGCAGGACATTACATTGTCATATGTGGCTATGATGCTGTCACAAATGAGTTTGAGATTCGGGATCCTGCCAGCTCAAGGTTTTCAAGTTTTTTCTACGTCTATGTATAGTCTATGTATAATGCGTATGCGTGATTGTTAGATTTTTTTAGTCTAATTTTTGGGGAGTTTGTGCAACGCCGTGATTGAGTTTGTTTGAACTCTATCAACATTGTAATTTTGCTGCAGAAAACATGAGAAGATTAGTTCATGGTGTTTGGAACAGGCACATAAATCCTTTGGAACTGATGAGGATCTTCTACTGGTAAAGTTACCAGCTCTACATTTCTTTCATTATGTATGTTGACATTTGACAACAGTAAAATTGTGAACAATGCTCATTTCTAGTTGCTGATGATGCTTTAAAGTATTACCCTCATCTCTGCTTATGTTCGGGGTTGGACAACTTCTTTTTTCATATTTTTAAGTCGCTTGTCCGACAATTTTTTTCTGGGCGGGGACAACCTTTGGCCTTCAGTTGTGCTAGTTTGGATATTTTCCTTCTCGTTGAAAGATGAAGAAGCACTCAATGGTACTAATATCTTTGATCGCTGTCTCAATTTTTTTATTAACTTGAGAAGGGTGTGCGTCAAATTTTTAATGCAGATTTCTCTCGAAAGATCAGAAAGGCTCGATGGGACTCGTTAGGCAGTGAATTTCTTAATACTGTACATATTTTTGTTACCCTTCTTTTTTCTAGTTGTACATTACTATGTCAGTGTGTGCACATGATTTCGGTGAGTCTGTATATGATTAAAGGGGTAAGCCGTTGTTGTGGTCTATCTGACATTGGTCGTCATTTGTAACTCGGAAATCTCGTGTTCTAGCTCCGTCCTCCAATAGTTGCTCAAAAAAAAAATAAAAAATAAAGAGGAAACGTATATGATTATTTATATCAATAGTTTTTTGTTTAGAGTATGGTACAATAGTTGAATTGATGGATATTACATAGATTGTATTTAGGATTTACATATTACATAGATTTTATTTAGGATTTACTTTTTCTTATTAACATATTTTAATTGGGATTTTGGCGGATTATCCCTTTATGGTTTCTTAAATAGGCGGATTACTCCCTGTGGTTTGAAAATAGACAGTTTACCTCCCCGTGGTTTACAAAATAGGCAGTTTACCCCCCTGTGATTTTTTAAAAATAGGCATTTTGTCTCCCAGTGATTTACAAAATATACAGTTTACCTTCTATGTATATGGTGTATTTCACACCTATTCACAAACTATAAGGGGGTAAAATTACCATGATTATTTCGTTTGAAATTTTTTTGTTCGAAGTTATACATAAAATATGAAAGTTCAAAGAGACTAATGAGTATATTCTAAATGCAAGAAGTTTTTTGAGAAGACTAACTGTATGCGATCCGACATAATTATTTTTATGGTTTATATAGCCTACCACAATCCAAAGAGATTAAAAGTTAACTTGTTGATGTCGTTTTGCTCATTGCTTGAGATATGGTTTATATAGTACAGACAAAAAACTGATTAATTTTTTTGAATAAACTTTAATATCTCTAAAAAATTCCAATTGAAAAAGTTCGTTACCTGTATTTTAATCAGTTGTTTAATAGTTGACACGTTGAATCATATATGTAATGGATTGGTTTAGATTGATCATAACCAGATGATTATGAATTTCTGAATTGTTGTCAATGCACCAATCTGCAGGTAAAATTGTGTGTAACTTTCAAAATTTTCGAAGCACATCTTCTCTCATAATATAGTGAAATGTTGAACTTATGTAACAGTATCATAATTATTTTACTAAAACTATTTTTCTACCTAGAAATTATTTTGTAAATTTTAGTCTTTTTCTTTAAAAATTTAAGGTTGTGTTTGGATCGAAGGATTTGAAATAATTAGATTTCCAATTTCTCATTCAAATCCATCATTTATGTTTGAATAAGAAATTGAAGTATGCGTTTCAAATTTCTAATTTTTTTAATCATCTTTCTATGCATACATTTCATTTTTGAATGATTAGTTTTCAAATCATTTACTTAAACTCGAATCTTTTCATTCAAATTCAACCTAATAAAATCTCAAAAAGTACACAATTTATTCCATCATGTTCATATCTAATATTAAGTCATTGTTAGACCAATCATATTGAGTTGATCAATAAATATGATTCAAATTGGGTCCATACAAATATTTTTCGGGTTTCCCTTAGGTTTTATTACAAAATCATATATATATATATATATATATGTCGATAAACATAATTATTTTTTTGTATCACTTGTGTTCCGTCGCAGGATCAAAGAAACAAGAAACAAAAACCAGAGACCTTTCCTGGAATGAAACCAAGCAAACTGTGAAATCCGAAAATTAGTAGAAGGCTAGCTAACGATTATCATCTCTCTTTTCAACAATCAAGATCTCAAAACTCTTGAATCAAGTTAGAAAAGTGAAAAAGCGCGATGTCTACACTGTGGGCGAGGTTCGCAGCGCTATTCAGCAGCAGAACATTTTCTGGAATGGATAAATCCGGGAATCGATATCACGCTAGATATAAAGAAATCGACGGTGTTAGTAAGTGCCACCTCTCGCATGCTCTTAGTCTACCGTGCTTAGTTTTTAGGCATTTCACTGCAATTTTCAGACATATTTGGGTTTTGAGTGTTCTTAAGATTTTCTAATATTCGGAGGTATTGGCTTTAGTTTTAACTGTGAATGCCCGAAATATGAAGCTTTAATGAAATTCCTGCTTTCTTTTCTTGATTTACTAGTGAGATTTTCTATTGATCTGTGACATGATTTTCACTTAGGTTAATATGTTATCCACAGAAATAATGTGGAGATGTAACTCTTTGAACATGGGAAACATGTTAGTGTGGGCTTTAGTTCTTGAAGATCACATCTTTTATTTTTTATGTTGTTGCCTCATGACTTAGAATGTTCATTGATGTTGGTTCTAATCGGGAAATAGCAATGTTCATGCTTGCAATTCTGTTTTGTCAGTGAAGGAGAAACGATGGGTAGAGTTTAAAGGAGAGCATGACCCCACCTCCATTCCTGGTACTTTTTATCGCTCTCTGATTTGTTTGTTGAAATTATTTGCCTTAGTTGCATTTGAAATTATTATATTGGTTACGACTGACTGGCTATCGGTTTATATATATATATATATATATATATATATATATATATATATATATATATATATGTGTGTGTGTGTGTGTGTGTGGTCTCTGCTTATGGTTTTTGTTTGCCATTCTTGTGATTGTTAAACTCAAGACACAAATTAGCTGCTGCTTTGAGCGTGTGCTTTTGTTTAGCATGTTTTTTGTGTGCTTGAATTCATTAATTTCATTGATGTCCACCTCGGAGCCTACATCCCACCAAGGCAATGCCATGGTTAACATTTCACATTCACGAAATTTTTCGTTGTGATCAGTAATTATTTATGTTTCAATAGTTTTATTGTAGTTGAATGGATATGCTGGCTGAATGGACAGCGCAAAAGAGCTCCAACTCCAGAGGTATATGAGACAATGTTGCCTTTCTGCTTCTGATTTTGTGATTTTTTATGCACCTTTGATGTGGAGTCCTCCATCTTATTTCATTAATTGTGGGGCCATGGGGCTTTTGAAACTTTCTTTTCTTGTGGCTTAACTTGAAAACTTATTTTAGTCAACATTCTAGTATGTGAAAACAAGAAAATTTTAAATTGTCGATTTTTTTATCAGGAAATGGCTGAACTGGAAGCAAGAAGAGAACGTGTTAAACTCAGTGTTGCTCGTGAGTATCACTGATTTTTTTTCACTTTATTTATATTTCATCCAGATATTTGCTAATCAAATACTATAAGCCATATTAATGAAACAAAAGTCGAACACCTTTTCCAGTGAATTACATAGGATGTCTATGATTGTAGCATGAGTTTTAGCTCTTAAGATATTATCCTGCTCCCAGTACAAATTTTTGTTGACCTAACTGAAGTAACTGGTATTTTTCTCATCATGCTATCTGCAATAATTTTTTTATATTGATTTTCACTTGGATTGTTTTATTACCACTATCCTCTTCTTGAAAGTAACGTTTGGTATACATCTTTTATTGCTTCCAGTTCTCAAGAAGGAAGAAGAGGAACGGAAAGCTAAAGAAGGAAAAGCCACAACCATTGGTAAGCTTTCTTATTTTTTACTTTGGAAAAAGGGAACCTGCTTTTTGTAATATGATCTATGCACAAGCACTTATTTGCATGGTATTTATTGTAGGAAAAGCTGCTGGACCAGATTTGAAAAGCTTTATTCGGCAATTTCCTTCTGATTCAGAAGGTATTAAATGTTTACTATGTTAGTTCTGGTGGTTTATTTGATATTGCTTTGATTGCCGCAAACATGGCTGCTGTTCTAGAATGCACCAACGCACATAAAATTGGGTAATACAGAATGACGTCCAGTCATTTATTCTAGTTAACACCCCGTTTGGTTAACCTCCTCCACACCTCTTGCTAGAAGGGTGCTATAGTTAACGCACGAGCCTTAAGGTGTGCTTCTATAATTATGCCAAACCTTAAGGGTGTCAATCTAAGGAACTGAGTAGCGGACAGGAGTTAGCCGTCACATATAGTTAGGAGTATGGAATCTGAGAGATAATTTTGTGCAGTTCTTCAAAGAACCGAAGCTCAAGATTTACAAGCTTTGATGCTTTCATTGGAATTCATTTCGCATTTTCAGTCACATGTTAGTATGGTAGCATAATAATTCGATCTTTGTTTTTGTCATTTGCCGGCTTATGATAAATGCGATTACCAAATTCATAGTTTCAGTCATGTTTGATTACGTGGTCAGCTTGCAATTTCCTGGTTATTCTATTAATAGCTGTCCTTTGAGGATATTCTGGCACATTTTGATCTAGTTAGTATACACGTACTTTTTTCGGTTAGAGAAATGAAAAAGTTGTAGAAATGAGAGTTTGCAGCTTAAAAGCTTTTCTATAAATTTGTATTCATCATCGTGATTTACACTGATTACTTTATCCTATATTTATACATCATTTAATATCTAACAAAAGGAATAAAGTTTGTTGCTATTGTTACAACTAAATCAACAGAATAGAAAATGACAAAATCCGTTTCAACCAACTGTGAGTGATCTTCTGTGTTTATGCATTTCGTTTACTCGCATCACGTGCCATCGATCTGATAGACATGCATTCACATGTTTTTGTGAGTACGTAAGTTTTGTTTAACCGTAGACAACATGCCCTAGCCTATGATGCCATTGTGCTAATGTGTTGGAAGACACTTTGATTGAGTGCTGAGATTGCGATGGAGAGGACATATTGCTAGAGTGACTCTATGAGGCGGAAGTAGCGGTGAAGCAGGTTGTTGAATGAGTTGGATCAGTGACTGGTTTTCCGATGGAGAACTTGTATAACCCGTCATGCAAAATCCCTTTGTGAAGAACAACTTTCTTTGCTAGGTCCTTCACAAGACAAAATTGAGGATGAAATTCAAAGAACACGTGATTATCATTAGCGAACTTACTGACACTTGAAAGATTTCTAGAGATATGTGGTACTCGTAGCAGATTGTTCAAACGAAAAATACGAGAGGATGAAGGATGAAGGAAGTTTGAATGGCCAATATGATATAAACAAACCTGCCTCGTTACCCATGTGTACCATGCCCTGAGTACTCTGACTTCAAGGAAAGATTGCCAAGTTCATTGGTTACATGGTGCGAAGCACCTAAGTCAGGATACCACCATTCCTCACTGTTAGGTTCATGATTGGTTGATCCTAGTGCAGCCACGGGTTGCTGGGAATGAGGTTTGTGTGATCCTTGTTGTTAAAGGATCCATTATGTCTTTGTTGAGGCACAAAGTTTTGATCATATCGGTAATAGCACTTTTCCGCTACATGTCCAGATATCCCGCATACTTGACAGACTGGGCATCCATTGTGAGTGTTCCAGCTACGCCCCCTACCATTCATGTTCCTACCTCTGCCCCTGCCACATTGTGAGGACCCTCGAGATTGATATTGGTTATCTGACTTTTGTTGCTGAGGTGCAAGAGTCAAGTTAGCTGTAGGGGAGGAGGAGTTTTAATTGATGTGGAAGGATTCAATCCTTCCCTCATGTGCAAGAAGAAGTGCTCCTACGTCACGGAGGGTTAGTGCATCTGCTCTGGAAGTGACATGAACGACTACAGAGTCCTACTCAAGGCCAATTCCGCCAAGGACATAGAGGATCTGATCCTCTTCAGTGATGGGATGTCCACATGCAGCAAGAATATCAACATATAACCGTTCTTTGTGAGATTACGCTTTTTTTGAGTTTAAAGTTGGAGCTTATATTGCATGACTCTGGCCTTTGATCGTGTTGCAAACATTCTTGAAACACGGGTCCAGAGTTGAGATGAGGTTTCACATCCAAGCATCTAACCTTGTATGCTATTCGTAATGGAGGCAAGTAAGAATGAAAACAAGAGTTGGTCTTGTCGACACCAGGTGATAAATGTGGGATTCACTACCTCTGAATCATCAACTTCAGAGATAGTTTGTGTGGGAACAGGTGGGTGTTCCAGAAGAAACAGATCGAGTCCGAAACCTCGAATCCCAGCAAGAACCTGTAAATTCCATAAGAGGTAATTTTCATCATTGAGTTTAACTGGGTTCATTTGATTAGCCGGATTGACGATGATGAAATTTGAAGAGGTAATTTTCATCATCGAGTCTAACTGGGTTCATTTGATTAGCCGGATTGACGATGATGAAATTTGAAGCTGCAGTGGCTTGATTGTTGGTGGTGGATTCGATATTGGATGTGGCTTCCAACCTGGCTCTGATACCAAGTTAGAGAAATGAAAAGGTTGGAGAAATGAGAGTTTGCAGCTTAAAAGCTTTTCTGTAAATTTGTATTCATCATCGTGATTTACACTGATTTCTTTATCCTATATTTATACATCATTTAATATCTAACAAAAGGAATAAAGTTTGTTGCTATTGTTGCAACTAAATCAACAGAATAGAAAATGACAAATCCATTTCAACCAACTGGGAGTGATCTTCTGTTTTAAGCATTTCGTGTACTCGCATCACATGCCATCGATCTGATAGACATGCATTCACATGTTTTTGTGAGCACGTAAGTGCATGTGCTTCATGATCTTTATCTTTTTCAATGTTTCCTTTCCCGTTGCACAATGCTACGTAGCCTTTGATTTATGAAGTTTCTAAGGGAATATATTTCTCAAAAGATATTACGGTTTTCACTGCATGAACTGGAATAAGCACATATCTGTTTTCCAGTTATGGAGTCGTTTTCCTTTGGCCATATCTTCGTTTTTCTTGTCTTTTTCTGCAAATATATCTTGTCGGTTTTTCACTTCCAAACTTGCATTGAATCGGCTATGCTTTTCTAATCTCTTAGGTAATAAAATCGGAGAAGCATCTGATTCCGTGAATGTCACAAGGTTAGTCTGTTTAACCAAGTATATTGGCTTCGAGTAAGCTAAAACTTGTTACGTTCAGGGTTAATACTGTTTAAACATCATGTTCGGAAATTACTGTGGTATTTATTTCAATATGTTTTTGATAATTAAATTGAATCTGGACTGCTGCGACAGTGACCCCAAAGAATCTCAGACAGAGAAAGATGCCCCAAGTTACAGAAAAGAGCCACAGTAAGCTCCTCATTTTGTTTCGTTTTCAGCGTGTGGTTTCCATGATACTCATTCTTGATTATATTTGTCCATTTTCACAAGGACCTGTTATGTATATATATATATTTTAAACTGTGGCATAAATTCTTTATGACTTCCATGATTAAAAATACTTGATCACCACCAGTCATTCCACCACGATCCGCCGCCACCTATTTTCTCCTGATTTGTAAACTTCACTTGCGAAAATGTCGCTAGGGAGTATGAAACATGCATCTACTTTAATTTCAGGTCTTCAGAGCCGACCGGAACTGGTGAATCCTTCAGACCCGGGACATGGCAACCATGAACAGCATGTTGCACCTTCTCGAGTATTTTGAGCTCATCTTGTTTCGTGACTCCTCCTAGACATTTAGTTGTGATACTAAAATTCATTTAATATCCATATTTTCCAAACAATTTTGGTTCAGTTTTTTGCTGTCAATCCTTCTTCTTGCCGAAGCTTAATGTCGACAGAAGATTCTTGCAGACAACAATCTGTTTGTTTTTTGTTGTTGAAATATTGTGTTATGGTATCAAGAACTATATCCATAACTTTTTGGGTCATCCATAACCAGTAAACCACCCCTCGAAAGGATCATACTAACTAGATACACTCGTGGAGATTTTTGTTGCAAGAACGTCACCTCTAACATCTGAGGCATTCCTAGGGTTAGGAATCTCACCTCGTTGGGGATTTAAAATCTTCTACAATTTGCTTATATTTAACCTTTTCACGAAGCAGACGTAAGACGGATTAACATTGCTGACAAGGATCAGACATGTATTAACATGTTTGTTATTGCTCAGAGCATCCATAATGATTCTGTAGTCATGGAAATTCATAGTTGTAAACATTGGTTGTTACTAATAATTAAGCTTTAAAATGTAATTGGAAGGATTCTTGTTGAAGAACACAACTGTCACAAAATTTCGCAACTAAGATGCATGAATTTGTATACATATTTTAATTGGGCTAATTGGTAGTATTATCTACAATGAAGGTTGAGAAAATTACAAGAAGGTATCATTTTTCAAAATATCTTTCAACTAAATCTCCTCAAAAAATATTCTTTCAATTAAATACATTTTAAAAAAAAATTATTTCAAATAAGTCAATTTTATCAAACTCTAATATAATTAGTTCATTAATTATGATTAAAATACCCTTGCTCTACACCTTCATCCCCAAGCTTTTGCCCACTTTCCACCATTCGCGTCGCTCTCTGAAGCTTCTGATTTGTTTCAGATTTTTGTTTTCCGCAATTCTGCAAAGGATTCTTTGAACAAATTGAGATAATTTCATTTGCAATCACTTTATTAGGTTGTGTTATATGATCGTATTTACAATTTGTGTTGTGATTGTTGTTGATTCCTTGTTCCCTCTCAGTGAATTGTTTCTAATTCTTTGGGTGTTTGCTTGAATTCTGGTTTATCGACTAACTTCTGATCGAATTTCAGTTGTTCTAGCCTCGCGTTCTTCGATCGTGATTTTCTAAAATCATTGAATTCTTTTTCGTTGAATTTTGGATTAATTTTTTTAAATTGAACGCTCAATTTTGGACAGAAAACGTCAATCTACAAAAAATGAGGAAATTATTCATTTATCCTCATTCTCGTTGTTTTGAATTTCTTTCCAATTCGTGCATTCGGTTTGCATTCCCGTTGCTTAAATTGTTGAATCGGTCATTTGATACAATGACGATTTGGTGGTTGATTCATCATTGAAACTTTCGAAATGTGCAGATTGTTTCTTCGAACCATGTGAAACTTTCGAAAATCAGATATATATCTATATATTTTTGAGCGGTGCATGTAAATTGAGCGGTGCATGTAAAAATTGGCTCTTGCGGTGCATGCAAAAATTGGTTAATGCTGAGCATGCAAAAATTACTCATGTGGTGCACGTAGAATTACTTATACGATGCATATAAAAATTACTCATGCGGTGCATGTAAAATTACTCATGCGGTGCATGTAAAATTGAGTAATGAGATGCATGTAAAATTACTAATGCGGTGCATGTAAAATTACTCATGTGGTGCATGTAAAATTACTCATGCGGTACATGTAAAATTGAGCAGTGCATGTTAAAATCGACTCATGCGGTGCATGTTAAAATCGACTCATGCGGTGCATATAAAATTACTAGTACAGTGCATGTAAAATTGAGCGATGCATGTAAAACTTACTCATGTGATGCATGTAAAATTACTCATATGGTGCATGTAAAATTGAGCGGTGCATGTAAAAATTGACTCATGCGGTGCATGTAAAATTACTCACTCGATGCATGTGAAAATGAGTCATGTAGTGCATGTAAAAATTATTTATGCGGTGTATAGTGTTTTCATAAGTGGGGTTAATTTGGTTATTGTATTAAAAAATGGACTTAGTTGAAAGAACTTTTTATTGAGTGACTGGGTCGAAAAACCTTTTACCTAACGATATCGGCCCGAAATTTTCCCATGAAGGTTTTATTTTGTAGAATTTGATGGTATGTGGGGTTTCCATTAGTTTCGAGAGTATTATCATAAAAGTTGGCCCAACAATCTAATGTAAGCCCATTTAAACCAGCCCAATAAAGAAATGTAGAAGGATATGGAAGCTCGTGGAAAGAGCCAGTTTTCACTGGAACACTTCCCTTTTTTTTTTTTTGGAGAAGAAGGCAAAAGGATAAAGGGTCACCAGAAAGTGCCAGAATGATCCTTCCACTGAACCGTTACTCCTATAAATTCTCGTGCTGGTTCGCACAATAAATCACACAAAAAACTTGAACAAGTTCCAAAATTCGATCAGCAGAAAAAAATGTCTCTGATCCCAAGCTTTTTCGGAAACAACAGGAGCGGCATCTTCGATCCATTGTCCATGGATGTGTGGGATGCTTTCGGGAGTTTCCCTTCCCACGGGTCCAGGGAAACATCTGCATTCGTCAGTGCCCGCGTCGATTGGAAAGAGACACCGGAGGCCCATGTGTTCAAGGCTGATCTCCCGGGGCTGAAGAAAGAGGAGGTGAAGGTCGAGGTTGAAGATGGAAGGGTACTTCATATCAGTGGAGAGAGGAGCAGCGAGAAAGAGGAGAAGAACGACAAGTGGCACCACGTCGAGAGGAGCAGCGGGAAATTCCACCGACGTTTCAGGCTACCGGAGAATGCCAAGCTTGGTGAAATCAAGGCGGCAATTGAGGATGGAGTGCTGACAGTGACTGTGCCCAAGGAAGAAGTGAAGAAACCTGAGGTGAAAGCTATTGATATTTCTGGTTAAAAGTATGATAAAACTTCCCATCTCTTTGTCATCGTTTCGGTGTTGTTAATTTGCTGATTTGAATAATGCTCTTCTGTTCTCTATGTAATTATAAGTACATTGAAGTTTGAAGAGCAAATGCATATCTGTAATTGTATTTGCAGTCTATATATGTTTGAAATGAAAGTATTACAGTTTGTTATCAACTATGTAATATATTCTCATTCATATTAAATAAAAATATTCTCGTTCAAAAATATTCACATCTCGTTCAAGAATATTGCATGGCTTAAGTTATTAACAACCAAACATGTTTGGTACTGACAAATATGGTGACTTATTAAATACGATCAAAAATATCATTGACACATGGCAGTAAAATCATCCATTGTGGAGTGGCATGTAATGTGGGTGTATGGTGGAAGTAGGGATGACAATGGGCGGGTTTGAGACGGGTTTGGTCAATCTTAGGACCCGTTCTGCTATACATAAAACTCGGATCACCCCGCCCCACTTAGACCCGTGAACTCGGTGGGTTTACCCGTCCTGACTCGTTCTAGTTTTTTTTTTTTTTAATAAAAAAAATTTAGCTAGAAATCAATTTTGAAACACAAAAGTTGAGTTTTGTGATTAAATTTCATGTTTTATCTAGTAAATATTTATAATAAGCATTTTAAAATTATCTTTAAGCTACTAAATATTTATTAATTTGCTCATATTTCCTTCAAAATATCCAACTTCTTTAATATGAACACATGAATTTTGATATAAAATTAAATAATGACAATTTATTGTTCAATCAAAGAAGTAAAATGTGTTTAATATCAATTTTTTTTAAAAAAAATTAAATATGTATAGCAGGGTGGGTTCGGTCAATCCCAGGACCCGCCCCGCCCTGCTTCCAAACCCGGTTCGACCCATCCCATTGCCATCCCTAGGTGGAAGTGAGTTATTACAAGTTTGATATCCCGACCAACATTTTTTTGTCGTGTTGTATTGAGCTTATTTAGTGTAGTTTATTTGACTGATATGATTTGCAAGCTATTGTATCGATCTGATGGATAGTGGTTATGATTCTCAAGGTAAATTGATAAGCATATCAAGCAACAGGTTGGTTAGTATATCAAACAAAGTACAATGTCATAAATTAAAAATATTCTATTTAAAATATTCTCAAAATATATTGTGGGTGTTAGCATAAAAAAATCCCCCATATTAGTTTCAGTGCATCGTGGGGGTTAGCATTAAAAAATCCACCTAGAATGTATAGCATCTTATCCCGGTATCTCCGGGTACACTATAGAAAATTTACCCATATAAATTTGACAAAGAACCTCAGACGCAACCGTGGTAAAAAAAAGACTCCTCCTTCATCTTCTAGTTCTACATTTCACTTAAATTCCTACCATAAGAAACTCTATATACCTAGTGACACACTATCCTCCTAATCTGATATTGATCACGAATTAATTAAAAGATTAATATCATTTTTTTTATACCATGTTCTTCATTTTGTACTGAACGTATGCAAATCACTTGCACGTGATTTTTCTAGTAAATAATAAAAATACAAATATCAATCTGAAAGCTCAAAAAGGCTTCATTAGCTACTACCATAGATATATACAAATTTGATGAGCTCGAATTAATCTACGTGTTTTATGAGGCAAACATATATATGACTCAAAGCCAAGGCCTATAGATATCCCAAAACCGAAATCCCAACAGTAGGGATCATTGGTTTGGCCACATTTTTTCTCTTTTTCTGCTGAAAATTCAGAATTCTTCATCCCTTCCAAACATCTCCAAACTATCTTCATCAATGGCCACCACTTTTGTGCCTCCTTTTGCGACATTCATCCTAAAAGAATTGGTCAAAATCATACGCTGCAACGTCGTGTTCTTCGTTAAATCGCCCTTCCCAATCACCCCACATCCTTCGTCCTCCTTCTTCAAGTCAGCAGGAGGCAAGAAACAATCAGTGGAGAGCCCCATTATATTGAAATCCACCTCTTCAACACTCCAAACCTCTTCCATCCTTGTTCTGGTATGGCTTCCTGAGTTCTCGCCGAACCTGAACAACGAGACACTAGTCCTTCCAGCATGGGCTATGTTAACCCCATCAATGGTTCTATAATCTTGGATCGATGACTCCATCGTTGTCTCCCAGAAAACATCGTCATTTATTCGTAGTAAATGTGAGTCTTGCAGCTGGATTAGGAGGCCTGTTTTTTGGCTGAAACTGCCCCAAACAGTGTGTTTGATTATTTCAACATTGTTGCTGCTTCTTGCTTTAAGAGTGGATGGATCTGCTTCCAACTTTAACACGAAGCAATCCTCTTCGTTCACGGTTCTCTCGCCAATGCAGATCGAGTTGGAGAACAGGTTTGCCGTTGATCTTGGATCCAGGCCCTGTTGATATGATTCATCAATGACATCTCAGTAAAGTTTGTGCATGATCAAAAATTTGAATTTGGAGATTAAAAATGTAACATAACATCTCAGTAAAGTTTGTGCAAGGCGAAAGATACAAGAAGGTTCGATAAAAAGATTAGAACTTTTAATAACATGAGAATCTGTTTTACAGCCCACTTTCATTTTGTTTGTCAAATATAACCAGCCAACAATTTGAAAAATTATAACTTGTCATTGTCCCAACTCCCAAGTTGAATTTCAGGAGCCGTCTCTGCTTAGGAAAGTCAAAAAAGCCAACAAACAATTTGAAGGGTAGCCTTCTTTTGTTAAAGTCAAAGAAGCCCACAAAATAAATTTTTATCAATCATATGTAATGTAAGCCCTTTTTGAATTTACAAAGATAGTGTTACCACTGATGAAAAAGGAGATTTGAATATATATATATATATATAACAAAAAAATACAACATATAGAAATTAGTCAGTCACTGATCTTTCCCTCTGTAAAAACTCAATTTCTTCACAAAAAAGTAAAAAGATAAGGATGTAAAAAATTACCTGCAACGATCGACGCAGAGGCCTGGGCGGGCCACGGGACGCATGCGAGTGTTGCCATGGAGTTTGCCGCCAGGCCACCTTACCATCACTACCAGCGCTGATTTTACAACCCGAAACCATCAATTCCAGGCTCCATAAGTTAGGCCTCTTCTGCCACAACACGAATCCCCCAACTTCCCCCGGGCCACCCTGTTTCATGTTCTTAAGCTTGGTAAACTTAGCAGCATCTTCCCCGGACGATGCTGCCATTTTGACTTTCCCCATTGCGTACAGACTTTCGATAGAGTTCAAGGCATGTTCACCTCCTGCCGCAGCTATGTATTGTTGCACTATGTATTTAGCCATTGAAGTCTCCTGTAATGATCATTCTTGGATTAGCTAACACCATCAATTGAATCATGGTTGATAAAAAATCGTCCAATCGCTACTCCAAAAGGTTAGGGGTGAATGCCACAAAAAAAACAAATTATATACAACATTTTAATTAATTTGAAGTTGTACATAGACGATCATCTTTTGGACTCAATTTTTGATAAAATGGCAGCATTGAATCTATAGAACAATGCTTATCAGAGAAAAATAAAAACTTGAGGGAAGAAATCAACTTTCAGTTTCAAAATAATCCATAAAAAAATTTGAACATGTTCTTGGTCGCAACTGTTAGATAATTTCCATCTTTAACTAAATCACCAACCCTTTGTGCCAAACCAAGAAACTAATACAAACTAGACTCAATATGCAACAAAAAAACATAATTTGAGGCACAGTTGAGCAGTGATCAAGCCATATATGACTTACAATGGGATCGCCTTTGATGTTACTATTGAGTGTGCGATCACAACATATCGGGAGAGGGACTAAAGGGGCACCAATCACCCCTAGCAAGAACTGTATCTCCGTGTCACGCCCTCCGAAAACCGAACCCGCCCTCTCAACATGTGGCCTCATGACCCAAGATTTCATGTCTCGCCAAGATTTGTGCTTGTTAGACCCAAACATTTCTTCTGGTATAGGGACCTCCAGCACTGTTTCGAGTGCATCTTCTTTGTCTAGATTGGGGCACAATGTCCTCATGAAAGAATTGTGTTTTGTGATGAACGGGAGCAAAGATTTTGAAGGAAGAACTTACTGTTGTCTATTGGCTTTTGGTTTTGATTATAGTTTGAGAAGAAGTTTGAAATGATAAAAAGATTGTTATTTGTCAAGTAGTAAACTCGGGTGGGCCGACATCAACGTGCTATGTTTTTGTATATGTCGTGTTCGCACGCTTGCATTTTTTGCTCTTTTTTTTTTTTTAATATGTTTTTTGATCATAAAAGTCTTAGGTTCTCCACTATTGGAAGACAATTTCTTGTTTAATTAGTAATGTACAATAAAACCCATTAAAGAATTGTATTATTAAAGTCGGAAAATTTCAGCAAAGTAACCTTTCATATCCCTTCATGTGCAACTTTTTGACAACTTCATGGGAAAGAAAAGTTATAGCATTAACTAAGGAAGACTTGAAGGGGTAAATATTAAATTAATAATACATTATACCTTATTAAACTTTAGATAATGTAGATGATCTCTTGTCTTTCACACTGTCCAGCAGATAATAAATTGTTATTCATATTGAAAAATACTTAAATGAATCGAGTTTGAGCCTCACTTATAGACCAATTTAATATGATTGATATTTTTGTGATATCTTATTTTATATTTAAAAGATATCGTGTTTTAATAATTAGTTGGTGTATAAATGAAGCTCAAATCAAGTGGATACAAGTATTTCTCATCAATGCCAGAGAATTTTAGGCTTCTGCAGTGGGTCCGTGAATATTTTGGGTGGCTATGATGTATCAACAACATGAATCTGTTGATATCTAAAATTCAAGACCCGAGCTCAATGGCCTTGCCGGGATAGATAATAGCTCATGTCCACTTTGGGCAGACTCGAGTTCGAGTCGTGTTTGACGCAAAAAAATGATTTAGTCTCTCACCTACTCAAAAAAATAAAATTCAAGATCCCATTGCATAAAATTTATTATAATTAATTTCCTAATTTAAGACGAGGGGAAAATCAGTAATCAAGAGTATAAATTTTGTATCAATTTACATACAAGGATTATAACATAATTTTCGATTTATACCACAATGTAAAATCCACTTACGATCGTAGGTACATACTAAAAATTGATTAATGTCCCATATTTTAATTTAGGAGTTTTCAGATAATAAATAATCAAATGGTGGTCTCGTTTATGCTCTTTGATCACCCAAACAAATAATAATAATAATAATAATAATGATGATTTAGGAATTAATTAATTCAACCAACACGTTAGAGTATCAATGAATTAATTTGTCGGCTGGAGGAATCACATGCAACCACTGCCTTAAAGTTTACAACAACGTGGTCAGGACAAACTTCATTTTTGTTGTGTAAATTAATGTAATTCACACTTAGAATTTTATGATTATGAACCCTCTTAATCTGCAACGATTAGCGATACTAATCAATTGCTTAAAATTTCACTAATTGTGTGTGCCGTTCACGTCCAGACAAAGTAGATAACATTTTTTTAAATAATTTCACGAAAATCATACCTTAATTTTTTTAAAAAAACAATAGGATAAGTCGAACACTTTGCGAACCTATCGGACTAGGAATAATTTAGTAATTAACTGTGGGTAAATACACTTTTGTGATTAATTATATACTTTAAAAAGTATTTAACTTTTGATAAACCGACAAACAATTGATCATACTATTTATATCATAGACAATGTCAAAGGTGAAGTGTTCGATTCCTGCAATGTAATGTAATTATTGAGTGGAGATTATTTTATTTATCATCTTTTCTACTATATATATATTTGTACATAAATAATAAGTGGTGTACCCGAGTTATTTTTACTATCAATTGTTCAAGTAAACGTTTCCATTTTATGAATGAGTGGCAAGATACAAGAAGTTAATGTTATGATCTCTCTGAAATTAAAAATGTCAAATATAAATATAAATCATAAGACGTTAGGTTAATTGTTGCAAATCATAAAAAGTTTTTAGTAGTATATAATAAATACATTATTTACCATATTAGAATAAATATGAAAGTTGTCTCCTAAGCGGTGCTGCTATGTTAGCACCTTGTTGGTCCCATAAAATTCGTCGATGCGTTTCGACGAGTTATAATACACTTATATATAGTGCCATCATGTATTTTCAAGTAGCTGGGGCACATAATCATATTATCAAAATAGACATAAATTATAAGATGTTAGGTCAATTGTTGCAGATCATAACAATTTTTTTCCTAGTAGTATATAATAAATGCATTATTTATCATATTAGAATAAATCTGAAAGTGGTAACCGTACATGGTCGCAAAAATCGTGGAAACGCGTCGACGGATTTTATCTGCTGACAGATTTTATATGCTGACGTGGCAGCATCGGTGTGCGAAAAATTATTTAGTCCCTTCCAATATCAAAAAAAAAAAAAGGTTTATCTCGTCTCTTCAAACAATTTAATTTAGTCTTTTTCTCTCTTTCGAGTTTCTACTTTCTCAGCGGCGTCTCCTTACGAATGTTGAACGTGTCTGTTACCTCATTTTTTGGTTCAATCTTGTAACAATGAATCAATATACGAAAAATACAAAGAACATCAAGATTTTTACGTGGAAACCCCGAGGGGAAAAACCACGGGACCTAGTCCAGTATCAATCTTCACTATAATATCAAGAATTTACAATGTTGATTCTGCGATGAAGCAAGAATCGAGAAAATAAAATGGGGAGAAGCTGGGAAGAGCCGAAGAGCTCTCTTGGTCTCCCAAAGAAGCAGGCCCCCTAAATCCCTCTTCAACCTACTGTTTTATCCATCTCTGCCTAATGAGCTCCCCCTAGCCTTTTATTAGTTAATTAAATGGGCCACAAAATGGGCTTGGGTCAAGAAAATAGGCAATGGTAATGGGCCAAGGTAGGATGGCCTGGTATCTTGTCAGATTGGGTCGAGCCCATAGAATCCGGGTCCAAACCGCACCGGGACAATTATCGGGGTATCATGAGTATCCCCCTCTAGTCGAGCTAGAGTAGCGTTGTATCGACTCCAACTGGTTAGGTGAGGACCCGGATCTGTAGTCCTTTAAATGACAAACCATAATGTGATCTTGCGCAGTGCCGAGTTCCCAAGTTATGCTGTCGGTAGAGCCCATGATAATTCGAATGTTGATCCTTGATGAAATAGGCGGCTCGTAAAGCCCATACGAGGAACCGACGTGATCATAATACTGAGCTCATGTCACTAATAGCAGGTCATACTGGGCAGTAGGAATCCGAACTGAAGCTACTATAATCGAGAATTCCGAGCTGACAAAGGTGATCGAGAGATCTGAGGTGATAAAATGCTTATCTTAGTTGGGCCGAACTGAGCAAATAAAGATCGCCCGACCTGATCTCCTGAGATGATGTATGAGAATAACAAATATTGCTCGCCCGACCTCATCTGAGCTCCGAAATAAGCAAGAGCAAATAACGCTCTCCTGAACTCCATAATCAATAAAGCATAGCCCAGTTACATAACAGATAAAACTCGCTGAACTCCAGAGCTAATAAATATCTGGACATCCAGAGCTTGATAGATATGTCGTGCTGAGCAAACAAAACACAGCTGAACTAAAAAATAATCCATAGGTAGAGGAAATAAATCCGGGCTTATCTGAGCTCCATAAGTAATACCGAGCCGAGGAGTAGATAAGTTGATGTGAGCACCAGAGGCGAGATATATCGAGCAAATGACACCTGTCTGAACTCACAAAATAGTAAAGTCATGCGTTGAGTAAATAGATACAGTCGAGCTCCAAACAATAAACATGGAGCAAATAAGACTCGAGTGTCGAAACTGAGCTGCCATGTTGTAAGGATGACATGTTATCTTGGCTGGGATGACATGTTATCTCGGCTGGGATGACGTGTTATCCAAGCAGGGCTGACTTGTAATAATAACCCGAAACAATTCTAAGTACAGAATTAAATCTTAAACAAAGCTGATCTGTTTTCTGGCAGGGCTGACCTGCAATCACAACTGTTAATCTGTGCAGGGCTGACCTGCAATCACAACTGTTAATCTGTGCAGGGCTGACCTGCATTAACAACTGTTATATGTGTGCAGGGCTGACCTGTCTGAACTTCAACATAAATCGAGCATATAAGTCTCCCCCCGACCTGAGCTCTAGATATAATAAACAGAACACATACAGCCCATCTGTCCTGAACTCCAGAAATAATAAACTGAGGACATAAGGTCGCCCGATCTGAGCTCCAGATATAATAAATATGAACAGACAACGCTCTCTCGTCCTGAGCTCCAGAATTAATAAACCGAGCCCATACATCTCGTACGTCCTGAACTCCAGAGCTAATAGGTATGCAGAGCAGATAAAGTTCATCCGACATACATAATCACTAGATTTGAGCAGATAAAAACTCAGCTGAGCTCCCCAAACTAAAGAGCATCCGAACTGCATAATAATAAATGGGAGTAGGAGATAGAGCTCATCTGAATTCACAAAATGACAAATGTCCTGAGCTCTTGAGCTGATAAAGTGCTAAGCAAATAAAGCCCGTCTCATATGATCCCAGAGAATAAATATGAGCAGATAAGAAATGTCCGGTCTGGACTCCAGATAATAAATATGAGCAGATAAGACATGTGCTAATATTTGCCAGGGCCTCATACACCTAGACTAAAGCAATCAGGGCGGACCTTAACTTTTATCGTAGTCAGGGCGGACCTTAACTTTCATAGTCAGGGCGGACCTTAACTTTTATCGTAGTCAGGGCGGACCTTAACTTTCATAGTCAGGGCGGACCTTAACTTTTATCGTAGTCAGGGCGGACCTTAACTTTTATAGTAGTCAGGGCGGACCTTAACTTTCAGAGTAGTCAGTGCGGACCTTAACTTTTATCGTAGTCAGGGCGGACCTTAACTTTTATCGTAGTCAGGGCGGACCTTAACTTTTATCGTAGTCAGGGCGGACCTTAACTTTCATAGTAGTCAGTGCGGACCTTAACTTTCATAGTAGTCAGTGCGGACCTTAACTTTCATAGTAGTCAGTGCGGACCTTAACTTTCATAGTAGTCAGTGCGGACCTTAACTTTTATAGTAGTCAGGGAGGACCTTAACTTTCATAGTAGTCAGGGCGGACCTTAACTTTCATAGTAGTCAGGGCGGACCTTAACTTTCATAGTAGTCAGGGAGGACCTTAACTTTCATAGTAGTCAGGGAGGACCTTAACTTTCATAGTCAGGGCGGACCTAACTTGTCAGGGCGGACCTTAACTTTTATAGTAGTCAGGGAGGACCTTAACTTTCATAGTAGTCAGGGAGGACCTTAACTTTCATAGTCAGGGCGGACCTAACTTTTATCGTAGTCAGGGCGGACCTTAACTTTCATAGTCAGTGCGGACCTTAACTTTTATAGTAGTCAGGGCGGACCTTAACTTTTATAGTAGTCGGGGCGGACCTTAACTTTTATAGTAGTCGGGGCGGACCTTAACTTTCATAGTAGTCATGGCGGACCTTAACTTTCATAGTAGTCAGGGCGGACCTTAACTTTCATAGTCAGGGCGGACCTTAACTTTTATCGTAGTCAGGGTGGACCTTAACTTTCATAGTCAGGGCGGACCTTAACTTTTATCCTCATCTAGTGTGCCTGGGCTGAGCATAGCCACACATGTCTGGGCGGACCATGACATATCTCCTCATCTCAACTCCAACATTCACACACCACTCCCGAACCTACATACCACTACACCACATCCGAATAAGTTAATCAAAAATTCGGATCAAATAAAGATCAAAAGCTGATGAATAAGGCATTACTACGCGATCGCATGCCTGAGCTTACATAATAGGGGCTTACTGCGAGATTGCATGCCCGAGCTGTCATAATATGGGCTTACTGCAAGATTGCATGCCCGAGCTGATATCCTGATGTGGGGCTTACTGCGAGATTGCATGCACGAGCTGTCATAATAGGGGATTACTGCAAGATTGCATGCCCGAGCTGAACTCCTGAATAGGGGCTTACTGCGAGATTGCATGCCCGAGCTGATATAATAGGGGCTTACTGCAAGATTGCATGCCCGAGCTGATATAATAGGGGCTTACTGCGAGATTGCATGCCCGAGCTGATATACTGAGATCAGCCTGAGAATACTGCTAAAGTACACAAAAAACGAGGCAGAAACAATCCACAATATTTTACAATTTAAATACATGCCGCAACATATAAACTGCATCGCCACATATTCTGCTTCCGATACTGATAAAATCCCGAGTATAAAAGCGGGTCCTGATATAAGATTATGTAAAGTAAAAAGCTTCGAGTTTGATAAACTTAGCATGACATACTCCTTATAAAACAAGTCCAAGATAATGACTTTTTTTTTCATTCACAAATTAAATCCAATTTGTATCGTATGAATCAAGTTGCATCCCAAATTTCGCAAGGGCAAGAGATTATAATGATTTCTTTTTAGTTGATGTTCCTGAAGCCATCAACTTGACTACATGTATTGCATATACTAAACCATAATAACACTCTTCAACCCAAAAATCCATTTGCAATCTCATCATTCAACATTAATTGGTAGAGTAAATTCTGAGGCAAGCATGCACAAACAATTCAGTTGGTTGCTTCATTAAACGATAGATTATGGTACTCCAATAAGCCCCATAAATTTGGAGAAACTTCCAAGTTTAGTCAAGGTATCTAATCTATGTGAGTCACCAAAAGGGCCATTTAAATTGCTCAAATACCAATATGCACTCATACTGGACTCTAGTCCATTTGATCGCATATAGAATCCCAATCCTTAAAAGAAAACATAAATAGAAGCACTTGTCCATGAGAGAGCCAATATCGAGGAAAGGCTGTGTCCTTTGAAGATTAATTCTCCCAACCATTCTCTCAATTCAAATGTAAGCAGTGAGTCTCCAAGAAATTTCAAGATTCTTAAATCCCACAATCAAACAAGTTTTTACTAGGGCCGAGCGTGAATTTATTTTTCACTAAATGAAATACGAATATGATGTGAAAGAAAAAGCACATCAAATAAAGTGTTGTTGTTGACTTGAATTACTATACCAAAAGAAATCCATGTAATGCCCACAAATAAAAATAAGTATAAGCAAGAGATGAGAATTATATCACCGTATATCTCGCTACGATTTCAGGAAAGTGCCGATGAGGACATACACCCTCTTGTGCCCGGATCCATGAGGCAATACTGAAGATTGTCCATGAAGTTCGATGGCATGTGCAGGATATCACGGTATAAATAACATTCCCATGGGTCTGTAGAATTGTCTTGTTCACGATTCCTCTATATAAAACATTGAAAACAAGACTTCCTTGGACCAGCAGTGTTTAGGGCTTGTAGGATGATATTAGATGATGTCCAAACTTGAAGAAGCTTTCCCGGTTCTTGCTGCGTGAACCTTACCCCAAGTTGGCAGCTAGCATCATGTCACATTTACAATTAAAATTTAGATGTAGCAGATAAAATACTAAGCTACTTGTCAAGGAATCAATTCCTTAAACCCATATGGTGTTGCAATAATGTTAATACAGCCCTTCAAGGTTCTCTTATCCCCTATGAATCACCCAGTTTGAAATTATGACAGAGCATAATAGATGAATATACACTGATTAATATGGCAAAGTAATGCAACTTATCTTTGTTGAGCCGAGCTTAGCTAGATAACGATAAGTTAAAGGCCGAGACCATCCAAAATGTCGAGCTCTTCTCTCTCTGGCTCTTCATCTTCAAACGAGTTGAGTCTCTTCAAAAAATAAACGAAGACTTCTTCCAGCTATGAATTGTTCCTCCATTTGAATATTTGAAGCAGCTTAATCAGGTGCCCCAACAAAAAATACTAACTACCATCAGAATATTCCATTTTCCAACTATGGCAACATGGAGAGCAGACTGTTGGAAAAAATGCAAGATTGGCTGTGCCAATCGGTCTTTAAAGAGGCATGAGCGTAGTGTGTTCCTTATACCATGATTGTACAAAAGAAGAGCGCAAGAGGAAGAGAAACTGATGGACAGTGGTGCAACCAAGTTCGTAGATGCTAGACAGGCTCGCCTAAATCTTGCTACTGGGGCCACGACAGCGCCTCCTTCGGCTTCATCACTATGTGTGCCTCGGCCATTATCAGACGTAGATGCAAACCAGTCGAGAAGATCCGAAAATAGCGAAGGGGACCTCATCTTCTTCACTCACATCAGATGATATGAAGATTAGCATATCATGCACCAACGCCAAAATCATGCTGCCATAGCTGTTGCCCAGCCTTGACGTCGCCGCGCAAACCCCAGAATGGACGACCTAGAGCCACCACGAGATGCCGCGAACAAAAGAGTGTCGCTACACAATAAACCACATCAATATGTCGCCTCACTAACCCCCACACCCTCAAACCAGTCCACGAACACTATAAAAATCGCCCCGGACTCGCCTCACGCAACCCTATCGCTGAGCCGATGTCTCCAGCTCTCCCGTCGTCCCGCAACGAGTAACATAGGCCAGCCGCCTCCACCCAAAAATTATAAACCGTCGTTTAGGAACTCCACCCCAGTCTAGCTGCGCGAACCTTACTCAAAATCCGTAGAAAGTGCTTGCCTAGCTCCATGCTCATCGATTAAAGTTGTATTGATTAAGAAAGTTTCCTCCATTTTTTTCTTTGCAGACCCGTTCTTCCCCTTTTTTTTTATTGGCCAGCGACGGCAACACGGCTGCTCGCCGCCCGGAGCCAACCTTGCGAAGCCCGTCACCTCCCCGTGCCACAAGCCACTCGCCACCGGAAGCTCTTCGCCCAGAGCTTCTCCCAGAGTTGTCCGGGATGTCCCTCTCCTTCAAAAACAGCCCAAAAAAATCGACGCCTTAGCTCAAATTCCCACAGACGGCGCCAATTGTTACCTCATTTTTTGGTTCAATCTTGTAACAATGAGTCAATATACGAAAAATACAAAGAACATCAAGATTTTTACGTGGAAACCCCGAGGGGAAAAACCACGGGACCTAGTCCAGTATCAATCTTCACTATAATATCAAGAATTTACAATGTTGATTCTGCGACCATGGAAGATGAAGCAAGAATCGAGAAAATAAAATGGGGAAGAAGCTGGGAAGAGCCGAAGAGCTCTCTTGGTCTCCCAAAGAAGCAGGCCCCCTAAATCCCTCTTAAACTACTGTTTTATCCATCTCTGCCTAATGGGCTCCCCCCTAGCCTTTTATTAGTTAATTAAATGGGCCACAAAATGGGCTTGGGTCAAGAAAATGGGCAATGGTAATGGGTCGAAGTAGGATGGCCTGGTATCTTGTCAGATTGGGTTATAGGTCCAAACCGCACCGGAACAATTATCGGGGTATCAGTGTTAGAAGACCATCTTCAATCTTAGAGATTATACTCAGAAACGATCGCAGAAAATATGTGAAAAACTCGATTGGTGGAACACTCATGGATTGGTTGTTGACGTAAATGAATCTGAACACACTCTGAAACACAGAAATATTCAGACAAAATAATAGGAAGAAGGCAACTAAGAAGAATCCAACCCAAGAATCCCATGGCATCACTCAACTAACTTATTGGACAGTACAATTCTATTACTTCTATGGTTAGACAGCAACCAACTACGGCATCCAGCAAGTATCGTACATCCCAAGTGCAAAAAATTAGATATTTGTAATTTGAAATTAATCATTTCAATAGAATCTGCTTACCTGTTTCCCTTAATCTTGAACCAAGCCTCGGCACACTGTCAATCGCCAAATCATAACAACCCAGTTCGAAAAGTAGCCGAGAATCTTGATTGGCTGCATGACTGCATCCATACTCAAATGGCAAAATCTACAATCCCTCTCATTTTTTTCTCAAACGCAGCTCATTTTCAACAGCCCAGCTTCCAGATCCGTAATCTCAACAGGACTTTCATCGGACACATTCAAGGAGGGTGATCCACCCCACTACCATGGCGGGAACCTGGCGGCAGCCGCCGCCGTTGCAAGAATTAGCTGATTCTAAATCCACGAATGTGGTAAAGTTCCCATATTTACAAAACCCCCAAAAGATTTGTTGAAAAAAAGTCCACTGTTAATTGAAGAAAGAACACATGGTTCACGAAGTGAAGCAGAGATGGCGAGATCGAGAACAATCCGTTCGGGGTTTTGTTCAAGTTCTACAGTTTTGTTTTGTTTCGTTTTTAATTTTCGATGGATTTTCTCTTAGAACTTAGAATTGCTATCTTACAATTTTGGACGTGAGACGTGATGATGCGAAAGTGATCATACATTTTCCGTCTGTACACGTAATTTTGTAGCTAAATTAGACATATTGTTCTTCATTATTATTTCTCTTTATTGGGTAAACAATTATGATTTTATGAGAAAGTTACTTAGCTTAATGTCACGGGATGAAAGCTTTCACCCAAACTTCCTCGAACCCGTGCGGCACTTGACTAGTAACCCCGCGTCGCTAGCAAGTCAGCCTTCCTCCCGAGTTGGTTGCTAAAGTGCTAGAAAGAGAGAACACAAAGAGATTTGAGAGAATGCTTTGTATTGCTTGAATACTTGATTGAAAACTTGATGATTACAAATGAACTCCTACCCCCTATATATACAAGTCCATCTCCTCAATGGATGGTGTGATCGATTTGATCTAATGGTGGAGAATGACCTTCTATGATCTTCTACACTTCTACATGTTTCTATAAGGTTCCATTGATATCTCCTACAAGATTCTAGAAAACTCTATATTACAAAGAATATACAAGTGGACCTAGAATCTTCCAGGGTGCTCTAAAGTGTTCTTCAAACTTCTGGGAGCTTCCGGAATGTCCCAAAGCCTCTTAATATGCCGGAATCCGCTAGAAAGTTCCGGAGTGTGACATTAAGGACACTTGCCCTAAAGCCAATTTTGTCGTATCTTTTTGAAATTTTCAATCGACAATTGAGTGTTTGCTATTAAAAAAATGATTTTAATAAACTTCAAATTATTATAAAATTGTCACCACACAATTAAAAGTAGGGAAAAATCATATCATGACTTGTTTTTCTGCTTCTGCTTTTACTACTTATTTTTAGAGAAGCAATAAACTAAAACACTCAAAATCTGTTTTGTTTGGTCTGAAAAAAAGATAATTAGTTTTGAAAAGCAATCGCAAGCACCCACGTAGTGTATGTACTACTCCAAATATATTTTATTGACATTAATTCTTCATTAAATTAAAATATTCAAAACTTCTCATTCTTTAAATATTGGATGGCCGAATTTATCTGGGTTTATCCAGTATTAGGTTGAAAGGAGCCCAATTGCTCCATCTCTTCTACCTACTTATGCTTATGCATGTGATTTGAGATCCCTATTGACAAGGACAGTAAAGAAGTAGTAATGAAAAGAAAACCCTAATCTACCATATGAAATTCGCTTATACGACAACGTGTTTTATGTTATGCTGGTGAAGGATTAGAATTGAAGAGGTATTGATTGGATATAACTAAATAAACATGAAGTCCAAACTGTTGGATAATTGTACATGTATAATTGCAAACTTATATAACATGCATAGGACGCAAATCCGGTAGGGTTACTTTGATACTGTCCTCAGGGTATTACGGCAGCAACAAAACTCTCTCGTATTGGATACGACCAAGATGTGATTATTGACTGTATCACAACTCACAAATCACAAATGATCAAAATATGATGATCAATCATATCAGATACGGTATTCATAATTTCTTATGTGTGTATTTGGACTCGATCCAGATATTCAACTCGGATGCACCAAAATTGGAAAACCTAGTCTTGTACCAGTGAAAAAAGTATAGAAGAGATTAAGAAAAAACACTACTGCACCAGCTCCACTGTGAGAAGTCACATGGCAGCGATGGAAAAATTAAATTGCTTAGACAGAGAGTGGTACCGACACATCAAAATGCAGCTCAACATCTATTACCCAACTCATGTGGTCCTTTTTTTTTTAGTTCCTTGATTTAAAAAAAGTTTCAAAACTCTAAAAACAGCAGATCCCAGATCCTGTACAAACAAATTTGCTTTGCTATTGGCATCTGCATTGGCGGACGTACGTGCCCCGTACTTATGATATGATTTTTGGTATGAAAGAATTCTGAGCACGGAGGGAGTATAAGTGCTAAGAATCAAGCCAACAATTTTTTTAATTCTAACACAAATTGTTGACAAATATTAAATACATGTTATGTTTAGTCAAAATTAATGGGTTTGATTATATAAGTCATGATGTATTAATTTTTTGTTTCTTTGCCTAATCACCACCTATAAATACCACCCATTATTCATTCCAAAATCATCCCAAAAAAAACACACAATTTTTTTCTTTTTTTATAAATTAAAGTGTTGAGGTAAAAGTGAGATTGAGTGTTCGAATTTCTTACGGAGATTTTATCCTTGGAAGGAATAGAATTAATAGAGAGAATGTGTACATTAAAATCAAAGTGTACTGAGTGAAATACTTTGTAGTCTCAAATCTATTGTCGTCTTTGTTATTAATAAAGAAGTGATCTCCTTGAGGATTCTTGAGTGGACGTAGCCTAGTTTGGAGTGAACAACTATAAATATTGGTGTTAATCTTTTCAATTGTTGATTATGTGCTTGTGATATTCGTTGCGTTGTTACCTCAATTATATGTTGATTTCCCTGATGCCCCAACATTTGTTATCAGAGCCAGATTCTCAAGTCCTCGTATGCTCTGTGATTGCAGCTTAGTCTGGACTTTAACATCAGAGAAGACTTTCTAAACAGTATTAGCGAAGTAATTTTTTTCTGTTCAGGCTTTCATTCATTGGTAATAGACACAAAAGATGGAGGTACGTACAAACAAGATCATTAGCATTAATGGTTCTAATTATCAACTTTGGAAAAGCAAGATGAAAGATCTCATGTTTGTCACCAAGATGCACCTACTGGTGTTTCAGCGAGACTAAACCAGAAGAGAAAACATATGCGAATGGAACTTTGAGAACGGGCAGGTCAACGGGTACATCAGACAATTTGTCAATGACAACGTGTATAATCACATATGTAACGAGACTCATGCTCGTACACTTTGGATCAAGTTGGAGACACTATATGCCTCCAAAAAAGTGGCAACAACATACTCTTCTACCTGAGCAAGCTAGTTCATGTTCAGTACAAAGAATGAACTCCGGTAGCAGATCACTTGAACGAGATTCAAGGAGTCGTGCATCAGTTATCAAGTATGGGCATAAAGCTTGATGATGAGGTTATTTCCCTGATTGTGCTAGCTTCATTACCAGAGTCTTGGGAGACTCGGAAGATATCACTCACAAATACAGTTCCAGGAGGAGTCGTGAGTGTGGACATCATCAAGAGCGACATCTTGAATGAAGAGATGAGGCGGAGATCCCACGGTGCTTCTACATCGCAGTCAGATGTATTGGCTACTGAGTCAAGGGGGAGAAGCAAGAACAAGTGAAGCACACACCAAAGACCGACGAAAGGAAAATCCTCGGATATGAAAATGTAAGGTGTCATCAATGTGGCGAAAAGAGACATATAAAGAAATATTGCCGAGAACTGAAAGGTAAAGGAAAGCATGAACCCAGTGATGAGCAACCAAATGCCATTGACGAGTTCAACGTTGTTCACGAGTAAGAGCAAGAGTCTGTAAATTTGGTGACTCAAGGAACCAGCTGGGTGATAGATAGTGGAGCAACAGTCCACATCACATCTGGCAGGGAAGACTTCAAATCATATACACCCGTAGACTATGGGGTGGAGAGGATGGGCAATGAAGAGCTATCCAAGATTGTTGAAAAAGGAGAAGTGAGCTTGACTACCGTCAGGCATGTACCTGACACTAGTCTTGAAAGACGTCAGGCATGTACCTCATATGCGCCTGAGTCTAATTTCAGTGGAAAGACTGGATGATGAATGTTTCTGTACCACCTTCCATAAAGGAGTATGCAAGATTCTCAAAGGCTCACTTGTGGCAGCAAAGTGATTAAAGATGTCAAAGTTGTCATAGTACAAGGAAAATCTTCTGAGAGCATGCATTATGCAGAAGAAGGAAAGGACTCAACAGAGTTGTGGCACCGACATATTGGTCACATAAGTGAAAAGAATCTTACACGTCTTGTAAATAAGCAAGTTTTGCCCGGAGCAGGGTCATATGAAACACTGCACATAAAAAATTGAAATTTAAGCTATTATATAATACTACAAACAAAATTTATTTGCAAACGTTTAATAAAAGGACAAGCTCCTCATTGGGATCACGCCAAGTTATCTTGCTTTTGAAACTTTGCACAAATATGTGGATAATTATTATTTGAGCTTTAAACTTTTATTAGACCTACTGAAGTGGGTTCCCCAACTTCATGAATCGATGTTCTTGTGACATGAGTTGACTAGGGTTATGCTATCACCGGGCTTTAATGGTGTACAGTCGTTGTTGCTTCATGGATAAACTTACAATGGTCTATTGAGTGAATTTCTAGCAATAAACTACGTAGCAAATATGAATTAAGCGGTACCAAGATGAACATTTTGATATTATATACTGTAATTGGGCTTTCAATTATTAATTAGGATATTGCATGTAGTTGTAATTAGGCTACTGCTACCGCCAGTCGCGCAACCAAAAATTAGTATTACCTAGGATTCACTGGATTGGGTAAGGCTAGACGGTTACGACAATTTAAAGGTTTGGACTATATATTTTTTTTAATGAAAATTAACATTAAAAAAAACACTTTTGAAAAATTACATAGGGCTGAAACTCACCATAGTTCAAGGTTGGCTTCACCCTGGCTACAGCACTTCCAAGTGTCAACCTTAAAAGAAAACCAATAAGACATCAAACAAATATGTATGGATACATTATTGATTTCATTGAGCATGAAAGATTAATATGTGCATGTAACTAAATGCGCCTAATATGCATTCATGTTTAAATTGAGAAACGTGTTTGCATATGCAACAAGTTGGCCATTGGCTAACTACCTCTAGCTTTGATGGCTTGGACGGTGGACGAAGGCTTGGACGGTGGACGGTGGACGGTGGACGAAGGCTTGGACGGTGGTCAAGGGAGACTACGCGGCTGAATAAGACACCAAATGAAATGTATCTGATACATTATAAATGACGTTTCTGTCTCCCAAATTCAACACCACAACATAATATTCTCTCTTACCTTGTAACAACTTCGTTCCTCTTCGACCATCACCGACGAGTCCAAGGGTTTAAGATGTGTAAACGAAGTAGATCGCCCTGGTGGTAATTTGCTAACCAATGAAAGAAAATTCAAAGACCGAAGCTTGTAGACGAGTACAAAGATTCAACTCGATATTTGATTTACTGTACGATTTCCCAACAGTACACATGCATATATACGCAATATAGGGTTAATTGCATACAGTACCCCTGTGAAGGTCAAAAAAAGAAAAACCCCGAAAAATTTTAATGGGCGTGACAGATGTTGTACCACAATTTGTGGAACACCTTATGCATCATTCTGAGTAGGTGGGAGTACATGTTTCAAAGCACTCAAGGCATTACTTGCCTGCCATGTTAATACATTAATCTTTCTGTAGTACATCACACAATATATATGCACAATCACCACCATTGATTTGCATTATTGTTACGACCTGGGCGGTGAAAAAGTGGTGTAGAGGAGAGGATTTATTGTTAGGACCGTTTATCTTTAAAACTTGACCACTGAGGTTTTAAAGAGCCAAGTAAAAAGAGTTGCAGCAATTCAGTGTTGAAAAATGCTTTAAAAACGTGTCGAATGAAGGAATTTAAAGACAAGAATTTTTATAGGTGTTTCAACTTGAATCTTCTACTCGATGCTTTTCCAGTTTTTGAAGATTCCAGTAAGTTACTTCAGGTGAGCAACTTTAAGACATCAGTTTATAGCTTAGTCAATTTGTGGTAATAACAAGTTTGATTTTATATGATATGTTTTCTGGGAGTGTTGAATCTCTTGAATGCTTCAACAATTAATGACTGAGGCAATAAACTTGAAAGGCTTCAGCTAATAATTTGTCTTCGTATACTTCTACGATCTGGTATTTATAGTGTTAATCTAGACGATCGAGCTTATTATGTCCACACAGATTTCTGACAAATTCATTGGATAAGAAATTTGTGGCTCTTTTGACTTCAATGACTTTCAGCTATATCCTTTCCAAAATTGCTGTTAGATTTCAATTTCTCAAGACTATTCAACTTCTTAGACCAGCGACAGAGCCATGAATCTATATTAACTGGGATTGGCCAGATTATGTAGGGTACGACAATTTTATAGGTTGGGCTAAAATAAATTTCTAAAAATTAACACTAAATTTGTTCTTTCTTTCCAAATATTTCATGGAGCTATAACTCACCATAACCTAAAGTTGGCTCCACGACGGTAAAATCATATCTCGAGAAAACTTTGAGGATGTGTTTGCAATTGCTTATTCAAAGCACTTCTATATTGCTTTTGCTTAAAGTTGAAAAAAGTTACTTTTAAGCAAAAGCATTGAGTATTTGCTATTAAAATAAATAAAAAAAGCAGATTAATAAACTTAAAGTAGCCAAAAACATATAATGACCTGCTTCTCTGCTTCTCTTTTTTTCTACTAATTTTTAGAGAAGCAATAACATAAGCAAGTAAATAAAACACTTAAAATCTGTTGTTTTTTTTATTCTGAAAAGCTGATAAGCAGTTTGCAAAAGTATTTGTAAGCAACTACTAAATCTACATATGATTTCTTCAACTCTACGGGTTGAAAGTTCTATAATTAATCTTCAAGTAACCGTATTTCCCATTAAGCTATCGACAGTGGAATGTGGTAGACCAATATAGACATAAAAGTTCACCGTGGTAAATTAGTTTAGGTTGTATTTGGACGAGAAGGATTTAATTTGATAAAAGAAGTTAATGTTTGGATTCCAAATTATCAATGTTTGGTACATTTAAAATCGATTATAATTATTCATGAAAGATTTTAAATTTACAAGTGTTGAATTTAAAGTCCATTGTGTTGACTAGGACAAAAATGTTCAATAGAAATTATTTCAAGCGTCAGTGATAAGTGTGATGTTAACACTTATATCTCTATAATTTTATATGATGTTTGCGTTGCTCCCGGGACGATATTATGCATTTTGTTGTTGTGTGTTTTAGGAATCAAGGTCGAAATACATGAAAGTCAAGGAAATGAGCGAAAAATGATGAAATATGACTTGAACGAGCTAATCGATCGAAGAAACGACGAAATCTCATGTTTGGAAATCGAGGCATATATCCAGGTTCAGCAAATCAAAATACATCAAAACACATGTAAATAATATGAATTATGAATTAATTTGAAATTTGATTATCCAAGCAAAATCAAAGTGTATTCTATCTACATTAACAAGATTCATAGAACTAAACTATAATTATAAAGTAATAGATCTCGACTAATTATGTGTTATTAGGGTAAAAAATTATTAATTACAAATATGACAGACAATGTCTTAAAGTTCCCCCACCATAATTTTTTTTCGGGCAATAAAACCTTTCTCTTGTCAATATTGGAATGTCGGGCCACCCTTCAATTTAATGAGAGGAATTATATTGGATGGCAGACAGGCAGATTGCTACTTGCTTTAAGCCCCTTCTATCAAGATTAATTATCCATAATTAATGCACCACGTCAATAAGTCAATTGATTATCTAACTCATAAACATTCATTATTATTTGGAAATATATAGAATTCTTTTTCATTTTAATTACTTAATTATTATTATTATTTGTTTCGATGTGTATATATTAAAGAATTGGAGATATCAACCTCCGTTTTGTGTTGCAAAAAATCATTTCTCATGAAACAAGATCTCGATTTTGGATCTTATGATTGGAGAAATAGTTGTTGGAACAACCTTTTCATAATGGTCATCCACTTCAACTTTTTTTTTTGACGGAGAACCAACAATAGCTACTTATTATATGTGTACTTGATAAACTCTTGGGTTGACGCAATAACATGAAAATCATGTCAGCTAGATAAACCACACTAGGAAAGCCAACCTTATGCGACAGGCTTGACCAAGAAAATGTTGGTTGGTGGAATCGAACTCATTTGCTCAGCGAAGAGACTAAGGCAAATGTAAATAAAAATTAGAAATTTAAAACAAATAAATTATCAGAATATAACCAACGATCAATTATTACAGGGTAATCCGATGTTCAAATTATTTAGCCCTAAATTGTTTTTACCCGTTTTCCGGCCACTTGTCCATATATGTAGCCTGATTATCACATGGAGACAAGATTAGCCACATTATTAATTTCACGTATCTTTGACCATAAAAAATTTTGGACCTAAAACCAATATATATATATATATATATATATATATATATATATATATATATGTGTGTGTGTTTATGTATAGTGGCGGAAGAAGGATTTTTACCGGAGAACAAAAAATATCAAAATAAAACCGAAAGGGAAAAAAAATTTAGAGGGTCAAATGTAATTTAGGTGACAAAATGTAATTGTTCAGGGATAAAATAGAATTTTTGAAAGGGGAAATTGTAATTATGTAAAAAAAAATTAGGGTACAAAGAAATTTTTTTAGGCAGTGCTCTCCTTGCTCCAATGTACATCCGTTAGCGTGTATATGTATGTATATATAATTTAAAAAAGAAAAAATAACTAATTATATTATTTAAAAAGCTAATTGTCCTTGCTCATTCTCACTTGATTATTACAATAATAATTGTATTTGACACGCTTTCTCACATGCACATATAAATTTTCGAATTTTAACCTTGATATTATAAAGAAAGAGGTACATTTAATATTTTGATGTCACGCTGGAAAAGAATGAATTTCTTGAGAGATAAACGCACAATCATATTCATTTTAGCATCAACGTGGATGGGACCATGAACATCATTAAATCTAATTAGTTTAAGTAAAACAATCATTAATATTATTTTAAATATTAATATTTCAACCCAACTTGTTTGGGATTTCGAAGAAATAAAGTTGACTCACCTTCTCCCATGTGTGTGCTTTATAATAGAAATAAATAATTATCACCATAATACCTAAAAAATATAAAAAAGGATTATACCCTTTTCTTCACATTAAAATAAAAAGCTGAAGGATCTTTGGGTCTAGCCCATTCGGTAAAAATTCACTCTTTTTTAGGGAAAATTTGTGTTCAAGTCTCGCGATATGTTGATAAATAATTTAAATCTTTTTTTAAAAGGCTAAAGTTGAGGCCTGAATTTCATTGGAGCAGCTTGTTTTTATATATTATAAAGTTCTTAGATGACTTCTTTCTCTCGTTCCTCACACAACACACATAGTGAGAGAGTTTCTTGAAATTTACAGTATCTGAAGTAGGAGTCCAAAGGGATCGCATTGATCCCATATTCAAGTATTTCAGAGCTTAATCTATGGAGTATATACATATACTTACATATAAAATGTTATTCTGATTACTATTTCTCTACTTCTTCTATTGAATTTGGATCATGCTATCCCTTCGGATTCTTCCTTTGGTAGCTTCATGGAGATCTGGTGGAAGATCTTGAAGCAAAATCATGCAAACTGGTTATTTTGCTGATAATTATGTGTTCAGTGCAAGCAGTTCTCACAAGTAAGTGCATCTTCTTCTAAGATATCGCAAGTAATTAATTTCTATGGTTCATTACTCAATCAATTTACTTCAATCTTTTGTGTGTGGGGTTTTCTGGTTATTTAGATGGCAACTGGTAGTTCCCAAATTCATGCCTTTTTCTATTATCTAAATTATCTTATTATATCACCATGATTAATTTCTATTATCTAAATTATCTTATTATATAACCATGATTAATTATATGCTGGCAATGTAGAAAGTTGAGGGATTCTTATAAATTTTCCCCTTCTTTTTTTCAATTAATTTCATTTGGTAACTCTCATGTATGGTGAATTAATGTCATACGCTTTCTAGTTTCAGTGAAACACTTTTATTTTTATTTCAAGATTGCGTTTAGAGAATAATGTTTTTGTTACTTTTACAATAATATTACAAATGCAGAGTTAATTTAATTAAGTAATTATGTTACATATTATAAATATTATATATTTTTTCAAATTTATCTCTAGTTATGTGACTTAAAACTTTTATATATATAACTATATATATATATATATTAGTTATGTGTAATTTTGGTATGTAGGTTACATTAATGTGTAATGTGTTATTTCATGTGGGATATAAAAGTAAAATAGAGTATAAATAGCATATGTTGTAATATAAAGTAAAATTTCAAAAGTATTTAATTAAAATATAATATATTGTCATAATATTTTATTTTGATGTTAGAGCAATTTTTATGTTATATTTATGAAAATTATTTCGATAATAATATAAAATATTTTGATAATAACATTTTACGATATGAAAAATGGAACTAAATTTAAAATAAATAGAAGTTGTACGACAGACTTGCAATAAAAATTTCACTCCAAGTGTCAAAAGCACATGGGTTGAGACTTAGGATCCAAGGTAGAAAAAAGAAAATTAATATAATTAAGGGTGTCTTTATCCTACTTTGAGTGCCCAAAGGCAAAGGAATCATATTACATGTGGTGAAACTTTAAAAGTTATTCTTTAAACATAGCTTTGTGTTAGGATCAAACGCTTATCACTAGACTAAAAATTAAGTTGCTAGCAAAGTCATAACTCTATTTTTTATATAATGACATTGCAAAACCCATATTAAGCAACATATGGACATAAGAGATTGTATCATGTGTGTCAACATTGTTATGCTTTAACTTCTATGAATTTTTGCAATAGGATTTCATATATATAGATTTCTTAGGACTTATTTCTAAAAAAAGATGTTTTAAGTTGACGATAGTGATGAATTTGCTCTAAGTTACGACTTATTTTATTAGTCAGGTATCAGTAACTATCATATTGTGAGTATTACAAAGACGACGTGATATATGCATATGATAATGTTAATCAATAGAAAGTATATAACTCCACTTTGAAGAGACTCGAGTTTAAGTCTCGCAGTGTGCAGAAAAATTATTAGCCCCTCCCCTTTCAAAAAAATAAAAATAAAGTAACATTTAAAGTAAAATAAAATTTATTAACTTTTCTAAATCAGGTACAACCTATAATTTTTACACACAAAAAACGTATTGTTAGCTACGATGATATAATAAATTTCTCCTTCCATGGCTTTTTCGATATTTCGTTTTCGTTTCAACAATTGTTAATTTATTTGAGTACGGAATGAATCTTATTCATTGACCATGTTGATACGATCCCACTTCTGTATATCGATCTTATAAACATCAATATATATATATATATTTTGGTCTTTACAAACACCCGATTTATATAAATATTTTCCAATATCGATGTCGTATCTTCGTTTTAGGTGAGAATATGAATGTTTTTATATAGTACATTTTTTGTATATATAATGCCGATTGCCTAAATTTCAACAAATCTGAAGGTAAAAAATGAACAAGATAGCTTAATATTGCGTAGAGTTGTCTGTTGTCAGTCGAAGAATTTTGGACGAGTGTGTTTTCTTTAAATTCGGGAAAATAAGTATAGTAGGGCACATGTCTCCCACGTGGACTACACTTTATGCTGTATAGGACAAATGTTCAAACATAGGCAGGATATATGGCCCTACTCTACACCAACAATCATACTAAAATTTCAAACCCTTTCCACCCCATTTTACTTCCCCACTAGCTTACCCTTTCCCACTTCAAATAATAATATTTCCAAGTGGGTTTAGTATTAATTATGCAGTATTTAGTTACAAGTTAAATATTTGTATATACCAGATTTTTAATTTATCTACACACGGTAGCAAATATTAATTATTAACGTTCAGTTAGTCGCCAATTTTTCGAAATATTTCAATGATGTTGGGTGAAAATATTCCTAATAAAAAGATGAATTTACCCTATATAGCATTACTGTCTAATCCAAGTTTTCAGTCTGATCAATAAACTGGTTTCTTTGAGTGTTACCCTGGTAAAAGTATGCACTGTGCAAGACCTGACTTGGGCAAGACCTCTACCATGGCCACCCCCAGGTCGGCCTCGGGAAGATCTCCACCCTGGCCACCCCAGGTCGGCCACGAGGATGACCTCCAGCTCGGCCTCGGGAAGACCTCTGCCCTGGCCACCCCAGCTCGGCCTCGGGAAGACCTCTGCCCTGGCCACCCCAGCTCGGCCTCGGGAAGACCTCTGCCCTGGCCACCCCAGGTCGGCCACGAGGATGACCTCAAGCTCGGCCTCGGGAAGACCTCTGCCCTGGCCACCCCAGGTCGGCCACGAGGATGACCTCCAGCTCGGCCTCGGGAAGACCTCACCCTGGCCACCCCAGGTCGGCCACGAGGATGACCTCCAGCTCGGCCTCGGGAAGACTCCACCCTGACCACCCCAGGTCGGCCACAGAACATATCTCCGTACACGAATAATATCTTAAAAGCTGCAGAAATCGTACAAAGAGTGCAATAAGTTGTCTGTGGTCCCCAGCATTAGGACTCTGACCCCTACCTTCAGCATCAGACAGTGTCCCATAGACCTTGGGTAGGTAGTTACAGGTTGTCTCCTCCATTCTCATATAAATACCAGATAACTCTCACCAAGCAGAGAGGGATATTCCATGAGAGAGCAGGCAGGAGGGTTGGGAGGGCATGAGGAAGGCCAACACCTCTTTCTTGGGGGGGGGAAAGAGAGCATGTCTCATTCCTCCTCAAGAACAAGCAGCAGCCGAGGTCTTCCCCCTTCACCATTTTCATTTCTTAGCTCATTTCTTGTAAAGAACACTGTAAATCACACACTTGTTTATAGTGAAATTTATACCGGACTAGGTCCCGTGGTTTTTCCCCATCTTTTGGGGTTTTCCACGTAAAAAATCTGGTCTCATTTACTTTTTGTATATTGTTTGGTGCTCGGATGAAATACACGTCTACCCTACCAAAATCCGAGGCAACAAATTGGCGCCGTCTGTGGGAACGTGAGCTCAAGACGTTGAGATATGGGAAGGAGAAGGATGGTTTGAGGGTTGCATCTCTGTTGGGAGATGGGTTTTCTAAGTTCTGGAGAAGAAAAAAAAAACTTTTGGTAAGCGGCGGCGACGGGTTTGATAAAAGGGGGAAATGTTTTGGTTATTGGGGTGCAGCCTTGTATGAAAGTTGCTATGTTTTTGGGTTGCACTCGAAGAAACGCCAGTGTAATGATTCTCGAGATGATACATCTGGCCTCAGATCTCTGGTGATACCTCTTCCCCCAGGCCGACCACAATTTTTGTAGAATGGAGTTGCTTTAGCATTTGGTTTTTGGGGCGTTAAGAGCTGTTGTTGCAGGATTGGAGCTGATTAAGAGTGACAGATCAAATCAATACCTCACGTCGAGCCATCTCAGCTCGGCCACCTCGGCCCCAGCTTGGCCTTAGCAGTGAGTTCGGCCTCTTCCATGCCAGCTCGGCCTCATCCATGCCAGCTCGGCCTCATCCACTACAGTGAGCTCGCCTCATCGGCCCAAGCTCGGCCAACTCGGGCCCAGCTCGGCCTCAACTCGGAAACCTCGCCCAGTTCGGCCTCATCCATGCCAGCTCGGCCTCATCCACATCTGCTCGGCCTCAACTCGGAAACCTCGCCCAGTTCGGCCTCATCCACATGAGCTCGGCCACCTCAGCCATCAGCTAGACCTCATCAATCAAACTCAACTTGGGCGCTTAATCTCTATGCCTTAATTATGGTTTTTTCCTATCCAACTGATATTTGAGTTTCGTACATATATATTTGCGTAGTGCTATTTTATTATTATTTTAGGACAGGATCACCAGCTCGGGCATGCAACCTCGCAGTAAGCCCCTATTCAGGAATTCAGCTCGGGCATGCAATCTCGCAGTAAGCCCCTATTATTACACCTCGGGCATGCAATCTAGCTGTAAGCCCCGGTTATATCAGCTCGGGCATGCAATCTCGCAGTAAGCCCCGCATAGGTCGGATTGAGGATCAGCTCGGGCATGCAATCTCGCAGTAAGCCCCGCATAGGTCGGATTGAGGATCAGCTCGGGCATGCAATCTAGCAGTAAGCCCCACATCAGGAGATCAGCTCGGGAACTTTATTTGTTCTGGATTTTGGATAAACTTATTCGGATGGATATTCGGAGTAAGCCCAGGTGTATGAGGCCCTGGCAAATATTTGGCACAGGTCCGCCCTGATTGCTTAAGCCCAGGTGTATGAGGCCCTGGCACCAATTAAAAGTGCAGGCCATCCCTGTCACTAAAGCCCAGGTGTATGAGGCCCTGGCACCAATATCAGCACAGGTCCGCCCTGATTGCTTAAGCCCAGGTGTATGAGGCCCTGGCACCAATTAAAAGTGCAGGTCATCCCTGTCACTAAAGCCCAGGTGTATGAGGCCCTGGCACCAATTAAAAGCACAGGTCCGCCCTGCATGCTTAAGCCCAGGTGTATGAGGCCCTGGCACCAATTAAAAGTGCAGGTCATCCCTGTCACTAAAGCCCAGGTGTATGAGGCCCTGGCACCAATTAAAAGTGCAGGTCATCCCTGTCACTAAAGCCCAGGTGTATGAGGCCCTGGCACAAATTAAAAGCACAGGTCCGCCCTGCATGCTTAAGCCCAGGTGTATGAGGCCCTGGCACCAATTAAAAGTGCAGGTCATCCCTGTCACTAAAGCCCAGGTGTATGAGGCCCTGGCACCAATTAAAAGTGCAGGTCATCCCTGTCACTAAAGCCCAGGTGTATGAGGCCCTGGCACCAATTAAAAGCACAGGTCCGCCATATGTTCGGATTATTATTTCTGGAGCTCAGGTCGGTAGAGCATTATCTGCTCACATTTATTAATTCTGGAGCTCAGGTCGGGAAAGCATTATCCGCTCATATTTATTATATTGGAGCTCAGGTCGAGAGACTTTATGGCAGTTTATTATTTCTGGAGTTCAGGACAAACGTAATTTTGTGTCCAGTTCATTATTTATAGAGCTCAGGTCGCGAGGGCATTATATGCTCGGTTTATTATATTTGGAGTTCAGACAGGTCAACCCTATTTTAGATTTAATTCTGTACTTAGAATTATTTCTAGCTGTTATTGCAGGTCAGCCTTGCACATATAACAGGCTAGCCTTGTTGTTATTTAATTCTATACGTGAATTATTTCAAGTTGTCATTACAGGTCAGTCCTGCTAAAGATAACAGATCAGCCCTATTCTGTATTGAACTCTCTATTTAGAATTATTTTAGAGTTAATATTGCAGGTCAGCCCTGCCCAGATTACAGGTCAGCCCTGCACAAGTAACAGATCAGGTCTTGCCAAAATACCCGAACAATCGAGACAACGTTACACTAGCTCGACTAGAGGGGGGATACTGGTGTTACCCTGGTAAAAGTATGCACTGTGCAAGACCTGACTTGGGCAAGACCTCTACCATGGCCACCCCCAGGTCGGCCTCGGGAAGATCTCCACCCTGGCCACCCCAGGTCGGCCACGAGGATGACCTCCAGCTCGGCCTCGGGAAGACCTCTGCCCTGGCCACCCCAGCTCGGCCTCGGGAAGACCTCTGCCCTGGCCACCCCAGCTCGGCCTCGGGAAGACCTCTGCCCTGGCCACCCCAGGTCGGCCACGAGGATGACCTCAAGCTCGGCCTCGGGAAGACCTCTGCCCTGGCCACCCCAGGTCGGCCACGAGGATGACCTCCAGCTCGGCCTCGGGAAGACCTCACCCTGGCCACCCCAGGTCGGCCACGAGGATGACCTCCAGCTCGGCCTCGGGAAGACTCCACCCTGACCACCCCAGGTCGGCCACAGAACATATCTCCGTACACGAATAATATCTTAAAAGCTGCAGAAATCGTACAAAGAGTGCAATAAGTTGTCTGTGGTCCCCAGCATTAGGACTCTGACCCCTACCTTCAGCATCAGACAGTGTCCCATAGACCTTGGGTAGGTAGTTACAGGTTGTCTCCTCCATTCTCATATAAATACCAGATAACTCTCACCAAGCAGAGAGGGATATTCCATGAGAGAGCAGGCAGGAGGGTTGGGAGGGCATGAGGAAGGCCAACACCTCTTTCTTGGGGGGGGGGAAAGAGAGCATGTCTCATTCCTCCTCAAGAACAAGCAGCAGCCGAGGTCTTCCCCCTTCACCATTTTCATTTCTTAGCTCATTTCTTGTAAAGAACACTGTAAATCACACACTTGTTTATAGTGAAATTTATACCGGACTAGGTCCCGTGGTTTTTCCCCATCTTTTGGGGTTTTCCACGTAAAAAATCTGGTCTCATTTACTTTTTGTATATTGTTTGGTGCTCGGATGAAATACACGTCTACCCTACCAAAATCCGAGGCAACATTGAGGATGCCCTTAAGGGCAGTGCCCTTATGGACATCATCATCGTTTATTTGGAATCTTTTTTTTAAAAAGAAAAAAAAGATTCTACATGGATGATAGATGATGCCCCTAAGGACAGTGCCCTTCAGGGCAGCAACAAACAAATCCAATAAACTATTGAGTTTGACCAATTCGAACCATGCCTGTGTTTTTCTCTGAATTCAAATCATTATTACAAAGCAGGTTAAAATTTTATGATAAAACCCCTTGAACCTGGTCCTTTTTTATATGCTGTATATAAAAAACGGTGTCCTTAAAAACGACTTCGAACCACCCTCCATTTTTATGAAAAATAATTAAAAGATACGTGTTGTTTTTTGTCGCCCAGAAAATGTGAAAATCGGGACTACTCCGTATCGTATTCAGAACACCAGTAGCAATACATACTTGTATTTATATATAATATAATATATTATGAGTTACACAGAAGCACGTGGAATTGAAAAGTCAATTGTCGACAGGTATAATCATCACAACATTGGAAAACCTGAAAAAGTTGGCAATGCTACTGTTAGTCCTGTATCTGTATATGTATATTAGGGGTGCTTATCGAGACCCGATCTAGAACCGAACCAGTTAGCCCTACTTGGAATCGAAATCGGTAAAAAATTGGTTCGGAGTGGTTCCATGTCTTGAAATTGGAAGCACCATCAGTTCCGATGTTATCGGACAGGTAATTTTTTTTTAAAAAAAATTAAATTAAAGCAATTGAAATGGCTAAAAAAGTCTTCAAACATAAAAAAAAATCAAAAATAAAAAAAAATTAAATCATAACGAACCGGAGCGAATCGATCTTAACAAGTTGGAACCAGAATCGGATCTGATCCGGTTCCTTAACAGACCGGACTGGTTCCGTGCTTAATCGAATCTGACCCGATTCCCCTAATGTATATGATAAAGCGTAGCAATGTCTATGGAAAATATTTATATATATGTGATTAGAGTTTTATTTATTGATCAACTCAATATGATTGTTATACAATAGTTTATATGTTAGTTTATTTTTTTATTTAAAAGATAATATTATAATATTGATTTGGTGTATAAATAAAGCACATAGCCGATATATACAAGAATATGACAATGTCTATTTAGTTTAACGCCTATATATTATGATGTACAAATTTTCCTAAAATTTTCACGGTCACGTATCTAGGGGTGCTTAACGGATCGATCCGGAATTGGCCGGTTTTGGATCCGTTAAGCACGGAACTGGTCCGATACATAAGGAATCAGATCGGATCCGGATCCGGTTCTGGTTCAAACCGGTTCCGGATCAATCCGATCAAATTCGTTATTTTTTTTTCCAATATTTTTAAAATTTTTGAATTTTTTTATTTTTTTGATGTTGTAAATGTTTCCACAATATTCATCACAAATTTAATATATTTTTTCTTCATTTCATAATATAAATGCATACAAATAATTGTAAAGATATGGCAATTGAAATTCTAAATAAAAAATATTAGTATTTATCACTCTTCATAACTGATAAGTATTGTTTTGGTGTTATCTTCTTCTTGCTCGTCATAATGATTTACGAATTCGTCAACCGCCCCATCTCTTCTATTCTTACATTCTGCTTCAAACCAATCTTTAAGTAATGTGAGAATGTATAACGGATCAGATGATAGACTATTTCGATATTCTCCAATAATTCGGCCACGTGTTGAGAACGTCGATTCAGAAGCGACGCTTGAAGCTTGTACCTCATACACGTCTCTAGCCATTTTGGCTAAGATGTGGAATTGTGCTGCAATTGTCTTCCACCATTGTAAGATGTCGAAGTTGTCTTCCGTTAGAAATTGATAATTTAGATAAATTTGCAACTCAGTCGACGTGCTAGTAGAAGGTATTTTTCCCTTAAGTTTGTTACTGCCTAGCATCCTAAGTAAATTGATGCTCCCACCTCTAGATTGAGCTTGTGGTTGTTCTTCAACAACCTTTTGTTGCGATGATTCACTTGTCTGTTGATTATAATACAATTGAAACATATTTTGGAGAGATTGCATTGTAGACCTCTTTTGATCGTCAACAACATTCCCCAAAAATTTAGCATAATATTCAAAAAATATCTCAAAAGAAGCTAAGCATTGACTAGGATCTAGCAATATTACGATGCAGTGCACATTCGCGTCTTTGAAAGTACCTAACGATGATACACAATTTTCAACAAATTCCCAATCCTCATCAGTCAAATAAATATTATCATCGGTATCAGACATTTGATATTAATTATAAAATAGAGTTAAAATATCTTTGTAAGGTAACACAACATTCAACATATTGTACAACGAATTCCACCTAGTTTCTATTGGTGATGGAAAAAGAAGATGTTTTAAACAATTAGATAAACATAATTGTTTCCAATCACGTTTAACACGGTTCGTGCATAACCATATAGCGCAGTATTTCATTTT
The DNA here is from genome assembly GCA_907163345.1 of Haberlea rhodopensis. Classification (NCBI taxonomy): domain Eukaryota; kingdom Viridiplantae; phylum Streptophyta; class Magnoliopsida; order Lamiales; family Gesneriaceae; genus Haberlea; species Haberlea rhodopensis. The sequence continues at coordinate 8,153,972 of CAJQUN010000013.1, forward strand.
CTCAATACATGCTGAGTGATTGTCCTAATAACCAACTTTAACATCCAAATTAATAACATGACATGCACATCTAACATGAAAAAACACCATCAAGCATTGGTTTCGTATAGATCTTTAAATCACGCATCACATCATTGTTATTCGCAGCGTTGTCCAATGTGATTGAAAATATCTTATCCTGAATTCCATAATGTCTACAGGTGTTGAATATATATTTAGCAATTACATAACCAGTATGTGTACAATCTAACGCATCTAAAGACAAAACCTTTTTTTGCATACACCAATTATCATCAATCCAATGACAAATGACAACAAGATATGAATCTGAATTTACATTGTCCAAATACCGGTTGTTAAGCTAACCCTACAAGGCAAACTAGAAAGATGTTCAAACAATGTATTTCTATATTCAACAAATACGTCCATACAATTTCTTTTAAGTGTGTGCCTATAAATATGTTTAAACATGGGTTGTATAGACGAAGCAAATTCAATAAAACCTGCATTTTCATCTTGTATAAAAGGTAGTTCACATCTAATCACATATCTAACAAGTGACCTACGGTTAATTTCAGAAGTTAAAATAAAATTTGTGCCAGTGAGAACATTAATTTGTACTTGTGTTGCTTCTATACTTAATGGTTGTAATGTTGTCTCATCAAAATTATATTTTTTTACTAAGTGTTTTTTAAATGTTCCGGTGCCTCAACTGGAACCATCAGCTTTATATGAATATTGTATCTTACATAATTTACATATTACAACAGATTCATTAATGCCTTCTTTTTGAGGGAGTTCAAAGTGATCCAATATCTTACTTCTTTTGGCACGAGTAGGTTGTTCGGGTTGTTGAGTTTCGACGTTCATAGATGAACCACCAACATTGAAGTCAGCAAAAAAATCATAACATTCATTTAACTCAGGAATTGGCACATGCAAATTCATTGCCGAAGAAGAAGTGATAGACGACCCGGGACGAGACCCCGTCTACGACCAGCGCTGCTAGATGAAAATGCCATTATTATATGAGTAAAAAACAGATAGCACATTTGAGAGAAAAATATGAGATAGAAGTATACAACTTTGAAAGAATAGATTGTGTGGATTTACAAATCACAACGGCTATTAGCCGTTGCCAAACGTTCACAAAGGCAACGGCTATAAAGTTGTTGCCATGCATGCTTTATTATTATTTTCATTATTATTATTTTTTTCAAAAATTACCGATTTTGGTGGCATCGAAACCGGTGATGCTACGGGTTTCAAGGCAAGGAACTGCTCCGGACCAATATTTCATCGGTTCCGAAGCGGTTTGAAACCAGTTAGCCCGGTTCTGGTTTGGGACCGGACTAACCGGTTTGGTTCCGGGCCGGGTCCGGATTGACCTGGCCCGATAAGCAATCCCTACACGTATCTGATACTTTTCGGATATCGATAATCACATATACTTTCCCGATATGTAACCGATATGCCACATGGCGTATATGAATTAAAAATTAATTTTTTTTTACTTTGGATACTTATCTAGATACTTCTGCTTTCGGCGTATCGGATATTGCATGTGGTGTATCCGAATTTAAAAATTATTTTTTAAATTTTAGATAGTTATATGAATATAGCCAAGATACATATTGGACGCCACGAGGAATTTGTCGATTAAGATTCTATACGGGATAGATGTATGATAAATCCACTACAATGGTAGATAATTCAAGGAAATCTCCACAATATGAAGGTGACTCCAAAAAATGGGACATGTCTGAAGATGCTTTTGAGTCGTTAGATGATGTTAGCATTCTTGGTATTACGAATCTATCATTTGATGAACCATAGTTAGAGTCTATTATATTGCTGATGATGCTAATGAATAATCAATGTATCCAGATAGAATAATCAATTAAATGATTAGGAAATAATTTTATGTAACTTTCTTGATTTAAGTAGTAATTGGTGTTTAAAACTCTACTATTTTTCGTGGATTTGTAAGTTTAAACTTGATTATTTTTATTTTTGTGTTTAATGTTTACTATATATCTAAACTTTATTTATTATAAATATATATATATATATATTAAAAAAATTAACATATCCAGACATATTGTATAAACGTAACAATTACTTGCTGACTTATTATTATTATTTTTTTCTGAAATAATGAGGCCGACTAATACTTGTGCTGAAAGATTTTAGTATGTTTTTAACTATGTAGTCCCAAATTTTGTGCGGCCCATCAATCTTAATTTACTAATTAGTGCTTGTGCTGAAAGATTTTAGTATGTTTTTTAACTATGTAGTCCCAAATTTTGTGCGGCCCATCAATCTTAATTTATTTATATTAACTTTTTTATGCAGGCTACTTAAACCAACAATTTGCCGCTTCTTACTTTTATGTCATGTAGCCTGTTTTTTGAAATTTATGATACACGGATATTGTTAAAAATTATTCGATATAGCGTCGAATATTTTTAGGATATCGATACTCATCGGACACATGTCGGCCACATTAATTTTTTTAAAAATAATTTCGAACACTCGTGTCAGATACTTTTCTCAAAATCCGACACCTGTGTCGAACATGTGTGTATGACACAGAAAGAACACTTTTGGAGATTAATTGTACAATTTAAATTTTTTTTGGTAAAATGAAATTTTGATGTGTTAGTTAAACTTTGTGTTAATTGAAGTAATATAAATTTTGTGTTAGTATGAGTGATACTATGATTATTTCAGTGACAATCATTTATTTATATGTTTTTGAATTTGGTATTAATATTTTTGATGCTATCTTTAATTTGGACGTGTTCTTTAAACTTGATGTTAATTGAAGTACTATATGTTTGGTGTTAGTATAAACGATACTATGATGATTCCAGTGACATGCATTTATTTATATACTTCTTAAATTTGGTAATAATATTTTGTTGTTTTTACATGGTTTTAGAATTAAACAAATGTTTATTTTAATATTTTGTAATATAGTACATGTATAATATATATAAATATAAATATATACGCATATCTCGGTCGTGTTGTATCCTGAAAATCTATGTCCCTGTGTCCATGTCGTGTTAATAGTACCATATCAATATCCGTGCATCGTAGTCTCAAATAGATATTCACATATAAAAGCTTGGAATTTGGTTCGAGTCTTGCTGCAATGGCGCCAAAGGACCATGCATAATAATTATCATTTCGTGCATAAGCAAGATAACTAGGAAGAAACTATATACGGTTTTACTCACCGATAGTTATCAGTATTATAATTAAAGTAAATATATGCTTTAGCTTGTGGCATAGTTTTATCTATACCCGACCAAGAGTTATAAATGACCCAGAATCGATAACCAGTCTGTGGTCAACAGGTCGGTTAACAGGGTCAACGTTAGACGGGTCGAACTCATAACCGGCCCATCTATAGGTGGACTGGTTTAGGGTCATAATTTTCTAACCGGCGGTTCAAGGGTATTTAATTTTTTTACATATTTAAATTTAAAATATATGTTATGGTGTAGATTTGAACTCATGACCTCCAACTTAAATAAATAGCTTCAATGACTAAGTTGTAACAGCCTTGTTGATCTAAATAGAATATTATAATTTTATATATATAAATCAAACAAATATATCTTACACATTTTTATTATTTGAGCTTGAATTTTTTTTCACTTTATTTATGATTAATCTATGGAGGAAAAACATTCAAATATTTTCTACACTTTTTTTTCAAATTTCGATAATATTTTAATTTTTTAAAAGAAAATAAGCGTTAAACTGTTACCGTTGGTTAACCGGAACCGGAACCGGAACCGTCAATAAAGTTAAGGTTAAGGGTCGAAGATTTTTGAACCGTCTAACCGATGGTTCTGAACCGTAGTAATGTGTAGTTTTCTCCGATATTTATATGCTCACACCTCTATTGAACTTGTCGATGAATTAAATTAGGACACATTTGTTCATTAGTCTTTTTATCGTCTTTGAATAATCTCGACTCGCATGTCTTGTTTCTGCCGCCAATGTTTAAAAACTCTATGAAAGAGAACGGGTTCAAATTTAGACTTGTGCGAGTGATTAGTAATTATAAAATATTAGAAAGTTAACATTTAATCTTTTCATAATTGTTATGGCATGCTAAAATTTCTTAACGATGGAACTAAGGGGGGTGTATTCAATGTAGATTTTTATTGATTTTTAATGACTTTTTTAAATGATTGACTTTTATGTAGTTAATAGACTTCTATTGGCTTTTGTAGAATTTCATGGAGTTATAAAAAGATTTGTATAGAGTCTCGTAGACTTTTTCAATAGATTTCTATGGACTTTATCGACTTTTAATGACTTTTTAAATTATGAACTTTTATAAAATTGATAGATTTCTAATAACTTTTATAGAATTACACGGAATTATCAAAAGACTTTATAGACTCTATAGTTTTATAACTTATAATTGATTTCTTTGAACTAACAATGGAACATAAATAATTTCTTCAACATATAATTTTTTTTACTATTAATGTAAGCACATTTTACTTATTTAACAGTAAAAAATGTGAAAAATACATATTCAATTCTTTTGCATGACAAATATTGAACAAATTTTTGGCATCTTCAAGATGACGACCTTGAATATTCAGTCAATGCTGCTATATAATTGAAATATATAATAAAACGAAAGTTTTCTATTAAATAACATTTTATAAACGTAAAATATTTTTTTGATGATAGTTGACTACTATAAAAATTCTTAAAATATATTTTTTAAATTAAACATGATAATTTATATCGTTATAAATATCTTTTGTTACAAAAATATTTATTATCATTGTTTATAGATATAGACTCATACAATCGTTTTAAAAATCTATCATCTAATATACAATTGAGCACATTAACTTATTATTTTATCAAAATACTTGTGTAAATATTATTATATTGGATAAAAAATAAGATGTAAAAAAACAATAATTGAAGAAAGAGTCGCACATTAGGAATTAAAGAAAGGGTACATGTAGAAAACAGTGGAGGGAAAGCCAATGAGGAGGTGGTCGTGTCGGAAATGAAAATAGCAAAGAGTAAAGAGAGATGATGATACTTAGGAATTAAAAGTCATTCCAAATCTTTACTATGAGTGGTGGAGAATTTTTAACTTTTTTGGAACGTACATGGGGCATCAAAGTTTGTACCTAAAGATTTCAACAGAAGTCATTAAAAGTCTATGCGATTTTGGATACCTATAGACTTTTATAGAGTTGTAAAAATTCAAGTTTGAATACCACCTGACTTTTTAAAACTCTACGAAAGTCTGTCTTGAATACCATTAGACTTTTGTAGAGTATATAAAAGTCTGGATTGAATACCTCTAGACTTTTAAACTCCATAAAAGTCATTAAAAGTCAATAAAAGTCTATAACCAATACATCCCCCTAAATCATTATGATGGATAACAAACACACTACCGTATTAGTTCTACAACATTTTGGCTCCTTGCTTAGATGATCTCTACCAGCTTCTATTCAGGATTCAAAGAACAAAAGTTTAACAGTTGACACCCTAAACCAACTACTCTGAGGTCCTTACAGTTACATGCCTACTTAAGGCTTGGAAAGTCCCGTTGGAGTAATATATCCGGTAACAAGCATCCCAAAAATTGGGTCCCCACGTCCCAAAAGTTCAAAGCTACTTCGTGGATGTGCCTAACCAACTCTTGTCAACGTCCTAGCATCATAGCTGCGTCCGATCGAACTATAACTAGTAAAGGCTCCAATTTTGTATCCGGTCCATTTTAGAAAACATTGATAAACATTTGGGCTCCTTGTTTAGATGATCTCTACCAGCTTCTATTCATGATTCAAAGAACAAAAGCTTAATAGTTGACGCCCTAAACCAACTACTCTGAGGTCCTTACAGTTACATGCCTACTTAAAGGCTTGGGAAGTCCCGTTGGAGTAATATATCCGGTAACAAGCATCCCAAAAATTGGGTCCCCAAGTCCCAAAAGTTCAAAACTACGAAGCTACTTCGTGGATATGCCTAACCAACTCTTGTCAACGTCCTAGCATCCTAGCCGCGTCCGATCGAACCTATAACTAGTAAAGACGCCAATTTTATATCCGGTCCATTTTTTAAAACACTGATGTTATACCTTGAATAAATTAAGGCATAATAATTGGGCCAAAATGCACTTGTAAGACATCATGATATATAAATAAAATACCTAATATAAATAAAATACCCGGGAAGAGAAGAGAAACCACCTGGGAGGATAAGGGACACCACCCGGGAAAAGAAGGAAACCACCCGGGAAGAGAAGAGACACCACCCGATTATAGAAGGAAACCACTCGGGAAGAGAAGAGATACTACCCGGGAAGAGAAGGAAACCACCCGGGAAGAGAAGAGCCACTACCCGGGAATAGAAGAACCATGACACAAAATTTGATATGAAATTGACACATGTACACGCATACATGATGACACCTCGTATTTCAAGTTCCAATAAAGTGTCATGAGTGACAAAAGCATGGAAAAGGCATGTCAGATGAAATGATTACATTGACTTTCAATTCCTTCAATTATATAAAAAGAATGACCGATGGTTTCAAGGGGGGCTTCATCAATAATACTACATCAAACACCATTTTTACATAATTTTCTCTTCACTTTATTTACCAATTTATTGTAAAAAAAATATTGTAACTCTTTGATATTATAGTGGAATTTATAATGGACTAGGTCCATTGGTTTTGCACTTCGATTTGATGGGTTTCCACGTAAAAATATTGTGTCTCATTTAATTTATGCTACCCGGTAATTTTTTGAGATAACAATGGCTCCGTCCGTGGGAAAATTGAACTAAGGCATGAGATTATGAAGACATGGCTATGAAGACTATGAAAAGAGGAACATAAGCGAGAGAAATTTGGGGAAGATGAGTTGAATGAGTTAAAGCGTGGAAATCTTGGAAGGGGGTCAACTTGATTTCCATTCCAACAAAAATTTGTCAATAAACTTCATCCATTATACCCGCAACTCTCCATTGGATTCTTTCAACAGATAAGTATTGATTAATGCTTATTGACAAAGGAATATGTATTGTGCCAAGAAATATGAGTAGTCTACGTCATATATATATATATATATTATTGTACATTTGTGAAATGTGTTTGCTATTATGAAATTTCATTAAGTTAATATTTTACTGTTGTCGTTCCCTTTAATGAGAGCTCATCCCTTAAGAGTCATCCCTTGAGGAGCTCACGGCTTGAGAGCTCATTCCTGGAGAGATCATCCCTTGAGAAGCTCATCCCCTAGAGAGCTCATCCCTTGAGAGTTCATCCCATGAGGAGCTCATCCCTTGCAGAGCTCATCCCTTAAGGAGATCATCCATCGAGAGCTCATCCCACGAGAACATGAGAGCGTAAGAGCCTGAGAGCATGAGAGTTATGGGTGTTCATCGGTTCGGTTTCAAACCGAACCGAACCAAAATTTTGAAAAATTTGAAAACCGAACCGAAATTATTCTTTTCGGTTCAGTTTCAGTTTTAACCAAATTTTATAGGTTCGGTTCGCTTTCGGTTAAACAGTAGTTTTTTTTTTAAATTTTTTTTTACTTTTTTTGAATTTGAATTTTGGAATTGGATGGTTAATCTAAAGGAAATTCAACATAAATATAAATACTAATACATCATACATTGGACTCAAAATGGTTTTTAACATTTTAATTCAAAAATTTTAATATTATTTTGAAGTTATTTATACTAAAAAGTCGAGTTTAAAATAGACAACAAAATAAATTATATTATACTTGAAACAATAGTTAAATTACTAGTTTTTATTCATGTGATCACAAAAGAAACCATTAAAAAATATTTATCAACCATTTAATTTTTTTTAAAAAATTTTAAAACAATTTTAAATTTTTTAAAAGTTCGGTTTTCGGTTTGGTTAACCGAACCCTATAACCTAAAACCGAACCGAAAACCAAACTTTTTTTTAAAACACCGAACCGGTGCACACCCCTAATGAGAGTCTGAGAGCCTGAGAGCATGAGAATCTGAGAGCATGCGAGCATGAGAGCCTAGAGCATGAGAATATGAGAGCATGAGAGCCTGAGAGCATGAGAATCTGAGAGTCTGAGAGCGTGAGAGCATGAGAGTCTGAGAGCATGAGAATCTGAGAGCATAGGGCCCTGAGATGAGAAGAATCTGAGAGCATGAGACTAACAGAATGAGGCGAGGGAGGGTTTAACATACATAATGAGGCAAGGGATGGCTAACAAACCTAATGAGGCGAGGGAGGGATGACATACGATATCAACTTCGTGAGAGTTATGAGAGTTCAGATATCTTTTATTGACTCGGATATAATGAGCTTTATCTGCTCAATATCTTATTAGCTTGGAATGCCTGTTATTGGAGTTTGTACGAGCTTTATTTGCTCGGGATATTTCTTATTGCCAGAATTCGGATGAGCTCTATCAACTTGCGAGCTTTATAACTATAATTTGGAAGAGCATTACGTGCTTGGCATATTCATTATGGAGTCCTAATAATTTTTATTTGCTCGGGTCTTATTAGCTGTCTTATTAGCTCGTAATTTCTATTGAATCATTTTTTGTCGGTATGGACAATTCAGGATGACTTTAATTTATGTGCTGATGATCGATTATCTCAGTCAATCTAGCTATCAGTTCAGACTCGGTTATCTCAGCCTCAGTCTAGCCGGTCAGCAATTCAGGTCAGTTCAAGATTCTCAATCACCTCATTTGATTCAGGATTTATGTCCATCTCACACTACGCGTGGCCCAATATGGTTATGCCCCGACTTTTTAAGAGATTTCATCAACATACTATCAGATGAGCTCCACACCTTTGATCAGCGAAGTTCTTGACGCTCAGTTCATCTCAGTGTGAATATATGTGAAGTCATGCTATATTGTGGTTTTATACTAGACATTGAGAAATTCCAAGAAGGACGTACAGATACTTCTGACCTAATACTGGAGTCCAGGCAACGAGTTACACTCTAGATCGACTATGGGGGATGCTAGTGTTATACCTTGAATAAATTAAGGCATAACAATTGGGCAGAATTGCAATAGTAAGACATCGGGATATGTAAATAAAATACATAATATAAATAAAAATACCCAGGAAGAGAAGAGAAACCACCCGGGAAGAGAAGGGACACCACCCGGGAAGAGAAGAGACACCACCTGGAAAGAGAAGGAAACCACCCGGGAAGAGAAGAGACACCACCCGGGAAGATAAGGAAACCACCCAGGAAGAGAAGGGACACCACCCGGGAAGAGAAGGAAACCACTCGGGAAGAGAATAGACACTACCCGGGAAGAGAAGGAAACCACACGTGAAGAGAAGAGCCACTACCCGTGAAGAGAAGAACCAGTGCACGCAATTTGATATGAAATTGACACATATACACGCATGCATGATAATATCTCACATTTCAAGTTCCAATAAAGTGTCATGATAGACAAAACCATGGAAAAGGCATGTCAGATGAAATGATTATATTGACTTCCAATTCTTTCACTTATATAAAGAGAATGCCCGATGGTTTCAAGGGGGGCTTCATCAATAATACTACACCAAGCACCATTTTTACACCATTTTCTCTTCACTTTATTTACCATTTTATTGTTCAAAAAATATTGTAACTCTTTGATATTATAATGGAATTTATACTGGACTAGATCCCGTGGTTTTTCCCTTCGATTCGAGGGGTTTCCACATAAAAATCTTATGTCTCGTTTAATTTATACTACACGATAATTATTTGAGATAACAACTGATAAGCATGTCGATTTTTTACTACCTTGGGGACATAATGGTATATGCAATGACCCAATTTTGATCACACATGTTTGAACAAAAGACCATCATAGAATCTCATTAATCATGTGAATAGTCTTTCCATATGTCAGGCTTGAGGTGTTTCATTTGCTATTAGAAGTACTCGAGCGTTCGAGTTCATGCAACATCGGTAGTTGCTACCAACTTTTCGGCCGTTGGAGCCGTGACTTGGTTCTTTGTGCTTTGTTTTGAGTTCGTTCAAGGGCTCACCAGTGACACCATAATATATCATATATAAGGATAACTTTTATATGTAAAGTTGTGAACTATATTTTATAAAATATTACCTTCACATATCGTAATATTCACACTCCTTGAACAATTTCACCTACTATATGATAACAAAACATTACAATATTTAAAAAGCAAAGGAAAAAAAACAGTACTGTTATAAATTAAATTAAATAAAAAAGAAGAAAAGAGAGAAGATAACGTTTAAATAACGGTGTTTTAGTCATAATTTCTATTAAAAATCATGGTACAACGAATATGATGGAATAAACGAATGATGAATAGTTAAAAATCATGATTTATTATATCGTTAAGATATACCAAACGATACCTAAATAAATTAGAATAGATTGGTGACATTAGATATACATTTATTTATTTAAATTAAATAAAAAAGAAGAAAAGAGAGAAGATAAAGTTTAAAGAACGGTGTTTTAATCATAATTTCTATTAAAAATCATGGTACAACGAATATGATGGAATAAATGAATGATGAATAGTTAAAAATCATGATTTATTATATCTTTAAGATATACCAAACGATACCTAAATAGATTAGAATAGATTGGTGACATTGGATATACATTTATTTATTTATTTTTGAAAGCAATATCCATTAATTACGCGTTTTCCATTTCTGTTATGCAGGGACTCCAGTGGTCATGAACATTTCCATTTCCGCGTTCTTTCTCAATTCATTTTACGAATGCATCACAGATCCCTCCTTTTCTTCATTCCCCACACCCTTTTCTAACCCTAATAGATTCACCCAAAATTCGTTATTGCCCAAGCCCTAAAAAGTTCCATTTATGTTCATGTGATTTTACCCGTTTTTTCCAATTTAATTGTACTTGGGAGATCCGGAGAGATGTCGGGTACAAAATCATCCGGCAGATATTTCACGATCGGGCTGGTGACAGCATGGTACTCATCGAACATTGGGGTTTTGCTGTTGAACAAGTATTTGCTGAGCAATTACGGATTCAGGTATCCGATTTTCTTGACGATGTGTCACATGACGGCTTGCTCATTGCTTAGCTACATCGCGATCGCGTGGATGAAGATGGTTCCGATGCAGACGATAAGATCTAGGGTTCAGTTTTTAAAGATTTCAGCTTTGAGCTTGATTTTCTGTGCGTCGGTTGTAAGTGGGAATGTTTCGCTTAAGTATCTACCTGTTAGCTTCAATCAGGCAATTGGGGCTACCACGCCTTTCTTCACGGCTGTGTTTGCGTATCTAATGACACTGAAGCGAGAGGCGTGGTTGACGTACGTGACGTTGATTCCAGTTGTTACAGGGGTTATTATTGCTAGTGGGGTATGTGTTGATTTCTTTTATTGATTAATTGATTGGTGTGGATTTTAATTGGTGCATTACAATGCTGTTTTTGAAGTTATCTTGATCAAGTATTATGCTTTTATCTGTCGGTGATGGTTTGTTTTTTATTTCTTTTGTTTATGTGGCTATTAGAATGATTTGATTGCTTTTCTTTTTCAGTTGTTTGGTGAGCTAGCTGATAGAAACGATATTTTTTTCATAAATGAAATAATTGGACAATGTTGATTTCTAAGATGAGAGCTTTCGGTGTCTCAGATGCCAAAGCACATAGTTTCAGCTCGCAGTTGCTGTTATTTGTCTCTGATGACGATCTTCTTTTTAGAGCAGTGAATTCTTATGCTTTCTGGAATGGGACATTTGATTAGTGTGTATGAATTTAAGGATTTTGTTATGCACTTGAAATCCTCAAATTGCAATCCACTATTTTGAATTCAAAACGAAGTCTTTTCAGAAAATAAAAGCCATTGATTTCTTTGCACATCATAACAATTTTGAATATCATGATCTCATATTTACATTTCCAAAACATGAATTAAAGATAAGGGTTCCTAATTCATTGCAAACTCTCGCAATAAAGTAATTTCTTTAGCAGTGAGGTTGCTCTTACCTCGATCAGAATGAGATCAATTTTTCGGTGATCATCATAGTGCTTAGATCAATGTTATTGGTCAGTTTTAATGGAAAAAATAATTTTTTTAAAATTGCATCATGTGAAGATGCAAAATATATACAAAATAAGTCATGGCACAATATATATGAAGTGCATCATCTTTGTTTGTGTTATGCTTTGCTCATACAGCTGAGTTTCTGTTTCTGTGGTGTCTTTGAAAAATTGACGTTCCCTCCAATTTTTATTTGTCATAGGGTGAGCCGAGTTTTCATTTCTTTGGATTTATCATCTGCGTTGGTGCAACAGCTGCAAGGGCACTAAAATCAGTGGTTCAGGGGATTTTACTTTCTTCGGAAGGGTATTATTTGAGTCATATTATTCATCTCTCCTTTTGATGATTGCTGGAGTTTTGTACCTTTTTCCTATGTATGCTTAAAATTTCTAATTGTTGAAGGGAAAAGCTGAATTCTATGAATTTGCTCCTCTACATGGCTCCCATAGCTGTTGTACTTCTACTTCCCGTAACACTCTTCATGGAAGAAAACGTTGTCGGTATCACATTGGCACTTGCAAGAGAGGATATGAGAATTATTTGGTTACTTGTATTCAACTCTGCGCTGGCATATTTTGTAAATTTGACCAACTTTTTGGTCACAAAGCACACTAGCGCCCTAACTCTTCAGGTATTTGATGCTTCTTCTTCCTAGTCATACCTCATTTTTTTATGATTTATTTAATCTTAAGCTTGCGTATATGTTTTCGTTAAGAATAAATTACTTGCAACCAAAGTAAGTGCTAGTCTTTACCTCAAGGAGATAAAGAGTCGTCTGGATTTTGGAGTTTATTGAACAAGAATGAGGGTTGCAAAATCGTATGTGTGGGTTTACAAACAGGACACAAAAATATTGCTTGATACATGTGATACTTGTCATTCAGGAATTTGCATTAACTTTTTTTCTGAGAAGATAAGGACATGGTTTCTGAGAGGGTGAGCATTACATTCTGAAGTTACGGCCCATGCTTTTTTCCCTTTCTTGTGCCATAACTTAAATCTGCACTACTTTTAAAGGAAAACATTCAAAAGCAATTCAAATCATTTCAGAAAGAAGTTTTATGATTTGGGGCATCTTGCTGAAAGGGATCCTCATGTCTCTAGCGACATAAAAATATGTTGGCATCAATTGCAGCAGTTTGAACCTAATATGAGGTTCAAACTAAGTCACGTATGGTTGTTTTGAAAAATAATGATATTTATTGGAGAAAAGGGAAATGCTGGGATTCCCAATTATTACTGAAGGGTATGCCATGTTTCATTATTTTGTTCACTCAAAAGTTGTTGCTTGTTCTAACTCAAAAAAAAATATTGTTGCTTGTTCTGCTTTGAGTTAATATTTCATCTATAATAATGTCCTTGTATTGATTTTTGCTAGTCATTTAGTTCCTTTCATTTTGATTAATGCCATGGGTTGCTGATTTCAATTTGGGAGCTTGAAATGTGTCGTCCACATCTGGAACACCTTGTGAACCATTGTAATTTATGAAAATATCTTTAGATGGAATGTGAAAAATCTATTCCACATAGCTACAACCATCAAAACAAAACAATCCGTGCTTGATTTGGCTTTGAATATTGAAATATAATCTTTCGTTTGCTAATGAACTTGGTATTTTCAGGTCCTAGGAAATGCAAAAGGAGCAGTGGCAGTGGTAATCTCCATTATGATATTTAAGAATCCTGTCTCTGTAACCGGGATGCTTGGGTATAGTTTCACAGTGTTTGGTGTTCTCCTATACAGCGAAGCTAAGAAGCGCACTAGGTAAAAGAACACACAACCTTGGAAATGGCATCAGGTGCCACTTCCATCTATTTGTAATATGAAACGTTCTGCACCCCCTTTATCGAGGCGACCTTGCTTGACGACGCATGGTTCTTGCATCAATTTTGCCCTCCAACCTATTTTTTTCGTCCGGAAGCCAGGACAGAGGCTTCAACCTGTACCTAGTTAAGACAGTAGGTTCAATAAGAGCGACTATAATGTTTTTTTTTTTTTTAACTTGATATTGTTTCCAAAAATTATTTAAATCTTTATACTTGTTATTAAATTTTTTTTTATATGGATGATATAATGAAAGATGAGCATTTGTATCTCCATTTTGCGTAAATTACATCGGCTTCCTAATTTCTAACTTCAAACCCACCCCTAAAGAAAATTAACCCTACGCCTACCTCGAGTCCCACCCATCCCCACCATGGTCGTGTGAATCGAGCTCTATTGTTCTTGGCTTTAAGATTTTACATAATCTTGGAAAAAGTATGAGTTGATTCGTATGTATTTTATCACTATTATTATTATTATTATTTATGCATATAAAAATATATATATATATAATGATTAATCGAAGTTAAAAGTAAAGATTTGGAGTTTAAGGGGATTAAAGAGGATATTCTGATCAAATAGAGACGTTTGGAGAATACTGACACACTTGTCCAACTCGATTTGATTCTTTCTATTGTTCATATAGCCTACCAAAATTCATTGAGATTAAAAGCTTAGTTGCTGTTGAATGATTAATTGTGAAACAACTAAGCATCAATAGAATTAGTCTTTACAATATTGAACTATATATAAATTTATGATTCAAAAAATTAAAAGCTTAAATGAGTTCTAAAAACTTTAAATGTTCAATTTGAGTTTAATTCATGAGCCCCTAGTAACGAATATGAGACCCTTCCAAAACATAAAGCCCAATAAAACTCTACAAGCCCCAAGGACAACGGCCTGGCCCACAGCTCTCACCGCAAGTTTTAAAATAATAGAATCGATTAATTAATCATCGGTCCCCCATGTCGAGTTCTTCAACATCCATTCTCCTTCAAAATCTCACCAGGTAAATTTTTAGTCTCTAATCTTTGTGCTTATGTGTTTATGTATTTACATGTGTGAATGTGTTTGTAGTTGTATGCATATATTTTTGTGTGTGAAATTTGGTTGACATTTGTGCTATTATTCTTTGATTTTCAGATTATCTAAAACCCTAAATGGAACACTCTCAAGAACCCCTTACGATCCTCCGGAAGCCACCTCAAAAATCTCCATCAAATCAGAACTACAATCTCTGCTACCAAGTGTTGACACTTTGAATCCTCAAATCCTGAACCTTAAAATCAGGGACTTCGCCTTGTGTTGCGCCGCTTTAGCTTCTGCACCAGAATCCACGACCAAGCATCTTTCATGGATTCCCGATTCACTTTCGACTTTGTCTGTATCCGTATTCCTTGAATTTTCCAACACCTATTATGATGGTAATGATAATTGTCCGTTGGAAATTGCTGAGTTGGATTTGAGAGGTTTGACGAGTGAGAAGAAGTTGGTGGTTAAGTTGATACCGGAAGTTTCACCTTTTCTGAAAGGTAAAATCAAGGGAAGTACAATCGATACGAGTGCCGAGGACGATGGAATTTCAGCTGCGAGTGCAAGCGTTCCGGTGGCTTATGTTATCGTGGCTGCATATCAGTTTAGATGGTTTGTTATTCAGGTTAGCGTATTTTCTGTGTTGTGGCTTTATCTTTTTATGTAAATTTTTGAAAATCTGTACGTGTTGTTGCACTAAATTTGATAGAAGATTGTGGTATTATGTTTTTATATAGTTGGATTCTTCGTACTTGGGAAAGTTGTCTCCTTTGGTGATTCCATGTGCTCTCACAGCTCTTGATCACTGGTCTCCCGAAGTAAAAGTAAGTAGCGTGTCAACTCTCATTTACTTAGTTTAAATTTATTTAAATTTCTTGAGGCTTTGAAATAATGAAAATTCGTGCTCCATCCATATTGAAACTTAAGGAAAATTGGCCTAAGCGAACGAATAAGTTGATTGCAAAGTTTTGTGCTACGGAATAAAAAGCTTTGAATATGTCATGGTTTGTCTCACCATCTCTCGGTAATGGGCTGGGCCCTTGTTTGATAGTTTTGCAGAATTGTGGCTTGTAGGGTAGTTGCTAGATCACTAAACTATGGTGTTATTATAATTGTTCCTCTTATTCTTTTACCCCCAAGGAGGTAAAGGTTAATCTAGAAATTATATTTATGCTGATGCTTACCCTACCCTTGAGTTCCACACTTGAAAGTTTTCGTTTATAAAGATAATATTTTTTAAATAAGATAGACTTACCTGTATGAACATCCTAAAGAAATTTGTAAGTGTTGAAACCTGATGATATTTCATATAATTCTAATGGAAAAATGCAAATCAAGATGTTCACACTGCATTATGAAACTGAAGAATATGGACAGGGGGCAGAAAATGTCTTGTCAACACTTCGAAAGGGAAAAGTTTCACCCTTCTCTTCTTCAGCTCAATGGATCATGTTACTGTGTTGTAACGTGTCTTATCTGGTTTATATCTGTTCAGGGCCAGGGTATGATATGCTTTATACATCTTGCAAAAAACGTGAATGCTGCTGAGATTGGTGGGTACACAGATGCAGTTCTTGATGCTTGTTGCCAAAATGTTGCTTGTGATGATGAGATATGGCACTATCTGGTAGAGATGTCAGTGCTCCTTGTCACTTTAACACAGAGAAATAATCCCCGTAGTTCATGGTATTGATTACACACTGTTATAATGATTGGTTCATACAAACAGTGCTTGGCATTAAGTCATGCTAATTATCTTCTGTAAATATTTTGATAACCCTGTGGTTGAGGACGATAAGTTTTCCACTAATTTGTGTTTGACATATTAATTCTAAGTAAATGTCTCCTTATTGCTTGCAAAATCTTGTCCTCCTGTCAGTAGTGGATGTTTTTTTCTTGTTGTTCTTTAATTGCCAATGTGTCCACATAGGTTTGAGAAGCTGCTCAGTGAAATGTTAGGCCACCTAGAAAGGCAACCTAGAAACAAGCAGCGCCGTACTGCATGGTTGACCCATATTGAGCCAATGTTCAGTGCTCTTGGTCTCATATTGGTTGCTCATTTCAGACGTCTTTTCCCCTTGTTCTTTAAGTGGATACATGCAGATGATGACGATACAGTTTTATTGGTAAGACAATTTTCGGATTCTAGTGTTTTCAGTTACTACTGTTTTCGACAATAATTTTGATTATTGGTTGATTATAGATATGCTATAAAATCAAGAACCTAACCTTATATATTTTATGATTTGCCAGCAATCCAAATGAAACCATGTTATTTTCATAGGCTTTTCAATTTACAGGTCTGAGTGCTGCTTATTTTTTATCACATAAAGGATTGCACTCTAACAGATGTAACCCTTTGGCCCTCTAATTATATTTCAGGTTCTTGAACGGATAACAACCACTCTAAGGCTTACATGGATACGAAATACACCACATGTTGAAAGGTACCTGTAATGGAAATTTTTACACTTCCCAAGATGTAAGGTGCACTCTAACACCAGCATTATATATTGATATATAAAAAAAACGTTAAAATGATAGTTAGTTTGTATAAATGATAATAGATGTTGTTATACTTGCCATGTTGAGCCTCCCTGGAACCCTGGAATCTGTTTTATCATCTCTTACAGGAAGCAAAACTATTCTGGTTTTGTGATGTGATGTGATGTTTTGTTTTGTTCTGCTTTTTAATAATTATACATGCACTTATAGTCTGTTGGATTAATCGGAAATCAATGGTGAAGAAACCGAACAATCAATTACTTAATCTTCTCATTGATATCAGGTTTTTCCTCTATCATGCCCCATCCTTCGATGATGTTTTATGTTGGCTCTCAGGTTGGTGGATGAGCTTGTCACTCTGTATAAAGATGCAGCACTGAAAGCTGCTCGTATAGAGATTAGATCACGTATTCTTCAAATACTAACCATGATACGACTGTGAGTTCAGTTCATTTCTGTTTTTGTACTGGTGGGTGCATATACACTCGGAATTTTTTTCATGGAGCCTGAGCCGTATCTTGAATTTTATTGAAGGTCCAAAAGTTCACAGTTCAACACAGCTTGGGTCAAGTACAAGGATGATCCAGACTTGGCAGCACTCCAGCCATCCCTAACCGAAAGAGATGATGCTATGGTACTGACTTCTATCCTTCATCCCTCAAAACTTCATAGCAAAATGATATTATGGTCCCTAATGTTATGATGATCATTTCATACTCCACTATCCACCTCCATGTTGATGTGCTTCTGCATTTAACTGGTTATATTTTAAGACAATAATGAAAGATATATTACTAAATCTAGATAACATTTGCAAACTTGTTGATTCTTCTAACTTCTTTTTAAGGTATCAGATGCATATCTATGTTTCTCCTGGTGACGTACAACCGCATGCATACACGTTTAACTGTTGGATCATGTGATTCTTGTGGATGTCCTGCATCATCCAAAGGCAACGCATGCACATGTTATGCAGCAGATAAATAGGCTAAAACTGTTCAAAATTACCAAGGTTATAAACTGAAATGGATGAATTTGAAATCATCCAAGCAACTATAATGTGTTTGAAATCAGTCAATCCAGAAGCACCATAAAGCAGTGAACTAGAGAAGGAAACCTAAAGTTGTGACAAAAAAAACAGAGCTAGACCAAAGCATGGTTAGCTTGTGGTTGAAAAAGTGTTATATGCCATAGTAGTCCACTCCTTTTGTTTTTTTTTTTTTTTTTGGTCCAGATTTCATGAATATTCAGGATTCTTCAGTGCATAACTTGCTTATATGGTTATAGGTTGCTTGAAGATTGTGAGTATATGAAGCAGGAAGTGAGCACTCTTCATCATTATCATCGATCCAAAGAAGTGATCCCAAATTTCTCATAGGATCTACTGAGAGACAAGATCTTGAGCTCACATTCTGGATGGGGAGCCTTTTTATTTTCATATGATGGTCTGCGTTTTACCCTGAGATCTAAATGTATCATACTCAGATAACCTGGAATTGGAGTGTTTCTTATTAAGTTGAAGTTATTTGGTCTTATAACACCAAGACCTAACATATGACATGTATTCGCAACGACCCATATTTATAGATTCCATAATTTTTGTATATTTAGACAAATTAAGAGATTCTGATTTAAAATTTCAAAAAATATGAGGGAAAAACTTTTTAATGGCGTATTTTTTTTTAAAGAAAAGAACTAATTCAAGAGGAGGTTGATTTCCCGATCCAATACTTCTAATGGAATTAAATTTAGCATAAAACTCTTAAATGTAAAAAAGAATTGTAAGTTCTATTTTGTTCTATATTTGACCCAGAAATTTATAAGCCACAGAAATTAATCACTCTTATCTAAAAAATCATATGCCACGTGTCATTACAGTATGACCTGCTTATCTTCTCTTCTACATCGTCACTGGTTCTCCATGCACAAACATCAGTTAAGTGGTTGAGAAACCATTCCCTTATACCAATAACAGCTTATCTTTTTTTGTAACCAAATTCTTGAAACAATCACAGCATGGAGACTAGTATTACAAGCTGTGCTCATAGAACACTCCTCCCCAATATCTCTTCGCAGCAATATACCCCTTCTCTTGCATCGCAACGTTCTGTTTCACAGTCATTCAGTTCCAAGGTGTGTTTTTTTATCACTATTCTTTTTACGGGTTCTAGTTGTTTCTCAATTATTTTATTGATTCGGGGTCTTTGTATATTGAAGACTTGTGTTGGAAATTGGAATTGTGTTTCAGAGTTCAAGAGCGAGCTCATTGTTTGGAGAGTCTTTGCGTTTTTTGCCAAAGTCATCAATCAAGCTTTTAAAAGCGAAGAATTCTTCCCTTGTGACTAAGTGCGAGATTGGCGATAGTCTGGTAAGTTGATTATTTGTAATGAATAGAGTTGGATTCAGAAATTTTGATTATCAATACTATTTTTCAATGCAAATAGAAAAAAATGGTGTATGAAGGATTATTGGTTGTTGTTTATATCTGTTATTGCAGGAAGAATTTCTTGCGAAGGCGACACCCGATAAGGGACTGATTAGGCTAATGGCGTGCATGGGAGAAGCGCTGCGTACAATCGCCTTCAAAGTGAGAACAGCTTCTTGTGGAGGAACAGCTTGTGTGAACTCATTTGGAGATGAGCAACTTGCAGTTGATATGCTCGCTGACAAGCTTCTTTTTGAGGTCAGATTATATATATATATTTATATATATATATATATATATATATATATATATATATATATATATATATAAAGGCATTTTATGGTGTTCTTTCTCTCTGGTAAAATGGCCCTTTACATCCTTGATAGATTGTGAAATGGTTGTGGTCGCTTCTGTGCCTTCTTTTGGATGTCGTGTGTATTACGTCCAGGCCAACTTAAAAGGAGTCAGAAGCCACTCTTCAACTGCACAATAGCCTCCATTACTAATTTCTTGTGCATGTTCTCACTTTTTGAGTCAAATTGTTGAGCCCTACGTGTTGTATAACAATCAACTACTCCCACAAACCTGTGGCCCCGGCCCCGCTCACTGTCGAGAGCGAGGATAAGTTGTGCTGTAAACCAGCTTGCATAAGTTATTTTTTGCTAGATCAGTTTATTGCATCGGTAATATTTTTGTCATATGCACATACATTCTAATTTATAACTCAGAACCTGAAATATAAATGCTAAAAAACCAACTCTTACATCATTGAGCGAGTAAAGATTCTTTGAAAATCACAATTTTATTCATTTATTGATGCTTACAGGCCTTGCAATACTCCCACTTCTGCAAATACGCTTGCTCAGAGGAAGTGCCGGATCTCCAAGACATGGGAGGACCAGTGGAAGGTCTCTTTATTTTTTCATATTATTTTGTGTTAACCATCACGCTCTTCAACATCTTCATGATCATGTATACAATTTTTTTTGTCAAATTTCACAAACAGGAGGATTCAGTGTCGCATTTGACCCACTCGATGGCTCCAGCATTGTCGACACAAATTTCACAGTTGGTACCATCTTCGGAGTATGGCCTGGGGACAAGCTTACTGGAGTAACAGGAGCTGATCAAGTTGCTGCTGCAATGGGGATTTTCGGGCCCCGAACAACTTATGTTCTTGCTCTCAAGGACTGTCCTGGAACACATGAATTCCTCCTACTTGATGAAGGTTCGATGAATTTTTCAAAGTTTTCAGTGAAACACCAGTGTAGCAATTGACTATTTAATGGAGCTGGCTTAAATTATAAAGCTGATCGATTCGAGATTGAATATAACGCTACTTGAATCTAGTTGACTGGACTACTAATCACCAATCAAAAGTCTACTCATCAGGCTTGAACCCAATATCTATTTTGTTCTTCATCTACTTAGATTTTTTCTTTTTATGACAGGAAAATGGCAACATGTGAAAGATACAACATCAATTGGAGAAGGGAAAATGTTCTCCCCCGGAAATTTGAGGGCTACTACAGACAACCCTGACTATGCCAAGGTGCCTACTTTCTTTAATTATGTCCTTTAATTAATGTTTTAATATACATCTATTATTATAATATATTTACTAACATAGGGTGTTGTTGCTTTCTCACGTTCAGCTGATTGATTACTATGTTCGTGAGAAATACACTTTGCGATACACCGGAGGAATGGTGCCCGATGTTAATCAGGTCTTTTCTACCTTTTAAATATATGTGGCTATTAATCTTCCATGATATCAATCGAAAAATTCAAGTACACAGGACAATTGACCGAGTGAAACCTTGGTTACCTAAGTTTCTCATGGGGTTCTATTGAATTTGTAGATCATTGTAAAAGAGAAGGGGATTTTCACAAATGTGACATCTCCAACTGCGAAGGCCAAGCTAAGGTTGCTATTCGAAGTGGCACCGTTGGGATTCTTGATCGAAAAAGCTGGTGGATACAGCAGCGATGGCAAACAGTCAGTGCTAGACAAGGTGATCGGTAATCTAGATGAGAGGACCCAAGTAGCCTACGGATCGAAAAATGAAATCATCAGATTCGAAGAAACCTTGTATGGTTCTTCAAGACTCAAGACGTCTGCTCAACCAGTTGGAGCTGCGGCTTGATCTTCAATCTTGCTGCTCTCCATTTTTATTTTGTCTTTTTAATATTTTAGCGTAATGATTTTAATTTATACAAATCTATGAGACAAATCTTACTGATGAATCATGAATGTTGATAATTATGACAATATAAGGTGGTCAATGTTATATGATTCTATCTTCATCGTCAATGTATAAAATGGCAAACCCCACTGCACGATGCAATTATAAATTGATCATATATATATTTCACCTGTGGAATATTGCAAATATCTCGAGCACTATTTTCAGATTCCAGGAGGCAAGAAAAATTAGTATTGGCCTAATAAATTTTAAACCAAAAACACACACTCGCTCTGTCAGTGCAATCAAGAGCAATAGTTTCTCTTTCGACCAAAAAAAAAAAGAACAAAATTAGATTTATATGTTAATGTTTTAACAATTCAGATATCACCCCATTGTTATGACTAAGTTCCTGCGTCTGCGAGCTTTGCAGACATGCAAGATGTTGTGCATGTATCAGAGACCACCTCAGTTTTAAATAAATAAACCCCACCACTGTGTTTCCAATTCCTACTTCCTTCACAAGCTCTGCTCTTCTCATCTCCCCCACACCCAAACTTTCCGGCAGCCGTATCCTAGCGCGGCCCACCACGGCACGTCCTTGGGAAGTCTTTGGATCTTCACCATGATTTTCATCAATAAGTTCCAAGTTCAAAAACCCCCCAACGGTAGATTCATCAAATAATATGTTGAAGCATTGGTTCCAAATAGGCTCCAAATCTCCAACTGCAACCCGAGTTTTAAACTCTGACCGTTGATTACTCATGATCACACGATAAAACCCTTTCTTCTTCCCTTTTGTTGGCAAAAATGCGCCGCTCAATTCATCGATATTAGTTGCTTTCTGGACGAGAAGTTCAAGAACGTAGCCAAATCTATATGCCATATTTTGCTCGTATTCTCTCTCTTTTCCGTAGCAATATCTTCTGCGATTCATTGTAGCATGTGCGAGTTGATTATCAGAACAATTATGCTCACTGCAAATTCGGGCCATTGATATGTAACCGAGTGTTTGAAATTATTGTACAGATTAAAAAAATGGGAAATTTGTAGGATTGGAACAGTTTTATTCTTTTGACAGATGAGCTCTATCGAAATAAGGAAAAAGATTTTGTTAGTATTTTATTAGATCACAAACTCTTGGCATGGTAATTTTTGATTGGACAGTTATTAAGCATCTTTAACAAAGGAAAGAAAAAAAAAAAAAAAACTTCTCTCGTAAATTTCGCATATTTTTTTCTAAAACTTACACTTAACTATATTTTAGAAAACCCAATAATTATAATTATTAATATTAAATTATATAATATTATAAAATAAAATTAGAAATTTTAGTCCATTAAAAAATTAAATGTTCAATAAATCTAGCTAGTTGGAAAATTTAAAAGTTATGATCCTGAGATTCAAAAAGAAGGTTTGTTTGATGATGTCCTTAAGGGTGGTGCTTTTATGGGCATCATCACCATTCGTTTAAAATCTTTTTTTAAAAAAGATTCTAAAGATTCCACGTGGATGGTGGATGATGCCCCTGAGGGCAGTGTCATTCATGACAGCAACAATATTTCCCAAAAAGAACTAGGGCAAGAATATTGATTTAATTTTAGTAGTTTTCTCTGTCAAAAAGTATTACATTAAAAAATTTCAAAACATTTTTGGTTATTGAGACACGTCTTTCGTACGAACAACTCACCCGAACCACGTGATTTTGTATATTTATTATGCAGTTGTGGTTAACCCACACATAGTGGGCTATGTGATTTTTTTCATGCCTATCCACCAACGTACACCCCTATTTACGACTTTTAAGTCACTAAAATACCGTTTGAAGTGAGTGATGGAATATGTATGATTTTAAAATGGTGGATTAATTTTGTTATTTGTTGTAATGATTATAATACCTCTATTACTATTTTTCAAATTTTTGGCCGAAAATTATATATTTTTAAAATTTTATTTTAGTATTTATAACTTGAATTTTTGAATTTGAAATTTTTGTTAGAAAGTAAGAGATGATGATAAATAATATAGTATGATAATTTATATGGTGTTTATTATGATTTTAAAATAGTGTATTAATTTTGGTGGAAAACTATATATTTTTGAAATTTTATGTTTTTAGTATATATAACTTGTATTTTTGTTTGAAATTTTTGTCAGAAATTTAAATTTTGTAAAAATAAAAAGGTGGGAAGTGATATATATGTCATTTTATACATATTTTTATTGGTTTTTAATTTATGTAAACAAAGTAGGATTATTATAACTTAATTAAAAAAATAATAATAATCAATATGCATCCTAATCAAGTATAATATTTTGAGTAATATGACAAATTTAGCCTTCATAGACTCACAGTGCGGCCTTTACCACTCATCCACACGACACGCAATATGAAGCAATATTTTTCTAATGGCAATTTAGGATTCGGTCTTTGTGTCCAAACATAAATTATTATTCAGTTATGAGAAAAAAAAACTTAGTTTTGATCCCATATGTTTTATCATTTCAGATCCTGACCTTTTAAGGTCAAAATAAGTACATATCGTTGAAATTATCGTAAAAATTATTAACTTCAAGTATTAATAAATTTTAATTTGATATATTATTTATTATATATGTCATATATATATGTATATATTATTAATATTATGGCACAAATTTATGAAATTTAGGTACCAATTGAATCAAATTATATACATAATTATAATTTTCAGGTATGAAATGTTACACTTTTGGGCCAACCTATGTTGCACCGACACTCCAAAAATTCACCCTATATATTCACGGACACATGTGCGACACGGTGTCGGACACGGCAGGACACGCCGTAGACACTATAGGACATGGGAAAACGAGTTGTATTTAATAATTTTTTTTAAAAAAAAATTTACTTTATAATTTTTTTTTAAAAAAATTTACTTTATAATTTTTTTTAACAAAAATGTTTAAAAATTTATTACTTTTTTTGTAAGTTTTAATTAGTGAATTAAGTTTCTACAACTTGACATCATTTTTAATTTTATTATTCAAATATTCGACAGTTAAAGTTTTTCTTGAATTTTAGTATATTAGAATATAATGGATACATAGAATATATATAAAAATAAAAAAATTATTGTCGTATTCTAGAAGTGTCGTGTTCTATAATTTTTGAAAATTCGTGTCTCGTATCCATCTCGTGTCGTACCCGTATCCACGTATCCATGTCCGTGCAGCATAGGGGCCAACATCAGCGTATGTTGTTGAATTTATGACGCAAATCTACGTATTTCAGGATCAAAGTTGATCAACTTAGTTATGTAAATTATAATTTTTAGGTACAAAATTAGAAAAACAATGTTGCGTACTGAAAAAAGAAAAGTATTTTATAACAATTTTGGGTATACAACTGTTAGCCTAGAAAATATTTTTGCCCTCGAAATATTGATGGAAAATAGCCTTGAGTTAGATATGGCAAATGAGTGTTGAATGAGATTTTCTACTGGTAGTGTTAATGCCAAAGTATGAAGTGTTGCTTCCAAAGCAATTTTTTTAAAATTTCATGAATACCCTTAAAACAATTTGCTAAGCTTATTTACTTCAAAGTGATTCAAGCGATCCTTTTCAAAATTGGTATCAGAGCCTATGTTTATTCTGGAAATACTATAATAATATCTTGAATATTAATTTGTAATCTATACGGAGGAGACAATTCAAGATAATATGGACCCGAACGAATATTCGAAGTGCCATTCATACAGGTGGTATTTCCAGAAATTGGAAGCACTAAATCAGAAGTATATGGCAGAAGCTCAACGCTTCAACCATAAGTGGAAACTATTACGAGGAACATGATTATGCACACCAGGCATAAACCATTAAAAGAAACTCGAAAGGATGGCAAAGAGGCTCCATCGAGTGAACCTCAAATTAAAGTTCGAGTTAGCAGAACTTCAGGAAGACGATCATCCTGAACATGAAGATGTGGTTCCAACCTCCAATGATCCAACAGGGTCTGGACCAGATGATTAGGATGGGAGAACCAACCTTTCGAGAAATCGAGCCAATTTCTTCTAAGATATCTCAAGATCTTAGAGAGATTCAGAAGACAGTGCAGCGTTATGGCTACCTTCAATACCATGTCCCTACACAGATCCATCAGATTCAGAATCAGATGGAGATTATGATTAAACATCAGGAAGAAATTCTTAGAAACCTTCAAGATGTTCAAACCCGAGTCAAGGAATTGGAGTCAAGACCAAGTCCTACAGGAAGAAGGAACGGAGGATGATTACCGTCGTCCTACGGAACAGTACCCCTTTTACACCAAAAAGAGAAAGCAGAGGAGGTCCGAAGACCTTTGACGGAGACTGAAAGAATGATTGCAATCCTATGAGGAGAGCCCATACTTCCCACAAAGTAATGAAAAGAATCAACCTGGAAGATCTGCGAGATCTTGCTGATTCGTTTGCGGGATTGAATCTTGTAGAATTTAAGACGGGAGAGATTGTACCAAGACCTCCACCACAAGAAAGTTGCGGGTCACACAATCCACCCGAAGGTGATCAAAGTATGACACACAAGGAAGATTTCACCTCAGCAACTTTGGATCCCCCAGATGGAACAATGACCTGTTCTCGCAGGCCAAATATACATCAAACGCCTTACAGAAAATCGCAGTTAGATCCAATCCATCCATATGGACTTATGCTCAACATGGATATATTGGATTTCAAAAACAGAGAATTTCTTATTGATGAACGGGCTTCGGCAATGAGAATAACAGCAGGAACGCTTGACATAAGTAAAGAAAGATTCATTTTACTTCTTAAAATGAGTCTGGAATGATCAGTCAAGATTGTCTGGGATATGGGAGACCCAGGTACCAAGGAAGAAGTTTTAGCCGGAGAGTCCATGAAAGAAATCGTGGACAAGATGGCAAAATTCTTTAAAATCTGTTTCACTTGAGTAAGTTACTTCGAGGGAATGGAGGAAGAGAAGGCTAAAATATACAGACAAGCTCTAATTAGCCTGAAGTTACATGATATCTGTTAAGTAGACGAGTACATCAAACTCTTTACAAAGTATCGATGGAAGGCAAAGATAGAAGAAAAAGATGCAGCAGAACTGTTCTTTGCCAAAATACCGAGCCCATGGAGAGAAATGATTATCCAGGAATATACACCTAATGCAATCGAGACGGTGTCCAGGAGAATGTCATTTCTTAAGGTAAAGCTTGAGGAGTGGTGCTACCAAGCAAAACTCCAAAAGAATTTCAAGAAGCTCAGATCAATCAACAAAATATCTCATTTTTGCTGTACAGGAAATGATATCCCTACAATCATTGAAAACAACCCACAGAGGCGAAATATGAAAAAACACAGAGCTCATTTATATGCCCGAGGAAGTAGTTCAAGAAGAAGTAGGTCTTCATGGAGACCTAAAAAGTTCTGGTCAAAGCAGAAAGCCCGAAGTTACAGATCTGGGCAAAAATGGGGACCAACCAAGAGTAGAACCTCGTCAACAGGTTCTAATCAAGCAAGTACTAGCAGAGCACCAACGAAGAGAACTTTCAGACACACACATACTCGTGCAAATAAGAGTTTCAAAGATTGTAACTGCTGGACATGCGGAGCAAGAGGACATATCTCTACAGATTGTCCAGAAAACCAAAGCCGTGGAGTAAGACAGTTCGAGCATACCAAAGAATTTGAGGATGATGTCTATTTCCAGGATTTGGTACAGGTGTATCAATTTGAAGATATTCCCTCAGATGAAAGCATCTACGAAGAAGCGATCTATTCTAATGGAAGTGAATCCATCTCAGAATCAGATTGAAGGAGAGTTCATTTAGCACATGATTAGAGAAG
The DNA here is from genome assembly GCA_907163345.1 of Haberlea rhodopensis. Lineage (NCBI taxonomy): Eukaryota > Viridiplantae > Streptophyta > Magnoliopsida > Lamiales > Gesneriaceae > Haberlea > Haberlea rhodopensis. Next base: position 8,181,899 of record CAJQUN010000013.1, read on the forward strand.
ATCTGTCGGGAATTTTTTCTCATACCATTGTTTCTCATAAAACTCTTATGAGGATCATGAAGGAAGAGCCAAAGCTTCAGATGTATGATGGGTTTACAATTGGAGCAATGAAAAAAGCCATGGATATGATAGGTCTTCGAAGCAGGAAGCATCAGATTAGGGTGACAACATGTGAATTTACAATCCCGATGGAATTCACGGGAAACCAAATCGAGATGCAGTTAATCCCCTACAGAGAAATTCAGGAGATTAAAAACAAGGTCAAAAGAGAAGTTGCTAATACACTATCATGGATTCATATCGGAGCCATTAGAGTCATTATCAAGGCAACATTCAAGGAAGGAATTTATTCGCCTCTTAACCTGGCGATTTTTGACTAGAGAATCCCGAACCTCAAAATTCTTGTTTGGGAGCAGTTGCAGGAAATTTGTATGCAGAAAAGATGGCTTTTAACATCTATCCGATGATTGCATACAATTTGGGAGATCGAGACTTCAACAAGGTTCACACTCTTCATCAAGATTTTAAAAGAAGTAATTTGATGAAAGAAGGGATCATACTCGATAACCTACAAAGTGTCGTAAGCACTCTCGAATACTCATAACTCAGAAGTATTATTGAGAAATGAATTCATCAAAGTCCCTATAATCTTCGAAGATTTCGCTAAAGTAGTGTTATCGTATATTATTGATACTCCGACAATTGGAGAGATCGACATGAGGATACAAGACTAGCCTGTTCTAAACATAAGCATGGGCCTTATGATCGAGCCTAGAAGGATGTCTTTCCAACAGGATAGGTTAATCAGTAACTATCCCGGGGAAAAACAGAAAGTCGTCTCAAGCCGAATTCAGATAGTTCCTGATGTATTCAAAACCACAGAAATGTTGAAATGCCCAGAAGGCTGGAGAGAAGTGCAGATAATCTTCGACATCACCGAGGAAAACAATATCTTCCATTGCGATGTCCTAATTATTTGCAACAACCTACAATTGGCAAGTATCAAGGAAACCTTCATATTGCCGAAATTGATCTAACAATTGAATAAACTGCAGGAATGATCCAGAACAGCTCATTCTAGAGATTAAATTTCTCAAGGAACATAAACATTGGGAAAGATTGCAAGACGGAATGGAATTCACGGTGGAAGGAAAGAGATATAGGATCTGATGACCACCAGTCCATTCTCAATATACATCTCCGTCGGGATGTTATATGCAAAGTATCGGGCAGAGTATTTTGCAGCTTACATTGACTCAGGAGCTGGAATATGTACTGACAGACGCTATATCTTTCCCCAAGAGATTGGTGAAAAGTTACCAGCTATTGCCGGGAGAGACTTTTCCAAACAGATCCTTATCCTTACTGAAGGAGTCCAGGGAGCGAAAATAATCATCGGCGGAGCAGGCGGTACCCCGTGGTACAAAGTCGAAACTCTACCTATTTATTTCCATGAGACATGTGCTGATATGCTACTAGGAAACAATTTCCTATAGAAATTCAAACGTTCACTCAGGAAAACGAAACAATGAGACTTATTTTCACAACCCTTTGTGATCATGAGATTATTGTGCAGAGACTACGGGAGGCGTTTCACAGAAAATTACCATTAGTTTTCGCAGTCGGCGTGGTGATGAAGGAAAACTTTGACACCCTAAGATGAAGGATCAACGGAGATTTGGTGAAGCAATTCTTCAATTTAGGCAACAAGGGATTGGTCAAAAGGGAAAAATATCTTTTTATGGTGTAAATGTGATGTCATTTAGAGAACATAATGAAGATAGGGATGAAGATGAAGAAGAAGTCAATCTCGACATCCCACTGATACTAAAAAAAGGCATTACATGAGGAAGCCATGCAACATGATGCTACCCTCGAAGAGCAGATTACTCTAGAGGAAGTAAAAAAAAAAAGATTCAGAGGAAGTACAATGAGGATCCTCTAGCATGGTGGGACAGAAACGAGCTTACAACATCTTTGAAGGTGAAAACTTGAAGAGAATATGAGTTCGTAAGGTACAAACCGATCCCCGTGAACCAAGAAGATCGGAAAGATATGCAGATGATACTTAAGGAACATTTGGACCTTAAGTTAATCTCAGCAGGCCTTTCTCCATACAACATGTTAGTTCCGGACCTTATCGATGAGATTTTAAAGATGACAAAACATTTCAGACCGGATCGATAGATATCAGTTTGACCAGATCGATCGGACAAAACAGAGCAAGATGACAAATTATTTCAGACCGGATCGATGGAAATCAGGCATACCAGATCTATCGCGCAAAACAGAGCAAGCTGATAAAGCATATCACATATCAGACCGGATCGATGGATTCCAGACTGACTAGATCGATACTTCAGATCGATCTCAACCTTTATCAGATCAGAGCAGTCAAAGATACATAAAGGATGGCTTCTCAGTCCGAACCATCAACGGTTATTTATTGTAGCATTTAATGTTGTAATTAATGCTACAAAGGATCAAAAGTTGAAGATTGCCATTAAAGGTAAGAAGACAAGGAGAGCTTACCTGACAGTCGCCAAAAGCATACACCAGAACGGCAAGTGTCCTGAAGAAGAAGACTGTAGCTTTCTCAGAGTTTAAAAAGAGTCAAAGTTGCACATTAAGGGAAACAATGCCGTTGCTACCCTCAACTATAAAAGGATGCAACAAAAGGAAGACAGGGACTCTGGATTCCAACTCACGCTGATAAATTGAAAAACACACAAGAAAGCATCTGCACACGCTTACAAAGTTCAGAAGCTTTCGAGCTGAAGTTATTTATTTAAGCGCAATTACTTTGTAACATTTGATCATTGTAGGATCACTGTGCGCATTGTGTGCGCATTGTGTATTGAAAAATAGAAGTGAGCAACTTATTGTAACTGTCAGACAGAGTGTGTCTGAGCAGGTTGAGTGACTAGGAGTTTCAGACTGGTAGTGAGGTAAATCCAGTCTGAATCGGGTTTGTACAACAGGATTGTATAAATCAAAGTCTTCTAGTATAAACCTTCCTTAATTGGAAGAAGGGGAGACGTAGAAGGATTACACCACCTTCGAACTTCCAGAAACATATCCTGTGTCTTATCCTTCTGCACTTAGCCATCGAGCCGTTCTTACTTTTACAAGAGCAGACCGTTTCCGCACTCACCTTTTTAGTGGTCTGTTCTGTTCAAAGAGTTGATTAAGTAACAGATTTCTTTCACTAATCCGAAAGAATTCACAAGGGATAAATTTTTAAGGAGTGTTCATTCACCCCCCCCCCCCCCCCCCCTCTAAACACTCCGGACCGATCCTAACAAGTGGTATCAGAGCAGGTAATCTTAATCAGCACAAAGACTAAGCTGATGGCATCATTCAACAAAATCCCCATGTTCTCAAAAGAAGACTATGATGACTGGAGAATCAGAATGCAAGCTCATCTGGCAGCTCAGGATGACGATATGTGGTTCGTCATCACTGATGGACCAATGAAGATTTTAAAAATTAATACAGCAGTAGCCATCTCTGATGGAGAACCACAAATGGTGGAAAAAGACAGATCCCTCTGGACGAATGAGGAAAGAAAGAAAGCAAATCTCGATAATGTGGCCAAAGACATCTTGTTCAAGACTTTGGACAAGAACATGTTCAGCAAAATCAAAATGTGCTCTACTGCCAAAGAAATTTGGGAGAAGATAGCACAGCTATGTGAAGGCAACGACCAGACCAAAGAAAACAAGTTAACTGTTGATCTTCAAAGATTTGAGAGCATAAAGATGAAAAGTGGAGAAACTCTAAATGAGTTTGATGAAAGAGTCACCAGCATCATAAATGAACTGAATGGTCTGGGGAAGGAATATTCTAACAGAGAGATCGCTCTGAAAGTAATGAGAGCTCTGCCAAAGGAATGGGATGTAAAGACCATCGCCATGAGGGAATCAAAAGACCTTAAAAAGGTTGAACTTCATGATCTGTTTGCAGATCTTAAGGCCTATGAGTTTGAACTGATAAGCAGAGGTGAAGCAGAGCCATTCATCTCTCAACCAAACAAGGCCCTGGCAGCCACTCAAGACCAGATCGCTTCAACATCAGACCGATCTGCTGAACAGATGAGTAACGATGCTATGTCATTATTTATCAAGAAATTCGGTAAATTTATGTCTAAAAATAAGAGGAACTTCAAACCCTCTCATCATTATAAATCAAGAAAAGATGATACTGTTAACGATCAGGCTTGCTACAATTGTGGTAAGACCGGACACTTCATTGCAGATTGCACCAGACCGAAGAAAGAAGAACGGAAAGAGAAGCATCGTGATGATAGAAAGAAGAAGCACTACAAAGACCGCAAGAATCATGGAAAATCCCAAAAAGTCCTAGTAGCTGAAGAAGGAAACAGCAAATGGGCTCAGACAGACTCAGACTCGGAAAGCTCTGAATATTCTTCCAGCGAAAGCGAAGAAGATATTCAATGTCTTATGGCAGACGAAGAAATGAGTCAGACAGACGAGGTATATGATCTTGACTCAAATGAATTTACACGAGAAGAGCTCATGTCCGCACTGCAAGACATGGCTAATGATTATAGGATCTTAGCTGAATCATTTGAGAAGAATAAAGCCAAAATCAGTACTCAAATGGATGAGCACAACAAACCAAGCTGCTCTGAGCAGGGTGAGTGCAAAAATCTCCAGATCGAGCTGAATAAGCTGAAAATCTCTTATGATCAGCTCCATGAAGAAAATAAGAGAATTAGCACACAAAATGCTAAGTTCTCACATATATTCAAAACATGGACAAAATCCAGAACATCCTTGGAAGAATTACAAGAGGTTCAAAGAAACGTCGGTGATTTCACCGGCATAGGCTTTGACACCAAAGAATGCACCAAAGATGAATCTGAGCTGTTGCTGGTAAAGAATCAAGTCAAACAAATGACATTTGTTAAATCCAGCACAGTATATGAAACTGAAGCACCTAAGATTCAAACAGGAGTCTCTTACGAGAATCAAAATCTGAGAAAAGGAATTTGTTATGTTGACCAAGCCAAAGAAAAGGCACCAGCAAGATTCGCGTCTATCAGACCAAATCCAAAGGTGCAAGATCGAAGGCAAGGAAGACAATACAATTACTATAACTCAAAACCGATTCAACGAAGATATAGACTACCTTATGAGAATCAAAGGTTTTCACAGCGCACACATTATCACACACAGCATCGAAACAGACCAGTACACAGCACACCCTACACACACAAGCCATTGAAGCTGATACAGGTGTGGGTTCCCAAAGGGCTAATCCGTTCTGGACCCAAATAGGATTGGGTACCAACAATAATTATATTTGATGACAGGTACCGAAGAAACTCGCATCAGACTGGTATTTGGACAGTGGGTGTTCCCGTCACATGACTGGAAACATCGACCTGCTGTCTGAAGTGACAGAATGTATTGGACCCAAAATCATTTTCGGAGATAACTCAAAGGGTAAGACCGTGGGCAAGGGTAAGATTGTCCATGGTAACATTATTATCAATGATGTGCTGTTAGTTGAAAATCTGTGCTATAATCTGATTAGTATAAGTCAACTCTGTGATAATGGTTATGCTGTAGAATTTCATAAACACACTTGCACTGTTAAATCATCAGACGGTATAACCATGCTCGTAGGAATCAGGAATGGAAACACATATAAGATTAACTGGAATCATGCTCAACCTGATAATCCTACTTGCTTCATCGCTAACAATGATAATAAACATTGGCCGTGGCATAAACGCTTGAATCATAATAACTTTAAGACCATTGCTAGCCTGTGTAAACATGATTTAGTTATCGGTCTGCCCAAGATCGATTTTGCTAAGGATAAGATCTGCGAAGCTTGCCAAATGGGCAAACAGATCAGATCATCCTTCAAAAACAAGAATGCCAAATCCTCCTCCCGCTGTTTAGAATTACTGCATATGGACTTGTTTGGTCCTATACCAATAACAAGTTTAGGGGGAATGCGGTATACTCTTGTTGTTATTGATGATTATTCACGCTTTACATGGACTATATTCTTAAGCAGTAAAGATCAGACCGGTCCGAAGTTGATCAAGCTGCTGAAACGCACTCAGAACGAGAAATCATCCAGCATAGACAGGATTCGAAGTGACAAAGGGACTGAGTTTTCAAATCAGAATCTTGAATCCTTTCTAGAAGATCATGGAATCAAGCATGAGTTTTCAGCTGCTCGAACTCCTCAACAGAATGGAGTTGCAGAACGAAGAAACAGAACGCTCAAGGAAGCAGCAAGAACAATGCTTGCTGATTCTGGAATCTCTCAAAAGTTCTGGGCAGAAGCTGTAAATACTGCTTGCTACACTCAAAACCGATCTATGATTAACAAGAAGCTGAATCTCACTCCATATGAAATATGGACTGGTAACAGACCATCTGTTTCTCACTTTCATGTATTTGGCTGTAAATGCTTCGTTCACAACAATGGTAAGAGTCATCTTACAGCATTTGAAGCTAAGTCAGATAATGGTATATTCTTAGGATATTCATCAATTAGCAAAGCTTATCGAGTTTTTAATAATCGAACTTTAACTGTAGAAGAATCTGTTCATGTAGTCTTTGATGAAACTTTATGTGTTGAGGGCAACAAAGAATCAATTCAAAATCAGATGGAAAATATCCATCTCGAAGCTAACAGTGATGATGAGATTGTAGCTAACAGGTCAAGAGACAATCCACCAGAACCAGAATTACCAGACAGACCGGATACAGGCTTTGAAGAAACTCCAGATCGAGCTGATCCGAATGCTCCTGACTCAAATATTAAAACAGATGCTGATCATGCTGTTACTGTTCATCCGACCGGACCAGACAATCCAGAGTCAAGCTATCGATGGACTAAGAAGCATCCACCCAATTTAGTGATTGGTAGTCCTTCTGCACCAATCAGAACCAGAGGACAGATGATGGATGAGTTCACTCATGCTGCCTTCATCTCTACTCTGGAACCCAAGAAGATCGATGAAGCTCTGACTGACTTCAACTGGATTAAAGCAATGCAAGAAGAGCTTAATCAATTCGAACAAAATCAAGTTTGGAGTCTAACCCCCAGACCAAGCGATCTGCCTGTTATTGGAACCAGATGGGTCTTCAGAAATAAGCTAGACGCAGATGGAACTGTGGTTAGAAACAAAGCCAGACTGGTGGCACAGGGATTCAGACAAGAAGAAGGAATCGACTTCGATGAATCATTTGCACCAGTCGCCAGACTTGAAGCTATCCGAATCTTTCTTGCTTATGCTGCCTTTAAAGACTTCAAAGTATATCAGATGGACGTCAAGAGCGCCTTTCTTAATGGAAAGCTTCAGGAAGAAGTCTACATTGAGCAACCACCTGGATTTCAGAACCATTTGTATCACAATCATGTATATCTACTGAATAAAGCAGTGTATGGTCTGAAACAAGCTCCAAGAGCCTGGTATGGCACTCTATCTCAATTTCTGCTGAACCATGATTTCCAGATCGGATCAGTAGATAAAACTCTATTTAAATTCATTAAGGGGGAACATACCCTATTAGTTCAGATTTATGTTGATGACATAATCTTTGGGTCAACTAACCCCAAATTGTGCGAGAAATTTTCTAAGTTAATGCAGGGACAGTTCGAGATGAGCATGATGGGAGAATTGTCATTCTTTCTGGGTCTGCAAGTAAAACAGCTCAACAATGGCATTTTCATCAATCAGACCAAGTATACCAAAGAGCTCCTCAAGAGATTTGGAATGGAAACATGCTCAACTGCATCAACTCCAATGAGTCCAACAATCAAGTTAGACAAACATGAAGGGGGAACGGCAGTTGAAGTAACCATGTATAGAGGACTAATCGGATCGCTATTGTATCTTACAGCGAGCCGGCCCGATATTATGTTTTCAGTCTGTATGTGCGCCAGATTTCAGTCAGAACCAAAGCAATCACATTTTATTGCTGCCGCTAGCGTATTCTGAAATATTTAAAAGGATCTCAGAACGTTGGTCTTTGGTACTCCAAAGATTCAAACTTCAGCTTGATCGGGTATTCAGACGCAGACTACGCTGGGTGTAAGATCGATCGTAAGAGCACCAGTGGAACATGTCAATTTCTAGGTGAAAGATTGATCTCTTGGTTCAGTAAGAAGCAGACATCGATTGCCACATCCACAGCTGAAGCAGAATACCTAGCCGCTGGAAGCTGTTGTGCTCAAATGCTCTGGATTCAACACCAGCTCAAAGACTATGGCATCCAAGCTGTTGACTCTCCGATATTTTGCGACAACACAAGTGCAATTGCTATAACGTATAATCCAGTTCTGCACTCTCGAACAAAGCATATTGATATACGACATCATTTTATTCGAGATCATGTTGGCAAAAAGGAAATTCGGATCGAGCACATTTCAACAGAGCAGCAAGCAGCAGACATCTTCACTAAACCGCTTCCTGAGGCTAAGTTTAATTATTTCCGTCAAATTCTTGGTTTAATTGACTTATCTTAATTAGTTTAGATGTTCTTATTCTTTTCGCACTGAAAGATTTTTGTCACCACAGATCGATAATACAATGTTCAGAAAGACACAGACCGGTCCGAACTTTCAGACCGATCCTTGTCAGTCTGATTTTATCCTATGATCTGTCTGGACAATAACAACAGCTCGGACTGATTGACCATTTTAACTAGTTGTACTTTAACCGCCTTATCTTTCTTTATCCTGACCGTTTATTTTGAATTATTTAATTCTCAGTCTTGGAGATAAAGACACGTGTCTTCTCTCTCCTATTTAGCGGACTGAACATTTCATACTTGTTCACTTTTTACAGTTTACCGCTTTCTACCTTCTCACTCTCTTACTCTTCGCACTTTCTTTAAACTCTTTTCAAATGGCTACCATCACTCATAACTCACTCTCCGTTGAGTTTGATGACATTTACAGGGCAGAAGATGCTGCGATGGTGTCCATTTTTAGAGCCCTGGAATCATCTGGTTTAAGGAACTTCTTGGAATGCGGAACCGTTGTTTATGAATCAGAAATCCGCGAGCTGTTCGCCAACGCCGTCTCCCGGAACACATCCATTTCTACTACTGTCCAGGGCAAATCTTTCGAGATCTCGCCAACAACGATGGCCAAGACCTTTGGCCTCCCCAGTTCCGGACTGACAGAGTTCGGACAGACTCCTCAAGCGTCACTCTTAGATCTTCAGGGGAAGATTTCTATCTCTGGCCAACGATTGCAACCCTCCTTTAAGAAGAAGGAAATGCTCTTCCATTTCCAGGTGCTGTGCGAAGTGGTAGGCAAGCCACTTTTGGGTAAAGCAGGAAGCTTCGATGCTGTAACCGCCGAAAAGTTCAGGTCCATGTCGGCTATTGTATCTGGCCAGAAGATAAACTGGTCCATGATTTTGTTTGGAGTACTGCTGGAAACGGTGATTGCATCCAAGCACGCCGTATGTTTTGCTGTTCCTCTCAGCAAGCTCTTGGAATCCTTAGGCCTCGAGCTGAGCAAGCCGTCTGCTCTCCGTCCCTTTAAGATCCTTAACTCCAAAGGGCTTGCACTGCTGAAATCCAAGAGTGCTCCGCCTCATGCTACTCTGGCTGCAGTCAAGGTTGAGCAGGACGAGGAAACAGTTGCTGTGCGCAAACCTCGGGTCAAGCGGAAGCTGACCATTCAGACTGACTCAGAAGCCACCCAGTCTGCTCACTCATCACCAACCAAACCACTTCCCAAAAAGCCCCGAACCCAGATTACCAAACCAGCCAAATCTCTACCTCCACCCATACTACCACCCTCTAAAGCAACCCCTGCCCCTCAACCTTCCACCCAGCTTTCACAAGCTTCAACCCCTGCACCCAAAGTCACCCTTAGAATTCCCTCTGCCAATCCCGTGGTCAAAGGGATAGTCATAACTGAGTTGGGAGACTATACCCAATCAGGGATTAAGTCCCCTTCCTCCACCGGCAAGGGAAAAACCATTCTCACCGAACCCCTCTCTACTAAACCCAAATCTGCAGCGCAGACTGCTATCGACATCGCCATGGAGGATGTTGATGAGAGGCTAAAGGAACTCATTGTGGTTTTTGATGAATATGTCCAGTACCGGACTATCAACCACATTGAGCTGTTCTACGGTAAGCTGCACAGATTGAAGAAAATGGAAGATGAAGTTCTGAAAGGAACAGAGACTGATGATGTTCGACTTGCCGTGCAGCGCAGAGATCTATTTATGGCAAAACACAGATTCAGACTGGCTAATCTGCTTCTTGTTGCCAAAAAGAAGAACTTCGATCCGCTTGCTCCAACTGCCAGAGATGATGGAGCTGTGATTGCTCAACTCGAGATGGATGTTCATGCTCTATCCTTAGCTGTCCGTTTTCAACGACAGAAGCTAAGTATCTCCACTCCAGCCACAAGCCCGGATCATCCTTCTGTAAGCAAGACTCTGGCAGAACCATTTATCGAGGTTATTCCTTCTGATGCAGCACAACAGACAGAGAATCAGCCTGCAGAGCACGTACCAGACCAGACAGCGGAGCAGCCATTGTCTAATGCTCCGTCTGCAACAGATGATGAACCAATGAATGTTCTGTTGGACTCTCCGACAACATCTATTCCATTGAAGTCATCAGCCTCCCGTGCATAACCCAGTCCAGCTGAAGCATGTGCAACAACTGAAGTACCAGACCTCATCGATCCGGATTTCGTGGTATCTACAGTGGTTGCAGCTCTCCAAGTTGAGGAACTTCCCAGTCCCCACTCTCCTCCGGGACCATCAGATGAAGATTTGGCCTTCATTCAAGGTTTCTCTTCGGATCTGATCACTCTGATCCGATCCGAAAGTCATCGGGCTGCCATTTCTTCCATCGTGCCGATTGCTGAAGAAGATGACCATGCCATGTCATCATCAGATCACTCTCCCAGCAAGCTATCTGATGCACCTCCATCCCTGGCACGGACTATCCAGCACTTCTCTGATACTTGTCTGTCCTTGACTCAACGCATTTTAGAAGTTCCTCAAGGTCAGAGGGTCACAGCCTTGGACTTTGCTTCCTTCAAAGAGAAGATGAATGCCAGTATCGGAAGCCTTCAGCGCGGCATAAACGATCTGTTTTCTCAACAGGCCTCTTACAAGAACAGCCTGAGAAAAGAGCAGATCGAGCTAGCCACTGAAGTCAGAGCATCCGTTGCCAATTCCCTCCGCGCTCAAGACGTTCGTCTTGACGCTATCAGCGCGCAGCTAGCACAAGTTGTCGACTTTCTTCAAGAGATTGCTGCTGACAAAAAGGGGGAAAAGAAGACAGACTTCAGGCCGCCTTCTAGAAAATAATATTTTCAGACTATGTATTTTTAGGATTTTCTTGGTGATCAATAAAATCCTCGTTTGATTAAGTCTGTGTTCATTTATTTTGAACCTCATCATAAGGCTTAATAATAAAGATTTAATCGATTCAACTTAATGAAGTTCATTTATTTTGAACAAAGAAGTAATCGATCCGAAAGCATTCGCTTCAGAGCTCTTATCAAGACTGGTTAAAAAGACTTAGAAGCTAGGTTTTGTCATCATCAAAAAGGGGGAATTTGTTAGTTCCGGACCTTATCGATGAGATTTTAAAGATGACAAAACATTTCAGACCGGATCGATAGATATCAGTTTGACCAGATCGATCGGACAAAACAGAGCAAGATGACAAATTATTTCAGACCGGATCGATGGAAATCAGGCATACCAGATCGATCGCGCAAAACAGAGCAAGCTGATAAAGCATATCACATATCAGACCGGATCGATGGATTCCAGACTGACTAGATCGATACTTCAGATCGATCTCAACCTTTATCAGATCAGAGCAGTCAAAGATACATAAAGGATGGCTTCTCAGTCCGAACCATCAACGGTTATTTATTGTAGCATTTAATGCTGTAATTAATGCTACAAAGGATCAAAAGTCGAAGATTGCCATTAAAGGTAAGAAGACAAAGGAGAGCTTACCTGACAGTCGCCAAAAGCATACACCAGAACGACAAGTGTCCTGAAGAAGAAGACTGTAGCTTTCTCAGAGTTTAAAAAGAGTCAAAGTTGCACATTAAGGGAAACAATGCCGTTGCTACCCTCAACTATAAAAGGATGCAACAAAAGGAAGACAGGGACTCTGGATTCCAACTCACGCTGATAAATTGAAAAACACACAAGAAAGCATCTGCACACGCTTACAAAGTTCAGAAGCTTTCGAGCTGAAGTTATTTATTTAAGCGCAATTACTTTGTAACATTTGATCATTGTAGGATCACTGTGCGCATTGTGTATTGAAAAATAGAAGTGAGCAACTTATTGTAACTGTCAGACAGAGTGTGTCTGAGCAGGTTGAGTGACTAGGAGTTTCAGACTGGTAGTGAGGTAAATCCAGTCTGAATCGGGTTTGTACAACAGGATTGTATAAATCAAAGTCTTCTAGTATAAACCTTCCTTAATTGGAAGAAGGGGAGACGTAGAAGGATTACACCACCTTCGAACTTCCAGAAACATATCCTGTGTCTTATCCTTCTGCACTTAGCCATCGAGCCGTTCTTACTTTTACAAGAGCAGACCGTTTCCGCACTCACCTTTTTAGTGGTCTGTTCTGTTCAAAGAGTTGATTAAGTAACAGATTTCTTTCACTAATCCGAAAGAATTCACAAGGGATAAATTTTTAAGGAGTGTTCATTCACCCCCCCCCCCCCCCCCCCCCTCTAAACACTCCGGACCGATCCTAACACAACAGTCCGGGATTTCTCGTACGGAATCATGGAGAAATTAAAAGAGAAAAAAGATTGGTAATCAATTACAAAGGCATCAACGAGATCTTGGACTTCGATGGATATTATATCCCAAGCAGAGAACATTTGTAAATAGCATCAAGAATGCCAAAGTGTTTTTTAAGTTCGATTGTAAATCTGGGTTCTACACACCACGGGGACACTACATCTGGAATATCGTGCACCATAATTGCATAAGATTTTTTTACCCATGATGCACGATTGAAGAATTTCAGAATTTTTAACCAAGATGCACGATTGGGCATACGCGCACTAACATTGGAAAATCGTGCACCATAATTGCATAAAAATCGTGCACCATATTGTATAATATTTTTTTACTCATGATGCACGATTGAATAATTTCAGAATTTTTACCCATGATGCACGATTAGACATTGATGCACTAACATTGAAAAATTGTGCACCATAATTGCATAAAAAGCATGCACCATAATTGCATAAATTTTTTTCCCATGATGCACGATTGAAGAATTTCAGAATTTTTACCCATGATGCACGATTGAAGAATTTCAGAATTTTTACCCATGATGCACAATTTTTTTGCATGCACGATTTTTTTGCCCCAAAATTTCTTAAAATTTTGTCAAGTGCTGCACGATTTTGCCCCCAACATGTCTGAATTTTTTGAATGTGAACCGTACTCCAAACTTCCCACATGATGTACGATTTTTTACATATGATGCATGATTTTTTTGCCCTAAACTTACATAATCGTGCATCACATTTAAAAAGGTGTTGTGATGCAAGATTTTTGAAATTTCAAAAATTGTGCATTGTTCAAGAATTTTAACCTCAAAACATCCACTGAATTGCCCAGTACCCAGATCTCATCACCCCTAGCTCGACTTCTTGGGTACATTGAAATTTGATCCAAACTTTCAAAATTAAACTAACTTGATAATCTGTAACTTGTCTTGAATGAATTCAGAAATGAGAATTTGACACCAGATTATATCACCGAACTTGTTCTTAAATTTTTTTTCCCTTCATATTTTCGATTTTTACATGCTTACTTTCAGTTTATTAATAATATTTTCAACAAACATGAAATATGTGTTTTAAATTGCTTTATAAGTCTAATTTAAATTTCGAATATGATATACCCAGTAATCTCTATTGATGAATGGAGACAGCTTAATCATTCTTGATTTCATATTTAGTCGTGATATTTGGATTTTCTGGCAGCACTTGGTGTTGGAAAAACTGTGCGGTATTTCGCTCCTTTTAGATAATAAATTGTCGACAGGTGAATTCCTGCTCGAACGGAAGCCCGCCGACACCCGTTACTGATTCGTCGTCCGATTCCTCGGGGGTGGTTTGTGCATGCGGGTTGGGGTGGATGAATTGAAGAATTTTGACCTAATTTTTTAATTGAAGGGTTTTGTCAAATAAAAGTACCTAATAGATTAAAGTTTTGAAAATTGGACCCATATGAATTATGTTTTCAGTGAGGTGGACTATTGAGTAAGACTATTTTTTGCCCAGTGTAGGGTTGAATTAATGTTTTGTAACTGGTACCTGTTTTTAATTTTCTCTTGTTTTAATTGTTAAATATAATGCATTACATTTATTAAAAACATGATACTATAATTTAGTCAATCCCGGTAGTCTAAAGTTGAAATTCGAGATAAAGATAATTCATTTTATGAACTGAATCAAAAAATTTAAAATTTCATTTTACATATTTAATATTTAATAGATATTGAAATAAGTACTTTGAATCCATTGACTTGTATAAATGTCTATTTGCTTTTAAAAAACTTAGGAAATGGGGTCCACGTTACAAATTCAAATTCGAATTGATATTTTTAAATAAAATTTTTATTAATAAATCGATATGTTTTTTTAGCAAATTAAAATATATAAGATCAAGTACTTGTCCGATTTACCAAAAACTATAGCTGATGATAACAGTGCAACACAAATATTTTAAATCGTACAATATCACAAACATTATGTTTCCATCGAATACACAACAATGTCAATTGTTGTACCCAACAAAATATAGAAATTGGAAAAAAAAATCAATATTTGTTATGATTATTAGATAATGATGTATTTTAGCAAGTAAAATATATTTATAAAATATGTCGGAAGGTTACTCGAGTAAATAAATTAATATATCAAGACTTTTCATTTGGTACAGTTCATGATATAAGTTATGGATAAATAGTGAAAATCATGGTAAATATTACCTGATGTTATATGATGAATCAGTCTCTTCGAGTAAAATATCATGCAAGTGTCGAGCAAGAAATATCCTGAACAAAGAGTCTCGAACACATGCTACCCGAACATCGCCAATACCTGCTCGATTTATTGGTCAAACTGTAACGAAAAACCTGGATATAACTGACAAATTAACAGGTGCGGATGAACGTGATTGATGACGTGCAGATTTCTCGGACACGTCTTGAGCCAATAACACCACGATTAGAGAAAATTGTGTCCCGGATTTGACGTGCATTAACTTCTAGATTCAACACTATAAATACAAGCATGTGGTGCCACTGCAAGGGGCTGAACTTTCTGAGCAAGAAAAATACTCCGATGAGAGCATAATATACTGTATGTTCGGTCTTTTTGTTCTTATGTTTCGTATTAAATTCATTGTTCAAATATTGTGTCAAAGTCCTGTAACAAATCAACGTTCATATTGGATTGAAAAATTTATATTAGACAAGGTCCATTGAATTTTCCCTTCATTTTGCAGCGTTTTCAACGTAAAAAATTGTGATGTATCTCGTACATTTTTTATTGCACTTATTTAATGATCATAATTTTTTTTCTTCAGATCACATCACTACCCTTTTCAATATATCAAAATGTGTCGTTTGTCAAGTGTATGAATGGTAGACAAAATTAGTAAATATAAAACAGACAAACAAATATATAACGAGCTTTCTCCTAAATTATAATATAGATGTCAAGATCTATATTACAATAAAAAAATTTGTTCAAACAAATTTCAATATAAAAAATAACCAACTTAACCAAAAAGGCATTATCAATGTGTCATCATGTACTTTTTTAATCAAATAATATTATTTTTAAAAAAAACATTTTGAAATGTCAAAGAAATATAGTTAATGGATATGTGGAAGGGCAACTCACCAAGTCTACTGTAGGTGAATAATACACATTAGGTGAATGAGATTATCAAACACTTTGAAAAGAAAAAAGAAAAAAAGAAAGTAATTTATTCATGTACGGAAGTTTACTATTAATAAAGATATATTCAGCAAGAAATTTGAAGTCATAGATAGATAGAGAGATGTACACGTAACAACATTTGGTGCCCACTTATAATTCAAACTAACTAAACAATAAAAATACCACTTATCATGTCACAATTCCATTTGACAGCAATTGTATCGTTATCTTATATCGAGAATTCTATGCATGCTTCTCGTCTCATAATCAATTAGTTATGAGTTGAAATCCTATGAATTCTTGACAGCAGCATATCCTTTTTCAAGAAACTTTGTTGTTGTCTTTAAGGGCGATGCCCTCAGGAACAACATCCACCATTCAAGTAGAATCTTTTTTTTTTCCTTTAAAAAAAAAGATTCCAAATGATTGGTGATGATGCCTCTAAGAGCACTACCCTTAAAGTCATCATCAAACAAACCCCTTTTCCATACGTAACATGCAATATATTTTCCAAAATATTTATTTGTGTCTGCATAAAAATATATCTTATATATCTCGAAATGTGCAGATAAATAAATAAATAAAGATTAATTATTTATTTAGGTACCGTTTGGTTTGAAGGATGTGATAAGTAGTGTAAAGATTAAAAAAGTATGAAATGATTGTAAAAATAATGTGTGATAAGTTATAAGATGTTTGGTTTGAGGATAGATGGTTGATAAAATTTATTATTTAGTATAATTACTAAATGTCCTTAACATAATAATAATAATAATAACTATTATTATTCTTATTATATAATTAAAATAATAATAATAATTACTATATATAAAATAGTACTAATAAAATAAATAAATAATAATAATAATACATAATATATATATAGATTATTATTACGATATGAATAATAATTATTCTTATTATATAATTATAATAAAATAATAATAATTATTATATTACAAAATAGTAATAATAAAAATAAATAAAATATATATAATAATAATATCTATGTAATAATAGATTATTATACATATATTAATAATTATTATATTATTATATATACGTATATATTCTTATTTTATAAAAATAATTATATAATAATACTCATATATATATATATTATATTATATATATATATACTATAATCATTATTATTATAATATATACTATATATACTAATAATAAAAATATATGTAGAGATAAAAAATAATCCCATATAGTAATAATAATATAATACATATATAATATATATAATAATAATTATTTTTATTATAAAATAATATATATACATATATGTAATAATAATAACCATAATATATATATATATTATATTATTTTATTATATATCGATTAATATTATTATTTATATATATATAATAATAGTATATAATAATAATACACATATAATAATATAATATAATACACATATATATATAAATATATAAATAATAACATAAACAATTTATATATAATAATTTATATATATCATATATAAAATATATTATAATAATAATATATGTATATATATAATAATATATATAATAACAATAATATATATATATATATATATATATATATATTTATTTTATTATATATATATGTATAATATATATAATATATATATAATATATATATATATAATACTATTTATATATATATATATTATATATATTATAATATAATAATAATAATAATAATAATATAAATTAAAATAATACAAATATAATAAATAATAATAATGTTGTAGGAAATAAGTTGTACTTTTTGGAGGAATTTCAAGTTTTGAAATAGTAAAAAATGTGGGAAAAGGGTAAATATGTCTTTTTATTATAAAGTGGGATTAGAATGTGATAAAAATGGTGGGATAAACTTTTTTATACAACAAAATAAACATGGGATAAATAAGTAATCTAAAGATTAATAATACCTATCACTTAATCCAAATGGAGCCTTATATTAAATTTCAAAGTTTGAAATTAGCAAAATTCAAAAAGTTGTACTTGTAGTGACACACACACATGACACACCCCTACCCGACCAAGAGCTCATTTCGTTTCCCCAAACATACTGATTCGTCTTCTAATTCTAAATATGGAAATCCGGACATGACGTCATCACCCGCATCTACCAATCATCACAGCCGTTCGTTGGAAGGAACCGTCCCATCCTGAGAGCAACGTTGAGCCGGGCTCGGATCCGCAGGCGGGTCATATCATCGTTTCTCACCGCGTTTTTCTATGACTATCATGAGGTCGAGCCTTTTCAGCCGTCGGACGATAAGGCAGGGAGCGGTATTAGCAGTTCGATCGTCGAAGATAAAGTTACTGCTTGCATGTTGTGTTATCTTCTCGTTTATCGTGTTTTCAGGGCGTACGGCGTCGTTTATTGGATGGAAGCAGAGCGATGCTTCTCTGTATTCTTCCTCCTTACCCCGGTCAGTATTGATTCTATTTGAGCGTACTATGTTATGTGATTTTGCGACAAGTTTTTATTAATTTCGTCGATTGATTGGGGTAGGTAATAAATGATGTGGGATTTCATTAATTTTTTGTCGTTATTTTTATCTTGTTCTTCTTTGCTTAATCGAGCAAACGATATATTTCGTCTTTACTTGAATTTGAGCTTTAAGAGGAAAACACATTTATGTTACTAAGTGTTCCTCCAAGGAGCATTATGAGTTTTAGCCGACTTAAGTCCGTGTCTTGCTTTTTGCGTGAACCGCAAAATTGGACTTTGTTGTATCCATTTGCAGCAATGAAGCGACAAAATTGCCGACTAATTATGGATGTTACTGACTTTGCTTAAACCTTATCTTTTGTGAAATATATTCATCTATCGTTTACTAGGAAACTATTAATTTAGCCCTTGAATTACTTTAGGTAATTGAATATTACATCATGTATATTTTGCTTTTGTAAAAAATAAAAGAAAATGGCAACAAATTGTCCAAGAAACAACCTAATTTTTATGTCTGGCTGTTCTCTCAGTTTTTGTTTGTTAATCTTTGCTATGAGTGCTCCACTCCCTCTATTTTTTGTTATACAAAGCATCTACTTCATGTTGTCTTTGGTCTGGCGATATGAGAAGCTCTGATATACATGACTACTCGAGGCACTTCACTTATTTGTTGGCAGTCTTCGCATGTAGAGTTAGTTTGGATGTATCTTTTCATGTACGAGGCAGAACTGGTCAAAGAATATTTCTTTGTTGTTTGTCGTCAGTGCCTGGTGAGTAAAGCTATGACAGCTAATAAAAGCACTATATTTTCATGACATTGCTTTAGGAACTCATAAACATCTGTTGATATTAGACTTCTCCGTTTGTTTCTTTCTCAAAAAAATGATAATAATGGTCCAACTTGTTTACATGATTTCACATACATTGACTCAGAAGCATATGCTTTAGCGTTTTTTCTTGGAGTTTTTTAAGTGATTAATCTTAGGAATTGTAGATGACTGTATAAACTATATTAATTACATTTTGTCACCTTATGTGGTAATTCTGATGTAATGTGGTTTATAGGAAAGGATATACAATATTGATGAATACATGGAAAAGAAATGATCTTCTGAAGCAGTCCATATCTCATTATGCATCATGTCCTGGACTTGATTCCGTCCACATAGTGTGGAGTGAGCCTGACCCTCCTTCAGATTCCCTCGTCAATGTTCTTACACATGTGGTCAAGCAGAATTCAAAACGTGGTCGAGAAATTGAATTGAAATTTGATATAAATGTAGAAGACAGCTTGAACAATAGATTTAAAGAAATCAAGGATTTAAAGTCGGACGTGGTCTTTTCCATTGATGATGATATTATATTCCCTTGCACAACAGTAGAACTTGCTTTCAGGGTCTGGCAAAGTGCACCAGACACGATGGTGGGATTTGTACCTCGCGTTCATTGGGCTGATAAATCGGTCTGTACTTTTATTATGCTCATATTCTTTTAATGCAACAACATTCAGTTGGGTAAAGTAAACCAACAAAATTCTGCCATTTTGAAGCTCATACTTTTCCATAAGGGATTATATTCTTAAGCTTCTTCACTATCAATTTCATTTACTTTATTAGACTTTTCCATATTTCAGCATTTGTTTGTACTTTGACAAATTATTCTGTGGCATTCCCATGATCAAGTTCTGCATGTTTGTCGGTTTTCCGACAAATTTCCAGCATCCAATTATGTTAAGATTGACCTCTATATCCATGTAATCACATTGTAAACCTTCTATGTTAGTTCATATAAAATGGGTGTGTAATGTTATATGAGAGTATTTTTCCTTTTCTGCACGCTAACAATTCTTAAATCAGAAGGCATTTGTGTAAGCCCTCCGAGCTCAAATACATATATGAATGCTCTACTGCAATGTTGGGGCACAGAATATTTCATTACTACGTGAACTTTTTGGAAGCAATCAATTGACATTTGCTCCAGTTTAGCTGTATGACTTGCTTTTAAAAGATATAAAATCAAATCTTCAAGCTACTACCGTAGTAGCATTTGGTTATAACAACGTTCTTTTAGAATGTTCACTGTATTTCTTTAGAGCTTCTTCTGACTAGCACTTTCAATTTTATCTTTTTCTTTGGCACAGAAAGGTGTTCAGAACACTTATATTTACAGTGGATGGTGGTCTGTTTGGTGGACTGGGACATACAGTATGATTCTCTCAAAGGCCGCTTTTTTTCATAAGAAATATCTCAGTATGTACACTTATGAGATGCCATCTTCCATTCGAGAATATGTGACCAAGAACAGGTTCTTGTCTAACAATGATTCTATTTGTAACTTTTTTTCCGTCTCTTTTTGCAAATATGAAAGTTTTTAACTGATGGATATGAATCTACTAGAAATTGTGAAGATATTGCAATGTCTTTCCTCATTGCAAATGCTACTCATGCTCCTCCCATTTGGGTGAAAGGTAATGTATTTGTTTACTCAATCTTCTTTGTGCTTGAAAGCTTTCTTTCTTCCTTTTTATGATTAAAATGGTGTGCTTAATGTTTGGATCTGTTATTTGGCTTTTTCTCCCGTTACAGTTTTGGATTGAAACACTTTTTGTGGTTGTGTATTATCCACTTTCTTTGCTCAGTCACCTTTTAGTCTGTTCATTTCGTGTATATGGAGTTTGTAAGTGTTTATATAAGATAACTTTTTTGTGTGGATTACATACAAGATACAACCAAATTTTCGGGATGGAGTATCATTCCCTGAAATGTTTTCAAAGCTTTTGTATGAAATCCTACTTAAAGTTCCATTTCCTAGAATAACAGTTATTCCACGTACTTTACCTTCCGATATAGAAGTAGCCGGGATTCAATGTTTTGGGATTCTTCCTCATTGGTGCTGGGGAAACAATGTCTCATAGATCTAAGAGTTTCATTTTATTAAGAACAGTATAATACATCTCAGAAAATCGCATATTAATGTTTGCCATATCATGTGGTAATGTAGGTAAAATATACGAGATTGGCTCCACCGGAATTAGTAGCATGGGAGGCCATAATACAAGAAGAACCCATTGTGTCAATCTTTTTTCGGTTGAGTATGGACGAATGCCCTTGGTATCCACTTCAGTCAAGGCCATCGATAGTCGTTTTAGCTGGTTTTGGTGATGATGCTGTCCCAAAACTCACCAAATTTTCCACTTAGAGCATAGTCCACTTATTAACCTATACCCCCAATCTATTGGGATAAAGACTGTTTTTTGTTGTTGTATAATCCACTTATTCCACGTCTTATTAGTTATTCATTTGGTGATACTGACAGAATTTACCACAATTACTTAGGATATTAGTGCAAGTTTTGTAAATTTAAATTTTTACATTGAATTAGAGTATGAATATTGGTTCCCTTGAGTGATGTAATATGTTGATGTACCTTTGGTATTGTACTCAACATTCCAGCGATAGTATTAGCGAAAATATATTAAAAAGAAATAGACTAACAACTAAATCCATCCAAATTTCCTAGACCAAGTCTTCAAATTCAAGGCCGTACTTCATCTCATTATCTCTTAACACAAACCGAACCCGATGCAACATTTGAGAACCCAAGTTCAGGTGAAACCAACAACTCCTTCGATGTTGGTCATTGCAAGATGACACAATTGCAACTTTATTTGTTTCTTTTACAAGAGTATACCATTACTACAAGTTTGGATTTGGTAAATCGTTAACAGGAAAACACGTTTCTTCACCACCGGTACTCCACAAGAAATTAGCATATCTCGAAGCGTAATAAGAGTTATCAGGCTCCACAGTCAAGGCTTGTAAAAACCTTTCTTCTGCTTCCGACAAATCCCTCCGCACTATCCACAAGAAGTTGGCATATTGGATTAGGGCCTCTGCATCTGGTGGCAATACTTGTGTCGCCCGCTTGTAACATTCTTCCGCCCTATGAAACACAACAGTAGGAAATCAATTATAAAAACTATGTGAAGAGCAATATATACAACATGCCGAGGGATTTTCAATATTACCTGTCATAATCATGAGTAACGAGCTGCAGGAACTGCCCATAATTGCAGAGTAGAAGAGGATTATTAGGTTCACGAGACAAGTTCATCTGGTATAGCAGATCAGTCCTATGATATTCTTCATAGCCATCAGATTCCACCTCCACCTCCACTGGTGAGACGAAGCTTTGGATAGTTTCTTGGTTGAGAACCTCACCCTCAAATTCTTGCATCTTTGTTGCTTCATTTCCATTGACAACTCCACCAATTTGAGAGTTTGAAATTGATGATACTGATAAGTCCACATCTTTATCATAAACGAATGCCCCCGATTGGAAAATCCCGGTTTGAGAAGTGGAAAAGACGCCGAAATTTGCTAAGAGGATCATAACATAGATCATCAAAGACGGTGTCTTCGAAAAAACTTGTTGAAACAGCCAGGCAAATGACGAATGCATTTCTTTCTGAACTTTAGCAATAGCAATATCTAGATCTTCATGACACTGAGATTCTCTCATATGTAAGGCATAGCTCTGAAGTTCGACTAAAATGAAAACCATAGAAGAAAATGCTGCCTTCACCGAGCAATAATCCGAATCTTTAAAATCTGTAAAATCTTTAAACCCCCCTTCACACTGAAGTTTCTTCTTTATCATCCTCAAAGACAACGGGATGCCAAAACACTTAGCTTTTTGTTCAATAGTTGCTCGAATAGCAGTCTCGCGCTCTGGCCAATCTGGGACTTCTGGCCTGATCCCAAGCATCATAGGTTCCAATAAATCAAATCGCAAATTCAAGAATGAATCTCGATCACCTTTAGTCTTGGATATTGTGCGAGGAAGTCTGTCCATATGTCCACCTTCACTCTCTGATAATCCCAAACTTTTAGCTAATCCTTCGATGTGATGAGATAATTCCTCGTCATACATTCCCTCAAAACTCGAAAAAGAACATTCAATGGTACGATCTCTGCAAACTTTCTTGTACGAAGTTTGAGACTTCAGGGGGTTTTTAAACAACAAGGGATGGGAAACAGCAATGAGGGGGACTGTTCGATCCCTTCCAACCCTTTTCGAGTCTGTAGAGGAAAAAAGAGGAATTGGGACCAAAGGAGCACACGCTTGAAGGGCATGCAGTGAACATTCTACACTAATCGGCACAACTTTAAGCCTCATTAATGGCTAATCAAGAAAAGAAAGTATAAGCAAAGTGGCAGAACAGACTGAAAATAAGGAAACTGATACTTTAAGTAAGATGAAAGAACACTTGTGTAGAAGTGGAAAACCAAAGCAAGCTTGAGATTTTATCTTGCTGGTCCAATTAGGGTAACCACAAAAATATAAATTTTACTAGTTTATGAAGTTCATCACTATAATCTACCAAAGTGTGGCCCTCTTGCTGATAATCATACGCAGATTTTATACCAAAAAAATATAGACAAAAGAGCACATGGTAAAGTAGTTAATCAAGAAGCTAAACCCCAAAAAAAAAAAACATTTTAGGACTAAAGTCTTAATAAGTAATGCTCGAGCCAAAGGATTTCATATACTCACCATGGTTGGTTTGATTTGATGGGAAAAAAAATCAGAAAGACAGATTTGCTGTGATGTCTTGACGAATCAAACTCGTGGGAGCGAAGATCATAGAATGGATAGAAGATATTATGAATATAATATTGTGTAAGAACAAAAGCACATTTTAGTAACAGCGGAGATTACAGATTATGGGACCAATGGGCTGGAGAGAGAACCTAAAACGTTACGATCACATGTGGGGCTGCTGGCCACTGCAGAAGAGTGAATGAATGAATGTCACAAATCAGGTGCCACTTGGCAATCTTCTTTGAATAATTCCAGATTATGCAAGATTCGTCTTCGAAGTTCTAAAGTTTAAAAAACTGATTATTTATTTATTCGTTTTTTTTTAAAATATCAAACTCTGTCATTCTTGTTATGCGCGAAACGGCTTACAAGTTATTAGTTCTTGATATATTTTGCCCCTATGACTCCGATGGCCGAGTTTTTTATTATAAAATTGTGTATAAAATTTGAGAAAATAAATCTGAACTCTCACCACCATCGATGGTTTTTAAGAATATAAAGTTTAATTAATACAGATCAAGCTTGATTTTAGTAACTTACAATTAAGACCGTTTTAACGTGTTCTTGATAAGAACATAGTGTCCAGTAATTTTCATAAACCCCTTTTACATCCATCTAGAATTTACTAACCCAAAAATCTTCTTTAAAAAGGGCCCCAGAAGCTTTAATTTATGATACAGTAATTGGACACTTGGAGAATGGAGGTATTTGGACCACGTAGATATGACAGTACATTTTATCTGAAACCAATTTTTTAAATTATTTTTGGGAAACAAATCTCGTGATATTTGACTTTAAGGTTTGTTTATATGTGAATGGGTCTTTTATTATTATTATTTTATTATTATTGTGGGCATGACGGAAAGGCGTCCAATCGAATGCAAACGTATGTATAGTCCAGTAGTCTTACCATCCAAATAACACCACGTGGCTTCTGTCCTTTCCTGTATAACCATCGTATTTTGTCTGCTTCGTTTAGTATTCCATCTTCTTACAATTGCAATGTGCGTAAAGATTATAAAAAATTAAAAGTAATCTTTACAAGTAACTAATTTATGCCATCAATATCACTCAACAACTAGAGGGCAAAACATTGGTTTGGTGTACGAAGCTGCTGCTATATATGAAATCCGACAAGATGTCGAACCACTTTAGCCTAATGTACCCATCCTTCACTTGTATTAATAGCCCTTCAATGTCTCATGAAGCTGACCCGATAATATCTTTCATTAGAAGCTTTCGTGGAAATAACACAGATTTTATCATCCGTCACCATCCACGGGTGAATGGTTTAGCTCACTTTATCGTATGTAGAGCTGTGATTTCAGGTCTAGTTACTGAATCCTTAGATTCATTCCCTATCTTTTTGAAAGATGATGTGAGAAATGACTTTTTGGTTTCAGTTTCATGCAATTCAATGTATTTGCTCAAATTAAAAAAAAAAAAAAGTTGCACCAATTTACTACAGGTTCCAAATTTGTATCGAAAAATAATTATAATATGAAATTCTAGATTTCGTTTGTCCAATTTATTTCTCGTCAGGCTACAAGCAACTCATTCGAATTATATATCTAATGTGAATGGATAATAAACCTATTTTCCCAACCACTTTCACATCAGTTATTTCAAAGATTTTTTTCAAGCCAAAGCTTCACAGGGATGTTGATACTTGATTTCAGAACTCAAAGCAGGTAATCATTTGACATCGGCGCTGCTAGAGATGAGCAAGTGATATTGATGTCGTGATCAAGTTATCAGGAAATTTAAGCGGTCCAACTACTAATCTGTGCAGCTTGAAACTCCCTTAGAAGTTGCAAAGACTGATGGTAGAGGTTTAGGTCCATTCCATCCATATTTCTACCAACTCGAGCTTTCAGAATTGCCTGAAATTAAAAACTAGTCGCTAAGGTTTGGACTGATGGAACTAAGTAAATGTTAATAAAGGACCTACAGATAGCCAAAGCCATTTTTTAAGACGTAATATATGATGGATGACTAGAGAGCAATCCAAATGGTTCAAGATGCAGCAGTGGAGGAAGAAAGCCAATATATAGGGAGGGAGAAATTAGATGTTAAAATGTTTTTTAGAACCTTGGGGAGGGGGAGCGAAAATAATTTTAGGCTATATATGTTATAGGAAATGTATAAATATGTAAAGAAAAAATGTAATACGGATGTGAGAGCGAGAGGCTTCCCTTAGCCCCTCTAGCTCCACTGCTTCCAAGATGCACGTTATCCTTGCTTGAATGTCAATAAAATACAAATCAAATACCTCGTTATTGGGTTCCATACGAAGCTCTCCAATAAATTGATAGATAGAACCACGTCGAAGATTGAGGTTCAAGTACTGAGTATCGACTTTTAAGCTAGCATCTCCATCAACTATTACAGCCACAGCTGTTTCCAATGTATACTCTTGCAACCTAGGAAGAGAAAAAAACACTTGATCTTCTTAATGATGGCCAATAGTAGGATATAACTTCAAAATAAGTGTAGGATAAAGAGTTTGTCAGTTTAGAATAATCTATAACTATTGGGTATTGTGCAACTCTAATATTTTGAACCGTATTATTGGATAGAATCCAAGCGCTCAATTCCGATTTCTCTTCCAATAGGAGTAATAATTACTTCCTAACAATCCCCTCAAGTTAATTGTAGCACCCCCACAAGTTATCGGAATCGAACACTTTACCTTGATTGTGATACCAATAATAGGACATGGTGTTTATGGTTTTAGCAAAATCTATAAATATCGGTAAGAATGTAATTCAAATTTTGTAAATAATACAGTAGTTCCAATACTATGTTTCAATCGTTCTTCTAGCAGAACAATAATTACTAACCATCAGTAAGTCCGAGTAAACCGATCATGAAATATTATTACAGAAAATCATTCATAAAATGATTCTTCTAACTTAACAATAGTGGAAAACTAGCCACACATAGTACAAGAGGCACAACTCAAGTATGACACTAACTTGTAGCTAGAATCATGTAAAATTGGACCATAATAAATTATTTGCAAAGTGCATCTCTAATGTTTTCTCCTACACACCACAGAAGCCACCTCATTATTCATATTGTCGGTTTAAATCGTTCACAAACTATTTAAGCATAATGCATCAAGAAACAAAAGGTCAATGAGTAAAATGAATACCTTTTTCCGAAGTAGCACTCATAAAGCTTGTTTACCGTACAAAACTATTGAAACCAGAAGTTCCGGGAGCTCAAAATTTTCGAAAACACAATAATCAATATGGGATCAGAGCCAGGAGATTATAAATTCAGAACATGTGATATACATTTTCCATTATATCTCATTACCATATCCTTAATTCTAAAACATTGTTTCCCAGTACCTACCCGATATATGCATTCACAGATTTGACATTTTGACGTATATTCCTTGCGACTTACTCATGTGGAGGCGTTAAAACTATTGCTGGTGCACCTCCCATTAACTCAAAATTTCGAGAAAAACGATAACTAACGAAGTTGCGGGTACAAGTCGTGCCTCAAAAGGCACATAAAATAAAAACACTTCAACGATTATATGTACTAACTATTAATCATCCGAACAAAGGGGGCTCGAAGGGACAACAACCTCCATCTTTTTCCACATTACCAAAAGGTTTCTATTAATTTTAGTTACGTCAATTACCAATATACTGATTCTTATATTAAATTCATATCGCCTCATAACTTTGGGTTCTGGGCACTATACAAATTTGTTCCTAGGTCTGAACAAGCTCTACAATTTAGCTCGAAACCTATTGTAAAAAAACTCATCTTTGGATAAGAAAAAAATCAGAATACCCACTTTCCAGTTACGCGAAAGGAGCCACCTGACTTGAAGTTTAGAGAAGAATTTAATTCTCGCAAAGTAACCAATGCACCATAATTTACTGCCGATGCAGACATTTCAACCACTTAAATGCAGCGCGAGATTATGAAATTTTTTGACCTGGAAGATTCCTAGCAAAATTCGTTACTACTTCTCAAAATTATTTAAAAATGAAAATCAAAGCTACAATGATACGGCTCACCTTTCTTTTTCAAGTTGACGTCGGTACACTGCACCAAATGTTAGCCCCAACTGCACAATTTGGTTAGAAGTTGGAGTTGATAGATCGAAGTAAAGGGGAAATCGGAGGCCGCTTGTTTTTGGCAAATTGTAGAAAACGCAGATGTAGCACAGGAAGTAAACGTATTGTGGACTACCAACGCCTAAGACCCATTATGTTAGAGACCCGAATTGTATTGGGCCTAGATCCAAACAAGCCCATGAGTATTGTTACTAGCTTTAGGCTTAGGCTAGGGATTGTACGGAGAGTCGTCTCTGGGAGTTCTTTGTTATTCCAGTTAATGCAATCCAATTCCAGTTCATATTATTCATTTATGGTGCTTGAATATTTTATGTGTTGCTTGCTGTTTCAGCCTCTTTTGTAAACTATTCGAACCAGGTAGCTAACAATTGGTACGACATGCGGTCCGAATCTAAAGATTAAACAAGATGACCGCGACACAAACAAACTCTCAATCTGCCTCCAAGTTCGCGTGGATGGGGGCTGGACATGCCGAGATTCAACGGCGTTCATCCCACGAGATGGATTCTAGCAGCGGAGCAGTATTTTGAGGTCCATTCTACACCATTACAAGACCAACTGCAGCTCGCATTCATGTCTATGGAAGGAGCTGCGGATGTATGATTTTTGCTTACAGTGTTGTATCACAATCTCACTTGGGAGCAACTTACATAGGAAGTTATGAAGCGATTTGGGGGAGGACTCGAAACAACGAAGTTTACAAATAAGTTGCTGAGGATGAGGACTTGTTGGATAAAGAGCAGTTACAAGGTGATATTGTATCAGGGCAGATTTTGGGCATAGTACAAAACAGTGGCCTCGAGGGAAGAAGAAAAGAATTCTGAGGATCAGGAGAGTGGAATGAATGTGACAAACCAGATTCTGGGAAGAGCAAATCACCTAGGCGAGAGGCGGCAACCCTGGTCGGATGGAAGGTCATGGATGAACAAGGTGGTGAGAGATTAGCAAGTATTCCAGTGAAACACGGATCCAATACTTGCATCAATCAAAGAGGGTCCACGACCAAATGTTTTTGATGGGTTATGAAGAAAGCTCCAGATAAAGTGTTGCAGCCGTGGGAATGTTTCGATGTACGGAAACAGAAGCTGAAGTCGATAGGCTTGAACATAAGTGCTGGTATGTTGGTGTTAAGGGGTGAGGCGGAAGGTGTGTCGGGGACAATGAAGAGGATGAAAAGGGCTTGGCAACGTGCAGATAACAATATCCTCCAGATTGGGTTAGGGAGTTGGGTAACCGAGAAGTGGACTAGGGGTTGTGGGAAAATATTTGAGTCATTAATTGGACCCAAATGAATGGCACATATAGTGAGGGTCGATTCTAACCATGCGTTTAATTATGACATAATGATTATTTAATGTCAATAGCGGAAGATTTATTTTAAAAGTTAACAAAACTTGGCCCTAAAAATTTTCGACTTGCTTACATATATCCATAACTTGTTGTTAATACTGAAAATTCCACTTTTACAAAAAAAAAAACTTCATCACATACAAGTCAAATATCAAGTCTCTCAAAAATATCATACTCCAATTACATATACTCGGGGCATACACCGGCATGTAAGTTTGTTATTAAAAAAGTGTTTATCAACTAACTGGGACGCAATACATAAAAACATAAACATGAGCTCGCTCTCAAGGACGTCCACCTGTACTATCTATCATGCCACACAACAAAGACATGACAGCCCCCACGAAAGGGGTCAGTAACCCTAGTACGGGAAACAGATAAAATCACAATAGTATGACAAAGTATCATGCGATGATTGTCGTGTATGAATGCAATGCGTGTACGGGATAACAATATCAAAGTTTCAATATGTCCGGAATCAAAGGAAAGATCACCAATAATATCAAGCTCGAGCAGACGGTGGGGACACATACTGCGGTGTGATGTGCCCAGCATCCCTCGTGTCTAGGTCTGGCGACAACACGCGTAACTACAGTTTCTACCTAAACTGTATGTTATCGTCGTGCCCAGCGTCCCTATGACACTATAGATCTCATCATGATCAAATGGTATCAAAGAAGCAATAAGATCAATATGATATGCCCAATCCCCATGCATTTCAATGTATCGTGTAATCTCATATGATACAATTCAATATATCATGTAATCGCATGTCATGCAGTTCAATGTATAATATAATCACATATACTGCAGTTCAACATGTTATATAATCACATAGGAATCACGTAATAACTAGTAAATAATACCCCAGGAACATCACATGTATTTGTGATAAGTGCCATTTTTTCACTTAAATTTATATGATTTCTCGATATATTTTACCGTGATTTTGAACGATATTATACTTTTTGGTATGTATGTTCATGTTTCAAGAATTTAGGTGAAAAGACAAGAAATGAAGAAATTGAGCAAATATTGATGAAAAGATTTAATTGAGCCAACATGTCAAGTTTGGATGATTTTAGAGTAGCCGATCGATCGCGAGTTGTGTTTTCAGAATTTTTCAAAGTGTAGCTAGGATTTGAATTGCACAAGGAGATTTATTATCTTGGATTTTTGACACAAGCCGAGAGGAATTCATCGTGCAATATAAGGAAGTAAATTCATACAAGATTTAGCATATATTTGTGGCAGCACATGAGCTTGATATGAGGAAGGAAATTCATGTGACCTTGCATAGCAGATTGACGTGGGAATTATTAGAAGGAAACTTGCACCTTGCAAGATTCACGTAATAACAGATAAGGAAATTCAAGCACATCAGATTTTATTGGACATCAAAGTTTACACGTTTCAGCAGATTTGAATTCACATGAGTTTGAAAATAAGGCAACAAATCAACCGAAAGATTCATAGACAGCAGCACGTGTGGAGATTCATACAAGATGTATAGCAGCTGACTCATGTGAACAAGCAGGAAGCATGCATTAGAAAGGAAGATCACACGGCACAGCAGATTTTCACACAAAATCTGCTTTCATTCACGTGTGATTGTGCAGCGACTGGTGGGTCAAAAAGGGAATAAAATCAGAATTTTCACAAGATATCATATAGCAAGCAATTAAGATATATTATTATCTTCACATGAAGATTCATGCAGGGCCTAAGTTCGAGAAAACAAAATCTCACCGACCAAACTAACCAAAACCACACGCCACTTCAAACCTCCACCATAACCAACAAAACCCACTCCTCCTTCATAACTAATCACAATTCACCTTCTCAACACACCATACGTCCCCTTTCTCCATCTCACCCTCCTTTCACCTCACCATAAATTGTACGTCCCCTCCATCTTCTCCACACATGTCCAGCCCTCACTTTCTCCATTCATCCACTTCATCAACCCTTCACCCTATGATTTGAAACAAGCCAACAAGATAATTGAGGAGCACGATCGAGAAAGAAGTGAGGAAGGATCGAGAATCAACGAACGAAGTCGACTTGGGAGTTTGCTTTTATTTTTCTATTTTAGTTTTGAATGAATATTGGATTTAATGTGTCTTTTATGATTGAGAGATATCATAAACATAGTTTTCCTAGTGATATTGTGATTGAATTCATAAATCTTCTATATGCATGTTTTATCGTTCTTCATTCTTTTGAAGAATTGATCCCCTTTGAATGATAATTTATTATAATTGAGAGCGAAAGATGAAATTATAATACGACATAATAATTCATGCCGTGTGTTAAAGATTTGATCGAAAGATAAAATCACATCCGAGTGATAGCTTTAGGTTATTTAAGGTTAGTGGTTTTCATAATGGTTCATTCAATATTGAATTTTTAATTAAGGGAACGAGAGTTACTTGTTGCAATTTGGTGTTAGGTTTAATATAGCTCGAGAGAGTATATTGAATAAATTCAGAAAACCAGTCACCTTAGAGATGTATGGAGAAAAGAATTGTAAGGGTTTGGTTAAGTGAATCATGGTCTTGTGGACTTTTCTCGTGATCATCGATTGTTTTGGTTGGAATATAGTAGTTTAATCTAGTTATTAGTTAATTTATTAATTAATTGTTGTAGGTTAAATATAGTTTAAAGAAATCTTATTTGATACTTGCTTGTTAGTCCAAGGTCCGACACTCGTACTTACGAATCACTATATTAAAACTTGACACCGTACGCTTGCGGTCGATTTGTGTTGTTGATTTATATCATGCACCGTTTAATATTTATTTGCTAAAGAAAAGCACAATCACTTTGTCATGTGATAGAACCGATTTTCTACGTACCTTAGCCGAACAAATAAAAATCAATGACTTTCGTACTTCTCAATTTGACCTTGGTATATCACAACCTGGTTATTTGCAACTCAATTATATCATCAAAGTGTTCCAATACAAATAATATCAAGTTCATAATTTCAGCATTGACCCTCAGCAACTTCTTAAAATTTCAGCTTACATGCTCATAGTAATTGGCTCATAACTTTTCCAATAGTTAATCAAATTACATGGTCCAATTTATCTTGAAAGCTAACTCAAATTGTGACATGAACATAAGACAAATTTGGTCTAAACAATACTTATGTAAAACAGGGAAATTCTAAATTCCAGTTTGATCACTTTTCGTAAAAACTTCATAACTACTTCATACGAGATCCAAATGACCTGTTCACTGAGAAAATTTAGATAACTAAAATTTCTATAGTTCATATTTTATGAGCTTTAACCGAATTCGTTTATCTTGAGGTACATTTTTATCAACATATTTCAGCTTAAAAACTCGAAGGTACACTGTTTCCAGATTTGACGCCCTTTAGTAACACTAGCATAACATTTGCATACTAACTCTAGCTGCATTTATATAAATCGAACGTAATTCAAAGATCTACAACTTTTATATTTACTTAACCTTCATATTCGGAACAAATTTGTCCCAAAATTTCAAAGAACGCACTACATGTGACATGCATGAACATACATACTCGATTTGTGCACAGTTTAGTAAATCATCATAACCTTTTCATTTTAACTCCAAATTAGCTGATTTTGGTGGCCAATTAAAGCTAAGCCAAACTACTACAACTTTTATTAGGGACACCATCTTCAAATTCGAAGCTTAACCAAACTCAAAATTCGACACAACCTGCTGCATGCAACATCAATTTTTTGCAGATTTATTTGACAGCAACTATATTTCATGCCTTGCACTAAACTTCGACCCTTAAACATAAAACCAAGTTAATAAAACTCAAGAACTATGTTATACATTCACACTCCTCTTGAAGAATTGGAGTACAATCAACCACTTAGCTCCACCCATGCTTGAACTCCTCTCCAAAGCCTTTTCCTTACAAATTACTTGCTTCAAACTTCCAAGTTTGAATACTATGGCTAGTAGCTCTTCAATTCCCTTATTGCATGTGGTTTTCCATCATTTTTTTACGATCAAAATTGAATGGAGAAGGGAAATTTCGAAAATAAGGTGAAGAAAATGAAGAAAAGTGGAATGAAGTTGAATAGTGAGAAGTGGTCTTGAAAAGAGGTTAGTGCGGTGATGACTTCTAGGTGGTAAATGGAAGAGTGGCTTAGTCCAAGTGTCTTGTCTCATACATGTGTCACATCCAATCTAGTAGGTGAGTAGATTAGTGGCATGTGCTATCCAAGTGTCATGTGATCATGCACATGCACAAAAATATGTCCCAACTATTGTTTGTGTTGTCGTAGTTCGGAACACATTTATTTGCCATCTATATTTTAATCATCCGGGTTTTCTCGAATTTTCACTAACTTGTTTCTTTCCTGCAATTCCAACTAAATTATCCAAATTCTTAACTAACTAATCATCTGGATTACAATAATTGTTAATCCATATTAATTAGTAACGTGGCCTTACACATATTAGGATAGTCATTGATCACAACTAATTGACACACTATCTCAAATTATACATCGCTCCTGGAGAATGGCCTGGGCAGAATCAGAAACAACGTGTGTGATTAATGCCTAGTGACTGATGGGATCGACCGACGAACTTGTGTTTAGTGGCAGCAAAACAACCGACTGTTGCTGGGGTTCAATCTGTATCCCTTCCCCATGAGAATTGATGGGATTTATGCAATGAATTTATTTTCTCGGGAACACATTTGGGAGAAAATAGGACTCTTGCTATTGACTCAAAATTGCAAGGATTTACGAGACGGTTAAAATTTCTACGATAGTTAAATTGTGGACTGGTGAAGACTGAAGAGTATCCTCTTGGCTCTCGGTATTTTGATAATATGTTTTTCGACCTTGGTTTTGAGTTGATCGTCTTTGATGTTGGCTGGAAGGAACCGAGCTTTCAAGATGATCGTTGCGAGTCTTAACTTTGAGGACAATGTTGTGCTTGATGGTGAGTGAGTGTATTGTTAGAAACCCAATTATTATTGGCTCTAGAGACAAACAAGCCCAGGAGTACACAACTCACACATTAGAATACTCTAGAACGAGTGAAGATAATAAAAAGGTGGTGAGGGGAAAGACTAGGATTCATTATGTTATTCTCTTGTGAGCTTTGTTACCAGCTTTAGGCTAGGGATTACCAGCATTAGGCTAAGGGGTATTGTACAGAAAGTCATCTATGGGAGTTCTTCTTGGTTAGGCAATCCGATTCCAGCTCAAATTATTCCTTTCTTCATTTCCCGTGCTTGAATATTTTTTGTGTTGCTTGCTGTTTGAGTATCTTTTGTAGTCTATGAACCAGGTAGCTAACACATTACGGGACATGAGGTTAACCTTGTAACCCCAAGTGAAGGACCATTAAGGGGTTTCTTGCCATTTCTTATATCTATATATATTTATAAAATGTCATGTTGGTTTAATTGTATTTTCCTCGTAAATAATAATTTATTTGACAAAATTAGCTGTTATTTATATTTCACAATTTATTAATCTCGTACTAGTTTTATTTTTTATTTTACTAACAGTACATTATTCAATTATGATCATTAAATACGTACCAAATAAAGTTGGATACAGATCTTTGATTGAAACAAATAGTCTCAGTAGAATAATTATGGCCCATCTATCTTAACTGTACGATGAAATTACAAGAAAGTATCACTTTTCAAAATATCTTTCAACTAAATCTTCCCAAAAATCTTCTTTCAACTAAATATATCTTTTAGAAAATTTATTTCAAATAAGTCCATTTTATCAAACCCTAATATAATTAGTCAATTAATTATTATCAAAATACCCTTGCTCTACACCTTCATCCCCAAGCCTTTGCCCACTTTCCATCATTCGTGTCGCCCTCTGAAGCTTTTGATTTTGTTTCTGATTTTTGTTTTCCGCAATTCTGCAAAGGATTCTTCCAACAAATTGAGATAATTTCATTTGTAATCACTTTATTAGGTTGTGTTGTGTGATCGTATTTACAATTTGTGTTGTGATTGTTGTTGATTCATTATTCCCTCTCAGTGAATTGTTTCTAATTCTTTGGATGTTTGCTTGAATTCTGGTTTAGCAACTAACTTCTGATCGAATTTCAGTTGTTCTGGCCTCGCGTTCTTCGATCGTGATTTTCTAAAATCATTGAATTA
The DNA here is from genome assembly GCA_907163345.1 of Haberlea rhodopensis. Taxonomy (NCBI): domain Eukaryota; kingdom Viridiplantae; phylum Streptophyta; class Magnoliopsida; order Lamiales; family Gesneriaceae; genus Haberlea; species Haberlea rhodopensis. The sequence goes on from CAJQUN010000013.1 coordinate 8,217,557, forward strand.
TTTTTCGTTGAATTTTGGATTAATTTTCTGAAGTTGAACGCTCAATTTTGGGCAGAAAACGCGAATCTAAAAAAATTGAGGAAATTATTCATTTATCCTCATTCTCGTTGTTTTGAATATCTTTCCAAATCGTGCATTCGGTTTGCATTCCCGTTGCTTATATTGTTAAATCGGTCATTTGATACAAGAACGATTTGGTGGTTGATTCATCATTGAAACTTTCGAAATGTGCAGATTGTTTCTTCGAACCATGTGAAACTTTCGAAAATCAGATATATATCTATATATTTTTGAGCGGTGCATGTAAAATTGACTCACGCCGTGCATGTAAATTGAGCGATGCATGTAAAAATTGGCTCTTGCGGTGCATGTAAAAATTAATAATACGTGCATGTAAAAATTACTCATGCGGTGCAAGTAGAATTACTCATAGGGTGCATGTAAAATTGAGTGGTGCATGTAAAAATTACTCATGCGGTGCATGTAAAATTACTCATGCGATGCATGTAAAATTGAGTAATGAGATGCATGTAAAATTACTAACGCAGTGTTGAGCCTTAAACGCATGGTTGCGTTTAATGCGTTAAATTATCCCCGGTCAATCTTTGAGTTTTGATGATCAACAAAACTTGTGTTTGTTATACTAATGCATCTACTTAGTGTGCAAATTAAGTGATGAAAAGTGGTTTGGATTGAAGAAAATCAAGTGTGCATATTCTGGCCTGGATCGCCCCAGGCGACGGTGATCATCGCCCCAGGCGATGGGTGCCACGAGGGGCATCGCCACGCACATCGACAGAAGCGATGGCTAGGCGAGCATGCGAGGAAGATCGCCTAAGGCGATGGTGACCTTCGCCTGAGGCGATGGCAGCCACAGGGACTTCGCCCCCGCACATCGACTGAAGCGACGCCGAGGCATGCGCGGGCATGCGCACAGGGAAGATCGCCCGAGGCGATGGGCTGAACGCCTGAGGCGATGGCTGGAACGCCTGAGGCGATGTGGACTTCGCCCGAGGCGATGCAAGATTTCAGGCTGCTGAAGCTACGACATTGGGATTTAATTTGGATCGCCTGAGACGATCCATCGATCGCCTGAGGCGATCCGTGATTTATGCTGACCGTTGGGGCGCGGCGATGGAGATCGCCTGAGGCGATGGCTGAGGCGATGCTGGAGTGATTTCAGCCTTTTGTTTAGCAACGGCTAGTAGGAGCCTAGGGGGCCTTCTACACTATAAATATGGATGATTTGGAGCATTTTGAAGCTAAGGGAACAAGCCTACAACTTATACAAAAGTCTTGATCATTATTATTTGTAATTGCATTGCAATCTCCATACATTGTTGTTGTATTGGAGCTTGTAATTCTTTACTTTGTTGAGTCTTGCTTTCTTCGTGTGAGTACACTGTGAAGGTGCTTTTGGTTTGATATCTTGTAAAGGTCCTCCAACACCAAAGCAAGTTGGAATATTGTAAAGTCATCAACAAGTCTAGTTGGTGCAAGTGTGTGGCTATCCTTGGAGCCCTTAAGGCCAAGAAGACTCGTGAAGAGTGTTGGTAGCTCGGGAAGAGCTTTGTGTACTCGTGAAGGGTATTGTGCTCGGGAAGAGCATTGTGTGCTCGGGAAGAGCGTTGTGTACTCGGGAAGAGTATTGTGCTCGGGAAGAGCGTTGTACTCGGGAAGAGTTGTTGTGTGGCTAACTTGGAGCCCTCAAGGCCAAGATCTTTTATTCTAGTGGAACCTCGGTTGGAGGTTATCTAACCGGGAAGAGAAGACGTAGGCGATTCATCGCCGAACTTCTATAACAAATTCTTGTCTCATTTTATTGTTTTATTTCCATTAAGCATTTATTTATTTTGTTCTTTCTATTTATCGATTGACTAAAGGCTTCCGCAAGCGCAAAATTATTTTATTTTTAGAAACTCATTTTAAAACGCTAAAGTAGCCAAGGAATCTCATTCACCCCCCCTCTTCGATTCCAACAAGTGGTATCAGAGCCATTTGATTTTTGTTTTTAAATCAAAATATTTTTATGGCTAATCTAGCAAATGAGTTTGCTCAAGGTCAATCGACAAATCGCCATCCGCTCTTCACGGGTGATAATTACGGCTATTGGAAAAATAGAATTTCTCTATACATCCAATCCGTTATGACCTTTGGAAGATCATAGTGAAAGGTCCACATATTCCTTTAAAGGAAGTTGGGGGGAGTTAGTGTTCCCAAAGAAATGGACGATTTCACTAGAGCGGATATGATTTTAATTTCTCAAAATGCTAAAGCTATTAATATTTTACATTGTGCCTTAGATATGAAGGAGTACAACCGGATCTCGATGTGCTCAACGGCTAAGGAGATATGGGACAAATTACAAATTTGTCATGAAGGAACCAACCAAGTAAAGGAGACAAGGATAGATCTCCTACAACTCAAATATGAGACATTTGAGATGGAGTCCGGAGAAGAAGTGGATTCAATGTTTATGAGGCTCACCCTAATTATCAATGAGCTTGCCCAACTTGGAGAGAAGTACCCTCCAAAGCAAATATGGAGGAGAGCCCTAAGAGCCTTGCCTAAGGAATGGGATGCAAAAAGGACGGCCATCATCGAGTCCAACAAAGGGGAGAACGCTTCTTATGATCTTGATGAGCTCCATGGCACATTGGTGACTCATGAGCTTGAAGTTGCAACAAGGAGAGAAGTGAAGGAGGAGGATAGATCCAAAAGAAATGGGATCGCCTTGGTTGGAAGGAAAGACCACTCCGATGATGAAGAAGAAGATGATGATGATGATGAAGAGATGAGGTTGTTCACAAAGAAGTTCAAGAAGCTCTTCAACAAACATAGCAAGTCAAAGACCTCCAATACTACCAAACAAGAATCCAAAAATGAGGTAACTTGTTATAATTGTCAAGAAAAAGGCCATTATGCTAACAAATGTCCTAGGAAGAAGAATGAGGACAAAGGCAAGAAGAAGGCGTTTATAGTCACATGGAGTGATAGCGACTCCGATGAAGAAGAAGCCACCAATCTTTGTCTAATGGCTCTAGGAGATGAGGGAGATGAAAACGATGATGAGGTACCTTCATTTGATGAACTTTTAGAGTCTTATAATGAACTCATTGATTGTCTTGGTAAAACCAAGAAGAGCAACAAAATGCTTAAGCTAGACTTGGATAAGAAGGAAAAAGAAAATATTATTTTGAAAAACCAAGTGCTTGATTTAAAGACTTCTCTTGTCAAGTTTAGTGATAGTAGTTTAAAGATGAATGAATTGCTTGGCTTGCAACGTTGTAGCTTTGATAAAGCCGGGTTAGGTTTTTCAAGCAAATCAAAATCTTTTTCAAGCTTGTTGGCCAAAGCAAAGCATGACTATACTACTTGTAATTATTGTTGCAAAAATGGTCATACCAAGAACTAATGTAGGTACGCTAGAATCCAATATCAACCTAATAAGAGGTGGAAATGGAGTCCAAAAGTGCCATTGAAAGTTAACCCACAAGGACCCAAAAATCAAATGGGTACCAAAGATCATTCTATTGTTAATTTGTCTTGTAGGGACAACCATGGATTGGAGGATGAAGGACCAAGCAACTCAAAGGAGGAGTTTATTCTATTCACCACCATAGAAGAGGCGAGAGGCGTTGGACCTATGACAAGAACGAACTCTTGTCATCAAGGGTAAAATTTATTTGATTCATTTTAAAAGAGCAATTCAAAAATTCATTGACACAAATCAATTGTGATCAATAAATATTGAAGCTCAATATCCATTGGAGTAAAATGCATAACCCTTTAGCATAATTGTTAAGTGCATGATGTATGCTTATCTTTTTATAGTAAGAATCTTGATATGCCTTGCATTCAAATTTGAATATGCTTTGTGAAAATGTGCAATAATATGATTTGTTATAATGCTTTGATAACTTTATTGTTTATTGGGCATGAATGCATGAACATATGCACACATTGCAACATTTAGAATTTATTGTTGAGTGCCTTAAACGCATATGTTTCCCTCTAATTGATTTAATCTAATGGCTATTACATGCTTGGTGAGGACCATGTGTAAAATTGTTAAAAAATGGCTATGTGTCAACATATTTGAGCTATGTTTATTTAAATTTTATACTTTTTGATTATCACAAAAAGGGGGGAGAATTTTGTGATAAACTTGAACCTTAATAAATGCATAGTTTAAGGGGGAGAGCTTATGTATGCATGGTTTGAGAGGGAGAGTTATTTGTTTAATGATTTACTTGATAACTTGTATGTGTTATGCAATTGTTAAGGGGGAGTTATTTTTACTCACATTACATGCATATTACTTATTCAAGTTTACCAAGTTTTGTGATCATCAAAAAGGGGGAGATTGTTGAGCCTTAAACGCATGGTTGCGTTTAATGCGTTAAATTATCCCCGGTCAATCTTTGAGTTCTGATGATCAACAAAACTTGTGTTTGTTATACTAATGCATCTACTTAGTGTGCAAATTAAGTGAGGAAAAGTGGTTTGGATTGAAGAAAATCAAGTGTGCATATTCTGGCCTGGATCGCCCCAGGCGATGGGTGCCAGGAGGGGCATCGCCACGCACATCGACAGAAGCAATGGCTAGGCGAGCATGCGAGGAAGATCGCCTAAGGCGATGGTGACCTTCGCCTGAGGCGATGGCAGCCACAGGGACTTCGCCCCCGCACATCGACTGAAGCGACGCCGAGGCATGCGCGGGCATGCGCACAGGGAAGATCGGCCGAGGCGATGGGGTGAACGCCCGAGGCGATGGCTGGAATGCCTGAGGCGATGTGGACTTCGCCCGAGGCGATGCAAGATTTCAGGCTGCTGAAGCTACGGCATTGGGATTTAATTTGGATCGCCTGAGGCGATCCACCGATCGCCTGAGGTGATCCGTGATTTATGCTGACCGTTGGGGCGCGGCGATGGAGATCGCCTGAGGCGATGCTGGAGTGATTTCAGCCTTTTGTTTAACGGCTAGTAGGAGCCTAGGGGGCCTTCTACACTATAAATATGGATGCTTTGGAGCATTTTGAAGCTAAGGGAGCAAGCCTACAACTTATACAAAAGTCTTGATCATTATTATTTGTAATTGCATTGCAATATCCATACATTGTTGTTGTATTGGAGCTTGTAATTCGTTACTTTGTTGAGTTTTGCTTTCTTCGTGTGAGTATACCGTGAAGGTGCTTTTGGTTTGATATCTTGTAAAGGTCCTCCAACACCAAAGCAAGTTGGAATATTGTAAAGTCATCAACAAGTCTAGTTGGTGCAAGTGTGTGGCTATCCTTGGAGCCCTTAATGCCAAGAAGACTCGTGAAGAGTGTTGGTAGCTCGGGAAGAGCTTTGTATACTCTCGAAGGGTATTGTGCTCGGGAAGAGAGTAGTGTGCTCGGGAAGAGCGTTGTACTCGGGAAGAGTTGTTGTGTGGCTAACTTGGAGCCCTCAAGGCCAAGATCTTTTATTCTAGTGGAACCTCGGTTGGAGGTTATCTAACCGGGAAGAGGAGACGTAGGCGATTCATCGCCGAACTTCTATAACAAATTCTTGTCTCATTTTATTGTTTTATTTCCATTAAGCATTTATTTATTTTGTTCTTTCTATTTATCGATTGACTAAAGGCTTCCGCAAACGCAAAATTATTTTATTTTTAGAAACTCATTTTAAAACGCTAAAGTAGCCAAGGAATCTCATTCACCCCCCTCTTCGATTCCAACACGGTGTATGTAAAATTGAGCGATGCATGTTAAAATCGACTCATACGGTGCATGTAAAAATTACCAGTACAGTGCATGTAAAATTGAGCTGTGCATGTAAAAATTGACTCATGCGGAACATGAAAAATTACCCACTCGGTGCATGTGAAAATGAGTCATGCATTGCATGTAAAATTACTCACTCGGTGCATGTGAAAATGAGTCATGCAGTGCATTTAAAATAATTCTTACGGTGCATGTAAAAATTATGTATTTGGTGTAGAGTATTTTCATAAGTGGGGTTACTTTGGTCATTATATAAAAAAATGGGCTTAGTTGAAAGAACTTTTTTATTGGGTGACTAGGTCGAAAACATTTTACCTAATGATACCGGCCCAAAAAATTTCCTAATGATACCGGCCCAAAATTTTCCCTAACAAGAAATTAGAAAAGGTAAGTTAAAAAACTGTGTTTTTTTTTGTTTTATGTAGTTTTTAGTATTATAACGAATAAGGCTTGCATCCAATGCATCAAAAGAATCTCATGTAGAGCTGTAAGAACGGGCCAGCCCGATCCAAACGGGCTGGCCCGCCCAACCCGCGGCCCAAACGGGCCCAACCCGTTTGGGCCCGCCTCCAGGCGGGTTGGGAAAACCCCAACCCAACCCGACCCGAAGCGGGCCTCGGGTTGGGGCGGGCTGGCCCGCCGAAATATTTTTTTTTATTTTTAAAAAGAATTTTTTTAATTTTTAAAGAAAGTTCAAAAAAATATTTCCAACTAAACTTGCCGAACCTGAAATGATGATAGATGAATACTGAAACTTGTTTCAGGTTTTATCTAGATATTAACACTGCTACTAAAAAAACTTATTAGTGAATCAGTATTTTACTCAATTTTGCAATACTTGTTGCAACTTTAAAGCAAGACCAAGTGAAAAATATATAGTAGATCGAATGCTTCAATGTGATATTGAGTATTTATTTATGAATTGAGTCTAAAAAAAGAAATAACAAATTTTTGTTTTTTTTTTCAAAAAATGGGACCAACCCGCGAGCCAGTCCGCCAACCCGCGGGTTGGCCCGCCAAAACCCGCGGCCCGTTTGGGCCAGCCCGTATAGGCTCGCCTGTTGGCGTTTGGGCCTGGCCCATTTTGACAGTTCTAATCTCATGTAATGAAATAAAAGTAACCCAAAATTATACAAATCACAATTCGAAGTTCGAACAACTCAGGAATTTACGAATACCTAAGCAAAATAACTATATTCATGTTCATGTCCATCTCAGTCCGCTTCCTACACCACCTTTTCACTTTTTCCGTTCCCACACCTCCGCCTCTCACCCAAAAATGTCTTCGCCGCATCCAAACTTGGATAATAAGTCGGCTCAAGGAAAATTTGACTCAGCAAATCACCCGTCTCCGGGTTCCCCTTTGCCTCCAAACTCCCCATCGCCGCCGCCAGCAGCTGCTTATAGCAGAAGTAAAACCTCTTCACCGCAGCCTCCACCGCCTGCATGGCCTGTAAAAGATGTATCTTGGCAGGCACTTTCTTTTTCCTATACAGCTCCAGGGCGGCTTCTTGAATCCTCGGCCCACCAGTTGGGTCGACCTCCTCTTCGAGAATCGCCGGGACTTTGTGCTTCAAATCCTTAGAACTTTTCGTGAGCTCCACGAGTTCACTAGACCTGAAACAAAAGAGGTCCCAGCCCGAATTCGCTTTCATTGACAAATGATTCTTTAAGCTCAAGAAATCTTCGGGATCTACCAGGAAAAGCAAGTCTTCCACTTGATTCAAAATTATCCACACTTTTTCAAGAATCCAACAATATCCCGAGGCTCTCTCGAATCTCTTGGAGGAAATTTCTTCAAAAATTTTAGCCACAAGCTGTCTCGCTACCCGGATCCAAGACTCCAGGATCTGATGAGTGGAATACACCGTGTAATTCTCGCTGTTCTTGACGTCGTCGTTTGGACTTTTCTTTAGAGCGTGAAGCTCCGACGGCTTGCAGATGCCATCGTAGTCGAGGCTTGGCTTGCCGCCCAAGTTCGGCTCCCCCAAGCCGATGGTGTACGGACAACCCTGCATCTGGCACTCGATCGTGTACTGCATCTTACGCGCAACATCCTCGGATTTATGCCACATGGCGAGACGTGGAAGCAAGCTGGCTTCGCTCACCTGGCTCACCACCGTGGTTTGGCCCGAAAGCTTCCACACCTCAGCCGAGCTGTTTTCCCGCACCAACATGCCGCCTGATGTCGTCAAATCAATGATCGGAATCGTTCCACGTGTCTCTAGATTCTCCTCCTCTTCGTCGCACAACATAGCTATAATCTCAATCTCACCCGCCGCCAGAGCATCCAGGCGTCGCCGCCATTCGCGATGGTTTGCATACTGTCTCTGGTCGGACAAAACAGCCGAGATGAGCCGAAAGGTTATCTCCAGACCGGAGAAAGCCGGTCTAAAAAGCTGTTCACTCTTCCAACTCGGAAACTCATTCGTGTCCCATAATTTCTTTAGCTCCGGCAGCCGAAGATAGAGCTCGTAAGCCGAACGAGCCGATTCAGACGCCATGGACAGCTCGCCAACAGTAGTTTTCGATACCGGGATCGAAATCTGGAGATTATTAGCAAGCTTCGGTGATTTATTAGTGATTTCTGAGGAAACCATGTTAGTTTTCCAATCCAAATCCACCATTTTTCATAACAAGAAAGAAGAAAACAAAAATCCCAGATGTGTTTTTTCGAATTGAAAATAAATTTAAGAGAATAAAGGTATTTATAGAAGTGGGAAGACTCAGGGAAAGGCGTGCGGAATGAAGAAGGTTGAAATTCCAATGGCTCGACGGTGATAATTTATTATTTGAATAAATTTCAAAGACTATTCAAAAAATTGTAAGAACTTAACTTATCCATATACGGATATAAGTATTGGATTAGGTCCAAAATTTTAAATCATGGAAACTGTCCTTTACCTCGGATTTGAACCACGGTTCGCCTTTCTTCCCCAACGCGTAGATTAGTATGGCTGGAAAATTTTCATTTGTTTAATATATATATAATATAATAATAAGAATTAGCTAATAATTAATAATGTAGTACCACACTCTTATCTATTAACAACACAAAATATCTGTTACTAAATCCATGGATGATTTGACACCATCTTGACTCAAGTTTGAGGTTTGTAAGTAACAAAACTACGATGATAAAATTAAATAAATAAATCAATGATGAATCTTTTATTTCCCATCGACTTGTTATAAATTCAATCCAAGCCATAAGCTCACCTTCGATATTATATGAGGAACAAAGAAATTCTGAAAACCAATTTAGCCAAATATTTGACATTTATCTTGTGTTTTGGATTGCTTATTCAAAGTATTTCTATGTTGCTTTCGCCTAAAGTTTAAAAATGTTGATTTTAAGCAAAAGCATTGAGTGATTGATATTAAAATAAAAAAGTACCTTAATAAACTTCAATTTATTATTAAATTGCCACTATTTAAGTTAAAAGCAGTCAAAAACATCTCATGATTTGCTTCTCTTCTTCTGCTTTTATTTATTTTTTTAGATAAGTAATAGCAGAAGAATGAAAATTAAACATCCAAAACACTCACTCAGTGGAACTCTTTGTTGAAGGCCATATTTACTAGCAATTTTGAGGAACGTGCTAAATACTTGTTTTAATCATAGTATTAAGTTTTTTAACAACATCAAGTTTTTATCATTATGCTCTAAAGATGAGTGACATATATCATGGAGTGAGTGGCTTGAGATGAATATGAACCAACAAATGAGAACAAAAATAGAGACAAGGAGGATTTGAATAAACATATCTTGCATTCTTGGATGGTTATTAGAAGGAATTAGAGAATATGCCTTTACATTGGACTACGGTTAGAAGGAGAGGTTGATGTTGTAACAATTTTATTTTTAGTTTAGTATTTGGAATATAAGGATTATGCTAATTGTAAAGAAGAAATTTGTCGTAAGCCTTTGTTTGAATACTTAAGCTTCGTTCTGTCTGGTCCAAGCATGCCAGCCTTATACATCCAAGGAACAATTAATTCTTATTTTGAAATTCAAAATTTGATATATCATATGGAAATTCACTGCTGCCAAATCATTCATCCTCTATTTTCTATATGTAGTTTGTGTCTTTGATCTTATCAAATGTAAATAAAATACTACTCTATCCAGATGCTAATTTGATAATAATAGGCTGGCACTTCAAGTGTCATGACCCAAACTGTACATGATCATGCATACACATCATGACATATATTTTGACATGGCATATGTGCATTGGAAAGCATAGGGCTTAAGTTGCCGAGAAGCATAAGCAATAACTTTACCATGTTGCATTAAATATTGAAACACTAGGAAGCTTAGTATACTTAGAGGAGTTTGGAACCGATAAGCATGTAGAATTCGTTAGTATGGACAGATCATAGATGACCTGCATATACTGAACTGAACGTTGTAGAAATGTGATATGGAGATTGATTGTACACTTAAAATGTATGTATAGGGCATAATCTCGATCAGGGCACAGCTAAAGCGAATTAGGCGAATCATCGAGAAATGTGCAACAACTTGTGAGTATATCCTTATAACATGGTATTTAACTTTATATAAGTATGTGATTTGTGTTATATGAGTACCTGAAATTGGTGAATGAATTGCGATGAATGCAATATGCTGTGCAAGAACTAAATTGAGTTCTGAAATGTACATGTTGAGATGTGATGTTATATGTTCTCTATGATGTTATTTACCCTATGATTTGATGTTATGCATGTGATTATGACATGTGCATTAATAAGATATTAAAGAACTCTGTTATGGCCACTAATGACCTTGAACCATGTGTTATTTCATTCTGAGTACGGTCAGAATTACAGAATCAAAGAATATCGATCCCGAGTTAATTGAGAACTCAAAAGGGGATCTACAGAGTGCCATGGCCATATCGTGATCACGGATTGTTCTTGGTATTAGTTGGATCATAACAGAATAACAATACAGACATATATGTGCATATCATGTGAATTGATGTACAGATTATGATGAATCATGCGAGTATATTCATGTGCTTATGTGGATATAAATTATATGCTTGTGTGATTTTAAATACTAAGTTATTTGAATATGCTCATTGAGTTTGCAACTCACCCAAATGCAAATGTTGTTTTTCAGTTGCTGTAAATAAAAGTTGACTCTACAAGGTGTTTCTACGTATATTGGAAGTTATGGATCCAAGGTCGGCTGGCTGACTCTAGTCCTCTCCCTCAGCTCATCATTTGCATATATTGTATATGTTTTTGGTTGGGTTGTGAGGGGTACAACCTTGGTTATTTTTGTGGCATGTATGCCTTGTAAATTATATTATGATGTTATGAGATTGAAATTTCCGCTGCCATTAAATATAATGTTATATGCCTCATGTGTATGTGTTATATGTGTAAGGGGTGTCATATCAAGGTGGCATAGACATATTAGGAGAAAGAAATGAAGAGATTTCATTTGATTTAAGTTTACACAAATGTTATAGCTGGATTGTAAATTGCGACATTGGACAATTGTAAGTTAAATATAGCAATTACAATCCAAATTACATTATTAAGCAGCGAGATTGCAAATTTACAAATTTGCAAAATTACACTTGTAATATCATGTGGTATTGAAAGTGCAATACCTTTTTACGTTATTTTTTTTATAAAAAAATCAAAATTGATTTACAAATGTTATATTTATAAGAATTTCAAAATTAATCTCATAAGATATGAATTTAATCAATAATAATTCCAAACGTTTATGACTAATCAAAATTGGTCACATATGGTATGATTTTAATCAGTAGTAGTCGAAACGTTTATAACTAATCAAATTGGTCTCATATGATATATATTTAATTAAAAATGGTCCGAAAGCCCCTTTCAATCATGGGACCACTGTTGATAAAACACAATTTCTTTAGGACCAATTTTGATTAGTACTAAACGTTTGGATTACTATTGATAATATTATATCATATGTGACCAGTTTTGATTTAGTTCTAAATGTTTGGACTACTATTGATCAAACTCATTTTAGTACTAAATATTTGGATTACTATTGATTAAAATCAAATTATATGTGATCAATTTTGATTAATTCTAAATGTATGTGACTAGTATTGATCAAACTCATATTTTACCGGTCTAATTTTGAAATTTACCCTATTTAAGAGAATATTATATATACTATAAAATAATGACAAGTCCCATTAATTAAAATTACATTGTGTTGCAGTGATAAAGATGATTTGAATTGTTGAATAAAATAATTCTAAAGGTTTTTAATATGACAAGAAATCCATTTTTGAATTGTTTGGTAATAGTGGGAATGAAAAAGATGTAACACTTTATCTACACCCTTTCTTCTCTTCCATGTGTCATCATCCCTGAGCGAAACTCTCAGTGTTGAGCTTCCCAGATGAAAGCATCAATCGTAGATGAGAGATCCAGCTCACTTGCTCCTGCTACACATTGGAATCATATGATCTCTCGATGGTTCGATTTGTTTTTCATTTATGTCAGATAATTAATTTAATATTATTTCAAAAAAATTTAATTTAATATCTGTAATTGGAAAAAGAATGAAGCAACTGGATTTTCCCACCGGTACTTCGTGTCACTGGCCCCAGTAAGAGGCATGCTAATGGAGGTGGAGTCCGGCCAATGGCTGAACGGCAGGAATCGTGCTGCCCCACACGCTTTTTAGTTTTCTTCAAGTCAAGCGCTTGCGCCTGCATATACCTTGTACTCAACTACCTTTGACAGTGGATTAGTCCCTAGATTTATTTATTTTGTTGACAGAAGTCCCGAGATTTGATTATTTATTTATATTTTATTAGTCAATAATGTACTCTCTCAAGATAATTTGGTTTAGTTTATTTAATCTCAAAATGTCTGTATAAACTGTACATATGATCATGCTGTTCTTACATAATTAATGTAATATTGATTGGGACTGACCGAATTAAGTAGGACTACGACAATTTAAAGGGTTTGACTAAAAAATAAAATTTCTGAAAATTAAAACTAGAAAATTTTGTTTTTTGAAAAATTGCATGTGGTCTACCTTAACCTAACAGCGACTTCGCCCCTGGCAACAGAGGCGGGCCTAAAGAAGGGGCTAGGCTGGGCTTCAGCCCAGCCCAGCCCAGCCCCTTCTCTTATAGGGTATATACCAATTTTATTTTAAGCCCAATGTCCATTTAAATTTTTAAACAACCCAATTTCCTATCATTTTTTTAAAATCAGCCCATTATCATTTTAATTTCTTTAAACCTAATACAAACCCCCAATAACTTTGAATTTCTTATAACATGCTTGACTAGCCAAACCGAGAACTTTGAATTTGAACAAACCAAATTCTCTAATTTTGATTCAGGTTAGTACTATTCATATAATTCATAGTGCTTTTTTTATTTATTGTTTTATACTTTTGGATGAATTTTTTTTGTTTAAATATACTTAATTTACTTTGAATTTGAACAAACCAATTTCTCTAATTTTGATTCAGGTTAGTACTATTCATATAATTTATAGTGCTTTTTTTATTTATTGTTTTATACTTTTGGATGAATTGTTTTTGTTTAAATATACTTAATTTGTTCATGTGCTTTTGTTTTGTTTGGAGAAGTGAAATAATAGTTAGTGGATTTTTTTATTAAAAATGATACAGTACTTTGTAGTTACACCAAATTAGGTATTATTAATAATGAGATTAGTTTGTGAAATTGTTATTTCATGATTATGATTATTGTTATTAAAATATCAATATTTTAATTTTGAATTAACATGATGGGTTGGAAATATTTATTTATAGGTGAATTAAAATGTCAAAAAGGAGTATAAGCGATTATTTCATCCAGAAAAATAGTGAGCAATTATCCAAAAATTCAAGAGCTCTAAACGACCCCCCTTCGTCAAGTTCAAGATCTATAGTGGAAACCAAAAAACTCAAACTTGACAATGAAGTTTCTCTCAATCCATTAGAAGGCAATAATCCATATTATGAGCGAGATCCTGGTAAACGAATTGGAATTTTGCAATATCCATGTGACAAACAAGATGATGTTAGGAGAGAATATGTTGGGATGGGACCATATCAACCCATATATGAATATCCACTTGTTGATTTTAAGCAACAAAAGCGTAGTTTTCAATCTTCTTGGTTTATAAAGTTTCCATGGCTCGAGTTCTCTAAAATAAAGGAAAGCGCATTTTGCTTTCCGTGTTATCTTTTTGATACTCCTTCATCACTTCATAGGACATTTATAGTTGAAGGATTCAAGAATTGGAAAAGAGTTAATTGTAAAACTTGTCCATTGAAAAGGCATGAAGGGGATTGCAACTCATCACATAGTAGTGCTATGCAAAAATGGGAGGGATTGAAAAATGTATCTCAACATATTGATAGAATGATGAACAAACAATCAGAAAATGTTGTGAAGCAAAACAGATTGGTTCTAAAGACATCGATTAGAGCTGTGATGTGGCTAGCATTGCAGGGTTGTGCATTTAGAGGACATGATGAGTCGATAGATTCTCATAATCGTGGGAATTTTTTGGAATTGATCAAATTTCAAGGGGAATTGTGCAAAGAAACTGGTGATGTTATCTTAGACAATGCAGCTAAAAATGCCAAGTATACATCACCATCAATTCAGCAGGAGATACTAAAAATTATTGCCGATATTGTGCGAAGTAAAATTCGTGATGAAGTTGGGGATGCCAAATTTTGTATTCTTGTTGATGAGGCAGTTGATGAATCTCATAAATCACAAATGGCTATTGTTTTGCGATATGTAGATTGCAATGGGTTTGTTAAGGAGCGATTTTTTGAAGTTGTTTGTGTTGATGACACGAGTTCCTTGACATTGAAAACATACATATGTAGCATATTAGCACAACATAAGCTTTTAATTGAAAATATGCGAGGCCAAGGATACGATGGTGCTAGCAATATGCGAGGTGAATGGAATGGATTACAAGCATTATTCCTCAAAGATTGTCCATTTGCGTATTATGTTCATTGTTTTGCTCATCGACTACAACTTACCTTAGTTGCAGCAGCTAAAGAGGTATCAGATGTATGGCTATTTTTTTCTAAATTGAGTTCCATTGTCAATTTTGTGGGTGCTTCTTCAAAGCGACATTCTCAACTAAAATCAATTCGAGAAGATGAGATTACTGATTTGATAGCATCAGGAGAACTTGGGACTGGTAGTGGGGTTAATCAAGCTAGTACTTTGCAACGACCTGTATCTACTCGTTGGAGTTCACATTATGCTTCTGTTAGTCGAGTTATTGAATTGTTTGGCTCAATTTGTGCACTTCTTGAAGATCTCATGGGGGGGAAATCGAACTTAAGTATACGTGCGGAGGCTAAAGGTTTGCTTAAGGGGATGATGACATTTGACTTTGTATTTATCTTGTTGTTGATGCATAGAGTCTTGGAAACATCTGATGTCTTATGCCAAGCATTGCAAAGAAAAGATCAAGACATTTTGAATGCAATGAGTTTAGTCAAGACTACAAAATTACTTTTCCAGAAAATGCGAGATGATGAATGGGATGATTTTCTATGGAGTGTGAATAATTTTTGTGATATTCATGACATTGAATTGTCTGATTTGACTGGTCTTTATAGTGAAGGTACTAAGCGTTCTTGTCAGCAGAAAAATAATTTCACGTTGGAGGAATACTATCATTTTCATATGTTCAATGTTGTGATTGACAAACAACTGATGGAGTTGAATACTAGATTTACGGAGGAAACAATGGAGCTTCTTACCCTGTGTGATGCCTTAAATCCTAGTGATGGTTTCAAATCATTCTCTGAAAGTGCTATTTATTCTCTAATTGAGAAATTTTATCCCAATGATTTCTCCAAAGATGACATGAAACATTTGAAGAGTCAACTGGATCATTACAAGCTTGATGTATTTAAGGACTCACGATTTAAGGATATTGATTCTCTTCCTAGATTATGTCAATTGCTTGCTGAAACAAAGAAGTCGAGGATCTATTTCGTTATTGATAGGTTGATTCGTTTAATCTTGACTCTTCCAGTTTCTACCGCAACAACAGAGAGATCATTTTCAGGGATGAAGCTTCTTAAAACTCCACTTCGCAACAAAATGGAGCAGGAATATTTAAACAACACAATGGTTTTGTACATTGAGAGAGAGATTGTTCATGGCATTGATTTAGATTACATTGTTGATATGTTTGATCTTTTGAAAAATCGAAGATTGCAATTGAAGTAGTATTTATTGAACTTGGATCTCTTTTGGCATATATTGTAATTATTTTTGTTTATGCATACTCGATTGTGATTATTTTATAATAAATGTTTGGAGCAATATTTGATTGCACTTAATGTCCAGCCCCCCCTATCCAAAAATCCTAGCTACGCCCCTGCCTGGCAACATGCAATTGAGCAGAAGTATTAATCTGTCGGGAAGTTGCCTTCCACCGAGGTTAAACATAATTTCTTTCGTAGTTTGATTCTTATGTCCCCCGAAATTTTCATTTTTGAAATAATATACTGACTTTATACTGATTTTAGTATGCGCTATCCTGATTGAATACTAAAATTGTGAGCTATGTTAATTTATTATTAATAAAATATTAAATGAAAGTGGATAATACCGACCATGGGAAGTTATTTTGCAGGATTATTGACTTAGAAGGTCGTCAAAATAAGCTGCGCCTGTTTCCTAGGGAGCAAGCAAGTTTCGTGTCGAGTATGGCCTCTTTTTTCATCCCCATGTTCTGCTTCCACTCTAATTCTATTCACGTTAATTTATCTTCTCATATATATCTACTCGCCACTGGGAGTGATCTCACATTTGATTTTCTATTATTAAATATTTGCTAGTCATATGACATATCGGTTTCCACGGATAAAATCCATCACAAATACCAAACAGAAATATCCTGAAGACATAACCTCGAACGCAAGGTACCCAAACACTATTAAACCCTACTTGGCATATTGGTCAAAGAATAGCGGAAGACCCAGGCTTAACCAACAAATCAACCGGCGGAGATAAACGTGCAATAATGGAGTGCGGATTTCTAGTACACGCTTGCCCCAATAACGCCACGATCAGAGGAGATTGTGTTTCGGATTTCCCGCGAGTTAACCACCGGGATCAGCCTTATAAATACACACTTGTGGTCTCATTGTAAAAGGTTGGATTTTTGAGGCAAGAAAATACTCCGAAGAGAGCATTTTAAGTTTGTTCAGTCATTTCCCGTATTTATTTCTGATATTCTTGTTTAGGAGTTTGTTATTCTTGTTTTGTGTCAGAGTCCTGTAACAAATCCAATTTTTATAGTAAAAAAATTATATTGTACAAGGTCCTGCGGTTTTTCCTTCATTCTTGAGGGTTTTCACGTAAAATTTTTTGGTGTCTTTTATTTATTTTTCGCAAACACTTAGTTCTACCGAAGACGAGATATCAATATATATATATATTTTCGTCCCATAAGATAGATTCCTGACTCCGCAACTTAATTATCATTTTATTATTTACATTTTTTTCAATAAAATCTATGTGGATTAATATTTACAATAAAAAGAAATAAAGTTAGACTTGGTGGTTAAGAAAAAAATTAAGAATCATTAAATTACTAAAACTTCCGTTATGTAATAAAATTGATTTAGGGTTTGAGTCTAATCGCAACTTATTAGTGTTTGATGTTTGTGAATTGAAAATGGTGTTCAGTCTTTGCAATTTATATACTTTGTATTTTTTTAGTTTTCTTTTTAAATAATAATTAATTTTATATGTTACATTTGTACGTAAAATGCATAATGATATTTGTTTTGATAAGGAGACATCGACCGGCAGCTGCGGGTGGAAATTCTCCGCAATCCGGGACGGATCCAGACTAAGGTAAGGAGTAAGTGTCATCCCTCAAAAAATAAATTTGTATTACCTCTTAAAATTATATCCCCCAAATTATATTTTATCCCATTAAAATTATACTTTTAGCCCCCATAAAAAAAAATTCTCATCGTTTTTTATGTTATTATTATTTTGTCCCAATTAATATAAATTTTATATCTGGCACTGTCCGCAATTATCAATACTTGTTTCAAAAGTTGAGTCTCAATATGTAATTTTTAATGCTTAGTCAAGGATTGGGAGTTAATGGCGGATTCTCTCTCTTTGATTTTGAAAATGAGTAGATTACCCCTCGTGGTTTGAAAATGGACAGATTATACCCTGTGGTTTTAAAAATAGGCTGATTACCGCTATGGTTTGAAAATAGACATTTTATTCCCATGTGGTTTAGAAATAGGCACTTTACCCAGTGGTTTATAAAAAAAAGAGATATATGGATGATGTGTTTTACCTATTCACAAATCATAAGGGGTAAAATACCTATTTTCAAAATCACATGAGGATAAAATGCATATTTTCAAATCATAGGGGGTAATCTGCCTATTTTTCAAAACTACGGAGGGGTAAAATTCATATTTTCAAACCAAACCACACGGAGGTAATCTGTCTATTTTCAAAACCACAGGAGGGTAATCCGCCCGTTTCGAAACGGAACATAACACTAGAAATATTTAATGGAGATTTATGGTTATAGATAAGCTCACTTTTGTTAGGTATTGACGAGGCAACCATTTGCATATAATCTTATTAACTGCATCACCATGAATGATCGATTAATAGAAGTTGATCTATTTTTTAAATATGTTTCTAAAAAGTTTTTTCAAAAGTACTTATAAAAATACTATTAATCCACCAACCAATGAACATCGACACATTGGTAATAAAGCACAAGAATAAAAAAAATCCAATGGGATTTTTGTCTCCCAAAGCTTGAAAAGTTTGATGTATCAAATCTATAAGGAGATAAGCATAAATCACAAAACTCATGCTATTTGACAGAGCCAGATTGTCAAGATTGGATATAATGATAAACACACCATCCTTTATGAGGCCCATATAAATACATTCCAACAAATCCCTTCAAACGGGGAAGATGACTTCTAGATGAAAGTACCATCTCTCTTACTCTTGCTGGACCCATGAATGAAAGTGCTCCACTAAAAAAGACACAAGGCAAATGAAACCATTTGCTAGAGATCTGGTCCTTTTTTCTTGCTGGTCTGAACATGAACCTATCAAACGAAGGTTAACATTCTGTTTTCTACAAATGTCGCTTTTCTGGATATCGAGACACATTGTATGTCAGAAAGGCTTCCAATTTTTCAGAGTTGCGGCATCTATTGCACCATATATTTTATATTTGGTGATGCGCGAACAATCTTGCAAAATCGCGATGTCTATGCACGCCGACCTCGACAAGGGCAATCAAATACCATCACAGCACAAGAAGAGAACCATAAAAAGGTTTTTTAAGGCATTGTGATGCAAAACTGCACGATTGTAGTTGGTGTTTAATGTGAGTACCTATTTAGGCAGACCCTGGAAGAACTACTCAACAACAGTGATTCTTAGAGTCTTAGACAGACCGATCGACCCAAGAGGCTGGTTGTTGTGGCCAGGAAGAAAATTTGAAAAACTATATTATGCATAATATCAAAACCAGGGTCCAGGGGCAAATATCACGAGTAGGTAAAATGCGTGTGCACAATCAATAATTATAAAGAAGCGGAAATAAAGTATAGGAAATACGCTTCATTTCTAACTTAATCCAAGACCGTAAAACCTCAGTTACGCGGCACACTAGAACCGAAACGTGACAATGGAAAGCATGGTTTGCCGACACGATCACTAAGATTGTCGCGGAGGCAGCTATTATCGCAAAGTTTTTTTTAAATTAAAAATGAAAATAATTAGATATTTTAGACAAAATTTTAATGAAAAGATTGGAAAATTAAAATATTTCGCGACGGCAGCGATGTCCATGAAATCATCATTCCGGGATGCGAAATCGTTATTCGGTACTTGCGATGGCAGAGGTTTTGGCCTTGATCTTTACTGAGGCGGCTTCCATTCCGTTACTTAGCATGCTTGCAGGGTAAGATATGTATATATAATACATATATTAGAGCACTCGGGGAAGTAGTCCTCGTCAGTTCGTCACCTGCAAGCAATCTGAACGTTAAATGGAGTCATATCCATTTGTACAGAAAAAGAACTCAGTTAACAGTGAATCCTTACCCAATGTTTGAAGGACCCGACCATGGCTTTGGGGATTCCAAACTTAGTTAACGGTGAATCCTTATCCAATGTTTGGAGTGGAGGACCCGACCTTGGCGTTGGGGATTCTTCCAAGAAAGTTTCTGCCCGTAATGCGACTTTATTAGAATAAATATATATTATTTGGGTGTGAGCATAAGAGTTAATTGTGCATGTTCCGACCTAAATATTTTCCATCTAATCCTCCTTATATAAGCCCAAAGAAAACGTTATTGCAGTTTGCCCCCTAATTTTGCAAGTATTCCTTTTATTGGAACAATAAAATATATTTTATAATAATTGTAATGTTTGAGTGGTCCTACGGTATTCTTCGACCATCGAGCTTATTCCTTAAAGTGGTAAGCTGAGCTTTCACAGTTTAAGACAATGGTATACTTAGTTTTCTATTAAAATAATCAAATATTATGATAGTTCAATGTGGCATTTTTTTATTTCAGGTAATTTTATTTTGGTAAGTGAATTATTATTAAATTTAAAATTGGTAGGTTAATTATCTTACTATATTATAATGCATAAGCCCCTTATACTAACTACATTGGTATGGCAAATTTAAATTTACCAAACTACCCACTCCAATGGTTTGTTGTGGTTCTTTGTTGCATGTTTTGAATTGTAATATTAATCAATGTATATGTCTCATTTATTTCATTACACGTATCAATTCGTATACATTATATATTACGTTATACACACAACGCGTGTGTGTCATCTGCTAGTTAAAATAATAACTAAGCTATTTACAATAATAGATACCAATGCCACCTCCTTGTCAACCTCTTCCATAATGGATACCAATTCTGTAATTGACCAGTAGTACCAAATTAAAGTTTACTCTATTTTCTTGCTACTTCATTGCATGTAATAATACATATTTTAAAAAATGAAGGTAATGGAATTGTGGTTTGAGTTTGATACTGTCTTGGTACTATCTTTAGGTGATATTTAAAATTTACGAGAATATTCTCATCCAAATATAACTATCCCTCAACTGTTCAACATGAAATTGCAGGCACGCTGCCTTTATTATGTGACTCAAATAGGAAATTTGATTAACACCGTATTTGTTTTTCAATATTGATATATTCAGCCTCTTACATTACTTTTAGTAAATGATTATGGACCACATCTTATCAGATTTGAAATTCATTTTCATCGCCCCATTTTGGCTCAATAATTTATTGCCGAGGAAACAGAACGAATAGGACAAGAGCTGTAATAAATTCGGTAGAGAATGGGTTCTTAATTTACTCAATTGGTACTATCTAGTTTAACAATGAACATTTTTACTACATATGAAATCGCTAATCGACACTTTACATCATCTATCATTTGTAAATAGAGATTTTACCTCCTCGTGATTTGCGAAACATAGCATATTGACTCATCATATTGTAGTACAAAATTTATGGGTGTGTATCTTAGGAAAGTAGCAAGCAAAAACAACAAATGGCTTTGTATTAGAAATGTCGATGCGAGATTTAGAATCTCTGTCGTTAAGACAATATTGCCCCGCTACGATGCTAATGGTTTACTTTAGCAATTTGTCTCCCAAGATACAACGACTATGATTTGTGATAGGAACACTCCAAATCACAAATCCTTTAAACCACAGAGGTCTAAAACCGTTCAACCATAACAATGATGAAGACTCACAAAATTACTCAAATTTTGATCTTCAAATATGATGTGAATTTCAAAATTCCATATTCAATTCATGAAGAGAGATGTTATATTTATAGTATGTCAATAAGTATATCCAAAAGGACACCATTTGGAGGCACCCTATCACCAAAAATCGTACCACTACATGAATGGACACACCATTCTTGGCAACAGACACAATGCTCGATCGATCGAGCTACTGTTCCAAGAGAGGCGAAACTTTCTGGCCCGCTCGATCAATCGATCATTAATTTTCTTCACTATTTTTCCAACAATCCCCACATGAAATTAATGCATGTATGCAATTGAGCACTTTTAACGAACTATTATGGCATCTCGAGATATAGCTTGCGGCTTTGAATCTTTCGTAGTAGTATTCAATCGGATTCACTTGACTTAATAGTGAACTTATAATCTTGAACTATTTAGTCGTTGGTGTAAACCAAGACAATTGAACCCACACCATAATAATTCTAACATTCGTATTGGTTTCTTACGGTTATGTCCGTTTCGGCCATGGACCACACTTGATTTCATAAGTGCTTTTCATTCTTTGAAGCAGCCACACTTCGCACTTACGTAGGTGATCCCCTAGAAGAGTATCCCGCTATACTCCAACATGTTCTTATATGTCTTAGGAATCATTAAAGGCATTTTGCCTATCATCGTACCTTTTTTGCAGGCTACACCCCTTATAATAGGAATGGAATGGAGATTGATCTCCAAGGTGTTTATACAATCTCATAATTTAGTTGTCCCTTTTGAACCTAGATCTTGACATCTCCAGTCAACAAGGTTGGGTATCCACTGTGAGATTTTGATTATAGGGTTTTAACCCCATTCCCCTCGATAAACTTCCACATGATCTCTCGGTTAACCATTTCATATGCGGATCCACGGTTTCACATAATCACTCACGATTATGCCACTAGAGATCATTTTGTCATACAGCATCATCGCAACACATTTTAGCTGCATGCACAGGATTTTTCTCTAACAACTTATAAAACCACTCGGTCGAAGAAGCTTTATATGTTTTGCATAGAGAATTTTCCACAACAGTATATCTTCAGTTTTGGTAATCACATTACCTCTTTTGCATCATTTTATCCGTTTATGATATTTTCATCATCGAATTTTAAGCGTTGTTAACGCGTTATTTCCTACAAAATTCGAGACCAGAGGAAATACTCAACTTTAATTCACAATTCATATGTAAGCGCATATATTCTCAAAAAATTACAAGTTCAAGATTCTATTTCTTGTAAACTTGAAATTTAAGAGCAAAGTTTAAATTTGAAACTCTAATTAATCCTTGAGATTTCATTCTTCAAATGCCTTGGAAACTTTATTTCCAAGCATTGTTCTTGAAAAGTTCCAAGCATTGTTCTTGATGCACATACGTCAAAATGTCTAGTCAACATTTTTCTTTGTTTACTTGATGCTTTTTAAATTGCTTCCCTAATGAGCATATTATCAATACACAAGCATATCTATGCTTTATGTGTGTACACATTTGTCACACTCGTTAATCTATTTGACAACATGATTTGTCAAACTCTCCACGTCTTTTATTTGACGTTTGTTACGTCTTTACTTTGGCCTTCATATTTATAGTTTAGCCAAGCACCCCCACATTTCAAATATTGTAGGAAACTCTATTTTCCTTCAATCACAAAGTTTTTCATCCTTGCCTAAATGTGGTACTTAGTAAGTGATTGACTTATAGAATTGCAACCCCCCACAACTTCGGGATAATCACGAATTGCATTGGCTTTCAAACTTTCGTGTTTCAAGTTCTAAGCGTTATTGTCTTACAAATCCAAATTCAAGATTTTATTTCTTGAAGATTTAGGATTTAAGCGTACTTGCTTACAAAAGTTGAAATTTGGATAATATTCTCAAACTTGGTTCACAATTTGTAATTTGAGCGCACTAACTTAGAAAACTCGAATTCAAGATTTTAAATCTTGCAAATTCATGTTATAAGTGTACTAGCTTAGAAATTCAAAATGAACCAATTTGATATATTACAACGCCTAGTCAAAAATTTGTGGCTTCGATTTATCTCTTGTGTTTTAAGCGTACAATGCTTAGAAACTCGAATTCAAGATTTTATAGTCTTGCAGATTCAAGCTTAAGCGTCAAATTCTTAGACAACACAAGTATAATCTACTCACAATTTTTCATAGCAAACCTCATTTGCTAAATTTGATTGCAATTTCATTCTTGGAGTTTTTAAACACTTCATTGGCCTCGTTTTTGCTTCATAACAAAAGGTTACATCAATATCATGTACAAATATTGATAAAATAACAAATTACTTTTCTCACATCTCTAGTTTGCACAACTTTTCATCACAAACATCATTGTGAGTTAACTCTAGAGACGTTACGACTCTTCTAACAAATGTGACGGTTTTGTTAACTTAGTGCCCATATAAGCAATAAATTTAACATTACAATTTGTGCTGCGAACTATGGTTTAAATGATCCTAACAATCATGCCACAAACCATAAGATTCACTATAAGAAGTAATACATAAATTTTATTGCTTTCAACAAATATCGTCATTACATTTATTTAGAATCACTCCATTCTTGGAGTTTACAACTTTCAAAGATACACAATCTAATTTAAGCGGTATGCGCTAGATCATCCAAATCAATTGAGAGACGATCTTCTTCGGTCACATTTACTTGATCCATAGCCTTCCCACAATCATCTTTATTGCGACAATCCTTCGCCATGTGATTGGATTTTCCACATTTGTAGCACTTGCCTTTGAACTTCTTCGCATTTCAAGATTTGGAGGCCATTCCGTCAAACTTCCGCTTTGTTCCGGCGTGTTTTTCCACTAAGTTCACTCGTGTTTCATGTTGGTGCCAATTTTCTTTCCTTTCAGAAATTTTTGTTTTCCTCTTCGATTCTCAAGCGAACCATAAGGTCTTCAAGATTCATCTCTTTTCGTTTATGCTTGAGATAATTCTTGAAGTCCTTCCACGACGGAGGCAACTTTTCAATCATGGCGGCCACTTGGAATGAGTCACTTAGAACCATTCCCTCCGCATGAATTTCGTGCATGATTACTTGCAAATCTTGCACTTGTGCTATCACATGCTTTGTATCAACCATTTTGAAATCCAGGAATCGCCCAACGATAATTTCTTCATGCCGGCATTCTCGGATCGATACTTTTTCTCCAAGGATTGCCACAATTCCTTGGTCTTCTTCACTAGACAATACACATTGTATAATGTGTTATCCAGTCCGTTGAGAATATAATTCTTGCATAGGAAATCGCTTTGATTCCACACATCAACCGCAACCCTCTTTTGGTTGTCGGTTTAACTCTCCATAATACCAGGAGCATCCTCATTGAGGAACCTTGCAAACCCTAAGGTTGTCAAATAAAACAACATCTTTTGTTGCCATCGCTTGAAGTCGTTCCCATTGAACTTTTCAGGCCTTTCACCATGATGAACTAGAGTCGTTGTTGCACTCGACGAAGCCATTTGTTGCTATATTGTCTTAAGATTGCAGTACAAAATTTATGGGTGTGTATCTTAGAAAAGTAGCAAGCAAAACAACCAATGCTTTGTATTAGAAATGTCGAGGCGAGATTTGTAATATCTGTCCTTAAGACAATATTGCCCCGCTACGGTGCAACGGTTTACTTTGAAAATTTGTCTCCCAAGATACAACGACTATGATTTGTGATAGGAGCACTCCAAATCACAAATCCTTTAAACCACAAAGGTCTAAAACGCTCAACCATAACAATGATGAAGACTCACAAAATTACTCAAACTTTGATATTCAAATATGATGTGAATTTTGAAATTCCATATTCAATTCATTAAGAAGGATGTTATATTTATAGTATGTCAAGAAGTATGTCCAAAAGGACACCATTTGGAGGCACCCTATCACCAAAAATCGTACATCAACATGAATGGACACACCATTCTTGACAACAGACACAGTGCTCGATCGATCGAGCAAAGAGCTCGATCGATCGAGCTACTGTTCCAAGAGAGGCGAAACTTTTTGGCCCGCTCGATCGATCGAGCATTAATTTTCTTCACTATTCTTCCAACACATACTCATACACAGATGGAGTGTTTTGCACCTATTAACAAACCAAATGGGTTATGCTGTCTATTTTCAGACCACCGGGGTGGTAAAACTGTCTATTTTCAAACCGCAGTGGTGTAAGCTGCTTATTTGGAAAACCACAATGAGATTAAAAAACCCAATAATTAGGTTAAATGAATCGACCAAAGATAGGGAAAAAGTTCTTGAATTTTGCACACTTTGGCGGTGATAAACGGTCGTTGCGGAATAATTTTAATTTTTTTCATTAATAATTTGTCCAAATTATCTAATTATTTTTATTTTAATTTTTTTTATAAAAAACTCAACTATAATAACCACGATCGTTTTTGCGAAATATCAATGGAACAGTAATAGCAACTTCTCCACGAGTCTCCGAACCATGCTTAGATCCCATATAGAACAGGGCTGACATTCATTAGCCTTAGCACGCAAACGATTTGCAGCAGGAACACACAGAACTTCCACTGTTATGAATTACACCATTAGGAGAACTTGGCCGCAGTGGCACCGGAATTTTCTCTGTACCAGAAACTGGCTTGGACTTTGAAAACCGAAGGCGAAGAAGTTAATGACTTAACAGAAATGACAGTCGCACTTGAACCTGTCATCGGCCTACGAGTTGGAGTTGAGGCCCTAGGAATAGGCTTGGATGCAGGTATAGAGGGTCCACTTGTGGGCATCGAAGTACTATCAGGGGCGTAGCTAGGATTTTTGGATAGGGGGGGCTGGACATTAAGTGCAATCAAATATTGCTCCAAACATTTATTATAAAATAATCACAATCGAGTATGCATAAACAAAAATAATTACAATATATGCCAAAAGAGATCCAAGTTCAATAAATACTACTTCAATTGCAATCTTCGATTTTTCAAAAGATCAAACATATCAACAATGTAATCTAAATCAATGCCATGAACAATCTCTCTCTCAATGTACAAAACCATTGTGTTGTTTAAATATTCCTGCTCCATTTTGTTGCGAAGTGGAGTTTTAAGAAGCTTCATCCCTGAAAATGATCTCTCTGTTGTTGCGGTAGAAACTGGAAGAGTCAAGATTAAACGAATCAACCTATCAATAACGAAATAGATCCTCGACTTCTTTGTTTCAGCAAGCAATTGACATAATCTAGGAAGAGAATCAATATCCTTAAATCGTGAGTCCTTAAATACATCAAGCTTGTAATGATCCAGTTGACTCTTCAAATGTTTCATGTCATCTTTGGAGAAATCATTGGGATAAAATTTCTCAATTAGAGAATAAATAGCACTTTCAGAGAATGATTTGAAACCATCACTAGGATTTAAGGCATCACACAGGGTAAGAAGCTCCATTGTTTCCTCCGTAAATCTAGTATTCAACTCCATCAGTTGTTTGTCAATCACAACATTGAACATATGAAAATGATAGTATTCCTCCAACGTGAAATTATTTTTCTGCTGACAAGAACGCTTAGTACCTTCACTATAAAGACCAGTCAAATCAGACAATTCAATGTCATGAATATCACAAAAATTATTCACACTCCATAGAAAATCATCCCATTCATCATCTCGCATTTTCTGGAAAAGTAATTTTGTAGTCTTGACTAAACTCATTGCATTCAAAATGTCTTGATCTTTTCTTTGCAATGCTTGGCATAAGACATCAGATGTTTCCAAGACTCTATGCATCAACAACAAGATAAATACAAAGTCAAATGTCATCATCCCCTTAAGCAAACCTTTAGCCTCCGCACGTATACTTAAGTTCGATTTCCCCCCCATGAGATCTTCAAGAAGTGCACAAATTGAGCCAAACAATTCAATAACTCGACTAACAGAAGCATAATGTGAACTCCAACGAGTAGATACAGGTCGTTGCAAAGTACTAGCTTGATTAACCCCACTACCAGTCCCAAGTTCTCCTGATGCTATCAAATCAGTAATCTCATCTTCTCGAATTGATTTTAGTTGAGAATGTCGCTTTGAAGAAGCACCCACAAAATTGACAATGGAACTCAATTTAGAAAAAAATAGCCATACATCTGATACCTCTTTAGCTGCTGCAACTAAGGTAAGTTGTAGTCGATGAGCAAAACAATGAACATAATACGCAAATGGACAATCTTTGAGGAATAATGCTTGTAATCCATTCCATTCACCTCGCATATTGCTAGCACCATCGTATCCTTGGCCTCGCATATTTTCAATTAAAAGCTTATGTTGTGCTAATATGCTACATATGTATGTTTTCAATGTCAAGGAACTCGTGTCATCAACACAAACAACTTCAAAAAATCGCTCCTTAACAAACCCATTGCAATCTACATATCGCAAAACAATAGCCATTTGTGATTTATGAGATTCATCAACTGCCTCATCAACAAGAATACAAAATTTGGCATCCCCAACTTCATCACGAATTTTACTTCGCACAATATCGGCAATAATTTTTAGTATCTCCTGCTGAATTGATGGTGATGTATACTTGGCATTTTTAGCTGCATTGTCTAAGATAACATCACCAGTTTCTTTGCACAATTCCCCTTGAAATTTGATCAATTCCAAAAAATTCCCACGATTATGAGAATCTATCGACTCATCATGTCCTCTAAATGCACAACCCTGCAATGCTAGCCACATCACAGCTCTAATCGATGTCTTTAGAACCAATCTGTTTTGCTTCACAACATTTTCTGATTGTTTGTTCATCATTCTATCAATATGTTGAGATACATTTTTCAATCCCTCCCATTTTTGCATAGCACTACTATGTGATGAGTTGCAATCCCCTTCATGCCTTTTCAATGGACAAGTTTTACAATTAACTCTTTTCCAATTCTTGAATCCTTCAACTATAAATGTCCTATGAAGTGATGAAGGAGTATCAAAAAGATAACACGGAAAGCAAAATGCGCTTTCCTTTATTTTAGAGAACTCGAGCCATGGAAACTTTATAAACCAAGAAGATTGAAAACTACGCTTTTGTTGCTTAAAATCAACAAGTGGATATTCATATATGGGTTGATATGGTCCCATCCCAACATATTCTCTCCTAACATCATCTTGTTTGTCACATGGATATTGCAAAATTCCAATTCGTTTACCAGGATCTCGCTCATAATATGGATTATTGCCTTCTAATGGATTGAGAGAAACTTCATTGTCAAGTTTGAGTTTTTTGGTTTCCACTATAGATCTTGAACTTGACGAAGGGGGGTCGTTTAGAGCTCTTGAATTTTTGGATAATTGCTCACTATTTTTCTGGATGAAATAATCGCTTATACTCCTTTTTGACATTTTAATTCACCTATAAATAAATATTTCCAACCCATCATGTTAATTCAAAATTAAAATATTGATATTTTAATAACAATAATCATAATCATGAAATAACAATTTCACAAACTAATCTCATTATTAATAATACCTAATTTGGTGTAACTACAAAGTACTGTATCATTTTTAATAAAAAAATCCACTAACTATTATTTCACTTCTCCAAACAAAACAAAAGCACATGAACAAATTAAGTATATTTAAACAAAAACAATTCATCCAAAAGTATAAAACAATAAATAAAAAAAGCACTATAAATTATATGAATAGTACTAACCTGAATCAAAATTAGAGAAATTGGTTTGTTCAAATTCAAAGTAAATTAAGTATATTTAAACAAAAAAAATTCATCCAAAAGTATAAAACAATAAATAAAAAAAGCACTATGAATTATATGAATAGTACTAACCTGAATCAAAATTAGAGAATTTGGTTTGTTCAAATTCAAAGTTCTCGGTTTGGCTAGTCAAGCATGTTATAAGAAATTCAAAGTTATTGGGGGTTTGTATTAGGTTTAAAGAAATTAAAATGATAATGGGCTGATTTTAAAAAAATGATAGGAAATTGGGTTGTTTAAAAATTTAAATGGACATTGGGCTTAAAATAAAATTGGTATATACCCTATAAGAGAAGGGGCTGGGCTGGGCTGGGCTGAAGCCCAGCCTAGCCCCTTCTTTAGGCCCGCCTCTGAGTACTATGGTAGACATTACAAATTGTTGGAAAAATATACTTAATAAATTAAAATTAAATATGTGAAGTCGAATGCTGCCCAAAATTTTGGGCAGCAGGTGGGCACTCTAACGCCGGTTACGGGCGCTCGAGCGCCCAATGTTCTGTCAAGTATATTTTGTGTGGTTTTTTCGTTCGTGTCCAGGTGTGTTTTTCAATTAAGTAATGCTACCAAATGATGTCTTTTGATGATGTCTATTGGTCAAATATAAATATAATAACCCCCTAAGTGAATTAAATACACTTTTTATATAAGATCAAAGTCATCTTTTGGAGCAAATATGCACACATTGTTCATCACTTGTTCTTGTTGAAGTGTCTTTAATCCTTTGTGGTTTGAGGATTTATGATTTAGAGTGCTCCTATCACAAATCATAGTTGTATCTTGAGAAAAGATTGCAGCTAACCGTAAAATAAATATCATTCCTTTATTTCATTATACAGCCAAAACACAGCCTAATTTTGTTACAATATCCGAAAAAATCATATATTTATCGCTAATATAAAACTTACAATTAAAGATCACAAATTTGTTGTCCTATGAACCCTGCGGTAGCATAACCCCAAACCAATTTGTTTGAGAACACCTGCAGCAGTTCTCCTACTGTTGGAAACAATAATATCTACAAATGCAAAACAATGTCTTTGCTCCTTTATATGTAATGTAATCTGTAGTTCTTCGGCCTTCACGCGTGCTTCGAACCCCTCAAGGAGAACCATTTCAAGTTCTCGGCTGATTGATATATATTATCCGAATATTCATCACTTATCCATGATTTCGTGTTTGACCTGGTTTATTTTTAGCAAGACGGCAGACTAGTATTTGTTTGCTTGTTGAAGTGTTTTTTGATGATATCTAGGAAACCCATTCTTCCAAGCTGATACCTGTAAAGAATGCGTGTAGGTTGATTTGTGATATTTATGGAGTGTTGTAATTAAGTAAAATAACATCCTAGACGATTAAATTTGAGTCCTAGCCTACTCTCATGTAATACAAATGAATAAAAATTTATTTTTTAGAAAAATAAAAATAAAAAAACCCATTGCAATTTTCTTGGGTATTTTCCTTGGTCCTTGCCCAGAAAATTCGTTGTTACAGAAAGATACTTCATGTTGAATTGCCTATTGAACGATTTATTATTTATTCTTTTGTCTCGTCTAAAAGCTCGAGCTTTTAAAAAGCATGATCCCTTGGATTGCCCTAATTGCTCGGTGTTGAATATGGAAGAAATATTGGGGAAGGGGGGTGACTTACAGCTTCAATGTCAATTTTGTAAATGAGCAATTTTCTGCGCTCCCTGCAACTGGTCCTATATGCCACTGCTACGTGCCCAATTGCCAATCCTAGAGATGAAATGAATAAACCCAACTCCATTGCTTTAGCATAAGAGTTGCTTGAATACCCGCTATTCATCAATACATAGGATCCCTTCAATGATACAAACACCAGCGAAGCCGCCGAGCACACGGTGGCCACGCCCAGGTAAGGCCACCTCGACAACCTCGGGCCGTCGCAGAAGCTATAAACACCTAAAAAATCAATGGAAAAGATAAATAAAGCTTGATTTGATCATTAACCCTATTATAAGTATAACAGTACGAATAAATACGATACTTACATAAAATTATAAGTGATCGAGCAATGGAGACGAGAGGAATATCGACGAGGGAGTAGCGAAAGTGGTAGTTATTCAAATGAACCAAAAGGGTTTGCAGAGTGATAGGCGTTGGCGGCGTTAGAGAAGCTGAAAACAGAGCGGCGGGAAGGAGTACGTCGGCGATTATCAAAAGAATTGGGGATGAAAATAAGAGTAAAGAAACCAACATTGAAATCAAGAAGAACAAGGTCTTCATCCATCTTGGAACTAAAAGAATCGCTAATTTCTTTATTGCTTTTTCTTCTTTTAAGAATCCCATTACAGACTTCGGTATTCTTGTTTGGATGGAGAATTTTCGTTTGAGAAAATATATGGAAAACGAAGGGGTGGTAGCAGATGAGGGGAATGGAGAAGGAGCGGGGAAGGAGGGGAATTTGCAAATTGCAGGGGAAGAAGGTTCTAAATAGTACTTTTGACTTCATAGGGAGGGACTGATTTGAGTTTGAAAATTGACTTGGAAATTGGAACTTTACACGCCTGACGGCCTGAGGGCGGAATTTTATTTATTTATTTTATTTTTTATGAAGGGAGAAATTTTTTAGATGTATCTGGTTCACCCAAACACGTATACACAATATATATTGAAAGTTGTCTCACACTGGGAAACTAGACTATGTTAGTTCCTTATAAGATACATATATTACTCCACTCATTGACAATTAGCTTTGAGTTGGAATCCCATGTATTCATAACATGGTATCAGAGCAGACTTTTCATGTGATTAGCTATTCCGCACGATGATCACCATCACCCACATTATCAATTCACGTGTTTGACTTATATAATTTCACACGTGATGGGCATGCTGAGAGTTATCTCACATTCAGAAATTAGAAGTTATGTTAGTTCTTTATAAGATATATATATGTTACTACACTCATTGACAATTGATTTTGAAAATGTATCTTATATGTGTATGTGTGTTGCAGATGCATCAAAGAATTTTCCCACCAAAGAATAAGGACTATGGCATTTTCTTTTTAAATATTAAGTTTTATTTTCTCAAATTACACTATTTTTCACTTGGGCCTATAAATGTACCTTTTCAAATTAGTCTCAGTTTCCAAATTTACAAAAAAAGATAAGAATGGCAATTTTTAAATTTATTTCATATACTTTCAACCTACCTATGCATTTATATTAGCAAGAAACATCAACTCCAGCTATGGTTACTTTTAAAATCACTGTTCTTTGAACCATTTGGAGTATGTTTCAATTCCTAATTCCTAAATCTCTTCCAGAAAGTTATGGAAATCGAGTGGCAATTAATCAAATAGGAATATTGCCAAATTCTTTTCCCAGCTAATGACATGTTTCCTTTCCATCTTATCCAAATGCTTTTCCCCCTAATATATATAATCAAAGTTTGATTTAATTAATCATAGCACTTTATTAAATTAATCATCAAGTGTCAAAAACATTGATGCACTTTGTCAAAATATTTTCTTTACACATGGCGATCTTTCTACAACTTTTATCTCACAATATTTGAAGGATAGATCTCCATGGCCGACTCTTTCCAGGAATATGAATCTGACCAACTCTTTCATCACCCACCTATGGTCAATTGGTTTTACGAAAGATATTAAATATCTTGAGTTTTTTTTTGTATATGATATGGATTTTATATTGTATGGATGGTCACATTCACAAGGACCATGATTGGTAACTATTTGATCATCTTTTTATGAGGAAAAAGGGAAATAAAATTAACTTGAATTCGAGACCGCTATTCAAAATCTTAGTAAAACACTATATTTCTTATCTCATGTCTGGTCGTGAAAAATACCAATTGAAGTAGATGGTTTCTTCAAACAATAAAGAACTTACCTTTTACATGATTACAATCATGCAAAAAAAAAAATATAAACTATTATGAACTTAAAAATACCAAAAATATTCTAATTAACTATAAAAAATAAATATCTAAAATTAGTGGTTTAATGTAATATCTAACCTTTTATGCAAAAATTAGGTGATTAAAAAAAAATTAGTTTATAGAAGTAAACAACGTATGAACATAACTATTAGAATTGATTATATATTGTTTTTAGTTTTCTAATTAAGGGTGTTTGGTCGAACCGACCCGGTTGAGCACATGGTACATTTGAACACCCGAATCATCTTTATTATTAACCTCACAATATTATAAGTCTTGCCAGTTAATTTAATTAATTAAAAAGCCTGAATGTTGCCAAAACTCTGTTGGGAGATTGATTATCATTTAATGCGCCTAATTTATTAGGTCATTGCGATTATCATTTTTAATGGATTGAAACCCTATAAATAATGTTAGTGATTTAATTTCATATACTTTAGTTTTAATCTTATCTACGAGATCTAAGAGTTTATTTCTTTCCCAATGGTCAATATCTATAGGGTTGATCACCAATTTTTATTATTGCATTGGATTCCATAAAAAAAGTGGAACATTGATAAATCTGGGTTATCGATCTAATATCTGGGGTAGTGCTTAATAGAGTGAATAGTTATATCAACGAATCCACTTACCCAGAAAGTTTGACTAAATTATTCGGTACCACCATCCAAAAACTATAATTACAATATCGATCTCGAACCTCAATTTAATCAGTATTTATTTAATATTCAATTTTTAAGATTTTTGTAACTTAATCCGTAGCCTTCCTAAAATTTGTCGTAATTACAAATTTCTACGTGAATTTTTTTTTTTTTTTAAAAAAAGTCCTGAATGTTTTGCTTATGTGAAGTCAAATGAGACTTTGTTTATTTATTTTATAGCCACCTTATGTCAATATTGGGAGCCAATGAGTCGTTTGAATATTATTTATTATGGTAAAACTAACCGTCACGGAGGCTGGATACTGGATGTTCAAACAAATTTATGTGATATGATTGGTCAAACAATTAAAAATTTCACAACCAAAACCTCCTTAAACAAAATAAAAGATGAACTCTAGTCGTTGCTTATTTAAAACATTTCTATATTGTTTTTGCTTAAATTTCACAACCAAAATCTCCTTAAAAAAGTAAAAAAAAAATTTACATATATTTACAATTTGCTTATTCAAAACACTTCTATGTTGCTTTTGCTTAAAACTGAAAAAAATTATTTTTAATTAAAAACATTGAGTGTTTGATATTAAAATAAAAAAACACAATAAACTTCAATTAATTACAAAAATATCACCAAACAACTTATAAAAAGTCAAAAGTATGACAATTACTTTTTCCGGCTTATTTTTAGAGAACCAATATCAAAAACAAGAAAATAAAACACTCAAAATTTACTTTTTGGTTGAAAAATAATTTGCAAAAGCAAACATCAATGAACTTGCTTTGCACGCTGACTTACGAGCTAAAAAAGTACTTTAAGAGTAACTATTTTGGTGTGAATATATTCGTGATATCATATCAAGATTTTGACCCGGAATCAGCTCTAATATAATAATCATAAAAAACAAAGTTTAAAATGTGATATATTCGCAGTTTCATGATCA
Organism: Haberlea rhodopensis; assembly: GCA_907163345.1. Taxonomy (NCBI): domain Eukaryota; kingdom Viridiplantae; phylum Streptophyta; class Magnoliopsida; order Lamiales; family Gesneriaceae; genus Haberlea; species Haberlea rhodopensis. The sequence goes on from CAJQUN010000013.1 coordinate 8,252,472, forward strand.
ATTTAAATTGATCACGAGTGTAGTCAACGTTTTCATACATTCTCTTTTGCTTAGATTCATAAAGGTAAATACCGTCATGTTTCAAATAGCATTTTAATTTTTCTTTTTTATATTTTTATATATATGTAAATACTTTAATATGTATGTTTAGTAAAATTTATTTATTCATTCATTAAAATATATAAATACTGATGAAATTCATGATTTGGGACATGACATCTAAACTAAGATAGATTACGCATTTTACTCATAGATGTGTTTTTGCATATCATCTTAAATTACAAAAAACATACAACATTTGTAGCAGTATACCTGCATTAAGAATAAATCATACAATGATTAAATAGGACTGAAGAGTTTGAGATAGTTCACCTTTTCTATCTGCAGAACAATGGAGCCAAGCCCGGATCCCCAGCTCCCCGACTTTGATCATCCCATAAATAAAACGCTAGCATCATTTTGTGTTCTCTACTATTACAACATAACGGTGTTCAGAGCATGAAAGTAGTTTCAACCTTCAATCTTGGAAGAAGATAACCATAAATTATTGATCAAATCGATTGCAATAATATGAGTTCCAGGAAACACCAAACGTAACAAGGGAACTGATGAACATTTGTCAATTTTTTTTATATTTTCCTCGAATCTTCTGATGTCTAGAGGTGATGGAATGTTATACCATTGGAGGTACCATGAAAGAATTGTTGCTTGCTTGTCTCCCAACGAGTCATCAGTTGGCCATTCGCCTGATTTAATATAAGCGCTGACAATGGATTTTAGGTTGAGTGAACAGTTCATTATCTGTTCAAATCGCTTCCTGAGTGAACCCAAGAATGTTGATTGCACAATTTCCCCCTTTGAAGCAGTCAATCTTCTATTTAGCAGAGCTTCATTGTAGGCAATTGCAATCTGTGCATTAGATAACAGGTAAAAAGACAATAACTGAGTCGTCAAACAATGCAGATTCGCAAAATAATACTACCACAAACAGCTGTAATCTGATACCATCCTACCCGTTCCAGAGGAATTATGGACAGTTAATTCCATCAATTTCCCATTTAGAGAACCAAGATTACAGCACACCAAACAAGTCTTAACTTTAATCACTCGGTGACACGCAATATCCATCCATCAACAGAAATTTGAGGAACCCTAGCTCATTTCTCACACAATCGCTCGAGATAATAGTTTTCAACCTCATATTTTTCAAATATAACGGTAGTCCATTTTCCTTTACAAATTGATTGTAAGGAAATATGTACACACCAGCAAAAGATTAATTGACACCTCACACTAGCGAGTTGGAATTAAAATCTGTACTAAACTATACTCATTTTCTATGCAACTCTTTGGACCCTTTATGTCCAGTGTCCATTCCTGTGTCAGAGTTTTAGTTTTCCTCCCAGTTTCTGAAACCAATTGGAGCCTGATCCGATGCGTCTAAAATTCAGATGGGTGCTAAATTATACAGTAATTTTTACTGTGTCCATTCTTTAAAAAGGCTTTTAATAACATCCTACAATTGCAATACCACCAACAAAAGAAATTCACGATTCTCAATCATTATAGGTCCATCAAGAAAACATGTTCGAGCTTGGAAGCAATATGAAGAGACAAATTCACCTTTAAACTAGTCACCAACTAACTTGGTGGGGGAACAATTGGTTTCTAAGGACCAAGGCTTCGAGTCGATTTACATAGTGTGCATGTAAAAATATCATACCTTTAAACTAGAAAGTGAAAACAAGTCACTGTTAATGAAAGCGCCACCACCAACCGAATCCACCATACACACAATCGTGGAGTACAATGATAAATACACCTGCGTAGATCAGAATTAGAAGTCAGGGAGACTTGAGGAAACATCTGGCATGACACCCTATTACCATAACCGTGCCCAATGAACTGCAAAGTCCACAACAAAGGTGTTATCATTTGTTCATATGATACTTTACCGAATCAAAGAAACTTTCCCTATTAAGGGCAAAACTGCCCCCACCTGACCGACATGTGCAAATAAATTCAAGGTTCATTGAAAGTACACATATGAACAATGCTGAGATTACCTGCAAAAGCGCTGGCCTGTCTTTGCTCACACATTCAAATAACACTTGTAGGCAAAATTCCTGAAAGTCAAGGTTGGATCTGCAGAGCAATTTTGTAAGAAATCCACACATTCCGTCACTTTGATGATATTGTTAATGAAATATTTACTACTATTAAATAGCAACACCAACTAGTTTGGGTCCAAATCTAGGATGATGATGATGAGAAAGGAGGCACCAATTATTTACTTACTATTATTGCACAGCATCATCAGGATGATGGATTCATCATACCGAACTCCAAAATAATGGTTTAGAGTTGCATGGTCAGTTTGCAACACTATTATGAATGGACATCACTGGATAATACAACCATGTTAAATGGGAAAATGAGTATCAATGAACTATCCATAAATCCATCGGACAAAACCACCACAACAGATATGTTTCTCCAACCCACTTCATAGATAGTATGCGGGGCCCCGCCACAATACACCCTCCTAAATATATCCAAAAATCAGTACCATCTGCCCAAGTTTCAATGTCCTCTCCACCGCTCAAGAATAGACATTGCGACCTCGCCCACAGTCAACTCCCAAAGAGTACCCTTCTTTGCTGCTCTCCACCATCAATTAGCCACACAGACAAACTTTTCACTTTATAGCAGTATCGTTCAACATATTCCAAGAAACAAAAAGAGCAATTGAACGGCTATTTTCCTTCAATCATGACAATATTCCAAATTACTAAGTGGCATTGCTTATTTATTTTCTATGAAAAATGGCTGATCAAAAGACTAAAGTGTAAAGTTTGTCTTTTTGGGTGTGAACACAAGTTATTCCATTTCCGAATATAATTGACTTTTTTCTCCTATTCCGTCCCTCACTAATCCAAGTCAAGAAACTGATAACAGCTAATTTACTTTCTCTAGCAATCACACTTAACAATAGCCTGCAGTCCAGTGAATCCAAAAGAAGATAGTTCCGCTTCTTTAAAGTTTTACTAATTGAAATTTTTTGCTCAAGAAGCTTAAATTTGTGAATTATGGTGATGCCAATGGTGGCTAAGGAAGGCGAGTTCTTCAATTTTGGGCTATCTCAAGCCTTAATTAACAAACTTGGTGGTCCCCAATGTAAAAGATGTTCCCATGCTGCTGGATTTGGAGTTTTTTACTTTTATTTTATTTTTGGGGCCATTTCAAGGTGGATCAGCCAACCAGAGGAGCAGCATAGCATCTACAGGGTGGTGTTTGGGGGCAATAGTGGTTCCTATTAACAAAAACAATCATATCAAACACCACCATTTCACTGTTACTTGTACTTTCTGTTGAATATATTATTGCTCTCATTGCCATAGTCCAAGTCATAGCACAGATAGAGCATAGATAGGTGCTTTAAGCTCCATCCGGAGCTCCAGACGAAATATGGTAGAAACAAATAGAAAAGTTCTCGGCCAACCGTTGCACTTGTCGAGAGCCCTGTTGGGACTACCAATCCAGATTTCACCCAATTTCAGTAACAAATCAATCGAAGGATTCAGAATCAACTGGGATCGTATCTACATCCTACTGCCCGAACATATCCACTGCCATTGCTCTCAATACCCAGTCTAAGCCTTCTGCATGGGTACTGGATTTTGGAGCTAATGATCACTTTACGGATGAGCCGAAACTTTTTTCTTCCTGTCAGTTCATCGCTCCATTTGACTTGCTGATGGATCTACTTTGAATATTCAGAGTAAAGGTGATATGGTCCTGTCATCACACATGACACTCTCACTCTCATCAGTTTATCATGTACCCAATCTATCGTATAATCTTCTCTCTGTTAGTCGTCTTGCTAAATATCTAAACTGCACTGTAATTTTTATTGTAATGGTTGCCTTTTCCAGGACTAGATTTCGAAGAAGATTTTTGGTAAGGAGTATGGCGAAACAGACTTTATTACTTTGGGAGTCCTTATGGCGAATGTTTATCAGTCTCATCTTGTCCACTGACCACAACGTCCGTATATTTGGGGTCCTTTTGTCCCAAATCTTCTGTAATTTCCTTTTCAACATTACATTTATGGCATGCACGTTTAGGACATGTCAATTTCAAATATCTGTGAATTTTGTTTCCCAGTATCAAGAAAGCTTGCCAAAAATTCCAATTTCGTTGTGTTACTTGTGAATTATCTAAACATGTTCGTACATGCTATATTCCTCGAATGCACCATTCTCCAATGGCTTTTGATATTATCCACTCTAGTGTTTGGGGTCCGTCTTCTACTACTGCTCTTTCTAGACATCGAAATTATGTCATTTTTATTTATGATCATACATGATGCACCTGGCTTTATCTCATGAAACATAAATCAGAACTCTCTTCCCAGGTCTCACAATTCCTTCAAATGATCAAAACTCAGTATAATATTGTTGTTCGTGTTCTTCGGTCTGACAATGCGGATAATACGTTACAGATGCACTTCGATCCACTCTTAATAATCAAGGAACTTACAACAGCTCACATGTCCATACACTCCTGAGAATAATGGTGTTGCCGAAAGAAAAAATCGGTCTCTTATAGCCATTGTTCGTTGTCTCCTCTGTGGGATGAAAGTTCCAAAGCATTATTGGCATATGGCTGTCCTAGCTGCTACATATCTCTTGAATCGTATTCCGAGTCGTGTCCTTCAAGGTCAGGCACCTAAGCAACTTCTTCAGCCCATACCAAATAGAAGCGAGGAAGAATTTTTAATTTCATGCATACAAAACATTACATTTACAATCACATTATATAGATAGAACAAGGGGACACAGATCCCTTATTTTAAGACTGATAATTCTTCCTAATAACTCCAGCCCACAATCAGCGCACACTTGTGCCTTATTATGTGGGTTGCTTTTGACTTAAACATAGGTATTAAATTCAGATTAATAATACATGTTAATAATATATTCAACACTTTCGACCGGAAGGTTTTTGTGAGTTTCTCCCTCAAATACGAGCCAAATATGGGGCATTAACAATCCGTCAGTAGAACCAAGGCAAACCACCAGTTTTCTTAAAAAGTACTCGTGTCCCAAAAATGACCATCTCTAGGTAAATACAACTGTAGACAATACTTGTTTGCCATATTTGGAGTGGACTGAAGCTTTGTTTGATCTCCCATCACTTTGAAATTTCGCCTCTAATCTTTAAAATGTATATCAGTAGAAGATAGCAAGATGATCTAAAAAATATAGCGACTGAAAATAACACAGCATTCCATAGAAACAACTTGCCTGCTATTCTGTGATGAGTTGCAAAAGAGTTGGGCAAATGCAATTAAGCTTGGATCTGATGAAAAGGTGCTGACCAACTGATCTACTGTCATGGCACCTGTGCTCTCAATGCTTTGAGTGCATGATATTGGTTGTGTCAAACCACTCATCTGCGCAATTGATGTTCTGTTTCACTCCAATAATGTACATATTATGAGAGAGCATAACTCTAGTTATAAGAGGGGAAGGAACCTTATGCATTGCTCGTGACAGCAGTGATTGGCTTCCTATGGGATCATCCAAATATGAGCAAGCTCCAATTTTTCTCTTGACATAGAGGACACCGTAATTGAATGGGTGATTCTTCTCTCCCGAACTCCACCAAGGTTTTTCTGTTTAATTGTCACCATTCACGTAGGTAAAGTGAAATTTGACAATCTGAACAGAGATAATGCGCTAGTATCAAACATACCATTAGGACTGAGTTCAATCAATTGAGGCCAGTACCGAGGACCACATACACGAACAGACTTCAACTGTAATGCACAAGAACGAGTGGTTAAATATTACAATCTCCCGCATCAAAGATCTAGGCAACAGAGTACCATGCTCATTTAAAATACCTTTTGGATATCTGCATAATGTGATTAACTGAGGGGTTAAAAAGATGAGATTTTAGGTTGAGCCCCGAATTAAATAATGAGGAAAAAATTTGAGTTAAGCCCCCCTATAAAATATTCATCCTCAAATTATCGATGCACTAATTTTTCCCAAGCTCTTGCTTACATTCTAACAAGCAGTTTCTCGTGCATTCTCCAGATGTATCATGTTATTAAACTATAAACAGTTCCATGTGGCTCATATGTGACTCATTATGCTAAAATACTCAGGACGGCAAACACACTTTTCCTTGCCAAGAATTATAGAGCCCATACAGTGTCACATGTTTTATTTTTTACACAGTAGCTGCCACATATATATAAAAATAAGTCGGGCAAATTGGTTTATATCTTGTCCATTAATTTCTTATCTTCCCACCAAAAAGAAGGGTCAGTCTTGAGGTTTTGTACACACTGATGATCAGCAGTCACAAATATTGTTGGAAACAATTATTTGAGAGTTATCAATACTCTTTTATTAATTGAATGAATTAAAGAGTTACAATGGTAACCTATTTATAGGTAAATACAGAGATTAATATAAGGAAACTACCTATCTAAATCAAATCAAATCTATACAAATCTAAAAGATAAGGATCCATATATAACAAATCTTCCTTATCTAATCACCAACAAAATCTTGGTGATTCTCAACACTCCCCCTCAAGCTAGTCTGGCAAATGTCTTCCATACTCAGCTTGCTGATTAAGTAGTTGAATTGTCCTTTATACAATCCTTTTGTAAGAAAATCTGCAATTTGCTCATTAGAAGATATGTAGACCATATTAATGACCCCTCGTCTATCTTCTCCTTGATGAAGTGTGTATCTATTTCCACGTGCTTTGTCCTATCATGAAGGACTGGATTGTGTGCAATAGCAGTTGATGCCTTGTTGTCACAATACAAATTTATAGGCGATGAGCTTTGAACTTTTAGGTCTTCTAGTAATCTTTTGATCCATAAGACCTCACAGATTCCATGAGCCATTGATCTGAATTCTGCTTCAGCACTACTTCTAGATACTACACTCTGTTTTTTGCTTCTCCAAGTAACCAAGTTTTCACCTACAAATGTACAGTACCCGGAAGTAGATCTTCTATCCATAGAGCAACCAGCTCAGTCTGCATCAGTGTACATTGATTTTACGGTGTCCTTGTTTTTTAAACAGAAGTCATCTCCCTGGTGTGCCTTTCTAGTATCTTAGGACACGATATGTTGCCTCAAAATGTTCTTGGCTTGGCGAGTGCATGAATTGGCTAACTCTACTAACTGCGAATGCTATATCAGGGCGAGTGTGGGATAAGTAAATTATCCTTCCAAAGAGCCTCTGGAATTGCTCAATCTTGCCTTTACTCTCGGCCTTTGCGTGCTGGAGTTTTTGATTTGGTTCGACTAGGGTTTCGGCAGTTCGACATCCAAGAAGATCAGTATCAGTCAATAGATCAAGTGTGTATTTGTGCTGGTTAACAAATATACCCTCCTTTGACCGTGCAAATTCTATTCCTAAGAAGTATTTTAGGGCAGCTAGATCCTTGATCTCAAATTTTTGCCAAGCCCTTTCTTCAACTTATTCAATTCTCCAATGTCACCCCCTATCAAAACAATGCCATCCACATAAACAATAGGATTTCAATTTTACCTTCACTTCAATGTTTGTAGAACATGGGATGATCTGTTGACTTTGATTATATCCAAGTTCTTTCACAACTCTTCCAAACGTTCAAACCACGATTTCGGGGATTTCAGTCCATATAAGGATTTCCTGAGTTTGCACACTTACTATCACCAAGATTCTTCTCAAAACCAGGAGGTAAGGTCATGTATACCTCTTCCTCAAGGTTCCCATTCAAGAAAGCATTTTTTTTATCCAGTTGATGTAAAGGCCAATCATGGTTAACTGCAAGAGATAAGAGAACTCGGATTGTATTCATTTTGCCACTGGTGCAAACGTTTCTTGGTAGTCAAGGCCCAGAGTTTGGGTGAATCCCTTTGCAACAAGCCTCGCTTTGTATCTTTCTACACTTCCATCACCCTTACACTTGACAATGAAGACCCACTTACAGCCTACAACTTTTTTCCCAGGAGGTAATTGTCACTAATTCCCAAGCACCATTCTTTTCCAGAACATTCATCTCTTCCATGACCGCTAGTTTCCAACTCGAATTTTGCGGTGCTTCTTTAATAGTGCTAGGAACAAAGAGGTTAGAAACATTTGAAACAAAGGTTCTATACTTGTTGGAGAGTATATCATATAGGATATATAATCTGCAATTGGATGTTGTGTGCATTTCCTAACACCTTTTCGAAGTGCTATAGGAAGGGAATCATCAAGGGAGATTAGAGGGAGAATTGGTTCGGAAGTACCTGATTTTTCCGGATCAGTGCGCGGGGAATCCGATTGGACTTGTGGTAGAATGTTCGAACAGTCTTGAGTTTTGTGTTTTCTCCTGGTATAGACCAAGTATTCCGTTTCATGGTTGGTAGGTCCGTTATCTCCCCATGCATGTGAGTATTCTATGCCTGGCAGATTTGGTTCAAAAGTCACCGTATTTCCAATATTTGGTTCCAGGTCAGTAAGTGGGACAAGTGTATTGGGCAAAGAATCCGAGTTGGTATCCCGAAAATTTTCTTCTCAAGTACGCTCCCCCAAAAGGAGTTTTGGGAAAATAGGGGCGACTCACTAAAAGAAACATCCATGCTGACAAAAAACTTCTTTGTGTGAGGGTGATAGTACTTGTAAACCCTTTGATTTAAGGCATAACCAAGGAAAACACATTTTTCAACCCTAAGATCTAATTTGGACCAAAAAATGTTGTGTAAATGGACATATGTAACACACCCAAATACTTTTAATGGTATATCGGAAGTTAGTCGGCAATTGGGGAACAAGTCAGTAAAACACCGTAATGGGCTAACATGTTTTAGGACGCGAGTTGGCATGCTGTTTATGAGATAAGATGCTGTTAAAACAGCATCACCCCAAAAATATTTTGGTACATGCATTGTAAACATTAGTGCACGAGCCACCTCAAGTAAGTGTTTTTTTTGCGTTCAGCAATACCATTTTGTTGAGGCGTGTCTCGACACGTGGACTGATGAACAATGCCATGCATTCGAAAAAAAATAGCTGAGAGATGAATTAAAGTACTCGGTTCCAATATCAGAGTGAAAAACACAAATTTTGGCGCCAAATTGGGTGGCAATCAACGTGTGAAAAGTTTGGAAAATGCTTTTAACTTCAAATTTATTGTTAAGAAGAAATACCCAACAGAGACGTGTGTGATCATCAATAAATGTGACAAACCACTTTTTTCCAGTCAAGGAGGGAACCCGAGAAGGGCCCCAAACATCGCTGTGAATTAAGTAGAAAATGGCGCAGAAGCATGATAAGGTTTTGGTCGAAAAGTAGATCGATGACTCTTAGATAATAAACAACTGTCACATTGAAAAGAGGAATAATCCAAAGATTTAAACAACCGAGGAAATAAATGTTTTAAATACTTAAAACTAGGATGCCTTAAACGAATATGCCATAGCATTATTTCATCACGCGTAAGAGAATGACAGACACTACCACCATAACCTTGAGAAGTCACTTGTGGGAAGGAATCATTATCAAAGTAGTATAGGTCATTGACCATTCTAACACTGTCAATCATCTTCCCCGAGCTCCAGTCCAGAAATTCACAATGAGTAGGAGAGAAAATAACATGACAGTTAGAATCCTTAAAGAGGCGACTAACCAATAATAAGTTACAGGTTAATTTTGGAACAAAAGGACCGATTGTAGTGTGATTTTGTTTGAGAGAGTAATATAGCCTTTTTCTGAGAGCAGGGGAGAAACTCCCATCGGCTATACGAACATGTTCAACCCAAGAGCCAAGACAAAGCCAGATATCGGCTGAAAAAGATTGGTAAGAAACTTCATGTGATCCGAAGCACCGGAGTCAATGATCCACGGGATAATGGTGGTATGAGATGAAAAAACACTAGGGAGACTACCTGTTTGGGCAATAGCACTAGTAGGGGTACCGGATAAGGCGGTGGAATGTTGTTGCTACAGGAGGTGATCCATCTGCTCCTTGGAGAATGAAGGAGTCGCAGTGGCGGTATCCAGAGGCGAACGCTGCGGAGGCTTATTACTTTTCCTGCTGGCGGGCTTGCCATGAAGCTGCCAACAATTAGCCTGAGTATGATTAGGCTTGTTGCAGAACTAACCTTTTGGGCTTGGTCTGTCGACTGATCGTCGATTGGAAAAGGCCTTGTTAGCTGCACTTTCAGGAACAACAAGTGCGGAAGTTTCAATCGGAGTAGCAACTTGTTTACCAAGCATGACATGTTTGCGGCTTTCTTCGCGCCGGACTTCAGAAAAAACTTCACCAATGGACGGTAAAGGCTGGCGGCCAATTATCCTGCGCGGACATCATCGAACTCAACATTTAATCCCGCCAGAATTTAAAAATCTGGTGATCATACGTGACCTTCCAGCTGTGATTGCAATCAGCAGTAGATTTCCATTCATAAGTGCTGAATGAGTCGAGATCCTGCCACAGCCGCTTCAATGAGTTGAAATACTTGGTAGCATTGTCCTGACCTTGACGAATATCACCAAGTTTGACGGACAACTCATAAATTTGGGACTAATTACCCTAATCAGAGTACATTTGATTAACATTCTCATAACTCGTGTGCTGTAGGATAGCACAAATAATTGGAGCTGATCTCCTCCTCCATGGAATTGACCAACCAAGTCATGACCATGGAATTTTCAGCATCCCAAATTGGGAAAGATTTTTCCGTAGGCGCTTGTTCGGGGATATCACCGGTCAAATATCCAAGTTTGCCACGGCCCCGAAGATACATGCGAATGGATTGGGACCATCGCAAGAAGTTATCACCATTTAGCTTGATAGTGGTGATTTGAACAGAATGAGGGTGGGTGTCGGATAGTTTGAGAGGGGCCGCGTTAGTGGAAGGAGTTTCAGATGTCATAGCTACGACGGTGGCGGAGCTAGGGCAAAAAAAAAACGAAGGGCAGGCGGTGGTGAATAGGGTTGGGAAAAAAATAAGCAATGGCTTTTATAACATGTTGGAAACAATTATTTGAGAGTTATCAATACTCTTTTATTAATTGAGTGAATTAAAGAGTTACAATGGTAACCTATTTATAGGTAAATACAAAGATTAATATAAGGAAACTACATATCTAAATCAAATCAAATCTATACAAATCTAAAAGATAAGGATCCCATATATAACAAATCTTCCTTATCTAATCACCAACAGAATCTTGGTGATTCTCAACAAATATTGGAGAAGATTATTGAGAAAGAGATGTATCTTACACAGCTTAAAGGAAAGTCTAGACTTACTATGGCACGCTCTGGGAGACTACAAGGGGTGACCTCACAAAAACTTGTTTCAGCATAGAGTTCAGTTTCTTGAATAGTAACTTCAAGAGGGACATAAACAGGTAAGCCAGAGTCCACGTCAACTGTCTGAATCCAGCGAGCTTCTGTTGCAAGAACATACAAATGCCTAAATGCCTGTCATTAGAACCAGTACATATCAGAACAACAAAAAATAGGACATAAAGACTACTGTTTGCTTCTAACTGATTCTGATAATCACTTATTACAACCAGTATCCTTAAGTCCAGAGAGGAGGATTCAGAATGCTAATGAAAGATAGGCAAAAGTGTCATGCAGTACAACACTAAAAACTGAACAAGAAAGGTTGCATAACAGATGATATCTATGAGCGGAAAGAAAACCAATAATCTCACCACCAACCCTCAATGTATGTAGGTAGGTAAAAACATTTGAGTAAATATAAATTGCACTACAAAAATTTCAATGCCTTCATGGAAGCAAAGAAAAAGTGGAAAATAACATCCTCCTAATTGGAAATAATAATGACCAGTAGATCAAAAAAAGGTCGAATCCAAAGTAAGATAATTAAAACACATTTGGTGCTTAATCATCCAATTTATAAAAGAAAATGGATGTGTATCATTTGGAGCACATGAGAAATGATAGGGAAACAAGCTCCTTCGCATGCCATGACAGAAAGTGGCAAGTACATTGTTTACACCTTTTTTCTTTTCTCGTAGCCAAGTATAACATATTCGATTGACCCATGATAAGAGGTTTTATCAGGTTCTCTTGTCTACTCTCAACAATGCAGTTATCAAGAGTGCTGACATCATGAATATCACAAACCCATATTGTCGAAGTTCCAATTTGTTTGGCTGCAGCTTTTGCTCCACAATATCAGAACCAGTTTAGGTTTATTAAATCAGTCCAGGAGAATTGTCTGTGATAATAATGTCATAATTTGTTTTATTTTTTTCTTATTTATCTTCTTTCTTTTCTAGGATCTGCATATACTTAGTTATTTTCTTCTTATAAATTGTAGGTATGAAGTGATGTGTTAACATGAGGCACATAACTTTTTCACGCATAAACTGCTTTTGTTTCACATATGAATTCAAAAATGGGAAATCTTCCCCAGATCAGCTAGAAATGCCGGTACCTGTTAAGAACTTAAGAGACAAAAGTGAATTACATTGAAGAGGTACGAATATGATATTTTAATCCCCTCGGTATTTTCGTGTTAAGTTAAAAGAAATTCTGCCTTGACAGACCAAAATTAAATTGTAAACTGTTTCTAAGAGAAGCAGTTTTAGAACTTCATGATGTCTTTGAATTTGACAAAGCTGATTCCAAACCATGTTTCTTCATTGTTAAACAGATAACACTTTCTAAGCATTACCACACATGAACTGATTGTTTCACTCCAGCATATTGTTTTACCTGGAGATGGCATCGATTGTCATTTGGTCCAGTAGGCAAACGTGGATAAAGTGTCAAAAGCAAAGAAGCAATCGAACTGTTACTAGTGGAAAAAGTCCACATTCCACCCCCAAGGAACAAGAAACCAATAGCCAAACTTACCTGCGGTAATGTGAAATTTCATATGTAACAGCACTCACATACTGATTAGATAAAACCAGGTCAAAGAATTATAACAATAAAAAGGATTATCAGTTTTGTTTATAGTAAACCGTTTTGTTGTAACTTGTAAGACTTAATAGACCACCGACTCCAAGTGAACCCGATAAAAACTAGTGGTGGGTTTTATCTGCTTAAATTCGTGAGCTAAATTGAGCAAACTCCAAAACACATTCCAGTTTGTGTTTTCCATCTTCTAAGAGGAACAGAGTCTAGTTTCACTAAAACATAATCCCTCATGCAGACACAATTTTCAAAAACTCCCATTAAAAAAGCTTTAAACAGAGCATAGAAGACCACGTGGACATCAGCTATCAGACAGTTATTTTGGTACACAATCGAGTAACATAGGTATGAAGCAAAGAATGAATGGATATCTCAGTTCAGTATACTTACTGCCATTTGAGTGCCAAAATTAGTGCTCCCATCAGCTGAGTTCCGCGTTCGAAGAAATTTCAGCAATCTGAATGTCTGTAGATGGCCAGATCCAGCCATTACCTGACTCCATAAAATACAAATCTAAGATACAGCCTTCTTCGAGGAAAAATGAAGTAGATTTTAAATGGAAATGTACAGACCACACAGAGGGAAAGAACGGTCAGATGAAGGCATGTCTCCAATGTCCCACGATCAACGTAAGCAGATAGTCCTTTGGGAAAAAGATTTCCAGCAGAAGCACACACAGGCTTTATCTGCCGAAGAGGGAATGATTACATGTGATAAATTTGCATTTAGAGACATAAATGTCACATACAAACCTCATTGAGAAAGTATACTACATATTTGTAAAGCAATTCTTGTGCATTTCCATCTCTAGTACCGGCAAACTTCAAACCTGCACATTCATATTTGAAAATTGATAGATCATTGATAAAGTAGAAGAATACCTGCAGATAAACAGAAAAAATATTATAGTTTACTTTTTTAAAATTATTCCTGGTTGAGCTTTCTTGAGATTTCAATTTCGTATAATTTGAAAACGTTGTGTTTGAGCACATTCTCTTCAGCCAGAATCAAGTGGCTTTTATTTGTCGGAAGTTAAGTTTTGACAAGCCTTATGAAATGGGTAGTATTCAAGATTATTTAGGATGGTATTATAGCAAATATGGATGTAATGTCTCATATGAATAAAGGAGTTCAATAAAAGGATTCCCCCCTTCTTGGTTGAGTTCAGTGCTGTTTATAACTGATTTTCAATCAAATGCCAAGGGGATTAATAAGCTACGTAAAATTTTAATTTCTATGTTACCTATGATTTCAGCATGCTCATTTGACCACCAAGTGCTGCCACACTAGATACAACTAGTGGCAAGCAATTCAAATATTTAGGACAAGCCACTGCCTGAGACATCAATGCAGGTGCATCAAAAATAGAAATGCCAACACCGTATTTTCGAACCCAAATTCACAAATATGATTAGCTCTTAATGAATATTCAAGATCAGAGGACCGTAGCATTGAAGTATTTCAATAATAAGAGAATATCACCAAAATTGACTGCCATTGATGGGACCAAGGATTGCTTGTTAGCGAGTCGCCATATGCTTCGTAAACCCTAAGCCATCCCTTCACCTCTCGCTGGAACCCTAACCCTAACCCAAACCCTCACCAACCCGTTCGCCGCCAACTAAACCATCACCTCACCTCTCGCCGGAACCGTAACCCTAAACCTCTCGAATTCCTAAAATGCCTTCCAAAATTATACACCTTCTAAATACTTATCGCAACCCTAACCAACCAAACCCCAACCCTAACCCTCACCAACCCGTTTGCCGCCAAATAAGCCATCCCCTAACCTCTCGCCGGAACCCTAACCCTAACCCAAACCCTCACCAACCCGTTCGCCGCCAACTAAGCCATCCCCTCACCTCTCGCCGGAACCCTAACCCTAACCCAAACCCATTAGCTTATCGTTGTCCTAACCCCAATGCCCGCCGCGATACTACCTCCCTCAACCCGCATCCAAATCGCCATCCGAAAGCTCATGGTCAGCCGGGTTTCTTGAAGAGATTTTTAGCAAACTCCATTTCGTTATTCTAGGGTTTCCCGAAGATTGGTATTATAAGGAGATGTGGAGCTCGTTTGGTAAGCTTGGAGAAGTGAGAGACGTTTTTTGTCGCTCAGAATCGTGATAAGCGTGGCAATAAGTTAGGTTTTGTCCGATTTAGAGATAATATTGATGTGCCTAAGATGGAAGAAAATCTCAATAACATCTGGTTGGGAGCTTATCGTCTGCGAGCTAATCTCGCGAGGTTCGAAAGAGATGTCCATACGCGTGTTACTAAGGTTTACAATTTCGTGGATAGGAAAATCTACAAAGGAAAGTCCTTTGCTGACATTGTAAGTGGAGATAAAGAGTAGGAACCTGAGGATCTCAAGCCTCAGACTTCTGGGTTGCAGCCTGCCTATGTATTTCAATCGACTCAGGAGGATACTCAATGGTTCGAAGGTTGCTTGGTTGGGGACTTGCTTTCTTCTCAGCTGCTTCATGCGTCTCAGTCAGATTTCGGTTACAATGGATTTCCCAATACTAAGCTCATTCCGTTGTTGGGTAATTCGGTGCTCATTTATGATGATAACAGGAGGATACTAGAGGAGTTATTGTGAAGATCCGGAGTGGCTGAGGAAGTGGTTCTCTTGTATCAGTCCGTGGAATAAGGATTTCAAAATCAAGGCCCGTGAGGTTTGGCTTAACTGCATTGGAATTCCTCTTCATGCTTGGACTGCTAGGTTTTTTGATTTAATCGCTTCAAAAGTGGGAATACTTGTGCAAGCTAGCGAAGATACGGTAAATCGGCGCAATTTAGCCTATGCCAGATTTCTTGTTTCGACTACTCAGTGGGACTTGATAACAGTGTGATGGAGGTGGAGATTGATGGTGTCATTCACCCAATTCGTGTGGTGGAAGAGGCAAACTCAGCCGGGTTATGCCCTTTGCTTCTGATTTGTCAAATGTTAGGGTGAAAATTCCATACTCACCATCTTCCATTTCTAACTTTTCTGGCTAGTTTGTTCCAGATTCACTACTGAACAAACGGGACCTCTCTTACCTGGGAGCATCAGGTGAATTCGGGAAAGTATTTGGAAGTAAATCAAGTGGTTAAAGAGAGCGGTAAGTCTGAAAAAACTTTCAACAGAACGTATCAGCGCAATACTTGGCGTAAGAAAAGGGAATCGGAACCAGTGGGGGTGGGGGTAGGGGGGAGGGGTGTTAAGATCGGTGTCTGATCATTGTGCGATTGTGTTACAGAATCACAAATCTGATTGGGGGCCTAAACCGTTTAGGTGTTTGGATGCTTGGCTGGCCCACCGAGATCTCGGGATTTTGTAGCTAAGTCGTGGAATGATTGTGGTGTTCAGGGGTGGAGTAGCTTCATTAAGATTGTTTCGGCCAGAGACAATCTTTAAGAGTGGGATAAAAAGGCAGAGGAGGTGGATATATCGACTAAGGAGGGTGTGCTCAGAAGTTCGGCGATGGGTACTTTGCAACAACTAATCGCCATGAAGGATACTATGCTCTATCAAAAGGCCAGAATTAAGTGGATTCAATAGGGTGATGTCAATTCCAGATTCTTCCATAAGGTGGTTAATCGGAGGAGAAAAAATAATGAAATAGTAGGTATCCACATCAATAGCCAATGGGTGGAGGGCGTGCACGATGTGAAAGATGGTGTGTATCATTATTTTCGTAATCATTTCAGCGAAGATAAGTGGAATAGGCCCTACTTTTCTGGTTTGGAGTTTGATCAGATTTCTGTGGAGGACAATGCTCGGTATTGGAAGGTTGGTAAGAGGTGGTAATACTTCTTTTTTAGTCTTCAATTGCGTTGATTGGTTGCATTTATAAGGTTTTGTCTAAAATCTTAGCTAACAGATTGAGTAAGGTGCTGGACAACGTTATTTCGAGATCGCAGACTGCTTTTGTGGGCAATCGACACATCCTCGATGGGGTTTTGATCATCAATGAACTCATAGATGATTTAAAAAAGAGGAAAAATGAAGGGATGATTTTCAAGGTGAATTTTAAGAAGGCTTATGATTCCGTTAATTGGAATTTCTTGAACAATGTAATGAAATCGATGAATTTTGATATCAAGTGGAGAAGCTGGATTATGGAATGTGTCTCGTCTGCTAAAGCGTCGGTTCTCATTAATGGAAGCCCGACTTTGGAATTTGATTTGTAGAAAGGTCTTCGTCAGGGGGATCTTTTATCTCCATTTTTGTTTGTTATTGCCGCGGAAGGCTTGAGTAGAATGGTGGATAAAGCAGTTCGTATTAACATGTTTAAACCTTTGACGGTCGGCGGAGAGGATCTTCGGAATTCTCATTTACAGTTTGCGAATGATACTTTATTGATAGGTGAAGCATCTTCTCAGAATACTCTTATCTTCAAGGCTATTCTCTACAATTTCGAACTAGTATCTGGCCTCAAAATCAATTTCAATAAGAGCGACTTGGTGGGTATTAATGTCGATCCAACTCACTTGGCATCTTTGGCTACCGTTTTGCATGGTTCTTTGGGTAAGATCCCTTTCAAATACCTGGGACTACCAATTGGGTCGAATGCTAGGAAGAAAATATTATGGCAGCCGGTGGTGGATAAGTTTAAGAAACGGTTGGCTATTTGGGAAGACAAGACTATGTCTTTGGGGGGTCGTGTTATTTTGCTGAATGATGTGCTCTCTTCATTACCGATTTACTATTTCTCATTTCACAGTGCTCCTAAGGCGGTCCTTTCGAAGATGCGGTCGATCCAATCGACTTTCTTATGGGGAGGAGGGGAGAACAATCGTAAAATAGCTTGGGTCAATTGGTCTGATGTTTGCAAGAACAAAGAAGTGGGGGGTTTGGGTGTGCATGACCTAGATTTGTTCAATAAAGCTTTACTGGGGAAATGGGGGTGGGAGATGGTGCGTAACGGAAATTCGTTGTGGGGGCAGGTGATTAGATCTAAGTATGGTAATGTCAGTGGTTTGTTGGACAGGGATCAGGGGGTGGGGGGTATGAGTTGTTACTCATCATCGTGGAAAGATTTATTGTGTAATTCTCTGTATGATGCTTCAGGGTGGTTCAAAGGGGGTCTTTGTAGGAAATTGGGTGATGGGCTTCTTACCCGTTTTTGGAAAGATGTTTGGGTAGAGGAGAGATCCTTATTGGAGAAGTACCCTAGATTAGCAGCTATTGCTAGTGACAAAGATGTTTTGGTGGGCAACATGGGGTTTTGGGTAGAGGGCTCCTGGGTTTGGAGTTGGGATTGGAGAAGGGGGTTGTTTGATTGGGAACTGGAGATTTAAATAACTTGGTTTCTTCTCTTAGCATGATCGATTTGATGCAGGACAAAGAAGATATTTGGCTTTGGAGCTATGATACGTCTAATCTTTATTCGGTGTGGTCGGCCTATACCGTTCTTCAAGGAGATTGCCTACTACATACGGATTATAAAGATACGTTCTCTTCTATATGGAACTGTTCAGCTCTGAATAAAGTGGGAGCCTTTATTTGGAGAACAATCAAGGATCGCATTCCAACGAGACAGGATCTAAGGAGACGAAATATCTTACCAGCAAATTGTGGAGATTTGTGTATTTTATGCCAGGAAGAGGAGTATACTCAATATCTTTTTTTCTTGTCCTCGATGTCCTATAAGTTATGGATGAGATGCTATGAATGGCTCGGTTTCAAAGTGGTGATGCATCATGAAACGGTGTGGAATTATCTTCAACATAAGGATCAGTGGAGGCACAGAAATGGACGACAAGGTTGGATAACTGTGTGGAAGACTGTAACGTGGTCGATTTGGTTACATCGGAATCGAGTTTTCTTCACCGGAGAGCACTATTCGGATTCGGATCTTTTCGAGTTAGTGTTATTTAGGTCGTGGATGTGGATTTATAATAATAAGGGTGTTAGGTCTAAGTATTCGCTTTCAGATCGAAGGATGGAGCCTATTATCTGCTTAAAGGCTCTGTAGTATTTTCTTCATAGCTGCTAGTTTGGTCGTTTTAGTTCTTGTGTTCAAACTTAGTAGTACCTCTGGTACTCTTTTATTTATATATATATATATATATATATATATATATATATATATATATATATATATTTGCCTGCTTAAAAAAAGGATCAGAGGACCGTCTGTCAACCCATCACCAACATCATGAAACTGCAACTTTATTTAAAAACTAAAACATGACCATTAACAAAGCTAGTATTGTAGGTAATCTGGAAGCCGCAGATCACTTATTCTTCTCTTACCCCTTCTCCAATGCTGTTTGGCTGCATATGAAATTCGCGATGTCTACTCTTCGGTGTGCATTAAAGCGATTCAAGAAGGATTTCCGAGGATCTTCCCGTTTCATGAAGGTTCGTGGAATCGCTTTGGGTGCTACGGTATATCATATTTGTGCTCGGAATGCTAAGAAATTTGATGGTTCTTCTACGTACTCGATCGTGTGTTTCATAGTATTCAAAGTCTTGTTTTAGCACTTTATACTCTTTATTCCTTAGGGTGTGTTTGGTTTGTGGGATGGGAAAATTAATCTTAGGATTAATTTTCACATCCCATGTTTGGTTCAAGTTTTAAAAAAAATAATCCTACCAATTTTATCTCATTCTAATCCTATTTTCCAATAAAATGACATATATACCCTTCCCACATTTTTTACTATCACAAAAATTGAAATTCCCGCCAAAAAGTACAACTTATTTCATACAACTTTATTATTATATATTATATTTGTATTATTTCATGATTATTATTTTATTATTAGATGATTATCATTATAATATATATATATTATATTATGATTATTATATATAGATTATTTTATATATTATATTTTATTATTATTATTATAATATGATATATATATATATATATATTATTATTAACGTTATTATTCATATATTATTATTATTATATATTATATATAGATATACACACACATTATATTATATTATATTATGATTATTCATATATTATTATGATTTTATTATATAGAGAAATATATATATATAATACCATTAATAATTATATATAGATATATACATATACATATACATATATGTTATATTATATTATAATTATTATAGATTTTATTATAATTACTAATTATTATTATTATATATATTATTATTATTGTTATTATTATTATTATTATTATATACATATATATATATAATTAATGGTATTCTTTAGATATTACATGTATATAAATAAATCATGATATATATTATTATCTTGATATTATGTTATTATATCTATTATTATCTATATATAATAATCTAATTATCTCTAATGCATATCGTTCTATTATCTTTTATTTTTTTTATAATATATTTAGATACATCTATAATATTATATTATTTTGTTGTATATTTCTTCTTTTTCCTCTTTTATCCTTCTTCTATGCTTTTCTGCTTATTATGTATTATTACTACTATATATATGATATACTAAATATGATATTATAAAATAATAAATTAATTAGCATTATAATAATGTAGGGGTATTTAGGCATTAAACAAACAATAAATTTTATCCACCATACTTATCTCAAACCACACAATCAAAATGACCAGCATATAGACCCATCCATCGTCCATTGACAGTTGGGGCATCCACAAAAAGTTTGAACAAAATGTCAGTTGGCCGACACTGATACTTTTCTTAATTAATAGTAAAACCTTTACTGAGGTAATCATACAATTCGACTGTAAAGGAAGTTCATGGAAGAGTAACCCACATACATACTCCTTTCTTGTCTCAATAGATATCTTTATTTGTCACAAAAAACCACAACCCCAAACAAGCAGAGTTCATATGTCTGCATTTATTAACGATCTTAACTTTGTAAATATGGGAAGATTGGGTCTAAAACATACTTAATAAAAAACATATTGCTCTGAGATGGACTGAATGAGCCAGAAAGCGTACAATAGGACATTTGAGGAAACACAAGAAAGGTAACATGATACTTCTATCATAATTAGCAATAAGAATGACTAACCAAGAGAGATACATGCTCCAAGGACTATATTGACGTAAGCCTGAACAAATGCTTCAGCATCCATCTCATCTGTATCATCATCCACCTCATTTTCAAGGCATTTAACCCCTTTTTTTAATACTTCAGGAATCTGCGAGTCAATCCAGTCTTCTGATGGACGAACTCTATGCAACAACAATATGTAGTAAATGTAGTATCGGTATACAAATATTTCTGTGCATGAAAATCTCATAAATCTGACAGAAGTACCTGCTCCACATTATCAAATTTCGAGCAACTACGCGAAGTAAAATAAAATCAGGCCGCACATACAGCAAGTCAAAATGAGTTTGTGGAATGGACAGCCGGGACAATATCACCTCTGATTCTGTCTATTGTACTCGAAGATTAAAGAATACAACTCCTTGTAAGAATCCAAGCAAAAATAAAAGACCATAAAAATCACATGAAAACGGTTAGAATTTCCAATCCAAAAAATTACCTTCAAATACATCAGGGCAAGAGCAATTATCGCTCCAGGAGCAGTAACATCAATGTTGACCTGATTCCCATCAGTTACCTAATACAAAGATGGCGAGAATTGAGAAAATATGGCATACAGGAAAATTGTTAGTCAATCCCACCCCAACAAAAGATTTAAAACTTCATCAGACTGGCCATCAAACAAGATCTATTCTTAGAAACTAACTATGCAACCTGTCCTGCATTTCTATGGCATTCATCAGCTAACGGTGTAACGAATTGGAGGCGATCCTGTACATAGAATAAAAATATAATCAGCCAGAAATATTCAAGATGCTCATACTGGGAATAATGATAATAGGTTTGTAGCAGTTTTATTCAGAAATCACAGAATATACATTATAAAGTTCTTTGCCACCAATATATTGGAACAATCGATCAACCAAGGAGTCAATGGAGCCAATAGCATCATCCCCACGGCCTTCATGAACAAATTGGAAGAATTTAGTTGACATAATAGTTTCATTTGCAAAATCAATTCTAATTCTTACCTAAGGCAACAATGCCTAGTGCAAATCCTGCTGAAACTGCATAACCTTCCCTTTCAAGAACATTATCTCCTCCACTTCTACGGCCTATTTCACTCTGGACAAAATAAAATTCGATCATAATTATAGCATCTTACAGAACATCACCAAGTATAATCGTTTCATGCTAATGAGAAGAAAAGTATGCAATACCGCATGACTAGAGTACAGTAGTATAAATGTTAACCTGACAAGGCCTCATTAACTTAAGCAATCAAGCTAAGATATTTTTAAAATTAATCCACTTCTGTTTTTTTTTTTCTTTTCTTTTTCTTAACAAAATATCGTGAGGATTAGGCCAGATTCATATTATTCTATTTATGAAGCAATATTTTATAAAGTCCAGATGGTGGTCAAGCTTGATAGCCAGACCCTAACGAGTGTCTTGATCAAATAAAGTTTATAAAGCCTACATAGAGGTTCAGCCTGACCTCAAATAGAACAAAGGGTCTAACTCGAAAGACAAAAACCTAAAAATACACGGTGAAGAATATTTCTTCAAACATTTGTTCAAGTATATGCACGCTTAGAAGGCAAGAGTACCAGAAAAGAAACTACTAAATTTTGGGGTGGTTTAAAAGATGGGATCATCAGAAAAGTTGGGAATGGGATGGGAACTAGATTTTGGGGTGATGTTTGGGTGGGGAATAAGAGTTTAAAGGAATCATTTCCTAGATTAGCGCTATTAGCTCGTGATAAAGAAATTCTTATAGCACAGATGGGGGTCTGGGTGGAGGGGTTGTGGGAGTGGCGTTGGGATTGGAGAAGAGAATTGTTGGATAGGGAATTTGCTTTAATTCATGATTTAGTTTCTTTGTTGGACAGGTACATTTTGACACAGGGACAAGAGGATATGTGGATCTGGCAAAGTGATGAATCCAAACGATACTCTGTTCAATCAGCATATGCCACAATGTTGGATGACTCGCCAATTGATGTACATTTATCGGCGACATATGAGTCAATTTGGAAGACTTTGGCTCCTTCCAAGGTGGCGGCATTTACATGGAGGGTTATTCGAGACCGATTACCGACAAGATCAAATCTCCGTAAAAGGAAAATACTTAAGGGAGAAGAAGCTGGGAATTGCGCGAGCTGCCTCTTAACGGAGGAGACATCTCAGCACCTGTTTTTTGGCTGCACAGAGTCATATGCCTTATGGATGAGATGTTATCGCTGGCTGGGCTTCGTTACCGCATTGCCTTCGGAGTCCGTGCCCCATTATCTGCATCACCAGGGATTATGGACAAGAAAAAAGGGGAGGAAAGCTTGGAGGACGATCTGGAGCACATTGATATGGACGATATGGCTTCATCGAAACAATTTGTGTTTTCAAGGCCGAGAGAGCAAGGAGGAAGATTTATTGGAACTCGTTATTTATAGATCTTGGTTTTGGATCACAAATAGAGGAAAGGATAAATTTTTGTACTCATTTGTTGATTGGAGACTGGAACCGTTATTCTGTTTGTTAGCAGTTTAGTTTTCTAGAATACCACTAGAGTCTGACTATTTTACTTTTCGCTACATCTTGTAGTAACTTTATTGTGCTTCTCGCACAGCCTTTATATTATATTTTATTTGTCTGATAAAAAAAAACTAAATTTTGGGATTCATATCTACACAATCCCCTAATTTATGGTGATAAAATATATCTCGTATCTATTTAAAATTCAAACAATCAATCTAATATCTCTAATTGATTTTATCATAATCTCCAACATATACAAGATATAAAATACAGAAAAAAGGTGTAATCCTATCAAGAAAAAATTTCCCAACCAAGAAGAGAAGGTTCAGGCAAACAGTGTAGAATGCAAGTAAGTGTCACACCACTAGGCCGGTATGCATTTTTAGATGTGATGGCTACCTCGAAGGAGCAGTCCGGATATAAGCTATTTTAACGAAAACTGAAAAGTGGATATCAAAACCGTCAAGCTTCCAACAAATGAAGATACTTAGTCATCATTCAAAAAACATATCTATTGAATTATAAGTCCATTTCAACATGTTCAGACAAATTTGAGCTCTGTTATGAATCGAATCAGAGCAAAAAATTCTAGTTGCGAATGCGAATTCGAAATAGTAAAATTTCCTTAAAGTTCGGCTTGATTCGTTTTACACCCCTAGTTAGGACTAATAACACTATTGCCCATTAGGCTAGAGCTCCCTATAATATCTCACGAAATGTTTTGTGTCGATAGCAATGGGAACCAGCTTCAATACCATTAGTACCGGTAATGGGCATAGTGGATGTGATAATTTCCTTAAAACCACCTACTACAGCCAATGTTGAAATTGGGAATCTAATCCTGCTCTTGTTTCTTAGCTAAAACTCGAGTTGTTCAATCTTTTTATTCACATTTGATAAATGACAATGGTATCTCAGTGAAGCACGAAACTGGGGTGATAAATCAATAATTCTGTTATGGTTGTGCTCCTAAAGAATTGCCAGCGCTATCAGCTGAATACAAGAATATGCATGCAAAAAAAAAAAAGTTGGTCATCCTTCTATATATTTTTACCATGGCATGCTTCTCGTCTTTTCTAGAATCTGGAGAACCTTTAAAACATGATCTATAGCATAAGCATCCAAAAAGTAACAAGCAATATACGAAAAATATAAAATAAAGTAAGCATTCGATGTAATGACAAATAGATTCACAAGAAGAAGATTACAATTGTACCATCACAGGAAGAAGATTATAATTGTACCAGGAGATTTTGCATTGTTTGTGGGTGTGATGATCCCTCGTAAAGAAGCCCAACAGACACTAATGCTGCAGACTGTAAACCACAAAAATGAAGTTAAACCACCTTCACAAACCAAAATGGGACGAACACGTAAAACATATCAAATGATCGATCTGATTTGATGAAGTTAATGAGAGAAATATCAAATGCAAGAAATTATCCAGAAACAGAAATAATGGAATTCATGGTGCAAACGTTTATATCTGAACGCAAGAACAAAAGTACTATGAACAACCAAAAGAATAAAGATGCAGTTCTTCAGTTTGTATAATCCTTAAATTTACCTGTACAAGGGTTGGCAACTCCAATTCTGGAAAGGAAGATGGATGTCTCGCAGGTAAGTGTACATAAAGAGACTGTTTAAATAACCCAATGAGATCGATATTAAATTCAAGGCATTAGAGAAAATGTTTTACTTCATAAAACAGCACAATAAGATCAACTGTGAAACAAAGTTTCATGAGTAATACAAACAGTCAAACTAAAATCATGCACCACCGATTAGACCATAGGCCATCACAGAGGATCATGCAGTAAATATAAGTAGGCAAAGGAGTAGAAAACCTTATACCCAAAAATATGTTTGACAAAGTAAAAAGATAGAATGAGCCATGAAAGCGGGACAGGGAATGAGACAACTGGTATCTGCTTTTTTACCTTTGAAATAGATGGTTGCATGGTTCCTCTATATGACGCTGCAAGGCCAATCATTAATCCAACGGTCGTACTTTCATGTTCCTATAAGATATAGATTGGTAATAGGATGTTAAAAGTGCAGATAATGCTAAAACTTATGTTTACTGTGTATCGGTTGAAATGGAGAAGAAAGTAGCAGATAAGCAATTTTAAGCATCGGTTTGAGCAGTCTTCATCATCAGTCATGCCCAACATTTTCAAGGAAGTCTTGAAGCGTATAGCTCCCTGTCAATAGCATAATTCTTTTCATAACTACATTCTCAATATAAGCATACCCATAAGATAATTATAGTTCACCCAAGATCCAACTCATGGGGGTTTAAAATATCTGTGCCCCTTAAGAAGTAACTTCTAATTCCAGCTTTATTTTAGAGGGAAACTGTAGGCCAAATTATAAAAAGAGTTATATAATCATCTCATAGAAAATATGATTTTATATTTTCTCCAAAAACTGGAGAAATGAAATATATAAATAGATATAAACAATTCCCTAGAGTTGAATGAAGGGGAAACTCGCCCCAACCCCATTCTGAAATTTCCTCAAAGATAAAATTAAGAATTCTTGCAACCCCACGCAAATCTATTTTCTCCAGTGAAGTTACAAAAAACCATGCACATTAACTATTTTATTTTTATTTTCATAACCACAAGATCTGGCTCCTCTCTGGTCCTTTACAGTTAATGGTATAAAAAGGACAGAAATATGCGTGCATTTATTTGTGCAAAGCTATAGGTTCTCTCAAAATTCTAATCATGAATAAAATAGCCAACTGTTGCACAATGATTTGGGAAAGGATGAAAAGGTTAGTAAGACATCAGGTCTATATGCTGATGAAAACCCAAAAAACATTATGTTAAATCACATTTAAGCTAAAGTATTTATCAACTATGGTAAGTCTGTGCCATTAGAACAAGTACTGAGAAACATCAGACTGTGTCTTCTTGATCAAATGAGAATGCACATATATCAAGAAAAAATGGGACAGAAGTAGCAATCTCATATATCAAGATCAAATGGGAGAAAAGTAGCAATCTGCGATGACAGGGAAGAAGAATAAAATATGATCACGTTGAGGAAATGACCTGTGAATAATATTGGAAGATATCAGTGATAGTTAAGACACGAAGATGTCCATGCAAACCCAGGGCAAAAAGAAGCCCTGCATGAGTAATATTTGGCTCGTCGGGTTTGTTATACAGTATCCATGTTCTTGACATCTTTCCCTGCACATGAAAGTAACAATAAGTCGCATTAATTTAATTCAGACCCAAAAACTCTTTTTAAGAACACTGTGTGTATAAAGAAGGGAAGCGGACAAAGGAGAAACCTATTATCAATCAACGCTATGATAATTGAATTAATCCACGTCATATGTTAATAAAAACCTGGAGAGGAGCCAGTCTCAAGCCAGCAGCAACAGCATTGTGAAATTCAGGCCAAGACTTCAATTCCTGAATATTTCTAAGGTTTGGGTCCAAATTAACCTGCAGAAGTTAGGATTCTTTCACAGTGATGATGTCTGTCAAATTGTATTAAACATGTCTTTAAATGGGGCATACAGTCGCATTCTGTTGAGCAGGCAACCGACCAGCCAAAACAAGCTTTGGAACTGTAAGGGCCTGGAAAACATCAAGTGATAGTATTAGGAGTCATCCGCCCATTTAGGCAGTGAAACAAAGGTAAGAACATAAGTGCAAAAATAACAGGGGGAAAAAGGTCATGCAGAAAATTTAGGATATATATGTGTGTGTGATAAACTAACCAACTAAGTATATAAAAAGAACAGAACGATAAATGAGCACCTCTGTTAAGACTGTACATATAGTACCCAATGTAAATGCACCACGTCCAAATGGAAGAGCAGTGGTTCGTTGAGCAAGATGCCACAGCTGAGTCTACAAAAATTACATCAGAATAAACCAAAGTATGTGTCAATTACAGTGTTTAACCCCGATCATTTGGAATTATGACAATAAATTATCGTTGGTTACACCATTACTGAGACTTCATTTTACAAGGAAATTACAGAAAAAAGGACATGTAACAAGCTGATTGCCCAGGATACAACACAACTGAGTCAAATTGAGCATAAGCGGTCAGTTGGCTGCATTCATCGTATCCATCGATACACGAGAGTGACTGCACCTTAATATAAATCAAATTTCGAAAACATTTTGTTGCAAAGCACTACCAAACCCTCCATGTTTTCAGGTGGTGTTTTGTTAAAAAAGACAGATGGGCTATATGGACAATTAGTTTGCAACTAAAAACTCAAAAAGGATGCATCTCAGATTTCAGCTCATTAAGTTTCCAAAACCAGAAAAAAGGTAGGATAGTTCACATGGATGAAAAATCTAAAAATATTTTCAGATGTAGCATTGGCTTAGTTGAGACTAATTAAATGAGCTTGAAACTTTTACTCAGCAGTAGAAGATTACACTAGACACAAAAAAGAAATCAGCGGAACCTGTCGGATACAAATTTGGCATCAATGAATACAGTGAAGGACTTGGTCTAATCAAGACAAGCCAAGTTAAAAACCAGTTTACTTATGGAAACGCAAAAAAATTCCAGTTACTAATACCTGTTGGAAGTCCTGATCAGATGCCGTAGGATTTGCAGGTGTTTGAATCGCTACAGGTCTTGCAGAGCACAAAAGGCGTCTAACCTATACATATCAAATATATGGTCATGCAGAGTATAAAAACTTCAAGAGTCCAACAAAAGTAACATATGTGAGATACTAATGTGATATAAACTAATTGAGAAGGAATTATCATGGAAGTGCAACACAACACTATTTCAAGAAAGTAAAACTGTAAAATCTGCAAGAAAAAGCAAAGAAAAACAACACTCATGGCCTCAAGCTAACAAGGTTTTGACATCATCCATTATGACAAAGCACCATGCATTTAACTACCTGCATATATCAGGAAAATATAAATATTATTAAAAATAAAAGAGCATAAGAGATACTCCGAAGTTTTACATAAAAGTCAAAACATTGCTATTAGCATTGACATACCACGGAACAAAAGAATTTGAAGGTCAGAAAGAACCAAATAAAAGTAAATGTTATAATTCAAACAAGAACCAGCCATAGACAACATGCAGCAGAATCCTTTTTTGTTCAAAAGTAATCTGGTGTTCATGCTGAAACACTAATTTTGACGTGGTGTTAGCTTGGAATGTACCTCATTCAGACGCAGATCTCGACCATAACGAAGTTGTGTGCTAGAGTTGAAAATATGATCCATTCCATCTTTCACAGTTCCCTCCAAAGTGTCTACATCCTCTAGCTTGGCACTGTCGAGTTCAAGTGAATCCGAAACTGAAGACGGAATTGTCACTGGATGAAGGTGTAACATGTAAGGTGTAGAAGCTGAAATCAGATTTAACTTCTTATCATCGAGTTTGACAGATTTGGTTGGATGTGTCAAATGCTGCAATGCCAAATCTTGTCGACCAAGGAGCACATATGCAGCAGCAGACCAATCCGTTGGAGGAGACTCACGACACTTGTCCAGTGCCTGGCAATTCACAACCACCATATAAGGTTTTAGATTGATGAATGTCATACTTTATATTCATTAATCATCTTTCAGCTCATGAAAACATTAGCAAAAGAATTTCTGACAACTATTTAACTAAGATGAAAAATATAATGTAATGAAGTTACGAAGATAACTAAAGAATCAATCAATTATATAATTGCTCATGTTACATGTCGAAGAGGAAGAGAGACACCAGCTGGCAGCAAGTCCAAGTGTTGCAAACCAAAATTTTCACCAACCATGGCCAAAACTGTTAGCTCTTCCTGAGTACAATATGATCCAGAAGCAACATTACAGGTAACACCAGATGACAAACTCTTTCCCGATTGTTCTGCACCACACAGGAGACTGTAAAATGAAATTATCTTGCGAGCCCAATCCACTAGGCAACTTGAATCTTTACGAATCAGACGTGGTAGATCAGAAATACTTGCGGCACTACATCCATGCAACAAACAGTTTTCTAGCCATCTAAATAAACTTGGAGGGGTCTTTGGGGACCACAAGAATTTAGATATACCAAAGTCTTTCAGAAGTCCAGGAAAGTCACGTCTGTAGTGATCCATGTAGCTCACTTCATGTAAAAAGTCAGCAATATCGCATAAGAGAACAACCAAAAGCCCCAAGTCCCTAGGAAAAGCAAAAAAAAAAAAAAGAAGGCTGCACATGTAAAGCTCAGACCGCAGAATAGGGCACAAACAATCAGAAGTTCAACCAAAAAACAAGGTGCTGAGAATGAAAGACAACATGCCAATTACTCCACCATAGAAAATTCACAGGAAGTAAGTTTGAGTTACACATCACAGAGTCCGATTAATCAGCGGAGAAACCAAAAGCTGTAGTTTGCCAAAAATTAGAAACTTTAATGCACTGAAACAGAGACTATCCTCAGTTAAATACAAATTTATTTTTGGACTACAATGAAATTTAATACTTGGCCTTTGACCCACCATTGGTGAAATGAGAGAAAAATAATACTGCCAGGATTATAAAAAAAAACAAGAAATCTAACTCATGAAATGACAGTATCATTATATAATGGAGAATCCTGTGAGATGCGAACGAAAATCAGCGACAAATGAATACAGCTTGTTGTAAACACATGCATTCATTTGAAATACATGCTCCTCTTTGTCCATCTTATGATTCAATCACATCTCCATGTACATTGGCCTATGTTCCAACTCTGATTGGGAAATGTACATGTTAACATTGTAACATAAAAAATCAGGTAACTTAATGTGTGATGGAATTTAGCGGTCATGAAATTTAATGTGTCAGCATCTGATTTGAGTAATGGCCCTCTATCAATCTTCCTGTATCTTGCAGTTGTTTTAGCGACATCTACCTGTTCATCAAATGTGCTGATACTATATTTATTCACCAAAATTACAGTCTGAATGTACGTACTGAAGCTGAATTGAAAATTTAGACCAAAAATATCACCAAATCAATGAAAATATATTTCCCTCTTCTAATTTTAGTTACAATTTAGATTCTGAATAATTTAATTGTAGTTTGGAGCTGCTAATCGTTGTAATGCAGGATCTCTAACAACATCATACAAAAATCTTAACATAAATTTCACACAAAAAATTACATTATTATAAGTAAATTATGACAGAATAGACTATTGGAAGCCCTAGGACTTCCATGTTGAATGAATGCATCATTAATGAGTTTAACTATTCAGTTATCTGGCAAGACAATATTCATCGAACAACTTTTACAATGACAAGAGCATCAAAAGAAACCAACACGACTGAATGCATCATTAAAGAGTTTAACTATTCAGAGGGTTGTTTGGCAAGATAATGTGAAAAAATGTGGAAAAGGATGCCATTTGGGATGCTCCTAACTTTCAGGTTACGAAAAAGAAATGGCTGAGATGACATTCAACCACTCGAGCCTCAACTTATGGTTATCCCAGTTCAGCTTTAGCAGATAAAAAGTCTATGAACCATTTACATGAATTTGAAGATATTCATGGAGATTAACAAAGAACTTTATATTAGTAAACACCTTTTCCGGAGATTGTCGAGTTTAAGAGTTTCATAAACTGCATGCAATGAATCCAAAGTTTCAGACAGCAACTTCACATAGAATGACATTTCAGCATTATGTCTGTCAACAACTGATCCAGATGAATCTGATCTCAGCATGATAGATGGTGTTCCAGGGCAAGGACAAGCTATATAATTGCTTTTCAAATATTGTTTGTGATATTTGCTCTTCACAAGGAATTCCCATGATGAATTTGAAGCTGAATCTCCAACTAGTTGAGTGGCAGGATCAGGCTTCTGACACATCCGCAATATCACATTACAGAAGGACTTCCATTCTGAATCAACATTGGAATCTTCCTTGGCTAAATAAGCTGAATCACCATCACCCCATAGAAGGACAAGAAAGTGAGTAAACAAAGTAGAACTAAGGCCTTCATCCAATGCTGCGATACAATCATTAGTTAGGGATGATGAAGGGCTACGGCGCAATGCACACCTATAAATCTAGAACAGAAAAGAAGATAGAATTCATCATTTATGCTATGAAACTCTATAGAAGAGCAAACAAAGTATAAACACAAATCAAATGTGCAAATTGTAGTTACATTTGAACTGTCTTCGCATATTTTTATTGTGTCAACTTCAAATTCTCCAGCCTTAAGGGCAGGGGTCCAAATAAATTCAAAAAAAAAATTTCTTCTTTTGGGAGAAAGAAGCATAAACACGCATGCAAATAGGAAGATTTATCTTGCTCCCAACAAAAGTCCAAGTAGTTCAAATCTGTTCTGTCTGTCTCACCTTGTTCTAGAGTTTTTTGGCTCATAACAATGTCATATTCGAGAAAGTTCCACGAGGACAAAATGTTAGGGTACTTTCCACAAAGAATCAGCGAGGAAAAAATCAAGTATGAGAATTGTATTAATAGTTCAATCGATTGAAATGGAAGTTAGAATTTTCAAAAGACCTATACATATTTCATATACCTGTCCATTGTTCAGAACCAAATTAACACGCCCTTCGACAGCATCAGTCAAACCCACTATCTTCAATTCATGTGTAGCTGTGTCGTTTGTTGATAGCTTTATATTACTAAAAAGATGCTCTTTGCCCAAAAAAGAAGGCATGATATATTTGCAGCAGGCATAGCTTCCCAGACTGAAATTTAATGGCATATAGTAGGTTAATTAAGGAAAGGACATAGGATACCATCCATCGTACTTCAATAGAATATTAAATTACAAATAGTAAACCATTGAATGACAAAATGATACAACAAAAAACAAGTTAGGCCTTCCATGTACGTGAGTTAACTCCCGACAGAAGAATCCGAAACATTTAATGCATGTCCAAATCGTTAAATTTTTCAAGTTGGCATAAGCCATTCAGAGTTGTGCAAAGCATTGAAGCTATGATTCGTCTGAAAGGGACAAAATGCATCGATGCAGGAACCTATTGTAAGTATGTAGCATAACTTACAAAATCTATCTCTTCCACTGTTTTAACAGAAGATCTAACAGGCAACAATTTTGTCTTTCTATGACAGCCAGAAAAGGAACAAAATTTTAAACTGTTGGTAAATGTGGAAAATCCGGGAGTTGCCTTATTTCACATGCTAATTAGAGGGCAAGATGATTCGGCAGTTTCCTTATCCATGTGCTGATTAAATGATAGGATTTGTGTAAATATGCATGTGCTGAAGTTTAGGGATTTAAATTGTAAAGTATCCATAATTAGTTAGGATTGTATCTTTCCTTTTTTGATAGGAAGTTCCCTGTATAAATTAGTAGATGGTAATTTTCAGTTTTATGATATTCTTATTTCTTCTAACATGGTATCAGAGCTAAAATATTGGGTCTCTTAAGTTGTCGATCGTTCCTATCAGCCTTCATTACTGATTTTTTTTCAGGCCTTATTTGCCAATTGTTGTCATTGTCATCTATCTCTCTTTTAATATGACTGAAACAATGTCCTCCACACACTCTGCACCTGACGCAACTGATCCCCAATCACAAGCCAATGGAAAAACTTATTTGAAATGGTCCCAACTGGTCCGAACCTTCCTAAAGGGCAAAGGAAAATTAGGACACTTGTTGGACACTGGACCAGATCAGGAAGACAATGATTTTGAAACCTGGGATGAGGAGGATTCCATGATCATGTCTTGGTTGTGGAATTCGATGACCCCAGAAATCAGCGATACTTGTATGTTTCTTCCTACAGCAAAAGCAATCTGGGATGCCTTGAATCAGACCTACGCAAAGGTTCACGATCCCGCACTAATCTATGAAATCAAAACGTAGACAATGCCAAAACAGGGAGCCAAAACAGTAACAGAATATGCCAATTTTCTGCAAAACCAGTGGCAAGAATTGGATCACTATCGGGTAATTGATCTAAAATGCAGTACGTGCACAGGTGCTGTAAAAAAAATTATTGAACGAGATCGAGTGTACGACTTCCTTGCAGGTTTAAACCCTGAATTCGATCTAGTTCGAATTCAGATTCTGGGCAAACCTGAAGTCCCATCTCATAATGAAACCGTGTCCTTAATTCGGGCGGAAGAAAGTTGCATAGGAATTATGATGGAAACACAACCAACAGATAGCTCAGCCCTCCTTAGCACAAAACCCAGGAGTCTAACGTTGGATCAACCAACTGTTGGTGATAACAAGGTTGAATCATCAAAGAAGACAAACCGATATGAACTCTGGTGTACTTACTGTAAAAAAACAGGACATACTAGAGATCGTTGCTGGAAATTACATGGAAAACCTTCTACAACCAGTCGCGAGTGGGAACCGAGAGGAGGGCAACAAAAACAAGTACCAAGACAGGCTTATATGATCTCCCAATCAAATCAGGAACAGAAAAAAAGTATTGGAGGACTCAATACCGAGGAAATTGAAAAACTGATAAATCTATTGGGGACCCTTGAAAAACCTCCAACAGATGGTACAAGTGCCTTAGCACTTTCAGGTAAATCTTTAACTCTTCTTGGACTTCGTGCTTCTGATAAAGTGTCTGTGAATTCATAGATTCTTGACTCCAGTGCAACTGACCACATGACACACACCTCAAACCTATTCAAAAGCTATACACCTTGTCCAAGCAACAGGAAAATAATCGTTGCCAACGGTACTGGGATAACAGTAGCAGGAATAGGAGATGTTCAAATTAATCCCGACTTAATTCTTAAAGATGTCCTTCATGTTCCTCAACTATCCACTAACCTTGTGTCCATACAAAAACTTACTCAACATTTGCATTGTCATGTTACGTTTTATCCGTCTTATTGTGAATTTCAGGACCAGGGTTCGGGGAGGAGGATTGGACTTGCTGAGGAACAAAATGGACTTTATTACCCTGGTACATTTAATCTGCCGAAAGGGGTCGAGTCCAGTTTATCCACTTCGTTTCTTTCTTTTTCAAATAAAGATGTCATTTGGTTACATCATTTGCGTCTTGGTCACGTGTCTTTTTCAACCTTAAAAATAATGTTCCTTCATTATTTAAAGGATTAGTTGGTCAAACCTTTCATTGTGATGTTTGTGAGTATGCCAAGCATACACGTGTGAGTTTTCCCATTAGCAATAAAAGATGTTCTTCCCCTTTCCTCATAGCGATATATGGGGGCCTTCAACTGTTCCAAATATCTCGGGATCAAGGTGGTTTGTGACATTTATAGATGATTGCACTAGGGTATCTTGGACATTTTTACTAAAAAATAAGTCCGAAGTAAGCCATATCTTCCCCAACTTTCACACAATGATCCAAAATCAATTCGGTACAAAAATAAAGAGTTTTCGGTCAGATAATGCAAAAGAGTATTTCAATCAAGTCTTGTCTCGTTTTTTTCAAAAGGAGGGAATCATACATGAGTCATCTTGCATCAACACTCCACAACAAAACGGGGTGGCAGAACGAAAAAAATCGCCACCTTCTTGACACGACTCGAGCCCTCTTATTCCAACATAATGTACCAAAACATTATTGGGGAGAAGCACTACTTACATCTGAATATGTCATAAACCGACTTCCTTCTCGGGTGTTAGGAGCAAAAAGTCCGATGGAGATATTGTCCCAAGTTTACCCCGATATTTGTGCTTCTATCAACCTTAAACCTCGTGTCTTTGGATGTACTTCCTTCGTCCACATTCATGGCAATAACCGCGGTAAATTGGATCCTTGAGCAATCAAATGTATCTTTGTCGGATAATCATCGACTCAAAAGGGGTATAAATGTTATCATCCAACTACAAAGAAACTATATACCTCTGCCGATGTCACTTTTGTTGAAGGAAAACCTTATTTCAACGCACTTCAGGGGGAGATTCCTACAATGGAATATAAGGAATCATCTCTACTTGACCTACCATCACTTGAAACAACACCAACTCGGTCACATAAATTACCCGAGTCCACTTCACTATCCGAACAACCTGCATCTGAGTCAGAAAAAGGGGATAAAAGGATATTTGATCACTTTCGATATGACCAAGTGTATGCAAGGAAGTCTGATCCAACTCCAGCGCCTCGGCAAGCTCAATCCAACAATCTGATCCTTGGGAATGAGGTAACAATATCTGAACCTAGGTCACCCCTTATATCTCAAAATATGTCTCCCCTAAGAACAGATCAGAATCTGCCCATAGCCATGAGAAAGGGAACCCGAGAGTGTACCAAGAGACCACTATATCCTTTATCCAACTTTGTATCCTTTAAAAAATTTTCAGCAACACACACAAGCTTTCTTTCAACTCTAAATGAAATCTCTATTCCCAACACATTATCTGAGGCATTATCCAAAGAGGAATGAAGGAATGCCATGAGGGTCGAAATGGATGCATTGGAAAAAAATGAAACATGGGAGTTGGCTGATTTGCCAAAAGGAAAAAGGGCAGTAGGACGCAAGTGGGTCTTTACCTTGAAGTTTAAGGCTGATGGGTCATTAGAACGCTATAAAGCAATACTTGTGGCAAAGGGCTATACACAGATGTATGGGGTAGATTATCAAGAGACATTTGCACCAGTAGCAAAAATGAACACAGTGAGGATCTTACTATCATTAGCTGCCGGACTTAATTGGGAGTTAAAACAATATGATGTGAAGAATGCATTGCTTCATGGAGAGCTGGAGGAAGAAATTTACACGAATATTCCACCAGGGTTTAATGCAGTTGATGGACATAAGGTTTGCCGATTAAAAAGGGCTTTGTATGGTCTAAAACAATCCCCACGTGCTTGGTTTGGAAGATTTACCAAAGTAATGTTAGCTATCGGGTATAAACAAAGTCAGGGGATCACACACTCTTCATCAAACATTTGGGATCAGGGGGAGTCACAGCATTGATAGTTTATGTGGATGATACAATTGTAACCGGGAATGATGAGAAAGAAAAACAAGAATTAAATCGGTGTCTCACCAAAGAATTTGAAATAAAAGACTTGGGAAGATTGAAGTACTTCCTAGGAATTGAAGTAGCTCACTCTAAAGAGGGAATTTTCATCTCACTGCAGAAATATATTACAGACCTCCTCAAAGACACTGGAATGATGGCATGTAAACCAATTGCAACACCAATTGAACAAAACCACAGGCTTATATAGGCATCTGGAGATGGAATGGTAGATAGAGGAATGTACCATAGACTTGTTGGAAAACTCATTTATCTTGCACACACTCGGCCAGACATAGCCTATTCAGTTAGTGTTGTGAGTCAATTCATGCATGACCCTAACGACATTCATCTACAGGCAATCTATAGAATTCTACATTACTTGAAATCTTATCCTGGGAAAGGATTAATGTTCAAACGGAATTCTAAAATTATTTTGGAAGCTTATACTGATGCGGACTATGCAGGATCTCCTATGGACCGAAGATCAACCTCGGGATATTGTGTTTTTCTTGGAAGAAACCTCATATCATGGCGAAGCAAGAAACAGAATGTGGTTGATCGGTCAAGTGCAGGGGCAGAATTTAGGGCGATGGCACAAGGAGTGTGTGAATTGTTATGGGTAAAATCATTTTGGAAGATCTGAAGATTAAATGGGATGAGCCTATGAGACTCTACTGTGATAACAAATCAGCCATTAGCATCGCACATAACCCGGTACAGCATGATAGGACGAAACACATTGAAATAGACAGGCACTTCATCAAAGAAAAACTAGACAGTGGTCTATTTTGTACTCCATATGTTCCTACAGGGGGCCAACTAGCGGATATTCTCACAAAGGGGCTCAACAACACCAGTTTCCAGGAGATCATTAGCAAGCTGGGAATGAAAGATGTATATCCACCAGCTTGAATGGGGAGTGTGGAAAATCCAGAAGTTACCTTATTTCAAAGGCTAATTAGAGGGCAAGATGATACGGCAGTTTCCTTATCCATGTGCTGATTAAATGATAGGATTTGTGAAAATATGCATGTGCTGAAGTTTAGGGATTTAAATTGTAAAGTATTCATAATTAGTTAGGATTGTATCTTTCCTTTTTTGATAGGAAGTTCCCTGTATAAATTAGTAGATGGTAGGCTACAAACGATTATTTTCAGTTTTATGATATTCTTATTTCTACTAACAGTAAACAATTTTTTACACGGGTTGACTTTAGCAAGCTATATGCGCAGAAAACTTTGGCAGCCAAGGACGCAAAATTATCAGGTTGACATCAATAAGCGTAACAAGCAGGATTTTTTTGGTACAGTGACCATTGAAACTATCTGCAGTGCAAGATGCAGCAATAAATTTACAATATAGGTGGAAAAAAAGAAGGCTGTCAGTTGGCATAAGTTTATAGAGAGAAAAATCATCAGGTACAGATGGTGGTTCTCTATCGAGATATTATAAAACAACAATTTAACAACTCACATAGAGAACAAGGTCGTATTCTGGGGTCAGAGCAATGACATCGCTGACTGGAAGTTTCCCCACTTTTGGTCTGCATATGTTACATACAATTCACAATATGAAAAGGAAAGCCCCAATAAATATAAATAAAGTATATTTACCTGGGACGAGTGACAGTAACAGCGGCAGCAGCAATTGCTGATATGCACCAGCTGACATCAGGATTCATATCATACACGACCTCATTATTTATTTCCAGACTTTGAAGCCCCAGAGATAACAACTTCTTTTGATCTTGAAGAAGGAAACATATAATAGGAGCAACATTGAGATCACTTGCCATAAAAACCTGAAAATTTGTGAGTAATACGGTGAAGAGAGTGTTAGGAAATAAGGATGGAAAAGACAAAACAAGCTTCACAACTTAGACAGAATTATATAGGATAAAAGAAGTACGCAATGTTGAAGATGAGTCCAATATAACTGTTAGACTAGTACCATCAAAAGTTAAAATATGTTTTTCGGAAGAAAAGGAAAAATATGCATTGGAATGGACAATCCCAAGTCAACCAGGAAACAAAGGGTGTGATTAACATGGGTTCTGGGCAAAAAGTTAAGATATATGCATGGAAGGAACTTTTTCAATAACTAGAAATTTTGACCAAAATAAAAGTAGGACAATTAGTATAACAGAACTGCACGATGTCCATCCATCCTATATGGTCTTATTAACTGATAAATCATGAACCATGCCTAAATGGGGCAAATATAGACTGAATAATCTAAATATTGGCAGAGCACAGGGCTCAGCTAAGATATCATCATGTAGCCCATCACCATTTGATAATTATATTATGACATGAAACTTGGTATTAAGTTATAATACTTCACTTGTATGTATGTTCACTAACTATGCATAACATCATATAAGATTTCTCAACAAAAATAAGAAAAGTAAGTTACTTTTTCGGAAGCGTAAGACTACACATTTGTGTAGGTAAATTGATGTTCATCTCAACTAATATCATATCTTTCATGTAAACTGTTGAGATATTATTCCGTAATTATAGAGATTAGATATCTAGATAATTGTTATATTCAAGTATTTAGGAAAGATTATATTGATTACCCAAATTAGTGGGATTGTGATTCTGTATTTTATTCTATTTATACCTTACAATTGTAGCAATGAATGAAAGAGAAACTTCTACCTTGATTTATTGATCAGGATTTCACCAATTTTTTTTTCCTTCACTTTTACCAATGTTCGTTTGTTTTTTTTTTCTCTCGCGGTTGGAGGATTTTTGTTTTCTCACATGAATTTTAAAGCGGCTATGGTGGGTGCGTCGTCCACTGGTTCTGGGTCGACTCCTTCCACTAAGTCCGTCTCGGCTCCTTCCACTGGTTCTGGATCGACCACCAACGGTGGTGACACACGATCCACGTCTGGTTTTTTCCTCCAACACCTCTACCCGATAATTCTATCCAATTCACTATACACAAACTCAATGGAAAGATTTAGCTTGAATGGGCCCAATCCGTTCGTTTGATGATTGATGGGAAGGGAAAATTGGGTTACTTAAATGGCGAGAAACTGCCGCTGAGTCCAACCGATCCCTTGTATAAGATCTGGAGGTTCGAAAACTCCCTTGTCACTGCCTGGCTAATTAATTCAATGAACTCAGAAATTGGCAAGCCCTTCTTGTTCTTACCTACTGCCCGAGATGTATGGGATGCAGTTCGGGAGGCATATTCTGATATGGAAAACCACTCTCAATTGTTCGAATTGAACAATCGTATGTGGCGCATGCTTCAGGGAAATCGCGACGTCACCTCCTATTATGAGATGATGACTGTCTGCCAGGAACTGGATTTATTTGAGGCTGAGGAATGGGAGAATGTTAAAGACAGTCTCCGCTATAAAAAGAAAATAGATCGTAGCAGGGCCATTGTTTTCCTTGCTGGATTAAATAAAGATCTTGATGAAGTTCGGGTAGGATTCTTGGCCGGAGTCCTTTGCCCTCAATTCGGGAAGTATTTTCTGAAGTTCGCCGAGAAGAGGCTCGTCGCTGTGTCATGTTGAAAGGGATTGATGACAAAGAAGTAGTGGGTACTGAGGCTCTGCTCTTGTTGCCAACAGGGCAATTGTAGTGGTGGTGGTGTTCGAGCATTCCCAGCAAGTAGTATTGCTTATGGACAGCAATCATCTTCCTCTGATGCGCTTCCTTTCACTAAGGATCAATTAGCAAAATGTTTAAACCTTCCTCCGATGGAAACTCCACCTCTTCGTGCTCGGTTGCACAGACAGGTATCTCAACCATAGCCTTTATTGCCAACACAAACTCGTGTGGCGTCTGGATATTAGATTCAGGTGCCACGGACCATATGAAAGGCATATCTCAATCCTTTTCTTCCTATCATCCGTGTGCGGGACATCAGAAAGTTAAAATAGCAGATGGCTCATTTGCTTCCATTGCTGGAAAAGGATATGTGCCTATCTCATCGTCTCTTGTTCTTAATAATGTCTTGCATGTTCCTCATTTATCCTATAACTTATTATCCATTAGTAAACTAACCTCTGATCTTATTTGTCGTGCTGTGTTTTTTTCCTCTGATTGTGAGTTACAGGATTTAACCTCGGCGAAAATGATTGGTAATGTTAAACAGGATAACGGTCTCTACATTTTCAATGCTGGATCAATCTTCGACAAACAAGATCTACAGACCTGTTTTAACTCTATATCTACGTCACCAGATAGTGAGACTATGTTATGGATAATAAGTTATAGGATAAATGAGGAACATGCAAGACATTATTAAGAACAAGAGACGATGAGATAGGCACATATCATTTTCCAGCTATGGAAGCAAATGAGTCATCGGCTACTTTAACTTTCTGATGTCCCGCACACGGATGATAGGAAGAAAAGGATTGAGATATGCCCGTCATATGGTCCGTGGCACCTGAATCTAATATTCAGACGCCACACGAGTTTGTGTTGGCAATAGAGGCTATGGGTGAGATACCTGTCTGTGCAACCGAGCACGAAGAGGTGGAGTTTCCATCAGAGGAAGGTTTAAACATTTTGCTAATTGATCCTTAGTGAAAGGAAGCGCATCAGAGGAAGATGATTGTTGTCCTAATTTTCATTACTTGAAACATTTGTTTCCAAAGTTATTTTGAATAAACAAATTTCCAATTTTCGATGTGAGTCTTGTGAATTAGCCAAACATCATCGTGTTGTTTCCAACACAATCACATAAAAAATCGGCATTGCTTTGATACATAGTGATGTATGAGGTCCTTCTAAAGTATAACTATATCTGGCAAACGATGGTTTATTACTGTTATTGATGACCACACTTGCATGACCTGGACATTTCTATTAAAAGATAAATCGGATGCTAGTACTATGTTCAAAAAAATTTATCACATGATTCGTACACAATTTCAAACACAGATTAAAAATTTTCGAAGTGATAATGGAAAAGAATACTTCAATAACATTCTAGGAGATTTTTTCTTGAAAATGGAATAGTGCATCAATCTTCGTGTACTCACACACCTCGACAAAACGGTGTTGCAGAATGAAAAATAAACATCTTCTTGAAGTTGCCCGAGCTCTTTGTTTTCAAACTAAAGTTCAAAAGCGCCTTTGGGGAGATGCTCTTTTAACTGCAACTTACTTAATTAACAGATTACCTACACGGATTTTGAATTTCCATACCCCTTCAACTATTTTTTCGAAAATGTTTTCCCAATTCTAGGATACTCACACAGATCCCTCTTAAAAATTTTGGAAGTACTGCGTACGTTAACAACCATGATCCACATCGACCCAAACTTGACCCTCGATCTTTAAAAACAATCTTTG
The DNA here is from genome assembly GCA_907163345.1 of Haberlea rhodopensis. Classification (NCBI taxonomy): domain Eukaryota; kingdom Viridiplantae; phylum Streptophyta; class Magnoliopsida; order Lamiales; family Gesneriaceae; genus Haberlea; species Haberlea rhodopensis. The sequence continues at coordinate 8,294,221 of CAJQUN010000013.1, forward strand.
TTGGTTAACCAATCAAAGGGGATATAAATGTTTTGATCCCATCTCACATAAATATTTTGTGTCTATGGATGTCACTTTTTTCGAGGGCCACCCTTACTCCCAAACTCATCTTCAGGGGGGAGAATGGGAAGGAAGATGGCTGTCTCGATGGATCAGATTTAATCTTTCAAACAGATTTTCGTAATGAACCCTTACCTGACCATGTGCCATCTCACAATACTCAAAACAATGATGTAGCAGAAATGAGTTGCAAACGGTTCAAAGCTCTTGTATACAGAAGGGATCGACTGGCACAAGAAACGGAGACAGCGTTCTCAGCAAAACCAAGAATCTAATCAGAGGGAAAATCATATAACTCATGATGATGTCTCAAAAATTCCTGACGATACAATCCAAGGTATGCCAGATTTAAATTCACCAAGTCCATGTGATCTGCCTATTGCTCTAAGAAAGGGAACACGATCATGCACACAACACCCCCTTTCAAATTTTATATCCTATGGATCATTGTCATCATCCTACTCCGCTTTTGTTTCACAACTTGATAATGTTAGCATTCCTAACAATGTACATGATGCTCTATTGATACCTGAGTGGAAAGAAGCAATTCTTGAGGAAATGAGAGCTCTCGAGAAAAATTCTACTTGGGAAAAGGTTGACTTAGCTCATGGGAAATCTATAGTGGGGTGTAAATGGGTGTTCAATGTAAAATATAATTCAAATGGTTCCTTGGAAAGATATAATGCTAGATTGGTTGTCAAAGGCTTCACTCAAACATATGGTGTGGATTATTCTGAAACATTCTCTCCAGTGGCTAAGTTAAACACTGTTCGAATCTTGCTATCTGTTGCTGCAAACCTTGACTGGCCACTTGATCAACTAGATGTGAAGAATGCATTTCTAAATGGAAAGTTGGAAGAAGAAGTCTATATGGAGGCACCTCCCGGTTTCTAGAATCAGTTTGGCTCAGAAGTATGTAAACTGAAAAAATCACTCTATGGATTAAAACAGTCACCGAAGCATGGTTCGAGAGGTTCACAAAATTTGTTAAAAGTCAAGGCTACATCCAAGGGCATTCAGACCACACCTTTATTCACAAAACAATCTGAGGGAGATAAAATCTCCATTCTAATTGTTTATGTTGATGACATAATCCTAACCGGAAATGATACAGGAGAAATGATCAAATTGAAAAGAAATCTAGCCAAGGAATTTGAGATTAAAGACTTGGGCCAGCTAAAGTACTTTCTTGGAATGGAAGTTGCAAGATCTAAGAAAGGAATTATGGTGTTGCAGCGGAAATATATTCTTGATCTCTTGAAGGAAATTGGTATGAGTGGATGTAGGCCATCAGAGACGCCAGTAGAAATGAATGCTAAGTTGGGAGATGTAGAAAATGGAACACCAGTGAATTAAGGGAGATATCAAAGACTTGCTGGGAAACTGATATACTTATCTCATATCCGACCAGACATTGTCTTTGCAGTTAGCATGGTCAGCCAATTCATGCATTCTCCATATGAAGAACATCTTGAAGCTGTGAACAGTATTCTTAGATACCTCAAGGGAACACCTGGAAAGGGACTCTTCAAGAAAAGTGAACAAATAGATGTTGAAGTATACACAGATGCAGATCGGGCTAGTTCTAGTACATATAGAATATCAACCTCACCTCAGGATATTGCACATATGTATGGGGCAACTTGGTTACTTGGAGAAGCAAGAAACAAAGCGTTGTAGCAAGAAGCAGTGCAGAAGCTGAGTTTAGATCAATGGCCCAAGGAGTGTGTGAAATTCTTTGGGTAAAGACGGTTCCTAGGTGAACTAAAAGGAACAATTAGCCTTCCTATGAAGTTATATTGTGATAACAAGGCAGCTATTAGCATTGTGCATAATCATGTTCTACATGATCGAACAAAGCACATTGAGATTGATAAACACTTCGTAAAAGAGAAGTTGGAAGAAGGAATAATTTGTACTCCATTTGTTCCTACTACTCTGCAAGTTGCTGATATACTAACCAAGGGCCTCTCAAGACAGCTCTTCGAAGCACAAGTTGACAAGCTCGACATGATAGATATCTTTGCACCAACTTGAGGGTGGGTGTTGAGATATTATTCCTTAATTATAGAGATTAGATATCTAGATAATTTTTATATTCAAGTATTTAGGAAAGATTAGATTGATTACCCAAATTAGTGGGATTGTGATTCTGTATTTTATTCTATTTATACCTTACAATTGTATCAGTGAATGATAGAGAATAATAAGAATTATTTCTTTCCTCGCATCTTTGCACGTCTATACATAAATTATCATAGACCTACTTTAACCATACATTTTTCACCTAGAAAATTTTCAATTAAAAATTAGTTGTAGAAATCAAAGCCAGAATATTGTAGTTATCGTGCCCATTAATAATTAGGCCCAAAGAGGTTTCTCTTTTCGAAAAAAATTAATTAGGCCCAAAGATTACATACCATAATGGCTCAAGTTTGGATCTTTAGTGGAAAAAAGTGGGATCGGCTAAAATTTCTTTATATTATTTTGGTAACTCAAGCTTGGGCCAATCTATTTCTGTCCCAGTTAGCTCACACAGCGTTACTGTAAGGATATCAGGCTTAGAAGCCCGCACCCAGTTCCTGACATTACTTTTGAATTGGACTGTTTTATTAAAAAAAAGCATGTCTCTTAAAGAGAGAACAATAGTTAGGTTTATGAGAACTTCAGGTAAGACCTTCAATTAGAAGGCACCAAGAGACAATAATAAGTTTTGGCACCTTGCTGGCAGCTGCCTGTGACACTTTCCCCTGCCATATTCGCCGGAAGAAATGCTTTGCCATCATGTCATAAGAACCTAAGCTAGATGATTTAGTATTTGTTACTTCAACATTGGAGTTAACAGCCTCCACAACCCAAAGAGAATGTTGCATCTTTCCTGCAAAATAACATTATGCACTAAATGACTTATATCTTCACTAATAAATTTATTTAATGATGTAAATATATAAAAATACATATCCATTAAATCAACCCATTGAACACAGAAAGTGATGAAAATAAATTATTTCAATTACCTTTATTGTATGACGCCATCACAGGAACATAATCACTTGTCCAAATTGTCCTTTCATCAAATTCCCACATCGCATTAAACTTCCCTCTTTCTTCAATATAAGTTAACTGAGTAAACACGTGACATTATATTTTCATTAAATAAACATATGGTAAACTATGGACATCAGAATATGCTGGACAGAGGTAATGAGGATACTCAAGATAGATTTTGCTTTGGCCACTTGGCCTATTTTCACAACCAGACTACCAAAGGCACATGAAACTGTTGATTTCTATTACGAAATACAAACACAACAAGATAACAACATTTTTAAATTAATGAAAAAACCATGTGATGAAAATGAGATGGTAGGGATCGCTTGATGACAAGAAGGGGTGGAGACTACGTAAAGGGCAAAGGGTGGCCATCACCCCCTTCAAATAAAGAAAAAATTAATTTCACGAGTAAGTTTTCCTAAGATTAAAATTTTGACCCATAAAAACATATTGAATCAATCAGGTGATGGGTGGGGGTTTCCCCCAAAAGTTACTTCTTCTATATGTCAATCATAAAAACACACTACCGAGTTTTTTTCAATATTTTTACTTTTATTACTTATAAATAAAAAATTGAAAAAAAATTTGGGGGTTCTCCACAAATTGAGGGGGGCGGTGGCAACCACCCATGCTCCATCCCTCAACCAAACCATTTACACAAACAGAGGGTGACAAGCATATGAAGATGGCAACAGCAATATATACAAAAACAAAGCTGTAGTTTTCTAGAAATTAACAAGCTATATCAATACCCGGGGATCTTCAAAAGGATCCTTCAAAATCAGATGGGATGATGTCACCATTCCATCACCTCTGATACCAAAATCTGGAGAATGCATTGGAACGTGATGATTCTGAGGACTGTATCCACCATCTCTTTTTGAATTAAATACATCACGAGCAGTTAAAAGGGGGCTTGAAGATAAAAATGACATATTTGTCAGGAAATTACTATCTGGTGCGTGTTGGAGAAGTAAGCCAAAGGGAAGAGGCCATATTGATGTAATAGTATGAGGAAGCGGAATAGATGCCACTTCACCTGTTGAAATTTGAAGTAGATTGGTTTAGCATGACACATCTGAAAGATCATGGATTACTATGGTGACTAACAAACTACGGTCTAGGAAAAGGTATCAGGATGCTGTCAATATTTATAAAGTCTATATTATTTTAAAAAAGACAAAAGATATACAAACCTGACACACTATACATGCTTAAACTATTAAATTCAAGAACACAAAGCATTACTTCTGATATATCACCCATCTTGCACCAGCATGCCTGCATATTAGCAACAATCTTGATCATCCAACTAGGTACATGAAGAAACAACCCACATTAATTTAATATATGTGACAATAAGAAACTAAATATCTCCCTTTCAAAGTATTCTGGCCAGGAAAAAAAAAATCAATTTCACAAATAACGAGGATTATAAATCTCCAATTATCCATAGGCATTAAAATGTTCTATCATTCATTTTTCTTTGTTTTCTTTCTGCAGGAAAGGAAATAAATAGTAACTAATCAAATATCAACAATGACAACGAACACGACTGCCCTAGGACAGTAATGGTAATGACCATGGTTCGAGGCTTCAGACACGGTTTTCAATTTCTTTTACTTTCTACAAAATGTACCTTGTGCATGTCATTTGGTGTTGATTTATTTTTCCCCATATCTTCAGAAAATCCACAAAATATGCATTGAATTATTTTGGCAGGTAGCCTTGGTCTGGGTCATTTAAGTGCTAAAGAATTCGAGATTTTTATAAAGCTTTAAAAATATTAAAGATCAATATCATCAAAACAATTTTTTTGTCAAAATTCAAGGTTTTAAAAGGGAAACAAAAGGGCACCTTTATCAGCAAAGGAAAGAATGATAAAAGGCATTCTGAAAACTGATGCCAACATCCAATTTCGTCAATAAATTAAGTCATTGGGATGCTCTAGCAACATCTAAATGGTTACAACTGCATAAATCCCATAGTGACTGATATTCTATCTCAGATTTCTTTTCTGAATTTTATTCTGTTGACGAAATCAAATGTAGCTCTCCTTGAGATCGCCCTTGGCTAATGATGCAACCAAAAAAAGAAGAGACAGAAAAGATTGAGAAGGTGAAAAAGTATCTATATCAACTGAATCAATTGATGTGGTTCATACGAAAGCCACTGGGGAGGATCTGCTTTAGTAGGTATCTGTGAAAACCGTTTTATCTTATTTTGCACAAGGATCTGCTTTAACAGGTACCTAGAGGAAACAAAAAGAGATGAAGCAACCTGATGCTTGTTTTAAAACATCAACGTATCAATAAACATTGACTTCAGGTGCTGAATCAAAACCATCTCTTCGTCCTTAACTTGAGAAAAACTTGAAATGGGTGAAAACCTTGCGTAAAACTAAAACATCTGGATCCAACTTTTGTTTGAAAAGCTCTTTTTGGAGTTTGAATTACCACAAATAACAAATCGTATATGATATATCCTCACCTTCTGCACCTACCCGTGTATACACAAGCCTGGGAGGTGGTGTTACTTAAGCCTGGCAGGCAGGCATGATTAAAATATTACACCATTCATTCATTCACTTCAACACTTGTCTATTAATAAATTTAAACTTAAAGATAAAAGCTATAGGCACTTCATGGAAAATATGGCAACTAAGTCATCAACAGATTATGAGGCAATGCTGAAAGGAAACTGAGTTCCCTATTATAGAGTAAACTATTTTTAGAGCTCCAATAAAGCATTTTTTAGAAAACTCAATCACCTTCATAACTTTGGAGGGCAGCATGAACCTCTTATACACTCTTGAACCGGTACTCCATATGATTCTGTCATAGTTTTGCATCACTTAGAATAGAAACATGTATCATTTGAAAAGGCCATTAAGAATAAAAAGCACCGAATGAGTAAGCAGCAAATTTGATTGAGAATAAGATGGTTATTGCTTTACTGTCTAACTGCTGAAAATTTACTTTCTCAGCCAAATAAGTTGCAGTTCCCAGTAGCTTAAGTAGTCATGTTTTTCTTTGAACTTCCATGGATCAGAAGAGCTCAATTTTTAACTTCACATGATCTTCCCCTTCTTGCAATGGATTTGAATATCAGACAGTGTGGATAAAAAATGTCAAACTATCGTGACTTGGGTTAATCAACGACCAGCTTATATGACATTCACCCAAATAAAAAAAAATGGTAAGTAAGTTAGGGATATTTCAATTTTTTATGTTAGCATAAAAGGCCAAGAGGATAGCCCAGAACCAACAAAGAAGTCTCTTGATTGTCCCTCGAGATTAAATGCCCCTTGACTCGTGGAACCAACGTGAATTGTTGAAACAAAACAATTAAGCGCCATAAAATTCAAATTTCCCATTTTAATCAGAATTTGTCCTAAAAAAACATGACCGATAAACAATAACAAAAACCAAAGCCAAACATTTCAAAAGATTTAGAGAAATTGAAGATCCACCTATTTCCTCTGATAAAAAGTTCGTGATCACTTCCAACATTGGTCAATGCAGAAGCCTCTTCGAGCTCTTCAGCGTCATCTCTGTGCTTAATAGCTTGAGGATCGAAGAGGCAGTAACTGTAGTCATCGTCGCAAGGTTTGCAGCCATCCAAAGCTTCAGCGGATAAACCAGAGGGTTTGAATTCTCTAATAATTGTTAGTTCTCGGGTGCCGGTGCCGGTGCCGCCGCCGCCGCCGCTACCAGTCATTTCCTGAGTCGACGCAGTGACATATGCTTAAAGAGAGAGAGGATAAGGAAGCGAAACCCTGTGTAAAACCACCCAATAAACACAGAGAGTGTTTGGGGTTTTATAAAATCTCCCGCCCTTTTTATTTTATTTTCTCATGATAAGATAAACTCATAAACCCTAGCGAAGAGGTTTTTTTTTTTTCACCTTAAATCCCTAAATTCAAATTTTTTTTAACTTAACTATTCTTATCCATTATTCTATATCCTAGCTCCCCAATCATATTTTCATTTTCATCATAACTCCCTACCCCACAATACTTTACTTATTTACCCTTATAAAGTTAAAGGGGATTAATTGCATGATACCCCCTAGAGTTTTAAATACTTTTCAAATCTCACTCAAAGTTTTACTATTTTTTCTAATAATCTTTTCCTTCACGATCCGTCTTCATAAAATGGTATCAGAGCCTAGGTTTATTCTGGAAATCTTATAATAATATCTTGAATATTAATTTGTAACATATACGGAGGAGACGATTCAATAAATTATCATGGATCCGAACGAATGTTCGTGGTGCAAGTCATACAAGTGGTACTTCCAGAAATTGGAAGAGCTAAATCAAGTATATCTGGTCGAAGCTAAACATTTCAACCAGAAATGGAATATTCTACTGGAAATTGTTGCTAGCTCCATCTAGCATATCCCAGTATCAAGAACATGATAAGGTGGCGAGGAACCTCTACATGATGAACCTCTTAGAGAAATCCAGAAGATAGTGCAGCGTTATGGCTACCTACAATACCATGTCATGCACATATCCATCAGATTCAGAGTCAAGATGGAGATTATTAAACATCAGGAGGAAATTCTTGAAAATCTTCGAGATGTTCAAAACCGAGTCAAGGAGTTGGAGTCAAGACCAAGTCCGATATGAAGAAGGAACGGAGGATGGTTACCACCGTCCTATGGGACAGAACCCCTTTTACATCAAAAGGGGAAAGCGGATGAGGTCTGAAGACCTTTGACGGAGACTGAAAAAATGATTGCAGTCCTACGAGGAGAGTCCATACTTCCCACAAAGTAATGGAAAGAATCAATCTGGAAGATCTACGAGATCTTGCTGATCCGTTTGCAGGATAAATCTCGTAGAATTTAAATACGGGAGAACTTGTAACAAGACATTCCACCACAAGAGAGTATCGGGTCACACAATACACACGATGGTGATCAAAGTATGCCGCACAGGGAATATTTCACCTCAGCAACTTTGGATCCCCAAGTTGGAACAAGGAATCGTTCTCGCAGGCCAGATATACATCAAACGCCTTACGGGAAATCTCAGTTAGATCCAATCCATCCATATGGACTTATGCTCAACATGGATATCTTGGATTTCAAAAACAGATAAGTTCTTATTGATGAATGGGCTTCAGCAATGAGACTAGCAGGAGGAACGTTTGATCTAAGTAAAGAATGATTCATTTTACTTCTTAAAATGAATCTGGAAGGATCAGTCAAGATTGACTGGGAAATGGGAGACCCGGGTACCAAGGAAGAAGTTTTAGCCGGAGAGTCCCTAAAAGAAATCATGGACAAGATGGCAAAATTCTTTAAAATCTGTTTCATTGGAGTAAGCTACTTCTAAGGAATGGAGGAAGAGAATGCTAAAAAATATAGACAATCTCTAATTAGCCTGGAACTACATGATATATGTTATGTAGACTGAGTATATCAAACTCTTTACAGAGTATAGATGGAAGACAAAGATAGAAGAAAAAGATGCAATATAATAGTTCTTTGCCAAAATACCGAGCACATGGAGATAATGCTTATCCAGGAATATACACCTCATGCAATCGAGACGGTGTCTAGGAGAATGTCATTTCTTAAGATAATGCTCGCGGAGTGGTGCTACGAAGCAAAACTCCAAAAGAATTACAATATGCTTACAGGAATCAACAAAACAGCTCATATTTGCTGTACAGGGAATGATATCCCTACAATCATTGAAAACTATCCCCGGAGGCAAAAGATGAAGAAGAACATAGCTCATCCTTATGCCCGCGGAAGTAGTTCAAGAAGAAGCAGGTCTTCATGGAGACCTGGAAAGTTTTGGTCAAAGCAGAAAGCCCAAAATTACAGATCTGGGCAAAGGATTAGAACCAACCAATAGTAGAACCTCGTCAACGAGTTACTCTAATCAAGCAAGTTCTAGCAGAGCACAAACGAAGAGAACTTTCAGACGCACACATACTCGTGCAAATGAAAGTTTCAAAGATTGTAACTGCTGGACATGCGGAGCAAGATGACATATCTCTACAGATTGTCCAGAAAACCAAAGCCTTGGGTAAGACAGTTCGAGAATACCAAGGAATTTGATGATGCTGTCTATTTCCAGGATTTGGTACAGGTGTATCAATTTGAGGATATTCCCTCATATGAAAGCATCTACGAAGAAGAGATCTATTCTGGTGATGGATGTAAATCCAGCTCAGAATCAGAGTGAATGAGTGTTCCTTCTCGTGATCAGAGAAGAGCCGTCGGGATTTTTCTCTCATACTACTGTTTCTCATAAAACATCTTATAAGGATCATGAGGAAGAGCCAAAGCTTCATATGTATGATGGGTTTACAATTGGAGCAATGAAAAAAGCTATGGATATGATTGGTCTTCGAAGTAGGAAGCATCAGATTATCCATAAGGTGACAACAGGCGAATTGTTATCCCCATGGAGTTTACGGGAAACCAAATTGAAATGCAGTTAATCCCTTACAGAGAAATCCAAGAGAGTAAGAGCAAGGTAAAAAGAGAAGTTGCTAACACTCTTTCATTGATTCATATTAGAGCCATTAGAGTAATCATCAAGACAACTTTAAAACGAAGGAATCGATTCGCCACTCAATCTGGCAATCTTCGATAAATGAATCCTTACCTCAAAGATTTTTGTTTGGGAGCAGTTGCAGGAAATTTGTATGCTGAAAAGATGGCTTTTAGCATCTATCCAAGGACAATTGGGCGATCAAGAATTCAACAAGGTTCTCACTCTTCATCAAGATTTTAAAAGAATTGATTTGATGAAAGAAGGAAACAAGCCTTACTCGATCACCTACAAAGTGTCATACGCGCTCTCAAATACTCATCATTCAGATATATTATTGAGAAAATAAGTCATCGAAGTCCCCAGAATCTTCGAAGACTTCGTCAAAGCAGTATTGTCGGACATTATTGATACTCCGACAATATAAGAGATCGACATGAGGATACAAGATCAACATGTTCTTAACAGAAGCAGGAGCCATATGATCGAGCTTAAATGTCTTTCCAACAGGATAGGTTAATCAGCAACTATCCGGGAGAAAAACAGAAGGCAGTCTCGAGCATAATTCAGAAAATCCCTGACGTATTCAAAACAACAGGAAGTGCTGAAATACCCAGAAGGCTATAGAGAATTGCAGATAATCTTTGACATCACTGAGAAGAACAATATCTTCTTGCGATGTTCTATACTATTTGCAACAACCTACAATTGGTAAGTATCAAGGAAACCTTTATATTGGTGAAATTGATCTGACAATTGAAGGAACTGCTAGGATGATCCCAGAACAACTCATTCTTGGGATTGAGTTTCTCGAAGAACATAAACCTTGGGAATGATTACAAGATGGAATGTAATTCACGATGGAAGGAAAACGATATAGGATTAGATGACCACCAGTCCATTCTCATATACATCTCCTGTCGGGATGTTATATGTGAACTATCTGGCAGAATATTTTACAGCCTACATTGATTCCGGAGCTGGAATATGTACTGCCTAGGCGTGATATCTTCCCCCAAAAATGTTGGTGAAAAATTATCAGCCATTGTCGGAAGATATTTTTTCAAACGGATCATTATCCTTAATGAATGAGTCCAGGGAGCACAAATAATCATCGGCGGAGCAGGCGGTACCCCGTGGTACAAGGTCAAAACTCCACCTATTTATTTCCATGTTACATGTGCGAATATGCTGCTATGAAACAATTTCCTACAGGCATCCAAGCGGTTCACTCAAGAGAACGAAGACAATGAGACTTATTTTCACAACCCTTTGTGAACATAAGATTATTGTACAGAGACTACGCGAGGCGTTTCACATAAAATTTCCCTTTAGTTTTCACAGCAAGCGTGGTGATGAAGGAAAACTTCGACACCCAAAGATGAAGGATCAGCGAAAATTTGGATAAGCAATCTTTCAGTTCCGACAAAAGGTCCTAGTGAAAATGATTCTCAAACTTTTGATTGGGTTAATATTATGTCTTTTATAAAACATGATGAGGAAGAAATTACTCCAGAAGCCCTGTTGCTACTAAAAAGGCATTACAATATAAAGTTCCACAACCTGAAGCTACCCTCGAAGAGCAAATTATTCTAGAGGATGTGAAAAGGAAAATTCAGAGGAACTACAACAAGGATCCGCTGGAAATTGTGGAATAAGAATGAGCTCATAGCTACTTTGAAGGTGAAAGCTGAAAAAGAAAATTAGTTCGTTAGATTCAGACCCATCCCCGTGAATATGGAAGATCGGATGGATATGCATATAATACTTAAGGAACATCTGGATCTCAAGTTAATCTCAGTATGAGTTTCTCCATATAGCAGTCAATGATTCCTTGTTCGGAATCACAGAGAAATCAAAAGAGGAAAGCCAAGATTGGTAAATCAATACAAAGGAATCAACGACATCTTAGATATCGATGGATACTTTATCCCAAGCAGAGAACATTTGGTAAACAACATCAAGAATGCCAAAGTGTTTTCCAAGTTTGATTGCAAATCTTGAGTTTATAATTAGTACCAAAATTGTATTTAATATCAATTTCATATGTAATTAGTACCATATTTGTAAATATTTCATATCAATATCATTTGTAATTAGCATCAAAGTTGTATATGTTTCATACCAATTTTCTAAGTATTTAGTATCATAATTGTAAATGTTTCAAACATATCTCTTTTGTAATTAGTACCAAAGTTATATATGTTCCATACCAATTCATATGTAATTAGTATCATAATTGTAAATGTTTTTATATCAATCTCTTTTGTAATTAGTACCAAAGTTGTATATGTTTCATACCAATTTCATATGTAATTATACTATAATTGTAAATGTTTCATACCAATATCATGAGTAACTAGTACAAAATTTTTAAAGATTTCATACCAAGTTCATATGTAATAAGTACCAAAGTTGTATATGTTTCATACCAAATTCGATTTTAATTTTATTTTTGTTTAAAGTTTATGTTTAATCATTCCGAGTTTTTGAAATAATAAATATTTTAAAAATTATAAGGGTCGAACCGTAATCGTAACTAGAGGTTAACCGTAACCGTAATTTTAACTGTAACCGACGGTTCTCGAACCGTAACCGGAACCGTCTACAATGGTTAAGGTTAAGGGTCGAGCTTTTATGAACCGTCTAACCGGCGATTCCGAACAGTCAACCGATGGTTCACGAACCGTGGATCATGTCTACTACCAAGTTCAAAGTTCAAACCATGTTTTTTGGGTTTCATTTTCAACCGTCTATGGATTCCAACAAGGAGTAAACTGAAATCCTTCGGAAAAACATATTAAACTGATGGTATGGATTGAATTTTGTTAACAACAGGATATGCTAAATATTTTTCACATATTGCAAGACTTAAACTCAAATATTTCTAAAGTCGATATGAGCTTTTACCAACTGGGCTAGTCCACAAGCTCTAATAAATGACATTTTTATTGATTTAAAATCTTCCAAACCGAAAAAAGATGGTCTAATTTAAAATTTAAATATAAATTTCAAACCAACAGATTTTATAAATAAAAAATTATTTATTATGCTTTATGAAAAATTTATTTGACTATATATATTTTTAATTGTAGAAACTTAATTTATTGTAGTGAACTTTTTTTATAAATTAAAGTATATCAGTATGAGGATTACATTTTTAGTGTTATTTTGGCAACTCATCTTATTCAAAAAAAATAGAAAAAAATTTGTGTAAGATCAGCTGGCATATGTTTTTTATATTAAATTGTGTACGTCATTGCCATGAACTACATTATTAAATACTTTTAAGTTGCATTTGGATTGAATAATTTGAATTTGATAAAAGGATTTTGGGGAATGATTTCAAATAACTCCATTGTTTAAGGATTTTGAAATCCATTACATATGATAATAAATAAGTAACAACTGTAAAGTGGTGGATTTCAAATATATGTATTTCACGAGTACTCAAACAAATTGGATGTATTTATTATTATGGATTTGAAATCATTAACCCTAAATCCATCAATGCAAATGAACCTTATAATCTGATTGATATTGATATTTGTTAATTTATAATAATTAGTTTAATTTTTAATGGTTTAGTAGAACCGATAAACTTGTTTGGTTCAATATTTTATGAAAAAATAAACCAGTCCGCATTTAGTCATATTTATTCCAGCTTCAAGAACATCCCACTCTTTTACAATTTATTCTCTCGCTTTGTTTGATCATTGTTTTATCGACAATTCCGATTTCAAGAAAAGATGGGACTATAAGATAATCGTTCGGTTCAGTTTCAGTTTATTTGAAAAAGCACGAGAATTATTTTGATTTCAAATTCTCCCATAATACTTTGGTTTATTTTAAGTTTAAGTTTCAATCATTTCTGATAATTTCTTTTTTAAATGAAACATTGCTCATATTAAAATAGCGACATGCACGACAAAATATCCAACCGAACCAACCAGGTACGATGAAAGCAACAAAGCACCGATAAATACACTAGTCAATATTGGACAATAACTAATGTAAAATGATTCACAACAAAAGTACATGCGATTGCCCATGAGATTGCATAGACAACTAGAAACAAAACCAGGTCCCCTCAAGGCTCAAACCATACATCCCAGGAGGAAGTCGAACAAGGGAACTACCTTCCATAGCTGAAGGTACAACGAAGGATAGACGGGAGACGAAATCTGATAAAATACGACAAGCACGCATGCTCTCGAATCCAAACCCAACACTGAAAAACCACCGTCCGAAGACCCGAACGAGATGGCGCACGAAACCAATAACCGGTAGTCATGGCGAAACATATCATCGACAGTGAAACATAAACCAAATAACCTCCACTAAAAACTGCAAAATAATTTCTAGGAACTCCACAAGAGGCCATATATCAATATCTTAAAGAGAGCAAGAAAAGACCAAACAAGACCAGCTCTCAGAAAAACCATCAAAACAGGGGATCCATATGCAAATACAAATAGGGACCCAAACAAAAGAAAATAACCAAAAGAACCCATCAAGCATAAATGTTGTGAAAGGATACTGAACCGAGGAGAAGATTCTCAGGAACCCAGTGGATGATAGATCAAGAATAATTTTTTTCTATTGAAAATAGTTTTAGATATGATACCCCTTAATAGTAGTCACCATATGGTGAGCCGACCTTGTTCCATTACATCCTAGTTGTCTTACTTTAAAAGACATTGCCTATTCTCTAGACCTCTTTGTGAGGACCGACCTGGTTGACCGACGTATTTTACATCACCTGTTCGCCCTCCTCCAAACGTTTCGGTGAACTCTTTTGCGGCCCGAGCTCATTGACATAGCTCTTCTCATAACTTGCTTAATACGTGGACACAACCAGGGAACTGTATCTCATAAATTAGGCAAGTGCGAGATCCACGGAGTAATATCGGGGATTTGATTGCATTCACAAGATTTATTATATCCTGAGAAGATTTGGATAAACATGGAAGGAGTCATTGATACATGGTAACTCTTAGTTCTCCGCCTATAAATACGCTGAAAAACTTATGGCCCCCTTGTCACGTTTATTTCGTGATTTCAGGTTTTTAAAGTGATGATCCTAAGCAAGATTGACGCTGCTATTAGGAGGCCAAAAGAGCCAAGCCAAGAAATTGCACGAGGAAGACGATCAATAGTGGGAAGACTCTCATAAGAAAAGCTAGAGAAAGAAAACTGTAACTTTGTATTTTAATCATTTCTGCATTTAAATTCTTCAAAATTGACCAAAAAAAAAAATGAAATCCACGTAGCAAACATGTCAAATTAAAAATTAATGCACCTCATTCGAATTAAATTTAAAAAGTTTAAGAAAATTGAAAATTGAAAATTGAAATAACATCTACCAAGGCCAAACAGCCCCTGGGCTTCTAGGCAAATTCAAATCAGGCATTCAGGCCACTCCAACACTCCAAACAAAAACCCTTCCCCTTTCATCCAACTGCAAAATCAGTCTTCAATCAATGTCAAGCAATACCACTCTGTACGACAACCTTTTCTCTTCGATAATTTCGGACATCAAATCCTACAATGGCAACGATCCTCTTCTCCCTTGGCTTCGGTATTCATTTCACCCCTCACTTTAATTTTCTGTTTTATGTTTTAAAGCAAATTTCGGCATACCATACACTTTACTGCTTGTCTCAATTTAACAGTGGAATAAAAAAAATGAAAGATTTGATGCAGCCTCAGTTTCTGAAAGATAAACTGCCTCGCTTTCTTCAGAAATGTTCTGAGACTTTCCTAACGGATCGCCGTTATTCCAATGATTTGCGCTACATTCGCTTGTGGTTGCAATTGGTAAGTCTTTTATTGATACCGTTTCTTCAGTTTGTAAATCTATTTGTGATACTGATTTCTGGGTCTTTTTGTTTTAAATAGATATATTGTCTGTTTGGTTGTTTGTTTTATAATAACTCTCTACTACGTTTTTGTTAGCTTAGAAATCGAGATAAGTGTGTTGGAGCTTTAACCTTTTCCTTCTTTATTGATTTTGGGATTATAACACCATTTGGATCCGCGTTGGAGAAAGCCATTTGACCAGGGTGCTTCTGTATTTTGCTTGCAAAACTTACGTTTTTTTGGAAATTACACGACATTCAACAGAATTTTTTTATTTTAGAGGCAATTTCCTTCATATTCCTGTTTTGTCCGCTCCTGTGACGAGTAATTAAGCACTCAAAACATTACTGCCTTGATTTTGATTTCCTGATTTTGTACAATGAAAGAGTAGGTTGCGTTTTACTTGCAATTACCGATGATTCATAGCAGAATAAACCTGTCCAACTTGCGTGGCTGTGTTTACCAGTGAATATGCATTGTGTGTGCACATTTTTGAGCTTATGCGAGGGTTACAAGTAAAAAAATTATTCAATTGTCTTTCTGTAGATGGATTTTGTGGATGATCCAAAGGGAGTTTTGAGAATAATGGAGTTGAACCACATTGGGAAGAAAAAGTCATTGTTTTACCTGGCTTACGCTCTCTATTATGAGAAGATGAAAAAGTTTGACGCAGCTGAGAAAATTTATCATCTTGGAACACAGAAGTAAGAAGCTATGTCAGTTTGTTCAGTGTAGTTGGTCCAAGTTTCACGTGGAGCATAATTGTTAACATTTACAATTTTACATGCCCAACCAGGACAATATATCATAATTTCCATCCTTTCAGCTCCATATGCGCTGGGTTTTTTGAAAAGTCCATTGGCCGAAACTAATTTGTTGCTTTCTTCAACTCTCGAAGGTTTATCTTCTGTATATTTTGCGGTTATGATCTCAGAGATGCCCAAAGATGTTGTTTAAGTCTTGTTATCCTTTCCACTTTATGACAGGAGATTCTTTATTAAATTTAACCTAAAGAAACCTTACTATTTAATCCGGAGCGTCAGAATATTATACCTTATGATCAATTGAATCATGATAATAAATCGATTTAGAATTACTTGCTCCGAGTCAAGATAATCTACTGTCCTCTGTAGGGATAATCCGCTTCTACTTTCAAAGGTGTGTTGTTTTGTAGTATTTATTTGTCAAAACTCATGAATATAAGAGTGACGAGACGAGTCATGGGAATTGGTAATTAATATTTAAGTAATTTGAGTTATATTAATCTATACAGCGTTGCAGAGCCTGCTGAGGAGTTGCTAAAGTCATATGAGCTATTTCTTCATCGTATGGAGAGACATAAAAATAAGAGAAATCAGGTTTTGTTGATCGTGATCTGTTTATAAGTCTTCTTTGTTGCTAAAATTTCTTTGCTATTTAACAATGGGCAGACATACTGCAGCACCAGGGACGAAAAACTAATGGCAAATCACTATGTGCTGGGAGAGTTTTTTTGACTCACGACAAGGTTAGACCTTGTCATGAGAATTCGATCAGAACTGATGGCGAGCCTGAACAAACATGTTCCGAAGAATATTTGCCTGAGATGCAATCTAAGCTAGTAAATACTGGGATCAAGATGGACATACCACAAAGATTTACGAATGAAATTCCCATGAAAGAAGTAAGACAAGGTGGAAGTCAAAAAATTTATCGCAAGGATACAGTTGTGGGTAAGTTTGTAGATACTGCCCTAGTTGGGAAATCTAACCCAGAAGATGCACGCCATCATGGTCTAGTGGAGCCCACAATTAACACAAAAGAGGCTATGAACGACATCAACAGCATGTTTCGAAAGCCATTAGAGCCATCAATTGATGACAGGAGAGGAGATAGAAACAAGTCCAAAACTGGTAGCATCTTGAACAAAGGACTTGAGGTTTTCACTGATGAAAGCATACATACTGAGGTTGAATCATCTAAGCAGAACTCGTTGAAGGATACATTATTTCCCCGACTCAAAAGATCTGACGTTAATGATCCCCTAAATAAGCCATTTGAATATATGTTGACAGCGAGAAAACTCATGATGCTCAAGAGATGGTCATTGAGAAAGATATTCAAGTTAAAAAATCTGGAAGTGTTCGCATGTCCAGGAGTCATGCGGAATATCCTTTGTTTGCATATCCAAACGATATTCCTTCAGAGTGTTTTAAAGAGCCGAATTCTAGAAGGGCAACTGAAGCCGAACCCAGAGAGGATACAATGGTTTATAGGTTTGTGGGAGCCACCATTTCCGATGAACCAGAGGTAGAAAATGTTTGGCACCATGGTCTTGTAGACCCTACTATTAATTTGAAGGAGGCCATGAGTGATATTAACAACATGTTTGGAAAGTCTATAGAATTTAGGAGGAAAAGCAGGCCAAAGAACCAAACCAAAGCTCCGGATGAGAGGATCAATTGTGGACAGTTTCTGATACTGCCTGATGATGAACTAGATAATCATAAAACTGCAGATGATATTGACTCCACGTTCCAGGAGCCAAGGAACCAAAATGAAGTGCCCAATCATCAAGCAGGATTTTTTATACTTCCCGATGATGAATTATTCAACATACGATACAACTCCTTGCCAAGCTTATCCAGTGAAAATAGAAGTGATTTGTTTGAACAAACTTTGTGCACAAAAGAAGCAGTGACAGAAATTAATAAATTGTTCGCTAGGCCAATGGATTTCTAAAATCTTGTAAGTGAGACATACGCCATAGTTTGCTCGCAGATGACACTAACTGTTGCTGTTTTCATAGGCATGGAGTTGGTAATGCACCAAGTGCCACATTACTCTCTGACAGTAGACGGCACCCTCCCATAATCAAGTAGACAGTGGCTTCTCTGTCGGTTATGGTTGCTGTGGGATCGGCTTGTGGTTGGTTATTTGCTGGCTGGTAGCAAGAGAAAGAGGAAGGTAGAATAGCAACAATCCGCTCGACGTTTTCTTTAAGAGCTGTGAACCAACGAATTTAAAAGATCATATGTCTCGGAGTTAAAAAACCTTTTGTACTTTGCACTAACGTGTTTAGCTTGTGGCATTGCGCATTTTGTGTATTTGGAATCCAATGTGTGAGCTACTAAGCTGGAGAACTTGTTTTGTTTTTATTATTGTTTAATCTAAACCTCAATTGATGGTGATTGTTAAGGGCCCTTTTTAAGGGTGTTTGGCTGACTATTTTACCCCTCTTCCATTTTTATGTAGAATCTAAAAAAAGTCACGGGCACATGATTGTTCATGTCAAGGATTACTACAAAATCTTTGATTATGAGATTGCTAAACGACCAGTTTGTCTCGTTGGATAAGGGAGTGATTGGGTTTGATTGCTACGGTGATAAACCAGTTTGCTAACATGGGGCAATGAAACATGAATTAAATTTCACTAAATTCCAAAATATATCCAACATATTGATGTCAGGAACAGAACCATTTTTCTTATTTAGGGAAAAATTTTGTTTATTCGGATGAACATCAGTTATTTATACAGGTATACAACATCTCTCCTGGTACATACTGTAGTTCCTTCCCTTTGGCTTTTCCAATTAAGTGCCATGACTCGGAAACAGACTTAAGAAATATAATCACACCAAGTAAGCAATGGGGTTCTTTAAGGAAGAAGCTGATACTTTTAACCCAAAAGTGAGCATATGGGTCCGTTCTATAAGAGGGAAAAGGGGGTAATTTTCATTTCTGTGAACCAATTTTTTTTTTTGCTTGAGATTAAATATTGGCAGCAGCGATTGTAGCCTTGAACACGTTTAGCATCGGAACATTTCCACTATGTGCAGGGTTGTGATATTTAGTTCCTTGTAGTAGTTTAGGACCTATCTAAACTGCAGATTGTCAAGTCCTTTATGAAGTAACTTTATGTTGGTTTCCACTTTCATCAATTGTCTCTATGAACGATTACCAATCGATATGAGATGGAATTCTTAAATATCAACATCTAGGAAAATTGTTGCCTGAGATCCGAATAACCTATTTGACTATGTTTGAGTGAAAAATCTTAATTGGGGAACAAATTTTTTAGCATCGAGTCAAGTTTCGACAATTATTTTATGTGATGATGATGGAAGATATAATCTTAATGTCTTGGCCACAATCTGATCAAGTTATCTAGCACCATTCAACATTCCAACAGTAGTACACGGCACCTCAATCTGACTCATATTTCTGGATAATTTGTAGATAGAGGTAGCTAAAATCCTCCAACAGGAGGAAAGCAGTTCGAGCTACTAGAATCTCTACTAGAGAAAGGAGCAACTACAAACTTCTGTGATCAATATGGTCGAACTTCCCTTCATGTTTGACTCTCT
The DNA here is from genome assembly GCA_907163345.1 of Haberlea rhodopensis. Taxonomy (NCBI): domain Eukaryota; kingdom Viridiplantae; phylum Streptophyta; class Magnoliopsida; order Lamiales; family Gesneriaceae; genus Haberlea; species Haberlea rhodopensis. The sequence continues at coordinate 8,314,063 of CAJQUN010000013.1, forward strand.
CAAAGGATAGAAAGATGCAGTCACGACGCTCATTGAATTCGGGGCTGACATAGATTGTCAAGATGCCGAAGTCCATACACCACTTCATTTAGCCGTTGAAGGTAGTCGACTCGAGGTTCTTATCAACGGAGGAGCCAATGTCAATGTCAAGACCAAGAGCAAGAGTGAAGCAACCCCTTTATATATTTCGAAGTTGATGGAGTACGAGGATGTTACACAGTTTTTACTAGACAAAGGAGTTGCATCTTTAGTTGCATCAACTTCATTGTCTCGAAAGTCGAAAGTAGCAGCCGTTGCTTTTGGTTATGTTCTCCTATATTTGTACTTGTGATCAGTTAAGTTAGGTTTGAATTAGTGAGACATATAATTTTATAAATACATGTACAGCTTTACAAGGAAATAAAAAAAAATTGTGTCAAAACAGTACTAGTATGGTTTTGAATACTACAGATTAATTTAACCCCCCTAATAAAAATAATAATCATAATGCTAAAAAAGCGCCCACCGTGGGGTTCGAACCCACGACCACAAGGTTAAGAGCCTTGCGCTCTACCAACTGAGCTAGACGGGCTGCTTATGGTATTGTAACCCAATTATATTTATTTAATGTAAATAAACAATTGCCCAATTTTCAAATTATGGCATGTCTCTAGGGTTTAAAATATCACGTATTAAGAAATTATGTAACTTGAAAGGAATGAAGTTTGAACTTTCTAACAGCCTTTACCTTAACGACAATTATCGACAACAAAGTGAATAAAATAGGGGAGTCCCGCATGTAACATCATCCACATTCCTCCTCACTCCTCCATACATGTTTTACAACAAACGGTGATTAAAATGTTGATTATAAATTATATAATAGATGGTGATAAAATGATATTATGTTTGGTGTGATTGTTATGTATATGATAAATAAAGATATAGTTACATTTACCTAAAGTATCCCTTCCAAACCAAACTCATCCAAATTCCTCCTCTTCCTCCATACATGTTTTACAGCATACATATTTTACAGCAGAAATAAGAGGAGGAGACTCCCGACACTACTAAAATGTCTCTCTAATGGCCCAGTTGGACCATTATTTATGTGTGTGAAGCAAAATCTTCGAAATTCATCAAAATTAACGCAATCTCACTTCATATACAACACCAAAAAGAGGACTTTTCTTCCCACAATTGCCATTCTGCCTATCCCATCTTCCAAATTCATCATCAAGCTCATTGTCTTCCCATGCAATTATGGTTTTTATTTTTTGCCCGATTTTTGTGGGCTTTTTGACCTTTGCATATTTGTAAGAGTTTTCACGAAGAAAACAAGGGAAAAGCAAAGAATGAGCATTCTTACCTTCCCCTCAATTTTCTCTCTTCTGTCCTTTTTCGGCCTTTGCCAATCCTTTCTTTTCTTCCTATTCATACCTATTACCATCTATTCAATTTCTTGTTATAATCTCTATCTCTTTGTTTGACAGCTAGCTCTTCATCTTTTTCTAATTTATAAACTGATTATTTTCAAGACCCCAATTTTCTAGCAAATGGGCTTGTTTTAATCTGGGATCTGATAGCTATGAAGAGTAAATAGTTGGTTCTATGTCAAACGTCTTTTTTTGGCGTCAGAGGGTATGATGATGCAAGTCCAAGTTCAGGCATCAAGCTCTTATACATGCTATCAGGAAGGAGTTGCGAACGGTATGATTTTCCTTTTTGTGGTGTTGATTTTCTTTTGGTTTAGAGGAAGTAATTTACATGTAATTTGCCATCTTCTCAAGTCAGCAATGGATTGTTAAATCACGTGGAATGAATAGGGATAAATGTCCAGCATTTAAATCCATTTATTCACGGGCCGACAGGAAAACAATGGATTAACCTAAAATTCAACCAAACATATGACTAATTGCTTAATCTTTTTATAATCATCTCTAATCAGGCCTACCAAATAGGCCCCAAATTTTCCCACCTTGATAATCGGGTGCTTCGCACTGCTTTCCCGTACCAAGTTTTTGGAGGACTTTCAATTTTCAGTCTTAAAACAATTTCTTTTCTCAATAAAAAGCATTCTCCCATCATTAACATAAACTTCTCTAAAAAACGACAATTGGCTTGAAATTACGTAACCCTAAGATATATAAAAAAGTACTCTTTTTCAATAATACTTCATTTAGATGGAAGAATTTGATGATGAATTTAAATTTCAAATTCTTAATACAAATACATTTAAATTATTTGGCTAATATTGAAATGCTATAAATTTCAAATCCATCATTTTCTAATTTTTAAGTCATTTTTTAACAATATCAAGATATTCAAAATTAGTAAGTATTAAAGTTATTTCAAATCCAAATTATCAAATCCATTGTTTAAATGAAATCCCTTCCATCCAATCCTTCCATCCAAATGAAATATAAAAGAATTTAAAAGTTCTTTTAGAGAAAGGAAGATTAAGAGGGAGGCGACTATCCCATATGTTGCTCCTTCACTTTGCTATGGTTACCAGCCAACGGCCATGTACCAAATAGTGCTTTATTTTACCTAACAAATTTCAGGTAACCACCTTCTATAGTAAAATCAAAGCCCCTCCTCCCAAACAGTTCAAAAAACCAGCAGGTGGAAATATTTGGGACAACACAGAAAAATTAGCAATTTGGGAGTGGTCAATAATTCAGCAAACAAAATGTGAAGAAAATACAGGTACCCAAAACAAGGTAAAATATCTGATCAAGTACTACACAGGATCGAGTGAAATTTACTGATACCGAAACTAACATTTCCACAGTCGCCTACAACTAAGTCCTCTCAAACACCTGTCCTCTAATGCCAACACAAATTAAGCCAACTAGCAGCAAACTGGAATACACTAATGCAATGATCTCCCTCTTAAGCAACAGCATCCTCTTCTTGAAGCAGCGTCTGATCAAAGTGCCACACTCCTAATATCCCAATCCAAAAAAATACGTAAGGACGTTAAAATTTTTGAAGTATTCCTTTTCATCTTCGAAATTATGCAGAAGTTAAAGTAGTTGATAAAAGTAAAGTGGATTTTAATGCTCGCACCGTGTCCTATGCCCACTCTTCTGAGCTGTGCAACGTATTCTGATATCTTCTTGATAGATTCCACCTGAAACCAAATTTTACAAGATTAGTTTTTGTACCACCACGCTATGTGGAAACCAAGAAAACTTCATGTATGATTAATGATTGAAAAGAACATCGAACCTGCTCAGCTAAGAACTCGCTCTCAATGAAGTCGGTCAACTGCGCATCATTGTTATGGGAGGCCACCTGTTACGGTACAATCATAAAACACATCGTTATCAGTCTTATTCAAGTTAAGAATGTCAACCATAAGTATCACCATAATGTTCCAAGTAAAAATAAGCCGAACACAGACTTACAGCATGCAAGTTTAGAAGCTTCTCATTTGTCAACTTCTCCAAAGACAAGGCAAGCTCCATTGCTATAAGTACATTACATGATAATTAATATCATGATATCAAGAATAAGGGACAGGAAGCGCAACAAACAGGCATCAACCACATGTTGTGGATGACCAAAAAAGAAACGTTATGTACAGAAATCATTTTTTCCCTCACGCTTTGCATGATTTCAAAATCTACTAGCTTTCAGTAACTGTCAGTACTGAGGGTGATTTTGAAAGTTGTGTATAAATAGGAACTGAGGTGGTGATGGCAGTGTCTAGGGATAGCATGGATATAGAGTGAAGAAACAAAAGTAACCTTGATATCCATCAGTTAGGTAGTAATAAAGGACCAACGGAGGCAGTATTTCTTTTGTTTTTAAAATATATTGTAAGCAAATTGAGAGATGTTTAACAACTTCCGAAGAGAAGTAATAATATTTTGAGAGCCACAACATAAAGAATACAATTCATTTTCAAATGTAGGGAGAATATATTAAGTACTATCAAAATCATGCCCCATTCAAGAATTTTCATCTACAGAGAGGCTTGCTAATTCTGATAGAATCAAGACTCGTGCAAGATGTACGAAATATGAACCCTATGAATCTTCATTACTACACATCACAGAGCAATACATACGTATCACATAAAGATGCTTAATCACATGAAACTCCAATTGGACCAAAAAAATCCTTTGGATACCTCCAAAAAACAGCCTGCAAATGAATACATCTTTTCTACTTCTAATTTAGTGAAAACTGCAACAAATGTATGATAAAGAAAAGATGGCCCCAGTCTTGATGCCGAAATTGAATAGGCATAGAAAATCAGTTATGATATATTATGACAGGTTCAAACATAACAGCCATTCACACTAAACACCATTATTCCTTCCAAAGAAAATATCTCCATAGAGTACTCTACAATAATTAGACAAACACAAATGAGAAAAGAGGAATTTACCATATAATGCATCTCCTTTCTCAGCATCATCAAAATCTGACAATGGCATCAAGATTGACTGCAGCTTCACTTTACCACCTCGCTTGTTCTGAATTTGATCAACGAATATATAGAACTTAGAACTCGATTAAAATTAAATTATAAACCCGAAAGAATATACTAAGGGCTTATCAAACACCTGGTATTTCATAAACTTTTCCGCGTGTTCTCTTTCTTCTTCACTAGACTCCTTGAAAAATCTATACAAAAAAAAAAAAAAACCAACATTTAACCATATAACTTACAAAGGTATAACAGAGAAATTTTATTTAAAAAAAGTAAACGAAGTTCCAGGACTTACTTTGCCAGACCCTTCAGAGCAACATTATCTCTATCAAAGTAGGCATACATCGCATGGTACACATACGAAACATTGTACTCCACACTTCAATCATCACAGCATTCATCCACAAACAAAAACCATTTCAAAATCAACACTCGATGATTGTTTTATAGAAGACAGTCGAGTACAAAAGCATTAACCACAACTTTTTTTTTATAAAATTAACGTAAGTTGAAAGATCAAAGGTATCCCTACTTGATTTGTTCATTGACAGCTGACTCAGACTCATCAGCGTACTTTTGTCGAGCCAGAGAAGCTTGAGGAACAGTTGGCACAAGCATGAGCTCCTTCTTAACTTCTTCAAAGGGCTCAAAACCACACCAGTTAAGGGCTTGTTATTCGCCTGCTTCGATGCGCACACAACACATCCATTTCCGTTCCTCCTGTTCGAAACGGCGAAAGAAGAAGCAGATGAGAACAGAGAGCTCAGATTCTCGCTATTGGTATTCAACAAACCAAAAGCAGGCTGGGAGACATTCAGAATCATTTTCCACTATTATATGAAGAAAAAATTGTAATTGTGTCTCGTGGGGAAGGAAATTGGGGCAAAATGAGTGGGGAGTGTGCGTGTGGAGTAGGAAGATATGGACGGGCTGTATATCTAAGGAAACACAGGGGGTTGAGTGGACGGTAGGATGGGAGAACCGTGGATGGACAGGATTGAGTTGTTTGAAGGGGCGCGTGGCTGACTCGTGGCTGATGCTGAATCCCGAGGTAAAATCTGGAAAGGCAGTGGAAAAGTTAGAATTTTTAGTAAAAACTTGTTATTCTTTCATTGAATAAAATGCTTTCGTTCGCTCAATTGATGGTTTTATAGGGTTTGTTTGATGATGTCCTTAAGGATAATGTTTTTAATGGCATCATCACCATTCATTTAGAATCTTTTTTAAAAAAGAAAAAAAAGATTCTACATAAATGATAGATAATGCCCATAAGAAAAGTGTCCTTCATGACAACAACAATATTTTGTATCCAACGAGTGTGGGCTCATATATATATATATATATATATATATATTGGCTTTATATGATTTGTTTGATGATGTTCTTAAAGATAATATTTTTAATGGCATCATCACCATTCATTTAAAATCTTTTTTTAAAAAAGAAAAAAAAAGATTCTACATAGATGATAGATAATGCCCTTAAGAAAAGTGTCTTTCATTGCAACAACAATATTTTCGCTTTATAGGTAGGAAACTTATTGTATCTAACGAGTGTGGGCTAATATATATATAAATTTATGCATTGAAGCTATGATAAAGATTAATTTGTAGAATCTATTACTATTTTCATAACAATAATCACACATTAAATAACATTTATGTGGTCATTCGTTATCTACATGTATTAAATGTGCCCAATCATTGACAAAAAAATAATGATAATATAAAGGTGCCCATTCAAGTGAAATATTTTATTTTATTGTCGGATTTTTTATTTTGAGATACTAAATAACAATATAAATGTGTGATTTATTAAAGCATTATGAATTAGGGATGCGCAACGAGTTTGGGTAGTCCGGTCCTGACCCGATATGATATTTTTTGTTCGGGTCAAGATAATCGAGTTTGTCGGGATAATATGGTATTATCCAATCGAAAAATGGTTGGTTCGAGACGGGGTCGTGCAGGGGTTTGGGGAAAACATTGTTCCACCCGAATCAGATTTCCTTTTAAAATTAAGAAGATGCTTTGTTTTTTAGGTTTAAAATCAATCTACCATTTCTTTAAAAAAAATAATCAAGTTTTGGGTACCGAAACACAAATTTTTGCGTACCCGACATATTCGGGTTCGGTATGATTTTAGTACACTCGATTTCCGATTACCCGAACCCAAATATCCTGATTCCCCAAAATTCATCCCGCTTCCCATCAATGTAAAGGTAATTTCGAGGATATGCTTGCATTTTTTTAAGGGTAAAATTGGACAACCTTCAAGGTTCACGCCAATTAACATTTTATCCCCTAACTTTCAAGACGTGCACTCCCTGAACAATTTTAAGTAATGTACTTAACCCTATAAACAATATTCAGAACAATTTTCTCGAATATTCTGGCTGCAAATTCTCTCACGTGCGTCGCACATACTACAGTCGAGGATATATATGTCTATTCATGTATTTTCTGCATATATTTACGAGTATACCCATCAGAAAATACATGAAATTGAATTTTAAGAGTATACCCACGATCGAAGAATTTTACTCGATTGTGGGATGCGAGATGCATGCGAGGGAATTTACAGCCAGAATATTCGAGAAATTCATTCCAATTATTGTTTAGGGGTTAAGTGCACTGCTTAAAATTATTCAAGGAATGGTTAAGTGCATGTTTTGAAAGGTTAGATGTTGAACTGTTAAATGAAGTGAATGTTGGGGGTGTTAGGAATCCGACGAGCAAAACACAGAGGAATTAAATAAAATTTCAGATTCCAATCATTGATCTATACGAAGTAATCATATCGGGTGATTAGAGTTATACATTTGTAGCGTGTTTGATGCAGAAGAACGTCCACGATTTCCACGAGTCATATAGCAAAACTTCAAAACCTTTCCTATAAATTATCCACACGATCGAATCGATAAGGGATGTTTAAATTATCAACTAATCGAATCGATAAGGGATGTTTAAATTATCAAGTTGATAGACTCGATAATTCAACCAAGATCCAAGAGAGGGACGAAGTGACGACTCCCTTTAGGTTAAAGTCTTTTAATCAGAATTAATGTCTAATCACCAAAAACATAAACGTGCATATTTATATATATATATATATATATATATATATATATATATATATATATATATATATATATAAATTTGAAAGATATGTATATACGGATATAGAGTTATGGTCCTAAGGGTTTTGAGAAAACCTTATTCTAATATTTTAGCCGCCTCTGATATCTATATATATATATACGTATATCTTTATACATATATAAACGACCCATTAGTTTATGATTATGACTCTTCCTAATCAATTTAATTCATTCAATGAATTTAACTCACTTTTATCGATTTAATCTTTTGTGCGACCCGTTAGGATCTTGCAACGTTGACAGTGACATAAAATCTTATTTTATGTCACAATCAATGAGCTGCATCTATCAACACATAAAGGCTACCCCAGTTACAAGAATGTCATTGACTCGACATACATATGTCCTGTGATAATATTCATCATGTAACTTAATCCATTTGTCCTATGCGTTTAGATTAAACACGAGTCATGGAATAAGTCATACTCGTATAGTTCAATCTTTTATTTCTTGATCACCGAGTAGACTATAATAAACGAATAAGCTCGATATGACGTATCGACTCATTCGAGCATAGCCATGCATTTTAGTCTTACTTTATCAATGGCCCAAACACTTCTCCTGTTATATAGGATGGACAAATCATATCTTGATCACTCAACATTCCTCTACATAATTCGTAGTATATCCAATGATTATCATTATAGTTTAACCTGTTACATGTAACTTTTGACAATATCAAGATACACAACTCTTTATGTTGGTATCTCTGGTGATCTCAAATTTTAAGGATTACATACACTATATCACTATGAGAATTGCTTATAACATTCATATAACAATCCATGTAGCATTCTCATGGTGGGTCTGTCCAGTAAATTATTCTCTAACATGTACTCATGTGTTGATTCGATATCTCATATCAATGAACAAATTCATCAATCAATACATACTAGTATCAATGAATTATCATTATCCTAATTCATGATAATAATTGACTAGGGACAATCTTTTAATATAATACAATATTATTCTAAGGGCATTAATATATATTAATTCATATTTATTGGAATAATATATAAAAATGAATTGCCATTAACGAAAATCATATTACAATGTATGCCAAAATCAATCATCTAATGAGTTGTCTTAGGGCATATCCCAACAAATCTCCCACTTGCACTAAGACCAATCAGACATGTACTTAATGCTTAAAGATCTAGAATGACGATCATGCTTCTGCTGTGACAGCGGTTTCATCAGCGGGTCAGATACGTTATCATCAGTTCATACTTTGCATATTTCACATCTTCTCTTTCAACGATTTATTTGATGAAATGAAAACGTTGAAGTATATGTTTGGATCGCTGGTGAGATCAGGGTTCCTTAGCCAATGCGATGGCTTCATTGTTGTCACAATAGAGTTCAATCGCATCTTAAATGTTAGGCATAACCCCAAGCTCAGAAATTAACTTCCTGATCCAATCAGCCTCATTTGCTGCATCTGAGGCAGCAATATGCTCAGCTTCAGTTATAGAATCAGATATTGTCTCTTGCTTTGAACTCTTCCAGCTCACAGCACCGCCATTTAGGCAAAACACATATCTTGATTGCGATTTGTAATCATCCATGTCGGTTTGGAAGCTTGCATCAGTGTAACATATTACATTGAGTTCTTCATCACCTACATAAATCAAGAATGTATCCTTAGTTCTTCTCAAGTACTTCATGATATTTTTGACAGCGATCCAATGACATTCACATGGATCAACCTGGTATCTGCTCGTCATGCTTAAAGCATACAAAACATTGGGACGAGTACATATAATGTCATACATGATAGATCCAATAGCTGACGCATATGAAATCTTACTCATGCGCTGTCCCTCATCTTGTGTTGAATGACACTGATCCTTCGAGAGATGTATTCCATGTGTCATATGCATGAATCATTTCTTTGATTCTTGCATGCTAAACCGTTTTAGCAATCTATCTATGTATGTACTTTGACTTAGGCCAAGTATTTGTCTTTATCTATCTCTATAGATCTTGATACCTAACACATATGTGGCTTCACCCAAGTCTTGCATAGAAAAGCAATTCCCTAGCAAAGTCTTTACAGATTGTAAGACAGAGATATCATTCCCAATGAGAATATGTCATCTACATACAACACTAGAAAGATAATTATGCTCCTATTGACAGTCCTGTAGACACAATGTTCATTTACGTTCTTGATGAAACTAAACTCTTTGATTGCATCATCAAAACGAAGATTCCAACTCCAAGAAGCTTACTTCAATCCATAAATTGATCGTTATAGCTTACATGTCTTTCCAGCATCCTTTGGATCGATAAAACCCTCGGGTTGTGTCATGTACACATCCTCAAGTAAGTTTTCATTAAGGAAAGCTGTTTTGACATCCATCTGCCAGATTTCATAATCATAATATGCAGCTATTGCAAGTAAGATCCCGATGGATTACTTCTTTGGTATCTTCATCAGAGTTGGTGGAGATTGAATGAAAATCCACGTGAATAGCATTTGTGATGAAACTGGGCTGGGTGCTCTTTGACATTTTGGGTAGAAACAGAGAATCAAATGTCCCGCAGAATAAGAGTTTCTGGGGAGAAAGTTAACGCAGTAAATTTGGAAAAGATACGAGTAAGAGAAAAGAGAGATTGTTAAAGGCGGTGAAAGAATGAGTAGATGTAACGTTGTACTGTAGATGAGCGGACACATGGATACGTGGCGGTCTAACGATTTAAAAATTTTAAAAAATAAATAAAAGGACAAGATTTGGGCGGGAATGAAATAATTTATTTTTATATAAAAGTAAATTTGAATTCCGACGTCCCAGTAGGTTAATAGTTATCGAAGGTTATTTTTGGCAAAGCATACTTGGTAAAGTCTGCTGGTATATAGAGTCCGACTGGTAAGGGAACATCTACTTGTATGTAGAGTCCTACTGGTAAGGAAGCATCTACTGCAGCAGGCTATTGTTTTACCAGCTGAGCTTAGATAACCAAAAAAAATTCTAACTGAAATTCCCCCTTAATTCATGCAGTTTCTACTAGGTAATTTCCCCTGAATTCATCATACTTAAATAATAGTAATCAAGGGTTTATTTCAATTAAACCAAGAATATTTCGAAAATAAGAGAACTTAGCGTCCGGTAGGGGTTTTGTGAAGATGTCTGCTGCTTGTTGTTCGGTGGATATGTACTCTAGCCGAATCTCTTTCTTCATAACGTGATCTCTAATGAAATGATGACAGATGTCAATATGCTTGGTGCGAGTATGAAGAACCGGGTTGTATGTGATGGCTATGGCAGACGTATTATCACAAAATATTGGTGCCTCAGTGGATTCAATTCCATAATCTCGCAGTTGTTGTTGAATCCAGAGCAGTTGAGCACAGCAGCTTCCAGCAGCAAGATACTCTTCCTCTACAGTAGACGTTGCTATGGATGTCTGCTTCTTGCAACCCCATGAGATTAATCTATCTCCAAGAAATTGACAATATCCACCGGTACTTTTTCTATCAATTTTGCATCCCGCGTAGTCAGCATCTGAATATCCAATCTGATTAAACGTTGAGTCTCTTGGATACCATAGACCGACATTCTCAGTGCCTTTCAGATATTTGAGAATCCTTTTGACAGCCGTGAAGTGTGATTGATTGGGATTTGCTTGGAACCGAGCGCACATACAGGCTGCAAACATGATGTCTGGTCGGCTGGCTGTCATGATATTAATATTTTTTATATTATTGAACTTATTACTACAATCATTTTAGTAATAAAAAAGTTAAATTATTTCTCCCAAACATATACTTATAGTAGTAAATATCTATTAAAATTGTTCAACAATTAAAAAATTATATACTATATATTGCAAAAACTTAGCTTATAACGTAGTTCAAGTTTGATTTCACAACTGCATCTCGAAATATACTTTTGATAATAATATTGAGGGTGTGGGCAGATAAAAAATTGACTGCGAAAATCATTATATTTACAATTGCATGCTCATGCAAATCAAAATATAAGGCCCACAACTCCTATAAAAAGAATCTTTCGAAACAGCAGATAAATTTGTCGTTTGTGCTAATGTCTGGAATTATGGATATGAATAAAGAATTGCCGTCTCATCTAAAAGCCCGAGCTTGTAGAAAGATTGAACAATTTATTATTTATTCTCTAACATTCCCCCTCACTTGTGGGCCGATTTGTTCCTCTTTTTTGGGAGACCCATCAAGTGAATATTTAATGTGGGTGGAATTGTTGTTTGTGATTTTTGAACTCAGGACCTTAACGTTAGCCAGAGGCTCTGATACCATAAAGAATTGCAAACACAATTTATATATTTGTGTACTCAGTTTAATCTAACATGCAACGATTACAACTCGTTTTCACCATTTGCTATAATAGATATGATGTGATATGATACGTGGGTGATGGGCTTATTTATGTACCAAACTGTAGTGCAACAAAAATCATATGGAACAAAATGTATCAAGATTTTGGTATTTTGCCTCTGGTGCTGCGAGGACAAGGATCACATATAGGATCGTGTGTAGATCCATGGCATATGACATTTAAGTTTAACCATTTTTATGCCTGCATTTGGACTTTGGAGACCGGACTGTTAATTAATATCCATCTTACCGAGTGAAGAGACAGTGTTGCGGTTGAAACTTGGTTCATTTTATTATTTGTAATCTTCCCTGCATCTTATTTATGATATTTATTTGACTGAATTCATGAGGTATTATTCATAAATTTCCTATTTACTCTGCATTTAGCTCCTGATATGTGGTAGTACAAATAGATTGTTGCTGGAGCATAAAATTATTTGAATCCTGAAAAATATACTTTCAATTTCTCTGGCCCTATAGAACTGAGAAAACAATAAGAAATGGAAAAAAATTGTATCCCCAATGTGAGGAATTAAAATAGAATCTGTGTGATACAACCAGGAAATAATGACTGCCGTTGTTGCAGGGAGTTGAATATCAGCAGAGAGGAAGATCAGATGGAGGATGCTCTAATGTTTCCAATTTCCCTACACCATTTTCCACCAGGAAAGCCATGGCCAAACCCCACGTGATGTGGACATCCAGGTGACAGTGAAACAGCCAGACTCCTGTTTATGTCAAACAAATGGGCCAAAAGTTTTAATGTGGAAATGTGAACAAAAATCATGTATTAAATGCAAATGCATGTAAAGATTTTCATGCCGACCTGGGTTATCAGCGACAAATCTGATCACTGTCCATCCGCCAACAGGTAAACTCACAGTATTTCGTATAGGTGGATCTACGAGGTTGAATTTTGCCGTGTCTTTTCTTGGATTGAAATTGCCAAACCCCTCAGCAATTATGTAAAAATCATACCCATGAAGATGAATCGGGTGGTTCTCAGATGTGAATATATTTGTTCCCTGCACCACTACTTGCACCGTGGCCCCGTATTTTAATCTGTACACCTTAGTTCCGGGAATGGGTTGCCATAGCGACCGGCTTACATTACCCGTATAGTCAAACTTCAACGGTGGATTTGCAGGGAAATCGCTTGTGAAAACTCCTGGTATACCCTGTTGATGTGCTTGCAGCAAGGAAAAACTCGACGGGAGCACAAACGATACATTGTTCATGCTGGCAGCAAATCTAGTTCCATTTGGCCCTTGGCAGTTTCTAGGCCTTGAACCTGGGGGACAGTTGTTGAGTCCTAGACCAGCTGTAATGAAAAGATTTTCATCAATGTCAGTGGGCACTGGAACTTTTCTTGGGCTTCTGAAGCTGGTAGTGAAGGCAGTGGCAGTGGCAGTGTCGTTGAATGCCGGCAGGATAGGCATGACTGGTTTAACCGAGACTCCTTTAGCAGGGCAAGGTGTGGATGTGTATTCAAGAATAGCTGTTGTAGTGGTATTGTCAAACGGTGCACCTTGAGCACTGGCGTAAGCGCGTGCTGCTATATAGTATCTGGCTGCTGGCTGATCAGCAGTGATCAGGACATCAGTTGTTTGGCCCGGTCCGAGCATGAGTACCGAGGTGGTAAAGGGCTTCACATAAGATGCATCAGCGCCGACTACAGTGAGCTTGTGATTGGCAACTAGGAAGAAAAGTTGTTGGTTAAGTGCAGAATTGACTACTCTAAGTAGATTTGTGTGGCCAGAGTCCACTGGAACTATTACTGTATCTGCATCGGGATGGAACAAGATGAGTTTATCTATCACACTTAGTTGTGATGGTTTAACTGGTTAAAAAACTTCAAAACGAACCTTTCTTTGAGCAATTGTAAAGATCCCCAGGTTGACCATTTATGGTGTAAGCATCGGACACATTCGGAGCACTTCCTGTTCTTGTAGCCTCTCTCACAACATCGATAGGGTTCGCGTCCCACCACTCGCCTAATCGAGTTGTTTACACTTTTTATTAGCGTGCCAAAAGGGGGTTGAATTTTTTTTAAAAAGGGACTAATTTTTTGCAATGTCATGCAGTTGTAAGAGTGAGGATCATAAAATTACCAAGAAGAAGAGTGGTTTCGTGCTTTGGCTTAACAAAAGGATACGAATCGCCTTCTTTCGGATGAATGATCAAAGCGCCATACACAGTAGCTCTGAGCCAAGAACTGTGCGCATGCCACCAAAGAGTACCTTCTTGTCCTTGGATTGTAAAACGGTACGTGTAACTCCCTCCTGGTCTGATAGGACACTGTGTCACAAATTCTGGTCCATCGGCCCATCCTGTCCTGATTTGCCTCACTCCATGCCTATATATAGGTGGTGGAGAATACAAGAAACACAAAGAAATTATTCACCATTAACTTGAATCCCTATGTGTACTTAATACTAAATAGATGTCTGTAAATACCAGTGAATTGTGATGTTGTAACGTGCTCTGTTAACCACGTTGATCACGAGAGTGTCACCATTGTTCACTTCTAGTGTTGGTCCGGGGTACATCCCGTTCACCGTAATAGCGTTGTGAGTTTTGCACAGCCTCTTCACTGGTATTGCTTGCACCTATATAAAGTTTCCACATAAACAAAATTTATATAAAATCTAATACTTATATCAATATCCATGTCAAGATTAGAGAGGAATCTGACATACAACAAAATCATGGTAATGAACTGTTGCATTAGTTTGCGGCATTGTGCTCGTAGCAAGGAGGTAGAAGCCTAAGTAGAAAAGTAAAGAGCAAAAGGAGTTGCTATTTGCCAACATTTTACTAAGTTTTTTTGTGTTTGTGTTTAAGAGAAGTGATGACCTGTGGTGGCACTATGTAAATTTATGAATGAAAAGGAATGTAAGAGAGGCTTTTCCTTTATACACAAGATTAAGAAAGAAATGGTGGTTCTAAGGTTGGCAGATTAGGTTTTGATAGTCAGTTCAAAGGGCAAAATTAACTTAGTTCAACCTTACAGCTGAGTTGTTGCACCCACTCCGGTGCATCAAACTCTAGAATTTTTTTCATTTATGCTTGTTTCACAAGCCTTTTTTTAATCATGATCTGGTTTATAATTAAACTATGACTAGGTTTTTGGAAGTTTTAAGTATGATTAAAAGCAGGAGCAACCCACGAATACATAAGTTGCAATGTAAGACTATATGGGTTTCGTTAATATATTGAACGTTTGGGTGCAAAATCTGGGATATATATTTTTTTTAAAAAATACATTAAATTTGAGTGTTTATTCTTTCAAGAGGGAGACTGCTTTGGCTACTATATGCTATATGGATCTGACAGAAATAACAAATAATATTTAGTAACTTTCTTGGTGACGTTGGCTTTTGGTTTTGTACCTTTGATTGTTAATTTTTCATTGCTCACGCCAACACTTCAGATAAAAACACCAAGTCCAAATCTCTCATGTGAAAATTAAGGGGTGTGTATTGTTTATCGACTTTTAATGACTTTTATGGAGTTTAAAAGTCTAGAGGTATTCAATCCAGACTTTTATATACTCTGCGAAAGTCTAATGATATTCAAGACAGACTTTCGTAGAGTTTTAAAAAGTCAAGTGACATTCAAACTTGAATTTTTAAAACTCTATAAAAGTCTATAGGTATCCAAAATCTCAATGACTTTTAATGACTTATGTTGAAATCTTTAGGTACAAACTTTGATGCCCCATGTACATCCCAAAAAGTTAAAAATTCTCCACCACTCCTAGTAAAGATTTGGAATGACTTTTAATTCCTAATACCATCATCTCTCTTTACTCTTTGCTATTTTCATTTCCGACACAGCCACCTCTCCATTGGCTTTTCCTCCCCTGTTTTCTACATGTACCATTTCTTTAATTCCTAATGTGCAACTCTTTCTTCAATTATTGTTTTTTTCACATCTTTTTTTTTATCCAATATAATACTAATATTTACACAAGTATTTTGATAAAATAGCAAGTTAATGTGCTCAATTTTATATTAGATGATAGATTTTTAAAACGATTGTATGGGTCTATATCTATAAACAATTATAATAAATATTTTTCTAAAACAAAAGATATTTATAACGATATAAATTATCATGTTTATTTAAAAAGTATATTTTAAGAATTTTTATAGCAGTCAACTGTCATTAAAAAATATTTTAAGTTTATAAAATGTTATTTAATAGAAAACTTTTGTTTTATTACACAAAATTATAGATTACAATTATATAGCAACATTAACTGAATCTTCAAGGTCGTCATCTTGAAGATACAAAAAGATGTTCAATATTTGCCATGCAAAAGAATTGAATGGGTATTTTTCACATTTTTTACTGTTAAATAAGTAAAATGTGTTTACATTAATAGTAAAAAGAAATTATATGTTGAAGAAGTTATTTATGTTCAATTGTTAGTTCAAAGAAATCAATTATAAGTTATAAAATCTATAAAGTCTATACAATTCTTTTGATTATTCCGTGTAATTCTATAAAAGTTATTAAAAATCTATTAAGTTCATAAAAATTCATAATTTAAAAAAGTCATTAAAAGTCGATAAAATCCATAGAAATCTATTGAAAAAGTCTACGAGACTCTATACATATCTTTTTATAACTCCATGTAATTCTATAAAAGTCAATAGAAATCTATCAACTCCATAAAAGTCAATCATTTAAAAAAGTCATTAAAAGTCAATAAAAGTCCAGATTGATTACACCCCCTAAACCTGGCTAATAATTTTATTATGGTTTTTGATCTTTAGTTTGAACAATAACAGATATACTCCGTAAAATAGTTGTATTTACAACTCTGAATTCACCATAATTAGTTTGTAACATATGAAGGCTGAGATTAAATTCAGAATGCCACGTCTTAAATTCAAAATATTCGAACTTATATCTACTTTATTTATGAAAACTGCGTAGTTAGCCGCCCTAATTACCTTTTTCGGGGCTTTCTTATAATAGTTTTTTTTTATTTGATGTAAATAATATACGTTTATTTATGTATGTAGATGAACGATGAGTACGTGTATAATTTTAAGCTAAAAAGTTATTTGTTTGTTTAATTTGGTAATAATTTTTAATGATTGAACCTATAGGCTATAGGAAACCCGTAACGACAAGTAGTTAAATTAACTAAACATGATTTTGGTAGCATGTCATAAACCAACAATGTCGACCATGTTCTCTCTTTTTTCTCTTCAAAAAATGTTTTTTTTAACAGTTAAAGAATGTTTTTACTGCTCTTAAATCTAAAAATGTTGCAAAAGGAGGCGAACGTAGATAGTTGTCACTATTCTAATAAAATAATTCTTAAAAAATTATGTATATTTTATTAAATATTTTATTAAGAAAACACAAAGTTTTGCTTTAAGTATATATAATGTGTTGGATTTTGAGGTTTAATTAATTAATATTAAGTAAGATGAAAATTGGCTAAATGAATTGAAATTAAGCAAAGAAAAATCGAACGAAAAAAGCGAAATAGAGTTTTTGGGCGCATAACGAGTCATCGAAACTGCCTGGGAGAAACCCCGGGCAGTAGGGGAGGTGCCTAGGCGCCTCCCTATATGGAAAATTATTTCCAGGCAGTGTGTGCTGCGCCTAGACTCCTGTTCGGTGAATTTCTGAACAATTGCACAATTTGGCATGAAGATGCATTTTTTTCATGAATGGTTGCATCCAAATGGAGTCTTTTGATGACATCATATGGCCTAGTATATATACATCCCATCATTGAATTTAGGCATCAGGTGTCAAATTTTACACCCAAAATTCAAAGAGAAATAACAGGATCGAAATCATTTCTCCATCATTTTCATTTGTTCTTGAAAAGAGAGTTTGCAACCTTTGTGATTGATGCTCTTGTGATTTGGTGTGCTACAATCACAATAGAAGTCGTTGTATCTTGGGAGAAGATTGCCACAAATCGAAAGCACCTTGTGCGGGGGCAAATTCCTCTTAAGGACAAAGTGTTACACGCTTGCCTCGACTTAAGATGTTCATCATTTCTTTTCCATAAACCGCTGACGGAATCCCATACAACACAAACAACAATCTTAAGAGGAATTTTAGCGTTATTTTTTGAAGAGAAATGGCATCCACATCAACCAATGTTCCTTGTAGGATCGAGCGCTTACCGCTTTACCAATAACTATAGTTAAGGGTAATGACGCAACATCAATCTTTTCAACCATACACTGGCACAAGCGCCACGTGTTCGACCGATAACAAAGCAGAGGCAATTGTTGAACCCCAACAATCTCTCCCCCAATAATTGCACTATCTGCAACTCATGGGAATCGAACACGCGACATTGGCTCTGATACCAATTGTAGGATCGAGCGCTTACCGCTTTACCAATAACTATAGTTAAGGGTAATGGCGCAACATCAATCTTTTCAACCATACACTGGCACAAGTGCCACGTGTTCGATCGAACACAAAGCAGAGGCAATTGTTGAACCCAACATTCCTACGACGCAAGGAGAAATGCCACAAAAGTTCACCGGTGTAGACTTCAAGAGATGGCAACAAGAAATGCTTTTCTGTCTTACTACGTTGCACTTGGCAAGGTTTTTGCAAGATGATCCGCTTACTGTGGACGATAAAGAGACGGATACTAGCAAGAAGGCCGTTGTAGATGCATGGAAGCAAAGCGACTTCCTATGCAAGAACTACATCCTGGATGACCTTGATGATGGACTATACAATGTGTATTGTCAAGTCCAAACCGCAACGAAATTGTGGAATATACTTGAAACAAGTATAAGGCGGAAGATGCCGGCCTTAAGAATTTCATAGTGGGCCGCTTCTTGGATTTCAAAATGGTAGACTCGAAATCCGCAGTGAAGCAAGTACAAAAGATACAAGTCCTCTTATATGAGATTCATTCGATGGATGAGTCTAAATGAGTCCTTCTAAATTGCAGCTTTGATTGAGAAACTTCATCCGCTGTGGAAAGATTTCAAAAACTATCTTAAACACAAGAGGAAGGAAATGGGACTCGAGGACTTGATTGTTCGATTAAGGATTGAAGAGGATAATCGCAAGTTGGAAATCAAAATAAACAAAATGAGTGCAAGAGTCAATGTTGTGGAATCGAGCAATCATGGAAAGAAGAGGAAGAACCATGATGGCCAACAACAAAGGAACCTTAAAATGTTCAAGGGAAATTGTTCATATGTGGGAGATCGAACCACAAAGTAAAGGATTGTCGAGACAAGTTAGACAAGAAGAAGAAAGCTAATGATCAAATCAACGTAACTGAATATGACAAGATGTCAGACGATTTCTCTGATCTAATGCTTATCGCTTGAAATCTTGTATTCGACATAGTTGTACTCTCCATAAAAGGGAGTTGTTCAAGATAAATGTAATGACGGTACTCGTCGCTTGAAAGCAATAAAGTTTATTATCATTCTTTGTTTGTCTTATGATTAATTATATGAGTATTTGAGTCATGTAATTATAATTCGTAATGTAAATATGTAATGTTAAACTTATTGTTTACTGTAGATGTTAACTTAAAAACATAAGTATGAGACTTATGTGTAGACTAAATTAACTAAATCGTCATTCATTTGTTGGAAAACACATCTCTAGAATTAATTCGCATTGATGTTTGTGAATCAAAGTTTGTATAAACTAGAGGTGAGGAAAAAATAATTCGTTATTTCATCAATGAGTGCACAATATATTGTTATGACTATTTGCTACGAAGCAAAGACGAGACCATAGAAGTGTTTAAACACTAGAAGAATGATGTTGAAGACCAATTATGCAATTGAATTTGCAATGGAAAAATTGTGAATTGATTCTATTTGAATTTTCTAAGCATTTTACGCTTAAGGTTTGAATTTGCAAGAGAATAAAATCTTGAATTCATGTTTTCTAAGTTTGTATACTTAAAATGAAAATGATGAATCAATTGCTACAATTGTTCTGTCTAGGAGGTGTTATCATTTGATTCTATTTGAGTTGTCTAAGCATTTTACGCTTAATGTTTGAATTTGCAAGAGAATAAAATCTTGAATTCAAGTCTTCTAAGTTTGTACGCTTAAAATGCAAATTGTGAATCAAATACGAGAATTTAATTCAAGTTTCAATTTTTTTAAGCAAGTGCGCTTAAATCAAAATTTGCAAGACATAAACTCTTGAATTTTGATTTCTAAGTTATTAACGCTTAGAATTTGAATCATGAAAGTTTTGAATACCACTATAATCTTGATAAGTTCAAGATTACCCTATAATTGTGGGGGGGAGCAATCTTATTGGTCAACGACATTCTAAGTGCCACACTTAAGAAATGAATTACTATTAAGCAAGATGAAAATTGGCTTAATGAATTGAAATTAAGCAAAAAAAAATCGAACAGATGAAACAAGGCGAAAATAGAGTTTTTCAGGCGCATTACGAGTCACCGAAACTAGGGGCGCCTAGGCACCTCCATGTATGCGCCTAGGCGCCTCACTGCGTGGAAAATTATTTCCAGGCAGTGTGTACTGCGCCTATGCGCCTGTTCGGTGAATTTCTGAGCCATTGCACCATTTGGTGTGAAGATGTGTTTTTTCATGAATGATTGCCTTCAAATGGAGTCTTTTGATGACATTATATGGCCTAGTATATATACAACATCCCATCATTGAATTTAGGCATCAGGTTTTCGAATTTTACAACCAAAAGTCCAAGAGAAATAGCAAGATCAAAAGCATTTCTTCATCATATTCATTTGTTCTTGAAAAAGAGAGTTTGCAACCTTTGTGGCTGATGCTCTTGTGATTTGGTGTGCTACAATCACAAGTGAAGTCGTTGTATCTTGGGAGAGAATTGCCACAAACCGAAAGCACCTTGTACGAGGCAAATTCATCTTAAGGACAAAGTGTTACACCATTGCCTCGACTTAAGACGTTCATCATTTCTTTTCCATAAATTGCAGACAGAATCTCATACAACGCAAACAACAATGTGTATGTATACTACTCCCAAATATATATTTTTTAAAATTCGTTTCTGTAATTTTTACTAGTAAAATTGAATGTATCTATAATTATTCAAACTAGAGTTCAAAAATTGTATTAAAATTATTCACGAGTCAAATATAGTTTTTTCTGCATTTAACGCGTTACACGCATAATTTGTATACTCTTGCGCTAGATGTAATTTAAAAGAAAAGTGAGGATTTAGCTATATATATTATCGAATATTACAGATCAGCGATTTAAACAAAATTTCTGTCACATATAAGGAAAAAAAGAAACTCTTCATCTGTGGCCTTTTGTTTATGCTATGATTAGAATTTTGATCTAGATTAAAAGTTATCCACGATGACTTTACTATTTTGTGAAGTTCTCTTGTTTTACTTGTTTTTTTAATCTACTAAAAATGATTTTTTTAGTTTTTTTTTTAAAAAAACTAGGTAAGATTCAAATAATTTTTTTTAAGTCACTTTGAATCAAAGGAAAAATAAGGATTAGATGGTTGAACAAGAAAAAAAACGATATGCATTCTTTCGAGTTGGTAAGTTAGTTATTGACTATTAAATGAAACGTGCAAATTCAATCTGTAATAATTACAATTTTCCATAAAAATGCGTATATAAGTCGTTAAGAATAGTTTTAATCACCGTCGTCCGCATTATCAGTCCACATATTTGATTTATATAATGTTACAAGTAAGAAACTTGTCCCACATTAGGAAACTACAAGCTTTGTGATTTTCTTATATGATATATGAGCTACTTTACTCATTGTCAATTTGTTTTGAGTTTGAACTCATGCATTCTTAACAATATTTGCTACCCGAGACAGTGGAAAGAGCACAAAACACTATATAAAATTAAATCTCAAATCATAAGCATAAATACAACAATTTTATTTTACTTTTTGGTGGATTTTTTTTTTTTTTGAGTATGGGTCATGATGATTTTTTTTACAAGGTTTTTGAATAATGACCTTCTTCCAAATTAGGAGAAATGGTCGTGGCCTTCGAGGGATTTATACTTGTAATAGCAAATGCCAAATGTAATTTAGCCCATTAATTTATACCTTTTTTACAACTAATTCCATCTAACTTTGCTACTATTACGTTGCAAAATTAAGAAATATTTTTACATTTTTCAAGAATCAAATTATCAAACTGTTGTACATGTTGCTATGGTTCCTTTTTAATATAAATATTTCTGTTCAAAAAATTATCAAACTGTTACTAAAAAAAGAAAGAACAAAATCCAGTAAGACATGAACCTACCTTCATAATTTAGACTAGACTTTTAATTAGTGTAGATTCAAGGTAAATTGGAATGGGTCTAGAAAAAAAATTTACGAATCCTCACTTCGATCCAACTACTTTTGGAAATTTCCGTTTCACTCTACTTCATCTACTCACTTGGTGAATCCATCGCTCCGCCATCTTCTCCGGAGCTCTCTGAGTCTGTTTCTGGCCTAGCAATCTCCTCCAGTTGCCGTAAAATCTGCTGAGCCTCGGGTCGGCCGGATGGAGATAATTCAACACAATGCAAAGACAGTTTCAACACACTCAGTAATTCATCTCCAGCAACTGACTGATCCCTCATCAATTCTACATCAAAAACTCCATTAGTCCACTCTTTTTTCACAATGGATGCAACCCATTGTGGCAAATCCATGCCACTCGCCAAGTCCCCAGGTGATTTCCCTGTCAGAAGCTCCAGCATGATCACACCGAAGCTATAAACATCGCTCTTGGTGGTGGCTTTTTTGAGCTCCAAAAGTTCCGGTGCACGGTAGCCCAACGCCCCAGAAGTGGCAACCACATTTGCATTTGCAGCAGATGACATTAGTCGTGAAAGGCCATAATCTGAAATCTTGGCATTTTTGTGCTCGTCCAGAAGTACATTACTTGATGTGAGGTTTCCATGAGTAATGCCTACTTTGGTGTGAAGATAGAGCAACCCTCTTGCTACGGCTTTCGCTATTTTGATCCTTGTCGCCCAATCTATTGGTGGATCAGTGTCGTGTACTGCAACAAACTGAACGTTATGCTTGTACATTTAAGAACGTATATGGATTGAAAAAGTAGTAAAAATTTGCTCACCATGGAGGAAAGTTGCAAGACTTCCATTAGGCATGTAGTCAAAAATGAGTAATTTTTCACCCTTTGGACCTAAATAATAAGCTCTAAGTGCAAGAAGATTAGGATGTCTGATTTTCCCAAGTGCATTAACCTCTGTAAAAAAATCTTTTTGACCCTTGGTTATCTTTTCTCTCAATCTTTTCACAGCTACTTGAATTCCATTTTCCATTGTTGTTTTATACACCGTGCCATACGTGCTTCGGCCAATAACCTCGGCAGTTGCAGACAAAAGATCTTCTGCAGTAAAAACCTTAAATTCATCAAAATGCACAAGTTTTCCCTCTGTTTCAGCACTTGCTTCAACTTCTTCTACATGTGGAGGAATACCCTTTGTGGCTTCAATTTGGCTTTCCTTCGATTCTTTCGACATTTTTGTAATCCTTATCAAGCAGCAGATTATAATGGTACAAGCTACAACAAGAATAACAAGAAGCGTCCCTAATAAAATGAGAATAAGGTCTTTGATACTAAGTCCTCGGTGTCTTTGTTTGTTCGGTAACACAGCTTCAGTTGGAGCTTGGGAGGATAATGTAGGACATGGAGTTAAAGCACTGTATCCACAGAGTTTTGTGTTTCCAACAAAGGCACTTGAGTTGAAATTTTGGGAAAGTTCTAAGGGAACATAACCAGATAGGTTATTATGTGAAACATTGAATGAATCAAGATTTGGCAGTTCACCAAGGAAAGCTGGAATTTCTCCACTAAGATTGTTTTGAGACAAGTCAAGAACTGATAGTTTCTTGAGCTTAGAAAGACTATTTGGTAATATCCCATTAATGAAATTTGCAGATAAATCAAGTTTTCGAAGCCCAGAGAGATTGCCAATCTCGTTTGGGATGATCCCTCTCAACTGGTTATGACTAAGTGAAATTTCTTGGATCCCACTCAACTTTCCAAACCAAAAAGGGATGATTCCAATGAAAGAGTTGTGACCAAGTTTCAAGACTTGAAGTTGAGGCAAACCTTTTTCGTTTTCTCCTGAAAAATTCGTAATAGCACCAGAAAGATTGTTGTTTTGAAGATCAAGAAACATAAGTGAAGCACATTGAGTAAGACTAAATGTGATTGAACCTGTTAATTGATTAAAGCTAAAATCAAGCCTTGAAAGCTTAGTCGAGTTCGAAAAACTATCCGGTATCGCCCCGGACAAAGAATTATTACCAAGGTCAAGTGTTTGGAGAAGGGGACACAAGCCAAGTGAAGGAGGAATTGAACCAGAAAACCTGTTGTTAAACAACTTAACACCTCTAAGATTAGGCAAGAAACCCAAAGAATATGGAATCAAACCTCCAATAACATTATCATGTAGACTTAGTTCTCTAAGAGCTTGCAATTGGACAATTTTTTCACTGATTCTGCCGCCTAATCCTCTCCATGGAAGACGAATAACAATCACTTGGCCTTGTGAACATTTTATCCCAGTCCAACTACCTGAACAAACTCCATAACCATAATCATCCCAGCTTTTCAAATGGTTTTTTGGATCAATTAGTTCATGTTTGAATGCTTGGAGAGCTTGGTAATCTGATTCTGTCACAACGACCCCATCCCAAGATTGGCTCGACACTGGCTTAAGAACACAGCTCAGTAGGTGAAAAACCATGAAAATTTGGGTGGTGTACGTGAACTTTCTTGAAAACCTCATATGGATAACGGTTTCTTGAATAAACTTCAATTTTCCCCTGGTTTTTGCAGCAATTTGCTGCGATGCAGCTTTTTCTTGAAATGAAAAATGGTTTTCTTGAAACGGGATTTCACAAAAAAATTGAAACGTAGGACCGTTTTTCTCCATAACCGCTCAGAAAACACAGAAAAAGCCTTCAAACGTGATCAACTTACAAAGGAACTTATCTTCAATTGGAGTAGCCATTGATTTTTGAATTTTGATAATGTTTCATTTACTGCTTTGCTTTCAAGAACCCGAAATCCATAACATGTCCTTAAATACTTTGGTTTAAAAATGATAATTTAATGGCTAAAGTTTTTATATGGAGTATTTCACTGGACTGTTTTTTTCCCCTAAAAATATGATAATATTATAAAATAATATAATTGTTTTGAATTTATAATTAGTACATTTTATCAATTATTAATTATTTCTTCCGCAACGGTCTCAAACTCTATATTTCCTACATCATTAATGACATTAAATATAATTGAAATTATTGCACTCCTAAGCATATAATCTTGTTTAAAAAAAGAATACAATAATGTTGTATGAAGGAATTAGGCTGTTTTTTTTTAAAAAAATTAACTTTTTATTTTATTATAAATTTCTTTTAATTACTCTACTTTTATTTAAAATAATCAATACAAAAATTATCATATTTTAATTTTAATTAATGAAAACCCATCTGCTAGTTTTCATCTTTAATTAAAGTTAATTTTGCAAGGATATGTTTGGACTTTTTAAATTATTTTTAGAGGCTCCTCTCCACTCTGCTTGTCATCTACGGCTAAATTCATTTCGTGGTGTACAGATAGATCGCTATGGACCCACCCTATCCCCCATCTGTCATTACATGCTATATTACAGAAATATCCTTAAAAGGATTTTGGAAGATGACAACGTGGCTCTTTGGTCATTTCAGGTTCGATCACTCCCACTCCGGTTGTCCTTTTCCTAAGTTCAGTATTCTTTAATTAATAACGTTTGTCCTCGTTAAGCAAATTAATGGAAAACTACTAACAATGCTTCATAATGAATTTTGATGTAGTAAAAGAGTTGGAACTTGCTACTTATGTGCTTAGTGTCTCATGGGATAGATCCAACTATTCAATATGAATTTATATTCCTAATATTGAATGATATTATATATCATATATGATTGGATCTATCCATGGTATATAATTGGATCTATCAAATTGATCTGATCACGCTAATAGCGGGAGCTTCGTGAACCGAATGTCGGGGCTATTCCAAGCGATGATGACCACATGGAGGTTGGGCTCGGAAATTTAGTAAACGCGTTCCAATTTAACTAACACAGCTGATCATTTGATGATCTTCAACTTCCCAGTTGTTAGTGAAAGAGATTCAACTTCGCGTCACGCTCAATATTTATCGCCTTCAACATCGAACATCAACTTCGCATATGAGGCTTAAAATAAAAGTCCAACTTAACATATATTTATTGCTATTTAACAAATAACAAGTATCAAAAGATAAGATAAGATAAATCAATAGCATAAAAAAGGGGCAGATTTTTTTTAATAATATAATGTCAAATAATTTTATGGTAAGTAAATATATATTATATAAAAGAATATAGTTTCTTGTTTGCCTCAAGTTCAGAATGGAAGTTCGAGCCTGATATGCTCCACGAAGCACGGTCAATAGTGTATGGCCTCATCGGTACCCTCTCATCCAAGGGTCAAAATTAATTTGGATTATACATTTTACATGAATATCACATATCCAAATTCTAATTTGAATCCTTGATATAAGCATTTGATTATTATTCTTATACTAACAAGAACTCGCCCAGATCAACATTCCAGTGAAAATCATGTATTTTTTTTTTAAACAAATCTAGTAGACAACCCTTTGCAAATAAGATAAATGTGTTTGATTTTATAAAATACAAAGGTGTAAAAGCTCATTAATTTTACACTCTACTTTTTATGACTTTTCATGAGATCGTGTAATTTAACAGGGAAAAGAAATGATAGCCAATTGGGATTGAGGCTTACCAATATACAGCAACCAGTGGCACATGCAGATCGTGATGTCATTGAATGTTGATGGCCCGTCCACAACCATGAGCACATGCATGAGATCTACTTAGTGAGTTTTTGGAATCAATTCAAATATTATTTGATTCATCTATTAAATTGTCAAACTTGAATCGAGCCTGAATATGTTTACCTATATCTAAAACCGAATTGAGGACCTTTTATACATTTATTAATTATTAATATTTCCTAAATATATTAAAAATAAGGTCAAAATTTCAGGCCATAATTTGAATATGTTTTCATATGTAAATTTAAACCAAACAAATTAATCTAGATACCGAAAAATAAGCTGAATTCAAACCTAAAATAATTCATTTATGAAATTCCAAGTCGTTTTAAAGAAGAAAAAAAATCAAATTGAGTTATATTCAACTGGATTTCCCCCCACCCAAGGAGTCCGGCTAGGTTGATGATGTCATTAAGGACTCCGGGACAATGATATGAGATAGCAACAACCCAAACAGTCCACACCACCAACCACATTAATTCTTGGAACGAAACTTCTTGTTTCCTATGCCACCTGAGGGCGTCAATCCATTTAGGACATTATGCTTATTGCGTTGACAAAATCTATAACTTTGTATAATCCAAAATTTTAAATGATAAAATACACCATGCACTTAGGAATGGCAACGGGTCGGGTATGGGACGGGTTTGGCCAATCCCAGGACCCGCCCTGCTCCACATAAAACCCGGACCCGCCCGGCCCCGCTTAGACCCACGAACCCGGCGGGTTTACCCGCCCCGCCCCGGTTCCTTTTTTTTTATTTTTTTTTTAAAAAATTTAGCTAGAAATCAATTTTGAAACACAAAAGTTGAGTTTTGTGATTAAATTTTATGTTTCTCTAGTAAATACTTATAATAAGCATTGCAAAACTATTTTTAAACTACTAAATATTTATTAATTTGCTCTTATTTCCTTCAAAATGTCCAACTTCTCTAACATGAACACATAAATTTTGATATAAAATTAAATAATGACACTTTATTGTTCAATTAAAGAAGTAAAATGTATAATCAATATCATAGTTTTTTTAAAAAAAATTAAAAAAATATTGCGGGGCGGGTTCGGCCAATCCCAGGACCCGCCCCGCCCCGCTTCCAAACCCGGTTGAAGCGGGTCCAGACCCGCCCCGACGGGGCGGGTTTATTGCGGGTCCGGGTTTGGACCCGTCCCATTGCCATCCCTACATGCACTTCTTGCATTCTTATGTTACCCAGGTTGATATACAAGCTAGTACGTAGTAACAAGAATTTTTATCATACCAACGACCAAACAATCCTTGTCACTGCTCTATTAAAAATTATAGCTCATCATAACCATCCAGCTCCAAACGTTTGAACAAGATCAGTATCCAATAGTCAAATTAAAATTGTTGTGCCACACAATTTAACACGGCAAATTTTTTGAGGAACCCAAAATTTCGGGTCCATCCTCTCCTTTTGCCCCCAACCGCAAATGATCGACTCCACCCATCACATCACATCCCATTGAATAATAATGTTACAACAACTCTCCTTCAAGAAACACAAGAAAAAATTGCATCATCATATCTTGATTAGCACTTGTGCCTATGGTTATTAAAGGCGCTAGGCGCCAAAAAGCGATGAGCCATAGCCTGGCTCAGAGCGCTAAGCGTCGAGTATCTAGAAAAAATAAATTTTAAATAATTAGATATGAATGTCTTTTTTTCAAAATGACCAAACTTTATAGCTAAGAAGCTGTTAATGTTGTAATATTTGTTTATTTCTAATATAAAAATTTTTTACACAAGAGAAATTTGATAAAAATAAATCCCATTCAATATTAAATCATTAAATCAGAATTATTTTTTAAAAAAAGAAACAATAAATTAAATCTACTTGATCGAATTAAGGTTTAATTTATTCTTAAAAGTATTCTTACTCTATTCTCAAAATATATATTGTTTTACATTAATTCTTATCATTTATTAATATCTATTTATAAATTAAAAATGTAATTATAAATAAATTTTTACATTTGATATAATTAATAATGAGTATGATGTGTTAATACCCTAATATATAAATATGGGGTTTAGGCTTATTAAAACTTGGCTATGAGTTTATTGAAAATAGGATTTGTGCTTATTATTTTTTAAGTAATTTGAGCCAAATCCTATTAACACTATTCTATTCCATAAGGCCACCGCACAGGGATTAAGCCACAGGCACCTAGGGACTGAATAAGTGCGGCCTGATGTATGTGTGGGTCCTCTCAAGCACAAGATGCGCCACACTTTGGCCTGGCTTGGCTTCTCGCCTAGGCGAGCCAGGCGAGGGCTTTTAACAACCATGCTTGTGCCCATAAATCACATTCATTTCATAGAAACACAAACCAGCCCCAGATCCATATTTTTCATATCAGAACCATTGAGAAATAAAATCATTTACAACGCCCCAATAACAGAAACCACTGGTTAAAAAACATGACATGAACTTCGTGCATGTTCATCAAAAGGAAAATTACTAGTATTGCCTTCAACTTGAAGATTATTACTAGAAATTGACCTTTAAATTTTCTTCCCCCGAGGATTTTAGTCTCGAAAAGAAATCATACTTCTTACTGAACATGGCATACCACATCAACTCATTATGTATAGATATGAAGACAGACATATGTCTTCCAATTAGGATCACATACAATCGGTTATGCTTCTATCATGTACACCTTGTTCATTAAAACAAAAAAAAATAATAGATTTGCTGTAGAAAACCACTATCAACAAAAATTGTTAATTTCTTATGGTGTAGCTCAGATAATTACAGCTTGTGTCTATGAACCTCTGGTTGGCGAGTAATAACTTTAAAATGTCTCATAGGTGTAGAGCACAAACGACACCATATAGAACGAAAAAGTTCAGACCAGTTTATCTTGTGAAGTGAGGTCAAAAGGAGGCCAGGTTCATTCTAGTCCAGATCTGAACTCTTTCACCCAAAACATTTTAGTTACAAGATGACATTATTACCTGGTGTGATACAGCTCCCCTGTCTAATCTTTTGGACTTAACTTTTACTACCAAATTTACCAGCACGCAAATTTGCTGATAAAACCATTTGTCAACAACCATTTGTTCTCGCAAACCAATGATAAGAAACGTGAAAATCCAACATTTTCGATCCAAATGTGACCCAGTGCACATCACAGAATCCGATTATCAACTAATTAATCCAAAATTCCTTGTATTTATAATCCATCATTAGCTAAAGTGGAATAGTATAACTGATTTCCTTCTTTCACCAGCGGGGAAAATCATCAAGGGTGCACCGAATCAGACGATAAGGGTGCACCGAATCCCGATTTCATTCATAATCCAACATGATAAATGGTGGTATTCAACAGGAATAAACCAATGATAAAAAACGTGAAAATCCAATATTTTCGATCCAAATGTGACCCAGTGCACATCACAGAATCCGATTATCAACTAATTAATCCAAAATTCCTTGTATTTATAATCCATCATTAGCTAAAGTGGAATAGTATAACTGATTTCCTTCTTTCACCAGCGGGGAAAATCATCAAGGGTGCACCGAATCAGACGATAAGGGTGCACCGAATCCCGATTTCATTCATAATCCAACATGATAAATGGTGGTATTCAACAGGAATAAAAAACTTTGACTCACCAGCAGTAATAATCAAGAACCTGGATGTACTTAATTTAATAATAATTAATAATGATTAGGCAAATGCTATAGTGCGAATCACTTAGGTTGTGTTTGGATTGAAGGAATAAATTTTAGATGATTAGTTTTCAAACCATTTCCTCCAAATCAAATCATTCCATCCAAATGCAACAACCTTAGTATATTAAAATTAATTTTTTGAAAGCAAAAATGGTGGAACCTTTTAATTTTACTTTCTATGATAAACATGTTGGTTACTAGAAGGAGATAACAAGTGTTATTCGGCGCAACATCAAAAAACAAATGTAATTCAGCAATAGATGATTGCAAGCACTATTGAATCGAGGGATTCGAGTTATCCTGTAATACAGGTTTTGAATTCGATATTTGATACAAGATAGACTTGTATCCAAAAATCACAACCTTAAAAGTATAATACAATTCACGTGAAAGAAACGCTAGATTAATCGTTGAATTTGAAACCCAACTAATTTCGTACCTCCAAATCGGATCCAAATTACACGCGGGAGGCAACAGTGGGAGCTACTGCTGCAGCGGCATTGGCGGCACCGCCAATAAACGAAAATAAACCAGATTGCAGTGGTTCCTGATCATCCAAAAACAAATCCTCTGGCATTCGAAACGCCCCATGCGCACAAACAACAGCAAGACCGACAAGCAAAGCGGAAATTAGCAGCGATCCAACGCTAGTGAGGAAGACCACAATAATCGTGGACACCACGAGGATCCCCAATATTTCTCGATCCGAGAACGCGCGACCGGCAATAACGAGCGGCTGATCCGAAGACCGGAAGGTGTAGAGAAACAGCCACGCGGCGAGAAGTGATAGTAGGACAAAGAGGGAGAAGGGATGGGAGAGGAGAGAGAAGGCGAGGGAGATAGCGAGGAGAGAGAGGTAATTGATGCGGAAATAGGAGTAGTTCTTGCGAATGCGAGAGGCGGCTTCGGAGAGGGAATCGGGGCGGGAGAACGAGGAGCGGTCAAGGAGTTCCAACCATGGGCGGCGCTGGGAGAGAGCGTGGCGGATGGAAGCGGATAACCGAGAGATGAATGAGCGGAAGGCGGTGGTAGCGATCGGTAGTTGCGAATCCGAGGAGATCGGAAGCGGCGGCGGAGCGGCCATCTTTTTAAACGTTACTCTTTGGTGAGATGGCAATGGACGCTTTGGAAACAGAAATGTAGAAAAATAATTACTTGAATTTATAAATTATTTAGTTTGTTTGATAAGGATGTGGTTAGTTATCATGTGATCGTGTTACTGATCGTCTAAAATATAATTAAGAATTTGAAATTTCAGCTTTTATATATTTAAGGTGATTTGAGTGGAGGGATCTGAAGCCAAGAATTTCAAATCCTTGATTTTAAATTCATTTGAATGTTTGGATGAATTTATATTCGGTTTATTCCAAATATATATATTTATTAATTTATGTAGATGTCATTTCAAATTGTTATGGATTTGAAATGCACCTGAGATAAATGTCATTTCAAATTAAAGTTTCAAATCAATTTTCAAATCAAATCCATCTATTCAAATAAAATACATCCACCAAACACAGCCTTATGATGCAACTGGATCGAAGGATTTGAAGCCATGTATTTCAAATCTATTTAATTGTTTAGATAAATTTATACTGTGTGTAATTCAAATACACTTCTTTACTAATTTATGTAAGTTAATGATAATTGTGATGGATTTGAAATGCACATAAGATAGATGTTATTTCAAATTCAAATTTCAAATCGATCCTCAAATCTAATCCCTTCGTCCAAATGAAATTCATCAATCCAAACACAACAACATAACATTAAATAATGAATAGAACATTTCGATTCTATTATTAATCAGATGCTATTATTATTAATTATTCGACTTTTCAAAGAAGATAGCATTTCGATTCTATTACCAATCAAATAGCGTATGGATTAATTTGATATATACATTTTATCTTTATTGACGGTCATCATCTTACCATAACTTGTAGAGCCAAAAACAAAACAAGAATGATTATGCTACCCTCCACAAGTCAAGTTCATATCATGAAAATCTCGACATAACCACAAAGGAAACTCAATCAACTATTGGTTAGTGCAAGATCTTAATTGGCCCATGACTCATGGTCAGTGGAAATTGTCCCATAACTCTTGACAATTGGTACATGGTCCTTGAAAGTTGGCCACTGGCTCGTGGCCTATGACAATTGGCTCATGACCCTTGTCAATTGACTCATGACTCGTGTCGATTGGCTCATGAATTGTGGCCCATGGCAATTGGACCATGGTCCTAGACAATTGACACATGACACGTGTGGGGTCCTCGTTACTTAATCCATATGTATTCAATTAAAACATACATACGTGAGTCTTAGAATTAAGTAATTCATACATTGTTTAAGAGTTTCTTACTAATAGGTTGTTACAGATGTACAAGTATAAAACCACAAATACAAAAACCCTATTCACATATACATCACATGTATAACTAACAACCTAATTCAGCACAACTCCTATACAGTGGTTCACCTCGCAGCGGAATAAGACTCACGATTCCAACGTCTATGAAATCCTACAGAAACATTCACAACACGTGAGTATAGATAAACCATGATCTTAGTACAATATCAAAACACAATATCAATGATAAAGCACAATAATCATATCCAATGTGAATGCTCTGTCTCATGCATCAACAAATGCAACTATGTCCTGACATGTCTCATCACACATCCTATTATCACGAGACTAAGATGATATGTCCATTTCCACTCAATATGTCAGTGAAATCATCTCACATCTTCATATTAGCAACACATATCATTGTACCGTCCTCACATGATAATAGCCAGAGCATATACCCAAAAACCGGCGTATATCTCTCATACCAAGTATATGTAACATACCCGAGCATATACCCAAACCAGGCGTATATCTCTAATGCTAACGTCGCATACCCGAGCATATACCCAAACCAGGCGTATACCTCTAATGCTAACGTATATACCTCATCCATCTCAAATACATGATATCCATGAATGTACATGCATATGATACTACCAATCATATGATACCAACATTAACACAATTCATATGATATCAATCGCATAACATCATCACACAATATCTATACTTCGTACGTCAACACGTACCTGTAAAGCGACACAAACGAGATAAATCAGTCGTCACTGGCTAATTGCCTCGTTGTCCTGTCCCCTGTGATGGTGCTACAACAATGCCAATAATATCATGTTATCATAGGCAATAAAATCAAATTCTACAAAAATACAACATTTTTCCAATTATGGACCCTGGCGATCGATCTCATGTTTTGAGGCGATCGATCGCCTAAAGTTTTGGTCCTAGGCGATCGATCTCTTAATTTCACGCGATCGGTCGCCTCTCCTTTGGAAAACATACTGCCTCAAGGCGATCGATTGCCACATGAAGCGATCGATCGCTCAATGCACCGCCACTCTCATGTTTAGCCACAGGCGATCGATTGCCTCAAACGTCGCGATCAATCGCCTCCTCTGTTTTCAGAAAAACCATGGCGATTTTCTACTTCTTTTCTAGGTGTTTCTCCTACACCTCACTTTCAATCATTTAAATAGATTTCATGCAATCACTAGTAACATATAAACATGTTTCTTTCATCATACTACTCATTTATTTGCATGATAACAAGTTTCAATTCAAAGCATACAACATATTAATCACATGCTTCAAGTTTCCACCAACTCATTTCATATGCATCATATGCTATACAATTCTTACCAAGAAAAGATGAAATCACTTCACTTAGCCTCCTAACTTGATTACCAAGTGAAACCCAAGCAAAAGATGGAAAAACAAGCAAGGGTTTGGAGAGGAGCTTATGTAGAGATTTGTAGGTGTGATTTGGTGGTGTATGTTTTTCAAATCTGATATTTCCTTCATATAAACTCCATCACCACAACACTAAATTCACATGTAATTCCCTTCAAACTCATGTCAAATGTCTATGGAATGCAACTCACATGCACATTCTAATGTACCTTCAAATGCATGCTAAATGGATACTATATTCCACTATACATGTATTTCCATATTAAATCCATCAATCATATGTTTAGGTTATGAACTCATTGCTTTGATTCTCACATGTCTTTTATTTTCCACAAGAAATCATTCCTACATGGCTTTCATCCTGCTCGGTTCAATCCGAACTCGAGTCCATCATATTGTAATTCATCATAATTACTCATAAACATATTACACATGTATACGTCATATCCAGACATGACAACACGTGACAATTGGCATTTGGCTCATGGCCCGCGGCACATGGCCCCTGGCCCCAGGACCATTATCTATGGCAATTGGACAATAACACATGGTGATTGGCACATGGCTCATGGCTCGTGGCTCGTGGACTATAGCACTTGGCAATTTGCTCATGACCCGTCGCAATTGGCCCATGACCCGTGGCAATTGGCTCATGACCTTTGGCAATTAGCTTATTCACCGTGGCGATTGGCCCATGGCCATGGCAATTGTGTCAATGGCTTCAGGCTCGTGGGCCATGACTTCAAGCTCGTGGCCCATGACCCTTGCCAATTGGCCCATGGCCCGTGGCAATTGGCTCATGGCTTGTGGCCCGTGGCAATTTTACCATGATCCTTGGCAATTGACTCATGTCCCGTGGCAATTGGAACCTGGCTAGTGGCCCGTGCCTATGGACCGTGGCAATTGGCCATGGCCACGGGCCACGAGTCAAGGACCAATTGCCACGGGCCCGGATCAACTGCCCTGAGCCATCGGTCAATGGCCAAGAGCCATGGCTGCTTTCCACGGACCAAGGGCCACATGCCACTTGCCACTGGCTACGAACTATGAGCCAATTAAAACGGGTCATGGGTCAATTGACAAGTGACATGGACCAATTACCACGGGTCATGGTACAATTGCCAAGGTTTATTGGCTAATTATCACGGGACATAGGCCATGGACCACGAGTCACTAGCCATGAGCCAATTGTCATGGTCCAAGTGCCAATTGCCACAAGACACGAGACATGTGCCAATTGCTAAGGGTCATGAGCCAATTGACCCGTGCCATGTGTCAATTGCCTTGGCTCATGGGCCAAATGCAAGGGGTCATGAGCTAATTATCACGGGCCACAAGACTTGGCCAAGGACCACGGGCCACGAGCCTTGAGCCTTGAGCCAATTTCTACGGGCCATGGACAATGAGCCAATTGCCACTGTCCATGGACCAATTGCCAAGGTCTAGGTGATAATTGCCATGGGCAGGCTCTAGTCATGTGCCAATTGACACGTGCCATAGGTCAATTGACATGGGTCATATGCCTTTTGTCAAGCGTCACGAGCCACGGGCCAATTGCTACGACCACTGGCCAATTTTCAAGGGCCATGGTCAATTGCCACGGGCCATGAGCCAATTTCGACGGGCCATGAGCCAATTGCCACGAGCCATTGGTAAATTACCACGGGCAATGGGCCACGAGCCATGGGGGAATTGCCACTGGATGAGCCAGTTACCACTGATCATGAGCCAATTAACACATGCCAAGGGCCACGAGCCACATGCTAATTGATTTCGATTACATAATCATAATTAATAATTAGATTTTATATTGCATAAATCTATCCTAATAAAAAAATAAAATATAAGCATAATGAAAAGCAAATTAGTGAAATTAATATAGTATAAATTTGTAATGTGATGAATCAAACAATATTCCAATTAATTAAAATTAAACATCTCTTTCATATCCACGTCTCTCACACACACACGGGCACAGATAATTTATCACTCCTCCTGTCTCACACACATGATTATGCATTGTTTTTTTTGTCAGAATTTTTTATTAAAAAAATTTAAAAACAAAATACGCATGGGTTCGCGTTTTTTAAAAGCGCTACCACCGGTGTGTTTTACTTTAATTTATTTTTAAAAAAATTAACATTATTTTTAATTTGTTTTTAAAATATGCTATTTTTATTTAAATTAGCAGACAAGCATTAACGAAACCTTATCCAAAACCCCAATTCTCATTCCACACACACAATAAATTATCTCGACTCTCCGCTGAACTATCTTAATTCTGGTTCAATTATTTCCATTGAAATAGCAGTTCTAGAGGTCTTCATCACCCCTCTCACACTCGCACACACCTTTTCATGCACATATATTCATAGGCTATATTGTTATGTATATGTATATTTACATGATTATGTTTTTATGCACCCTTCAGATCGAAGATGGCGACATCAGCTCTGAACCCTAACGCACCGATATTCGTACCATCAGCGTACCGCGAAGTGGAGGACTTTTCGGATCAGTGGTGGGATCTCGTTCATTCTTCCCCTTGGTTCCGAGACTACTGGCTTCAGGAGTGCTTCTCTGATCCCCAAATCGATCCTCCCACAGTCCAAATTCCCGATTTTACCCTCCCAGAAGAGATCAACAATAAAAACCCCGTTAATGACGCTGCTTTCAAAGGTAACTGTAGATCTTAATTCTAGGCTCAAAGACCGAGTCACGAACGGAATGACTCTGACTGATTCTACTGTTTTTTTTTATTGTAGATGGGGGTCTGGATTTGGTTACTTTGGGGTGGTTGAAGTGGAGGAAGCCGCGTGGAGGGGATGCGGAGGCGCCGATGCATTGTGAGAAGACGCCGAGGACTGTGAAGGCGAAGGTGAAGGTGAATCCGAGGCCGATTCAGCAGCCGCGGTAGTGGATTGCGATTTATGGACTCGTGGCCAACGTATTTAGAAGCTTCTGTTTGTGTGAACAAAATTTCCGTTTCTTGTAACTTAATTTTGTGTACATATAATAAAATCGTTTAATTTCTTATGGGCTTTCTGTTAGCTTTTTTCCACATTTCTTTTGGATATTTGTTTATGATCTATTTATTCAATTTATTATTTATAAATTATAAATTAAAATTTTAAATCTTATTATATATTAAAAAATATTAAATAAATTTGAAATAAATAACCCAAAATCATAATTACTAAATTAATAAATTGATCGATCGATAGATAGTAGGAATATTGAATTTCAATTGGTGATGGAGAAGTATTGCTATTGTATAAATAACAATAATTCAACACTTGGTTTCCTTTTTTTTTTTAGCACAAATAATAATTATATTAGTCTAAAAAACGATAATTACAACTAATAATCAATCAGATCATAAGTTACGAGTCACGACTAAAACCAACATAAAACCAGACACAACGATAAACAAAGATTTGATAAAATGAGTCACAGCTGAAGCACAATAACTTGGCCAGGCGAGTGTAGAGTACATCAAAGCAAAATCAAGTCCCCTCAAACCACTGATCACAGGGAGGGGTCGAAGCGGGAACTGTCTTCCATTAATAAAGGTACCAAGACGGATAATCGCGAGATAGAAATTGATATAAGGACACAAAACGAGCAAACTCCGGTATCCAAATCCCAAATATAGATCCAACGACCAAATACCTCCACGAAGTGGCGCACGAAACCAAACCGCCAAAAAGACTTTGAAATCACATCCAAGCAATGCCTCAATCACGAAGCAAGCAAAGAGGGCACACAAGTATCGCCACCAGGCTTCAGAAGTTGAGACTAACTAGCGACTGACGCTTGAGACCAACTAGCGACTAGAGTACGAACAGATAGGCCTTCAATACACAACCAAAAAACGGGCCACCTAGATGTTGAAAGAACATAACGGCTACAAAGCAAAACCCGGGAGCACCAACTCACAGGACAACCAGATGCATAGAAGCATCACCACAGAGGAACGAGAACAAGGAAAGCAAGTGATATAACCAGTTGTGTTGCCAATGAAGGCGAAAATGAGAATAAACCAGCGAAGCTTGTCGAAGAAGACGGAAGAACAGTGAAAAACTTTCATTTTAGAAAGAGAAACCACTTTCATTTTAGAAAGAGAAACTACCAGAAACACTTGGTTTCTACATAGCTAACTAAGATGATAGTGTAGGAAACAACCGAGGATATATGATTGGAATAGATGAGAGAATGTTTAAAATTGTGTATTGATTGTCCTTACTTCTGTATTAAATGTGAAAATTTTTTATTCCAATGAATTAAAACATCCTTTTACTGATATAATTTCCTTCATCTATCATTTCTTTTGTATATTTACAGTCATCCTTCAAAGAAAAAAACACCTAATAAACATAGGTTTACACAGGAGATGATACATAGAAATTTAAAGAAATAATAATAATAGTTAAGGAAAAAGTATGGGTTATAGCATACCCGTTTACTCGACATATTTTAAATAAAAGATGCTAAATTAATGATGAAATACATCTATAAGGGTATTTAATACATCGATTGCACCATAGTTGGTAGTAATTTAATATTCTGTGTTTTGGTCCCAACTCTTAGCTTGTTTCCCAATCTTGTGAAGAACTCTAATAACCTCTTCATTTGTCACACTGCCAGTCACAGTAACCTTGTTTAACTGTGTGTCCACATCATAAGTTTCAATGTCTGCATCCACAAACATTAATTCTTCTAATGTTAATTCAATATTCTTGGACATTTACAAATATAAATATAAGGGTTTAGTTGGGGTTTTTGTAGGAAGATTTCTATAATCGAAGACATCTAAAAAGAAAGTATCAGAATTTTCTCTCTTTCTTTCTTTCCATTTTTCCCAGAAATTCGCTTAGACAACTATCTTATCATATACCATATGAACTTTAAAATTTATATCCAAACACTATCTAAAACATAATTTAAAAAATATTTACCTTCAATTTTCTTGATGGCCTTCAAGATTTTCTTGATACATTCATCACAGTGTAATCC
The DNA here is from genome assembly GCA_907163345.1 of Haberlea rhodopensis. Lineage (NCBI taxonomy): Eukaryota > Viridiplantae > Streptophyta > Magnoliopsida > Lamiales > Gesneriaceae > Haberlea > Haberlea rhodopensis. Next base: position 8,353,393 of record CAJQUN010000013.1, read on the forward strand.
CACCTTCAATTCCACCACCTGAATAATCCCAGAACTGGAATTGAGTAATACCAAATTTATTTGTTTCAAGTCATAATAATATTAAGGAACTCACATTAGCCATTGGAATAGTTGATGAATCTGCTACAAGTTTCTTGAAAAGAGTACTCAAGATTTGAAATCTCTAGTTACCTAGTTAGTAAAATGGATGATTTTTTGCAATTTATATTCGAAATTGTGAAGGGGGTATGATTCTTTTTTTCTTTTGTGAGAATTTTACTTTGTGTAAAAGCAACTTTATTTGACTTAGAGGTGCATTATCCTCCGTTCAATGTTGGCATTTGTCAAGCTGTATACACTACAAAAAGGATACCACTATTTCTTTTTGGACATGAACCATGTAGTATTGATATTTAGGTCGAACATACATATTCTATCCGCTTTTTTACCTTCACATGGGTCCAAAAATATTTACATTGATCTTGGGTGATATAGTGAGGATAAGACGCAAAACAATACATATGTATCACTTTAAAACTAAACGTGTATAGATATCTATCGAACAAAGATATAAACACAAAAACTGTTGGACTCGAGTCATCATATATCTGAGTATATAAATTTGATATAAGCATTCAAGTATAATTTTCTCTACCATATGCAACGAAACAAATACCTCGAACAATTAATTCCTAGACTATGTAAAACTGCTTTAGGTTTTTGAAACAATTCCTAACAAGAGACAAACAAATCAGGTTGAAGAACCAAAATAAACGATGACTAGTTTCTCCTTGCTTTTCCTTCATTTTAATTTCTGCTACTAAGGCCCAACCCACTTTCGAGCATATGGCCCATAAATAAATAGTCTTTTTTAAAAAAAAATTAGATTTTATTTTAAAAAATCTAAGAAAAAAATTAAATATAAAACTATTGAATTTGTTTAGAAATCTGTTTATTCTTTTTATTGTATTTTAAAAAAGAATCAAAATCAAACCGAATAAGATCTAAATGATTTAAAAAAAATTTAAATTGAATTTCACATTATTCTAACCAAAATATTGAAGTAAATAAATTCGGTCAGTTATTTCGATTTGAACCGAAATTTCTTCCACCCTTGATTTAATGCTCTTATTTTTTTATTCTTAATTTTAATAATTTTAATATTATTATTATTACAATTATCATTGTTATTATTATTAATTTATTTCATATGCTTTATTATTATTCTTTTTATCAATATTATTATCTAAACTTAATTTTTGTACTAATATTTTTTTATGGTTTTTATTATTAGTACTGTTATTTTTTTTTTGAACGAAATTAGTACTGTTATTTTAAAATAATTAAAAAGTAAAAGAATAATATATCGTCGATAGAATCTGGTAGTTGATCCACTGATGAAAATATTGCATCCCTAAATACCGATTAAAAATAATAATAACTAGTGCTCTCCTGCACGCCGCGTGCATATATAATATTTGTTTTCTTAAATGAAGTGATAATTATAAATTCAATTTGACATTTGAGATGTAATAATTTTTTTCAAATTGATTTTGTAGTTTAATACTCTCCGAATTATTTTTGTTGATGTAATTGTGGTTATTCATATTATCAAGGGTCTTGCTGTCATTTAGCACATTGAGCATCTTTGTTATTTGACAACATATGTGATGGTATTATGGTAAGTGTATTTTAGGTCATACATTTAACACCATCATACATTATATATAGAATAGATAATAATAATATTAATAATAATGTGTCGTCGATGGGCCCTTTATTTTGAACTTTGATGGGCCGGGGCCCATTTTACGAGCAGCCGGCCGCCGGGGTTAGCAACCACGGCCCTTTGAGGACCGTTTCGTATAAAATAGAATAGAACTAGTTTCATGAATATTCCATTGTGCTTGCCTTCCCTTCCAGATCTCAACAAATTTTCCCGCCATCTTCCTCCGCAAGACTGTAATTCTTCTCCTCCGTCGAGTGACCCTCGTTTTACCAGAGTATCTTACATAGAACCCAATTCAATCTAGGAAGGAAGTATGGAGCTTCGCAAGAGGAAACCCTTTTCAGACATTACGAACGCGTACAATCTCATCCCCACCTCTACCCTCCGCAAGCTCGTCTCCTCCTCGGGTTCCAATTCCAGTCCAACTTTAAATCCACCCATTTCGATTTTGAAGCCTAATTCTAGTTTCAGAGGCCAGAAGATTTGCTCCAATTCATCAGCCTCTTTGAATGGGGTTGATTCTAGGTCGGATACTAGTATCGGAGCTTCCAACGTCAACAATGCCCGTGTCCTGAGTTCTCGAACTGTGCAATTCCAAAACCTCAAGTTTCCTGCTACTTCAATTACTGGTAATGGTAATTTTCTGCTTTTGTGTTGGCGTGGTTTGATGATTTACTTACTAATTGTTGAATGCTGATATGGAATCGTCCTCTCTATCATGTTTGTACTGGAATAATTTTCTGAAATTTCAATGAATTCATTCTTAACATGTGTAAGTGATTGATTATGATTATATATTTGATTTAATAAGTAAATAAACACGAGGGCTAAGTAGACTAGCTGTCTATCTGGCCTTCGTCATTTGTAATTTGTTCGGATTTTCCATTTCTGTTTAAGTTTTTAATTATAATTAGATATTATTATTGATGCATTTTGGGGCTAGAGCTTTTACTGTGATTCCAAATATTGAAGAACTTATTTATATCTTGATGCTTGCTGAAGGTGACATGGGAAATAAGGATGGTGTGTATAATCGAAGACAGACAACTGATAAATTTAAGAATGAAAGAAAGACTTCTGACATGACTGGTAGTTCCATTGCTATAGCCAAGAAGAAAGACAAAGGGAAGGGCATTGCCGTACAGTTCAGTTTCACATCTCCTCGGAAAATTGTAAAACCTTGTTCTTCACCTGAAAAAACAGAGGAAAATGAAGTGGCAAATCTTGGTCTCTTTAGTGGGTCTTTTGAGAAAGTCAAAGGTTTTAGAAAGGGAATTCGCAATCCTTCTAGCTGCTCACATGAGAAAACAGATAATGGGATTGTAAATTTGAATTTTTCTGGTTGCTCAAACGTGAAACTAGAGGATCCAGGGAAGGGAATTACTAGCCCTTCAAACTACTCAGTTGATCAAAAAAAGGATGAAGGGAGAGTGACTCAGAAGAGAAAAGCGGTAGCGAAGGCGACCCACAATTCTAATGTCTCTCTAGTTGAGAGAACAAATGAGAAACTGCAGTCGCTCAATCATTCTGGTTACTCACATGATAAAACAAGGGAGAAAGGGAAGTCCGTTATCCCTCCGCATAACATGGTTGAGGGATCATCTACAGTTGTGGCGGTGAATTGCCTACCTGCAAGGAGAAAAACTGTGAAGAGCAAAAAAGATTCTGGGCCCTCTAGTTGCCCCCCTATGACGAGGACCCAAGAAATACTGTAAGCATGTGTTTCCATATATGCACAGACACATGAATGTATGCACTCCTACTTTGCATATGCGTGGTCAATTTCTGCAAAGTTTACGTCTGTTTTGATGCTTACCTAATTTAACATTTGCGCCATGTGTGCTAATCTTTGAGAGCATATTCTATCTTCTTGACATGCTCAGTTATGTGTTTTAAAGTCACTGGTTTCTTATCATAGGGAAATATGATTTCATGTCCCACAGAAGGTACCTTCTTTTTTGCACCAATATTTCCATTTTCAATTTGTCACTGTTCTGTTTCTATATCAACGTAAGCTCGTTACTCTTCAGTCTTCACTCTTATTGATATCCTTCTTTCATTTAGGAATTATTTTGGTGAAGCTGGAGATGTTAAGTCATCAAAGTCATGGACTATTGCCCGTACAAAATTTAAAAAGGTCTGCACTTTTCTCAACCAAAAGAAATATGTTTCTAGTTCTGATATTTAAGAATGAGCATGTTTCTTCCTATAAAACTAAGCATAAGTAACGAGTATAATATAATACCCCTATTCTACTTTAGTGTGTGAATGGAACTGTGTAATGGACTTGGATTAATTAGCTTTGTCCAGCGAAAAACAATGTGAAGTCTTTGCCAGCCAAGGATCTGATACTGTGCAAGTCTCATCTGCATGGATCTGCGGATCCAGAGAGTGACATTCTTTCCACAGACAGTGGAGACTTGGCATAAATTATTCTTGTAGCATATGAACTTAGTGGAGAGATCATGAATACTATCATGAGAGCATTCTCATCAATTACCACCAAATTGCAGTCTTGTGTGCAGTTCCTGTGTGATAATTTTTCTGTGTGCTTGCTGATGTTAATTAATTTGCAGAAGCAATTCCCTCGGCCGAAAAGTGGTGATGAAAGCTGCTTGCCTCTAGATTTTATCGAACGGCAAAGAGCATATTTTAAAGAGGTTGATGAGTTTGAACTGGCTGAAGAGGAAATATCACAAACTGAATTGGATTAGGAGTAGAAAGAGCAACATTAGTACTAAAGTAGGCGTAAACATGGACAGAATCCTTGTACATTCTCAAAGTGATAAATAAAAATGATGCACTTCTTACAAACTCCTGTTCCTGTTCATCACAGATTTAGAATACGTGAAGAAATCAAGAATCTTTTTTCCGCAGTGATATATGAATTTGTATTGAGATCCTTGGTGATTGAAGAATTATACATCGGTCTTAAGTCTTCTATGGATAAGCTTATACACTCGACGTTCCTTTATGTATTTCTTACAGTTTTGCTTAAAGAATAATTTTTTAATGTTTATATAAAAAATATAGATAGAATAATAGAAAATGTAAACGGTGCTAACCTAGATTGAAGCCAATATAGTTGGATGAGTTAATATTCATGTTAATCTGACCCAACTCAAAAGCGGATTAGAATCTTCTTATTAGACCAAAAATAACCAGTCCTCTCAGCTTATAGGTAAATCAATTCTGGCCATGACGGCCTATTAATATTTATTTCAGAAAATTATATATAGGTATCACTTGTCAAAAACATCTTTCAATTAAATCTACTAAAAATTCTTTTTCCAACTAAATACTCATTTCAAAAAAACTTCTTTCAAATAAGTCCAATTTTTTATTTCATCTACTTAATAATTCTTCCATCTTTCCATAATTACCCATGTTATGTTTTTTTATCAAACGATTACATTGTCATCTTCTTCCGAAACTTCACCGCCTAACGCCACTATCTCTACCGATTGTGACCATGCGGCCGCCATGGCTGGGGTAGGAAATGTAGATGCTCTGCAAATCAGAAGAAGAAGAATATGAATTTGCTTCAATTATGTTTATCTTCTTCTTCATTGAATGATTTTTAGATTTTTTTGTTGTTTTATGGGATTTTTGTGCTTCATTTAGAATTGAATTGTGTCAGGATCGATCGGGGTGGGTGGCCAGTCCACACCCGAGTTTAACCAACTTGAGCTTCAATAGCTCGTGTTCTTGAAATAATTGCACCGAGAGATTATATCGAGTTCGGTTACAAAACCGAGCGGAAGACACTCGAAATAACCTGCTCTATAACCGATTAACCATTTGAAAAACATTTTAAACATATGCAAGTAAAGTAAATAAACAAGCATTTGTTTATGAAAGTTCGAATGTGGTGTAATCCTTCTACGTCTCCCATTCTTCCATCACATGGAAGGATCCACTAGTAGACTTTGATTTATACAACTCTTTGTACAAACCCGATCCAGTTGGACATTACCCATCCAACTAGAACTCCTAGCAACTCAACTATGTATTTTTTTTAATGTCTCACATACAAAGACCTCTCATCGGTTGTGATAAATCATCAACCGTTACAATGATATTCACTCCTCTATTAAGCTCTCAAATACAATGAATATAGTGAATATATATGGCACAAATGATCTCTAACTAGATCTGATATTGAAAGGTAAGTGGTGCCTAAAATATGGGTCTGCTCTATTTCAAACTGTTATCTTCTTGTAAGCTGCACATTTTGAATTTCAAAGTGGGTTTGCTTAGATCTTGCTTGGATTGATCTTCAATCACCTTATTTGAGCTTCCAAGACTTGTATATATAGCCCAAACAATGATATATACGTTAGACACAAGAATATGCCCGTTGGAAAAGGTTCTGCATCATTCCCGAGTTTGCAACGGTAATATTCTGGTTTCTGGGCTCTTTGTATTTCGGACCTGATCAGTCTTGTACTTGTATTCGGACTGGACTGACCAGATCAGTCTTGTACAGATCAGACTGGCCGGATTAGGGATGGCAACGGGGCGGGTTTGGCCAATCCCAGGACCCGCCCCGCTACACATAAAACCCGAACCCGCCCCTCCCAGCCTAGACCTGCTAACCCGGCGGGTTTACCCGCCCCGCCCCGGTTCTAGTTTATTATTTATTTTATTTTTTAAAATTTTAGCTAGAAATCAATTTTGAAACACAAAAATTGAGTTTTGTTATTGAATTTCATGTTTTTCTATAGTAAATATTTATAATAAGCATTGCAAAACTATCTTTAAGCAACCAAAATATTTATTAATTTGCTCTCATTCTCTTCAAAATGTCAAACTTCTTTAACATGAACACATGAATTTTGATATAAAATTAAATAATGACACTTTATTGTTCAATCAAAGAAGTAAAATATATATTCAATAATTAAATTTTTTTTTAAAAAATTAAAAATGTATAGCGGGGCGGGTTCGGCCAATCCGAGGACCTGCCCCGCCCCGCTTCCAAACCCGGTTGAAGCGGGTCCAGACCCGGCCCGGCAGGGCCGGTTCAGTGCGGGTCCGGGTCTGGACCCGCCCCATTGCCATCCCTAGGCCGGATCAGTCTTCTGGACAGATCATTCTTGGTCTAGATCAGTCTTCTGGATAGATCAGTCTGGCCGGATCAGTCTTCTGGACATATCAGCCTTGGTATTTTCAGATTTGGTCCTTTCTTTGCATTTCATAAAGCTTCTAATCATGATCTATGAACTACACACTTGATGAATTATGTTAGCAACACAATAACAAGTTTTGTTAACATCAAAACCAAGATTATTCGGGTTCCTAAAATCCCAAATTGTTATTTCAATTCTTGTGCATATTATTTGTTTGTCAAAAGGTCTCTTAAAATATTTGACATAAAATCTGAACTAAAATTTAAAAATAATACATATATTTTCACCCTTCATTCTTGAATTAAATCTTATTAAAGACAAAAAGAGGTATATCACAATTATTCTTTGAATCGGAATTATGATTTCTTTTATATTTGTTTAATCCGCTATGTAACTTGTAATCAATGAAGAAAAATAAGATGAATTGTTGATTCTGTCTGCCCTCAACTTTAGGGTTTTTTAATAAAATAACCCTAAATAAATAATTAATTCTCAAAATGTTGGAATCGAAGAGGGGGGGTGAATGAGATTCCTTGGCTACTTCAGCGTTTTAAAAAGAATTTGTAAAAATAAAATATTTTGCGCTTGCGGAAGCCTTTAGTCAATCGATAAATGCAAAGAATAAAATAAATAAATGCGTAAAGAAAATAAAGCAATAAATAACAAAAGGATTTGTTATAGAAGTTCGGCGATGAATCGCCTACGTCTCCTCTTCCCGGTTAGATAACCTCCAACCGAGGTTCCACTAGAATAAACGATCTTGGCATTGAGGGCTCCAAGTTAGCCACACAACAACTCTTCCCGAGTTTACAACGCTCTTCCCGAGCACACTACTCTTCCCGAGTACACAACGCTCTTCCCGAGCACAATACCCTTCACGAGTATACAAAGCTCTTCCCGAGCTACCAACACTCTTCACGAGTCTTCTTGGCCTTAAGGGCTCCAAGGATAGCCACACACTTGCACCAACTAGACTTGTTGATGACTTTACAATTTTCCAACTTGCTTTGGTGTTGGTGGACCTTTACAATAAACCAACAAACACCTTCACGGTGTACTCACACGAAGACAACAAGACTCTATCAAAATAAAACAATTACAAGCTCCAATACAACAACAATGTATGGAGATTGCAAAGCTATTTGAAATTTGAATTGGCAAAGCTTTGATGAAGTTTGTAGGCTTGTTTCTTATCTTCAAAATGCTCCAAAAGATCAATATTTATAGTGTAGGAGGCCCCCTAGGCTCCTACTAGCCGTTGCTTCAAATAAGGCTTGAATCACTCCAAGATCGCCTCGGACATCGCCTCGGGCGATCACCTATCGCCGCGTTCCAACGGTCAAGAAATCCTCAGATCGCCTCAGGCGATCGGTGGATCGCCTCAGGCGATCAAGAGCAAAAATCAAGGCCGTAGCTTCAGCATGTCCAAAATTTGCATCGCCTCAAACGAACTCGACATCGCCTCAGGCGTTCCAGACCATCGCCTCAGGCGTTCGTGCCATCGCCTCGGGCGAACTCCCCGCGCGCGTGCCCACACATTGCCTCGGCGTCGCTTCAGTCGATGTGCGGGGGCGAAGTCCCTGTGGCTGCCATCGCCTCAGGCGATGGTCACCATCGCCTGGGGCGATCTGCCCCGCATGCTCGCCTAGCCATCGCCTCTGTCGATGTGCGTGGCGATCCTCGCCTGGCACCCATCACCTGGGGCGATGGCACTCATCGCCTGGGGCGATCCGTGTCTTCCAAAAGACAATTTTTCTTTGGCATTTCAATACTATTACAATCTTCAAATTTGATCATAATTTATGCTGCATACTCAATAAAAACCATTAGTACAAAATGTATAGGTTTTGTAATCATCAAAACAAAAACGATAATTTTATTTAAAATAGAGGAATGAGAGTTGTAGCGTTTTAAGGCGCAACAATCTCCCCCTTTTTGATGATCACAAAACCCGGTAAACTTGAAGGAAAATAAACCTTATAACAATGCAATGCATAGAGAGTTTAAACTCCCCCTTAATGAATGCAATGATAAACAATGTTTCAATGTGCATTTTTATCACCTTTACAAAATGTGTCACAAGTTGTAAAAACAATTAGGTTGCAAATAGCATTTCATCAATTAAGTTTACACCAAGTTTACACATACATTCTTGTGAGAATAAAAAAGGGTAAAGGATTTTTAAGAAAATTGGACATAGTTTCCTTTAAAAATGAATAAACCATAAATCCATCCAAGTAATACACAATCAACTCAAAATTCAATCAACAACTTAAACTCCATCAACATAAACAATAAATTCATTCCAACATCATTTAACCATTTAATCCTTACAAATAATTACAAAAGGATAAAATAAAAAAAACAAAGACAACTCAATCCAAGCCACCATCACCATCACCATCATTCCCGTGAGTAGGATCCTTGTCCATGTGAGCACTGGAAAACTGAGAACGAAAAGCGTCCACTTCATGTCGTAAATACGACAAATCTTCTCTCGAGGAGTCTTGGTAAGCTCGAAGAGACGCAACATCATCTCGAAGGGAATGGAATTGAGAATTCATATCGACTCTCAAGGATTGAAATTGTGAGTTCATATCCTCACGAAGGCTTTGGAATTGAGAAGTAAAGAAGGCAAAGGCGTCTTGATTGAATTCAAAAGAAGAAGAAGGTTGATGACTATCAGGAGCTGGAATATCCGCCCCAATATTCATCATGTCATCAAAGGTAGATGGGGATTGATGCTGAATGGGTGGCTCATCGAGATTTGGTTCAATCAAGAAAGGAAAATGAAGCCTTTGGGCACTAGTCATCCTATCAATGGGTAATGAGGGGTGATCTTTAGGATTGAAAGCAGAAAGTAGGTTCCCCGGATCATTAACCCAACAGGAAGTGAAAGGATTCCAAGAAATTTTGTTAAATAGAAAACACCTAAGATTGAAGGTGTCCTTGGACTTGATAGGGAGTTTCTCATTGTCATCGAAAGGAAGGTTGAAATGAAGAAAAATCTTTGTTAGGACACGGCCGAATGGGAGAATAACCTTTTTAGGATTATGGGCGGTGTTCCTAAAGATTTGGACAATGAATCTTGGTAGGTTGAAGGGGGTCATTGTAATGATGTAATACATCAAGTATACATCAGAGAATTTCAACCTAAGACGATCACCATCCCGAGGGATCATCGAGGTGGTCACTATCTTGTGAAGGATTTGGTAGTTTGTAGGAATGGAATTCACAAGAAAAGATTGGTTTGGACATTGAGGGGTTCCGCCAAATATGAGATACAAGGCTTGGGCAGGATCACATACCCCATCATTGGGCCAAGTAGCTAGAGCAAATTTAGCTGGACCCTCCGAAGGAATGCGAAGAATATGTCCTAATTCAGTACTATTGAATTCAATTGGGCGATTGCAAACGATAGTTTTGATAGTTAATTCACCATCACCCTCAAACAATTCAAGATTGGCATAGAAAGAATGAATCATGGATGGATACAAAAAATCGTTCTTTCTAGGGGGTTTTGAAAAAATTTTCCCATTGTTGGAATTGAATCCAATCAAGAATAGGGAGCTGGGAAGTCCTAAGGAAATCGAAATCAAAGACATAACCCGGAATTAATTTGTGAGTAAGATAATCTTCCGGAATAGGCTTACCATCAAGTGGAGGACCCGTATAATTCCTATTGGATCGATTAGAGCGTCTCCTCCGGCTTGATTCTCCTTCTTCTCGGTTGCTTCGAGACATATTGCAAGAAATTTGAGGGAATTGAGGTAAAGTTTCGATTTTGAGAAATGGGGTTAGGGTTTGCAAAAATTTCGAATTGGAAGATTTGGTGTTTGGAAAGTGAAATTGATGGTTTGGAAAGGCTTAGGATGATCGATTATAACAATGATGAAGAAAGCTCGAATTATGGGTGAAAAACACGAATTGTTGCTGAAAAAATGAGCAAAAGCCGTAGCCTTCTGTCTTTAAAAAAAGAGATCGCCTGAGGCGATCTGGAGAACGCCTGAGGCGATCTAGAACGCCCGAGGCGATGCTTGCGATCGTTTGATGCAATGCGAGCCACGCCCGAGGCGATGCTTGCGATCGTTTGAGGCGATGCGAGCCACGGACGAAGCACTGCGCACAGAATGCTGAGGCGATGGTTTGGCCATATTTTGAGTCAATTTTTGGACCAAAAAATTATTTTTGATAAATCTAACTAACATTAAACCATCTAACAACAAAAATTAAATCACATAATCTAAAAAGCCCAATAATTCACAATTTGTGACTTTTAAAAGGTGATTTCAAAATGCATTTTTGAAATTAAATGTGAAACTTGATTCCCCCTTAACAATTGTATAGCACATACAAAATAATCAGGTAAAGCATAAAGTAAACAACTCTCCCCCTCAAACCATGCATACACAAGCTCTCCCCCTTAAACTATGCATGAAGTAAACTTCAAGATTATCACACAATTATTCCCCTTTTTGTGATAATCAAAAAGTACCAAAAAATAAATAGACAAATCACAAATATATGTTGACACACAACCATATTTTATACATGTTCCTCATAAAGAATGTAATAGCCATGACAAGCAAGATTAAATCATTTAGAGGAATACAAACATGCGTTTTAAGGTGATCAACAATGAATTCAAAATGTGCATATGTTCTACCAAAATTTCATGCATTTGTGCCCAATAAACATTAGAATTCTCAAATCATCATTTGATATATTTATTAAGATCAAGATAGCAATATTTCAAAGATAGAGCATCTAACCAAATATAGCATGTTTAATCACATAATATCATATAACATATTCAAATTAAAATTCATTGCACTTACTATAAAAGGATAGGCATACATCATGCAATAAAACAATTTATATGTGCACATGCTAAGGGGTTATGCATTTTACTCCAATCAATATTGAGCTTCATTATTTATTGGTCACAATTAATTTGTGCCAATTAATTTTGAATTGCTCATTTAAAATGTATAAAATAAATTTTACCTTTGATGACAAGAGTGCGTTCTTGTCATTGGTCCTATGCCTCGTGCTTCTTCTATAGTGGTGAATAAGATGGTTTCCTCCCTTGAGGTGCTTGTGCCTTCATCCTTCATCCCATTGTTGACCCTACAAAACAAGTTGGCAATAGAAGGATCTTTGGTACCCATTTGATTTTTGGGTACTAGAGGGTTAGCTTCCTTTGGCACCTTTGGAATCCATTCCATCTTTTATTAGGTTGGTATTGGATTCTAGCAAACCTACACTTGTTTTTGGTATGACCACTTTTACAACAATAAGTGCAAGTAAGAGAGTTGTGCTTTGCTTTGGCCAACAAGCTTGAAAAAGATTTTGATTTGTTTGAAAAGCCTAACCCGGCTTTGTCAAAGCTACATCGTTGTAATCCAAGCAATTCACTCATCTTTTGACTACTTTCACTATATTTGCAAAAGGATATCTTTAAAGAATCTAACTCCTTTTTTAATGAATTATTTTCTTCATCTTTCTTAGCAATCTCAAGTTTGAGTAGTTTATTACTCATCTTGGTTTTGCCAAGAGCATCAATAAGATCATTATAAGATTCTAAAAGTTCATCAAAAGAAGGTACCTCATCATCGCTTTCGTCTCCTTCATCTCCAAGAGCCATTAAACAAAAATTGGTGGCTTCTTCTTCATCGGAGTCGCTATCACTCCATGTAGCTATAAATGCCTTCTTCTTGCCTTTGTCCTCATTCTTCTTCCTAGGACATTTGTTAGCATAGTGGCCTTTTTCTTGACAATTATAGCAAGTTACCTCATTTTTGGATTCATGTTTGGTTGCACTTGAGGTCTTTGACTTGCCATGTTTGTTGAAGAACTTTTTGAACTTTCTTGTGAACAATGTCATTTCCTCATCATCATCGTTTTCTTCATCATCGGAATGGTCTTTCCTTCCAACCAAGGCAATCCCATTTCTTTTTGATCTATCCTCCTCCTTCACTTCTCTCCTTGTGGCAACTTCAAGCTCATGGGTCACCAAGGTGCCATGGAGCTCATCAAGATCATAAGATGCGTTCTCCCCTTTGTTGGACTCGATAATAACCGTCCTCTTTGCATCCCATTCTTTAGGTAAGGCCCTTAGTGCTCTCCTCCATATTTGCTTTGGAGGATACTTCTCTCCAAGTTGAGCAAGCTCGTTGATAATTTGGGTGAGCCTCCTAAACATGGAATCCACATCTTCTCCGGACTCCATCTCAAATGTCTCATATTTGAGTTGTAGAAGATCAATCTTGGTCTCCTTCACTTGATTTGTTCCTTCATGACAAATTTGTAATTTGTCCCATATCTCCTTTGTCGTTGAGCACATCGAGATCCGGTTGTACTCCTTCATATCTAAAGCACAATGTAAAATATTAATAGCTTTAGCATTTTGAGAAATTAAAATCATATCCGCTCTAGTGAAATCGTCCATTTCTTTGGGAACACTAATTCCCCAAACTTCCTTTAAAGGAATATGTGGACCTTTCACTATGATTTTCCATAGATCATAATCTACGGATTGGATATATAGAGAAATTCTAGTTTTCCAATAACCGTAGTTATCACCCGTGAAAAGCGGAGGGCGATTCGTCGATTGACCTTGAGCAAACTCATTTGCTAGATTAGCCATATAAAAATTTTGATTTAAAACAAAAATCAAATGGCTCTGATACCACTTGTTGGAATCGAAGAGGGGGGGTGAATGAGATTCCTTGGCTACTTTAGCGTTTTAAAATGAATTTGTAAAAATAAAATATTTTGCGCTTGCGGAAGCCTTTAGTCAATCGATAAATGCAAAGAATAAAATAAATAAATGCGTAAAGAAAATAAAGCAATAAATAACAAAAGGATTTGTTATAGAAGTTCGGCGATGAATCGCCTACGTCTCCTCTTCCCGGTTAGATAACCTCCAACCGAGGTTCCACTAGAATAAACGATCTTGGCCTTGAGGGCTCCAAGTTAGCCACACAACAACTCTTCCCGAGTTTACAACGCTCTTCCCGAGCACACTACTCTTCCCGAGTACACAACGCTCTTCCCGAGCACAATACCCTTCACGAGTATACAAAGCTCTTCCCGAGCTACCAACACTCTTCACGAGTCTTCTTGGCCTTAAGGGCTCCAAGGATAGCCACACACTTGCACCAACTAGACTTGTTGATGACTTTACAATTTTCCAACTTGCTTTGGTGTTGGAGGACCTTTACAATAAACCAACAAACACCTTCACGGTGTACTTACACGAAGACAACAAGACTCTATCAAAATAAAACAATTACAAGCTCCAATACAACAACAATGTATGGAGATTGCAAAGCTATTTGAAATTTGAATTGGCAAAGCTTTGATGAAGTTTGTAGGCTTGTTTCTTATCTTCAAAATGCTCCAAAAGATCAATATTTATAGTGTAGGAGGCCCCCTAGGCTCCTACTAGCCGTTGCTTCAAATAAGGCTTGAATCACTCCAAGATCGCCTCGGACATCGCCTCGGGCGATCACCTATCGCCGCGTTCCAACGGTCAAGAAATCCTCAGATCGCCTCAGGCGATCGGTGGATCGCCTCAGGCGATCAAGAGCAAAAATCAAGGCCGTAGCTTCAGCATGTCCAAAATTTGCATCGCCTCAAACGAACTCGACATCGCCTCAGGCGTTCCAGACCATCGCCTCAGGCGTTCGTGCCATCGCCTCGGGCGAACTCCCGGCGCGCGTGCCCACGCATTGCCTCGGCGTCGCTTCAGTCGATGTGCGGGGGCAAAGTCCCTGTGGCTGCCATCGCCTCAGGCGATGGTCACCATCGCCTGGGGCGATCTGCCCCGCATGCTCGCCTAGCCATCGCCTCTGTCGATGTGCGTGGCGATCCTCGCCTGGCACCCATCGCCTGGGGCGATGGCACTCATCGCCTGGGGCGATCCATGTCTTCCAAAAGACAATTTTTCTTTGGCATTTCAATACTATTACAATCTTCAAATTTGATCATAATTTATGCTGCATACTCAATAAAAACCATTAGTACAAAATGTATAGGTTTTGTAATCATCAAAACAAAACGATAATTTTATTTAAAATAGAGGAATGAGAGTTGTAGCGTTTTAAGGCGCAACACAAAATAACCCAAAATATAATTCATTACATAAATAGCCTTACCCGCCAATTGAGTTGGCGGGACCAGTTTTGAAAGTTGGTCCCGCCAACTCAATTGGCGTGTCCAAAAGGACACGCCAATTGAGTTAGCGTGGCCAACTTTCAAAAAGTTGGCCACGCCAACTTTCTTCATTTTTTTTTTGTTTTTTTTGTTTTTTTCCTTTCCTTTTTTAAAAATAAAAAATAAATTTAAAATAAAATAAAATAAAAATATATACAAGTCCAATATATGTATGAATTTGTTTTACGCATAATTCATAATCAATTTAATATGATTAGTCTAAATTGATTGACATATTATTTTATATGTTTTTTCTCTGTAAATAAGCTATGTTGCACGGACCCAGTTAAAATGGTGCTGCTGGTTGTAGATTTCCTAATTCTTGGTTGTATTGAATAAAAATATAAACATTATGAACAAAAATATAAAAATATAAAAGTTGGCTGGTCGGCCGTGCCGGAAAATGCTTTTCTGGTGATTTATATTTTTATTCAATTCAAGAATTAGGAAATCTTCAACCCTATTTTTTAAAAAAAAAATTCGAAAGTTCACGTATCTAACCCATGTCGGATACGTTCAGCGGCGTATCTTGACCGTATCCGAAACGTATCCGAAATAAAAACTTATTTTTTATCCTCAGATACGCCACGTGACGTATCCGATACGTATCGGTGTCGGTGCAAAATAGAATATAAGTTTATTTTGAATTGATGTATAAGTTGAACGCAAATCAGATATATCAATAGCATTTTCGGCTACAGTGGATGGAACATGTTTGAAGACACTGACCAGTTAAAATGGTGCTGATGGTTGGAGATTTCCTAATTCTTGAATTGAATAAAAATATAAACATTATGAACAAAAATATAAAAATATAAAAGTTGGCTGGTCGGCCGTGCCGAAAAATGCTTTTATGGTGATTTATATTTTTATTCAATTCAAGAATTAGGAAATCTCCAACCTGCAGCACCATTTTAATTGGGTCAGTGTCTTCAAACAAGCGTCATCCCCTGCAGCCGAAAATGCTTACTTTTATGGTGGTTTATATTTTTACTCAATTCAAGAATTAAGAAATCTCCAACCATCAGCACCATTTTAACTGGTCAGTGTCTTCAAACATGTGCCATCCCCTGTAGCCGAAAATGCTATTGATATATCTGATTTGCGTTCAACTTATACATCAATTCAAAATAAACTTATATTCTATGTTGCACCGACACCGATACGTATCGGATACGCCACGTGGCGTATCTGAGGATAAAAAATAAGTTTTTATTTCGGATACGGTCAAGATACGCCGCTGAACGTATCCGACATGGGTTAGATACGTGAACTTTCGAATTTTTTTTTTAAAAAATAGGGTTGAAGATTTCCTAATTCTTGAATTGAATAAAAATATAAATCACCATAAAAGCATTTTTCGGTACGGCCGACCAGCCAACTTTATATTTTTATATTTTTGTTCATAATGTTTATATTTTTATTCAATACAACCAAGAATTAAGAATTCTACAACCAGCAGCACCATTTTAACTGGGTCCGTGCAACATAGCTTATTTTACAGAGAAAAAAACATATAAAATAATATGTCAATCAATTTAGACTAATCATATTAAATTGATTTATGAATTATGCGTAAAACAAATGCATACATATATTGGACTTGTATATATTTTTATTTTATTTTATATTAAATTTATTTTTTATTTTTAAAAAATGAAAGGAAAAAAACAAAAAAAAAAAAAAAAGAATGAAGAAAGTTGGCGTGGCCAACTTTTTGAAAGTTGGCCACGCCAACTCAATTGGCGTGTCCAGAAGGACACGCCAATTGAGTTGGCGGGACCAATTTTCAAAATTGGTCCCGCCAACTCAATTGGCGGGTAAGGCTATTTGTGTAATAAATTATATTTTGGGTTATTTTGAGAATTAATTATTTGTTTAGGGTTATTTTGTTAAAAAACCCCTCAACTTTAGGTACTTGATTTGTATACGGTCAAACTTGTATGTATACGGTTAATTAATGAATTTGACATAGTTTTATTTTGGCAATTTTAATTTATATTCCCAAATAAAAGTTGCAGAAATTGCAATATAAAACAAGAAAACAACACATAGAGGTGCATATACATTTACCTTCTGAGTTTATCGGTGCATGTAAATTACATGCACCGATAGACTCGATATTGTCTTAACAAAAAACACCGCCTAAGTCTATCGGCGCACGTAAATTACATGCATCGATAGACATCATTCCACGGCATTAATGTACAGATCTATAACAACAAAACAGATGTATACATCAAATTCATGGTAGTATATCAGTGGGATATAAAACCATATTATCTTCCCAAATCAAAATTTTGTTTTTTTTACAAAATAACTTCATAATACTGCGTAGTAATTGAAACCACGAAATACAAATATGCATAGTCTTCTGCTACAAGCGAAATGTTTCAAAGACCTTAAAACAAACTCCAAATAACACCACAAAAGAAATTACAGGACCAAAAGTTCAACCGTTTGTATATTAAATTGGACCTTAACAATAGTAGCTCGAAACAATGCATCCTCTCACTCAAGACTTGCTGGACCACTAAAGATACGATCTCGTGCTCTATCATCCTCCTCCCACATCTCTTCTGCAGTCTTACTGTATTGTGTTCATGCTCCCATTCAATGGCAGCATTTGAGTGAGGCTTAGAAGGTCTCAGTCTAATGACAATCTTGATTTGATCAACATTGTCAGTTTCTGAATCTTTTACTGGGACATCTGATAAACAAAAATCGGAGAATTTGTCCTCTGGCTTATTCAGAACCAAATCAAATTTGAAGAAATAACAATCTTGTTGCGCCTTAAAACGCTACAACTCTTATTCCTCTATTTTAAATAAAATTATCGATTTGTGTTTTGATGATTACAAAACCTATGCTTTTTGTACTAATGATTTGTGTTGAGTATGCAGCATAAGTTATGATCAAATTAAGCATATTGAAGATTGACAAAGTATTGAAATGCCAAAGAGAAGATGACTTTTTGATCAAACATATCGCCCTAGGCGATGAGGGCCATTGCCCCAGGCGATGGGTGCCAGGCGAGGCATCGGCACGCCCATCGACAGAGGCGATGGCGAGGCGAGCATGCAACGAAGATCACTCCAGGTGATTATGACCATCGCTCCAGGCGATGGCAACCTTTCGAGACTTCACCCCGCAACATCGACTGAAGCGATGCCGAGGACCGCGCGCATGGATGGATCGCCCGAGGCGATTGCTGGAACGCTTGAGGCGATGGCTTGTTTGTTTGAGGCGATCCAGATTTTTAGCTACGACATTTATTTTCATGGGGATCGCCTGAGGTGATCCAGAGGTGATCCATACATCGCCTGAGGCGATATGAGCAATTTCGTGACCGTTGGAACGCGGCGATGGCGATGTCCGAGGCGATGCAAGAGTGATTTCAGCCTTATGTGTAGCAACGGCTAGTAGGAGCCTAGGGGGCCTCCTACACTATAAATATTGATGCTTTGGAGCATTTTGAAGACAAGAAACAAGCCTACAAACTTCATCAAAGCTTTGCCAATTCAAATTTCAAATAGCTTTGCAATCTCCATACATTGTTGTTGTATTGGAGCTTGTAATTCTTTTATTTTGATAGAGTCTTGTTTTCTTCGCGTTGGTACACCGTTAAGGTGTGTGTTGAGTTATTGTAAGGTCCTCCAACACCAAAGCAAGTTGGAAATTGTAAATTCATCAACAAGTAAAGTTGGTGCATGTGTTGTGGCTATCATTGGAGCCCTTAATGCCAAGAAGACTCGTCAAGAGTGTTGGTAGCTCGTGAAGAGCTTTGTGTACTCGTGAAGAGTATTGTGCTCGTGAAGAGCTTTGTGTACTCGGGAAGAGTGTGTTGTGGCTAACTTGGAGCCCTCAAGGCCAAGATCTTTTTCGTTCTAGTGGAACCTCGGTTGTAGGTTATCTAACCGGGAAGAGGAGACGTAGGCGATTCATCGCCGAACTTCTATAACAAATCTTCTTGTTATTTACCGCTTTATTTCCTTACGCATTTATTTATTTATTTACTTCTTCATTTCTTTTATTTATCGATTGACTTAAGCCTTCCGCAAGCGCAAACTCTTTTATTTTGCAAACTTATTTTAAAAAGCTAAAGTAGCCAAGGAATCTCATTAACCCCTCCCCCCCCCCCCCCCCATCATTCGATACCAACAAATCTGAAACAAGAAAGCAACACCAGCGATGCATGTAAATTACATGCACCACCTGGTCTATCGGTGCAGATAAATTACATGCACTGATAGACTCAGATATTGTCATTAACCAAAAACATAATATATCAGTGCATATAAATTACATGCACCGATATGCACCACCATCTTAATATTTGTTGTCCCTCATCAGTTATCAGTATTGTTGGGAAAACTCTCACTCACATATGATAAAGTTCGGAAGGTAAAAAAAGTAATGCTGGGAACCATCAATTGGCTATTATAAACAATTCGTCCAATAAATCATAATTTGAATTGAATTAATTTTGAGTAAGTCTTTATCAATATCATTGATCATCTCAAATACATTGTAATTTTGAGTTACACATTCAAAATCTATAAACATAGTCATTAAAATAAATTTGAAATTCATAAGAAATATAAAACAAAATTAACACAATCAAGAAGTAGAGGAAGAAGATGATTTTGCGACAACCATACGCCCATTTACACTCCTCAATCTTCACAATAGCCGTACATCCATTTAAACTCTTCAATCTTCACAACATAGGCTTTTCGGCCGGAGTTATCTGAGCCCAGGGATGACATGAAGGAGAAATGAACATTCTTTGCCGCCGCTTTTGCATTTTCGGAGGATCTCATCTTTCATCATAATCTTTCTGGAGGTTGAAGTGTTATTTGAGATACATGAAGAAGTGAGATAATTTTGTAATTTTGATCTACAATGGACTTAAATGAAACCTAAATATTTTGATAGATTGAGCCTAATTTTGCCTTATTTATTGACCATAGCCCATGGGCCCGGTTCATTAAAATGACCCAACAAATAGAAGCAAAGCCAACCCGTGTACTAATATCTCTTTTTAACACACGACTCTCGCACAGCTGTTATCTGATAAAAATGGAGAATGCTCTGAGCTTTGCAAGTTCCCCTCTACCTCCTCTCTCTCCGACGCCGTTTCACCCTCATATCCCAGCTAAACTCAGATTATTGGTTCTCTTTCGACCATATTTTTCTTTTAAAATTATTCTCCAGTATTTTGTAATTTTTAATTTTCATTCATCGGTTATTAACGCTTCAAAAATCTGTCTGGACAGAGATTAAACCGCTCAAAGTCGGAGGCGGAGCGTGGAAATCGTACTCTGTGCTCAAGAAATGCTTTCGGGTCCAATGAAAATGGGCCACTCAATGGTTTTTCGAGCCTACCAAACAAAGTTTTCATGGAAGAGGTGCTTTTTCTGTTTCCGTTTTCTTTGTTATTTTGATGCTTATTTTATATTATGCTAAGTTTGTGTTAGTTATAGTTTATTGATGCTTATTTTGTGATTTTATTGGGTTTTTGTTTTTATCTTTAAAGAATTAGTAACTAAGACGGTTTGGATTTGGATAACGTTTTTTCTTTTGGTAATATTTGAAGAATTTAGCTTGTTTATGGTGTCACAGAGCTGTATAGGTGTTGTTTTTAGTCTCAGTCAAGTTCAAAAATGTATCTTAGGCCATTTATTAACAGTTACTTTTATGCATTTATGTTGAGTATATTCATCCCTAAAACTTGTATTTGTATTATTTTGGTAATATTACAAGAATTTAGCTTGTTTATGGTAGCACAGAGCTGTATAGGTGTTGTTTTTAGTCTCAGTCAAGTTAAAAATGTTCTTAGGCCATTTTGTAACAGTTACTTTTATGCATTTATGTTGAGTATATTCATCCCTAGAACTTGTATTTTGAGGAAGATATATCGATCAATATCACAGTGGAATTAAAACTTATCTTAATATCTTGTAGGTCATTGGAGCTGAATATGGGGAAGGCTTTGAAACATTTAGACCTGAAGGGCCACTTAAAGTTGATGTGGTAAGCTTTAAGCCAAAAAAGGAAGTGATTATACGCATTATGATATTGCCGCATATCTTGACGTCGGTGGAAAAGTTATAATAATTTTTTTATTGGTGTTGTCATACATAGAATTTCTTGAATGATAGAATGCAAGAAGGCTTTCTACAAAGGATTCGATATGCCATGAAACCGGATGAGGCCTATGGTCTTATATTTTCTTGGGATAATGTTGTGGTAAAGTTTCATGTTTATTGTATGGTTAAAGTTATTCATAAGCTGTATCAGTTTTATTTGCTTCTTATACATCTCATGGAAATTTTGGATATCATATCATGTTCTCTGTTCTCATGATGAAACAATTGAATGTTAAATCTTTTTAATTTTTGCCGGCTAGATAAAAAAACCATGATGCCCATTTGATTCTATTCTGATAGAGAATATTGATACATTTAATACTCATTGCGTTTCACGTTTTTAATTTGCATTTACTACCTACACTACCGTTAAAGGTTTATAATTTATTTAATGTTAAAAAAATTTATTTGTAGAAATATAATAAAGAGTTCATGATAGCCTATACCAAACTTACTTAGTTCGGTTATGAAGAGTTGTATGAACAACACAATGCAAGATGGTTAAAACTCCTATTAATTTCTCTATGTTCAGATTTCAATCATCACCTCTTATATATATGAAAATACATTGAGGTAAATGGTGGGAAATATTTCTTATCGTATCAAAGATACATCATAATGTTAATAATATCATATCTTACTCCAAAATATATTCCTTTATTTCATATTTTGTAATCACGTGGTTGACTAGACTTTGGTGAGTTAGGTTTTGGATTAAGAATATCAGGTTGATTTATTTAAGCTCCTTCGAGTACGTTTCGTGCTATAGATATAATATAAGTTTGTGTTGATAAGATTTCCTGTGGGTTTCAAGATAATAATCTGAAATAGGCCGTTCAAAAAGGTAATAATCTCAGTGGGAGATTCTGGACAAATACTGGGACATCTAAATCCCTATATATCTCCATAAGAGGGAGCAAGTACATTCAAAAAATAACTAGCGGAGGGGCATGGGACTGAATTCACTATGCTGTTCTTTCTTATGTAAATCTATGCTCAACCCACAATGTGGTACTAATCTCAGACCCAGTGGGAGACTCTGGAAAAATCCTGGGACATCTAAATCAGCATTATATTTCTCCATAAGAGGGAATGAATAAATTCAACAAATGACTAGCGGAGGTGGCATTTGCTACGTTGTTTTGGAATTCTTCTAAGCTACCCCATGAGGTAAATACATGGCCCAAAATGATCCAACACACACACACCAAATGTTGGGTCAAAAAACCCCTACCATAGATTTACCCTCATGAGGTACTACCCCATGGGGCAGCATGGAAGTGACCGTTCTTTCTTATGTAAATTTATGGTCTACACTCAAAATTATTCTCTTTGATTGTTTCTTCTAAATTATCATGTTATCTGAAAACTTTTGCATGTGCCTTTGAATATGGACACCTTCCCTTGTATCAAATTGCTTATGCTGGACCTTTATTTTAAGCTTTGCCTTCCAAATTAACCATACCGACAGAACAGTGTTACTACTTCTCCACCATATGGCTGTGCCACTTTGGTATCACATGAACGAAACCTTAACATGTAAAAGAAATAACTAATAGTTGAGCAAAATTGTTTGTGTTTTTGTTAGATAATCATGTTTTTCTCGTATTGTTTTGATCGCTTGATGTCAACATAATTATTCTGCATGAATTTGATCTGCCCTTCTAATTCATAAATCTGGTACTACAGGCAAATACTAGAGCTTTGAAGTTGGATGCCTGGGAACAACTTGCATCCGAGGAAGGTAAGTTTAACTTGTTCGGACAGAAATATCAATGCCCTTGTATCGAGTATTAGGTAAGTCAGTGGTTGAATCAATCTAAGTTTCCTGGCTGCAATCTCGGGTGAGAAATTTTGGAGTGCCAAAGTACGAGCAAGCAATAAGTGGTTATTTATTAGCCATTGGTTACGGCAGCATGACCATGTAACGAATGAAATATGTATGGTTATGAAAATTGGAATAGTTAATTCTACAATGAAATATGGAAAATTGGCAACTTCGGGACTTAAGGGATGCTCTAGATAATTGCAGGTTAATTACACCAAAACTGAAAATTTTCTACTTATTCCCACCATTAATAAATGTTTGCAAGTTGATTAAACTTTGCCGCCTCCAATTTTCATTTGAAGGAGCTTTATCATAGTAGTGTATTGTAGACATGAGAGCTACATGTTTTGTGGATGCTATCACAGGGCCATAAAAACCTAGCCTAATGTAATATTAGAAAACAACCAAGGTACTTGTGTATCTGCACTCCCAAGGATTCAATCAAAGGTACGTGCATAAAAAATGTTCTTTGTGCTATAACAGCTAAAATATTTGCATTATTGTTATAGAGATGATCATTTTGTGGCCTCAATGTATCATCTTAGTCACATAGATTGAGCACTTTGGTCTGTAGCATGGCTATGAAGCAGAAAGTTGTAAAACACTAGAGATTTCCTCAAAATTGGGCTAATATATTGGTTATTGTGCAGGAAAGGAAATCCCTAGAGATGACAGTGTGCAAAGAGTTTTACATTATGCAGGTGCTGATTATGTTCTGCACAAGGTCTGAGAATCCTCTTGTTTTTTACAGACTTTCCTCCTCTTCTTCTAAAAGTTCACGAGCCTAAATTCTTAATAACCTATCCTCGTTTTCTCAGTGGATATGGAATAAATTTCTTTAAGTTTTTGTATGTATATCTAAGACATTTTTTTGGATAAAATAATAATTGCAAGACTTTACCATTAACATCAAGCTTAACCTGGTATAAGCTTCACACTTTTACCTTTTAGCTTTGTAGCTGAGTTTAGATGTCCTTGACATAATTTTAGGTTTTGCTTTGGGGGATGGCTGAGGCTGATTTGGATAGACTGAAGTTGAGACTCTCGGAATTGTATTATAACAATCTTGCCAAAGTAAGTTTGTTAAGTAAAATGTCTTGTGAATGTTGTTTACCTAAGATGCAGTAACTAATATTGCACTGTTTTCTTAAGCTCTCAGAACCAATAGAGGGGCTAAAAGAGTGGTTAGATGCTATAACTACATCTTGCATTCCTTGTGCTGTTGTATCAAGCCTTGATCGCAAAAACATGGTTGAGGCTCTAGAGCGCATGGGATTGAAGAATTTTTTTCAGGTTGATCTGTTTGTCTCTCTAACACCTACGAATGTTAGGGTTTTTTTATGCTGACAGCGTTTTTTGCATTACCATCTTATGGTATCTACTATAACAATATTAAAATGTGAATAAACTTCAAGATTTCAGTTTGTTCAGGTTTACTTTCTGTGATAGTGTAATTATGGTCTTATTTTGGGGGATTTTTACTTCCGATTCACTAAGTGGTTCCCAAATATTTATCTGGAATCCTATCTCGATTCAAAAGCTTCACGAATTTTGGTCTACGCATGCATGATAGTTAGTTTGTTCATTTCCACTGAGGGAATATTTTCACATGTGAACCTGCAAATCTCTGCCTCCGCAAGTTAACACTCGCATTACCAGCCTCTCTTGATGGAACATCCACTCTGAACAAATACAATCCTCTAGTTCCGCATGTAGTATCAAGTTTTTGGGGTTGTGCATTACCATGCGTGTGTTTCCTGCTCTTTATGCTTCCAAGATTAAGATGCAGAAAAAGAAGACCACGTGTGACCTTTCTTGATCAAAAGAAGCTGCCCCTGTTATGTACCAACTTGCTTCCTTGAGTTCCAGGATTTACCTACCTTTAACTCTTATTAATTCTCATCTGGGATTCACCTGTTGTTTACTACATAGAAGCATCCCATCACCATGTATGTCAGAGTCCAATCTAATCCCAAAGGCTCTGTCAATATGTCTTAGGCCCTCATGTGTGTTATCTCTTTGTTTTTAAATGATGGATTTCATCTCATGTATGGGAAATGGTTATGATTTATATCAATCGATGCTTTGTGCTCCGTACTTTAATCTCATTTTATTCTTGTGTTCAAATGGAGATTATTTTCTTTGGTAAAATGTCACTTGACATATGCTTGTCATGGGTGTCAGCAATTAAAGAAGGAATGCTTGTGACTTAATGTAGCGAAAAAGTGTAAACTAACTCGAATCTTTATTTCAAGAAAGCTAAATTCTTTCTTCTGGAGTTTCAGGCCATTGTGTCCGAGGAAGATGGTATGGAGTCCATAGCACATAGGTTCCTTTCTGCTGCTGTGAAGGTATGTGTGGTACCTACTCTTTGATGTCAATGGAAAGAGTAACATAAAAATTTTGCGTTCTTGATGTGCGAATGCCTTTACCGAGGAAATGGGATGGTGAAGATGTGTCACAACATGATGATTGTGCTTCTTGGAGTTGGACGTAGTTCCATACTTCCATTTACCATAGATCTTGTGTATTCTTATCTTCGCCGCATTATTATATTTAACATCATGGTAATCATGAAATTATGTTTTAATTAGGATCATGTTACCTATTTGAAATTTGGTTTGCAGCTTGACCGAAAACCCTCCAAGTGTGTTGTATTTGAGGACGATCCCAGAGGAATAACTGCAGCACACAATTGTACGATGATGGCTGTAGCTTTGATTGGTTCTCATCCAGCGTACGTGTAGTTTTCGTGAATTGTTTTGCTTCAAATATAAAGAGATCAAGATTTCCCATGAACTTAGAAGATGTTTCCGGCATCAAGATTATGCCAATATACAGTACCCAAGGAATCATAGCATCTTAATATTCTGACAAAATTGCAGGTATGATCTGGGGCAGGCGGATTTGGCCGTTGCAAGCTTCAATGAGCTTTCTGTGATTAATCTACGGAGATTGTTTGCTCACAATGGTTCGACTTTCATGGACATGCAAAAACAGGTTATAGAAAAAGCCCCTTCAAAGAGAAAGCTTCATATTGACACCATCTTTTGAACTTCTAACCTCGTTTTTGACCCTGTACATTTGTAATTAAGCCCTCATTTTCTCCCATTTTTCTTTCCTTGAATTTCCCATTTTTATTTATTTTATACATTTCTATTTTTTTGCATGTTTTAATGAATCTTTTATGGAAGATATAGTTGCATTTGAATTTGATAAAACTCCATAGTCTAACAATAGTTGACGGATCCAAAATTTTCAATTTGGTTTACAGTCCTGTTTGTTACGCCTGAGCTTGGTATAGAGCATTCAAAAGGGTTAATTTTACTGTATATATACATTTATAAAGGTATTAAATTTACAAGCGGTTCTGAAGTTATTGAAATAATCTTTACCCGAAATCTTCTTGAAATGTTTTTTTATTATAGTCGTTGGCATTTTTATTAATATTCTTTTTTTTAGATATGGGTGAGGGGATACTCGAACACACGACCTGCGTCTCGATAGTCGTTGGCATTTTTAGATTGAATTAATTTGAGCAAAGGTGAAGAAAAATCTTCGTATTTGAGAGAGGAGAGAACATACTCGAGACATCATTAGAATGCACAAAATAAGGCATATAGGCAAAATCAACTTGCGCATTGTTACTTCTCTAATTAACCATTCTCTAACAAATCTCAAATAAACTAAACTGTTTACAAACAACAACTAAGATTTTAATCCTAATGAATTGAGGTAGGCTACATGAACAATATAGAGAATCAAGTCGGGTCAGATACATGCGTCAGACTTCTTCAAACGCTTCTATCGATCAACATATATGTCTAATACCATGAAAAACCATGGTGAAATTCTATGACATTATATGTCTCATCCTGAAAATAGTCTCGTAAAGAAGTTTCCTGAGGTGGGTTTCTCCAAGCAAGCAACATGTACATATTTCCCAAATTTGTCAACTTGTCTTGCCTCACCTCTTGTGTCTTTCTTGCACACTTTGCATGTTTTGTCCACCCATCCCTCTTCCACATAGTTCCCTTCCACTATTATTAATCAAATTATTCAAACCAAAAGAATAAAATAAAATTATGAACTGTCCCATTATTATAATTTGTAGCTTCTTAATTTTGATGTTAGCCATAAATAAATGCATGTAAAAAAATTTCATATTTAATATATATATATATATATATATATATATATATATATATATATATATATATATATATATATATATTTTACATGCTCAATGATATTAAATTAATGTGATAACTTATTAACTTACCCTCTACATATGATTTGAAGAAATCCTTGTATGTCCCACCTATCTTCCTCCTCAAAGCTCCATACTACAACAAACCAGATTCATTGCCACATATCATCAAGAATCTACCAATTATTTCAAATAAATAGATATTGAAAGATAAATACATAGTAATAACTTAATATTTAATCAAGAAACAATTAATCTTAATAACCTGTTCCTTTGACATCTTGTCCCCTGATTTAGTAGCCTTTCTAGCTTCATCAAGCAACTCAGCGTCCTTTTCTGATCTCACCTGTGAGAAGTCTAAAGCTTCTGTCACGCTTTCGAATAGGTTTTGTTTCCTCTTCCTTGGTTCTTCATTCTCATCAATATTCCCTTTTTCCCCGCAAGTTATGGTAATTGCAAGTCTTGATTTTCTGCCATAACTGTGCTGAGAGTAGTTTTGTGCCGCCTTTGTGGGAGGAAGAAGAAGCCCATTCTGTGAAGGCGAAAGGGGAAGAGCTTTGAGTTCCATTTTTTCCTTTTAATTTCCTTCAAATGTTGTGAAATAGTGATTCTTGGAGAAAAAAAAAATTGGTGGCTTAGACTATTGTTTTCTAGCTTAAGATTGCATGGCTATCACATAGAATGCCTAATGGTTAATAAGAGAAAACGTGGCCCTTTTTCTGGCTACTAATTAATTAATATTTTTAAGGCAAACATAAAATGTAACAAATATCTTATTTTTATCAAACTTTTAAACACCGCTATTTTTTGAAAGGTTACTTGTACGATGTGGACTCTAAAATGGTAATAAGTTGCTTGACTAGGTGGTATTTTAAAATTGCATAACATACATGTTTACCTGGTTTCAATTGATAAGTATATTTCAACTAAATTAATTTTTATTTGCATTTTTCTAATTTTAATTCAATTTTTTTTTTAAAAACACACTATTTCTATTTGAGATACGAGGTTCATATATTTGTGCTCAACAGATCTTAATTTTACATTGGTCTCTCATTGGGAAATGATTTTTCATATTTCAACTTCTCTTTAACTCATGAGAAAAAATCTTTCATGCCTATGATGCTTGTGTTGTTGCTATCCTTAAGAACGGTATCTGGTGTATTGTGCATACAACCAAATGTGTGGTGTAAACGACCTCAAGAACATGACAATGTGAAAATAAGGTTCAGTTTTTTTATATCCTCGATCCAGTCCCCGCCAATGACACAAGATTCAATACGTGGAGCTTGCTTACTCGCAAGTAAAATCTCCCTGGCCCAAGTACAATGTCAATTGAATCGGGACTGATGGAATTGTTTATATTTTAGATGACTACCGATAATGAAATATTGATTCCTGAAATTCCCATCTATCAAGACACAGAATTGCTTAAGTTCCAGTCATGATACCAGTAAAATAACAGTGATAATACATGTGATATTTTGCTTCATAAACAATCTTTGCTCATAGAAGAGTATTTTCAAGGCTATAAATAAGGGGAAACAAACATAAACTCTCTATTTCCAAGCAATCGAAAAGGCTCGCCTGTGCCTGAAGACACAGAATTTATTATTTCCAAGTGTTGCAGCAATCCAAACAATGTTCCCAAGTCATGATCAGGGGAACTCTTTATCGTAAACCTCACTAGCATATTTCCAGTTCACGACTTTCCATATGTTCTTCAGGTAGTCTGGTCTCACATTTTTGTACTGCACAAATATAAAGCAAGAAGACATATCAGTCATGTTAGAACGTGCTGTATGAGAAGCTCGGAGAAGCAATGAACTAATCCGGCAGACTATATCAGAATCAGAACTAATTAAGAACGTGAATATTGAAGACACAAGCTTCCATGTTCATCAAGAAAGGAAAAAACTGAAATTAACGAAGCAAGAATTTAAGAATAAATATATCATGTCTATTACACAGGACAAAAATTTTGGGTCTCATTCCTATATTAATTTGTATCAGCAACAAGCTTAAAGATAACTGAATTTTGTGCCTGATCAAGATAAGGTTGCCGTATTAAAGCAAGGAGAAGATTACCTGCAAATAGTACGCATGCTCCCATACATCAATCCCAAGCAGAGGAACCAAACTTGGCCCTTTAGTAACCAGTGGGTCCTGCAACAGAAAATGGACGAGACAAAAGGATGTATTAAATATTAAATATAAAATGCACCGATTTCATCTTTATCATTTACAAGACAATTATAAAAAGAACCATCTTAATTCTCTTATCCACATTAAAAGCCTGATAATGGAACTCAAAGTTTTCAAATCTTCACAAGTGCTAAGATCGAGTTTCAAATCGCTCTAGTGAAGCGGTAAGCCTATTCTGAATAGGAAAACAGGAAACCATTTATGAAAGATCAAGATTTTATACATTAGTGGTCTCCAATATCCTTTTAGTTACTTATGTTGTATTGAAATGGATATCTATGTAATTCAATTGATGGCATAAAGCTTTCTCTCACACCAGTAATCTTCTCAGTTGAGATGGCCCCAAAATTGATTCCATGTCTTTTTCCTATTTGTACACCCGGTAGACTCCTATTTTAAATGTTAATTATGAAAACACTCAAGCAGATTGCACTCTAAAATATTTGCAAAGTTAAGAAGTCAGAAAGGTAAATTGTGGAAGTAACTTTTAATTCTCTACAATTACAAAATTAGAATTGACAGATACGTTATGGAAGGGCTAAAAATATGAGTCATCCATACACAACAAAGCTGATTACAGCACATTTGAAATCTCGAATCGTAATCAGCCTTTGCACCAGAAGTCAGGTGTATTCTAAAAGGAACACAATTTAGAAGGTTCCAATAGGAACAAAAAAATCAAATGATCCTTCTCAAGTTTTTAATTGCTACCATATTATCAAACACATAACAAGACATGGTTTCTTTAATAAATACAAAACCGGGGCGGTGATCAGTGTAAAAGTGGTATAATATTGAAGTAAAAATGGGACACTACATTAAGCAGCAACAATAGGATAACAATACCGCATTTATTAACTAAATGTGAAGGCAATGCAAATGACACACCTGATTTGAAGTGGTTTCAATCACAAGACGCTTCAATTCTTTGTCCCCAGCAAGCCACTGAAAAAATATCAATGAAGCAAAATCGTAAATAAAAGCTAATAGGAGACTACTGTACGGAGAGGAAACATCTATCCCAGAGATCAACATGATTATATAAAATACACAAAAGACTCACCACCCATCCAGAACCTTGCAATGCGGCACCTTCCACGTTCATCTTTTGAATTAGAGCTTCCAAGGAGCCAAATTCACTGTCAATAGCTGAACCTAAAGAACCCTTAGGAGGTTCACCACCACCTTCCTGCAAGGAGATTTTAGCTTTTAGATAAAGTTCTACCCAATTTCAAAATATAGTACAACAGCAAACTTACTTGAACAGGTGCAAGGTTCTTCCAGAAGATTGAGTGATTGACGTGACCTATTAGAAAAAAGTGGAGCATTAGAGAAGGAAATTCATTTGTAAACGTGGCAGGAATATGTATCAAGATCATCTTCATTCTGAAAACAAGACCACTTTCTAAAAACAACAATTAAATTTTAAGATCAAATTACTTGCTTAGTTTGAGATGAAGTAAATTAATGCCGCCAGCATTAGGAATTCAATGGAGATTTCTTGGTTTTATTTATTTAAATAATATAGAGAAATAATTATATTTATCAAAATGCAATACAAAATAAACTAATTAATACGAAATCATTACCTCCGCCATTGAACTTAATGGCACTCTGCAACTTAACAACTGTGGAGGTATCTCCCTTGGAAACGGCGTCATGGAGCTGCTCGACGGCTTTATTGTAATTGGTTATATAAGTCTGGTGGTGCTTCTGGTGGTGGAGCTGCATGATCTCGCCGCTGATGGCGGGATCCAGCGCACCATAATCGTAGGGCAGATCGGGAAGCGAAAACGTCTGCAGACCGCGAAACCCAAGAGCTGCGTTCCTTAGGGTTTTTCTGCTGACGAGGGATCTGAGCGCCATTGCTGAATAACTGTTTGGAAGAAGTGGTAAACCGAAATTATCGTTTCGGATTCAAAGGGGGGAGCAGATTTATAGACGGTTAACTGGAATTTTCTTCATACGACCGTTCCAACGGCCACCCGGAGACTGGAAGAGGCGGCGGTTAAGCTGGTTGGACTTTCTAGAAGTTTTGGTGTAGGCGTCCTATTTGGGTTTGAAAAACAATGCATTTAGATGCTGTGAGCATATTAAACATTTTTTTTAAGCATGAAACAAACAATATATTAATTAGAGATTTGCCAACATGACATGTATAAATCAGGACGAATATAACATTCTTAACACCCATACCATCGCAAGCAAGATAATAAGCAAAACAACAGAAGTCAAGCGCTGCCTATGAGGAATTGTGGTACAACCAGATGTAATGAGAATATGAGTCATTACGTAAGCATTAGACTGTGGCCAGAAAGTTGCATGAACCACCATAATCAAATCTGGTCCCATCAAACCATGAAGTCCAGAGTGTGTCAAAGTAATGAATTGCCTTCCATTACAAATGAAGGTACAAATATGGATAGACGAATAGCATAAACTGAGAAAGAAACGACAACCTCACAAGTCCTCGCATCCAATACCCTTACTAAAAGTCAAAGAACATGATAGCCCACGAAACCGCAAGGCACCCCAATCAAAATCATTTAATGCTCTGGCAATGAAACATACAAACATAACCACCACCATAAAGATAGAATATGACCACATAGAAAATCAGTGACAGACACTCTCAGACAACTACACACATATGCATAATACATATTAGATAAATATTAAGCATTAGCAAAAAGGGAGAAATCGTATAATCGCACACACAAAAATGCTATGGACATTCCCAAAATCCGGGCACGCCGACCAAGGAATCTCATGCCGAGCGGCGTGATTGCTACACAACCACCATCGGTGCAGGAAAAGGCGTCCAAAGTCGGACGAGATCACATCAGAAGCTACTGGACAAAATAGCAAGAGTGGCCCAACCCATCACGGCGAAACCCGCCCACCAAGGGCAAGGCAAGGCTGCGAAAAATCATTGGAAACAACAGGACACGCGCAGACGCAACCTGGAGAAATCGAAAAGGGACCACAACCACCACCAACAAATAAGAAATTCCCAAAGAGCCAACAAAACCATCGGGGAAGAGTGAGGAGTGGCGGCCAAAACAATAAGAAGTCTCTTACGGACGAAACGATCACGTACAACCAGCTCGCGGAAATGACAGAATATTAGCGCAATCACAAAGCCCATGGACGGCTAGGAATGATTCGGAGAGAAGAGAAGCAAAAAAACCAGCACCACAACAGGAGACCTGAGCAAGGAGATTACATACCACCAAATCAAAAACAAGATGTGAAAATAGTACCAGATTGGGTGAGAAAATAGAAGAGGTTCTACTTTCCATTATTCAAATAGAATTGGCTCTTTTTTTTTTAGAGGCATTTTCTGAAAAATGTAAAATTCATGCCACGAAAGTGATAATTAAAAGAGAAATTTAAGGATTCTATCTTAAATCCATATTTTTAAAAATAGTCGTGGTATTTTAGGATTTTTAAATTATGAAAGGCTATATTTAAAACTATTTAACATATAAGGCTATTTTTAAAAATAATGATTTAATATGGGTTAAAATCCTTAATTTCTCTTTTTTTTATTTATCACTGAACAATCATAAATTATTAAATGAAAGTTTTATAATTCTACTTTCCATTATTCAAATTGAATTGGCTCTTTTCTATTTATCATTGAACAATCATAAATTATAAAATGAAAGTATTATTATATTTTCATTCAAAAATTATTGAAAAATATGCATGAAAACATATGTAGCCTATAAGTACAAATATAATGTTATCAATTTATTTTGGGTTCATTTGTTATTATTCAAATCAGATAAGGAATTCATAATATAACTATTTTATAGTGAGTTGGAGTCATAATTTTTCCATTCATTTTAATAAAATGTATAAAAAAAAGACCACACATTATGAAAAACCAATGACAATGGTGGTGATTCGTATCTACAAAGACTTCCATAATAATATTTTTGAGCTCTTTCATTTTTTTTTCTTCTCACAATAGTCCGAGTAAACATTTAACTAATTTTTCAAAATTTCAATACTATATAAAACTAAAAAAAATAAGTCGAAATTTCCTCGTTCGTTCAAAATTTTCAAACACCAAAATCATTCACGGATATTATTTTACCATTTCCAAACTCAATACTGCTCCTGATGTTCTCTATCGGAGTTCTGATCATATCAGATCTATTTTAATTCTGGAGCAATTGATTGGCTTTGTTCAACCAAACATCGTATATTTCATCCAAGAAAAGCACAAAGTGAACCTGAAAAATTATAAGGATTAAACATCGTTTGGTACATTATAAGTATGGGATCAGGGGAGAATGTATGTGTTGGGAACGGGGGCAGGTAGGCTCCCCCCCAACAAAAAAAAAATTCATCTCCTTGAACAAATTTTATCCCTCAAAAATTATAGTTGTCACCCTAAAATATAATTTTGAACCCTTGAAAAAAAAAAATTGTCTTTTGGAGAGGCCAAAAAAAATGCGTCCATCTACTGCCAATAGTAACAGTCTTTCTTCGAAATTTTACTAAACGGATCGATCCTCCCCTCTCCTATTTGTTTTAGAAACTTATCCTACGATCTCCTAAACAAGAGCTTGTCGGGCGATCTTGGGGCATATTCATTTGTAGTGAGTATGGTCTCTTTCTTGTTGATCAATTCGCCTCCACATATGAGTTCCTACGTTGACACATCTCGGGTTGAGTTGACTAGCCTAAGCCTCCTTTGAGGCTCTTCCATAATTGGCCCTCTATTTTTATGTTTTTAGTTTTTGCCCTGCAACAAAAGTTTTATATTTGTCATGTGCGGGATGAGCCATAATATGACTCATTTATTACTTATTTCATCTCATCACATACATTATATCAAACATTATCTTAATATACAATGATACAAATAAAATGCAACGTATTCAAAAGATATTAGAAACTTTTAAGGTGGATTACATAAAAAAATTTCAAAAAAAAAAAAAAATCGGAATTATGATTGAATGTTCAACAATACTTGGCACATTAGAATAAGATTATGCCTGCATAATTAAGTTAATTAGGGCAAACAAGATTAAGCTAATAATAACTTACTTATTGACACTTAAAATGATTGTAGCTAAAATATATTTCGAAGTATATCTTCCTCACATAAAAACAAATCTTTAGATAATTTCTCCTCTCTAACTTGATGCGTTTCAGGCTGCCCTTAATGACACTCGAAAGCTCGGTTTCTATTTAAGATGTACACAGAACTTGAGGGCAATACCAAACATTGTGAAATCAAACACAAAATGAACAAATTGATCATATTTTATTTTTAATTGGTAATAAAAGTCACATTTTTACATTATTAGTTGATAGAATTCAATGTTTATTTTTTGTTTAAAATTTATATATAATCGATTGAGTGACTAGATTATTTTATTGTGGTTATAAAATAAATGGCTCGATGTAACACTAACTAAAAAGTTGTTATAAGATTAAGATACTATCAGATAATTAAATACTAATTTTCTTCTAAATTTCAGTTGTTATATGGTCATAAATTGAAACTTATTAAATATTTTATTATATTAGAATAATATATAAGTCCCTAAACAAGAATTCTGAACACGCAAATTCCATAATAAAAGTAAGAACAAAAAAAAAAAACCAAACAAAGAAAGAGAAGATCCAAGCAATTGGAAGGGAAATAATAGAGACAGAGAAGTGAGGCCTTTATTGCTGGCTTGGGCCTACTTTTCTAATGTCCGTTTGCCATCTACTTCCTATACCGAAAAGCCCATTTGGAAATATTAATACTATTATTTTAAAATTTAAAACATGTTTAATTGTTTATCTGTTTTTCAGATCAAAAAATAGATTTTTGGTATTTGATTTTCTTTTTTATTTTCTAAAAAAAAGCAGATAAAACAGAAATAAAGAAACAAGTCGTATGTTGGCTGCTTTAAGCTGAAAGGTGACAATTTTGTGATTAATTAAAAGTTTATTAAGTTATTTTTTTTTATTTTAATAACAAACACTTAATACTTTTACTTTTCTAACTTAACAACGTAGAATTATTTTGAATAAGCAATTACAAACACATCTTAATATCGCTACAAGCCCAGTCATTATCATATTCTTATATATTGTGGGGAAAAATTATATTCAATCATATATTAAAGGAGTCCGAACTGAATCAGGCATTACATATACAAACTTACTCTATGGTACATAAGAAATTCTTGATGACTTCAACCAATATTAGCCACCACTTTTTAATAATTTCTTTAAAATAAAACCAATAAATACTTTTTTTAAAGAAAAAATTAAAAAACAAAGGACCCTAAACCTTAATCGCATACAAGCATTAGGCCTAAGCGGGTGCTACCCAGCAACCACAGCTCTCCAATACGCATAGCACGTTCAAGCCATATAATATGTTGTATTACAAATGATGCGATTAGAATTGAGTGCCTTCGTATGTTTGTCCGAATTCCCAGTTGGAGGGTGCCGCATTATTGCTGACGAGAGTCCTGCCATCACTAGTGGTGACTTGAAACGAGAGGCTTTGACCGTTGAGGTCCGAGTTGCTTTGCCAATTTTGGCCCCAGTTCCTCGACATCGGTTGCCATCCTGTTCTAGACCCTTTGATCGAAACGCTTCGGACGTCCC
This sequence comes from Haberlea rhodopensis, assembly GCA_907163345.1. Lineage (NCBI taxonomy): Eukaryota > Viridiplantae > Streptophyta > Magnoliopsida > Lamiales > Gesneriaceae > Haberlea > Haberlea rhodopensis. Next base: position 8,389,478 of record CAJQUN010000013.1, read on the forward strand.
CAGCACCCGCCACGTTTGTCACCAGCACTAGGTTGAAGAAAGAGTGCCCATTTATTGTGAATCTTATTCCTCCCTTCTTCACACATGGCACCCTATCAAAATAATTAGGTACCGTTTGAAGTTAGAGATATGATAAGTCAGAGAGTGATTAAATTATGAGATGATGATAAAAATAATATAGTATAATAAATTATATGATGTTCGGAATGATCTTAAAATAGTGGACTAATTTTATTATTTATTGCAATGACTACAATATCTCATTAGTGGATAAAATTTCAATTTTTGAGGGAATTTCAATTTTTTGGAATTAAAGTAAGTCGAAATTTTTGGAGGGAATTTCAAATTTTGCAATACCAAAAAAATGTGAGAAATGGCATATAGGTCATTTTGGTATAAAGTTTGAATAAAATGAGGTAAATATGATATGATAATTTTTGTAACAAAAAAAAAAAAAACCAAACATTAGATTAAATTAATTTAAAAAATCATCCTAAGCTTATCGCTATCTTCAAACATGCCCTTAAGGTGTAAATTGATTAAAAACATTAAAAGTTGTAGAGAATCCAATGTTATGGTAATATTATATTACCTTCGGAAAGAAACAGGGACAATTCCAGCTCGATATTGGGCAATTTGCAAGTAAGCGGGCTCGGCAAGATCAAAATGTTGGCGTGGAGGATTGCACCATCCGCCGTTGTCGTTAGGAAGAGAAGGGTTAGGTGGGCAGAAATTGGTGGCGGTGACCATGATGTTTCCCGGGACACACCACTTATTGTCGCCTGAACATGTTAGCTGGTAGCACGACCCGCAGCTTAAGCCATTGTTGAATAAAGCGGTGCTTAATGCTGCAGTGTTTGTGCCATAGCCTTGGCTGTATAAATTACCGTATCCACAAGCACCCCCTGCATCCATTACAAAAAGTGTGTCAAATATGTATCTTTTTTAGAAGGAAAAAAATATTACGCCAAAACATGCGTTTTCATTTGTTTAACTTACCCATTGTACCCGATGCATCACCTCCACCGTAGAAAGTAGCATGAGCATCTTGCCACCCTCCATAATCACCATAGGTTCCAGCGATGAATAAACCCAAGAATGTGAAGAATATCAGAGAAACCATAGGAATTGCCATTGAGAAACTAAGGGCCACTTAAATGTGTTGTATATTTATATATGTAATCGAGAAAAAGAGAAATGGAGAAAATTTTGCTCGAGTGATGAGAGCTTAGTGCATAACTTGTAACACGAGGGCTCTATTTATATAGACAAACTCCGGAAAATATGTGAATTTTAGGTGACATGCAACGACTCGTGTAATTCATATTTAATGTATGTAAATAAATGACAACAATCGGCGTATTGTGAAGAGGGGTATTGGGCATGTGCTGGAGTGGAATAATTGTTCATGCTATACGGTTTAATGATTAGAGTTGCATTATTACCACTAGCTATAACTTTTGATAAAGCGTAAGACGCTTGATTCTATAATTGGTATTAGAGCTAAGGTCATGTGCTTGATTCTCATGAGTTGTAAGGTAGTGCAATTATTGCAATAAAGATTGTTGGACTGCAAAAATTGTCCATGCTTGGAGAGCGATCTAAACACAACGCTTGTGTTGCTATACGGTTTAAAGACCAGAGTTTCATCGTTATCATTAGCTATAGCTTTTGGTAAAACGACAAGCGCTTGATCATTGGTCATGCAATTAATGTAGCAAGGTGGATATTGACCAGTTAGCAGCAGAGCCACAAAAACTGTATCAAAATACTTTTGGTCACATAAGATGCACATGCAATTGTTCCAAAACCAAACTACCACTCGCTAGTTTCATAGACCCTACATGCACATGCATTTCTAAACTACTTTCCCCACTTTCTTGATTATTAATCTTATTATTATTTTACCTAAAAGTTTGCCTCACAGGTATGTAGAAGACCTACAATGTTGGCTTCATTTGATAATCGAGGTTTAATTTTATAATTTTCATAACCACCTGTAAGGCATATAGTGTGAAATAGTATATAAAATTGAGGGCATAATCTTATGTATAATTTTTCAAAGGTTTATCTGATTTAATATTTTTTAAAAGTTATTTACCTGTGAATTTTTTTTTCCTTCTGAAATTTTGTACTTCAAACATGTACACGAGGAGTAGTGTGTCTGGTTGTGGAATTGTCGGCATATAACTATTTGTAAATGCGTGCAAGTTCAAGTTATAATTGAAGAAAATTAGATGTTTCGATAATTTGACATGGAAAATGTGGAGAGTTGTCTCAAATTGAAAATTTATAAATTATATTAGCTCTTTATAAGATACATGAGTTACTCCACTCATTACCAATTAATTTTGTTGATAGTGTTGGAGTAAATGTGAAGCCCAATTTAGAAGCTCAAAATTTTGGTTAATTTGAAAAATGATTATTGAATTGGCAATTGGCTAGAAATCCCACATTGAGATTTAAACAATTGAGATTTGTTTATATTGATAAACAAATAAATAGAGTGTAGTAATGCGAAAAAGAAGGGTGTCACTCGCGCACCGTCCGTTCGCTCCGCTCACCGCGACGCGAAGCGAAGGCAGCCCTCTTTTTTTACTAATCATATTTCTGCAAGATTGATTTTTCACCTTCTTGACTTTTCTCCTCCTGCAACTTCAGTGCTGAGTGTGAGACTTTTTATATGATGTTAATTGTTGAGACTTATCAGCTATCCCACTAAGCACAACCATTTAATTTTCTGCTCTAGCTTCATTCTTCAATCATCTGAAAATTGAGTATGCATTCATACATTTCATACATCCTTTTTTAGAGTGCTGTGCACTACTAGTGTTCGAAGGAGTCTGCTCGAAATTCTGCTTCAATCCGAATAGAAGAACAAAAGTGATTGCACGTTGTACCTTGAAACTCAATTGTCCATGAGGCCATAAGCTTACATAGGCGGACAAATTTGAGTTTACGGACACACTGCTTGCTGTGGCCTCATCCAGGACTGTTTCCGAATTTCTGTTGTGAGGACAATAACATTTTATAAACTGTTGCTGTAAGTCTACTGTTTGTGTTTTTTGATTTATTTTATTTTGCATCATGATTATTTAAATCGATTCAATCCGTCAATATAGAAACAACAGACAGTTCTATGTTTAATTTCAATTTTACAATATTAAAAACGAGACCGATAAAAATGGTTGAATTGTGAAACAAACTCTTAGTTATTATTATTATTTGAATGAAGAAAATATATAATATTCAAAATCTCGTTATATTGTAACTAATGTTTGTTTTGAACTCCATGTTTATTTTGAAGAATCGAATGAATTAAGAAGAATTTAGAGAAAAAGTGTTATCATAGGGAGTGACTCGATATCGAATCCCGTATAGGAGAAAATGTTTGCCACTGCCATGATAAAAAAAAATAAAAATTAGACAGCCAATTTAATGAAATTGAAAGTAGAGATAATTTGATAGGAATAGTTAATTAAATATTTGTCTAAAGGGCCTACCATGTTAGGGGCACATGCGAAGTTCCTAACAAAATGTTAACTAAGAAAAATTAGAATCACTCTTTTGCTGCTGTTGTTTTTCAGATCTTCTGAACAATGGCTGAAAATAATTCTGTTAATGGACTTTAATATTTCAGCATATTCAATTTTATCTGCCATTTGTTTTAGGTATATAGAGAATCGATTCAATATTCATATTAAATTTCTAACAGATAATATCTATTTTTGAACCAAAAAACAAATAAATAAAGTGTCATAAAAACATATTACTAAATATTTATGATAGTTGGATGTATAAATCTTATATTGTGATCCAAATTACTCTGAATGTGACACGAGAAACTGACATGTGAATTCTCTATCAAAATGTTTGGTTGTTTAGGGCCAAAGGGTTGGGATCTTCATAAGAGTTGTCCAATAGTCCCATTTGTTATCAAAGACAAAGAGCAGTTATATTTTATGAAATGGACCCTCTCCTCCTTCTTCAAGCCTTCTTTAATGAAATGGTCACCATTTTTAGCCAAATCAAACCCCACCATCAATTTTACTATTTGATTTATGTTTGGGGCTCAAATGCTTGCCATGTGCTATTGTATTGTGATTTCGATTTTCAACTCTTTGATTTGGAATATTTTTACGGTAAAAGGAGAAAGGAAGAAAAATGAAAACAAGTGTTTTTTTCTTCTTCCTCAAATTGGATTAATAGGTAAGATATGAGCTACTTAATGAATTCTTTAATGACTATATAAGGCTCTAAGGGCCCCCTATAGACTCTTTAAGATATATCCAAGCCCTTATTTGGTATACATGGTTCTCCCCCTTGGATGCACGTCCCAATGAGAGTGCTCTAGGGGTACATACACCGTCAATGTATAATATTCCGCATGGATGCTAATATAAAGGGTGATGATACCCTTAACTTTGGGATAATATCTGTAACACCCGTACAGCTTAAGAGAGGTAATTAAGAAAAGATGAGGAAAAATAATACCAAATAAATTTTCAGATACCAAAGTTAAAAAAAAAAATTTAATTAAATTACTCAGTTCGATCAAGTACTTAATTTTCACATCAAGAATATGTTGTAGTGAAGATTAGACATAAAAGATTGTACCAATATAATATTTAAACATACTGTGAAAGAAAGAGAAGAGTGAGTAGTTAGTTTTTATTTTTTACACAATTGGATGATGATTAAATAATAATAAAAAATATACATATAAATAAATATATAGATATATCTCAAGTGATGAGTCATTTACCAAAATTTTTTCACAAACCCATGTGGGGGGCAAAACAGAAACGAGAAACACAAAACAAAAACAAAAATATTCATAGACATTCTGTTTTGTTTGTAGTTACGAAAATTAATTGATTGCTTGGTTATTGTTTTGTTGGATCGATATTATGGAAAGCGAAAATTACTACTTGGATTTTTGTTGGAAACATGTGAATATATTGTGTTGGTTATGAATTTTCTACTGCCTAAGTATGAAACTGAGAACTGAGGCTTATTTGCTGACCAATAAAGGTATATTAGAGTTCAATCTAATTTCATATTACAATGCTTCTGCTCTTTTTGTTTTCGATTCATAATCGAGACTGAAATTGGTTAGATTTTAGGTTCAGTTGGGGGATCTTGGTGGAGTATATGATAAAGGGAGATCCTTAAAAAAAAAAAAAACAAACAAACAAAACACAAAATTATGAGTTCATGCGAAGCTGCTATGTGGGATGCGTTCAACACAAAATATATTTATTTACGTAAAATTGATGAAACTGAAACGAATCTGGAAAGGAGGAGGAATATGGTTGTTATATCAATATGCTAATGTCATCATAGTTAAATAACTTTGAATGACCATTGCAATTTCATATGTTACTAATGACTTGGAAATTGTTGAAATTTGATTATGATGGTCAGATAGAAGCAGTTGAAGTTAGGTGGGCAGTCGAATAATATATTCCTTTTTAGTCCAAATATTCAGGTACGTTCTGTCTTAATAAGAGCAGTAAATTATCCTTGAGTAACCTACTGATCGAATATTATTAAATGAGAAGATTTGAGAATATGTGATGAATTGATGAGTTGAGATAGAATAATGATATGGTATATATGAATTGATGATTGGATAGATGTTATATATGTGGTTGATGCGGGCTGATGAGTCCATGATTTGGGCCAGTGGATGAAATTTCTCGTCCTGATATCATATATATGGATGATATGGACTGACGAGTCCTGGATATAGGCCAGTGGATGACATATCTGGTCTGATGATCGTGAATGCATTGCGATGCATTTCACATATAGATGATGAGATGATATGATGTACTATTGGACATCATTTTTATATTATATTGTTGTTGTCTTGTTTGACATGATTTAGTTCCGAGGTAACGGAACATTGTATTATTATTTGTAAAACTGTTGAGTTATATTGATGAGATGTTTACGATCTGTATAATTTCTGTTGGTATTTTGGTAAGAACGTACTGGGCGTTAGCTCACCCTTTTATGGGTTTTGTTTTTCAGGTGACAGGACTGGTACTAGTTGACGGGGTCAGAGTTAGGCTAACGAAGGGATATAGGGTAGAGCTCACTAGTTTCTAATGTTTGATATTACTGGGATAGTATACTTTTGATGTCCAATAAGTTTAAGAGATTATATCTTTATGTTTATGGTTTAAGAGATTATATGTTTATGTTTATGTTTGTGTTTATGTGATGTTGATTAGCATCTCGATCAGGTTTGTCAAATTTATTTATGATGGAAGTATTTACTTTGGCGATAGTGGGCCTGTCATCAATTGCTTAGGATTGTGATATTAGATTCTGATATTTATAGTCGAGATGATGTCTGTTTGTTGTTTGATTTAAATAAATTCCGGCTCAAATATATTTATACATCATCAAGTGGTCAGTCTTGGTTTTAGGAGGGCCCAGTGTGTCTGGTTAATATTTGTTAAAAAAAAAATGAGCCGGGATATTATTGATTGATTATTGATCGCGATTAAATGTTTTAGTTGCATGCTAATGTGAGATTAATGCGACGGGCCCTACAATATCAACCAAACCGGAAATGTTAGGGTTGATTGGTTTGAAGTATTGAAAAGGTTAAAAGTCAGGGATGTGACTTTTTTTTCGAGCATAAATTCGAATTATATTAGTCTAAAAAATTACATCTAATAACCATCTCAGACCATAAGTCACGACGAGTCACGACTAAACCCAACAAAAAATCAGACACAACGACAAACAAAAATTTGATAAAATGAGTCAAAGCTGATGCACAATAACTTGGCTAGGCGAGTGCAGAGAACATCAAAGCGAGATCAAGTCCCCTCACACCACTAATCTCAGGGAGTGTTCGAAAGCGGGAACTACCTTCCATTAATGAAGGTACCAAGACAGATAATCACGAGACAGAAACTGAGATAAGGAAACAAAACGAGCAAACTCCGGTATCCAAATCCCAAATATAGATCCAACAACCAAATATCCCCACAAAGTGGCGTACGAAAGAGAATCGCCAAAAGACTTTGTATCACAGTCAAGCAGTGCCTCAACCACGAAACAAGCAAAGAGGGGACAAAAGTGTCGCCACAGAGCTTCAGAAGCTGAGACCAACTAGCGACTAGAGTCTGAACAGAGAGGCCTTCAATACACAACCAAACAACGGGTCATCCAGATGTTGAAAGAACATAACGGCTACAAAAAACATCAATAACACCACACAACACATCCACTAAAGGAAAACAATCAAGTGTTTTTGATTTTGTTCCTATTTCTTCCCCGGTGTGTGATTGTTCATTTTTCATCCACCTTAATTTTTGACCTTGTATTATTTTGCTCAAGTAGGTCTATTCTATTTGTAATGATGTAATCTTTGTTTAATGCTATATCATTTACCCATACCCAAGAAGCTAGGTGCAAAAAAAATAATGTACGAAAGTCTCCAAAATCTAGTACATACCATCGTGGTAGATTCAAGACCAACGATGGGGTTGTCGAGCAATCACCGCCAAGAAAATGGAGAGAAACTTCGGTCCAACTAGCGGCACTTTAGATTCCTGTTTCTTAATTCATAATTTATTAAATGCAGTTTAATATTATTTTATATTCAATTTAGAACTATTATGAACGCTCGTATTTATAAGCAGCAATACTAATTTTTTTCATTAAATTAAAAATATTTAATTGTATAAAATTTATCATGTAAAATTTAATTTTGTTTTTAAAAATTGTACATTAAAACGAAAACATCTAGAAAAAAAGTTTCATAAAGTTCAATTTAATTTGAAAAAAAAAAATAACTGATAATTTCTTTTAAACAACCATATTAAACAAATGAAATATTTTATTAATTATTTTGCTAGAACTTTTAATAATAAATAATTTTTTTTAACTGCATTACACATTTTTTTATGAAGTATTATTATGATTCTCAAAACGTATTAATCAAGGATACTTTGCTGAGAAATTATTGATTTTTGATATTAGATTTTTATGTTTAAAAGTTATTAGAATGTGTTTTTAAGGGGAAAAAAATATTTTCATGGATTTTTTTGCGCATAAAAATTTAATTGAATTTGTTTTTTATATTTTCCCCAATTTTATTATAAACGGAGCCGCCGCTTCTCTCCATTGGGTTGGGCTCCTAAACTTTCGACCTTTGAAAGATATATGGGGTGCCAAGATTTGTCTATTGGGACTTGGCTAAGTCAGCTGCACACTGTTCTCAGAATTTTGTTTTGATCTTAGAATTTTGGATTAGAAATTTAGAATTTTGAATATGTCAAAATAACCAAAGATGTTCTTGTTATGGGTTTGGTTGGGCTTTCAGCCCGGTTTGTTATTTCGACAGGGACAAAATTGAGCTAAATAATATGCATATAATTAAAACAAAAGAAATGAAGACGTGTCAAATATGATTGTTTCACAGTACGACAGGATACTTTTGTTTATTATGTGTACATTTTAAGAAATAGAGAAGAGATAAAAATGGGGAATTTTTATAAATCAATTGTAGGAGAATTAGGAGAATTAAGCCCAAGCTTAATTTTGGGTCAATTGGTAAATGAATTGAATCGGCTAGAAATCTCATATTGAGAATCTGATACAATTGAGATTTGTTTATATTGAGAAACAAATCAAGATAGAGTAGTCAAGTGGAAAAGAGGGGTGCTCCTCGTGCGTTGTTGGCTCGGCTCTCTTCGCCGCGTAGCGCGTGTCGCTGCCGTAAAGACATTCTTATCTTTTCACTACTCAAACTTCTAGGAAGAATTGTCTTTTCATATTCTAGACCTTCCACATCATGTTTTAATGTTGAACTAATCTGACTTAAGTGTGAGACTTAATTCGAGTTAATCTGATTTAAGTATGAGACTTAAATCATAGATTAAGGTTTTGACTCATCAGCTACCCCACTAAACCTTGCATTAAAATTTGATCTTTGGGAGGTCTGCTGCTCAGCTATATAAGCTGCACCAACTCCAATCTTTAAATATCCGGAAAATCATTCATACATCCATATTTTGAGAGTGTTACACACTACTATAGTTCGAAATAGTCTGCTTGGAATTCTGCTTTCATCCGAACATAGGTGATTGCGCATTGTACATTGGAACTCACTTATCTAGGAGGCCAGAAGCTTGTATGCTGACAAATTTGAGTTTACGTGCACACGCCTTGTTGTGGCCTCATCCATGATTATTTTTCATTTCTCTGTTGTTAGTGCATCTTAACAGTTTATATACTGTTGTTGTAAGTCTTCTGTTACTATCCTTCGCTTTCCTTCATTTATTATCAAACTGTGTATTTTGATTAAACTTTAAAGTTTGGTTATACTGATTCAATTATACAGTACCAACATCAATGACAATATAGCTTTAGTTCTAAGTTCTAATTACGTTAATGATAATAAAATATGTATGATTATGGTAGCTTAATGATATTTTTGTAGGTAATTAGGAGGATACCCAAACTCCAGAAAAAAAGAATAAGAACAAGGAAATACTTTTGATAAGAATGGCCTAAGCCTTCGTTCATTCATTCCTTCATTTATATACATCTCTCTCCCTTTCCTCTACAATGAGCATCTTTAACAAACTAACAGAATGAAATGATAACAAACTTAATAATCAGAATTTGTTGTAACCATAAATTCAGTGTCTGTTGTGTTGGTTATGATGGAATCTTTCTCTTGGTTCCACGAGTTTTCCAGAAGGTTGATGATGTAATCCTGATGCCATCTCGGTTCCATCCTCAGTCGTATGGGTCTGCTGTGGCTAGTATCATTTGTGTTCGTATCAGATTATCAACTAAAACGAGCTTAATCATGTCGCTTTTCAAAATTTGGGTTACGGTCCATAGTTCACCCTTGACTCTTTATCTCTCTACATATTATACACATTATATAAATATATTAAATTTTTTGTTTTAAAAATATAAGTTTATTGTGTACAATGGCATAATCCTCTATGGGAAATTTGCATGTATCAAATGTGGGTCCCGGTCAATGCACCAACACACATAAATTCTTGTCAACAATTATTTGATTAACCTTAATTGAAATTTTTGTGTGTGTTGATGTATTAACCGAGCCCACATCTAATCCATATAAGAATTTTACAATCCTCTCCTCTATGAAGATATGGATTGAAATTCAAATTAAAACAAGACACACACGTAAATGTTATCAAGAAAAACACATTTGTTGACCCCAAGGGCATAGACGAATTGATAAGGACTGAGGTGATGTGGGGAGATTTCTCCGACGTCGCAGGTTCGAATCCCGTGTGGAACAAAGTATCCACTGAAATATTGTGGGGGTTTGTCATGGGTTCGGATTCTGTTGATCTGCTCCGTCAGAAACCTGTCATCTGTGCACATCCCTCGATTTACCTGGCGGCGGTCCTGAGAGGATGAGATCGTCATCCAAGAATTAGTGAGACGCTAGTCTGGATACATCGTTAAACTAAAACCGAAAAACACGTTTGTCATGCTATGTGCAATAATAATTGTAACAGGCACGTGGTTTTCTCAAGTCGCTGCATGAGCACCCCTCGCAAACACGCGCTCTGCTCACTTCCTCGCTTGCCGACAATTCCATCTCTCATACGCTTCAATGCCGCCCTTCATTCCATATTCTACCCAAACAAGAAATCACCCATAACCAGTTGGATTCTTCTACGAAACCTCTTTCAGCTTTCTTGTATAAATAAATAAATTAATGTTGAGCCTTTTCATTTAATTTGTCGCACTCGCAATCTAATCTCTCATTCGTTGGCCTCACGGGAAACTCTCTGAATCCTCGTGTATTCGCCGTTTTCTTTCATGATTTCCCCTTGTATGATCTGATTCTTTCGTCAAATCCCGTTTATTTGTTTTTTTCTCAGGAAACATAAAGAAATTCTTCGTGGTTGATTATTTTCATATTATACCCAATCGCCATCTTTACTGAAGATGGCGGCCGCGAATGGTATTCAAACTAGGGGGAACATGGCTAATTCCTCTTTCCTTCAAGTAAATAAATCGAGTCGGACTTATTTTTCAAATCCATTTGTGCCCGTCTTTAATCAAACCAAGAAAATCTCAAAAAGGCCTTTGTCTGTATCATTCGATTTATCAAACTATTCCGCCATCGTTTCTTCTCCCATGGATGATATCTTGAAGGGTACTGATGATCCACAGGGTAAAGATCCAGTCTCTTCAGAAAAGATTGATTCTTGGATCCAAGAATCGGTAGCAGACATTGTAAGGAACTTGAAGAAAGCCCCTTTGTTAGTCCAAATACACGCAGAAAAGAATGGAGTCGGTGAGAAGGGAAGCTTGAAATTTAAGATAGAAAAAGCCATTTTCGAGAACTGGGATTTCTTGAAAAGTGAATGGGAAAACGAGGGATCAAAAATCCCTGATGCTGTTGTTTTTGTTGAAGAATTGGAGCATGATGAAGAAAATTTGAACCAAGAAATTGGCGAGGGTGTGAATAGGGTTTGGGGCATGGTTGTACAGGGGAAAGGGGTGGATTGTGTGCCTAGATGTTATTTATTGAAAACTAATAGGATTTGTGGTGGATTTGGATTGGGATTTTGCACTCATTTTTGTTTGATGAGGGTGATGGATTTTAGGGAAAGTGCTTTGCTACAATTCAAAAATTGTTGGTTGTTAAATTGAAGTGATTTAGATATTGGGATTTGCTTCAAATTCTACTTGACAATTCATATGTTTGAAGGTGTTCGACGGGCAGTCAACAAGATTCTTCAACATTGTTTGTATGACATAATAATAGTCGATATATTTTATTTGTAAATGATACAATATTTTTCGGGTAAATTAATTAAGTTGTTCGAGTAGGCTGTTCTTGACCTTTTTTTTATTATTATATATATTTCAATATATATATTATTCTAAGGCATTTTTTTGTCGGTTTTAAATCAACTAAAGTAGAAATAATCAAATCAATATTAAATTTGCAATCCGTCCGTGAAATGTCAAATAAACTAAAATATAATAAAAAATATTAAATCTGTAGATATTGATTGATTTTTGTACAAAATCGAAATTAAATAATAAAAATAACTAAACCTACTAATTAATATATGTCTAACAAAAATACTTTTCAAAATATTGTGCAGATTTTAGGAAAAATAAAAAGTCGAAATAAAGTGACCAATGTTTTTTTTATTAAAATTATTAGTCAATTTATCAAAATAAGCAAAGTAAATTATTAGTCAATATATGATTAGATCAAATTTCTGCGTCCTATAAAAAGTGTAAATATTAACTAAAGAATAAAACCTCCAATCGTTTCTGAAAAGAATTTTATCGTGAGTTTTGGAAATCAACTAAAATGTGTAAAAACGAAAATTTATGAAGAATAGTCTTGTCTACTAGTTAAATAAAAAGGTAGAATGAGGCGTTATTGACAATTTTTTAACCATTGTGGAGAAGAAATTTTTTTGTATTACATATGTCTCAAAATGGAGACATTTTCAAAGATGAGAAATGATGACAACCAATCTGGCAACAGTCTTGATGTTAGTTATTGACATTTGTGTTATATGGATCTCGTAATAGAGAGACCTTTCTAAAGATGGGAAATGATGACAATCAATTTGGCAATTGACACATGGGAAATGGTGACAATCAATTTGGCAACTGTCTTGGTGTCAGTTATTGACATTTTTTTGAGTGTCGATAATACCCAGATTTATAATTGGATTTTTTTCTTGTTATTTTTTAAACACTACTCTTGATCTCTTATTTCCTATTTTAAAACAAATTTCTCCATAATTTTTAAATAATTAATCCAACACTATTTTCAAAATCATTATAATAACAGAGGTATTCAGAATCTGCATTTTATAATTGTGATTTTTCCCAAGTTTGTAATTATTTGGTGGTTTATCATGTAATTTATTTGACCATATTCACCAAAAGTAGTATGTAATCTTGAAATTTGATAGTCCAAATTAAATCTTCCTTAGTTTGAAACACAGATTTTCAAATTGTTGCAATTATTATTAATCTCATTACGATGATTAATTAAATTCTCTTTCCCTAACAATTGACCAAACTTGTCCACTAACTTACTGGTTTTATATTGCAAAGAATGATAAATTTTTTTTACCTTTCATTAAATAAAGAAAACTTCCCCTTAATCCATTTTGTAGAGTTTTATTCATTTAATTTTGTTTGGGGGTTAATTTTTCTTTAAAAAATAACATTTTTATCCCTTTAATCTCTAGTATTTGCCTTGTTTGATTTATGTTAAAGGGATAACATTTTTATCCCTTTAATCTCTAGTATTTGTTCTTGTTTGATTTTTTTTTGGAGCAACTATTACAACTATTGAAGTGGGGAACGGAGATTCGAACACGAGAAATCCGAATCGTCGTTACGATCGGTGCTACAAGCCGATTTAGAATTTTGACCTTTTAATGTATGCGTGACGGAATTTGAGACGTGACTAAGAAGATGTCTCGTTATTTGAAATCGTCAAGAAAACGTGTGAAAGAATCGGAGGAATCATTGCCAATCGTCACTCGTTTTTTCAAGCCTATATTTGGCGAGGGCTACTCAGAATTTTTGGTAATATAAATTCATTTTATTAATGTTTTGAATGTTTCAAGTTTTATTTATTTATTTATTAGGCCAAATATTGCGAGTTACCAAATATTAATTTTCTACGTAATGAAATGTGACGTTGGCTTGTATTGTATTGATTATATTATATATTTTATAAAACTATTTAATTAATGTCTAATCTTTTCATTTGTGAAACGTACATATTAGTTATTACATTCTGAAATCTACACGAAATCATTGATTTGAACCTGTTGGATTGTGTTATTAGTGCTTGCCTCCAAAAATTGCTCAAACGATGAAGCACATGGTTGATCAAGAAACTCATCTCCAAGATTCATGTGGGCAAACATGGCCTATTACAATATCCAATGTCAATTGTCTCCTAGCATTCCACAAGGGATGGAGTGAATTTTTCTTACAACATCGTTTATCGATCGGACAAATATTGGCATTCGAGCACGTGAAGGGATCGTCTCACTTTTCCGTGAAAATATACGGTACAAATGCATGCGAAATGCTCGATTTTGACCAAGAAATTGGTGGGATGGATGAAGAGATATCATCCCAAAGTGATGCAAGTGAGGTGGTTTCCCATGGGGGGTGTAACAACATTGGAGCAATTGAGGATGATGGAGGTATACTTGTTATTAATATTGATGTGATCCGTTATTTCTCGATTTATGGTAGAATTTAGTGTTTATGAAAAATAAAGGAAAGACACCAAATTTTTTACATGGAAAGCCCTCGAATTGAGAGAAAAACCACGGGACCTAGTCCAGTATAATTTTCATTATCACAATCTTGATTTATTACAGGACTTTTTTACACAATCTACGATCACAGAACGACTATATGAAAATATTTAAAAAATGACGAAAATTACCGAGTATAAATAAATGTGCTCTCTTCGGAGTCTTTTTTGCCTCAAAAGTCCAACCCTCTCAATGAGACTACCGGTAGGTATTTATAGGGCTGATCCCGGTGATTAGCTCACGGGAAATCCGGAACACGATTTCCTATGATCGTGGCTTTATTGGGGCAAAATGTGCCCGAGAAATCCGCGTCTCATTACTGCACATTTATTTACGCCGGTTGATTTGTTGGTTATCTCCGGGTCTTCCGCTAATCTTTGACCAGAAAACCGAGGAGGGTTTAATAGCTGTTCGGTTCCACCCTGCTCGGTGCTACCTGTTCGGTGTTGCTCTGTTCGATATACGACTGTTCGGCTCTTGATGAGATTTTACCAAAAAAGTTCATATGTCATATGACATCAAATATTATTAGGAATTACAACTTAGTGAATAAATTCAGTTACTTTAGTAACAGACATGTGTAGATTCAACTTTTTATATATTTCGAGTAAAGCTCATAAATGATTGCAGGAAAAAATGAAGAAAACTTAAATATGGGTACCGTTGTTTTCCCAAGCAATGGCAACATTGCAAATTCTTCAGCGGCAAATGAGGCTGAAATTCTCTTTCCTGGTATGATTATTAGTGAAAATTTGACTTTAATAATACATAATGCTATCGAAATCTGTTATTTGTAAATAGACATTTTACCCAACGTGATCTCACACGGTTAGTAAATAAACAGTTTACCCCCTACTGTTTTCAAAATAGACATATTACCTCATATAGCTTGCATTATTATAACATATACGGAGGGGGTGTTTGCAACTATTTTTACAAAACTGCATATTTTCAAACCATATGGGGTAAACCGTCTTTTTGAAAAACAACATAAGATAAATTGCCTATTATCAAACCACGGTGTGTAATCTGCCTATTTGAAAACCACAAAGGGGTTCGTTGCCAATATCCCATCATTTATACCATTATTTTTTTTTTATAAAATAAATATTTTAGAAAACTGACAAAAATAACTAAAACATCAATATTAGTTATCATAAGGGGGGTACTTTAGAACTTGTATGCGATAATTGTTTTTAGTACATAATTATTCTCTAACAATGAATTTTAATTTTTTTCATATATTCTAAGTGCCACAAAAAATTCCTTTCAGGGTTCGATAAAATAACGAAATTGATGGTTCAATGATAATTAAATGGCAAAAAACATGTTCATGAATTACTGAAAATTTACATATTCACTCTTTAATTAATAATCTTTGTTTTACAGTAAAATTTAGATAAATTATACGTAATTGTCATTTTTAATTTATTAGTTGTATTACGATAATCAGTCCTAAATTTTGAATTTTTGGCGTCAAAACCATTCACTCTATGCCTCGACCAAATCCTCAAACTATAGAACTTCAACCCTTTTACGACACTTTTTTTAAAAAATTAAGTTTTACCCTCGTCATACAATTTTTTTAGATCAATTCTTTTTGTTGTTCTTAATTTTTCGTCAAATATTTTTTTTATTACCCTAAACAAAAATTACATTTTGCCTCCTATAAAATTATATTTTGACAATAATTTTTTTTCCTGCTCTCCATGTTTATATTCTGATTTTTTGCTATCGTAAACAAAAATTCTAGATTTGCCCGTGGTGGATCTTTACCTGTTTTTTTTAGTATTGTCCTTAATTGGCACCATAACAATTCTTCTTTATGTTAACCACCAATTTAATTTTCTCTACGCAGAAATAGGTAACCTTTGATCTGAAGAAGAAGATTGCTGAGTAGAGAGGAGTGTCAACCAGCTCTGGATCAATTGCTTTTCGGTTCGACTCCATTTCTAATCATGGAGCTACACATAAACGCCTTGATGACTTGAGACCGATTCCATATTTACTGGTGTTCTGTTTTCTACATTTGAACTTCACAAAGACATACATTTCTTTCTTTTTTTTGCGTGTTTAATGCACTCAAATCAACCTGAAGTCCAAAGCAAGTTTTCATATTTAAATTCAAACTCGGGCTAGAATTAAATTGAGAATGTTCGAACTTGATAAATTGCTCATCCCAATTTGAGCTTGGCTCCATATGTTATTCTCGTCCTTGTGTGAATCACAAACTACAGTTTTGCTTACCGTCACAGTGAGGGAAGGAGAGTGAACCCACCATAAATAGATTTCCACTTAAAGACCACATGCTATCCATAACCCAAGGTTCAAGATGAAGATTGTTATTGACTTTCGAAGATAAGATAAGTGGAAGATGTGTACTCAGAATGATTTAAAAGGAAAACGATGATAAATAATATAGAGTGATAATTCACTCAAAGAAGATTTTTGGTGCCTTGGAAGCAGTCTCTCCGTCACTCTTCTTACACAAGACTGCAAGGGACCGGGTTGATGTTTGGAAGCACGCCACTGTGGGAGGTACAATCACTCTACTATAGATGCTTCCTTACCACTTGCTGCCACCGACTCAGTCGCCCTAAATACCCATAGCCAACTAACATCAGCTCACTTCCCCTGTTTATTCATTTATTTTTGAACAAGTACAAAAATCAGGAGAGAAAAGGGAATCGTGTTTTATAATTTGTCATCACTCCAACCAAACATGAGACAATACATCACTGGTAATCTATCATGCGATAATCCCCACATCAAACAGTTTATGGGAATGGTTTCTACAGTTTTCAGAACCCTTTATGATAAGAACACAAAGCAGAGACCTGTCATAAGCGAAGAGTTGTAAGAAGTTCGAATCATATATGTACATTGTGACATATTTTAACTCAGCACACCTTATGTTTTTTACGAACACGACACTACACAGCCAGCTGGGCATCATCTTGACGGGCAACGGATTCTCAGCAATTTTGGCAAGCGAGCGATACTGCAGTTTCATGCTTTCTGCATTGTCCAACGTCTTTACTACATACCTTTCCCAATTCAAAATCTTGTTTCTGTCCCCACTCCCCAATTTAGGTTGCGTACTAATATATCCGCCTAATCCCAATTTCAAAATCTTGTTTCTGTCCCCAGTTAGGTTACATACTCATGTGACCACCACAATCACCCACATACCAGGTTAGCAACGTATGCTATCATTGTTTAAGGAGCACCAACTCGTCCAAACAAAATGTTATCATTGTTTCAGTCAGGGGAATTGTTGGTAAGGTATATTTCTATACATCGAAATCTCTCTCGCTCCCCTTTCACCCCCTCTCCTTTTAGATACAAAATCAGGACGGCAACAAGGATGAATTAGATTTTACTTTTTAGGAATCAGTTTAAATGCATTCCTAGAGAACTTGCAGTTATCTATACAGCTCATAATACTCTACTAAACTTTCAAGTAAGTGAGGGATCGCATAATTAAGAAAGAGACTTACCATCCAGTCAAGCATTGTGCGGGTAACAATTGCCTCACGTCCCACAAAACGTGGAGGTGTTCTCTTGTTACCCTGATTCAGTTATCCTCAGTTAGTATTTACACACAGCTAATTAAGTGATTCATAAGAAATTTTAAATTAATTTTGAAAAAAAAACTTGGCAAAACTTTTATCTGATAGCCCTGTCGATCACTGAGAATGGAAACTGAACACCTCTTTCAATCCGCAAGCATATAATCTCGATAAGTTTCACTTGTCCTACAGAAGTACATGAAATTAACATCAGTTAGACAAAGCAATTTTACTAGGAAAACACAGACATAATCATAGCAAAAGATGCTGTATGATCAGCTAGGCCAAATACCTGGAGCTTTTTTATTAAAAAAAACGAAATGAAGAGTCAGGACCATGGACATTCTGACGAGCCATGTCATATCTTTACTTTCTTCTTTTTGATGTATTGTTAACTTGCAGCTCTTCTTCCCATCGCAATGCATGGACAAATAAGCGTAGACATAATTATTGTTTCTCTGCCACCTGTTGACACAATTAGTTGAGCACTGAACTGCACTATAACTTTCCAGGATTTCAGAGGAGAGAATTTAAAACATAGATTATTAAATTAATCTTGGCAAGGGATCCTTTGCATGGAGCTAAAACACATTCTATAAGAAGAGAACATGAAATAGGTACTTCTTATCGAAAGAGATCAAACTTTTTCTTAAATATACGAAGAACCAATAGTTCAGATTTCATGGATTTGGAGCAAATGAGTCCTCTGATACTGGCTGCGAACACGTACAGCAAGCTTTCTGTAATTACATTTAGAGATATAATTGAAAGGGTCATTTTATTTCCTAGAAAAACTATAAATTCTCAGAAAGAATGCCATATAACCAAACTGCCCATCTAGAAACAATGATAAAAATTAATTGGATTACTTCTAGGAAACAACAGGAAATAGAAAACTGAACAGGAATCTCATACATCAATAACAATAACAATAACAATAACAATAACAATAACATGATCAAAACATAACAGAGTAGAGAGCATTGCCACTACCACTTGATTACACACTTGTACAAATAAGATGATGAATTCTATAATATATTCAAAACATCAATCAGACAAAAAAAAAAGATTTTAAGCAGTTAATTCAGCATATGCCTTGCAAGACAACAAAAACAATATGATCAGAAATTAATATCCTAGTGTCATAGTTGGAATAATCCCCGATGGCCATTACACTAAGTCCCATCACCACCCAACCCAAGAAAATGTGTGCATCACCGTAAGTCATCCATCGAAACCATGTCACTGATTTTATCCAAGCAAATGATTGAGTTAGTCTATTCACTTTGCGATCTCACATTGGGTTGGTTGGTTGCTGTCCTAGGGGCAATGCCTTGAGGGGTAGCAATCATTTGATGATATATTTTCATGAGGGTTGTGCCCTTAGGGGTAGCATCAAAGCACCTTGTATTGGGCTCAGAGCCTAACAATACCACTTTAATACCAAGTCCATGGACTAATCAAACAAACATCTTCCCCATAATTCTTGCCATGGACTAATCAAACAATCAAGTAAAGAATGTACTGTACAATGACAGTCAGAGTGCGATTCATCTAGCGAAAAATTCAGCATTCCATTCAAAAACCAAACACATTGGATTACGCTATCACTTCAGCAGATCCTTGTTAGAGGAAGGTGTATTGAAAGTCGAGAAAATCCAGGGCAGTAAGAATCCAGCGGATATGTTAACAAAGGTTGTCACCATGGACAAACTGAAGTTATGTACAACTTCAGTTGGTCTTCAAGGATGAAGACGAGGTCGAGCACACCACTGATTAAGGTATGAAGACAGATTGTAATCAGCCTTCAAGTGGGAGATTGTTGAAGTTTGAACAAGAACTAAGTTTGAACATCCACCAACTTTGAAAAATCCATCAAATTTGAATTCAAAGATCATGCCAAGTTTAAAGCCTACAATTTGAAAGCAAAATGATGACTAAACTCTTCATTTCACACCATATTTGTTCTTGGTTTCACACCAAGTTTTTTGGCTATAAAATGGCAAGAATTGCTCATTTGTAATCACAACACAATCAAAGTATAGTTTGCTTTGAGAGAGAATAAAAAAAGTGTAAGAGATTTTGAGTTGAGTTGAGCAAGTTTGCTCCTTCTCCGAGAGGTGTGAGTTTGTACTCCTCTTGTAATCCCTCATATTTGATATAGTGAAGTGTGTGCTCCGTGGATGTAGGCGAGTTTTGCCGAACCACGTAAATCTTTGTGTCGCTATTGTTGTGTGTGTGTTGTTTTCCATGTACATTATAGCTCCTGCAACTTCCGTAAGAACATGACAGCAGTCATAGTTCCCTAACAAATATTCTCCACATTATTTTCTTCCTTGTCTTCATCAACGTCGTAGTCATCTTCTTCATCAATTGTCATCATCCCCCGATGCGTTTCCAGCTGAGTCGCGGCTGTTAGCATTCCACTGGTGGCGGAACCCGGCGGCTTGAAGTGAGGGTGTATGGAAGCAGTGGGGTGTTACGTGTCATTATTCACAAATCATGCATTTACCACATATTGAAGTCGAAGAGTTATTCAGCCTCATTTAGTTAGTAAAACTAGAGGATTTATTAGTTTGTTTTGTCCACCATTCCATGATGTGCATGTCGTTCGCAAAGTGGGAGACAATTCTTTAATTTTTAGGATTTGTTTTTGTAAAACTGTTAGTCTATTATAAATAGTCCGAACCATATCGAATGAAATTATGAATTGCATATGGAATTTCCAACTCTTCTTTCCCTCTTTTGATATTTTTCCTCTGTTAAAATTCCACGTACGCGAAAGCTTCCGGGAACAACAAGCTGCTGGTTGAGGGTGTGAGCACAGAGCGTTGCGAACTTTCTGAGGTGGGACCGGGCAATCTTTTCCAGAGCTATTTCCGAAATTCAAAGGAACCCTAAAATGGATGGAATTTGGAAAGGAAATTGGAGAGGTGCAGAAGAAATTAGGGTTAGGGTATGGGAGAAGGAAACGACGACGTGTGAAGTCTCAGGTGATCTTGTTCAAAGGTCAAGGGGTGATGATGTGACCGAATCAGGTAATCTTACATATTTATAAATAAAATCAAACCGCTACACATTATAAGTCGACTTGCCATTGGCAAGCCACCTGATGCAGATTTACAAGTTCAACCTTAAACACACGTCTGATTCTCAAAACCAGTTAATCACTGAATATGTTATGAAATTAACACATTCAACCAATTATATATATAATTTTAATATTATCAATAAGTTATGGATCGATAATATGTTATTCCTAAATATTAATTTATTCATATAATTCGAAATGGCTCACACAATACTCATCTAGAGTGCTTTCCAAGCATCACCCCCCATTTTTTGTTCTAATTAACTCAAATGATGTAACAAAGTGATCCATATGTTCATTATGCCCTACATACATATATTAGTCTAAATCATCCATAATAGCAAGCACATATTGAATATGAAAATCGACAAGTGAAAAATAAATGGTGTGTACTTTTCTATACTTCACTGTAGAAGATGAATATGAGAGTCATTTGTCAGAATTCATATTCTGTGGAGATTAAGCTTTGATGAGATACGATCTCGTAACAACTTCCAAGCAAATGTCGTCACTTTGCCCGGGGTCGCTTTACCCCAAACTATGCTAAGATTATGTCACGTACTATCAAACTGGATTCCAGCTTTTCGAATAGTTAGCTCGGGAGGACCCTATCGACAATGCTGGTGAGGTTCTTGATAAGTTGGAGACAATGGTTAATCATACGGGGTCGGAGGATTTAGAGGAAGAGATGACCTCTCTTTGTGGGAAAAAATTGGTGTACGATTATCTTACTATATTATAATGCTTAAATCCCATATACAATTATCTTGGTATAACAAATTTGAATTTACCAAACTACCCCGTCTAATGGTATGTAGTTGTTCTTTGTTGAATTGTGATATTAACCAATATATATGCCTCATGTATTTCATCACAAGTATCAATTCGTATGTCTTATATATTGCATACAACGTGCATGCATCGTCTGTATATATTTATACATGCTATTATTAACTACATTGTTATTTTTGTAGTATAATTGTATGGGAAAAATAATTTTTTTTTTAATACTTGGTATTAGTTATGAAAAAATTATTGTTTCACAGTAGGGATGTCAATGTGACGTGTCCAAACCCGAACCCGCAATGAACCCGCCCCGCCGGGCGGGTCTGAACCCGCTTCAACCGGGTTTGGAAGCGGGGCGGGGCGGGTCCTGGGATTGGCCGAACCCGCCCCGTACCCGCCCCGCAAGACATTTTTAATTTTTTTAAAAAAAATATGATATTGATTATACATTTTACTTCTTTAATTGAACAATAAAGTGTCATTATTTAATTTTATATCAAAATCCATGTGTTCATGTTAAAGAAGTTGGACATTTTGAAGGAAATAAGAGCAAATTAATAAATATTTAGTAAATTAGTAGTTTAAAGATAATTTTGCAATGCTTATTATAAATATTTACTAGAGAAAACATAAAATTTAATCACAAAACTCAACTTTTGTGTTTCAAATTTGATTTTTAGCTAAATTTTTTAAAAAAAAAAAAAAAAAAGCCTTGAACCGGGGCGGGTAAACCCGCCGGGTTCGCGGGTCTAAGCGGGGGCGGGGCGGGTCCAGGTTTTATGTGTAGCGGGGCGGGTCCTGGGATTGGCCAAACCCGTCTCATACCCGACCCGTTGCCATTCCTATTTCACAGTAAAAATTTTAGTCATGTTGTTAAATATTTATCGACAAATTCGTACGTTTACTGTTAAAAACAATAAAGAGAAAATCATTTAAACTCATATAAAAACAAACCATTCAAATAAACCACTCACAACCTAAGTCACATAATCCTCCTACCCCCTCCACGCACTGGCGCTCCGGCCGCAAACTGGCGAACTCGGTGCGCGTGCGGCGCATTAAGGCGACTTAAGAATTTCTAGTTCGCGCTTTAAGAATTTCTAGTTCGCGCACTAAGATTTCCTAATTCGCGCACTAAGATTTCCTAATTCGCGCACTAAGATTTCCTAATTCACGCATTAAGATTTACTAAGTCGCGCACTAAGTTACTAAGTCTTGTTAATCCTCCTTAATTCTCCGATTTTTTTTTTTTTTTGTAATTATAAAAAAATTCTTCGATTTTGGGTTTCGATGAATTTTTAAGGTTTCTAGGTATTTCGGGTTGGTAATAAAATTATATTATATGGTAAATAGATAGATAATGAATCATGAAAAGACATAATAACATATGAAAGATTAAAATATGTGATAAAAGAAAGTATGATAAATCTGTGATTTTGTAACATTTTGCGGAGTAAATAATAATAAATTTGATATCTTAGTTTTTTGCATGAAAATTAATAGAATGAACTTTATAAATAAAACTTTTTATTTTTATTGAGTTAATTTAAATGTTTATATTAGTCATTTCATAAAGTAATAATATAACTCTCCGGAAATAATATGAGTCATTTTTAATAAATTCATACTATTACCAAACATGTTGAAATAAATATGAACAATTTAATTTCATTTTTTAAATTCGTTATTTTATATCTTAAAATAAAACAAAACTTTAATACTTCATTTCTATTTCTACAATATATTTTCGGAGAATTCTTACTAGACGAACGATCAAATACAAGATTCAAATTACGTTGTATCACTGGCTATAACATTTTGCAAAGCTGCAAATGTTAGATTCTTCAATAAAATCTAATTTTAATGCTTTTTTTAAGAATGGTAAAGCTGCAAACACCAAAGTTGTTAAGAACTTCATATTGTAAATTTGTAAATAATATAATAATGATGTGAGTTTGTTAAATATGATGTATATTATGTATGTTTAACTTCATTTCATCAGTGTGTATGTATATATATATATTTATTTATTAATTTTTAATAGGCGCATTAAGGCGCACCCGCACTCAATTTTTTTGCAAATTGACGCACTCACGCATCCGCATCCGCTCCCGCATCCGACTTATGTGACTTAGCTCACAACAACTTTACAGAAATAAATAAATTTGAACAAATATAGACTTATTATATGGAAAAACATAGGTATGATAAGTTGTAAAATGTGACATCTCAAATCACCTCTTGATGGAAAATACTTGTATGGATGGGTTTGGGTCCCATTTATGGATCAACTCAATGTGATTGGTCTAAAATGATTTGTATGTTAGTTTGAGATATTCTTTATTTAAAAACTAATATGTTTTAATATTTAGTTGGTATATAAATGATGCTCAAACTAAGTATATACACGTGTTTCCCACTTTTGATTATCCTTGAACCAACTTTTTCTACCTTTTAAGTATGAATATTATTCTTCTTGTCACACTTTATTTTTCCCCAATATTCACGATGCAGGCTTTTATTAAATATCTCATCCCCACCACCCCCCCTTCCACTAGGTTTTCTGTGTTGATTTCAAATTTTAGAGTTATAATATATTTTAAATTAATAAATGTTGTGGGAATGCCAATTGTTTCATGGCTCGACAAATATACCATGATTGTGTTGCACAAGTGCTGGTCGTGTCATATTTTAGGAGGCCCAAGAAATTCAACAATGATGACCAAATTAATTGAATATGAAACTGAACCTACAAAATTTAAACATTTTAAAAGATGATTATCTTTATTTTGCCCTATTGGGTATGCAAAATTCATTTATTGGTTTCTACGATTTGGATAACAATATAAAACATTGCAGGAATGGAGCTATGATTATAATTTAAAGAATATCGCCCCCGCCTCCGCCACTATTTGACTGGATTATTTTTATGATGGAACATATAAAACAAATTGAATGCCCATTAATATGCATAGATACATATTTTATTTCACTTTATGATCAATCATTCTCACCCATCGGGGGCATCGGTAAAAATATAAAAATTGTATGGAGGACAAAAGTATAAAACAAAGATTTCGATAAGAAATTTGGGTTAGGATTACTCAAGTGTACTTGATAATGCTGCCTATGTGAACTTATTAATGTTCAATGTGTTAGTCAAATTGATTAGGTTATTCTAGGGCCCAACACAATCTTGTCATTAAATTTTCTCCAAATTTATATTATGATTCGGGGAGACAACTCATTTGGGTTACCACTGCACATGATACTAACAATTCATTCAGGCGAGAGACTAAATATTTTTTCACATCATAAAAAACTCGAAATCGAGTATCTTCAAAATAGATGCAGGTTCTTATGGACTGAGCTAAACCCAAGAGCTCTCAAAGAACATTATCGTTAAGCACTTTTACTTTAAGTGTCCAATTGCAGTCTGGAGAAAAAATGAAAAAAAAGACACTAACATATCAAATCTCAAGAAAATATAGGTCAAAATCTTGAAAATATTTGGGTATACAAGTGTGTGCGTGTGCAAAAATACACATATAAGTGTACAAATCTTGTAGAAATGACGGAAATTACAAACAGATGGGTTTCAATATGAGAAAAAGACATGGAGAAAAAAGTGGAAAACATGTGAATTTCGATGGCATTAAAACCTAACAAAGTTGTCTTCATCTAATCAAAAGAGATATAAAAAATCGAAACTCCAAAAAGAAGAGACCAAAAAAACATATAGATATATTATTATTAGTATTACATTTGCAAATGCTCACGGAATAAACGGATACTTTTTATTAACTTATAATTAAGACTACATTAAATAATTTATACCTCTTCATAATCTATAGTTAAAAATTATAAATTTCACATGTGAGACCAAATTATATATTAAAAAAGTTGATGATACACTGACAGCATCTTATATTTTATATCAATTGTTGACCTTTTTTTTTTATGGGCTTTCTCCATTCTCTTCGGCCATGATGTTTTAATATTCATAACTTAGATTTATTCACTTGGGAGAGGGGAATTCAGAATCTTGATGACCCTGAAAAGCCAGATTCTCGAGTTCTGCTTTCGACTTGCCAAAACAATATTATAATTAATGTCACAGTTCACGTATTATACACACAATATATATCAACTTATAGATTATGGCCATCATGAGATGACTGAGTTGGCGGAATAGTTAAACACGAAGGTTTTTGGTCACGAATTCGATTCCCCTATCAACACTTTCTCGGTCGAGCCGGGCTTGCCTAGTGCGGTTTACCTGCCTAACGTGGTTTGCAGGGTCTCCCTTGTGGTCTTAGATTTTTAAGTGTGAGGGTGACATCACTAATGACTGATGAATAAGTAATATCCGAAAGGTCCCGAGATGGAATCAACAAAAAAGAAAATAGTAAAGAAGTTTAAATTTGACAAATTACAAAATTCAAAACGTTCTTTTGTGGGTGAAAACAACATAATGGGATCAAAATAATTCCAAGTTTCCAACAACCAAATCAAATCTTATCGCTTCTTGAAAAATAAACTAACCGGATTCTTGTTTGTGCAAGATCAGCCTTTGTCAATGCATTGCATCTCCTGAAATCCTAGAAGTTAGATTCATACTGGCTTTCTGAAGGGCATCTAATCAGCTCCAATATGTTAACCACTTCTGCCATGTCAGGCCTGTTCGACGGCACTTGGGACGTGCAGATTAAGCCTAGTTTCATCAGCGGAATCGCCTCATCCATTGGAAATGTCTCCTCCAACCTAATGTCCACACATTCCCCCACCCTGCCTTCTTCTAAGGCTCCTCGAACCATATCACATAGCACCACAACATCATCATCCATGTACTCGACAGGCCTCTTGCCAGTGACTATCTCCAAGATCAGTACACCAAACCCATAAACGTCACATTTTTCGGTTATTTTCACTGTTTTGCATGCAAACTCGGGTGCCATGTAGCCCAAGGCACTCTGTATCTTGCTGCTCAAAACGTATCTATCCAGCATAGGTAATAGCCTTGCTAAGCCATAATCTGCAACCTTTGGTTCTCCGGAGCTGTCAATCAATATATTGCTAGACTTTAAGTTATAGTGGATTGTGTTTTTCAGGTGTAAATGAGCTAAGCCTTTTGCTGCGCCAAGAATGACATTGAATCTCTCATTCCACGAGAGGTAATTTCCACCACAAGTTTCATGTAGGTGCTTGTATAAATTTCCACCTGAGACAAATTCATATATAAGAAGCTGTAGTGATGGGGTCCAGTAATAACCATCGAGTGCCACAAGATTATCATGATGAATTCTCCCCAACTTCTTGACTTCCCTTTCAAAATCTTCTTGGGATTTGGCAAGACTCGAAGCAGTGAGCTTCTTGATGGCGACTGATCGCCCATCTCTAAGGATAGTTCGATAGACAGTGCCAAATCCCCCATGGCCAAGTTCACAATCTTTGTTGAGCAGAGCTTGTGTCCCGGTGCTAAAATCCGGGTCTCCTGAAAACATAACAAGTTTTCCAGAATTGCCATCTCCACTCGGGGAATGGCTAAATTCATTACCACCAGAAAATGTAAGAGCTACAGCAGACTTAGACGTGGAAGAACGAACACGGAAATTTAGCACAGATATGGCAATTACACCAATGACTATAGCAGCTGCTGCACTAATGGCAATTAATGTCGAAATGGTGAGGATTTTCTTCCCACGACGAAAACTTTGGGGGTTGCTACCTGGTGTATCATCGGTAGAATTGGGGTTGAGCACGAGCGGCTTAGGAAGGACGGTAGGGCAACTTTTATGGACTGCTGCCCCACAAAGAGATGGATTTCCCGATACTGCTGATGGTGCAATGGTGTTGAAGAAACCACCAGAAGGCAGTTCACCTTGTAATTGGTTCTCTGAAATGTTAAACGACTGCAAGCGAACAAGATTTGCCAGCTGCTTTGGTAGTGTTCCTGTCAGCTTGTTGAAAGAAAAATCTACAATTTGAAGGTAGCTAAGCTTAGCAAGAGATGCAGGAACTGTGCCCATTATTCCATTATGAGCCAGAGACCTGTTAAAATGCAGCAAAATCCAACACGGACTCCTGTTAGACCGGTAGAGCCTGAACAACTTGGCAACTAAGGGTTTTGAATCAAGAAAATTTTCACCAAGAAAATTTCGAAAGGATAGGTTATTTCAGTGAATGGCATGCTCTAAAGATATCATCCTACAGTAATGATAAACTAATTAACAGACTGAGGTAGTACAATGATCTACTATATAACAGCTCAGCAACTCATTTTTTTGTGAAGCACTTGATGAGGATTAAAACTAATTACTTATGAATGTTCTCCAACACAACCATGAAATAGCTATAGCTAGTAACAAGATGGCAAGAGTAGCTTAAAAATCAGAAAGAAAATTAACAAAAATACTGAAAAAGAGCCACAATATTCACAAGCTGCATGGTTAATACAGTCAAAATCATACGACAAGCCCAAAACTTACAAAACCATCAGTGAAGGGCAATTCTTAATTGTCGAGGGAATATTTCCCCCCAAAATGTTCCTCTCCAGTCTCAATTCATTAAGAGCGATGGCTCCTCCAATTTCAGAAGGAATGCTGCCGTTTAACCTATTCTCGCTCAAATCAAGAACACTCAAGGTCTTCAAATGTGCAATATCTGCAGGTATACCGCCCCTGAATGAGTTCCTTGCCATATTCAAGAACTGCAAGCTGCTAAAATTCCCAACAGAGGATGGAATTACACCAGATAGCTTATTCTGGGATACGTCCAAAATCAAGAGATTTTTACGCGAATTTCCAGTTGAAGAATCAATCACTTTATCAATGCTGCCATTTAAGTTGTTATCTGACAATAGAATTTTCTCCAAACCTATGTTGAATATCCAAGAAGGAAGATATCCTGTCAAATAATTATGACTGATATCAAATGCCAGAAGGTTTAAAAAATTGCTCATAGATTCGGGCAGGCTTCCGGTGAGGGCGTTCTTGGATAAATTTAGAATCTTCAATGACTGGAGCTTCCCAATCGAATCCGGAACTTGACCAATAAACATATTTGCAGAAAGATCAAGGGTCTCAAGGCTTCTCATTTCTCCAATCCATTCGGGCACCTCTCCCACGAATCCATTTTTGTGTAAAGCTAAAATATTGCACAAAGCAAGATTCTGCATTGTGCTTGGAAGCCATCCAGAAAGCGAATTTTCACTCAGATCAATCAACCTCAAAAGCAAACACTTCCCAATTTCATGAGGGACTTCACCGGTAAATTGATTCTTACTTAAATTTAATGCCCTCAAATTGTTCAAACCTTCTATAACCTTTGGTATTTTACCCTCTAACATATTATCAGACAAATCTAAAGACCTAAGCCCGGGTAATGACCAGAGCCCAGAATCCAACACCCCGGACAACTGATTACCGGAAAAGTTGAGGGAAACGAGCATAGAACATGAGCTCAAACTCTCAGGAATCGTGCCTGAAAACTTGCTATGATCTAAGGAAACAGATCGCAGTGACCCACATTGGCTAAAGAAATCACTTGGAATCAATCCAGAGAAGTCATTATCACTCAAATCCAAGACCCTGAGATCAGGAAGCTGAGCAAGGTTGAGGCTTGTTATACCTGTAAGATTGTTTCTCGCAAGCGAAAGCTTTCGAAGAAACTGCAGCCGGAGTAGACCTCTGCCTAGTTTTCCTGACAGCCTACAGCCATCAAGAACAACGTCAGACACTCTATTAGATCTGTGGTTACATTTTACGCCATACCAATTACAAGGACTATTATCATCTTCGTTCCAAGAACTTAATCTGCCATCAGGATCCTTAACATCAGCCTTGAACACAATTAACCCCAGAACATCGTCATTTAAAGGAGGGCTAAAAGATGTCACAAAAATTGGAGAGAAATAAATGATATAGAAAACAAGAAGCAAATTTCTCATTTTCAAGAAATGGCCACGATACTCGTAAAAGGTTAAGACATTGTCAATACCAATGGAACCCAATGAGGACGACTCCTTGTTTACTGAAAAATGGAGCTTAACGACTGAGTCTGAAAAGGAAGTGAAACGACTGATGATTCTTAAAATTATTCTAGTCCTTCAATACAAAAACTATACTGCCTAAACTCCACAATAACTTACGTTTGCAATGACTGTTAGTAACGCTAGAAATTGAGACCTGAGGAAAAACACGAGAGAACCAAGAAAAAATAAAAAATAAAAACCCAAATGAACTGCACTACAAAGAGAATGAAAATGGGAAATGAAGTTTAGATTTCGGAAAAGAGAGTGAGTGTGAAATAATGAACAGCAAAACAGAGGCAGTTTCGACTTTCGATCCCCAAGAGCCGGGAAATGAGCTTTGTATGGTAACCTTTACCGGATAATATATTCTTCACGAAAGGTGAATGGCCCGAGGGTGAACTTAAATGGCGTCCATAGTATGCAAATCCACCAGTAAAAGTGCAGAGAGTGGGAGTTTCCGGCGACAGGGAGTCAGTAAAGCACTCTTCCAAGTCCAAATTTTTTATTTGGTAAAGAGGTGGGAGATGACGGACTTTATAGTGAAATAATTATTTATATAACTTATATATATATATTTTTGAATATCCTCCTCCATAATAAATTGAAACCATTAAACATAAAAAAATATTTCACAGAATTGCTCATTTTTTTATGATTACCCTAAATATTTGATAATTTTATAGAAGGTAATTTAGATAATAAAATCAATTTTTATAGGCTGTTCCATTTATTGTAGAGATAGATAATCGAAAATTTCTTATTATGTAGATGACATTTATTTGTATAATTTATTATACAAGTATTTTGCATAAATGACAAATTATCTTTTAATTGGGTCTTTAATGACATAGATTGGGTATCATCACGACATGGGGACCTAATTAATTATTCATGTAGTACAAAGTAATAAGGAATTTCAATTGACTTGCATTGCACTCAACGCACACAATCATTTGATTTTTAGCATGTCACTTGCACTATGATTTACAACAAAAATTTTAGTAATCCGATTTAATTCCTAAAAATTAAAACATTTTAATTTGGTCTCCGACGTTTAGTCGATTAGCAAACATATATTGACTGAATCAAGAATATGTTTAAAAGTTTAGGATGGAATTTGAAACAAATCAAACACGGTTTAATCTCTAAATTTGTAAAAATATTCCCGAATCAGTTCCTCTCTATTTGCTTCTCACAACCAACTTAACTTCGGATACTGAACCGGAATTTTTTAAAAAACAGTAGAGACTAAATCAGATCACTAAAGATTTTATGGACTGAACCAATAATGAACTTAAACTGCATGGACATTTTAATATATTATTCCTTTGATTTTTAGAGACATCCCATAAAAAAATACGCTTGCAATACTAATACCCATACCCTTATAATAAGTTTAGTTATAATTCGAAAATCTCATAAGAAGTCTAGTTATAATTCGAAAATAGGGTTTTTGGCAGATTACCCCTTATGGTTTTTTAAATAGGCGGATTACCCTCATGTAGTTTGAAAATAGACATTTTACCCCCATATAGTTTACAAAATAGGCAGTTTACCTCACTGTGGTTTGAAATAAGCATTTGTCCTCCTGTGATTTATGAAAATATACATTTTATCTCCATGTGGTTTACAAAATAGGCAGTTACCTCTATGTGTAGGGTGTATTTCGCACCTATTCACAAACTATAATGGGGTAAAACGCCTATTTTCACAAATCACATGGGGTAAATGAATATTCTCAAACCACAGGGGGTAAACTGTCCATTTTGTAAACTAAATGGGGTAAAATACATATTTTTAAACCACATAAAGTAATTTACTTATTTGGCAAACCACAATAAAATTATTTGCGAGTATCTCTTCGAAAATATTATGCAATGTTTGAATCACGTCACTATCCTCTGAACAATTTTTTTAAAATGATATCACACACTATTAAAATACAAATACAGTAGTTTTAAAACATACTTATTGATATTATCTATTTCATTTAATATAAAACATGCTCAATATATATATATTTACAAAAGGGAAGAAAATTAAAATTGAAAACAGGGAAAAAAAGTTGGTGGAGGAATAAATAGAGTGGGTAGCGGCAATAAAGAAGGTGGGAGTAATAAATCAAATGCACAGAATATTGCAGGAGGGTTGGAGAGGGACTCTACCTTTGCCTTTAAAGCTTTGTTTCTGCTTTAAATCAATCTCAGATTTTCAACATCTTCCCAGTAAAATAATTTCACCTGAACCAGTCCGTTAATTTATTTACTGGAAAAATCAATCTCTACCTTTGCCTTTAAAGCTTTGGAACCGATCCTATCACTCTATGAGTTTTTCACAATACATATATTTCATAATTTTCTCGTCCCAACGGCGGTGTAAGGTCTGACTACGGTCCCAAAATCAATGGTCTAGTTCTAGAACCGATAGTTTCAGTTCCAATGAAATGTGAAATCGGAACCGTTTGGATATGTTTCGAACCGATATGAACAAAAAATTATTATTTGAAATTTAATGACAAAAAGAAAAATAACGCTATAATATACGAGGACAGTGAAGCTAATTGTTCAATAATTATACTATAAAAAATAAATATAATATTTATCTTTTTATTAAAAATAAATAAAACTAAGGGGTTAAATTTAATATATAGATCAGTTAGTTTTAATTATATAATTTAGATGTCCGTATAAACTACAAGATCTTTGGATAAAGATTAATTTAAAGTTTTGGTTCCACACGGTTCCAATTCCGATTTTGGAGACGGTTCCGGTTCTACGGTCCTTATGAACTTTCGTGGGTGCTAACCACTATAATTACCCATATTACCATTTTTATCATATTTGCATGTGGGCTTCATCATGCTGTTTTTTTCTCTCTCGAGGAATGTTTCATCTAGGAAATCTTTTGACTTTTATAATATCAAGTAAATGACGATGAAAAAAAAAGAAGCGCACACACAGTCAAGAAAGTTTTAGTGTGTGTATCTTGTCGGTGTTCATGCCAAAACCTAAAAGCGATTCTCTTGACATCTTTGCATTTAGCTTCACTCAAAGTATAAAAATCTATGTGATGTAGTAAATAGTTTCTGTCTTTTCTTCCCGATTATAACTTCCTTAACCAATCGACATCACTTGCCGATTTCTTTTCTTTGGAAATTTTGAAAGATGGTTATACACTCATTTGAGACTTTGTCCCAAATTGGAGCACTAGGCGCCACAAAATTCAATTAAACTTATTGAAAGAAGCCTCAAGCTTTCAATGAATAAATACAAAATAAGTAACTTTATTCGATCTACACAGTATTAGCCCCTCTATCTGGTTAAACCGATTCTCCTTTTGCCCATGATTGTCCTGTGGAATGAATAATTTATGTGATAGTTAACATACCAACGTGTTGACAATAACAACTTTGAGCAATATAAACACTGTAAATTTTGCTAGAAGAACTACGTAAAGAAATTCAGAAACTGAACATGAATTGGGAACATGAACACGGCTACTGGAAAATAAACTATTGATATGTTTTGTTCATTCAAGATTTTGGTATTGTTTCCTTAATAATTCATACTTCCATTTCAGGCTTGATGAACTTCCTTACTCTTGCAAGTTTCCATTGCTGGTTTGATCTTGTTGCATTAACAATTCATACGTCATTTTCAAACTTGATCAACTTCCTTACTCTCGCAAGTTTCCATTGCTGAATTGATCCTTTCTTTTTTTGGAATGTGATTGCTTACCTATGTGAGAAGATGACAGCTGTTTGTGGTTTGAGTGCTATGGGTTACTGTTGGAACCTTGTGGTCAATACTCCCTCGCAAACTATGTCGTGGTCGGAGGCAGAGTTTGAGTTGAAAGTGACGTAGAGCCGCCTTGGTGATTGGTTTAGTGAAAATATCTGCAATTTGATTCGAGGAAGAGATGTGATGGGTGGTGAGAAGGCCAAGAGCTTCATGTTCACGCAAGAAATGATAATCTAGTTCAATGTGTTCGCTTCGAGCATGAAAAACGGGATTTACCGTTAAGTGTAATGCACTGATGCTATCACAGTAGAGTCAAGGTGTTGTAGGCAATGGAATATGAAGGTCTTTAAGTAGGAAAGATAGACAGGTGAGTTCGATGGTGGTGCTCGGTAATCTGCTTCCGTGCTTGAGCGAGAGATGGTGTGTTGTTTTTTTGCGCACCAGGAGATAAGGTTAGCACCAAGAAAAGTACAGTAGCCAGTGGTGGAGCGCCTGGTGGTTGGACACTCATCCCAATCTGCATCAGAAAAGGCACAAAGATCAAGTGTAGTGCGGAAGTAAAATGCAATCCAGTGTCGAGTGTTCCTTTGACATATCTTAAGATACGGTGAACAAACTTTAAATGGGTAGTGGTTGGGGCCTGCATGAATTGAGAAACATAATCAACACTATATGTGAGATCCGGCCTTGTGAGTGTAAGGTACTGAATACCCTAACTAGCCAGTGGAAGTGGCTGGGATCGTCGAGTGAGGCCGTGGGAGAGGAGCCTTTGTAATTGACCTCAAGATGTGTGCCGATGGGTTTGCAGTCAGTCATGTGTGCTCGTTCAAGGATGGTGAGAGCGTAGTGAGTCTGAGACATGTGAAGACCATCCATGGTGTGAGAGATTTCGATGCCAAGAAAGTGATGAATATGACCCAAATCATTCATAGCAAATTCTGAGTGCAAGAGATCGACAAAGGTGGCAACCAGATTTGGGGAGGAACCTGTAAGGAGCATATCATCACATAAGTCAAAGGAATAAGGAGCCAATGTCAGAGTGAAATACGAATAGAGATGGATCTGCTAGGCTAAAGGAACCCATATTTAAGTAAGAAAGTATTAAAGCTGTCAAACCAGGCCCGAGGGGCTTGTTTGAGGCCATAAAGTGCCTTTTGTAATTTGCAAACATGCCGAGGGTAGCTAGGGTCAGCCATTCATGATGGTTGGTCCATGTAAATATGCTCAAAGATGAGACCATGGAGAAAGACGTTTTTGACATCGAGTTGACAGACGGTCCATTGACGGGCGAGGGCTATAGTAAGAACAAGGCGAATGGTACCTGGTTTAATGACAGGAGAGAAGGTTTCGGTGTAATCTAAGCCATCAACTTGGTGGTATCCTTTGGACACAACACGAGCCTTTAGGCGATCCAAGGAGCCGTAGGGATTTAAGTTTAGTTTTAAAGACCCATTTTGAGCAATGACATGCATGTGGGGCGTGCGAGGAACAAGAGTCAAGCTTTGTGTTTGTTGTAAGGCCTTAAATTTGTCATCCATTGCGGCATTCCACCCTGGATGATTAAGCGCAGAGCGGCTATTGTAAAGAGTACGAGGTATGTGAGGAATGTGTAGGAAGAAGCTAAGGCATATTTGGGATTGGGTTTAAGAATTCCTCGTTGAGCTCGAGTGATCATGGGATGAGAGGAGAGAGATGTGGGTGGTGAAATGGGCAAAGTGTGATCGTGCTGGTTACTGGGAGGGGATTCGGGATTATGTTGTTGTTGTAATGAAGTTTGGTCATCAATGTGTTCTTGGAAGGGAGGAGAATGATGGTCGGGTTGAGGAGTAAAATTGTGAGGTGTGTGACATGATGATGAGGTACTGTCGTTGCGAGTTCGACTAGAAGAGTGAGGGGTATGCATGTGGGTATCATGGATAGGTTCGGTGATTGGTATGGGAATGGGAGAGGATGGTAGAGAGCAAGAAGATGAGGGCGCCTTGGGGTGGTGTTCAAATTCTGTATCAACAGGGAAGTGGGTTTGAGGTAGCCAAGAGTCAAAGATACTCACAACATGGGTCGTAGGTGAGACAATGTGTTGGGCTTGTTGTTGCTTATATGAGAGGGTAAGTTCATCAAAGGCTACATGGCGAGAGATAAAAAATTTCTTGCTAGAGGGATGAAAATATTTGTAGCCTTTGTATTGATTACTGTATCCTACGAAGATGCAAGCAACGGACTTTGGGGGCAAACTTGTTATGTGGTGCATGCCACGTGTAGGGAAAACAGTTGGAGCCAAACACACGAAGTGAGGTATAAGCTGGATTTTTTTGATGAAGGATGAAGTAGGGATCGGTTTTAAGAGATGAGGTAGGTAACATATTCATTAAATACACAGCTATGGAGAAAGCTTCAACCCATAAGAATAAGGGGGCACCACTATGGAAGAGCATGGTCATACCAAGTTCACATATTGTACGATGTCTTCGTTCAACTGTACCTGTTTGCTGGGGGTGTAAGGGCATGATACTTGGTGGATAATACCAGTGGAGAGGAAGTGTGATGATATCTTCGTATTTATGAATTCTCCCCCTCCATCTGAGTGAAAAAACTTGATGCACTTGTTGAATTGTCTGTAGGCATATTGTTCAAAAACTAGATAAACATTCATAAAATCAGATTTGTATTGTAAGGGAACTATCCAAGTATATTTAGAAAAATCATCAACAAAGCATGCATAATATTTAAAATTGTTAATCGATGAAATGGGTGCATGTCCCCATAAGTCACAATGAATTTTTTCAAAGATGTAAGAACTAGAATTATTCGAATTAGAAAAAGGTAATCTATTAAGTTTTCCTAATTGGCAGCTGTCACAGAAGTTGTCTGATGTGGTGTTGCATGTGACATCAATGAGTCCTTTAGTTTTTAACAACTGCAAGGTAGAGAGCTGAGGGTGTCCTAATCTTTGATGCCATATATCCTTTGATCCAGATTTGAATCGGTTACAGAAATGAAGCTCTGGTGAGTTGGAAAGAACATATAGATCACTCTCGCGGTTCCCTGTAATTATTGGTGTTCCTGTTTGTTATTCCTTTATACTGAAGCCAACGTTAGTGAATTCACAAGTCACAAGAAACTGGGACGTTAGTTGGCTAATAGGCAATAAGTTTCTTTTCAAATGAGTAACTAATAGCACGTCATGAAGGGGTAAAGTATGTCCTTGTTGAGTGATTTTTGAATCTCCTAGACCAACGATTGCTAGAGAAGATTCATCACCAATTAGGACTGAATTGCCACCAATGTAATTGAGAATATTAGTTAGCATACCTTGTTTACCTGTCATATTGTTTGATGCTCCAGTGTTTGAAGTCCAATCTGTTTCTGCTACTGTGTTGTCAAGAGTGAGGGCAGCTAGAGCTTGTGGGATCTCGTCTTGATGTGTGGGTCGTTTTGGTATCCACCAGCAGATTTTTGCAATATGTCCTGTCGTGCCACAATATTGGCACTTTTTTCGTCACGATATAGTTCTCTCTCAATGGGTGTCATACGTCTTTCGCCAGGTGGTGGCGGTCGGTTTTGTTGGTTGTTTGATGGAGAGCCCGGAGAGTAGCCATGGCCTTGATCATTTGGTTGTTGGGCTTGAAACCCTCTTCCTATGGATGTGAATTTTTGTTTGTTGTTGTGGTATTGTGTAAAGGATTGGTGGTGTTTCTATTGTTTTGTTCCAAAGAGAGCCACATGGGGCGCAAGAGTGTGGTTGGTACTTGGGTGATTTGAGAACCAGCTTCGTCTTCGATCTAGACATTGAAGTTGAGAGATAAGATCAGAGTAAGAGTCTTGGTGGCTTGAGCATGGTAGTGGTAAATGTTTCATATTGTGGTCCAAGGCTAGTGAGGAGATAAAATACTTGTTCCCTATCGGGAATTGGTTTTCCAATGGCAGTGAGACTGTCACACAGACTTTTGAATGTTTGAATATGTTCGCCAACATTTTTGTCATCGTCCTTCCTGAGGTATGTCACTTGTTGTCGAAGTGTGAATTCTCTTTCTTGAGAGTCTTCTGCGTAGACATTTTTTAGAGCCTCCCAAACTTCTCTTGATGTATCAGTCCCAATAACAAGACTTAAAGTTTCTTCTGGAAGTGTTTCAATTATCCACCCTCTAAGGAGCCAATCTGCTTTTCTCCAAGTAGTGTAGGCTTCGTTTATTTTGGGTGTGGATGTTTATGTATTTGTGGAATCTGATATGGTGTATTTTGTTGGTGGAGATTCTTCATTGGTGAGATGTTCAAGCAAGTCTTGGCTTTCTGCAAGTGCCAAGGCTTATTCACTCCAAAGTGGGTAATTTGTGGGGGTGAGTTTGAGAGTAATGAAATTCCCTATATTGAGTGAGAGGGAAGTCATGGCTGTTGGATGAGGCTTGGTTTGTGGTTAGCCGTGTTCAATCCTTCTCTGATGCCATAAAGAAATTCAGAAACTGGACATGAATTGGGAACATGAACACGGCTACTGGAAAATAAACTCTATTGATATGTTTTGTTTTCAATTAATTAAAATGATGACTAGTACATGGAATTTAAATAAAAAACTTAGCTAAATCAACTACAGTTTTCTGGGATGTTTCGAATCTTTAATTATGGAATGCGCTTGAATTATTGATTGAGTTTCCTTGGCCATGCATTCAAGATTTTGGTCTTGTTTCCTTAATAATTCATACTTCCATTTCAGGCTTGATGAACTTCCTTACTCTTGCAAGTTTCCATTGCTGGTTTGATCTTGTTGCCTTAACAGTTCATTCATCATTTTCGAACTTGATCAACTTCCTTACTCTCGCAAGTTTCCATTGCTGATTTGATCCTTTCTTTTTTTGGAATGTGATTGCTTACCTTTGTGAGAAGATGACAACTGCTTGTGGTTTGAGTGCTATGGGTTACGGCTGGAACCTTGCTGTCAATACTACAATACTGTCAATACTACAATATTATTAGTAGTTTTTATACAAAGTTATGAATATAGGTAGAATAAAATAATTAATATATTATATCAGATGGCTTAAATTTATCAGTACAAACTGCAAACGTGTGTGCTACTAACTAAAGACGTTATATAAACTAGCAGACTACGCTCACGCATTGCAATGTATAATACATTTGTATTTTTTACGTATTTGGTTAAATTATGATATCTTACATAATATTGTAAAAACCTAAAAGACAGTTTTCTTTCCAAACCATGGCATAGTTCTCGCAACAATGCACACGGAAAACACTAAAATCACGCATACTTAAATCCAAGCGCCTTATCTGCAATGCACTAAAGGAAAATTATGAACAAAAATTAGGAAATCTAATTTAAAATGAATAACATGTGAACGAAAAAAAAAGTAAAGTAGGAAAGAAAACTGACTGCCTTCTCTGCACTCCACTGTCGATGTCATTTCCAGTCGATGGTTGATTATTGGCAATGTTGGTTTGGTTCCATTTTCCTTTATTCGTGTCAAGATACAACAAGCACTACAATTCCAAAAAACAATACAACTCCAGTTGATCAAACAAGAAACTGACATTCTGTTATCAAAACACTAGTTAGTTAATTTCATTAAGTTAGTTAGTTAGTTTATTGGATTAATTACAATTAGTCCTTAAGTGTATAGATAAATAGGACTTTCATTCCAGAATTCTGTAATTTTGATTTTATAATTCTCAAACATTTTGATCTCTTCTGTAATTTCATTCCAAGATCATAAATGCATTTTCGAAGTTTTGATTCAAGATTGCTATCTCAACATGGTATCAGAGAAATTAAAATATTTCTTTGATTCTTACCCACAATTTTCTTTCACAAATTTCGATCTGAAATTTTTTTCCATTTCTTCATCAATGGCTACTGATCGAATGAAGAACATGCTTAAGAGACATCTCTGCTTAATCTGGAAGAAGAGCGACAACCCAGGTGCTCTCATATCCTGGTCTAAATCTGTCCACATGGCCTTTAGTGTGAAAAACAAAATTGCCTTTCTTGATGGCTCTCTCTCGTGTCCGCCTATTTCTTCACAGATTCTAGATCTTGCTTGGACACGAGCCAACAATCTTGTTTTGTCATGGTTATTGAATTCCATCTTGTTATATTTTACTTCTGCACACGATGTTTGGATCGAATTGCACACTTGTTTTGTTCGTAGTGATGGACCAAGGGTTTTTCATTTGGAAAAATCTTTGAGCACTATTAATCAGGGTCTTCAAACTCTTACACAATATTACAATTTCTTCAAAACTGTTGGGAAGAATATGTAAATTATCTTCCCATTTTTAGGTGTAATTGTGGGGCAATGAATGCTTGCACATGTCAAATTCTTGATGCTCTTTCGGCCACTCAAAAATCAGATAGTGTTCCAAAGTTATTGATTGGTTTGCACGATTCTTATGCGGCTCTTTGCAGTCAAATCCTTTTAATCTCTCCACAACGTTCATTGGCTAAAGTTTACTCCCGGATACTTCAAGAAGAAAGTCAAATATCACTCCAGTCACAATCTCATTCCTCTCTTGATGCATTAGCCATGATGGCTAACCAAATGTACAAGTCTTCGTCTCAGTCCAATGCAAGTGTTGATCAAGTTGCCTTATTGGCTAAACATTCATACAACAAGGAGAAGAAACGGTCTAAATGTTCTCATTGTGGATACAATGGTCATACCGTGGATAAATTCTTTCAACTAATTGGCTATCCACCAGACTGGAAAGGTCCTAAGGGTCCAAGAATTCGTCAAGATTCTGTGGTAGCAAATGTTGCATCAAATAGTTCTCATTTGGTCAAACCTCCGGAATTATCACAAGAACTATATAATTAGTTCTTGGCTTTTTCTCCATCACAGAATCCTCAATCTTCATCTGGAATTAATAATTCTACTGCTGCCACAGTGGTGAAAGGTAACATTACAGGTAGTAGTGTAGTTGTTTCATGTAATGTATTACTTTATGAAAGTCCAAAGGCTTGGATTCTTGATACGGGGGCTACGTATCATATGATATGCGATATGTCTTCTTACTCTACTGCCCCATCTCCTATTTCAATAAATGTTCATCTTCCTAATGGAGAAATCACACAAGCAACTCACATAGGATAAGTGCAACTTACTCCTACACTTAAATTAGAGAATGTTTCATACGTTCCAAATTTTACTTTCAATCTTGTTTCTGTTTCGAAAATTGCTACACAAAATCGTCTTATTTTCCATATTTTGTCTAACCATTATTTTCTACATGATTTGACACTCAAGAAAATGATTGGTTTTGCTAAATTGAAAGAGGGACTATATCATCTACTCATTCTCAGAATAAGTTGTACTGCTACATCACATTCTGAGATTTCTTCTTCAACAAATGACATATGGCATTTTAGACTAGGCAATCTATCTTTCAATCGTTTATCTTCAATCTTAGGCTTGAATCTTACTTGTGCTAATCAAACTACACTTCCTTGTGATGCATGTCAGTTCTCAAAAGAGAGGAAACTTCCTTATCCTGTTAGTAAATCTGTAACTCTTCATCCCTTCGAATTAATACATTCTTACAATCGTAGATTACTACACACGTTGCACTTGGATTTATGTAATTAAAACAAAGGCTGGAACTAAACTTCACATACAACACTTTTACAATTTAGTCATTAATCAGTTTAACTTGAAGATTAAAATCCTTAGATCAGACAATGGAAATGAATTCATACTTCGAGAATTTTATTATAATAATAGATAATACATCAATGTAGTTGTGTAGAGAATCCACAACAAAATGGTAAAGTTGAAAGAAAACATCAACATATTCTTCAAGTAGCGCGATCTATAATGTTTCATGCTAACTTACCTTTATCTTTCTGGTCTGATTCTGTATTAGCAGCCACACATATAATAAATAGAGTACCGTCAAAAATATTAGGGAATAAATCGCCCTTTGTGCTACTACATAATAAATCTCCATCATATACACATCTTCGAGTTATAGGATGCTTAGCTTATGCCTCCACCATTTCTGCTAATCGAACAAAATTTGATTCTAGAGCCATAAAATGTGTGTTTATTGGTTATCAAGGCAATAGGTTATATGATATAGAAACTAAACATGTTTTTATTTCTCGTAATGTGAAATT
Organism: Haberlea rhodopensis; assembly: GCA_907163345.1. Taxonomy (NCBI): domain Eukaryota; kingdom Viridiplantae; phylum Streptophyta; class Magnoliopsida; order Lamiales; family Gesneriaceae; genus Haberlea; species Haberlea rhodopensis. The sequence continues at coordinate 8,431,175 of CAJQUN010000013.1, forward strand.
TTTCGAAAATATTTTCCTTTCAAGAACAAAAGCATACATGATGATCTTGCCTCTCATCCTTATAATTCAGTTGATAGTTTATTCCCATTTTCATGTGAATTTGTGGATACTCTAACATATCCAATTAATAACTAATCAACACCTTGAGCATCATCAGGTTGATCATTCACATACAGGTCACAATGATCCTAGTTCATCAATAGAAGCAGTACCTTAAAATCAGTTGATTCCTAATGATCTAAATTATGCTCCTATAGTTATTGGTAACTCTGACGTTCATACTTCAAATGAAAATTTAACAACTCAAATAAAATCTTCAAGAAACATGAATCCTCCTGCTTATCTTCAAGTTTATGACTATAGTCTCCCACAATCATTAGCTACATCATCTGCTCATTTTGCTTATAATGGCAAACGATATCCCATTGAATATTGTTTATCAACTGCAAAACTGTCTAATGCTCATCAGGTCTTTACTGCATCTATTTCTAAAGTACCTGAACCTAAGAATTACAAGCAAGCATCACAAATTCCTCAATGGCAAGATGCCATGACAGCTGAACTCACAGCACTTCACACTTCGGGAAACATTGCATTAGATGCAAATGGGTATACAAAGTTAAATTTAAGGCATATGGTACAATGGAAAAGGTATAGGGCAAGATTAGTTGCCAAAGGTTATACACAGGAAGAGGGCATTGACTACTTCGACACATTCTCTCCAGTTGCTAAACTAGCAACTGTCCGAGTTCTTCTTGCTGTTGCAGCCACCAAAGACTGGTATCTTCATCAATGCAATGTCAACAACACATTCCTACATGGAGACCTCGATGAAGAGGTGTACAAGACTCCTCATCCAGGCTACTGTCAGACAAATTACACTAGAGTATGCAGGTTACTCAAAAGATTATACAGCCTTAAACAGGCGTCCAGGCAATGGTTTCTAAATTGACATCTTATCTCATTCAATATGGTTTTATTCAATCTAAATCCGATTGCTCTTTATTTACCTTATCTACTCAAGATCATTTCACCGTTTTATCAGTTTATGTCGACGACATAATAATAGCAGGAGACAACTTGACAGCAATGCAAGCAATCAAAAGCCATCTTGATGCTAAATTCACCATCAAAGATCTCGGTAGTCTTAAATACATATTAGGATTGGAAGTTGCTAGATCAACTGAGCGGATCTCTTTATACCAGAGGAAATATGCACTAGATATCTTGAATGACACTGGCTATTTAGGATGCAAACCATCATCTCCAATCGAGTCTTCTCTGAAATTAACTTCACAAGGCGGCGAACTACTTCCTGATCCTAAGTCTTATAGAAGATTAGTAGGAAGACTAATATACTTAACTATAACTAGGCGAGACTTGACTTTTAGCATACAATGCCATCAATTTTTATCCAAACCCACCCAACATCATTTAGATGCAACTCACAAAATACTTCGTTTTTTTTTTAAAGCACACCAGGCCAAGGAATTTTTCTCTCCAAATCTTCTCCACTGCATCTTAAGGCCTACATCGATAGTGACTGGGCAGGTTGCTTGGATTCAAGAAGAAGTATCACTGGATATGCTATTTTCTTAGACAACTCATTAATATCTTGGAAATCAAAGAAACAAGCAACTAGAGCTGTCAATTTAGGCCAACCCGACACAACCCACTCAAACCCATAACCCAAATAGGCCAGCTCATTTGGCCCACCTCCCGAGGTGGGTTGCGGGTTAGGGGGGCCAACCTACCAAAAAAATAAAAAAATAAGTTAAAAAATATATAATTTTACTGGGTTTTAATGAATTTAGATTATTAATAATTCATATATTATCTATAACATTTGACCAATTAGTTTAACAATCAATATCATTGATATAAATTAGACATACGGCTAAAGAATGTGGGGGGTTTATAATTAAAAATGACCTATAAAACTAGATCTTACTTATAAGCTTAGCCCGCGGGCCTAACCCGACCCAACCCATTGCAGCCCGTAACCCAAATGGGTTAACCCATTTTGACACACTTTTAAATGAGTTAGTAAAATGTTAACCCAACCCACCCATTTTATATGACGGGTTGGGCCAACCCGACGAGCCAAACCAAAATTGATAGCTCTACAATAACCTGTCAGTCGTTCCTCAGCTGAAGCTGAATATCGAGCATTAGCGTCCACCACTTGTGAAGTTCAATGGCTTCTTTATCTCTTAAACGACCTAAAAATTCCTCATAATTATCATGCTTTGATCTATACTGATAGTAAATCTGCTTCTTGTATAGTTAACAATCCAGTTTTTCACTAGAAGACGAAGCATATACAAATCAGCTGCCACTTAGTATGGGGTATGTAAAAGAAGCTTCATTTCTTCCTAATTATGAGATGCGTAGTGAGAGGGAAAGTTTTCCCCTCTTTTTGGGTGGGAGAGAGGGACTAACTAAATTTTGTTGCGCCAAGCACGACTCAAACGCAAGTCTGTCCAGAGTGAGCATGATCTTTTATCCATCCCGGCTAGGCTTCAATTGAAGAAGTTTTCTTTAGAAATAGACAGTTTCAAAGTTGAGATTCAAAAATCACCACAATATTCTTATGTCCAATTTTCATTTCTTATTGTTGAAGGCTATTATTGAAATTTCACATAATCATTCAAATTCAGCTTTTTTAATCCCCTGTCCTAATTATAATATAGTAAGTGATAGTAAGTGATAATACATTTAAAAATATTGAGATAATTATAATTTTTAATTGTAATAATAATAGTATCAGTTTTAAGATATTTGTTTATTTATTTGAGTAATAACATATGTGGTTTTGTAATTATATAAGAGGAAATTACAAGAAGGTACCACTTTTTTAAACATCTTTCAACTAAATCACCCAAAAATATCTTCTTTCAACTAAATACATCTTTTAAAAAATTTATTTCAAATAAGTCCAATTTATCAAACCCTAATATAATTAGTCCATTAAGATGATTAAAATACCCTTGCTCTACACCTTCATCCCCAAGCCTTTGCCTACTTTCCACCATTGCGTTGCCCTTTGAAGCTTCTGATTTGTTTCTGATTTTTGTTCCACAATTCTGCAAAGGATTCTTCGAACAAATTGAGATAATTTCATTTGGAATCACTTTATTAGGTTGTGTTGTGTGATCGTATTTACAATTTGTGTTGTGATTGTTGTTGATTCCTTGTTCCCTCTCAGTGAATTGTTTCTAATGCTCTGGGTGTTTGCTTGAATTCTGTTTTAGCGACTAACTTCTGATCGAATTTCAGTTGTTCTAGCCTCGCGTTCTTCGATCGTGATTTTCTAAAATCATTGAATTATTTTTCGTTGAATTTTGGATTAATTTTCTTAAGTTGAACGCTCAATTTTGGGGCAGAAAACGTGAATCTAAAAAAATTAAGGAAATTATTAATTTATCCTCATTCTCGTTGTTTTGAATTTCTTTCCAATTCGTGCATTCGGTTTGCATTCCTTGCTTATATTGTTGAATCAATCATTTGATACAAGAACGATTTGGTGGTACAATCGCTTTATTTGATTTTGATTATTTAATTTTTACATGCACCGACTGAATCTGTCGGTGCATGTTATTTCATGCACCAATCGAGTCTATCGGTGCATGTAAATTACATGCACCGATAGTCTCATATGCATGCATTGAGGTAGTTTTTTTTTCTGCGGTGGACTTGTTACCATCTGTGTCTATCGGTGCATGTGATTTACATTCACCGATAGAAACATATGAGATAGTTTAATATGCATAATCTATCGGTGCATGTGATTTACATTCACCGATAGAAACATATGAGATAGTTTAATATGCATAATCTATCGGTGCATGTGATTTACATGCACCGGTAGAGATAACACCGGTAGAGTCTATCGATGCATCTAAATCACATGCACCGATAGACTCAAATGCATGCGTTGAGGTTGTTGTTTTTTTTTTCCTTCGGTGGACTTGTATCATCTGTGTCTACCGGTGCATGTGATTTACATGCACCGATAGAAACATATGAGACAGTTTAATATGCATAATCTATTGGTGCATATTACTCATGCGATGCATGTAAAATTGAGTAATGAGATGCATGTAAAATTACTAATGCGGTGCATGTAAAATTACTCATGTGGTGCATGTAAAATTACTCATGTGGTGCATGTAAAATTACTCATGCGTTGCATGTAAAATTGAGCGGTGCATGTTAAAATCAACTAATGCGGTGCATGTTAAAATCGACGGTGCATGTAAAATTACTAGTATCGTTCATGTAAAATTGAGCGGTGCATGTAAAAAATTGAGTCATGCGGTGCATGTGAAAATGAGTCATGCGGTGCATGTAAATTACTCACTCGGTGCATGTGAAAATGAGTCATGCGGTGCATGTAAATTATTCTTGCGGTGCATGTAAAAATTAATTATGCGGTGAAGCGTGTTTTCATAAGTGGGGTTAGTTTGGTCATTGTATTCAAAAATGGACTTAGTTGAAAGAACTTTTTTATTGGGTGACTGGGCTGAAAAACCATTTACCTAATGATACCGGCCCGAAATTTTCCCATTATATAATTCGTACTTTTAATTTGGTCTAAACAATTCTAAATGTAAAACGAACTTCGGCCCAAGCAATGAAGCCCATTGAAAAGTACTGTACCAAAATTCAAAAACCCTAGAAATAATTTGTGGTGGTTTATCACTCACTATTGGAGATTGGAGTTAATTTTAATTTAATTTTTCGGAAAAGGAAAGTGATTTTTACAGAATTTAGTATTTCGATCGATGGCATCTGTGACTGCGAAGCAAAATATTGTTTTTGCTCTCTGTAAATACCTCTCTTTGGATCCGGTAAGTTTCATTTTCATTTTTTCCATTTATGAACGTTATTAATGAATTTTTGCAAAAGGATTCAGGGTCGATGATGCTTGTTTTTCCAGAATGAGTTTTCAAGTGATTTGGGGAGTGATGTAAAGAGCCTGTGCACAAGAATACTGAATTCATCAGAGAATGGAGATGTACAAGTTAGTATTTTATATGGTTTTATGATTAATTTTATTTTTCGTTTTGCTGTGAGTTAAATAGCGTGAAGGTTTGATTTTTGGCGCGATAATCTTAATCTTGGTGGCAGATGATGAAATGGATAGAAGTTGCTGAGTCGCTTTTGGAAAATTCCAGTGTAAATATAAAAGGTCTTGCCAAGTTGAATGAAGAGTTGATTACAAAGTCTGTTCTTGTGGGAGGTGGATTGAAGCCATCTGCTGCTGATATTATTATCTTTTCAGTTGTACATTCGGCTGTGGTATGTGATTTTCATTTTCTTTAATTAATTGTAATAAATTTGTAAATGGAAAATGTATTTCTTTGGTGATTTGCTCCATATTTGTTGATTTGTGCACACGCTTGTGATTGTATATATTTAAGAGTCCCTATCTAATGTTTCTTGGTTTTTTATCTATCGATTAGCTTTGTGGACTTTTTAGACAGATTTAGGGATATAGGACGGAAAGAGGTTTCCTTATTTCTCGCCATGTTTGTACAGTTCTGACTAATAGCAAGTTGTTTTCGAGTTTCAGAGTGATCTTTCCAGTTCTGATAAAGCCAAGCTGCCACACTTGTTGAGATGGATTGATTATATTCAGGTACGGATGTCTGGTTGCCCGAACATTGTTTTTTTTATCATTTGATTTGATGTTTTGAAGGTATAAAGTTTTTTCAAATGTTTGATTTTCAAGTTAATATTGATTGCGCATTATTTGACTAGAATCATTCTCCGTGATTCTTTACTTTTTAGCTGTAAAACATCAGTAGTTGTTAACTGGGAACACTTATTATAACCACATTGTGCCTAAGACGAATGAACCTACTGTCAAAATTTGATTACATACTTTTGCCATGAATTCCATTTATTTAAAGATATAATAAATTGTATATTCGTTATGTATTTTGTATTCTTTGGGAGGTTTTGTAGTGATTCAAAAAATACACACTCATTTATTTGTAGCAACATCTTGATTTTTCTTTCTTTTCTTCCTTGTCATGAATTCTTCTTGCTAGTGCAGAACAAGGAAGATTTTGGGGAATTGTTCAAAAAGATTTTACTGGAGAAAGTCCAATGCATTCCCTTGGTGAGTAACTTGCCGATATTCTTATAATTTGTTAGGTCCTTATATGTTTTCTTCTTTTTTTTTTTTTTTGTGTATAAATGATTGATTTCGAACTTTATCGGATGGTCACTTCTACTATAGTGGGAGCTTAAATATGCTAGGAGTTATAGAGAAAAATGAAGGCACTAATGAGAGTTCAGAAGATCTTTTGTTGTTTCGTTTGTTTCCTTTAGTGATTTAAAATTAAAATATATCATGTATTCACATGTAAGAGAATGGATAGCTTCCCGCCTCACGACTCCGAGTCCTTTTCACACCAAAGCTACGAAAGAAGAGAGGAACATTTTTTTTCCTGAACGGTTTGTGACTTTTCCTTGGGTACATAACAAGGATACCAAATTGTTCGAAATCACGAATAATGACATCTATTTATTTGGATTGAAAACTAGGAATATTTTTGTGTGCCTTGTATTCTTAAAGTTCTTATTATTGTGCCCTAAAAACAAATATATACTGGAATTTATGTGCATTAATTTTCCAACAATTGATTTGCAGGCATTAAACATGAGGAAGATTGATGATTCCAATGCAAAGAAAACTGTTCAAGAAACAAAAGAGGCCATAAGTAAAGATACAGATTCAAAAGCAAAGAAGAGTGCTGATGCAGTAAGTTCTTCACCTGTACATTTTCTTCTAACTGAAGTTATAGTTAGAAAACTACTGGTGTAAAAATGATTCTCTGGGCATGATTTGTACTTGTTTTTTTATTCATCTAATGAAGACATACTAATCAGAGTTGTATCTGCATCTGGATCTTGCTACTGCGATAAATTGCTCATGAGTAGTTTCAAACAGCTTCCTCTTTTAAATACTTTCTAACTTCTGTCTATTTTAATATGCTGCCCAAGTTTCTCAACATTCAGAGATTTTTTCTTTTTGTTTGCATGTTTGTTATTGAAGTTTCCATGGCAGCATTAGGGTATACACAGATATTCTTACTTAAACTAATAATGTCGCCCTGTTTCTCTAAAAGCAAAAGCAAAAGGCTGAAGGAGCCAGTCAAGCTATTCCAGACAAAAAGAAGCTTCCTGAAAAAGAGCCGGGCAAAGCAAGCCAACCTGAAAAGGAGGTGGAAAAGAAAGACGAAGAACTTAGTGTCAGTCTACTTAAAATACAGATTGGACATATTCGCAAAGCTTGGAAACATCCTACAGCTGATAGGTAAAGCAATTATGCTATTGTTCTTTACTTATCTGTTCGTTGGTTTGAGATAAACTCTCAAGTTTTTCAGAACTACTTTAGTCCAGTTTATCCGACAAGCAATTGACTGAATTTTTAGCATTCATATACTTGTGATTTTCTTTTCCTTTCCTAATTGAATTTTATTCCCGAAATATCTGACATCACACTTAATTTCTTTTGTTACTTATGTCTAATTTGTGATAGAATAATTATTCAACCCCCCACCCCCACCCCATTCATGTAATTCTGTTTTTCACCAAGTTATTCCTCTAAATATGAATTTTCACCTCATGTTGCAAACTCTATGAGTACTTGCAGTAAAATGGGGCTGCCTCTTCATTACTCATTTTATAATGCAGCTTGCTGGTTGAGGAGATTGATGTTGGAGATGCCAAATGCAGGCAAGTGGTGAGTGGCCTGGCAAAATATTGCACTCCAGATCAGTTGACGGTACGAATTCTCAGTGTAAATAGAAACCTGCTTTAAATCCGTACTTCCGTCGCCTTTAGATTTATTTTTAGTGGAGTGCTGTTAACATCTTATTGATTCTTGTTTTACCTTGTGTTTTTAGAACCGCCGAGTGGCACTGATAACAAATGTAAAGCCTGGGAAGTTACGTGATGTGATGTCAGAGGGACTGGTATGCAGGCACCCACTTTCTTTGTGTTGTTGACACTATCTTCTTACACTCTATCCCTCTCTCTTACCCCTAACCTCCCTCCCAAAAACAAAGCTCCCTGCTTCAGCTACTTAATTAGTAGAATTAAGCTTTCCATGTTTCAGATATCAGCATCATATTTGTTATTATTTTCCGATCTAGTTAAGCTTAGTCTGCCCAAGTTTATTTGAAATGCTTTCAGGCTACCCTTTTGCATATGAAAGTGGGGTAGGTGATAGTTGCTGCATTTATTGTCTCTTCTATTCATGATGAGTGGCTTTCTTTTCCATTTCTTGAATTTCTAGGTGTTATGTGCTTCTAATCAAGATCATTCTGTTGTGGAGCCTCTTATAGCTCCAGACGAGGCCAAAATTGGTGAATGTGTTACATTTTCTGGGTATGTCTTTCCTATTAATTATATTTAGGCATTTCTCATGATTGTCAACTGAAGCATATTTTAGCTCACCATTCACGTGTATGTATAAATTTGATGTGGGAATGTTCTACAGAATATCCTGTGAACATTTTCAACTTTTGACAAATTTAATTTTTTATTCTCTCTTCGGTTCTTGTTCAGTATAGGTAATTTGTGGTGTTCATGTTAAGATTCTTTATTGGATTGTTTTTCGTTTTATATTCACATAATTTAAAGAAATTGTGACATTATGTAAGAGATTTATTTTGTGGCCATCTAATCAGCGTTCGGCTTTTTTTCTGTTATATTTGAACTTGCTTGCCATGTCTTATAGTCCTCTATTCCTTCCTCTTCCTCTCTTCATTCCAGTCCTCTATTCCTTCCTCTTCCTCTCTTCATTCCAGTCAATAGATTTACCATTTGGCTAGTGTATAAACTGTCGTTAGCTTTTAGTACAACAATGCCCTCGTTTAAATTACTAGATTACTGGCATAACCAACTTTATGTTTTCATCCAGACACGACGGAAAGCCAGAGGATGTTTTAAACCCTAAAAAGAAGCAGTTGGATAAGATAACTCCGGTATGTATTCGTCTCGTTTTAATTCTTGATGAAACATCAAAACTAGTAATTGTAAAACTCAAATATTATAAATTCTACTCTAGTCTAAGCGTCACGAGTTTATCATTTTGGTTGTAACTATATAAACTGTGAAGAGATTTAGTACGATTCTAATTTTGATGCAGCATCTATTCACTGATGATAAGGGCGTCGCTACATTCAAAAGCATTCCTTTTATGACCTCAGCTGGACCATGTACCTCGTCCATTCCCAATGCAAGCATTAAGTGAAGGAGGATCTGCCGCCCCCAGCCTTGACAACTGGATCCATGTGAGATATTAATCATCGATGCATTATTTTGTAATTCTGATAAGTAAACAAGGCCTAATTTTTCATTTATCCAGCAACTTTTTCTTTCCTAAATCTCAAGGAAAAAAGTGCGTAAATTTGCCAATTTACGATCAATATGGTGATTCCAGTTTAGCTGACCTGCTTCCCAATCTTTGGACACATTGATTTGATTCAAATTTTACTTGTAAGAAACATTACCTACAAGTTCCACTAGGAATAAATCAGAACAAGAAGTAGAACACACAAACTAATCCTGGGGCCGTAACAAAAAACTACAAATCTTTTTATATTAATCACTTTGTCCAAAAACCAACAAATCAAAACCTACATAAAATATAAAGAACAACATAGACAACTTCAGCTTTACTCTTTACCAAAATAGCACGAAATCTTCTTCCGTAACAACCAACAAGGATGACCGATAGAGACGCCAAACAGAAGTAAACCCGACACTAACAAAAAACAATTAGATATAAAATATCACAAATGTGAAAAATTTCCTGCAATAACTGCCACAACGTTAGTATCAGTATAAATTATTTTCCAATGTCTATATTCTCGTATCTAACATCATATCATTCCTTGAAATATAATGCTTAGAAAACCAAATCAAGTGATGCGCAAGAAAAAAAAGCCGGAATGAAGAACTTAACCCAAAAGGAGAGCTGTAGGAAGACGAGAAGCAGCATGAATTTTTCAAAGATAGGCACTCTTCCACAATCAAACATCAAAGCATTTGTCATTTAAAAACAAATCAATATCACAAAAGATAGATGAACGTGGGTTACTTCTTAACTATCCCATAGAGCACCACCCATATGATGGATCAATGACCATATTACTCACTGCATTGAGTCTCATATAAAAAAAAGTATGACATTGATAAATATGAATCATTGATCAAACATTTAGGGTAATGTTTCATGGGGTAGCCAAGAATGATTCATGAATGTATTAGAATAGTTAAGTGAGAGTATTTGCCTCTTAGATGGGTAAATGCAGTGTGCTTGGGCCAAAAGATCACAAGTTCAATTCATGCATCTGTCGAATTTAAGTAATGGTAATTTTTTTATCATTTCCAAAAAAATTGACAAACTAGGGGGGGCAATTATCGTGCTTAGAATATTTTGATTTTTTTTGAAATATGGAACTATATGAATATATGGGAAAAACTCCATGAAATGAATATTAATGATTCATATAAATCACTTACTCTCAGTTTGAGCCTGTCGCATCAGGTTTGTCTAGCGCGGTTTACCTTTCTAAGGATAGCGGCTGCAAGTTGCCACGTTCTCACAAAAAAGTGAGAATATTTGCGTATAAACCGTATGTGATTATTGTAACAAAAAAAGTGCTCTAAATATAAATCACAACATCGATGGTATTAGAGCTTGTAGTGTTTGTGATTTGGTCATACAATTTCAAAATGTGGTGGGAGTTTCATATTCGGTGTAGATTTAAAAAAATTATTGGTGAAAATCTTCCTTATTACCACATGTATTCCTTCTGATATGTGACTTCTCCACCAAGGAATTTTTTTTATTCTAATTGACTTAATTTGCAGCATTAGATTTTATATATTGTCACACTAGATTTTGAATGTGCAATCTGCAGTGTAAATATGAGAACATAACTACAATTAATTAATACACAACTTTTTTTTAGCATAAACAAGGAATATATTAATAAGTCAATGATTATACAGAGGATCCATCCAAAGATCAGCAAATAGTACGACCAAACCAATTAGATAAACTATACATATGATGAGTCTGCCAAACACTAACACAACATAATTAATACACAACTTAACTTAGTAAGTTAACATAAATATTTACTTGCTCAAATATTCGTTAATCACTTAAAAATGAAGAGTCTCGGTCCTCTAAAGTCTGAATGCATTACCTCAATATACGGAGCGTATAATATATAAATCTAGAAATAAAGTACGTCCACACAAAAATAAAATAATAAAATACCTTGAAAATTATGCCATTATTGCGTCATCTGGTGACATAAGTCTGCTTACATCACACTTTTTTGCTCTGTCAAACCTCAAAATTCTAGGGCTTTTTTCCTCAAATTTAAGCTTTACTCATATTTTACCCCATTCTCCGACAATATTACTATTTAAGGGGGAAATAATACTTTTCTTTATCACTAATTTTGGTCTCTAAACATTTTTATTCAACACTTTTGGTCCTTAAAATATTACAAAATTAGTCATCATCATTAATTTTATATCTAAAGTTGATTTAATTCTTGATTATTCTACCAAGTTTATTCAAACTATTATGTTAAAATATGGGTTTCAAAGTATGGAAATAATATATATCATTATCTTTGATTTACAATGAAATTTTTTGTGTTAATATATTAAATATATTTATAATGAATATACATAAAAATAACATTTTTAAGCTTCCAATACTTATTTATATCAAAATTTAGTTTAAAATATAATATAAAACGCCAAATTATGAAAAAAAAAATTGAAATTTTAAAAATAAATATGGGTACCTGATAAAAAATAAATAGATTCTAATATGGATTTTTCAACTTAATTTTGAATTTTAATACTATTCTATTATTGTTTAACAAAATTAAATACATATATATATATATATAAAATTGATAAAATTTTATATGTTAATTAACAAAATTTATCTTAATTGTATTTAAATTGATAAAGAATAATACGAAATTTATATATATATTTCTAATTGTAAATTTAATCATTTATCGATCTTATTACACGATTTTTATTGTGAACATTCATATTAACGGTTATTACAAGGTTAGAGTATTTATATAATAATAAAAAAATAAAGCCAAAAAAAAAAGATTTACATATAGATAATGACAGATTTATCATTTTTATATATTTTTTAATATTTTTAGTTTATAAATTTATAAACGGTAATAAGTATCATAAAATTAGTACTCGCAGTCAGGACTAATTAAGTTTAGAGACAAAAAAATGTTAGACTGCAATATTTAAGGAGCTAGTTACTGCCAAAAATAAAAGAGGAAACAAAACCCTTGTCTCTTAGATCTCTTCCGCATACACACGCTGTTCATTGATTTGAAAATGGCAGAAAAAATGAGGAATTTAAATGAAAATTTACATGGAATGAAGCAAAGATTGATGGAAAAGTTAATAACAAGTAAAAAAAGTGCAATCGAACTCCAAACTCTTTTGCATAATCCTGTTAAAGATGAAGGGTCAATCTCAAAAGAGGAACATGCCATGGAAATCTTGAGATCTTTCACTGAGGGTATTTCAATTGTGAGTTCTTGTTCCGCCGTCTCAGGTCAGATCCCCGCCGTTGACTGTGTTCGAGGTGGCGACTCAGCTCGTTCCGGCGAGAGGAAGAAGAAAGTGGGCAAAGATGAGAGGGGTTGTTACAAGAGAGAGTGAGATTACTACAAGTCTTCTTACACACACACGCACTGACACACACATATATGTTGATTTGATATATGTGATTTTTATTTGAGTTGAATACTTCATTAAGAATTATTTCACTGCTCCAATATTACCAATTTAGTAATGTAAACAAAGATGGATTGAATAGTGCACACACTTTCTAGATGTTGATTATGTCATTTAGCTTTCATCATGAGCTAATCAATCATGTAATATCTTGGCACTACTTGATTAGTTAATTTACAAAGATGTTGCCATTTTTTCCTTTTTTGTTTTTGGTTTGACAAACTAAGTTTTTTGAGTAGATTGAGGCCTGATTCCCATATCAACTACAGATATAAAGCAGATTTTTGGTTGATTGTTCATTTACTATGGTCATCAGGACTTGGAATAGGGAGCAAATAAAATCAAGTCTAGGAGTGCAAAATCAACCTAAATTTTTTCATTTAAGGTTGTTTAGTGGGTTAAAATGTATTAGGATAGACGATTATGACACATTATTATATTTTTTTGAGCAATTATTACTTGGGGTGGAGAACGGATTCGAACACGAGATCTTCAGGTTGCAATCGCGGTCGCCAGATGGGCTAGAAGCCATCGGCTACACATTAGTATATTTACTCATTCGAGGATATGGCTGTTGCTATTCATTCATGGATATGCTTTACATGTAACCAAGAGCTGTAGAGATCGATATACCGTTCTATTCCCTTGTTCTATAGTTTATTTTCATATGTTGTTGACATTGCATTTTGCTTATGTTTTTTTGTTTTTTTTTGGAAATGCATTTTGCTTATGGTCTGATCATACATATTCTGGGTTCGTAGAAGGACCTCGGATTCGTGGATAAAAGTGTCTCCTACAATAGAAGATGGATGTGCATGGAGAAAATATGGCCAAAAAACTATATTGAACTCAATATATCCAAGGTAATACTTTGAAACTCTTGTATAAGAAAAACATTATTTTAAAAAAATATCGAGTTTAGGTCGGCTTTTAATACTTTTGAAGCATAATAAAAATTTATGAAGTTTAAAGAAGCTAGAAATTTTTTTTTTTTTATGTGTTTCGTTTTCAACTTCTAGATCTCGAAAATTAAAAATTATTGATTTTGAATAATTATATTCAAACATAAAAATTATTATTTCAATGTTTCTTGCAAACATCAATTTAAAGCATGTTTCACATCTACACTAACCCTTGGTATATAAATTATATATAGGAACTTATAAACGATGTTGTGGTTTGTGAGTGGACACAGGAATTTTTATTAGGAGGCGCAAAAAATATTAAATTAAAAAGTGGTGGGCAAAAAAAAATTTTGCACGGTCAAAATATAATTTTAGGAGGGCAAAATGTATTTTTTGGGCTAAATTACAACTTATTTTAGTAAGGGATGTGTAAGTCCGCCCTGTGTATATGTTCAGACATTCAAAACATCAGCTGTTATTACAAATGGTTTTATACATGGTTTTGACAAATTTAAGGCCTTGTTGATTAACCATGGAATTGAATTTGCTTCTGTTTATGGTTTGCAGATGTTATTACAAATGCACACACAAATCTCAAGGCTGCCAAGCAACAAAACAAGTCCAAAAAATCAAGGAGGATCCATTGTATCAAACTACATACTTTAAGCGTCACACTTGCACAGACACGCAGAGGATGATTCCACAGCATATCGTTGAGTTAGGCCCGATTGAATCCAATCTACTCAGTTTTCAAGCAAATAATTATATACATTACCCAAAGCCTGCGAATATTTCTCCATGGAAACAAGAATTTGAGGAAGACACACAAAATGTTGGTTTCCCTTATGCAAAATCATCCGGGGATACGAGATCATGGCATGGAATTGTCGGGTCGGGATTCACCGGATGTAAACAGGTATGGTCTCCAGGAATACCTGTCCCTGGTGATGATCTAGAAGATGTTTAGGGGTTATATTCGTGTTCCTCAATGAATAGTTTTCATGGGCTTGATATGGAAGTTAATCAGCTTGGTGATATGGACTTTGATAAGATGCACAATGGTAAGATGTAATATTTTGTTGGTCTTAATGTTATTTTTTAAGATACTGAGTGAATGTTCGATGGTATATTCATATGTTGTGTAATAAATCCACACTACACTACAGTTTTCTTGAATGGATGTATGTGTTTGTGTATACTTTTCACTTATCTTCACTTATCTGTTTAAAAACAAAAGTTTGAGACTATTTTTCATTAAAAACAATTTTTATGAGACTATTAGTCCTCAAAATTTGAGACATAGTATTGCAAAGACTCCAGTTCTATGAGACATTTTTTTTAAAATTTACCCTACTTATTGTGTGTGAGGAGGGTTATAGATGTTTTCAAAATAAACCCTGTCAAGTACATAAATACACAAGAATCATATATCATATCACAAACTGTAAAAAAACACATTACATAGTACTCTCTTGCTAATAGTTACACTTAAAATTTAATGTTCACTAAAAATATAGTCCATTGGAGAAAATTTATAAATGAGCAGGAATTTATTAGACAAAATAGACATTTACTGCATATATTACAAGTCTTTTAACTTATGCAACTCACAACAAACATCCTATCCAGTATTAAAAGATATAATACCAGTCTAGTTTATATCTCATCGAAATTTATATCAATTAATTGATTAACCTCCATATCGAACCCAGGCTGCGAACCAGTCATCGACGCACAGGAATACAACCCCGAAACCGGTTCTTCTAGGTCATCATCAGAGACCAATATTCTTGGAGACCATACCTCATGCTGTTTAGATCCAATCGACCCTGACTCCATAATTCCAGGCCACGAACTTGGATTCCCAGATGATTCTGAATGAGGGAAACAAACCATTTGTGTGCCTTCCTCGGATTCTTGTTTTGGTGAAGGAATTTTCGCATTTGGTCGAAAACTGAGTAGATTTGGTTCAATGGGGTCTGAATCAAGGATGAGTTGTGGAAGTTGGGTCAGTGTATCTGTGCAAGTGTGGTTATTAAAGTAAGTGGTTTTGTACAAGAATGGTTCGTCTTTGATTTTTTGAACTTGCTTTGTGGCTTTGCAGCCTTGAGGCTTGTGTGTGCACCTGTAATAGCATCTGCATGTACACAATAAACACAAGCAAAATTCAATTGGTTACTGGAAATAGAGATTTTAAAGGACATTATGTATGCGAGTAAGTCTTAAATCCCAATGAATTGGGGTAGGCTACATAAAATAGAGATAATGAAGTCGGGTCGAACACGTGCATCAGTCTTCTCCAAGCGCTTCTATCGGTCAGAATATTTTCTTCAATCCTCTTGACATTATTTATATAATATGTAATCTTGCTCATTAGAGATTCAAATGATATTAAGTTTAAACCTTTTCATTCCTATGTCAACGCCTGAGGAAATACCAATTAATCTATGAAATATCTAGTCCTATATTTTGAATATTTTTGGTTAAAATTAAGAGATTTATTACAATGATTATAAGGTAGTGAATGTTTAATTAATTACCTCGGATACATAGAGTTTAATATATATTTCTGACCATATTTTCTCCATGCACGGCCATCATCTGTAGTTGGAGATATTGTTGTCCATGAATCTGAGGTTCTTCTGCAGAGTTGAAAGATTCAATACAGGAAATTAAACAAATATATTTTCAGCTGGATTAAAATTGTAATCGACAAATTTATTTGTATTTTTTCTTTTCTTTTTAGTTTCGAAAGTCATAGTTACAATGTTACATGGTTAGTGTTCATCGTGATTCCCACCCATGACCCACCAACCCCCCCACCCCACCCCACCCCACCCCAAATAAATAAGTAGTCAATTGAGTAGGTGGTTTGGCTCCACAAAACCTTATCTCTACGTACGATATTCCAAGTCTTGAAATTATGACCATATTCATTGAATTTGCATGTATTCCTATTTAAACAACTTTTTTTCCCAAGAAAAATAAGGCCACAAAGATAAACCTCCAAAAAAACACACATGTATAACATGTATGTTTGTATATATATTTGAAAGATCCAGTGTCAGAGTTTTGCCAAACGTTATAGCTAATTATAACGATGGGACTCGGATCTTTTAAACAACATAGCAACCCAAACATCTCGATCGTTTTTCTAAACAGGTGTTATATGATCCAATGATCCTATACTTTCTAATTCAATGATTCAAAATATGTTATCATGATGTATGACAAGTACATGATAGATAATAGTTGAAAGAGTTAAAGTGCAAAAGCAACCCTTTTTGTTTTGTTTTAAACATCAAGTTGCACTATTTGTAGACACAATCAGTCCAACTAGAATAATTTATTAGAAACTATCGTACGTAGTGATAATATTTGAGTATATATGAGTTAATTTGTTCTTATAATTTTGCCCCAATCATCAGTTTGAAGTAAATTAGAAGAAAAAAACTATAGCAGATGTACAGCCAACGGTTAAAGATACAAGGGAAAAAATCTTGATCAATTTCAGGTTTTTGCAAAAATAAACAAATTTCTTGTTAAAAAAATAAAATTTCATTTTTAATATATGACAATCAAAATATTTAGATAAAAACAACTTTATGATTCCCTAGTTATTATCAAATCATTAAAAAAATAAAAGAAATAATCAATTCTCACAGATAAAAAAAAATACGTAATATAAGAAAGTATTATTAATTGATATTCTCACTTTCTATTGTAACAGCCCCTCCGATCTTTGACCCCCGTCTTTTTCTTCCTCCCGCCGGTACAGGTTGAGCCACCGACGGCGGCACCTCCAACACAGTCAACGGAGGCGATCTGGGATGAGGCAGCGGTGCAAGAACTGAGCATTGAGAGTCCATCAGCGAAAGATCTCAAGATTTTCATGGCTAGTTGTTCTTCACCTGAGACTGACCCTTCATCATTAACAAGCTTATGCAGAAGGGTTTGGAGTTGGATTGCACTTTCTTTGCCTTCTGTTAGCTCATCCAATAATCTATGCTTCATTGCTTGGAAATTTTCACTTAAATTACCCATTTTTTTTAGATCTAAGAGAAAGGTTTTGGATTCCTATTTTGTATATATTTGATGTTAGTATTGAGGAAGGATTATTAATATTGTCCGAGAGAGAGAGATAATTAAAAGGAAATACCAATAGAGAGTGCGGAAGGCCAAGTTCCGCTGACATAATCATACTCATGTCATCTGATGACGTAATTATTGATTATTTTTCAATTTTTTTTATTATTTTATCTTTTGTCTAGTAGTCCCAAGTAATTGTAGTACTTTATTATTATTGATGTCTCTTTAAATTAAATTAACTAATTTTGATGAATGAGATTCATATGTTTTGAATCATTTTCTGACATTTTTGTGAAAAAATACGAGTCATTCTTCTATAAACCAGGTTGTTATCTTAAAAAAATTATCATATAATAGAAATTAAATAAGACACAATTTTTACGTAGAAAATTCCAAAATAAGGGAAAAAACCACGAGATCTAGTCCAGTATAAATTCTATTATAATATCAAAGAGTTATAATACTTTTTGTACAATAAAATGGTAAATAAAGTGAAGAGAAAATGGTGTAAAAATGGTGTTTGATGAACAAGAATGGAGCAGAACTCAAAACAAAAGAGAAGAAAAAAATGTCTTATGGAGAGAAAAATTAAGAACCAAGAGGAGAGAGGAATTGGGGAGAAAAAACTCTCTCTCCCCTTTAAAACCATCAGCCTTTTTTTATAATTGAATGAATTGAAAGTCAATGTAATCATTTCATCTTGCATGCTTTCTTGTCACTTATGTATCATGAACTTTTATTGGAACTTGAAATGTGAGGTGTCATCATGTATGTGTCTCTTATCTTCCAGGATGGTGTCTTTTCTCTTCCCGGGTGATGTTTCTTCTCTTCACTGGTGGTGTCTCTTCTCTTCCATGGCATTTATTTATATTAGGTATTCTTTAATATATATCACGAGGTCTCATAAGTGTATTTCGGTCCAATTGTTATGCCTTAATTCATTCAAGGTATAACACTAGCATCCCCTCTAGTCAAGCTAGAGTGTAACTCGTTATCTTGACTCCGGTATTAGGCCAGAAGTATATGTGTGTCCTTCTTGGAAATTCTGAATTTCAATTGTTGAATACATCCAATATTAAGCTATAATACATCATGACTTCACATAGACTCATGCTGAGATGAACTGAGTTTCAAGAACTGAACTGATCAGAGGTGTGGAGCTTATCACTGTAATATAGTGTGTAATAGGTATAATCATGGCGATGAAAGCCTCTGGTAATTATGGTTCATAAAGTAATCTGATCGGCCTTATGATAATATGTTGATGAAATCTCTAAAAAGTCGGCGTTCGCCATACACATGGCAATGAGAGCTTGGCATAACCATATTGGGCCACACTTGGTGTGAGTGGACAGGAATCTTGAATTGACTGAGGTGATTGAGAATCTTGAACTAACCTGAACTGCTGATCGGGGAGACTGAGGCTGAGATAACTGAGTCTGAACTAATAGCTAGACTGACAGAGATATCCGAGCACCAGCACAAAAATTAAAGTCATCCTGAGATTGCCCATACCGACAAAAAATGAATCAATAGAATTCTCGAGCTAATAAGACCATGAGCGAATAAAGTTCATTATACCCTAGTTAATTATAGAAGGCCTAGTTGAATTCCCGAGTCAAGGAACATCTTGAGCTAATAAAATTTATTAGGACTCCATAATAAATATGCCAAGCACGTAAAGCTCGTCCAAAGTCTAGTTATAAATATTGTGAGCTGATAGAGCTCATCCGAATTTTGGAATAAGAAATATCCTTAGCAAATAAGGCTCGTACGAACTCCGATAACAAACATTCCAAGCTAATAAGATATTGAGCAAATAAAGCTCATTATATCCTAGTCAATAAAATATATCTGAACTCTCATAACCCTTACAAAGCTGATATTGTATATCATCCTTCCCTCGCCTCATTCTATATGTTAGCCAACCCTCGCCTCATTCTGTATGTTAAGCCCTCCCTCGCCTCATTCTATTAGTCTCATGCTCTCATATTCTTCTCATCTCATGCTCCCAGATTCTTCTCCTCTCATGCTCTCAAGATTCCCATGCTCTCATGCACTCAGATTCTTCTCACCTTTGTATTTGTTCTTATATTGTATAAATTAGTGTGATTAACTTTCATCCACATGAATGGGCTTCACAAGAAAAATTGGGTGTAGCATAAGAACAGCTCTAAGTGCTTCGTGGAAGTGAGTACTTACAGTGTGCCAACTTCGTATATAGTCATGCCAAAGTATCATATTCTTCTTATGATTTGCTAATATGAACAAGAATATCGCAACATTATCCTCAACCCATACATATCTAAAAGCTAACACCCCACCCACATGCATTACCAAATAACATAGTCTTCCAAATGCATTTGACACTCATCAAATTCACAACACACTGCACGTCACTTACTTCGATTATTTTGTGCAAGTGGTTTAATTGCATACGTAATCTTCCTGCCACGGTGTAAGACTTGTCTAACTCATTGCACAGTCGCTTACGACGTGCTATGAACTTCTGGTAGTACCGTGTGACAAGACTCGACAAACAAATGAGCATATCACCGTTTGATATATAACTACAACATCTTCGATGTAATCATCTTTTATGTCCATGACATAAGTTACAGAAGTATTTCTGCAACGCGATTATTTCATAAAGAAAAAAGATTTTTAACTGATTAACCATATTTCTTCATCTCAATACAAATTACTTTATACTACAATACAAAAATAATATAACAAACACAGTACACGATGAACAAGATTTCTTAATTAGAATACAAATTTCAAAATGTACAATAAGCACACTAAAAATAGCAACGACCTGAATAATATACTCAACATAAACTTCATTCACACGATTTTTGTACATTTACAAACATAAACACATTACTCCATCCATAGTCTTGATTAAAAAATATTATCATGTTTAGCTTTAATTTGTTAGCTGACCCTAATAATTTACTATGTCAAGATGGAGATTTTAAAACAAAATTAATGAGCTTGCATTTCTGGGGGAAAAACACAGCTTTGTTGAAGCAGTCAATGAAACAAGTCGTTGAACAATGTTGTAAAGTCTTTTATTTTCAATTGTGAATTTAATATTTAAAAATATTCCTCATTCATCTCTATGTATTTTCAAGAAGGATAATTTCGTCACTTCATGGGTTTTTGTGACTAGAAACCGTGATATTCGAACTACATTCTCTTTTGTGCGTGTTGCTTGTTTCGAATATTACACAAGAAAAACGCAATTTTGTCAGAACTTCATATGGATGTGGTGTGAAACAACCCTATATTCGGATGGTAGGGAGATTTTCAGACTGGTTAAAAAATATCTTAACCGAACCCTCGAGCTCCGTGGACTTCAGCTCTGGGGAATTTCATTTGAGAAGCTTCGTGAGAGACAACATAATGGAGGCGGCTGCAAATAAGGTGAAATGAAATTGAAGTTAGTAAGTTTGACAGATAAGAAGGGCAAGGGCGGATCCAGGAATAAAATTGACCCGGGGCTGACAAATTAAACATTAAAATATGAATATATGGCAATAATCTTTACTAAATAAAAATATTACAACTTCGCATACTCACAAAGGTAAGAAATGAAATATCTACTTAAGTTGTGCTCTGCGGTTCTTTATAGCATAAAATTCATCAATGATCGAATCAGAATCAATGTTTTTAGTCAACTCGCGTTCAATATAGACTATCATAGAGTTTGACAGATATTCTCCTTCCATTTTGTTACGAAGAACACTTTTTACATGCTTCATCGCTGAAAATGATCGCTCTGTTGTTGCAGTAGACACAGGAAGAGTTAAAACAAGACGAATCAATCTGTCCATCAAATTATAGTCTCGCGCCTTATTTGTCTCGGCTAATCTTCGACATAGTTCAGAAATAGTTGATAAATTCTGAAAGTTCTCGTGGCAAAGTATATCAACTCTATAATGCTCTAATTGACCTCTCAAATAGTGCATTTCTTGATCACTGAAATCAGCAGGATAAAACTTCTCAGCAAGTCTGTATATATATTCAACTTGAAACAATTTAAAGTTGTCCTTAGGTTCCAAAGCAGAGCTAAGTTTAAGAAGTTCAACCGCTGCATCATTGAATCTACTATTAATTTCTTCAACCTGAAAATCTATTGTAGCATTAAACACATCAAAGCGATAATGGTGCTCAACTGTGACGTCATTTCTTTGTGAACGACCTCTTGCTATTTTATAGATATCATCCATAATCGGTATCTCAATGTCATACTCTTTTCAAACTTCTTCAACATGTGTTAGAAGGACATCAAAACCTCCATCCCTTAATGTCTGAAACAACACTTTCGTAGATGAGACATGGTCCATTGCACTTAAAATATCAAGAGACTTGTATTGTAAAGCTCGACAAAGTAAATCTGTAAGTCCCATGATTTTATGCATCAAGTACAAGTTAAACACAAAATCAAATGATCTCATAGCAATCAAACAACCAGTAGCTTCCCCACGTGTAGAATTAGACGAACATTCAATCACCATGTGTTCAAGCACAATCATCACAGCACTATACATGTCTATTAAACCACATATTGAATCATAATGAGAAGTCCAACGAGTTGTTCCCGAACGATGCACATTACCAACTTGGTTAGCCCCTTTACCCGTTGAACGTTGACCTGACGCCAACCTTTTTGCAATTTCTTCAGCTTGAGCAGAACGTAACTCGGTATAACGCTTAGAAGAACTACCAACAAGATTAGAAATCACATCCAATTTTGAAAAGAACAACCAAATAGACACCTCCTTTTCAGCGGCCGCGGTTAAAGCTAATTGTAATCGATGCGCAAAACAATGAACATAATATGCATAAGGACAATCATTCAGAAAAAGTGCTTGTAACCTATTCCATGAGCCACTCATGTTACTAGCACCATCATACCCTTGACCCCGCATATTGCAAATATGTAAGTCATGCCGACTTAGAACGCTAGATATTTCGTTCTTGAGTGTCACAGAAGTGGTATTAGCAACTTGAACAATTTCAAAGAAGCGTTCTCTTAAGAAGCCATCAAGATCGACAAATCTCAATACAATAGACATTTGCTCTTTATTAGATATATCTTTGGCTTCATCAACTAGAATACAAAATTTTGCATCACCAATTTCCTTACGAATTTTCATTCTCACTCTTTTAGCAAATATGCTCAATACATCTTTCTGGATATCTGGTGCTATATACATAGCATTTTGTGGAGCGTTTTCTAGAACTACCTCATCAATGCTAACATTCATTACTCCTAAAAGTTTTATCAACTCAATAAGATTACCTCGATTTTTTGAAGATGCAGATTCACCATGTCCTCTTAATGCACATCCTTGCAAGCTAAGCCAACGAATGCTTTCTATTGTCACCATAAGCCGCAATCTATTTTTTTTAATTTCTTCTGATGTTTGTGCATGCATCACTTTATCAATATGTCGAGATACATTGATAAGAGAATTCATAGAAGTCACGGCATCATTATGTGCTGAATTGGGACCTCCCACATGTGCCACAAATGAACATCTATGTCCATCATTAACTCTCTTCCAACTATGAAATCCAGTAGAACTAAATGCACGATTACAATCAATCGACTTCTCAAAGAGAAAGCATGGAAAACAATAAACTGCATCTTTCGTAGGTGAATACTCTAACCAAGAGAATCTATTAAACCAAGAGCTTTGAAATCGACGATATTGTTCTCCAAATTTTGTTCGTGGGTATTCAGCCAGTATAGGTCGATGTGGCCCCATGCTGATGTAACCTCGTCTTATTTCATCCCTTTGATTAACATGATGTTGCCATATCGGAGTACGTAAACCAGGATCTGCTTCAAGATGACCAACATCAGTTTCAACTCTTTGAGATTTCGAAGGTGGTTGTTCATTATTAGAGTCATCATTATTGATAGAAGTATGTTGCTCATTCGTTGATGTACATTCTTGTGGCTTAAATAACGAAAAACATAGTTTTTCCCCCCTTTACTCCTCGAGTTTCCATTATAACCTGTTAAGATTAAGATCTAAATCAATATATTTATTATTTACAGTAGACTGTAACATGTAAAAATATGTTATAACCTGTTAAGATTAAGATCTAAACCAATATATTTATTATTTATAGTAGACTATAACATGTAGAAATATGCTTAATTACAATAGATTATTTACAAGAAGATTATTTATAAAAACCACACAATCTCTTTACATAAAAATGGCTTACAGTACAAAAAAGTTATTTACAGATTTAGCAATACAAAAACAAAAATATCTTCAATTCTTCATCATCAAAATATATACCATTGACCACTACACATTTATTCTACAGTAAATAAAAATCAAGAATATCTTCAAATCTATCACAAACAACCAAAATACTAAATGTCCAAATTATTATACGTGTAAACCCATGTACAGACGTGAGACGGCAAATGCATAAAAAATGCAAACACGTAGGAAAGCTATTAAAAATAAAAAACAGTGATTAAATAGGCTCACCGGAGCAGCTTTTCCAGGAAATAATGAGAAATAAAAATGGCTCAAGAGAATCGGTTCTTCCGTCAATTTCAGAGGCAAGGTCGCAAGGTTTAATTTGATTGAGGTTAATAGTTTAAGATGACTTAAACTGACTTCTTGGGCTGGACAAATAGGCTACTGAAATTGGGCCAGGGCTAAATATAATATATTGTCATATATATGTAAAAAAAATTCAAAAAAAAATTTGGTTTTGGGCTGACCCGGGCTATAGCCCAGGTCAGCCCTTTAGAAGATCCGCCCTTGAAGAAGGGTAAATGTGTAAAATTGGTTTCTCATCTTTGTTATTGTACAATAATGGAGTATACATCGGAAAAAAGGATGGGGATGTTTCATCCGATAATTTTAAATTTAATCATGGGCTTTATTTATTTTGTGGGCTTTTCAATCCTTCATGAGAACAAAGGATGGTGATGGATTATTAATTTATCATGCACTTAACATTTGAGCATAACACATCCTGAGTTTAAATCACATATAGTCGTGTGCTTAATTTATACTAGTGTTATTCTGCACGCGTTGCGTGCATCGGTCAATTTTTTTTATAAAAGAATGTGATAATTGTAAAGTACTT
The DNA here is from genome assembly GCA_907163345.1 of Haberlea rhodopensis. NCBI lineage: Eukaryota > Viridiplantae > Streptophyta > Magnoliopsida > Lamiales > Gesneriaceae > Haberlea > Haberlea rhodopensis. The sequence continues at coordinate 8,456,134 of CAJQUN010000013.1, forward strand.
TTCTATTTTGGGATTTAATATATTTGTTAAATTATTTTTTGAGTTTAGTTGTTTATTTGTCTTTTTAACAACTATTTTGTTGGACTTTAATATTTTTATGTAGAATGGTAATATTGTAAATATTAAGATTGTTAGGGGCATTTTAGTGGCATACCAAGAGGGCAAATGTAGGTTTAGGTACCTCTTACTTTATATATAGGTATAGATTTTTTATAAAAGAATGTGATAATTGTAAAGTACTTTTCTATTTTAGGATTTAATATATTTGTTAAATTATTTTTTGAGTTTAGTTGTTTATTTGTCTTTTTAACAACTATTTTGTTGGACTTTAATATTTTTATGTAGAATGATAATATTGTAAATATTAAGATTGTTAGGGGCATTTTAGTGGCATACCTTAGGGCAAATGTAGGTTTAAGTGCCTCTTACTTTATATATAGGTATAGATACGTGTTTGACCTAAGTCTTTGGGCTTAATTTATAATACATATGTACATTGTTCTAATATTTTCGTTAATAATATTTTGGGTAAACTTTAGGCCAATACTATTTGATTAAATTTTTTTCGATCCACTCCACCAAAAATATTTGAGTTCGTATAGGTATGTTGGTTAAAATGGTATGTTGGTTAAAATGACTAAAGTAGACTTGTCTTCTTCATTGGTCTTTTGTCCCATTTTTTTTTATTTCATTTCTTTGCTTCCTCGTGTCACTTTTCTTCGGCGTTTGCAGAATGAATACCCATCACCCACTGCTGCACGTGTGTTCTCTCTTTGGAAAATTCATTTTGTTTTTCGCTCTGCGTTTTCAGTTGTTCTCATGTGGCCGCCTCACCTAACAATTATCCTCTCCTCTTTACATTTTCTTCACTATGTTAAACCCAACCTCTTCTCCCTCTGAAATTCTGCTTCCATTTTGTGAATGTTGTTTTGTTACATATAGTTATACTCCATGGAGATAGATTTCATGGGTCTGTATTCTAAAAATTCGACGGAGCTTAACAGTTTTGAGGCCGATGCGTTTGTAGATTCAGGTATTCTAAAAAGCTATATAACTGGTAATTTTTGTAATTTTCCATAATATATATGCCAAACGTTGATTCATCTATGGCCATGTATTATAAAATTATTAAAAATTTAATCAAAAGGTGACAATTTATATAAATATCCTAACTAAATTTAAAACATATATATTTTATACAATAGATATATATTATTATTATTATTATTATTATCATCATCAACCAGTGTATTGGCCTTTTCTGATATCTGATGTAAATTTATATGGTTGTGTTCAATTTCCTTAGTTTAGAAAAAATGAAAAAAAAAGTCAGGCCGATGCTGCATTTGATTATCTAGTTTCTCAAAGCATGACTTCTTTTCTTATATCTATAAATTGGCATGGGGGATCTTTCGTTGAATCGAATGCCTGGTTTACATAATTGATATCGATTCACTTTTAACAGATTTGAATTTGTAAAGTTTTGAAATGAATTTTAATTTACTCGTCCATGTAAACCTTAATTTATACCCTTCGAAGTGGACTTGTAGTTATTATTATTGTTGTTATTATTTTGGGTGGGCATTTGTTTTCTTCTCACGTGATATGATTTTATAATGTGAGGTTCCTAAATTCGATTAAGGGATTTTCAGTATTATGTTACATTTTGAGTCAAGATTGTCTTTTCTTGCTTGTACTTGGAGGAAAGGTTTTAATCATGTTTATGTTGGTTTGCATGTTTGATGCAGCGTGAGAAATAATGGAGAAGGAGCTGACTGAACTTTGAGGCGGTGAAGAAATTTAGAAATCTGCAGATGTGGCTGATAACTCACCAGGGGAAGAAGCTCGGTGCGTTGGTGCTTTAAAGCAGCTCAAAAAGTTCCCTGTAAATTATCAAGTCCTTGTATCCACACGGGTGTTTTAAGTTTCCATTTATCTTGATTTTTTTCCCTTTTCTCTCCTTTGATCTTGTTGATTAAACGCTGTTTTGCTGAGATAACCGTAGTTCTAACTGTAATTTAAGTTGTGGAGTCGAATTGTTTTTTTGGATGTGGATTGAATGTGCTGGGCTAATTTAATCAATCTTGGTGTGGATTTGAGAAGTATGCCATGTTAACCATTTAAGTTTCTTTGGATTATTACTAAGAGGAAACATATTCCCAAAATGTGGATGTAATTCTTACATCTATCAATCTTGTTTGTTCTAGCTGTTAGACTTTTAATTTGACGCCCTCGGTGTTTCACCATATGTTAAATATTTTTATGATTTGATACCACGTGTAGCGTGCTAGACGGAGCGATTATACAATCTGGCATTGTATAGATCCTCCATTCCTTGCCATATGTAAAACAAATTGGACGTGCATTGCAGAGTCTCTCACGGTGTAATTGGTAAGAGAATTCCAAATTTCCTCCTTTTTACTCATCAGCTCCTATTCTTTCTCCACTTCCAAATGGCCCAACCAATCCCCCCCCCCCCAACCCCAACCATCAAAAATCTCACCCCACGCATCATAAGCAATCTCCCCAGCTTGATCTCCCGTCACCTTGTTATATATGTCTTCAGTCTTCACAGATCTATACAAAAAAGTTTGGACTCTTTAGGAATATTCAAATGCAAGTATTTAATGTTCTTCAACATATGAGAATTTGACCTTTCTTCACTTTGATCGATCTTTTGGAATAGTAAATGTTAAGATTGTGTACAAGATAAACTGGTTAAGAGAAAGGGTAAACTTGGTCGAGTGGAAAAATCTGACATATGATAGGTAGCTTTTTATATTTAAGAGATTCTCCAGCACAGCTGTTATCTGGATCCAGAGCCTTAAAAAGAACTTGGTGAAATGATAAACGGTGGTTTGATAGAAAAGAGAAAATGGAGCTGTTTTGGTGATGTGAATCATAAAAAACTATCAAATCTATTTTAGGCGTAGAGAAAAGAACAAATCTAAATGATTTCTTGTGATAATGTAAAAAGATTAGGGATAATGTTCTATGTATTTTCATGCCTTTTGTCAATCTAAAATGTCTATAGGTTGACCATCCTATTTTGACAAAAGGGATGTACCATGATTAATAATATTATGTATCTCTTCCTTTTTCTCTTCTCTCATTTCTGTTCTATCCGTCACCCATAGGAGAAACTATAATATCATCAATCAAGGTATATCATCTTTTCATATTAAGGTAATTTATAGGATTTTTACATCTAGAAAATACTATGAAGATGCATGAAAATTATCTGTAATCGCAGCTGCCAATGGTGATAAAGAAAAATTGCTGCGGGTGCATGTGGGAAAGGATGAGATTGACATGGCTAATGTAAAAAAATTGAGAGTGTTAATAGTTATGTTTGATTGGTGACCTTATCATTCTTTTGGTCAGATTGACTTTTATATGTTTTATTTGATAAATAGAACATTATTTTTGGACATCCTGGTAAAGATTTAAGACTCCAACTTTAACATTGTCATCTTTTTTGACGTCTTGTACTGCCGATTGTTTAATTCCATTTTTAAACACTTATGTTTCAGGTAGGGAAACGTCTCCACCGACTGACAAAGCATAAAAGCGACAAGATCAGGGTTTTGGCTTCTGATGTGGTTGAAATGTGGAAGAGCATAGTTGTCGAGGAAACTATGAAAAAGAAGAGTAGAAGTATTAGCAACGGTAATTCTGTTGATGCTAAAGCTTCCTCAGGTGCAGACACTAACGAGCACAAGAAATTTCAGGGTTAAAACTACATTACGAACGACCAAAAATCCACAGCTAAGAATGTGCACCTCATAAAGTCAGAAACTTCATCTAGCCTTGAAAGTGAGAAAGCTGAAGTTGTCATTATAACAAAGAATGAATCTGGAGAACACAGACAGGTGAACATGAAAGTTAAAGAAAAGGCGAGTTTTGAAGTGCGAGTACCAGCACCGGATCATATTGGACCACCAAAACTAACTTCTCTTGTTTACTGCCAAGATTCATCGCGAGACAAAGTCCGGGAAATTCTTGCAGAAGCTCTACGCAAAGTCTCTAGTGAGGTTGATGGTGATTCAAGAGAAAAATCAGATATCTGCTACCCTTTTCGAGTCGCTGTTTAGTTGAGACTGCAGTTTTCGAGGGAAATCGAATGGTGCCCAAAAGTTCAAATACCGATTCATTGTATTCAACATCAAGGATCCCAACAACCCAGATTTCCGAAGAAAAGTCTTGCTTGGGGATATCAAGCCTTATGCCATTCCTGATTTGACAGCAGAGCAAATGGCCAGGGATGACAGGCAGATTCAGAATGAGAAAATCTAAGAGAAAGCATTGTTTAACAATCAGCTTGGAGGGCCTCCTCAGGCGAGCACGAACGAGTTTACTTGCAGTGGATGTAAGAAGAAAGAGACTACTTACTATCAGTTGCAGACTCGGAGTGCTGACGAGCCCATGACCACATTTATAACATGCATAAACTGCAATAGGCGCTGGAAGTTTTGATGTAGCCTATAGGAGCTGGTTTGCCACAGTCATTCTGATCTTCATTGGTTCATTTTTTTACCTGGACTTATCTTCTATAGGATAAAAAATGATGTGACGGATTATTATCGTCTTATGGATTTTGTCACATTAAATTTTGAATCTGAGTCAATTATTTTTGGCCAGTTGCCTCAAAGTTCAAATTTACTTGAATTTAACGTAAGTTAAAGTTCAAATAGCGGATTGATTCGATCTATATTATTGAGTTTTTTTTAAAAAAATATTTAATCAAAGACTCTGTATTGGTCAGACTTGTGAGTGGATTTAATTTTGAACATATTAATGAGTATGTTATTCTTTTGTTTGGGGCCTTCAACTTGTGAAACAAAATAATTTAAACTCAAAATCAGCTTCAAATATATTTAAATGTGTTTCAATTCAAAGTCGAACCAAATGCTATTAAATATTAAAATTTATTCGAAAATTTGCAAACCAGCTCAATTCGTGTTCAATCATGAATCTGGATGAATGATTCTATTATTGAAGTTGTAAAAGGTGAATGTGACGAATAATCCAATTCGAATATAATATAATCTTAATACTCTTTTGATCGACAATCTTCCCATCCACTATTAAGGACAAACTCTATGAAAAGGTTTTGCTGCACAAATATTATGTGCATCGCATATGACAAGCACTTTTTGTTAAGCAAAGATACAAACTCTCCAAAAGAACTCCAGAATTAAAAGGTAAAATTAAGGAACAAAATGGATGTGAAAAACTCCAACATAGCTACCGAGTCTCATTTTTTTCCAGCTTTTCAATTTCTTCACGACGTTTTCTTTCTGATTCTTGAAGTTCCCTGGCAGCATCCTCCTCGTCCTCCATTTCATCACGATCTTCAAACTCCTTAGCTGCTGCCAATGCTTTGACAACAGGATCTCGTAGTTCAGAAATCAAACCGCCACCAATCCTGTACTCTTCTTCATCCCCGATCAAGAACAGCCGTTGATCAGGCCCACTTGCCATGGGAATATCCACTGCCAATAACTTCATATCATACTGTCAATAGGTAGCGGTAGCAATTATTGTAGGAGTTTACGTATACCCAACAAAAGTCAATTAGAGAAACGAAGCAAGTCTGATGCTTGGAGGCATTTGAAAGTATACGACTAGAAAAGCAAACCCATTTGATTCGATTGTACAGAAACACAACAAATTCATGATTTATTTGGACAATCATTTGCATCTTAAATTCACAAGCACAAGACAGGAATGAAGGGTAAAGACTACAGTCTACAAGTACATTGTACAATAATTTCCAAACATATATTACACCAAAACGAAAGGGCATGTTTTCTTGATTTACTCAAAGCCAACCAACAGCTTCCATTTGATATTTATGAAAGAAAATACAGAGACAAATATTAGCTTCATTAATTAAACAAATATACTTCAAATAAAAAATGGTGAGTTGAAGAAAACCTGGCCTTTTTTCTTCTTGACTTCAACACTGACTAAGCCTTTCCTTTCTGAACCATGTATAGGGAAAATAAGAAAACATCTTTTGCTCCTTAAGCTTGGCTGGAAAGTCTTCAATGTTATACCCCCACCTGACATCACAAAGGCCCGTAAATCTGTTCCAGTGAGTGGGGCACCCATGACCTCAAGGATTCCAGCAGACGTATTTAATCTCCTCATTGCCATTCTGTAAACTGTATCTGGATTAATCGTGAATCTTGCACGAACATACAAGCCCTTGACATGACAAACATATGTTGTTAGTCATAATGCTCTGCTAATGTTACATAGCATGGCCTGAATTGCATGTTACGGAAACAAGAGGATAGAGAATGGTTACAACGTTTGTTAAGTAGACATGAAATGTGTGGCAGGACAAGTTTAATGCAATGATACCAATGCATCACATTAAAACACCATTTAGTTAACATCAAGAATCATTCCCTTTCTTGCCCCTTGATTTATCCAAACGATGTGGGGTAATTATAAACCTCTGATCCTTTCTTTTCCCCCTAAGTAAGCCTATCCCCCATCACCCCATTTAACACATTGCAGTGTCAATACTCAAGGTCGTGAGAACTTCATTAAGACCTAATATAATACCACACAATTCACTGCAGTGACCAGCCAAGTAATCAGTGGAAATGGGGAGGAAAGAATTGGCCGACAGACACAAAAAGATGTGTCAACAACAAAATCAGCGGAAACTGCAACTCAAAACAGGTAGCTACGGACTATGGATCCGTAAGAGCTGGCATCTCAAGGGGTAAGACAGCTGCAATGTCACGAGATAAATGCAAAACACTAAACTGAGCACGATTACGAAAAGCCGGGGCAATCATTTTCACAAGCTAAGAAAATTTTAATTCATAATTTGTGTGTCATATCTTCTCTTCGCATCTTTCATATGTTAAGTATTTGGTGGACGATTGACTTCATCTGATGTTGAATCTTCATTGTACCAGAGTGGAACGCTCATTATCAGCAAAATACTGCAAACTTGAGTCAAAAGCGAGACATGGTAGACTATATTCACCATAAATCAATCCAACATTATAAAGGAAACTTAAAAGATTCAATAACAGGTCCAAGCATGGCTGTAGTCCTGTGTGTATAATTTGACATCATACTATTATAGTGTGTATACAGGTTCAACACGAGGAAGCAAATAAACTTATATTCCGCTACACAACTGAAGTCATATAATTCCAAGTCTATTACAGCGGAACCCTAAAAACACACAAACGTAATTAGATTATGAGCACCATAAACGCCATTCCTTCATCATCGATGGACTAATTAACCAAGTCCAACATCGAAATTGAAACAAAAAGTAAGGTTGAACAATGCCTATAAACATGAGAAACCGAAGACCAGAACTCACCGTAAATGCCACGATAGCCGATGAGAGAGCTAGAAATCCATACTTCGCCATGCCTTCAGAAAAGCCAATAAAAATATTAGCAATCCCAAACAAGACCCTCCACAGCAAAATGCACACCACCAACCCACCAGCACCCAGTATCACCAGATAATTCCTCTTCCAGAATGCCTCAATCTGAAGCCTCGCCGCCTCCCTATAACGTGTAAACGCATTCGAAATAGTTGCCCCAGGGTTTCTCATTTTCCCCCCAAATTTTTTAGAACCCATCCCAAAATTAATTTTGGATGATAAGTACCTAAACCCCAAATAACTTCTGTTGAGCAATAGTCTGGCATGTGGGTCTAGATTTCCATATAATTTCGTAACATCGGGTGCCGATGGAACGTAGGCTCTGTGAGAATTTGATAACCATGTAGAAAAAATAGGGTTCTGGATTATTTTAGGGTTTTTGGAGATGAAATTGGAAATGCCACTGGTAGTGGGATTACCAGGAGCCGAGGACTTCGATGCAATGTGATGAAAATACCTGAAAACGAATCCTGATGATGAAGATCTTGCCATTTTCTTTGTTTTCCCTTTCTGATTGAGATTTTCCTACTGGATTAGATTCACGAAAACACAAACTCGGAGTATGATCGATTGACTTGCTGGAAAGAAAATTAATCAAACCGCTTCTTACGATGTCTACGAGACCTTATATAGCAGACAACACAGTACGGAGAAAAATAATAGAAAATTGGCCAAATTTCACTCACCACAGCCATCCAAACTTTAAAAAATTACACTACTCATACTAGGTAATATATTTTTTGGTACCACCAGGCTTGAATTCGTAAAAATTTTATCATGCTTCTGTATTACAATAAAATTTTAACAAAATAGTTGATGTGACTAGAAATAGACACATCTATTGCGTTTAATTATCTACGATTTGGTATATTTTGATGGATAAATTGATACATATGCTACCTAATCGTATATTTGTGTAAATGTAGGGAAATGTGAAGAAATCAAGCTAAAATGATGAAAGAAGCAATAAAGTTGAAGAAAAGAGGAAAAACCAGAATCCAAGACACATGTTGCTCCTTTCTCCTCAAATATCTATATGTTCGAGCCATGTTTTGGAACTGTGGTCCATAGCAAAGTTGTAGAACTTTGAGTTATCTTCGCGTGGACAGCTGATTCATTGAATTCAAAGTTCGGACGAGAAAGTTACGGCCAAAATACAAAACTCGCCAGAAAAATTGATGACAGGCGTAATTACGCCATTTCAGGCGTACCTACGCCAGTGCTACGGGAATTTAGGCGTAGTTACGTCATTTTAGGCGTAATTACGCCGATAGGATTTTGGAAAGTGAAAATTCTTGATTTCTTTCCTTCCCACATGGATTCTAACCTACTCCATCAGCCTCCCTATACATATATGCGCGAAAATCAGACCTTAAACCATCTAGATGGTTAGGGTAGAATAATTTTAGACTAGTTTAATATTTTCTTTTCAATTTTGTTGAAGAACGGCTACGAAGATCGAAGCGAATGCGGGATTGACACCTCGACGAGCGGAGATCGGATTAGTTTTATTTCCCTTGTTTTTATTTATAGTTTTGTTTTAATTATGTGTAGCTAGTCTTAATTCTTGGTTGAGGAAGACAAAACCTTGGATTTATTTATCTTGGGGAGATTCATACGCTTTTGTTTATCGATTTTATTGAATTCATTGTTTTTCTGATTTTGTTGATATGATTGATGTTTGTTTATTGGATTGACAACCTAGTAACTTGCATATAATCTATTGCTAATTGGATATCAAATAAGAGATTGTTTGAGTAATCTAATTGAAGAAGTAACTAAGATCGATAATTGCCTGCTGTTGGTGTTATTAAATTCTTAGAGAAAACCATTGACTAAATTATATAAACCGCTTGTGTTTATGTTGTTTAGATTCATCGCTCACTAGTTTTGAATGATGTCATGATTTTAATCTTGAATATGCATATAGAGATTGATTGATTGGTGAAAGTTAAATTAGAACGCTTGGACTAATTGACTATGAATAAGGTGAGGGAGGAATTAGATTTCCAATTGATGAATATTCAAGTAAAATTGAGTCTTTTGTGAATTGATGAAATAGATGATAATATCCAAGGTAGAGTCGACCGATACCAAGAATCGCTTTCATTAGTTAATCTTTGTTTTTAATTTTAATTAGTATAATTCAACCTCACAACCCCATCATTTATTATTCTTTTGTTTTGATTTTCATTAACACAAAGATTCACACCTCCTCGTGGGATCGATCCCTACTCACGCTACTACATTATTGTTATCAATCTTGAGGATTGAGTGTGGTTAATTTGGGCGTACACGATAAACGCACACCAATAGTATATATATTTTTGACTGCGCTACTGTCGGGTGCTCAATCAGGTTTTACGATGACTCCTCACCACCAACCACACGATCGCCACCGATGGTTCTATTAGAGAGCCCTTCAGCAATAGCCAGCACAACCCTGTTTCATTTTCTACATAGGGCGTAGGCTATAAACAAATATAAAAGGATTTTAAAGAAATCTGAGAGATAGATGAGCAACCGCCTTTATTTTATTCTGGAAATACTTATAATATCTATTACATTACAACATCTCATTTTGGGAGGAGACGGACTTGTTTAACCTCTCATATAGATGAGGCTCGACTCAAGAACACATAAACTGAAATACTAAACAATATTACAAACGATTATAAAGAAAGAAAAAAAGAGATTATTACCAAGCTATGAAAGTTGAAATATTACAAAGCTTGGAGACTACAATTTTTATTCTCAGAAAACTATGGAGAATTTTCTATGTCCTTAGCTTCCTGAATGAGTGTGTTTATATAGGTGTGAATCCGGATTTCAACTTCGGATTCTAAATCTTGATAATTATTGAGTGCGCCTTAACTTTCAGGTGGTCTTGCATCTTTGTCTGAGTGTGCCAACTTCGTGAGTGGTTCATTATTTTTGTCATAGTGCGTTTAAAAGTTACCGCACTAATTTTTAATGGTCCACACATTTTCCTTTGTCGGTGAATCTTTACATTATTGGTTTTGTGGTCCCCGAGCTTTAGGAAACGAGCCCTCTTGTCAGCAGTTCTTTTGTATCTTCCTGCCTCTGATCTGTCGGGTTTGGATTTGAATCCTTTCCCGAACTCTGGTTCTTTCTGCTCCGGGCATGCTTGGCAAATATGCTCTATCCATCGGCCAATCTGTGCCATGTTGTAGAATTTCTGGTAAGTTTATTTTCCCGCCAAAATCTTGTTTTCCCAAAGAATTCTTCTTTTTGTTTCAAAGAGTTCTTCGGCAAATCTTGTTGATGTTCATGTCATGAAATTCAGCATGAAAGTACTGTTGGCTGAATTCTGAAAGAACTTAAATAAGTATTTGACTTTATCCATTTCCGTTAGACAAACCCAAAGACAACATACACGTCTGGTTGAAACTTTTCATCTTCTGTGATAGTACCAGCCAAAATTCGTATACCTTCTGGTAGCGCCATTTTTATATTTTTAAGGTGTTTTTGTATGGTCGTCTAAGCTTGATAAAATGAAAAGCCTCAATGAAGCATTTCTTTACTGGTTCTGGAGCAGCATTAAAAAAATACAACTCCAAAATATCTCCTCTGGCCAGATGTGGATTATTGGCCAATGTCTCGTGAACAGCTTCTCTGATTCACTTTGAATTTTGGGATTTCAGCTGGTGCAACAGTATAAACCGAAGCCAGAGCTCCGGAATTATACCATTCCTGAACTTCGTTTGGATGGCTGTCTGGTTTCATCCAAACTCTCGGATATTTTCCGGAGATATCAACAATAGATTTGTCTGGGTTGATACCACATCCGGTAATTAATTTATCCCAAGTTTGTTGGTAATCCTGCATTGGTGAAACTAAATCATCGTTAGTTTGAACCCTCGAATTGCCGGTCATTGGCCTAAGATTCAACCCTTCCTCTTTTACCCAGAGGTGCTGAGTTGACTTGAAGGTTCAGATTGTGATAACACCTGACCCTCACATTCGCTACAGCTTGTACATCATAATGGAATGCATCATATGCAGCACTCGTGACAGAGGTACTTGAATCCTTTGCCTCCGGGTTAGATGAGTCTCGTTCTCTAAACACTCATTTCTGCACCGTTGGAGGTGCGCCATGGAGGATGGGCACTTTCAAGACTTCAAACCAACCTTCATGGTCCCGAAAGCATGCTCGTATGTGATCAGTAACAAGTTCTTGATTTGCTCGTTGAAGTCATCCTGCGACCTTAGCATTGAGACAAAGAGTCCCAAAGTCTCGTTCTAGGATCTCCAGGTTTTCCCTGAGATTCCTCACTCGTTTGAGGGTATCGCTAGCAATGTGTCCCTCCATCTCGTGCTAAGAAATCTGCAAGAACATTTTTATCAGATTTCACAATGACAATATTATAATCATAATATTGGAATTCAGCTTGCCATCATAAAAGTCTAGCATTTTTCTAGTTTTGACTCAATTTTATTTTTGAGAAAAGACTTAACATTTATATTATCTATTTCCAAGATAAATTTCTTCGCAAATAGATATAATGGCCATTTTTTAAAAGCCTTTCTGACTGCAAAGAATTCTTTCTCGTTGATCTGACATCGGATAGCTTCACTGTCTGTGAAGAGACCGCTAAAATATTTGCATGGCATTTCTCTGCATGGTGTGGCTTTCATGAGAACCGTTGCCCACCAATGATCACTAGCATCCATGTATAACACCAGTTCATCCTCGTCGTTTGGGATTGCAAGCTTTGGTAGGCTTGCAAACTTCTTTCAGCTGTTTGACAGTCTGTCGATGGTCTTCATTCAATTCAAATTTAACGTCTTTCTTGAATAATGGACTGAACATCTTTCTGTGGTTTGCCACATTATTAATGAGCATTTCAGCAAAATTAACAACTCCCAGAAAGCTCGGAAGTTGCTTTAAATCCTTGAGATTATCTGGATATCCCTGAACTTTTTCCACAATGTGGTTTTGAAGGATGATTCCACATTCATCGATCTCGATTCCAAGAACTCGCTTTGTCTTGTGGCGTTTACTGCCTTTGTTTCAGATAACACCAATCCTTCTTGTAACAAACATCTGAAAAGATTTTCAAATGTTTAAGATGTTCATGTTTCTTGACGCGATGAGGATATCGTTAATATACACGAACATGAAGCTGAAGTAATCTCTGAAAAGATTGTCCATCTTCCTTTGATATATATGGGGAGCATTTGCGAATCCCATTGGCATGACATTCTAGTGTAGTGTCCTTGTGGTGTGGAGAATGTCGTGAACCTTTTGCTCGCTTCTTCCATCTTAATCTGGCAGAATCCAGATTTACAATCTAACTTAAAAAACACTTTGTCATTCTTGATGCTATTAAATGTTCTCTGCTTGTGATATAATATCTATCGAATCCCAAGATCTCGTTGATACCTTTGTACCAGTCTTGGTTTTCCTCTTTTAATTTATCCATGATTCCGTACGAGAAATCCCGGACTGCTGTATGGAGAAACACATGTTGAGATTAACTTAATGCCAAGATGTTCCTTATGTATCATCTGCATATCTTTCCGATCTTCCTGGTTCATGGGGATCGGTTTGTACCTTACGACCTCATATTCTCTTCCAGTTTTCACCTTCAAAGATGTTGTAAGCTCGTTTCTGTCCCACCATGCTAGAGGATCTTCATTGTAGTTCCTCTGGATCTTCATTTTTACTTCCTCTAGAGTAATCTGCTCTTCGAGGGTAGTTTAATGTTGCATGGTTTCCTCATGTAATGCATTTTGCAGTAACAGTAAGATGTATGTAATAACTTCTTTTTCATCTTCATCCACATCTTCATTCTGTTCTCTGAATGACATAGTATTTATACCATCAAAAGTCATTTTTGGCATTTGAGCAGTTCCTTGTTGTCTGAGTTGAAGGATCGCTTCGCCAAATTTCCACTGATCCTTCATCTTTGGGTATCAAAGTCTGCCTTCATCACCACGCTTGTTACGAGAATGAATGGGAAATTGTCGGTGAAACGCTTCCCATAGTCGCTGGACAAGGATCTTATGATCACAAAGGGTTGTGAAAATAAGCCGTCGTGTCTCGTTTTCTTGTGTAAATCGGTTGAATGTCTGTAGGAAATTGTTTCCTAGCAGCAGATCAGCACATGTATCATGGAAATAAATAGGTAGAGTCTTGACTTTGTACCAGGGGTACTGCCGGTTCCCCCAATTATAATTTCCGTCATCTGGACTCCTTCATTAAGAATAAGAATCCGCTTGGAAAAGCCTCTTCCGGCAATGGCTGGTAATTTCTCACCAACTTATTTAGGGAATATGCATCTTTTGCCCGTGCATATGCCAACTCCTGAGTCAATATATGATGCGAAATATTCTGCACGATATTGCTCGTATAACATCCCAACGGATATGTAAATGGAGAATGGAATGGTGGTCATCTGATCATATATCTTTTTTCTTCCTCCGTGAATTCCATTCCGTCTTGTAATCTTTCCCAAGGTTTATGTTCCTCGAGAATTCTATCCCAAGAATAAGCTGTTTTGGGACCATGCCTGCTGTTACTTCAATGATTATATCAATTTCACCAATTTTTAGGTTTCCTTGATATCGGCCCACCGTAGGTTGTTGGAGATAAAATAAGACATCACAAGGAAAGATGTTATTTTCCGCAATGTCAAAGATTATATGCACTTCGCGCCATCATTCTGGACACTTCAGAATACCTGTTGTCTTGAAGACATCATGGATCTTTTGAATCCTATTCGATACAACTTTTTGTTTCTCCCCGGGATAGTTACTGATCAACCTATCCTGTTGGAAAGACATTCTTCTTGGCTCGATCATCAGGATCCGACTTCTGTTTAAAACAGGTTGGTCTTGTATCATCATGTCGATCTCTCCTATTGTCGGAGTATCAATAATGTCCGGCAATACTGCTTTGACGAAATCTTCAAAGATTCTAGGGACTTCGATGACTTCCTTTCTCAAGAATACTTCTGAATGATGAGTATTCGAGAACGCGTATGACACCTTCTATGTGATCGAGTAAGGTATGTTCCCTTCTTTAATCAAATCACATCTTTTAAAATCTTGATGAAGAGTAAGGACTTTGTTGAAGTCTCGATCTCCTAAATTGTATGCAATTCTTGGATAGATGTTAAATGTCATCTTTCCTGCATACAGATTTCCTGACATTGCTCCCAAACAAGAATCTTTGAGGTTCGGGATTCTTTTGTCAAAGATCGTCAGGTTGAGAGGCGAATCAATTCCTTCATTGAAAGTTGCCTTGATTACAGCTATAATGGCTCCAATATGAATCCATGAGGGTATGTTAGCAACTTCTCCTTTCACCTTGTTCTTAATCTCTTGGATTTCTCTGTAGGGATTAACTGCATCTCAATTTGGTTTCCAGCCGGGATCACAAATTCATCGTTGAAACCTTATGGATAATCTGATGCTTCCTACTTCGAAGACCAATCACATCCATTGCTCCAATTGTAAATCCATCATACATCTGAAGCTTTGGCTCTGCTTTCATGATCCTCATAAGAGTTTTATGAGAAACCATGGTATGTGAGAAAAACTCTGACGATTTTTCTCTGATCATGTGTTGAAGGAATTCTCTTTCACTCTGATTCTGAACTGGATTCACCTCCATTATCAGAATAGATCTCTTCTTCATAGATGCTTTCATCTGAGGGGATATCCTCAAATTGATACACCTGCACCAAATCCTGGAAATAAACAGCATCTCTGAACTCTTTGGTATGCTCAAACTATCTCACTCCTCGACTTTGGTTCTCTGGACAATCTGTAGAGATATGTCATCTTGCTCCGCATGTGCAGCAGTTACAATATTTGAAACTCTCATTCGCACGATTATGTGTACGTCTGAAAGTTATCTTTGTCGGTGCTCTGCTAGAACTTGCTTGATTAGAACATATTGACAATGTTCTACTCCTGGTTGGTCCTGATCTTTGCACATATCTGTAGCTTCGGGCTTTCTATTTTGACCAGAATTTTCTAGGTCGCCATGAAGACCTACTTCCTCTTGAACTACTTCCGCGGGCATAAGGATGATTTCTGTGTTTTTTCATCTTCCGTAGAGATATCATTCCATGTACAACAAAGATGATCTGTTTTGTTGATTCCTCTTAGCTTCTTGTAATTCTTTTGGAGTTTCACTTGATAGCACCACTCCGCCAGCTTCATTTTAAGAAATGACATTCTCCTGGACACCGTCTCTATTCCTTGTGGTGTATATTCCTGGATAAGCATTTCTCTCAATGGACTCGGTATTTTGGCAAAGAATAGTTCTACTGCATCTTCTGCCATCTTTGTCTTCCATCTATACACTGTAAAGAGTTTGATGTACTCGTCTACATAACAAATATCATGTAGTTTCAGGCTAATTAGAGCTTGTCTATATTTTTTTGCCTTTCCGTCATCCATTCATTCGAAGTAGCCCACTCCAATGAAACAGACTTTGAAGAATTTTGTCATATTGTCCACGATTTCTTTTAGGGACTCTCCGGCTACAACTTCTTCCTTGGTTCATTGGTCTCCGAGATCCCAGGAAATTTTGACTGAACCTTCCAGGCTCATTTGAATGAGCAGTATGAATCCTTCTATACTTAGATCCAGCGTTCCTGTTGCTATTCTCATTGCTGAAGCCCATTCATCAATAAGAACTTCTCGATTTTTAAAATCCAAGATATCCATATTGAGCATAAGTCCATATGGATGTATCGGATTAAATGAGATTTCCCGTAAGGCTAGAAATCTCCCTTATGTGGCATTCTTTGATCTCCTTCGGGTGGATCGTGTGACCTGAAACTTTCTTGTGGTGGAGTTTAGGTTACAACCTCACTCGTCTTCAAGTCTACGAGATTTAATCATGCAAACAAATCAGCAAGATCACGTAGATCTTTCAGGTTGATTATTTCCATTACTTTGTAGGTAGTATTGGATATTCTCGGTGCAATCAATTTTTTTCTGTTTCTGTCATGGGTATTTGGACCTCCTTGGCTTTCCCCTTTTGATGTAAAAGGTGTTATGTTCCATAGGAGGATGGTAATCATCATCCGTTTCTTCTTCCCAAAGAACTTGGTCTTGATTCCAACTCCTTAACTCGGATTTGAACATCTCGAAGATTTTCAAGAATTTCCTCCTGATGTTTAATCATAATCTCCATCCGACTTTGAATCTGATGGACCTATGCAGGGACATGGTAGTGTAGGTAGCCATAACGCAGCAATGTCTTCTTGATTTCTATAAGATCTTAGGATATCTTCGAAGTATCTGGCTCGATTTCTCGAAAAGGTTGGTTCACCTATCCTATTCGTCTGTTCCGGATCCTGTTGAGTTGTTTGGATCTGGAATCATGGGATTGTGCTCAGGATGATCTCTCTCCTGGGCCTCTGAAATCTCGAATTGTAGCTTGAGGTTCCTCTTGTAAATGTTCCTTGCTATATGTTCATGTTCTTGATGCTGGTATATGCTAGCAGGGCTAACACCAATTTTTAGTATTCCATTTCTGGTTGAAGTTTTTAGCTTCGGTCATATATATTTGATTTAGTTCTTCTAATTTTCGGAAGTACCACCTGTGTAACCTGCACCACGAACATTCGTTCGGATCAATAATATTTCTTGAATCGTCTCATCGGTATATGTTACAAATTAATATTCAAGATATTATTATAGTATTTCCAGAATAAACCTAGGCTCTGATAACATTTGGTAATGAATCTGGGCACTTGTACAAAACTTAGAAATATGTTCAATTCAAGGATGTAAAACGTTACAAACTTTGAAAGCACAGGATGTAAGTGTTACAAACTGTGAAAGTATCATGTAAGGTGTAATTATTCAAAGTATAGTTGGAGAGTGAAATAAGAGATAAACCATAGGATGCTGGGAGTAATTTTCCCTAGAAAATTTAATTAAAGAATATGTTTAGAATTTAATATAATCAAAGGCTAATTTGATTATTTACTTTAATTCCAGAATAAAATTGATTATGTTATTTTGTTGTAGACCTTTTTATAATCTCTCTAAATAAAAAGAAGTTGTCTACTCAAAATTAAATTAATAATATAAAAATAAAAATAAAGAATCTGTTAAAATCGAAATAGACCACATAATGGATCAATTCAATTTTGGTTTGAAAAAAGTAAATTTTAAACTGCTCAAATCAAATGGACAAATATCCTTTGTTTAGTTAATGTCCAAATGTTTAGATTATATCAATAGTAACTAACGAAAAAATACATACTCACTGTGCATTTTTCATTAACTTTATATATATATCTATACTATATTATAAAGTGTAAACCCCTTATAATAACTACTTTATTCCGTCCTAAATAAACCAATGTCAAATTACTTATATGTCCAAACAAATTACTTGACTTTTTATTATTAAGGGGCAAAAAGGTAAAACAAAAAAACATCACATCTCTCCCTCCATGTTCCAAAACTGCTCCAGTTGCAAAAAAAAAGAATCCCTTCATCAATTTTTAAAAATTGTGATATGAAGCGCAAAGTATTACACATATCCAATACAAAATATTTATTTATTACGTTACACACGCAACGCGTGTGCGTCGGCCGCTAGTATATATAAAGAAACACATTCGAATATGCATTTCTTCGTTAATTCTTTTGAGCAATTATTACAACTATTTGGATCGAGACTCGAGACTTTCATGTAGTAATTTCTATCAGTGCCAGATGGATTATATGTCATTGGACTTCATCATTTTTTTTTTTTTTTTAAATAGAAACACATGTCAAACAAAGAAGTACATAATATAGAACTCATGAGCCTAACCCTACTGATAAGAGCTCGCATTCACTTTAAAAAAATTTGCGTTCGAATCCCGTCGTGTGGAAAAATATTTAGCTCACTAAATAAAAAAAAGAGATACTATAGTTTTGTAAGCTTTTTCTAACAATTTTTATTATTATTATTTTTAATTTGCAATAAATTTTTTTTTAAAATTTGCCATAGTCAAAACTCTACCTGAAGAGAAACTAACTCGTTAACCAGTGAATGGACAAACATGCCCCGGTGCCCTAGAAAACTCAAACGAAAGGCTGAGATATAAGTTCACAAACATCTAATGGTTCATACTTGTTCCTGACTCCTATATTTATCGTCCTCAAAACCCTAGCATACAGTCTCCTCCACTTCCGACTATCTCCCTCGCTCTCGCGCTTGTTGTCTAGGGTTTACGCAAGCCTCCATTCTCCGAAATAAACATGGTGAGTCACTGGATAAATCCATTGATATGTACGATTTATTATCTTTTTTCCGAACAATTTCGTCTCAGTTGATTTTATTTATTGGCAGGTTCTTTCAAACGATTATGATTTGCTGAATCCGCCGGCGGATCTTGAAAAGAGGAAGCACAAGCTCAAGCGTCTCGTCCAATCCCCAAATTCATTCTTCATGGTACTACAATTGCACTCTTTTCAGCTTTTTTATTGATTAATTTTGTTGTCTTTTATTTATTATTTATTTCTAATTGTAGGATGTCAAGTGTCAGGGTTGCTTTAACATGTAAGTTCATTTCTTTTCCAAACAGAAAAAAGAAATCTTGAATGTCATGTTTTTCCAGATTTTGTTTGATTTAATGAGTGAAAGATGACTTTTTTTAATCTCATTTGTGTTTTTGTTTGTGTCTCTTGCAGAACAACGGTGTTTAGCCATTCGCAGTCGGTGGTGGTGTGCGGCAACTGCCAGACGGTGTTGTGCCAACCAACTGGCGGCCGTGCGAGGCTCACAGAGGGATGTTCCTTCCGGAGAAAGGGGGACTAAAAGATTGGTGATGTGTTTTATGTTTTATGAAAATGATTTTTCGGGTTTGGTAAGGAATGTATGGGAACTGCTGTTAGTCTTTCCTTTTATTATCGTATCTTGCTACGATTTATTGGACAAATTAAATGTATGTGACTAATGCTTTTATATCTATTTCATTTTTGCTGTGAATCAAACCAATACATATATTGTTTGAATTTCCAATTTTGTCATGATTTTCAATGTTTTGATTGTGAGTTTATACTTTAATGTGCAAGTATGATTCACTTATTGCATTCTTGATGGCCTATGGTTGTAATTTTGGGTAAATTAGTGACTGTATTCATCGAAGCCAGGTGGGCAAAAGCCTGAATTTGGAAGCTATGTGCCGATCACGTCATCTTTTGCATTCTTGCGCTTCAGAGCAATACTACGAATATTGTCTGAGATTTTACTGCACCAAAGAAAGTGGGCATTCGGCCTTGGATAGCTCCTTTTTGGGTTTCTCTGCTGCCCCTTATTGCTCTCTTGCAGATGGTAACTAATAAAGGTTTTGTAGTAACTCAGTAGATGCGACCCATTTAATAGCTAGCATGAATTGGGAACATAAAAGACACTTGTCGATAGATCTTTTGGTTGGGAGCTAGTGACAAAAAATAGACAGTTTACCCTTCCGTGGTTTGTCAATATGTGCAAAACACACGCTTCGTGTATGTTATGTTGTGTAAACCACGTGAGTTAAAGCGTCTATTTCGAAAACCACAAGTTTACAAACAAAATGAGGGAAAATGTTTATTTACAAATAAAATGGGTAAATTACCTATTATTGATATAAAGAAGGTTTAATTACCACTAACTCTTTGGTTGGTATGTGCTTTTTGCGCACGGCGGGGATATATGTTGGTAAATATTAGCATTGTGCAACACCATAATGTAAGGCCTTTGCAAAGTTGAGCCGGTACAAGTAATTTGAATCATAAATTAAAGATTTATATATCCTAATAAAATATAAAGAATTAAAAGTTAATAATTTTACTCCTTGTCACCCAACGGGAAAGTCGTAATGTGTAATGCCATATTATAAGTAGGGTTAGGACTGTGATCGGATCGGGTATCTCGGGAAATTTGGTACCCCGCGATCTACCCTATTCCTGATCGAATTGGTCGGTACCTGATTTTTGGGCTTTTTTTTTCCATTTCTTCCTATTTATTGGTTTCTTCCATACACAAATAGTTTACATATCATTTTGGTGAACAACCCTAATCGTTTACACATCCAATTATGTATCTAATCTTTAACATAAAATTAGTTCAAACTTAATTAAATTGGGAAAATTTCGGGCCGGTACTACTTGGTAAAAGATTTTTCAGCCCAGTCACCCCAAAAAAATTTCTTTCAACTAGGTCCAATTTTGGTCAAAATGACCAAAATAGTCTTCTGCCTTCCTTGGATCACCTCCTTCAATATCAAAACCCTAGTCTCCAACCCTCACATCAGCCACATGTCCCAACCACCAACGCCGTCGTCGAAAGTTGTCGCTCCTCCCATGGCGTCGGAGCTGCGCGCACTGGTCAAACGAAAACAAAACGGTTGTGCAAGAAGACAAAATCATCGCACTTCTATTTATCATCTATTTACCGATTATGAATTTTAATTTTTTTTGTAATGTCTGTACGTTGATTTTTAATGTGAAACGTAAAAAAATAATATATTTGAATTGTTCGATCAATTGTTTGATAAAAAATTTATATTTATTATGAATTTCAATTTTATTGTAATGATTGTTTGTAGATTTTTAATGTAAAACTCAAAATTATAATGTATTTGAGAGGTTCGAGCAATTGTTTGAATGAAAATTTTGAGAATGTAATGATATTGAAACCATTGGTGCATGTAATTTACATGCACCGGCAGTTCATGAGTCTATCGGTGCATGTAATTTACATGCACCGATAGACTCAGCGGTGCATGTAATTTACATGCACCGGCAGTTCATGAGTCTATCGGTGCATGTAATTCACATGCACCGATAGACTCATTGGTGCATGTAACTTACATGCATCTTTAGACTTATGTTTTGCTTTCTTATTCATTTTGTTATTTCAAATCTCAAGCCTTCTATTTCAGTTTGCTATTAAATAAAAAAAAATTAAGGAGGAAAAATGTTACATATTCAAAATTATATATAAAAAAGCTATTTTTTGTTAAATATAGTATAAGTCTATAGGTGCATGTAATTTACATGTACCAAAATAGACTTAGCGGTGCATGTAATTCACATGCACCGACTTGCTAAAATCTATCGATGCATGTAATTTACATGCACCGATAGGCGAAGATGCACTAATATATGATTTTTTTTATCTAATTACTAAATAACAATGATCAAATCAAAAAAATGTGAATTAATTTTTCATTCTATAATTTTTACAATTGATCTTATAACAAATTAAAGATACAATATATTACTTTAGAAATTAAATTTTATTATGGATGAGTATATACTATATGATAAATTATTGCATAATCTCATAACAAAATTCTATTATTTTTCAAATGATAATATATTACACAAACATGTATTAATTTTAAGTGTTATTTGTGATCGTCTTTAACATTTACTATATGATACTTATTTATTATGCAATTTGAGAACAATGCAAATGTTGAGTCTACCGATGCATGTAATTTACATGCACCGGTAGACTATCGGTGCATGTAAATTACATGCACCGATAGATTGGTAATTGGAATTCAGTTGAGCACATGTGGGATTTTTACTATCTGGTGTTTCGTTTCATTTAGGAATTTCTTTCTTTATTTGTTTCTGTTTATTTACATATGTTTATGATATTCTGAAATTACTTCTTACGTGGTTTGGATTAATTACATCATTCTAATTTAGACTAACGGTGCATTTAATTACATGCACCGGTAATCTAGGGCACATTTAATTTACATGCACCACATGAATACATTTTTACACGCATCGCATGATTAATTCACGACGAAGAATTCAATTCCTCAACAGTTGTCCTTTGCCGTCGCCATATTCCAAAAGAAAAACAATATTTTTTTTGCAGATTTGATATTAGAATTCACGCAGCAAAAACATCACAAGATTGCAGAAAAATTTGGCACAATTGCAAGCGACGATGCGTCACGAAGCAAAAAAAATTAACAATTGAAGGTGAATGCTATGGTGCGATCATACGTCAATTCAGAAACAGCTCGCAACGAAGAAGACGAAACCAATTCAAAGCAATAGATCGGAAAAAAACAGAGAAATTGATTGAAGACGAGGATGAGAATGACAACGAGATTCAATTTGTGAAGAACAAAATTCGATAATCGTTCTGAAATTTTAAAGCAATTCAACCAATCAAACAATCTGCCATTGAGAAAATGGATTAATTAGATTAGGGGTGTTTAAGTCATAAAAATGGATTAATTAGATTAGGGTTCCATAAAATAGACTTATGTGAAAGATATTTTTTAAAAGATGTATTTAGTTGAAAGAAGAGTTTTTAGGGTGATTTAGTTGAAAGATGTTTTAAAAAGTGGTACCTTCTTGTAATTTCTTCAATTAAATTTACTGGTATTTAGCAGCTAGGCCCACATGTTAGACTTTGTGGAAACTGGAAAGTATGGGTGGTTACCGGTTCGAACCGGTCCGGACCGAAACCGGCCGGTTCCGGGCCCATTATGGGCGGAACCGGTCCGATAAGGAACCGGATCGGATCCGGTTGCGGTTCCATCGGTTCCGGGTTGGACCGGTTCCAACCCGGAACCGGTTTTTTCTTTTTTTCTCTTTCTTTTTTTTTTTTTTTAAAAAGGAAAAAAGTAAAGGATTTATCGAATTTTTTTTTTTTTTAAATGGATCCGGTTCCGGTTCAATCCGGAACCGGATCTGTTTGGTTCGGAACCGGTAAGATACCGGATCCGGAATGGTAGAACCGATCCGGTCCGATATCAAACGGTGTCGGACCGGTTCGGGACCGGTTAGTCCGGTTCCGATTTCGGACAGGGTGCGGATCGACCCGGTCCGATAAGCACCCCTACTTAGGGATGGCAATGGGGCGGGTCCAAACTCGTACCCGTATTGAACCCGACCCGCCGGGGCGGGTCCAAACCCGCTTCAACCGGGTTTGGAAGCGGGGTGGGGCATGTCCTGGGATTGGCCGCACCCGCCCCGCTATGCATTTTTAATTTTTTTTTTAAAAAAATTAATATTGAATATACATTTCACTTCTTTGATTGTACAATAATGTGTTATTGTTTAATTTCATATCAAAATTCATGTGTTTATGGTAAAGAAGTTGAACATTTTGAATGGAATAAAAACTAAATAATAAATATTTGATAGTTTAAAGATAGTTTTACGATGCTTATTATAAATATTTACTAGAGGAAAACATTAAATTCAATCTCAAAACTCAATTTTTGTGTTTCAAAATTAATTTCTACCAAATTTTTTTTTTTTTAAAAAAAAAAATTGTTTGCGGGGCGGGGCGGGGCGGGTAAACCCGCGAACCCGGCGGGTCTAAGCGGGGCGGGGCGGGTATGAGTTTTATGTGTAGCGGGGCGGGTCCTGGGATTGGCCAAACCCGTCCCAAACCCGCCCCGTTGCCATCCCTACCCCTACTGGAAAGAAATAAGCGAGTGGAGAGGTCCAATTTTGGTCAAACACCGAATTTGACTCAAATACGGGGTCGGAGCCTTGTTAAGACTAAGAACTCAGTTGCAAAATTCGAAGCCTTCTCTCACAAAAACAAACCATTCTACCCCTCTCGTAATATTAAATTTATTACAATGTAGAGAAGGTTTTTTAATTTTTAATTTTATAATCATTTTAGTTCACTAATTAAATATAAATAAGATAATAAAAAAATGGGATTAAATAATTAATAGATTTGAGATTGTCATAGTCCTATTAATTTAGCGAATATTAAACAGTCCTATTAATTTAGCGAATATTAAATAATCGGCAAATTAATAATTATTAATTTAATAACTAATATAGTAACATTGTTCTTAGAGAATTTGGATGAACCGTTAAATGGTGAAGATACTCAAGAACTATAAAATCTAATAATATAGTTGAATTATCATAATAGAATGTATGTCAAATATCTTTTGAACTATCATGAAAAAAATTAAACGGCTGCAAAGATGTAGACTAACGAGCAGATAATTAAAAGCGACATGAAACTTGATAAATGTGATGAAGTTGAAGATGATAGTTTACTACAGAGACCTTTTTCTCGAAAGGAAGTTCTTAGAACAACGATGATATTAATAATATTTTATTGCTATGAGAAAATCATACCAAAAGTTTTATTAAGTTAAGAAAAACATAAATTGCATTAAATTTGACATTAATTTCAACAAAAAATATATGATAATTAAGTCATTTTTTTATAAAATATTCACGAATTAATCATAAAGTTAGTATGTATTTAAAAGTTATTAATTTATATATGATAAATTTTCAAATTTTTTATTGTATGATATGGTACTGCGAGTTTGGATTCTTCCGCGTCGATTTCATCATCAGCTGGCAACGGAGGAAGGTCAAGAACTCCTCGATTCCCTTTAATCCGGCTCTTACAGTCTCCAATTTCATCTCTACTAGAATATTCCGGGGTTTTAAGAGTCGCACCCGATTCCCCTTACTCGGAAGCGCGTCCTCTTATGACCGAGAACGGTGATGTTAATGGCTTGAGTATTGGTAATATTCAAGGCCCGAGCAATTTGGGTTCGATTAATGGTGATGGTGATGGTGATGGTGATGTCAATAACAATAATAGTCGCAGGGAAGTTTCGATTCGGATAATCGGCGAGCAAGATAGGGTTGGGGTTTTAAATAGTGGTGAGAATGGCGATGGGTCGGGGTCGGGTTGGGTACGGATAACTTGACGAGTCTATGGTTGGTCGTGAGGGTGTTAATGGGACTGGGGGCAACAACAGTAATATTCAGAATAGGGAAGCATCGGCTTATCAGAGATATGGCATACAGCAGGTGGCGAGGTGGGTTGAGCAGATTCTTCCGTTTTCTTTGCTTTTGTTGGTGGTTTTCATCCGGCAACACTTTCAAGGTAATTTTTGTGCTGGGTTTTGATTTGTTTTTGCTGTTTGATGAATGATTTTAGGCATGATAATTAGATTCATTGGGTAAATTGTCAATTTCTCTTGTGTTTTTTATAATATTGATTAGACGAGTTATACTCTTGAAATTTAGTGTCTTTAGTTTGGTTACTTATGTTGTTCCTATGGCCCCCGAAGTTGCTCGTAGGATTGGAAGATGAATTGAGCCTGACTCGAGTGGCATTTGACTCAAGTTCAAGCTTGAATTATTACATATTTGTTCGAAATATTCACGAGGATTCGCTGGCCTTTCATTACTATTGTTGTTTATTTATATATTTAATATGTGTTAATATATATATAAAACTAATAAAATTTCATTTTGAATTTTCTTCATAATTAAAATCACGATCCAATATTATTGATCCAGCTGCACCTTCCAGCATGGCTACCTTGTTACGACTTTATTCCATTCACCAGCCCTTCCTTCGGCATCCCCCTACTTGCGGTTACGGTAACGACTTCGGGCATGGCTAACTCCCATAGTGTGACGGGCAGTGTGTACAAGGATTCAGACAAGATTTTGGCATTTTTGAACCACGAAACACTCGGTTTTCATTCGGGTTGTAAGTGTAGCCAACCCTATTAAAGATATGTTAATTTAATTTTTTTATAAAACTAGCTCAATGAGCAGCTCAAGCTTGACCCAAAATATCATGAGCCTAGATACGAGCCTCTAAATTTTGGAAGCTCTAGTGGAGCTCAACTCGTTTACACCACTTTCGAAGTCCAGGAGCTAGAAACTTTGTTAAGGTGGAAAAATATCGGAGACAGAAGAGTTGTGTCAGTTTTGTTGTGAATTCTAACATTCTACAGCAGAGTAATTTATAATTTGAAGTTGCTTATTTGGATAGACTGTTGATCTTCTATATCCTGGGATGACATTAAACTGTTTGGATTCTATCTTGGGAAACATTATGGGGAGATGTGATTCTTTAAATGTTTTAAGCATTACCTTATAGTGAATTATAGTAATCTTGTCATAGGCTTTGGAGAGTTATTTACGGTTGTCTGGAAATTGTTTGCTGCTTGTTGCAATGTCAGTGGCAAATGATTTGTATGTAATGCGGGTTTTAAGCTTATTTAAATGAGTATTACATCTTATCCTTTCTTTCAGATATTAGTGATCTGAAGACTAAATGAGGAATATTAACGAAATACCTGAATTTCAAAAGCAATTATGTGTGGAAGTGGAGATAGGTAACTGTAAGATATGGAGTAAATTACTGCCATCCACTCACTCATATCATCTGATTATTTGAAAAAATTCAGTTTGTCCATGCCATGGATTTGTTACCTTCTAAGGTGCTGATGGATAACCTCTTTCTAGTCAAGCTTTTTGGTTCTCGTTCTATTATATCAGTGGATTATTTGGCACTCTTAACAAGGATGTAATGCAAATGTTAGCTATGCTTTTTATTTTGAGATGGTGTGTAAAATTTGTTAAATTGATTATATTTTCTTCAAAGTTCATGATTAGACAACACCAAATATGAATTCTCTGTTTTGGCAATTAGATGTGCTGTTTTTATTATTTTTGTGGTACCTTAATATTTTTATTCTGTTCACCAGATTATTGATGTCTTATCAACAGTGGTTAGAGAATGAAGCTAGCATTATCTCCAACTTGTCTGAAATTGAATGGTTTTTTAAATATTGTGCCTTATGATCCTGCTCTTATCTTTATGTGGCTCCTAAACACCCTTTTGGTATTCGACAGAATAATGATTTCTTTTATGCATCAAGTCAATGACTTTAGTGATACCATTGATATCCCACAACTGGTTTTATCTGTTCTCGAGTAGCTAAACCTATTTGTAAACCACTTCAGACATATTTGAGTTCACTTGACTTTTTCAAGTATGTCCAATCAGGATTTTTTGGTGTCATCTGGATTAATGCAGTCTTGTACAAGTCTAATGACATTCTTCGGAAGCAGACAGCTCTAAAGGTGTGATATTTGTTCTTTTGTGGCATTGACCCTTTATATAAAAAATTAAGTTATATTTTGGTTTTGCTTTTAAAACTATTTTCCAATGTTTAAAAACCAAAACAATGCTGCCATCTTATTTTTCATTAATACTGGAGAACACATTTTCGCATCTCCCAACATAGTTATTAATTTTAATTCAAACTTTCATCTCTCCACAAACGCCGATTGTTATATTATATTATAATATGATACAATATCTTTTACAATTTTTAACTACCCCATAACATTAAAAAAATCAATCACCAGATAAAACTAGCAGGAGGTGACAACTTAACACAATTTGGCCGCCAGAATAAATTTGTTTTTTTCCTTACTATAAGATTTTAAAGAGATTCATCCGTAGTTTAAAATAGACTTGTTATTTACTCACTCCCTTCCTTTTTAAGAGCTTAATACCCTTACTATAAGAATTTGCCTAAAATCATACGAGGCCAATCATGCTTCCATATTATAATAAACTTTTAACAAACTGATATATACATTTTTGACCAAACTACGGTCGGGTATCCCACCAGGTTTTACGATGACTGCTCACAATCAACCACACGATCGCAACTGATGGTTTTGCAATGGGACCTTCAACAGTAGGCAACACAACCCTAATTCGTTTCCTACCTCAAGGCGTAGAGTATAACCAGATATAAAAAGATTTTAAAGAATCTAAGAGATAGATGGGCAATAATCTTCGTTTTATTCTGGAAATAATTTATAATATTTATTAAATTAACACATCTCCTCATGGGAGGAGACTAACTTGTTTAGCCTCTCATATAATGAGACTGGACTCGAAACACATTAACAAACTGAAAACTGAAATATTACAGAAAGAAAGAAATTATTACCAAGCTATGAAAGTTGATAAGTTTACAGTTTGGAGACTACAATATTTATTAGTGAAAAAACTATGGAGAATTTCTAATATTCTTAGCTTCCTCAATCCCTTACCATATATAGGCATGAATCCGGACTTCAAATGCGGATTCCAAACTCTTGTTGAATATTAAGTGCGCCAGTGAGTTCGCTTTTATCTCGTGGTCTAGCATCTTTGTCTGAGTGCGCCAGACTATTCTCGTGAGTGGTCCTACCATTTTGGTTTCTTTTGATAATGGTAGTGGTCCTCGTCAGAGTCACATGACTCCTGTCTCCGTGTAGACCTTAGAAATTTGGCTTTTGCCGTCCGCGTGGAAATCTTCCACCGTTCTGTTCTCTTTCTTCTGGTCCCTTGTGACAGGGAATCTTTTCCCGTGGCTCCTTTTGCTCTGGGCAGCTTGGGAAGATGTGGTCCTGCCATCTTCCAAAGTTAGCCATGTTGCAGAATTTCCTGCATGTTTCTTTGGTCGCCGAAATCTTGTTATCCCACAATACCTGCCTTTTCTTTTCGAAGATCTCATTGGCAAATTTCGTGGTATGGCTAGCCATGGAGTTTACCATGAAGAATCCATTCGCTGTTTTATGGAATATTTTGAATGAATACTTGACTTTGTCCATCTCAGTGAGACAAACCCATAATTTCCATGCTCTTCTGGTAGGGATATCGTGTTTTGTGAGCGGTGAAACTAGTGTAGTTCCTTCAGGCGGTGGCTTCATATGATCCATTGCCTTCCAGTTAGGCCTCTGCAGCTTTATGAAATGGAAGCTGGGATGAAGGCCTTTTTCCTGTGATTTCTGGGGCTACAGTTAAGAATTTTAGCTCAAGAACATCTCATCTTCCGAGTGTATGGTTGTTTGCCATGAGTCATACACTCCCTCGTAGATCCATTCCTGTAACTTTTCAATTTCCGGAAAACTTGGTGGTGTGGTGAAAACTGAGGCTAGACAGCCAAAGTCAAACCACTCGCGGACACTTTCTGGTTTGGCACCAGGATGCATTCACATCCTTGGGTTTTTTCCTGACCAATCAGCTGTTATTTTTCCAGGAATTACACCCACTCTTGTATAGAGTTTCTCCCGTGTTTTCTGGTATTCCTGCAAAAGGGGAACTGGGGAAACTTTAATCTCGTTAGTATTGACCTTAGACTTGTCTGCCGATGGCCTAAGATTAATATCTTCCTCATTAACCCCTGAGGTGCTGGGTTAGCTTCGTCGTCGAAGCATCCCTTCGGAGGGGAATATAAAGACTGTCACATAAACAGGTGTGAGCCTGCATAGTAGCCTTTATAGCATGTTGGACCTTCTTGAGATCCAGTTCCTGAATTTGACCCGCGACCTGAGCATTAATCACAAGACCATTGATCTGCTTGTCTAGCTCCTCCAGACTTTCTATGAGGTGCTTTGATCTCGTTATGACGGAATTGTCTTCACTCGCATCCATCTCTTGTTAAGAAATATGCAAGAATATTTTTATAAGATTTCACAATGACAATATCATAATTATAACATTGACATTCAGCTTGTCATCTTAAAAGTCTAGCATTTTCTGGTTTTGATTCAATTTTATTTTTCTGAAAATACTTTGTATTATCTATTTTCAAGATAAATTTATTTGCAAGTAAAATTAGTAGCCATTTTTTAAAGGCCTTTCGGTTTGCAAATAACTCTTTTTCATTGATATGCCACCGGATTGCTTCACTGTCTGTAAATTGACCGTTGCAATATCTGCATGGCATTTCTCCTTCTGGTGTGGCTTTCATGGGAACTGCTGCTCACCAGTGATCACTGACTGTGTATAATACAAGTTCATCCTCGTCATTTGGTATTGCATGCTTTGGTATTTTCCTGCAGACCTCTTTAAGATGTATGACAGCTTGTCGATGATCTTCATTCCATTCAAATTTAACATCTTTTTTTAGTAGTGGACTGAACACCTTCCCATGGCTTGCCAGATTGTTAATGAGCATTCCAACAAAATTAACAACTCCAAGAAAACTTTGAAGCTGCTTCAAATCTTTGAGATCATCTGGATATCATTGCACCTTTTCGATAATATGTTTTTGAAGGATGATTACAGATTCATCAATTTCGATCCCAAAAAAATCGATCTGTCTCGTAACAATTACTGACTTCCTTTCGGACATCATTAATCCCTCCTTGTAGCAAACATCTGAGAAAATTTCCAAATGTTTAAAAGATGTTCTTTCATGTTTCTTGACACGATAAGGATGTCGTCACTGTACACGAACATAAACTGAAATAATCCTTGAAAAGATTATCCATTTTCCTATGATATATCTGAGGAGCATTTGCCAATCCCATTGGCATGACATTTCAGATATAGTGTCCTTGTGATATGGAGAATGTTGTAGACTAACTTAGAAAACACTTTGGCATTTTTGATACAATTTATCAAATGTTCTCTACTCGGGATATAGTATCTATCGAATTCCAAGATCTCGCTGATCCCTTTGTAATTGATCACCAATCTTGGTTTTCTTTTTTTAATTTCTCCATGATTTCGGACAAAAATCCCGGACTGCTATATGGAGAAACACCTGCTGGGATTAACTTAAGGTCAAGATTTTCCTTAAGTCTCATCTGCATATCCTTCCGATCTTCCTTGTTCATGGGGATCGGTTTGTACCTAACGAACTCGTATTCTTTTCCGGCTTTCACCTTCAGAGTTGCTTCGAGCTTGTTTCTGTCCCACCATATGCCAGAGGATCCTCATTATAGTTCCTTTGAATTTTCCTTTTTACTTCCTCTAGAGTAATCTGTTTTTCGAGGGTAGCATCAGGCTGTGGAACCTCGTTTTGTAGTGCCTTCTTCAGTAATAACAGGGTTTCTGGGTCAACGTCTACTTCATCCTGTTCTCTGAAAGACATAACATTTTCCCCATCAAATGTCTGATTATTCTTCTGACTGGGTCCGCTTTGTCTGAATTGAAGAATCGCTTCACCAAATTTTCGTTAATCCTTCATTTTTTGGTGTCGAAGTTTTCATTCATCACCACGCTTGCTGCGAAAACTAATGGGAAATTTCCTGTGAAATGCTTCCCTTAGTCTCTGGACAATGATCTTATGATCACAAAACAATAATGACTTTGCACAACTGCAAGCTACTGCGAATATACAACTGCAAACGAAACAATAATGCATACGTTGCTGCACAACCTGCTGAAGCGTTTGATTTACACAACTGCAAGCTACTTCGTAAAAACACTTGATTGGATAGAATCTTGCCATCCCGAGGTTTAGAACCCTGCCCCCTTACCCCACTATTTCGACCATCTCCCCCTCCCACTACATTATTTCGAGACCCATTGTAAGGTAATGAGGTGAATGGCTTCCTTTGTACAAAATCTCCTGGACAAGCCCCTCTCCCCATATTACCAATGTATGAACTAAATTTGTTTCGCTCTTTTATCATAAGAATGAATTGGATGCACTCCAGCCTTATGTTCCCACCCCGAAACCACTCTACTTCTTCCCCAATCCAGCACATTCTCATACAACTCCAACTCCAACCTCCTTGTTAATGACATAGCCTGATCGACAGAATGCGGTCTATGCACAAACATCTTACGTCGAATTTCTTCCCTCAACCCACTAAGGAAATAACCCATACATTGATCCTCGGGAACTTCTCCTATCTGAGCAATCAACCTTTCAAACTGCTCAATATACCCATCAATCGTTAGTTGTCCTTGTTTCAACAATGCCATTAACTCAAATGGATTGGCCTAGTATCCACTATACCTTCGAATCAACTACTCCGCAAACCTATCCCATGATAAATTGGGAATTCTCGCCTTCATCCAACGAAACCATTACACCGTAGACCCCTGCATACAGATGTAAGACAACTTTATCCTGTATTCAAAAGGCGTGAGGTGTAGTTCGAAATACTGCTCCATCTTCCCCAACCATCCTAGCGGATCCTCACCATCGAAATTTGGTAGTTCAACTCGGCGCAATGCTTGTTTCATTTCCTCATCATTTCCATTATTATCATTGCCTTGTTCGTGCTCGATTTCAGCATTTATCCTCTTACCGTGTCGCTGCTCGCGATCTTCTCCCTGTTTGTTTACCCATCAACAATTGTTCCAGTCGCGACTGAGATTCAGCCATTTGAGTCTGAAATTCCGCCATGGATGTCATGGTCGAATTAAGCGACCCATTTTTTAATTGCATCTCGTTCATCTTTTCTTGCAAGTTTGATAACACTTTTTTCAGCGTTTCCATCTTAGTTTCCGCACGGGTTGATGCCATGATTGCGTCTTATCTCCCGGGAATTATCTGGCAGGTCGGACCAATATAATGACTTCCAAATATTAATACGCAAACAATGAAACACAACGATCTAAAGGAATTGTATTGCTGAGATAATTGCCACGAATTACACTTTAATTGAAAGGAAAATAACTAAGAACAATACCCAGAGACACTTCTCTGTATTCCCTAGCAAGATGCTAGTATGACTCTTAACATAATAACTGAACCCATCACTCCACTTTTATATTCTCTCCCACGTTTCTGTACAGTTATTTCCCCCTCCCTTTCTCTAATAAACATAATTAATTGTGGGCCTATTGCTAAGACTAACATCCTGGCCCAAAACATCTGGGCTCCTAACAGTGTGTTCCCCCAGTAATTGTAATAGAAGTTTTTCAATTCGTTTCTATTGGTCCCTATAAATGTGCATATCATGTCTTTAAATTCATGTGCGGATGTTGACACAACTCAATATATCTTAAATTAGTAAAATGCATTTCATCGTGAACTTCTATAGCCTGTTTTAATGCTACACCTGTTGGGTGTGAGCACTTGTCTGAAAGTTCGATGTGTTCAAATACAGGTGCATAATAGAATACTAGCATGGATCTATTTATATTTTTTTCTGTGTGAATACTCTCACCAATTCTGAGGACATTCAGGTTCTGTTCTTCACATATAAAGAGGTGAAATTGCATTGCTAGTCATCTAGTTATGGGATGTTTACAATTTTAGTTTTTCATGCATGTTTTTTTAATAGCACAAGTTTCCTGGTCAGTATTTTTGATCTTGTTACCTAGAAATTATTGATTTTTGTTCCATCGAAGTGTAATTTAGCTAAATTAAAGTTTAAGTTGCGTCATGTGAAGTCGTTAAAGCTCCATTAGGAAACTATTGAATACTTGGTTTCATAAACAAAGTTTTGGACTGGAATAAACCCTCAATCTTTTTAGTTAGAAAATTTCAGTCAGTAATTTTTCAAAAATGAGTTAAATTTCGCAATCTATCTCCGCATACTGTGATATTCAAATTTAAAACATGATGTTTGGGCAATGATTCGAGCAAATTAACAAACATAATCAGTGGAAATGGCTAAAACTTGACATAAAAGCAACAGGTTTTGGAAGATATAATCGATTTCAGCATATAAATATTTACAAAAAAAGAACAAAAACATCATAAACAAAAAAATAGAACAAAAACATCAAAAATTGAATTTTGCCCATTTTGGAAGTCATCTTTTGAGGGGGAAATGTCAGTAGCTTCCTAATATTAAGCAATAATTTTTCGATGAATTCATCGCTCTTATTGGAAATCATATCAAGATTGTAATAAAACGATGATTTTCCCTTCCGTTGAGATAATAACCTCTATACGAAATGCATCTATGGATAAAAAACGAGTTGTTCGCATAGCATCTACTAATATTACCGAAAATATTTTTCAGCCATGTTACTATCTTTTACTTTCAAAATCTAAGAACTCCGATTCTTGCAAAAACAGCTTGAAAACTAACATAAAAATTCTCAATCAAGAAAGTAGGAAACAAATCAAGAATCACGATCAGTTCCACAAGCATCCCACATTTTATTATTTATTGTTAAATAAAAAATGTTATCAAAAGTTTACATGTTTAAAATCTCAGTTACCGAGGTGACAACAAAATCAAAAAAGTTATCAGACAATTTTAGTACAGATTAGAACCTAAATTTGATGCAAGTCCCCTTTTCAATATCGAGTTTTTATAATCAGACAAGTAGTAATTAAATTTTTTTCTTCCATACCTCATAGAGTATTACTCCATGTCGAGAATGATTGACCCAAATTCAATTTGTGGAGTGAGACTCACTTCCCAAATTAAATTTGGACCAATCAAATACTCATGGATAGCATAGAAAGTCATTATTCATGGCATACATATATACGAGTAACACATGATTATTCTTGTTTTCAAAATATTTGGTTAATTATATGATTGTAGCGTGATTAGTTTATAATTATGTATGAATGCAATAGTTAATGGCTGAATATTTATTATTGGCAAGCAAATATCATTAATATGCATTAATTTTATTTAAAAAATGATTTTTTTTACAAAAAATTAAACAATATGGCATTTAAGATATATTACGGTAGACATTATCATATATATAATTAGTTCATATTAATTGATTTTAGAGTAGCTAATCAATTATGTTATCTTTGTAACTCAATGCCCAATTAAGAACATATTGGCTAATAAACCTAGGAACAGAGTCAACCAACTCGACATTATGCGCCGTGTGCAAAACAAATGTAGCTAGATTATGTGCAACAGCATTAGAGGAGCGAAGACAGTGGTTCACAGTGACCGAGTTTGGAGAATGACATGCTTGGAGAATAGCATTAATAACCAAAGCCTCTGGAGCTCTCTTAGCCGGCCTGGAAAGCACATGCATCAGTTTCCACCATAGACGGGCCGCAAGAAAATTTAGCAACCGTACAACAAAAGATTCCGCAATATGAGGATCAAACTGACCAGGCAACACAATAGCAAGTGCAAATAGAACCACCCCGAAATAATTCCTCCCTACCACACCCACCCCAAAATAACATAAATCACCTCGAACCGCTGCATCTACATTAATCTTTATCAAACCTGGAGGAGGGTCAGTCCAGAACATGGAAGTGGTATTAGAAAGGGAACGCGTAGGAGATTTAATACGACAAGATAAAAAAGTACCCCATAATCGATTAGCTGAATCCAAAATTCCCTTAGCAGAAGGCAAGTGGCCCTCAAAACCCCTTCTGTTTCTGGCCTGCCATAGAGCCCAAGAAAGCATAGCAAATGCACCAAAGTCATCTACTGTCCCAAATTCTGCTACCCACCAAAACAAAGAACTAAAAGCACCTCCTGGACAGCATGATAACAGTGGCCAATAATGCAGAAATAGACCACACTGCCCTTGCAAACTTGCAATACCAGAATGTATGCGAGCAGTCCTCAAACAAATCCAGACAGCTCGGGCACCGTTGATCAGAATTGATACCACGATATGCGAGCAGTACCCGAACAGGTAAAGCATCATTCAGTGCCCTCCATAAATGAATCTTAACCTTATTGGGGACTGGAAGATTCCAAAATTTATGGAAGTAAAGAGTCTTCTCACTTGAGATATCGCTACACCCTGCACGATCAACATTCATTGCAAGTTTATATCCCGACTTGACTGAGTACTCCCCCCGACAATCGTAGTGCCATACAATAGTATCGTGACAGGCCCATCTATAATAGGTAATTGAGATAAGAGGGGACGATCAACCGGCCATAATGTGCTTTCAATCTTCCGCCAATTCCAATTCCCATTAGCATTCATTAAATCACCTACTCGACATAGTTTTTGCTCCGCAGTAGGAATTGTAATAGGCTTAAAAGTATGTGGCCTGGGTATCCACGGATCCTTAAAAACAAGAAGTGGACTATTGACTGTAACTCTCCATCGAAGACCTTTTCACAACAGTTCACGTCCCCACAATAGACTCCTCCAAAGATAAGAGGGATGAGAACCAAGCTTAGCAGACAAAAAGTCTGTATTTGGAAAATATTTTGCTCTCAAAATCTGTGATGGAAGATCATCGGGACGAGTAAGTAATCGCCAGCATTGTTCGGCCAGCAAAGCTTGGTTGAAACGAGTCAAATCCCGAAAACCCAAACCTCCATCATGCTCGGATTGACATAATCGTTGCCATTTGAGCCGATGTATCTTGCGATGATCATCATTTCCACCCCACCAAAATCGAGCAAACATCGAATGCAATTTTTTACACAATGATACAGGTATTTTAAAGGCATTCATCGTGTAAATGGGTGTAGATTGTACCACAGCTTTAATTGATATTAACGGTCACCCGCATAAAATAATTTACTTTTCTAAGTCTGAACCTTCTTCCCCACTCTCTCTCAAATACTACCAAAAGCTCTCTGTTTATTTCGACCTAGAAAAGCTGGCAAACCTAAATAATTATCGTGAGATTGATTGGAAGGCATCCCAAAGGATAGATATACCTGTTGTTTCATACCCGGAGTTGTGTTAGGGCTGAAGAAGATCTGACTCCTGAAAATTGATCACTTGCCCTGACGCCGTCGCATAGCATGTAAGAGCATCATGTAGCGCAACACAACTTGAAAGTTCAGTTGTGCCAAGAATAAGACTATCATCGGCGAAAAAAAGATGAGAAAGGACCGGGCCATACCGAGCACAACGAATGCAATGCATTAAACCCTGTCGGATACTGTTTCTGAAAAGTGCAGATAGTCCTTCAGAACATATGAGAAAAAGAAATGGAGAGAGAGGGCAACCCTGACGTAGTCCTCGAGATGGAGTAATATTCCAAGTAAGATGTCCATTAATGAGAATAGAAATTTTTGTTATGGCCAAATACTGAATAATAAGTTCGATCCATAACCGTGAAAATCCCACTTTAATCATCACAGCTTTAAGAAATCCCCATTCAACCCTATCGTAAGCTTTGCTCATATCCAGTTTCAAAGCCATCAACCCTTGTCTCCCTCGAGTGCGTTTCCGAACAATATGCAAACACTCAAAGGCTACCATAATATTATCCATAACGCACTATGTTCCACTGAAATAATATCAGGTAAAAAGACTTTTAATCGATTTGCCAAAGTCTTTGATATGATTTTAGATATTACATTATACATACTCAATGGCCTATAATCATACATAGACTGTTTGACAATTTTTTTTCTTTGGCACTAAACCAAGAGTTGTTAAATTGAGCATGCTAATGGATAACCGCTCATTCAACACAGCCAAACAGAGTTTGGTGATGGTGTCCCCCACAAGAAACCAATTCTCCTGATAAAAACCGGTGAAAACCATCTGGTCCAGGGGATTTCCATGGGCTCATGTCAAATAAAGCACGACGAACTTCTTCCGCCTGAAACGGTTCATCTAACTGGAGCCGCATTGATTACGAAATTTTACGATCAATTCCTGCGACTGCGAGAGCAATATCTTCATCAGAGGGGTAAGAAGTTGTAAAAAGTTCAGTAAAATACCTTACAAACATTTCTGCTACTTCAGTAGTATTAGAGTGCCAAATATGATCGGACGAGAAGATACCATGACTTATATTTTTTTTCCAACGACTAGTGGCTCTTTGATGAAAAAAATTGTGTTTTGATCACCACCCGCCATCCATTCAACTCGTGAGCGTTGCTTCCAATAATATTCCTCCAGAGCCAGAAGGTGATCCAACTGATCTTGTAAGGTGGAGAAAGAATTATGACTTGAGACACTAGTAGCAGCCGAATTGAATTGGGATATAGTATGTTGAAGTACCCGAATACGAGAAGATAGATTACCAAAAGTTTGTCGACTCCATGACTGAAGAGCATGTCCACACAGTTTTAAAGCCTCCGAAAAATGTAGTGGGGTGGTCCGTATGTTAGAGAAATATCTAGCCCAATATTTCTGAAGTACTGGTGAAAACTCGGGAGAGGTTCGCCACATAGGCTCAAACGGAAACCTTCCTAAAGACTTCAGTAGCAGAGTATTCGAAGAGGAAATCTCCAAATCAATCAAAAGAACTCTGTGATCAGACCCATAAAAGTCACAGTGTCGGACAGTAAATCCCCTGCTACCAACCAGGGCAATGAAGAAGTAGCTCGAAGTCGCTGTAATAAAGTCCACGACTGATACCTGGATTGGCGATCAGGGTGACCATAGAAAACCAGTAAAACGCCAGTGCACCCCATCCGTCATAGAGACAACAGATCTATGTGGCCTGCACTATAACTTTGAATAGCAATGTCACACGTAGAATTCCATAATAATATTAAATCCCCCACTCCGACCGTGACTGTCGACCACAAAGAAGATTTTAACTGTGAAGCCTTAACACCCCAAAGCTTAGTTTCGGAAATGAAAACAAAAGAGGGGAATACTCACGGGCTCCTAACAGGAACCTAAGAATAGCTCTAGGTGTCCCCCATCCCACGAGCATTCCAACATAAAAGTTTCATTACGGTAAACTTGGTGACATAGCAACCCCCTCCATAACTGGTGCAAATACATCCCACAAACCTAAAAGTTCCTCCATCTAATATATCACCAAGACTAAACCCACATCAACCAGAGATATTGTACAACGAAAACCTGAATGCACCGAACCCAGGTAGAGAAAAGCACACAAGTAGGAATCACACTGTAGACGAAGAAGGAACAAAAAAACACCGCCGTATATATCATTTTCCGCATTTTTTTACTATTTTAAATTTAAAATTTTCGCCAAAAATTTCAACTTATTTTCTTTAACTTAATCCCAAAAAATTTAAATTTCCTCCGAAATTTGAAATTGCCGCTAAATTTAAAATTCGAATTTTCAAGGGTATTTTAGTCATTTTACCAAAAATAAAATTAATCAACTATCTTATTCTCCAAATCAAACATCATATAACTTATCACATTATATTATTTATCATTATCTCATAATTTTAATCATTTTATTATTTATCTCATCCTGCAAATCAAACAAATCCTTAGAAGTTAATATTTGAAATTTCATATGGTCAAATCAACATTTTAGGGGTTTGAATTTTTAAATTATTGAATAGATTATCTGATTAATATGATAATAATATTAACATATTTATAAAATATAAATTTAAAAATATAATTAATTTGAAATAGTAAAATAGGCAAATTTGACGAGTTTTTTTAAGAAAATAATCGATAAAAATTATTAATTTAACAAAATAATCGATATTTTAAAATATTTTTAAACTAACCTAAAACGCCACCTGAAATGACGACTTCAATTGAAGTCGCCACTTCAAGTGTCGTCTTTATCTCTGGTAAAAAAAATTATTGAAGGCGCCATCTAAGATGACGTCTTCATATATTTTTTAAAAAAATATTATTGAAGGCGCTATCTGAGATGACGCATTCAATAAAAAAATTATTTTTTTTGCTAAAGGCGCCATCTCAGTGGCGCCTTCTTAAGTATAAAAATCCGGTCGAACCCCTTCATTTTTTTACACCAAAACGAAATCAAATAACATTTATAGTTTTTTCTTCTGGGTTTATCGTTGAAATTGTCGAATCTCCGATCTTAATTTGCCGCACTTGAAGTATTTTTCAGGTAAAAATCTTGTTATATTATTGATTTATCATCTTCCAGATTATATAAATTTAATAAACTAAATTTATTAATTACTTGTAATATTTAATTTTTTTTTAGAGATGTTGATTCAAATATTATAGTATTGGGGAGGTAATATATTACAAATTAAAGATACCATTAGATATGATCGTGGTCCATTAAGAGGTACCACAATATCTCGCACAATTAATTTTATGTAGTTGTTGAACGAAATATATAATACCACTGGCATCGACTGCAACCAGTGAAAATATATGCAAAACACATGTTCAGATATTTTTCTGGGATACGACAGACAATTTTGCCAATAGATAATGATTATAATTTAGCATGGCCATTGGATTCAGAACATGGTCATAGTTGCTTAAAAATTTACATCGAAACAGAACCACGAAACTATGATTTTATTCCAGAAAATATAGATTATTTGCCTGTAGTTGCAGAAGGACTGACTACCTCTGGTAGAGACCCAGATGATGATCCCATAGATGTTGATGTTATTGTTCCTGATGTTGACATTTGTGTCATGTCTGAAACAATTGCAGATCAAGATGAGGAGATACCAATCACACTAGAAGTGTCAGTTACTGTTTCGGAGACAACCACGACAAATACTCTTGTCCTTAATCCAACAATTCCATTCTTTTCAATGACACATCAGTAGACATTCCAACAGGTAGATGGGGGAGTTATTACGACTACGGCAAAGGGAATCTCCATTTGGATATGGTCTTAAAAATTAAATGTCCAGGCAGTTGTAAAGGATTACTATGTATGTGTTGCAAAACGGGAGTACCGCGTTGTCAAGAGTACAAAAACATTTTGAAAAGTGGTGTGCAAACGCAGTACAAAAGATATACCTTGTAGATGGTACATGCGCGCTTCGTTGAATAAAAAATTTGGATTATTCAAAATAAATAAGTATTGAGGTTC
This sequence comes from Haberlea rhodopensis, assembly GCA_907163345.1. Taxonomy (NCBI): domain Eukaryota; kingdom Viridiplantae; phylum Streptophyta; class Magnoliopsida; order Lamiales; family Gesneriaceae; genus Haberlea; species Haberlea rhodopensis. The sequence continues at coordinate 8,496,736 of CAJQUN010000013.1, forward strand.
TCACACTTGCCTTTTGAGTAAACTGTTGATCGATCATGCAAATTTGGACAAAAACATGATTGCTAGCTTGTTAGTGGGAATTGTTCGGCGTGATCCAGCTTACGAAATACAGTATGTAAATCAAATATGGATTTGAGATCTCATATGCAAAATGATGGTTTAGTTTGCGACGTGATGTTGAAAATGTGTATGGAACATGGGAGAGCTCCATGAAGAAGTTGCCTTAGTATATCGGAGTTTTGCAAAAATGGAATCCCGACACAGTCGTTGAGTGGGTTCATCTTGACAATGTCAGACCAAGAGAAAAGACTTTGAGCTACGTGTTCTAGGCCTTCTATCCATGTGTAGAAGGATTTCAACATTGTTGTCGGGTAATAAGTGTGGATGGAACACATCTGTATACGAAATATCAACATAAGATGTTGATTGTCGTGGCAATGGACGCTAATAAGCAAGTATTACCTTTGGCATTTGCAATTGTTGACAAAGAAAACTTTGTGTCATGGAGATGGTTTTTGGAGATGATTAGCAAACATACTGTGAGAAGATCTGAGGGTAGTGTATGTTTGATTTCTGACCATCATCCGTGCCTCATTGCAACAACCGATTGTATTCCTGACTTCAAATCACCCCGTGGAGTACATCGATTTTGTTTGAGACATGTTTGTTCAAACTTTAATAGTCGCTTCAACCGTTCATTTGAAAGACTTATGTTGGAGAGCATGATCAGAAAATCAGCTGAGAAAATTTGATTGCACATTGGAAGAGATAAAACTTATAGAGCCAAGGGCTTTTTATTACTTGAGTCGTATTGATAAGTGTCAATGGTATCTTGCTCCTGACTGAGGCTGGCGTTGTGGTATTATGACCACAAATAAGTCAGATGCATAAATGGAGTTATGAAAGGTGCTCGTCGACTTCCACTCACCGCCATTTTGCTATTAACTTTTGATCGTGTGTGCTATATTTGTTCGAACGGCTTAAGAAGACGGAGCGAATGATTCAAAATAATCAAGAATGACCAGATAATGTGTTCGAAAGATATGGTCATGCTGACTATCACTCCATCCATCATGATGTCCAGGTGTTCGATCGTAGACATCTAACAGCTTCTGTTACCACAAGAGTACAACCAGGACGTGGGGGTAATATGCATGTTGTGCATCTAAAATAAGGTGAATGCTCTTGTGGAAAATGGAAAGTGTTCGGAATATGTTGCTCACATGTGATCCAAGTGTGTCGAAAGTATGGCTTAAACGCTAAAACATTTGTCAAACCATATTACAATATGAATGAATATTGGAGCACATATCAAAGACGATTCGAATCAATGTGGGGAGGAGTATTGGGACACCCCATGTTTTGAGTTGTTCCACACCTCCACTCTGCGAAAAATCAGAAGAGTAGGTTGATATCGAACAACGAGCATTCAGAATGAGATGGAGTGGCCAGAAGCGCAAGACGACAAATGGCTTCAACTTCTCGAAATCAATAATTTTTTATGTGTAATTGATTGTATGTTTATTGTGTAAATGATTGTACGTTATTGTGAAAAATTATTATACATTTAATTACAAAATTATTGTGTGCTGATTGTTCGTTTATAACACGAGTTTTGTATATATTGAATTGCGCACAAAACAAACATTTTTCAAACATTTTTATAACTATCAAAATAATTACAAGAGGAATGCAACAAAGGTTATCAACGACCACGAGGCCTTATCTGTAAATGTCCTCCAGTACCACAACGAGGAGTAATAATCTCTCTTCGAACTCTTTCTCTCTTGTCCACTTGCTCATTCCTCTGTTGTACCACATGTACATCATTAGGTGGATGATATGGTGTGAACTGGGGGAATACAATAGGTGATACGTCAAAATTGAGACCCCTAGGTGTCGTATATGATTGTGCAAATTCAATCCCGACATCTGTATCCTGATGTGTGTGGATCGGAACATATGTAGTGAATGGTGAATGATCATATGCCGGTGGCTCGGGTACATAATAACCAGTATATACGTCGGTGCCAAAAGATATAGATGTACCTGCCTCATCTGTCGGTATAGGTGTATACATAGATGGATATATGTGTATACATAGATGGACCTGCCGCATCTGTCGAGATAGGTGTATACATAGATGGGTCTGCAGTATCACTCTCGCTGCGTGCATGGACTGACTGTACTGGTTCTTCATCATGCCCGTGCACTTTTTCGTATGATTGGAAGTTCTTGTCTCGTCGTTCACAAGCCATTTGCGTCACATTTTGCGTTATTGCCCTATGATGCTCTCTCATCGACTCCATAAACGTTATAACAGATTATCCATCAGCATGATAGCGATTACAACTAACACTTAACTACTGCATCTGATCAATCTGAAAAGTAAATAACAGTAATTAAATTTTTAATTTATAAATCAATATGACAGATTCTAAAAGCAATGTTTAAATCTATTAACTTACCACATGATGCCACGCTGGGCCGTTACCATGTTGGTATCCAGTCTCTACAAATTATCATTGATAGCTAATATATCTACGGGTGACTCGTTCATACCACTCACTATATCCAACAATTATAGCATAATATCGTGGTCTGTCCACACATAGATCACGTGACATCTCCCATTTCTGTATATAGGCAACATGGTGTGCACTCCAATCCTTATTGATACTACTCATTCGGTCAACTGAATGTAATTTATCATCCCATGATCGTAGATCTGTGGGGATGTCTCGTAGCATTCCAAATTGACGAAGAACCCTATCAGGGCGGTGAATTTCAACAATATCATAACAAATTAATGGGTTGTTATATGTCCATAATTGGTGGCTCAGATGTTCAATTCACTCATCAGAGTATGCCTGCCAATTAAACTACAAATACAAAATTGCATTAACATAATATAAACAACATTATTTATTTTTCATAACAAACACAACTAATATATTACTTACTTGAGTTGATGGCTGCTCGTCAAGAATGTCCCTAATGATGCGTACATAATGCCTCCTTGTTTCCGTAAACCTTAAATGACATGACCATCTGTAGAATCACAATTACAAAATCTATAAATATTTTAAAACATATAAAATAACAGAATACATAATTACATTATTACCTTGCACCATATGGAACAGCACGTAACATATTTTTCTCATCGATAATTGGGCCAACGTCGAATTTAGGCTCACCCATTTGCGGAGTTGAACCTGGAATTCTTGACCAAGCCCAAATCTAAAATATTGCCATGAATAATATTAGTTAAGTATGACGAGAAAAATATTTCAAACATTTGAAAAGTGCAAACATAAAGTTTACCTGTACGACCTGTAATGCACCACCTATCACCTTTTTTCCTCTAATTGAAGAAGTGCATAACTCTCGGTACAAATATGCCAACACGGCATTGCCCCAACTATAATTGGCAACATAATCAATATCCTCTATCTTGTATAAAAAAAATTAGCTTTACAGTATTGTCCGAGGAAACGGGCACAAAATTCCACCTAACATCAATAATACATAAGCCCGAGTATATCTGACTACATCTTCTGTTGTAGTGTGCTCATTAAAAGCATTATTCACCAAATGATGATTTATTGTAGATATGTACAACTTTGCACCTTTAAAGTGTGCAGTATCCGGTGTAAATCCCAAAAGCATATGACAATATTCTTGCCACTCAGGTATACTCCTAACGTTATCAACACCAGATAATACGATACCATCTACTGGCAATGCTCATATCACGACAATTTCTTGCAGTGTGATGGTTGCCTCTTCGGATCTGAAGTGGAAAGTATGTGCAGGGCGCCATCTCTCAACTAAAGTCGTGATGATGTGAGAGTCAAGTGCAATTTTACCTAACCTATAAACACCATAAAAACCAATAATGACCGACTCACAACACGCGTATCGAGGGGACAATGATCCCAAAAATATTTATCAAGGTTTCTGCCTCGAAGTGTAGTATCAATATCACCTGCCCAAACATTCTCAGATCGATGAGATAACTGTAATGATAGCAGATGACTATCAATCGAGCTTAGTGCTCTTTGGAAATCCATCCTGCAATATTACACAACAAATATCAACATAACAAAAATATAAACATGGCCACCATCACCCGCCACCAGCCACCGCCGTCCACCGACGGCAGCCGGTCGTCGCCCCACCGCCGACCGTCGCCGATCGAAAACAGCGACCAACTCCCGACACCCATCATCCGATGATCTCCGCCACTCATCTCCAAACTATAACTATCTTTTCAATAACAACTACCAAACAACAAAAATCAAACAAACAACAAAATAATATAAATTTTACAACTTTCAAAAATTTATATTACAGAAAAAAATATTACCTCAACTTCAAGAATGATAAATAACTAAGCTCCACAAATTGCAAACCACAATCACCTTGGAAATTTGGCAAAAAAAATTGGAAGGATTTTGAAATTGTTTGGGGCAAAATTTCGTCCGTAAAAGAAAGAGGATTAGGAGAGAAAGGAAAGAAAGGAAGAAGAAGAAAGAAAGAAGAGAAGTGTTGGCGTTTTAAAAAATATCATTGAAGATGTCATCTGAATTGACGCCGTCATACCAGATGACTTGTTAAAAAACCCAAATTTGACTATGATTAAATATAGAAATTTTATTTATCAACCAGCTGTTATTTTTAAAATTAACTTAGTGCGAAGGGGTAATTCATAACGGTTCTGTGATAAAACAAAAAATAATAGAGAAAATTGGGACAAAAACGGAAAAAAATAAAAAGAATTTTATTACACCATCAGGTTTGGTAATCTGGATTTGAATTGCAGTCGGGCATCAAATTCTTCCAAATTCGACACGTCCCGTCCTCTCTCTCGCTTATAAAGGCTTTTTCTCGGAGCCAGATTGAGCTCCTCTTCCTCCTCTGCCCTTTTACAGAGACACAAGATTGTTGTAGAGGGAGAATTCCATCTAGCGTAGTGCACGTATGTGTGTGTGAAGAGGAGGGAGTCGTTCGAAACTTAGGGGGAGGAGAGAGTTTGAGTTTCTTTCCGATTTCTGTTTAAAAGATTTATATCTGAACCTTGTATAGTGAGGCTATGCCCATTTTTTATTTCTTTTCTTTTTGTTTTTCTGGGTCTGGAGAATTAGGGTTTGTTAATTGGAATTGATATGTGGGTTTGCTTTTGTGTTTTGTACTTGTGAATAATTCCTTCTGGGTTTTGTGAAAAAGGGTTTTGTTTGTTTAATAGTCTGGGATGGATGGGAGGAGAATAACAGCGACTCCTCGGCCATGTTGTGGGCGGCGAGTGGTGGCAAAGAAGCGGCCGCGCGGTGGGTTTGATGGGCTTGTTAACAGTGTGAGGAAGCTTCAGAGAAGGGAGATTTCATCAAAGCGTGACCGTGGTTTCAGTATGAGTGATGCTCAAGAGAGGTTCCGCCACATTCACTTGCAGGTTCATTTGATTAAGTTCGGCATATTTGATCTGGTTTGATTGTTGGTTGTTTCTTTTGCTTTTGGGTTTTAATTGTTTCAGTTTATATTGTTCTTAAAGACGATGTGAAATTTTCTGATTTGCGTTTGAATGTTGCAGTGTGGAAAAAATTGGTTTTTGCGTGCTCATCAGAAATGTATGTTCCGATGTGACTAATGAACGTAGATCTGTGTGATAATGGACCGGATATTGTTTAATATTTGGACACAGAGATTACGACGAGGTTGCTCACAAATTATTTGGAATCACGATACTGTGTCTTGACACAAAATATATGTTCTATCTTTTAGCTTATGAGGTGAATTCATTGACAAAGTAGCTGTTTTCTGATAATCCTTGAATCTAAAGTGATACCCTAGAGTATTAGTTTTTAGGAAGTGAAGATGATCTTGTTGGACGCATTTGCCAACTGGCATTTCCTTGAATTTGCAAGGGTTTTAACGTTTACTGGGTTTTATGGAAAGTAATATATGGTCATAGTTTTATGGAGCTCACAGTCAACAAACTTCACCTTTTTATGCTTTTCATCAAACTTGTGAGCCTGTCTGTTTTGGGTTCTCTTAGATTGGAATATGGTCGCAATTACCATTTGATATGATTGAGTTGCTATAATTTGAGTGAATAATGACAAACCCTCCAATAGGAATCCGTTCGCCCGCTACCTATTCTCTTGTCTTTTTATTCCCCTCCCACTCTTTATTACATTGAGGGATTCAGAACTGAGCACCAACCATGGCAATTGTAACACAAAAGACACCACCATAACCCTGACTATCTTAGTGCTACCACTTCATTGAAAGCACCCGGTTCATCTATATACATGCAGCAATGTAGTGATATTTACTGTAATCACCCTACCGCTCCAGTTATGGGGTAAACTACTTACTCAGTCACTTCTCCAACTACATCCACCAAAAAAATCTTCCAAAGCTTCATGGGTGCAACTTGGATGAAAATTATTTGATTTCGCTGTGGTGTTGAAATGTTCTAGGGTTTTGTTTTGGACAATGGCATCTCGCCAGATGGGTATTGATGGAAAACTGAATGCTACGTAGTCCGCTCGAAAGAAGGCAGTGCTTCTGCTAATATTGGAAAATTATTGATTTCTTTACATTTTTGAAGGATGTGAAGTAATACTTTACCTCTGTATAATAGGGCTGCTAGATTAAGTTGAAGCAGCTACCCCTATCATGTTTATGATGGCTTATCGAGAATATTATTTGTTTCAGGAGGAATATGATACTCATGATCCCAAGGGATACTGTTCTTTGATGTTGCCATTTCTGAAGAAGCGGTCAAAAATTATTGAAATAGTTGCTGCTCGTGATATTGTGTTTGCTCTTGCACAATCTGGTGTTTGTGCAGCATTTAGTCGAGGTATGGTGATCTTCAATGCAAATGATATGTACTTAAATGGATTCTTTTCCTTTATTTTCTCGACATCAACACTAATGACATCTCCTGATGGATGCAGAGACTAACCAAAGGATATGCTTTCTCAATGTCAGTCCAGATGAAGTTATTCGGAGCTTATTCTACAACAAGAATAATGATTCTCTGATCACTGTTTCAGTTTATGCTTCTGATAATTTTAGTTCCTTAAAGTGCAGAACCACGAGGATCGAGTATGGAATACTTTTACTATATAATAATTGTTTCTACATCCTTGTACTGTTATAATTTACATATGCGGCATCTTTCAGATACATACGCAGGGGTAAACCTGATGCTGGTTTCCCCCTATTTGAGTCTGAATCATTGAAGTGGCCCGGTTTTGTTGAATTTGATGATGTGAATGGAAAAGTTCTTACCTATTCTGCACAAGATAGGTAAGTATTCAACAATCTCGATGTGGTAATCTTCTAAGTACCTCCTTATCTGTCAATATTTAGTGCTGCTCTGCTAATATCTGTTTTCTTTTCAGTATATACAAGGTGTTTGACTTGAAAAACTATAGCATGTTGTACTCCATTTCTGATGAAAATGTTCAGGAGATTAAGATCAGGTAACATTTTCACTGCACTATAAAGTCTATCCTTCCACACGGTCTGGAAAATCTCTTTTGGACTTAAAAGGGTTAATATGGTTCTTCCCTACATTCTGATTGGATTTGTGTCAGATTCTTGATGTATAATTTATTTTTTCTAAGACTCTACGCTTTGGAAAACAGTCCAGGAATCATGTTATTGATATTTACAAAAATTAGCGGTGGTGTTCCTTTGAAGATTCTATCAATAGAGGATGGAACTGTACTCAAGTATTTCAACCATCTTCTTCATAGAAACAAGAAGGTGGATTTTATCGAACAGTTCAACGAGAAGCTCCTTGTCAAGCAAGAGAATGAGAACCTTCAGATTCTTGATGTAAGTTACTTGGCATGATGTACAATGACGTTCTTATCCTCGTAAATCTGACTACTTCTCTCTTTAGGTCCGTAATTCCGAGCTAACAGAAGTTAGCAGAACCGAATTCATGACACCATCTGCATTTATATTTCTGTATGAGAACCAATTGTTCCTGACATTCAGAAATCGAACTGTGGCGGTTTGGAACTTCAGAGGAGAGCTTGTGACATCGTTTGAGGATCACTTATTATCGCATCCTGATTGCAATACCAATAATATATACATCACAAGTGATCAAGACCTCATCATTTCATATTGCAATTCTGATGAGCCATTATCTGATGGAAATGGTATGCCATGGAGAAAAATGATATTATTTTGAATTTAAAAGCATCAAGTTTAAATTGCTACTATGACCGCATTTGGAAGGAGAAAATGTTTTTAAAAAATAACACTTTTTTTTTAAAGTAAAAGCGCTTTCTTTAAAAGTGATTTTTGTTTAGCTTTTTTATTTTTGAAAAAACAGAAAGTTGAAATTAAGAAGCCAGAGATATACATATTTGTCTTTGAAAATTTAAAAAAAAAGTTTATTTTGTTTCACTGCTCTATCGACTATCCATGTACATGTTATTATGAATTCAGAATGTGAATATGCTGGAGTCGAGTATGAATTTAGAATGTGAATATGCTGGAGTCGAGTATGAATTTAGAATGTGAATATGCTGGAGTCGAGCATATGATGTTCAGTTCTTGATAATGACCAAACGTCTGTCTTACTCTTTTCAATGCAGCCGGGTCGATCAATATTAGCAACATCTTGACAGGGAAGTGCCTAGCGAAAATAAAGGCGGGCAACAGTGTTCCGGCAGATGAATGCAAATGCAGTGCAAATTGCAGTGGAAGAAATTGCAACTCAAGACAGCACGTCCGAAATTCAAGAATCAGAAGTGCCGTTGCAGAAGCACTTGAAGACATCACTGCTCTTTTCTATGATGAAGACCGTAACGAGATCTACACTGGGAATAGGCTTGGCCTAGTTCATGTGTGGTCTAACTAAGGTAGCTAATCGTCTAGTTACCACGCAAACGACCACTCACTACCCGTATATTTTCATATCTGGAACTGTATCTTTTTTGTTTTTGGTCAACTGTTTTCTGTACAAGATTGTTGGCATCTAGTTTGTTATACCCCCGCGCCAACAAAGGGGGAATAGTAGATTCTCTGCTACATGTTGCTAGATTAATTGTTCTTTGATATGAACTTGGGGGTTGTTTGCCCTGATTCAGATTTAATGTCATTTTCTGTTGTAGATGTGCTTTAGTAGAAGGCTCTCAAGTGAGCTTGCTGCTTGTTATTGGTAGAGTTTGTGGGAATGTAGCCTGGAATCTGTTCAAATTGCTGCCTTGTTTTGCTGTTTCTTGCTTGCATTGCATCAATAGTAAGAGATGAAAATTGCTCCTGCATGTAAATTATTTGTTTTTATTTTTTGCTGGGAGGGGCTAAATCAATTTTTTGCGCCAAGCGCCGAGTCTGTCCAAAGTGGGCATGAGCTCTTACCCATCCCGGCAAGGCTCAACTGCATGTAAAATTACTTGACACTCGAACTCGAGTCTGCCTAAATCAGGCATGAGCTCTTACTCATCCCGGCAAGGCTCAACTGCATGTAAAATTTGTATCATTTTTTTTGTGGGACCACTGCTATAAGTTACAGATTCATTAATTTCTTTAGCCATTTTGAAAATATATTTTATCTATACTATAGTTGTAATGAAGAAGAAGAACGTGAGAGTGGGTGCGCTCTTGCCCCATTTTTTTAAAATTTTCAAATAACTATTCTTTCCTTCCCACAATATTTTCATTTATTTTGTTTTTTCGTTTAAATACATATTTCCTTTTTATAAGCCTTATTTATAACTTTTATAGAAGAGTTACTTCACAAATTATAATTCAAAATAAATATATAGAGTGAATTTCTTAATATTTATTATATTATTTATATAAGAAATTTATATGAAATTTATTCCTAAATGAGCTTGATAATAGGCATTTTTTTTGGAACAAAGGTATCTACTTTTACGTTTTGGCTTTTTCGATATGCTGACAACGACCAAGGGTTTTTTAATAAATAAATCAAATAAATAAATCTTAATTGAACAAAATAATCGATCTTTGAAAATATTTTAAACTAATCTAAAGTCATATGAGGTGGCGACTTCAAATGAAATCCGCCACTTCAGATGACGTCTTCTTTATGGAAAAAAATAAATTAATTAGAGGTGCCATTTAAGATGTGTCTTCAAATATTTTTTAAAAATATTATTGAAAACTTCATCTCATATGCATTAACTCGCGGGCTCTTCTCTTCTTTCTTCTTCTTCTTCTTCCTTTCTTTCTCTCCTCCTCTCAGATGAAATTTTCCCCCAAGCTCCATCTCATATGCATTAACTCGCAGGCTCTTCTCTTCTTTCTTCTTCTTCCTTTCTTTCTCTCCTCCTCTCAGATGAAAATTTTCCCCAAAAAATTTCTAAATCCTTCCACTTCTTTTTGCCAAATTTTCAAAGTTGTTGTGGTTTACAATTTGTGGAGCTTAGTTGTTTATCATTCTTGAAGCTGAGGTAATATTTTTTTCCCAAATATAAATTTTTGAAAGTTGTAGAATTTACATGATTTTGTTATTTGTGTTTGATTTTTGTTGTTTGGTAGTTGTTATTTGAAAACATAGTCATGATTTGGAGATGAGTGGCGGAGACCGCCGGACGATTTATGGCCAAGCTATGTTAAGACCGACGTCCAGTGGTCGTTGAGGGATGTCGGGAGGTGGCCGCCATTATCCGGCAGGCGGCGCGACGGTGGGCGGCGGTGGCTGCTGGCGGGTGGTGGTGGCCATGTTTATATTTTGTTATGTTGATATTGTTGTGTATATTTCAGGATGTATTTACAAAGAGCACCAGACCCGATTGACAGTAATCTTCTATCATTGTAGTCATCTCATCGATCTAAGAATGTTTGGGCTAGGTGGTAGAGGAAAGATATTCATTCCTGTTATCCTAGCATTCCAAGTAAGTGATGTTCCAACACTTAGTTCTATATAAGCATAAGAATGAATATTAAATAGTTATTAAATTTGTTTTATGGAATGCATCTTTAATTAGCCGTTTCGGAGTAAAAAATTTGACATCACGAACACAAGACACTTATAATCTAACATTGATCCTATATTGCAACATAGAAAAGCCCGAGTCCTACGTGATTCTTGTTTTCTCCTTATAACAGTACTTCTTTGTCATAAAAACAATCGAGAAGTGGATCAACAACGATATCTCCAGAGAGACTAAATCCTCATTGGGGTAGTGTTTTTTCTTCAATCTTGATGTGTCCTGTTAGCTGATATTTATTTCTAATATATCAGTGATGCCCGGCTGTATTAGTATTTAATGTACTTTTGATCTCAATTTTGTTTCAAGAATTATTCAATTTTGATGTGTGGTTTTGAAGACATGATTATGCTACGGTGTTTTCTTGATTCAATAATGAACTTTACTTAAGAGATTTATATTAAAACTAGAAAGTGACAACTTGCATCCCTGTGAATAAATAAAGACAAAAAAACTTCATCTACTTTCAAAAATAAAGTAATTTACCTCCCGTAAAACTAACAACGAGCAATTTACCTATGTGTGAATAAATAAGAAAATCTCCCTATATTTTTTTAAATTAAAGCAATCTATCCCCTATAAAGCAATTTCGATATATTTGCCATATATCAAAAGTTAATATACAACACTATAAACGTAAAATCATAATTTAGGATATAAATTTAGAGAATAAAAAATAATAATAATAATAAATAAATGAGAAGAAAGAAATTTTTTAAGGTGAAACCAAGACTTAAAATACACATGAATTTATATGATTGTGATGGTTCTATCGCGCGTATAGGGTTTCTTTGTTTTATTTTTGAAAAATATAGGAAGATTTTTTTACAGATAAATTGCTTATTTTTTTTATTTTACAGGGTATAAACTGTTTTATTTTCGAAAATAAAGAGATATTTTTTTGCCTTTATTTATAAATAGGGAAATAAATTTTTCATTTTTAGTTTTACAATGAATAAATTGCTTTATTTTTAAAATTAGATGGACGGTTTTTTTTGCCTTATTTATTTACTGTGTGGTAAACTGCTCATTTCTATTTTTTGTAAAACAATTGTGGAACTGTTAACGTAAATTTTATTCAACTAATTAATATCGATGTTCAAATATTATTATTATTTTTTTCCTACATTATTTGATTTAAAATAGTAATAAATGAATAATTTAAATTTTAAATATTGAAAATTCCCTAACAATCGGCCGCGTCCTCAAATTTTATTACCGTTCAAATAATTCCAACGGGTTCGATCTCACATAACGGCCAGTCTTCATCATTCATAGTTCATACAGAGAATTGCCACCCATTTTTTTGGCGCGAAGCAGCAGCGGAGAATTGAAGTTTAGACATTTACACAAGTCGAAGAAAATGCTATAATTCTCTTCAAAAATCGCATTAACAGTTTATTGACAAAATGTTTGGTCCATGCGCTGGATTCAGTTATGGGTTTTGTAAAATTTTGAACGATGGATCATCAATTCGATTGGAGACTTCAATCCGATTGGTACTCGCCAACTCGCCTCCACGACAGTCCTGTGGAGTACGATTTCCCTGTACGGATTGCGTAACATTTTCTTGATTTTTTTTATTTAACAATTGCTCCGATTTCTACACCAGTTCCTTGAACAATCAAGGGGTTCGTAATAATTTCATGCTTTATTTCTTTTACCTATATATATTTTTTTGTTTTAGGGAGATAGATTTATACCGAATAGGAGCCTGATGGATCTTGACCAAGCCCATGGTGCATTGACTACCAGGAATAACGCAGGCCCCAAGAAGACTAACTTCAGAGTTGATTTTTTTTTAAACTTTTAAGCAGTTATTAAATTGGGGTTTCTTGTTTTCTTGAATTGTATTGCGGGTATTGGATGGTATTTTTATTACACTTTGATGCGCAGAGCGAGTAGATTAATGGCGAGAAAGCAAATGAGAATTTCTGAATGTTTGATTTTGCGTTAGATTAGATGGCGCAGTCGCGCATCTAAAAGTTTATGGCAATAAGGTTTTTTGAACATGTGTTGGGATTTTTGATTAAGGAGGCAGAGTTTTGCATGTTTAATAAGAAGGGTGAAAATTGTGGTTCTAAACAAATTATTAATGAAAAATGACCATATTGTATAGCACCACATCCTGTTCAGTAGATGGATAAGTGACTACTACTTCTTGTTCTCGAATATGAATCAGATTGAATATCGAAAGAAGTTGGAAAATATGACTTTGGATGTTGAAGGAAAGCCGTTTCAAATGCTAGTTTTCAGGGGCAGCCCCAAATCGAGTAGAAAGACACGATCACCCCATATGATTGATGAGATGAGACGCAGTGATGAGGAGATCTCAGATCATAAGCCCTCTCGACAGTTCCCTAAGGTACATAACGACATGCCCAAGGTTAAAATTTCTATTGTTAATATTTAAGTTCCCATATTTGCTTTTCTTCTCTTGCACAAGTGCCAGTTGATTACACAACCTTGCGATTTTAAGATTGTTGTTATATGCCATTTCTGGTTTTAGATAGATTTTTGTTTGATATATCATCTTTATCTAATTAAACAGTATTGAGAATTACAAGGTTTTTTATTTAATTCTGCAACGGCAACCTTACAATTAAATGCTGATGTGCAGCACGAATCTCGTATTCTGGATGCACCTAATGTAAGGAATGATTACTATCTCAATGTCCTGGATTGGGGAAAAACCAACGTTCTCGCTGTTGCTTTGGACACAAAATTATACCTATGGAATGCAGATAGTCGTAAAATTTCGTTGATATCAGAAGTAAGCAGTGATGATGACTATACTGCTAGTGTTGCCTGGTCTGAAGATGCTAAAACTATAGCAGCAGGATACAGGTCCTCCGCAATACATCTCTATGATGCCGAGACGTCTAATCTTGTAAGAACTACGTTTATTTTCTTTGATTTCAGATCCTTGCATATTTTGTTATGGATTATAGTTCCTTATGGATTTTTTATTTAGGTGAGAAGTCTTAAAGGACACCAGAGAAGGGTTGGTTGTATTGCATGGAATGGTCATGTATTGACATCGGGAAGCTGTGACAGATCCATTATTAATCATGATGGTATGAAGTTCGATTGCTTATAATTGCAATTGATATTATGAATCTAATTCATATTTTTTTGCATCTTGTTTGACAGTGAGATCAAAGAAAAGTTTGATATGTAATGTGAAAGTGCACACTCATGAAGTTTGCGGGCTGAAGTGGTCGAGCACTGGAAATATTCTAGCAAGCGGTGGCAATGACAATCTTGTGTACATATGGGATGCATGTAAAATGAGCTTAATGCATTATGTTCACCGATTTAATGGTCATTGTGCTGCTGTGAAGGCTCTTGCTTGGTGCCCATATAATTACGACTTGCTAGCTTCTGGAGGAGGCACAGATGACGGAAGAATCAAGATGTGGAATGTGCAAAAAGGAGCCTGCGTTCGCAGTATAGATACTAAAGCACAGGCAAGTTAAAACTTTTTTATACCTATGAGGTGATTTTAAGCTATCTTTAACTAGTTTCTTCTCTTAGTTCAAATTTTTTTAATAATCACAGTTTTTACTTTGATCTTTGATTTTTTTTCTTTTTTTGATGTCAAGTACTGAGCTAAGATTTCCATATGGGGCTGGTTAGAAATGTTTTGTATTGTATAATAGCAATGTTAAACAGTAGGATTGCGGTTGGAAGTTGCATTTTTAAATATACACATGTAAATATGTAGGACTTATAGATAATCACGTAAAAAAGTAGGGACAGTTGATGTTAAGCAGCAAGCTCATTAACTTCCAGCGACAAGGAACCACAACTGTGACCATCTCTTACCCATTTCATCCGTGCTCATGATCTACATTTAATACTTTTGCAGTGAACTTGGTTTTCTGAATGACATAATTGTGTTGTCTGCACAGATATGTGGGCTGATATGGAACAGCCATCATAAAGAGATACTGAGTGGACATGGCTACGGAACTGAATCTCATAACCGAATATGTTTATGGAGGTATCCATCCATGTCTAAGATCGGAGAATCCTCGAGTCACACTTCTAGAGTTCTTCAACTTTCCCAGGTCTGATATAGCACTTCACATAAAAACTGCAAAAAAAATGGAACTAATTCAAATGCAATATCATTATGCGATATAATCAATCTTTTTTGTTTTATTCAATTTGTACAGAGCCCGGATGGACTAACCGTGGTGTCAGCTGGAGCAGATGAGACTCTACGGTTCTGGGAGGTGTTTGGTCCCGCACAGGACACCAGTTCCAACGTTTCATATTTGAAAAGTCTCTTGACGTTCAAAACATCACCTATAAGATGATTTGAAATTGAAACAAAGTACCAGATTTTTGCTGTTGTTTTTTTACTCAAACTTTCTTGAATTGTCTTTTCTATATCTTTCAACAGTAGTATGTGTCTTCTTTTCGGAAATATTGTAGTAAGAAACGGTAATGAACAGTTCACATTACTTTTCCTTTCCGCTGGGCTTTCCTGTTGGGCTTTTTAAATCTCCTTTGGGTCTTTTTTTGGGCTTCCGATCCGCCTCAACAGTTAACACTTTTCACACGATTTATAATCTACTGTGGGCATTTATATCATTTAATGTTGCTTGTTCTTGCTTGCTGGAGTGGGTGAATGTATTCGGTGGTTGGAGGAAGCAACACTCGGTTTACTGTTTCACTGTGTTGGTCACTGTGCCTCTTCATTTTCATCGTCTAATGGAGCGATATGGATCACGTTCGTAGGTGGTTAGGTTAGCTTTTCTTTACGAACACTCTTTTTTAATTGTTTGTTTAGGTCTGCAGAAGATCCCATTGATTGGGGAGTTCTCCTAAGTGTGATTTTTACATTTAATTTGCTATGAGATTAGGGGCGTTTTTATAGTGATTCCTGGACAATATTACTCATTTTGGTATATATTTGTACACAATGCATAAAAATGGAGGAAATAAGCTAAAAAAATGATTAACAAGGACCAAACCGAGCAAACAAGTTGAAGAAATGACGAAATCGCAAATTGTTGAAATTCAAGAGCGGTGATCGATCGCCATAATCTACCGATCTATCGCCAAAAGTATCGCCTCGATCCAGAAACTTTTGGCGATCGATCGGCACTTTCTCGCGATCTATCGTCAAACCCGAAAAACTCGAGATTTTCTTTCCTTCTTGGTTATTTTGAGTCCAAAGGATATGGAACTCCTCCCCCAATATTTATGGGATTGACTTCGACGAAAATTGGACTTCTTGGCTCATATTTTAACCTACAAGCACAGCCTTCCATCAATCTCCATCAACCACCATCATCCATACACCACAAAACCTTTGAAGAATAAGATACATTGGAAGAGACGAGACGACGGAGCAACGCAAGGAGTCAACGCCTATCGTTACTATCGTATTTCTGAACTTATTTATCGTTTAGTCTTAGATTTTGATGTTTAGAATGCTGCAAAACAATTTTATGCATTATTATTTGATGCCTATTGTTGGCTAAGTTTGTTGTCAAGACTTAGGGGATCCTTTGTATGAACCCATAATTCAAATTAAGGTTTTTGATTGATTCTTACATATCTTTGTGCAAAATTTATTGTGATTCATGCCTTTGAATGAGTGATCATCTTTGAATGATTATTTATTGCAATTGAGATTGAGAAATAAAATTGTAATACGATATAGTAATTTAGATATAGTAATGTATGCCGTGGATTCCAAACTGAGATCGAGAGATAAAGTCAAATACACGTGTGATAGCTAAAGATATCTAGTAATCGAATGCTAGTAGTTTTCATAGATCTACATACAATATTGATTGTTCAATATGGATACGAGAGTAGCTTATTGTAACATTAGTACTAGATTTGTTTTACCGGACCAAGGACCAATGTATAACAAGTGCATTTACTCGTCACCTCAGATCGTTTGAATTTAAATCTTAACTAATAGGCGAATTATGGGGATTACATTGGTGAACCAAAGTCTTGATAATTGTCTCTATTGATTCTATTTTCATTCTTTGCTTTTTTGGGTTGAATATTGAGTTATTAGTCAATTCAGTTAAATAATCATAACCAATTTTCGTTGGCTAAATATAGTTAAACTAGTTAAATTTGGTATTTATTTCCTAGTCCTCGTGGGTTCGACACTCGTACTTTTCATATCATTATACTAAAACTTGACACCATGCATTTACCGTACATAATCGTTATATAGAAAAATATTGTTTAAAATAATGGCGAACAAGTTCCCCATGCCTTTCGTGTGTGGATTTGACGTAGGTGGCTTGCCGTCGTGCTCTGCTTCTCTCTGGTAAGTGTTCAGGCCTCTTTGTTTATTTATATTCTTGGTGAAGGGAGACGCTCCAAAAGTTTCACAGCCATATTTCCCATTTGGAAAGCATGGCCCAGAAATTAACAGGCGACATTTTCGTGTCTTCTTCGTTTTACGGCAAGGAATGTTGTCTTTTAGTTGTTTTTCTTTTTGTTATTCGTGATATTTTAGTTTCATCCAGGTAGAAAATTTCCAAGCGTCCTCCTTTTCCGGATTCTGTGACATAGTTGATTTCAGGAAATAAAATTACCTTTGTAGTTTGTGGATGATTTGGCTTTCTTACTTTGAGTACTGTATGGTCTTGACTCTTGATTTCGATGTTTTTCAATTTTCTGTATTTGCATGTTCTATCTTATGATCAGCTTTTGTATTTTTACTTTTTGGTTTTTTTATTGAATTGGTTGCCGTATAACATTGTGAGAATCGGTTCTTATTTGTTGTGTAGCATGAACTGAGATAAATTGTTTCAAGAAATAGAGGAACTTTTGTAGACCCTGTTTTACTTTCACCGAATTTAGCATAAGGTGGATTAAAATCAAATCTTTTTTTAAGTTCGAATTTATTTAGTTTTAGTTGAGTTAAATCTCTAGGGACTCTTTTTCCTGGTCCTCTGACATGAGCTTAAATGATTTATTTGAAGAAATCAAAGATTTTTTTTACTATATGAATTATTTGACCTTCTTATCGGCTGCCTTGCTTTGAATATTATATTATGTGGGTGTGTTTTTCGACTTTAAACTTTCTCCTCTCTCACACAAGAAATGCTATGAACTTGGTCTGTGCATTGTTATCAGAACTCATAACAAATAAACTCTCATGGCTTCAACACTTTACCATCATTTTGTTGCATTTGTCTATGTTTCCCCATTTCTGTGAGTTTTTCATTAGCAAAAACCTTTAATGATGAAAGTTTTTCCAATCCGAAATCTCAAGAATTATCATGCTGTGGACGTTCCCAAATATAAATTCGACAACGAATCAAGAATCATCGAAAAGAAAATTAAGTTTCCTTTTGTTTTGCAGAAGGGGGAGCCTGTCTCTCACTTGGGTCAGCATGCTGCTCATTATAGGATACGACTTTCTAAAGATACAAGGTACATGTTGTTTCATTACACTTTTATAGCATGGAAAAATGGCTTCTACTCAGTTTCAGAGCTGAAATTATCTATTTAACAGAATATATAAATTTGATTTCATAGATTTGGAACACAATTGGCTTATTTATAGTTGAAAGATTGAGTTTTATGATTATTATAATCTGTTTGGATGAAAGAGTATATATATATATATAATATATATATGGTTCTTTTCAAAGTCTTGGAGAGACATATTTTTGGTTTTTTGGAGAAACTGATAAAAGTTTGGGAATTGAAAGAGTCAATGAGTAGATGAAGAAATAATTATGTGTTCATCAACATTAGTGTTTTAAGGTAAAAGAAACAGTGTAAAGAACTTTTGTAATCAGATAAAAATATAATTATTAAAGATACATATAATTACTAAAATTTTAATGTAAAGAATTGTTAAGAATAATAATTGTACCTACGGTTTGGCAAGCAGAACTATTTAATGTTACTGGATATATTTAACTGTTCTATAAGTTAAAAATGAAATTATTCTTGTAAAGAAAAAGCAAAGTTCTTTTGGGTACAAGCTCTGAATTCTATGGTACAGAAACAAACTAGAGGAACCGAAATTACTACACCTTGTACTTGCGGTTTGGCAAAACTATACCCTGTATTCCTTGTCTTTAAAGCTGAAATAACTTAGAGAAACATTGCCAATGAGGTGCATTTACATGTATGGAAACTTTTCAAGAAAACAATGAATGTAGAACTACCAGGGGAAAATGGCTAAGATGTTGTTGTTGAACGAATGACATGGAACAATTTACCTGCTAATTTTTCCCAAGTTCTGTTACGCCAATAAAATGCATTGTCAGCCTATATATGGTGTTGTCAAACGTTGTCGTACTCGAGCAAAAGGGTTTGAAATTTTTTACAAGTTTATATTTTCTTTCTAAAAATATGATTTTCAGCTGCTGGATACTTAAACCGCCCTTGGCTAACTTCGTGTCTGCTCTTGGTGTAATGGGAAGCTGAATGTATTATGACTAAAAATGTGACGTTTTCAGAAGGAAAAAAATCGCCATAACTTTATTTATTTATTTGTTCATTTGAGTGGATTGGCTTACTTGCATTTTCACTTGAGATCTATTTAAAAATTGGCCAGATAAAAATGAGCAAGAATGTGAATTTTCACCATAATTTCTTCAAATATAAAGTACTATTGGACTGTTGATCATACTTTTTTTGATGGTTTGGTTGTTTGTATTGTTTGTGTGTTATGCAGAGAAGGCGGTGAATTTTCTCCAGTTGTTGGTTTCTTTGTTGACACCAGCCCTTCTCAGGTCTGCTGCATTATTTCATCTTTCGTCATTATGGATATTTGCTTTTCGACTTTTATGCTACTTAATTTCCATCCCGAGATTAAAAACATTTTATATTGCATTTTTTTCATGTTTGTGTAATTGTATTTAATTGTTCAGTGTTTATAATTTAAATAGATGGTTGTATACTTTTTCGGATTTTACTTGTTTGAGTTTTTTCCACGCAAACGATTTTGTTGACAGTGTGTCTTTGTTGTGAAGAGCATGTCTTTGCACTCTACATGTTAAAAGTAATGTGAAATGGAATGTAATAATCATTATATATTCGTGCACTAATGAACGCTTATTTTATTGTTATCCAAAAAATTCCATTTTTTTGGAAAGCTTAATCGCTCATTTATTTAGCAGCTTGACCAAAATTGTGTTATTAAACTTTACTATATCTTTGATTATTCAAATCTATGTTCAAGTTTAGAAATTCGAAACGTACTAACCACCAACTGTTAGTAAAACGTTGTATTGTAGATCATCTGGCCAAAAAAAACTGTCAACTGGCTAGTATATATATATTAGACAATATAATAAGTCGCGTAAGGGTTACTGTTCCAATGAACAGTAACCCTTACGTCATTTTTCTTCTTTTCTTTTTTAATTTTTTCTTTTGTTTTTTCTTTTATTTTTATTATTTTTATTTTAACTTTACATCATTTTTCTTCTTTTTTTTAACTTTTTTTATTTCTTTTTTATTTTTGTTTTTTTTATTTTATATATCGGGTACTATTCTCGTGAACAATAAACGTCAGTCCTATTTTCTTTTATTTTTGTTATTTATCGACACTGTTCTCGTGAACAATAAACGTCAGTCCTATTTTCTTTTTATTTTTGTTATTTATTATTTTGTTGCATGGTACTTATTTGCTTGGAAAGATTTGACCCTTGACCCAACTGTGTATCCCTCTTATCTCAAATTTTAAAATTCAAAATGTTTTCTTTTTTTTTGAGAAAAAAACTTGTTGATTTTGTCAAGTATGAATTGATTTATAAAAAAAAAAAGAGTTCAAAATAGATTTTCGTCATAACAAACTTTAATAATAATATCTTATGGTTTAAAAAAAAACAAAGTATTCAAAATAAGTTTTCGTTGTGGCAAATTTTAATAATAATAATTTATTATTTGGCATGATGGATTTTTGGTAGATTACAGGTCGTCAGTTTTGTTTGTCTGTATATATTTTTATTTTGCTTTACCTACGACACATTGCTAATATGTGCTTGTTCTCGATTACCTTTGTTCTGATGTTTGGCCTCAAATATTCTCTTCATGTATAAGGAGATTATATCAAAATTTTAGAAAATATTAAATTATCATAATTATTGATACACATTTACATTTATTATTTGTGAGAAAGTATATACATAATTATAAAAGTAGGATGATTCAATAATAATGAGGCCATAGCAAGTAATATACGAGCAATACCCTAAAATATCAATGCAACTACAACAATAAACATAAACTATAATTTCTCTTATACGATGTTCGCTCATGCTATGAGATACCGAACACATATCTGCATTATGAAATGAACCATCATCAACTCTTACGAATAACTTTTGATTGGTTTTATAGTTTGTTGAGAATAACTTTTGTTATGATATATAATGTCATCTACTATAATGCACTTTTGTAGATGACTTTTGTTTAGGGGTCTATTGGGCCCTACTAGGATATCATATGTCAACTTTGTTATGGTGCACTGTTGTGAATGACTTTTGTTTGGTACAACATATTTGGTGTTATATATGTACGATTATGTATATTTAATGCGTATTAACCATCTTTTTATTCTCTTGAACTATCTGTTGAACTTGTGTCGGGCGCTTTGTTGGACATATATACCAGATTATAAGCTAATTGCGTGGTGCAAAATTAACTAGTATATATATATATTGAAAAACGGTGGGTGCTAAAACTTTAGCCCAAACCAAGCCCATATAATGACCCAAAATACCAAATTTCTTGTTTAGACAATTGCACCCCATTTCTGATTTCCCCTAAAACGACAGACCTCGCCATACACACACCCAGTCAGCAAGAATGTTGAGGCGGGCTCCACGATTCCTCCTTGATCGAGCTTCCACCGCAAGGATGCGGTGGTTCCGCCCCTTCTCCTCTGATTTACAGGCGGAGGCTTCCGTAGACTCCAACTTCGTTGATGCGTGGAAGAAAGCGGTCCCTAACATTGACCCACCAAAGACCCCAAGTGCTTACATGACGCCGCGACCCCCAGTACCATACACCATACCCTCTAAACTAACTGTCAATTTGGTCCTTCCTTATGATTCCATCTTATCTGCTAAAGAGGTACAATCGCGAGCGTTTACTTCTGTTTATGGGTGTATTTTGAAATATGTGATGATTAAGTGGCATTGAAATTGTTTCTGTTGAATGAGATGGCGTACTATTTTTACTGTAATGTGTTTCCAAGAAATGATGGGACCTTTTGTTTGATTTTAGGGCTTTCAGGTGTTTTTTTTATTCACTTGGTAGTTTGTAAAGATTGGTTTCTTGTTTAAAGATCATGTCTGAAGTATGTGTGGAATGGGTGTATTGGTTGGATAAAGGCATACAGTTACCAATTGTGTGTGCTAAAATGGGATAATGTAGGGTTCAATTTGCATATAAGTATGTCCGTCTCTATTGAAATGTTCTGGATTTATTTTTTATTTTGTTAAGATCAACTTTGAAAAACTTTGACCTTTGAGTCCCTTACAGCAGAGGTTTAATGATTGATTTATTGGGTTTATTATTTTCCAAGTTGTTACAAGGAGTTCGTTCATGGATTTCTAGCATCTACAGAATTATGATGAAGCTATTTCGGCAATTTAAATTGTGATCAATGATGTGATGCAAATGTTTTCACTTGAAATCTAATATGGTGTAGCTAATTGGAGTAGATATCAAGTCTTTTTTATGTTGTATATTTTTTGATTCAGTGAGAATCATCAGATAAGGAGCTCTATTTCACTATTTCATTTTCTCCTATCCATTATTTTAAGTTAAAGCATGAAGCGCTAGATTTTCGGAATGGCTTGAAATATGTGTATTTTTAGAGACTGATAATTCAAATAAAACATGTCTTCTTATTCCTCTTACGCCATTTGATTGCACTTGTGTTATGCATCATAAGGTTTGTGGGGGTGGTTTTATCATTCGAATAAAGGAGACTAAGGTACTGCAGTAGAACTTCCGAATCAATTTTTTTGTTTATTGCAGTCCAACTTTCAAGCATTAACCTCTGAATTTCTCAATGGGCAGCTATCTCATTTGTGAAGCGCTGATGTTCTTGATAAGAAGTTTACCACTTAGGTGTAAAACATTGGTTGAAAAATTGACATAGGAAATAGCTCATCAGTCCTGACAAGATAAAAATGTAATGTTAAAGTAATTGCTTGCGTGTATTTTTGCTTTCATTCTGGCTCTAAACCCTCGAGCACTGCCATGCTTTGATTAATGAAAAATGCAGAGAATTTGATATTTGATTCAATAATTGCTATAGCTTTTCCTGTAAGATTATCTGTGGCACTTGACATGTTGGCTTGTGTGTGTGTTGAATCATATTAGGTTGATATGGTCATAGTCCCCGCAACTACTGGACAGATGGGTGTTTTGCCCAGTCATGTAGCTACGATTGCTGAGTTGAAACCCGGTATTTTATCGGTTCATGAAGGTAACAATATAAGCAAATATTTTCTGAGCAGCGGGTTTGCCTTTATCCACACAAACTCGGTTGCTGATATAATAGCTATTGAGGCCACACCTGTGGACCGCATTGATCCAGACTTGGTTCAGAAAAGGCTATCTGAATTCCAACAAAAGTTAAACTCGGCATCAACCGATGTTGAGAAAGCTGAAGCACAAATAGGTGTTGATGTACACAGTGCTCTCAGTGCTGCTCTCACGGGTTAGGCTAGTATCTAGACATGTTTCTTTTATCCACAATTTTTTTCTGTTTGAGTTGAATCTTTTGTACCCAATTAGCAGATGCTGGTTTTCAGATTCATGTTGAAATGAATATCTCTAAATCGTGAGATTAACGGGTTTCTTGAATAAATTTTAAGACAAAGTTGGCAGTGATGCGTTTCTTGAACTTGTGATTTGATAGTAGAATTATTTGCCGTTCTACTAAATGTGTTCCAGGCATACTGATTCCTTTCATCCCTCGATGCTCTGTTTCTCCAAGTTCATTTAATATTCGTCGACGTAATGTTTGTTTCTTTTAAATCACCACATTTGTACCACCAAATTTCCTTTTGTGTATCAAATAAGACTTCCCCATGTATAAATGTCAGAAAATGGGAAGAATTGTCTTTTTTAATGCAAAACAGACACAAAACAGACTATATATAAAAGTCCCATCTTTTGTGGGGGAATAAATAAATCATAAAATTTTGTATCCCTTTTTTCATATTAGTAGTAGTCAACGAAGAGAAAAGTAATAACCCATTTCTAAGACGAGTTCATACAGATCACATAGTATAAAAATCTCGAGTTAATAATTTGAGTGAAAATAGTAAAAATCTATCAATTAATTTAACCATCACTGATATTTTCCGTGCGACCCTTTTTGCTTCTTAAGATGTTTAGCATATATTTATTTAAATTTAAATATTACATTAATTAATATTATTAAGAAATACTTGCGTTCTTTATTCCAAAAGTAGGGTTTTGCAGTGAAGCATTGATTAAAACAACCCATATAATTAACGAAGGGATTTTTTTGTTTAATGTAGGAAGGATTACACTTTTAAATTGATTTTCTGTTTGGTGACTGCTAAATTGTGTTTATCAAATCAGGACATAAACTAGTAAAATTGAGTTACCAGAAATTTCCATGCATCTGTCTCTTCACACAAGGAATTAAAAAATCTTTCAAATAAAGTACTCTCTACAATTAGAGTAAAATAAAAGCCAGCTTTATCAGGAAACATTATATATACTAGCGTCCGATGCACACGTGACGTATGTAATACAATTTTAAATTTTATATATATTGTATATATAGACTAAATTTTTATATTTGAAATATCTGATTTAAATATGATATTTTATGGGGAAAATAAAAAACTGCCGCACATATTTTCGGTAGGAAAAAGAACTGATGAAACATTGGGAACTAAGTCGGGAAGTTAATACGTGATATTCCGATATTACCACTTATCTCATTGTCACATGGCTATTACTAAAGCAAATAGAGGATATTTAGAATTTCACAATGGTTATAACAAAGTAGTTACTCTAAGATGCTCAAAATTATAGATACTAGCGTCAACGCACACGCGTTGCTTGTGTAACGAAAACATGAGGTATACCATTGATTATATATAATGCAATACATGTACATTGGTTAATAATTGAAAATTCAATATAGTATTCAAGGATTACAAACGAAAAAACCAAAAGATACGACAAAGAATTAATGATACGATATATATTCTAATTTTCCCCACATCTTTATTTCTATAAGAAAACAAAATAAAACTCTAATAGATAATCATACTTTTACACAAAAACTTTAATAAATAATATTTTTATTTAAACTATAATATTAATATATACGAAACACGTAGTAATGATTATTTAGATCATGAACGTATTATTAGGAATAATAAGCCGAAATAAAGAAAAATAATTATAACAAGAGAGGACACGCAATTTACAAGTGTATCTTTCCACTAACTTTGTATTAATGTGATGTGATTATCAATATTTTATACATTTATTTTGTGACACCAAATATTAAATCATCACATTTTGCAACATGTAATAAACAATCAAAATATATTATCGGTTTTTTATTTCTAATTTGAATATGAAAGTCATAATTTGGGGAATTTTTTAGAAAAAAATTGAAATTAAATTTAATCTAAGGAGTTTAGATCCCTGGGCTGGTTAGTACGAAGGGGCAAACTATAGTTAACACCCCTATAAAAAAAAGGTTTTTGGCATATTATCCCTATATAGTTTCCCAAATAGGTGGATTACCCCATATGGTTTGAAAATAGACATTTTACCTCATGTGGTTTACAAGGCACTTTACTCCCATATGATTTGAAAATATGCATTTTACCTCCTTGTGATTCATAAAAATAGACATTTTACCCCCCTGTGGTTTACAAAATAGGCAGTTTACCCCCTATATATAGGGTGTATTTCACACCTATTTACAAACTATAAGGGGTAAAATACATATTTTCACAAACCACATGGGTGTAAAATGCCTATTTTCAAACTATAGGGGATAAACAACCTATTTAATAAACCACATGGGTGTAAAATACATATTTTCAAACCACATGGGGTAATTTGCCTATTTGACAAACCACAAGGGATTATATGCCACTAGCTCCTATAAAAAATAAAAAAAAAACTATAAAAATCTCCGACATAAAATCGACGATATTCTAGTTGATAGAGCAATGTGAGCTTGAGATCGTAAAATCATGTTACCTACACAACCGAGAGAGAGAGAGAGCCGTTATAAATTATAAAAGCAACTGAAAAATGCAACGCTTCGGAAAGGAAAATGCTACCAGTCGCGGCCGTATCTCTTTTATATTATAGATTCTGTTGAGGAAAACTGTGAACTGCACCTATCATCTCATCCCTTCAAACAAAATCTGAATCAATGGCGGACGATTACGTTAATCATGTCACGGAACTCCCGCCAATTTCATCGACTTCTCCTTCAATACCTCTCCATTTATCCGGTTATCTCACCGGTGATACCATACGCGTGCAAGGAGACACCGGAGAGTTGGAATTCTCCCTTCAGTTTAATATGCAAAGAAGAGAACAGAATTCTGGCGGGCCCTGCAACTTTTCTGATGCAAATATCCAAGAAATGGACACCTTTTGTGGTTCTGTCGATTCATTGTCTTCTGCGTCGCACTTGACTCCTACTTCAGGTCATGAAACTCTAGATTGTAATGCGGGTGAGAATGAATTGAGAGAAGAATCTTGGATAAGGAGGAGAGATGACATTGTGACCAGGTTGAGGAGCGGGGTTTTATCTCCGGTGAAGTATAATGGCAGTGGCAGTTATGGTGTTTTTCAGGGTAGGCTCAACTCTGGGATGAAAATGAAGATGGGTCAGGAAAGAGGGAAAGGACACAATACTTTAGAGAAAATGCTTAAAAGGCGGAGTTTTCCCTTGAGGCCGTGCAATTCTTATGGCTTCTTTGTAACGGCGAATTGGGGTGTGGTTAAGTGTTCTTCGTTCGAGGAAACGAGCAAGAGGTTGAGTAAAAAATGGTGCGAACTCCCTAATGACATGAAGAAGGTATGCATGCTTTCTTTTCCTGAAAAAATAAGAATTTAAATAAAAATAGTTGATGATTTTATGTGAACAATTCATTCGACACTTACCTGGTGATGTTATCACGATAGGAATATGAGAACATGGCTTCGAAGGATAATGCAAGATATATGAGGCAATGCTTGCTGTTAAAGAATGATATACAAGAAGAAACGGGCTCTGGATTACTAAAAGACGTGGTGAAGTAAGCCGATAAAATGAAACTTTGGTGTGTTAGAACTTGGTGAAATTGTCATGTTTCTTAATTTACCTTATGACGAAAAAAGAAAGAAAGAATTCCTTAGAACAGTTCTCTGATAGATTTTAGTAATTTGGTGGTATTAGTTTACAAGATGAGTGATGTACTGGTCAAGAAAATGAAGTCGAAAACAGTTGGCATATGTGCTTATTAAACTTGTTTTTTTATGAACATCATATTTGTAATATGTTATACTATATATACAAAAGAAACTTCTGTTGTTTGGAAACTGGAAGACTGTAATGTACTGACAATGAAGTCGAAGACTAGAAAAAGCCGAGAACTTTTGCTCTGTCACTCTTTGTTGCAGCAGCAGTGGACTCGATCATAATCTTCCATCTTATAGTGAAAATGGCTTAGCATATACGTCAAATGGTTCATTAGCACTAAGTTGTGGCTCCTGCGACCAGGAGACAAAAGCCATGTAGAACATGTTGATAGTTGTCTTTAGGCGGTGAAGTTATCAGTAACACATGAAATTCTTGGTCTTTTTACGTGTGATTTTGGCTTGATGCTATGCTTGATAATTTAATTTGATGACATAGAATGCACACCTGTCTCTTTCCGATACCAGCACTTCCTCCAGTCAAAAGCATTGTGAGAAGAGCTGTAACAACACCCCCTCCTATTTCATCATCAGCATTTCGAATGGTAGACCTCATTGCATTTAAAATACTTCCATATGTAGGATTGCTTACTTGGCCTCGTTCGACCGCTTGGATAAATGAAAATGTCATTGCGCCCGTGGAAGTCACCTTAGATAGAGCCTGTCCAGCACTTGTTTGTGTTAATTTATTCTCATATTATATATCATACACATGTAGCCAAGAAATTAACTTAATATTGAAATGTTGGAGACAGAAACTTACAGATGTATCTGCTGAGGTTTGATCATCATCACAACCACTAAAGGATATGACTTCTCCTCCATTAGTACCTTTCCATGCACCTGTTCGAGGACGATGGTCTTCCCATACATAACACCCAGTTCTGAATCCGCATACAAATTTGATCAGAGACCCTGAATTAGGCTTAAATACAGTAAAATGTATCCATCAACATATGATTCTCAAACAGTGGCGGATTGGGGGTTCTGGATAGGAGAGATGAAACTAAAATTCGAGAACCTTAGAGGGAATACGAGATAGCACCGACCAACCCCCATCTTATTTCGGCACTGTTCTGACCTGGGGAGAGCACAGATGTAACTTGGAAGGGGGGTGCACTAACTGAATATAAGTAAGACAGTGTTTGTACATAAGAAAATATGTGCTAAATATCTAGTCAGTATAGAAATAGGCATAGCACCAAAGTGTTAAGACTAGTCAGTATAAGCATAGCACCAAAGGAAAAAGCTTAAGTCTATAAGATCCCAAGCCACAAACCTGTCCATTCTACAAAGATACGGTAAATCAAGCATTGTGCCACTGTGACACGAGTCAATGATAGCGTGAAGCTTGACACCATGAGGAAGTGGCCTAACAATAGTTGCATTGATTTCATCATCAACAATCATTCCCTGTGCCTCGAAATCCAAAGGACAGAGTGTTTCATCAAATCCATCGACCTCATCTCCTGTATAGTTCCTCTTTTGTGAACCATGGCCCGAGTAATGAAAAACTAGGGAATCCCCTGGCTGACAGCCTTGTACAAGCCAAAACATTGCCATCCTAATGTTGTGTTTTGTTGGGATTTTGTATGGATCAATTTCCTCTTCTGAAATAACACTCTTCACATGATAAGGAGGTTGATTATGTACTAAAAACAAGTTGAGAAACACAGGGAGTTTCAGAGGATTTTTACTGAATTAAGCCAAAATAGGCTACCTTTCATAAATGTTCTTCAATTAGTTCTTATATTCTTTTTTATATAATGCATCGAATAATGATGGACTGTCAAGTGTCAACGCGTTGTTCTCGTCGGATCATCCTACTTCAGTATTAATAGCTCAACGTAAATTTAAAACGACAACACTTTCGGTGAAACATATCTTATGTAAACACAACCATTGGATTATCTATCAAACACATGATGCCAGGATCTACACATGTTAAAAGGTCCAACAACCTATACCATACTGGATGTGTTTTATCAGATATAACATAAACTTACCTCAATGCAGGAACGAGACTCCCTGCTTTTGGCCTATACATTAATGACTTCATACTGAATTTTGTTGTAAAAATATCTGTCAATTCTGCATATTCATCATTGTGATGGATAACTTTTTAAGAATTTGATCCCTTTGAGAAAAATTGAATTTTAATGACAATTTCGTATTTCTAAAATAACCTTTTTCTTTTTAATGAATTTTTATCAAACTATCCTGCTTTTAAAAAAATCTATAATCCATATGCACATACAATGCACTGTAAACGAGTTATTCTAAAAAAAGCAGAGGGTGCATCACCAATCAATTTCTTTTGAATCTTTTGGCTGTCCGTCTTTTTCACTGTCATTTTGACAAACTAATACAAGAAAGCACATTTCAAATTTGTGGACCTAAAGAATAATGTAAAGGATATGGTTCGCTTTTAGCATATTGATTTCCATCAGACTTCACCCACTCTAGAAAACTACAGTTTACACTCTTTGATTTGAAAACATGCAATTTACCCACTGCATATTCACAAAACATATGGGGTAAATTGTCAATTAGGGTAAATCGCAAATGACTCATATAGGAATCTAATATAATAGTTCCAATAAGGTTTGATTTTTTTTTTCCAAAGCTAACTATATATATCATATATATATACCTTATGATAATTCAACTTGCCGAAGCTGGAACCAAACAAGATAAAATCAATCCCCGCATTTCATAACTCGGATACTAATCCAAATAATAATAAATAAAACAAACCAAAATCCAATAGTCAAAAAAAAAAAATAATTACCAGTGAGCATGAGAATGGATGACGCAGGGAATTTGAACCGGTTAATCAGCAAGTATTTCATGCATTTAGCATCATTAATGCACCCTTTTAGCTCATGCCTCGAGTACCTATACGAAATCCCCACGATCACAGCCTTCTTCCGAAGGTGGGCGGTGGAAGAAGAAGGACCAGGCAGCGGCGTATAGCTGTACTGCGGCAGAGCCGGTTGGTAGTGGCCATTGTATCCGTTGATAGATGAGGGTGTGGGAAGATGCGGCAGCGGCGTTGCAGGTGGGTTGCTGTGAGAGTTTCCGATACGGGTGATGGACTTGCAAACGGCACAGCGAATGGTGGTGGCACCAGGCGGAAGCTGGAGTGGCGTCCGGCAGTTGGAACAGTATACTAACATCAACATTTTGAAGCGATCAAGATTCAACAAGAGTATTAGTCATTATTATATGTAAAATGTAAGGTTTTGTTTTGGAACGAGTATAATCACCTTTGAAGATGGCAGAGTGGCTACGAAGTCAAATTAAGGGGAATGAATCATGGAAAATGGAGTTGGTGGAAAATATGGAAAGGAAAGGTTTTCATTGGTTAGGACCTTTTGTAATCTCTCTCTTTGTTTTAATTTTTTTTTTTTTTTTGTTGTTAACAAGATATCCAGATTTGTGTCAGACTAATCTTGGATGACGACTCGGCCCCACAGGACCGCCACCAAGTAAATCGAGGGATATGCACGGATGACAGGTATCCGAAGGAGTGGACCAACATGATACGAACTCAGGACAAATCCCGCACAATATTTCGGTGGAGAATTTGTTCCACATGGGATTCAAACCTGCACGTCGGAAGATTTCTCTCAATGTCACCTCAGCCCTTACCAATCCCGTCTATGTTTGTGGAACAGTTTTATTTACTTTTTACTATATGTTTAATTTGTTCTTTGTTTTCCATTTTGGGCTTTGTTATTTTTTGTTTTATTACACTCGAGTGGGGGTTTTACACGTACAAAGTCTATAATTGACAAGACATTTTTTTCTACAATGTTTTTTTCCAGATCTATATGTTTAAATGTTTAAGAATCTCATTCCAAATTCCATAGCCATATTTTTCTACATTGTTTTTTCTTTATGAAAAGTAGCAATTATTTTATTTATCAATTACCCAACATGTGGAATAATGACAGCATGCAATAATACTATATTGCATTGAATCTCAGAATCCCAGCACATCATTTCATCCTAAATCGTATGTTATATGATTTGTATGTGTTAGTATATCATTTTGTATCCTTACTTGTAGGATATTTGGCTGCCCTTATATTAATCAAATCATTGATTAATAAACATTTCTTTTTAATTAATAAAGAACATAGTATTATTAATTTGTATATGTTATGTTGTAATTTAGAGATGTGACTAAACTTATATGAATTTGAGTATTGCAATTGAATGTGAAATTAATTTTTCAATGTGTTTATATACTTTACTTTATGCAGATACTTTGAACTCATACAAATGCTGGGCAAGTTTCTGTGTGGTTATTTAAAATTCTATTGATATAGTTGATATTTCGGAGTTATTGGCAATGACCTCCCGTATAGTATTCCAAATAGGTAAATTACACACGTGTGGTTTGAAAATAGACAATTTATGCTCATGTGGTTTTCAAAATAGGCAGTTGCCCCCTATGATTTGAAATATGCAATTTACTCTCATGTGATTTGTGAATATGTGTCAAACACCTCCTGTGTATGCTATATTTACAAATCATATATATTAGTAAAATGTCTATTTTGAAAATCACATTGGGATAAACTGTCTATTTACAAATAATGTGTGGCGCATGGGTGAAATGCATATTTACAAACCACATAATGATAAAATATCTATTATCGATATCACAATAGAGTAAATTATCACTTGATCGTTATTCTGAATTAAGATAATTATTTTGTAGACAAATATCACAAAAAATGGTGAATCTTAGATATCCAGGAAAATATTTGTGCGTATTTTTTAAGTGTTCAAAAATATATATAGAAACTTTTCATCATATATTTGAATATTTTATTCACATTTAAAACATATACTTTTAAACAACACCCATCCTGTGAGTATATCAAACAAGTTTCGCCTTATTTTATAGATGAAGAACTATAATATTTATTTAGTGTTGTTTAACAATAAGGTCAAAATATTTCAAATATGTCATCTACACATTATTTATGTATAAACCACAAATTAACATCTCCGTGCGACCGCCGCCGCCCCCGCCGGAGATCCATGCAGTCTCAAGAATTCAGCTGTCCATCACTGACCTTCACACATTCATTCCAAATTGTATCATCAATCGTCACTAACTCGTTCTTATTATTCTCCGTCAGTTCAGGCAACAAAAGCAGCGCCTTCAACAACCCTTTGCGGCAGTGCTGCCCCATCGCCACCAGCTTCACGCAGCAGCCCTGGCTCACCTTATTTTCCTTGTTAAATAATCCACTCAGCACTTGCCTTGCACACTCATCCGTCAACTCTGAAATACATTTCTTTGACAAGTCATAGAATCCAGGGTATGGTTCAGCGCGGATTTCGTCTGAAGTTACGGCCGCATCTAGGAGTTCGGTTAAATTGAGGGCGACGGTCTCCTGGGCCGCGGCTGCGGTGGCTGGTGGCGCAAAGAATGCAGATAAGATGAGGGTGACTCCTGCGAGAGCGAATGATAGCTTAAATCCTCTCATTGTAGGGTTAATTTAAGGAAGATCAGATGATAGAAGAGATGGATGCAGATAATAAAGAATGGAGTAATATTTATAGGTTATTTAATTACGTTTCGCATCTGTGTAATTAATTAAGTGTGTGAGATTAATTAATACTCATTTTAATTTAATTAATTTGTGAACGGTTTCTTTCTTTTCCCTCAATCGAACGGTTTCCTAATGGAATATTTATTATTTTCTATTTTTTTGAGCAGGGGAGAGACTAAATCAATTTTTTTGCGTTAAGCGTGACCCGAACTCATGTATGTCCAAAGTGGACATAAGCAATTATCCATCCGACAAGATCGGGAAGTTCAAATAACTCCACCAAATGAAATCCACATATCAAACATAATGTTGCGGCAAAACTAGAAAGATTGTTGGTGTAATATGTCATATCAAAATGTAGTGATGTCAAATGGGTCGTGTCGGGTGGTAATTTGTGCCACCCGGCACGACCCGTCTTTGTTTTTCCATGCCCAGCACGGCCCATAGACCGGTGAATCAATTTTGTTTTTCGTATTTTAATTTTTTAAATTTTTTTAATGATTTAAATATAATAAAAATAAAATAAAAATAAAAAAATAAAATATAGATTGACATGATATACTTGCGAAATAAAAATTTATTGACTATGAATTAAAAAACTACAAATTACATTAAACAAAACAAAATCAGAAATTACAAAAGAGTTTAAAAAAATATTCTAGTTTTCTTCATTTTCATCCGAAGAAACAGCATGTCCTCCCAAACCTTGTAAACGACTATCAGCATATAACCAATCCTTTAAAATAATAAACATCTACACAGTGTTTAGTTTCATTCTACTTCTTTTTCATCAATGACTCTTCCACCTGCATTATAACAAGATTCTAATGGAACTGTGGATATCGGAGGAGTTAGTAGATTAAGTGCCATGATGGAAAGTAATAGCCAAAGACTAGCATTGTCTTTCCACCATGCCAAAACATCAAAAGTTTCTAATTATTGTGCACTGAAATTTATGACTTGGTTTAGATATAACTGAAGCTCAGTAAATGAAGCTGTATTATAACTAGAACTAGAAGAAGCGAAAATATTGTCTTGTATTCTTCTTAACATTGTCCACACAAAACCCTTATTACTACTAGCACAATTACTACCACTTCCTCTTACTGAAATTGATTTAGAATTATGTAACGAATCATATAAAGAAAACAAAGCAAAAAATATTTATTAATGCGCTCTTTCTCTTTATTAATATTAACATTTTCATAAGCCATGTTGGTGTAATAAGATTCTATTATAATTTCTACAATATTTAATTTTAATCTAGGATCCAGAATTGAGGCCAAGCAATTCACCATAATAGTTTTTCAATATATTTTTTAAATTTATACTCCATTGGTTCAACAATATCTGTGAAAACGGATCAGATATATGTAATGCAAAACATTCACTAATTTCATAAAATTTATTCAAAACTATTGAAGAAGTTGGATAATAAAAGCCCAAAAATAAACTGATAGCATTAATGGTTCTAAAAATTACAAATATTTGAAGCAATTTCCCAATCAGTTTCTTCAATATGAAAATGTTCGGTCATCCTTTCATTAAAAAATAAAGTGATCACATTTGTATAAGGTAAACATGCTTGCAACATTAAATATGTGGAATTCCACATATTAAGAATATCATAAGGAAAATCTTTATAATTCATACCATGAGAAATGCATAAACTTTTGAAGTCTTGTTTTCTAGCAACTGAACCATTCAGAAATTTAAGAGTAGTCTTTATTTTTCGTAAATGAAGCTCTACTGGTTTCAATCCATCTTGCACACACAAATTTAAAATATGACATGCACAATGAATACGAAAAAAATCACCATTTTATATTGGTTTCAAATAAGTTTTTAATATAGTAATTGCAACGGTATTATTAGTTGCATTATCAAATGAAATATAGAAGATTTTATTACTAATATTATATTCATTAGAACTTGC
The DNA here is from genome assembly GCA_907163345.1 of Haberlea rhodopensis. Taxonomy (NCBI): domain Eukaryota; kingdom Viridiplantae; phylum Streptophyta; class Magnoliopsida; order Lamiales; family Gesneriaceae; genus Haberlea; species Haberlea rhodopensis. The sequence continues at coordinate 8,531,685 of CAJQUN010000013.1, forward strand.
ATAATGACATTAGAAATAACTCCACCCATATGAGGCCAATAAGTTTTTGTGAACCTAATTTTTTTATGTAACACACAGTTATCGTTAATCCAATGTCCTGTAATACATAGATATGATGTGTTGCTGAGATAAGTTGTCCAAATATCACTTGTTAGTGCTACTTTCAAAGAAAGATTACCTAAATACATAATTAAATTTGATTTATATTCATTAAAAATTGTGAATGCATCCTATTTAATAGTATTCATTGAAAATCGTTTATGTTGAGGTTGCAAATATAAATGAATATAATTAGTGAATTTCGCATCCGCCCCCATTGAAAAATGTTTCTCTGTCCATACTATGTATTTAGCTAATTATCTCTTATCTATTTCAACATTATAAGTGAAAATACCTAAATTTGAACTACTACTACCAGTATCGAATTGTGAAAGAGTAGCTTGGTTACCATTAGTTGGTTCTCTTTCATTTTTAGCCACATGTCTTAGTAAATGACTTGTACCACCAGAGAAGCATATGCATAATTTTTTTTACGTTTTTTACAAACTGCTATTGATCCATTCCCTCAACAGTCTATATCGAATAGTTGTCATACATTACTAGTTCTTTTTTTGGAAGTTCTTCTAGTTGATGATTGAATAATTGGTGTGCTTTCTTCATTTTCTTGAAAGTGATCAATTTCATCATCATAATTCACATTATAAGATGAATCGGTCATTATGTATATAGACTACAATTATCTAATGCAACAAATATAAAAGTTACCAAATTTTTGCTAGGAAGAGTATTGATTTTGTTGCTTGTGCTTGTATTGGTAAACGTAAGACTGACTTCTTTCTTCTTTGTGAACAATTTGAGAGTATGGTGTTTCAAGTATATAGAGCTTAGAGATTGAGATGATAAAATGTTTCATCAACACACATCTATATATAACAGCCAAAAAAAAAAAAATTTAACAAAAAAAAGCACGTTGAACGTCTAATTTTTGGCAGTTGGGCCTTCGATCGATCGATCGCCAAGCACGTTTGTAACCTACTGCCATTCGATGATCGATCGTCAATCATGTGACGATCGATCGTCAAACAATTTAAAATAAAAAATAAAAAACTACAGTGTCGTGCCATGCCCGTGCCGCCAATGGGCCGGCACCCCTTGGCGCGGCCCATGTTTCGGGCGTGCCTAGTATGACACGACACTGTAGCAAAATGGGCTGTGACGTGCCTCGTGTCATCCGCTTCGTTCGACATCTTATCAAAATGGATACCCTAATGTTTCCTTAACAAAAAAAAAATTAAAAAATGGATACCCTAAGGCTGGTCTATATTTTCTTAATGTGGAAAGATGATAACTACAATATTTGTGGCCAGTGGTTTAAGAAAATCATTACTAAACAAAAATAGGAAAATAGTTGTATATATTAGTTTGGACCTCATTTATAGAGCAATTCAAAATGATTGGTTTGTTAATTTATATATTTTTAACTTAAAAGATTTTATGTTTTAATATTGAGTTGTTGTATAAGTGTATCATAGACCGGCTGCATACAAGTATAGCTGTCAAAACGGGTCAGCCCGACCCAGACTGGCTGACCTGCCTCCATGCTGGTTGGGTAAACTCCAACTCAACCAGAGGCGGGCCGCGGGATGAGGCGGGCCAGCCTGCCGAAAATTTAAAAAAACTTCAAAAAGAATTCCAACTGAAATTGACTAGCCTGGAATTGATGCTATAAGAATACTAGAATTTGCTTCAGGTTTTATTTAGACATTAACCATACTACTAAAAAAACTTGACTAGAAAATCTGTACTTTACTCAATTTTGAAATATATGTTCAACTTTCAAGCACGACCAATTGAAAAATATAATGTGAATCGGATTCTTCAATATGATATCGAGTTCATATTTATGAACAGCTAAAAGAAAAAATGAATAATCATTTTAAAAAAAGAGGCAACCGGCCAAAACCAGCGGTTCAAACGGGTTGGGTGGCCCAACCCGCATATTTGATGAGTCTGATTGGGCAATCTGATAGATCTGACACATTTTGACACCTCTACACACAGTGTTTTCCAACAAAAGGCGCTTAGCCGCTTATGAGAGAGACATATCTTCTATCTATATTTTTCTATCTTGTGCACTATGTAGAGGGTTAAAAAATGCATTTAGGAGTAAACGCTAACATAAATGTAAGAACGAATATATTTTTTACCAGAACCCTTTGAAAAGTACAGCAATTCTTTTAGGGCAAATAACAGAAGAATAAAAAAGTACCAAAACGACAGTTTGGGGGAGTCGTTTTAATCTTTCGTCCCACTTTCATTTTCCTTTTCGCCCCCAAATAAAACGCACATTCGCACACTCGCACACAGTGATTGTATGCGTACACAATAGCAGCTGTAGAGAGGAAGCTAGTTGAGAATGGAGTACAAAGGGTCTCACGAACAAGAAGAAGACGTTTACGGCGGCGACGTGCCTGAGGAAGCATATATGGAATCCGATTTCGACCAATCTATGGAAGCTCAAGCCGATGTTGACTCCAAATCTGAGGTGTGTGTGAAGATATGAAAGGGTTTTTTGTGTTCTCGTGTTTGTGAAAAAGAATATAATAATGGTTTTGTATGTGTGAATAGTATGTATTGTGTAACACGGGGTTCCATTATATAGGAGTTGGAGAGTATGAAGAAGAGATTGCAGGAGATTGAGGAGGAGGCAGCTGCACTTCGTGATATGCAGGCAAAGGTCGAAAAGGAGATGGGCGCCACACAAGGTTTTTACTCACCCCGAGTTTATGGACCTTTGAACTTATTGTATTCGTGTCTGTTTTTGAAAATTTTGAATCCGTACCTGATTAACAGTCTCTACAAAGTTTGTATGTTTCTTTGTTCAGGGAATCTAAGCGTAAAATTTGATTTGGTGAAAAATGTTGGTGTTTGCTAATTGATATAAGTTAGTTGACCTGATTAGCATTTGTTTCTGAATGTGCAGTTGCTTGGCGCAGTTTAATTCGTTAGTTTTTGTTTATGTCAAATTGGACTATATTTTATTTCTATCTTTCTTTTTCTCAAGATAATTCATTTAATGCAAATTCGCCATTCTTTTGGCATCAAAATGCCATCTGCTTGTTTGATTCCAGTGATATGTTGAACTGTGTTTGACTATTTTCTGAAACTGGATACATGACAATTATTGAAACCAGAGTGCATGCTTCAAAAATGAAAAAAAGAAAAGAAAAGAAAAGAAAACCAGAGTGCAAGTTCGGGATAACTTTATTGTAAATTACATAGATTGTAGATCGTTTGCCATTAAATTAGATGCAATCCACAATATTCAACATGGGAAAAGAGAGTTGTTTCTTCATTGTAAAAATCTGTGTTATATATTGGATGCGAAGGATTTTAAGTCTATATATCACCTCGCATAAGTCTGGGATATTTATAATTACCAATCATTTTGAGTGTGGTACTAATTTTGCTTCTACCTTTACAGTGCCGACCAAATTTCCCACAAGTTAAGTACCATACTTCTCAGTGTTCTAATAAGACCATTATCCAGTTGGCAGCACTGAAACCAAAACCAAGCCGAATACTGACATTATTACCAAAATTTTAACTTGAATGCTAGTTAATTTCTGTTCGGTGCTACTGGAATTGAATTTGTGTTTCTATTTGTAGTCTGTAGCTTGTCCTTACTTTCTAGGGCTCCCCCACTTATGTTCTGGAGGCTCTAAATGATTATCTGTAGATGTTTAGTTGTCCTTTGGAACCGCTCGTGGCTTATTCTCACTTTCCAAGGCGGGGACCTTATTTCATGGAGTGTGTTATTTTATCATTCTGAGTCACCAAACTAATTATCATGACACATTCGGTTGACATGTCAGATGATTCTACTGGTGGCTCTGCTACTCAAGCGGAAAAGGAGGAAGTGGATTCTCGCTCGATATATGTTGGTAATGTAAGTTTCGTGTCTTTTGAGTGATTTTTCACCATAGCGATGGTAGTTTTGTCATACAGTTATGGCCACAAATTCGCATAATAAAAATGAGTATTTATGTTACTTGCAATATGAAAGAAATACAAGGCTATTACGAAACCTTCTATCTTGAAGATTATGTCCCCAAGGGAGGGCCCTTATAAAGAGAACGATTTCTTGCCCCTTCTTGCCAAAAGTAAATGCTACCCTCCCCAACAGACTCCCAACTCTTTTCTGTTCTATCCACCTAGCTATCCCTATGTACCGTCCTTTTAAACTAGGTTTGAAGGGTGATGGACTCATGATATTTTAGCCCGTGACATGTTGCTTTTCTTCATATCCTTCCACAGAGAATGTGACCTGGTTAAAAACAATATTAAAACGTTGTAGTAATCAACTTTACATTTTTTTTTAATTTTATCTTAAAGAAACTCCGATTGCACTATAATTTTTTGTTAGACAAGAATTTTACTGGTTTAATAAAATGATATTTTGATTTATCCTTGTGACTAATTTAACTATTTTTCCTTTTATCATTTTCTCACTCTCAACGACTATCTTTGTCGCAAGAAGGTTAAAGACGGCTGCGTTTACTTATTGTAATATTTTATAAATCGCAAATCATAGAAAGCTTTGATGTATCATCTCGACAGTTTTACCAATCTTGAAGCTTTATATGTAATGAATCTACATCTGTATATATTCTGTATTACGGGTCTATGTGTGTGGTTCACCTCATCATTTGATCCTTGGCAATTTTTTTCTGTGTTCAATTACAGGTGGACTATGCTTGCACGCCTGAGGAGGTGCAGCAGCATTTCCAGTCATGTGGGACAGTCAACAGGGTGACCATTTTGACAGATAAGTTTGGTCAGCCCAAAGGTTTTGCTTATGTTGAGTTCGTTGAAATTGAGGCTGTTCAAAATGCTGTACTGCTGAACGAATCAGAGCTGCATGGCCGTCAACTGAAGGTGCATTTACTCGTCTTAGTTTTAATGTCGAGGCAAATGTTTTTTGAGCTCCTGACACTGATGTATTATGACATTCGGCAGGTATCTGCTAAGCGAACAAATGTTCCAGGAATGAAACAGTATCGGGGAAGGCGTCCAGATCCATATTTTGGATCGAGAAGGCCGTTTTTTTCCTGGTTTTCCTGTTTATCCTCCTTATGGCTATGGGTAAGCAGCGCTGTGATTATGTTTCTTGGTTTGTTAATATACGAATGGTTAGGAAGACTGGGTCCTGTCTTCATTGTATTTCGAGTTCAACTTTCAAGTTCTTTTTGGGTCTTATTGCAATACTGTTAGCTCGAGCTTAACATGACCATAGATTTGCAGATATTCATTTACTCCAGTTCTCTCTCTTTTGCATGTTTTTGTGCGTGGGGGTTTACTTTTACGTGATCAAATCTCCCCCTCCCCCTCCTTCCATGTCATTTTTTTGGTGTCTTACGTGCAAGGTTTCATACTCTCTTATGCAGGAGGGTTCCAAGGTTTAGGCGTCCGACGCGATACAGGCCATATTGATGAATTTTCTCCAGTTTTTTACGCTTTAAGACTGGAAATCAGTGAGAAGAATTAATTTGCAGCAATGGTCATGCACCCGGACCTCATATTATAACCTTTCTTGAAAACTTTAATTATTTTGGCATGCCTGTAGATCAATGTTAGTTTGCGGTTCAAACTCCTTGTAACCCTATTTGGAAATTGGTTTATGTTATTTACTCCATAAAATCGCGATTTGATATTAGGCAACAAACAGTACAAATAGAAAACATTGAGCCTTTTGTGACGTCGTCATTTTCTCACAATGCCATCTCTAGTCTTCAGATTTGCCTTTTCTTCTCTTGTTCTATTAGAAATTGTCTTTTTTTTTTTACTTGGTGTAGAATTTTTTTGTCATTTATACAAATTCATGACGTTTTCTGTGTACAAATTGGTGCTAGTTTAGTAATTTTTGTTCTAAAAAATGAAAATTAGATGTGATCATGGTATATTGCTTTGATGGTTAATTTCTTGTTGGCCCTTGAACTATGGTCAATGTCCATTAACTCTCGAATTATTGCTTGTATCACTTTGCCATCCGATTTTTCCCGGTGCCCACATCTCGATCACTTAACAAATTTGAATATTATGTCCTATATAAGCCAATTTAACAACAGTTCCATATTCTTCTCGACATTTCCTTGATATATATTTTTTTCTTTTACAGGTTTTTACTTGAATTATCATTATTAAATACATTTTGCCTGATTAGTGCCGTAAAAAAAAAAGTTGGGGCTTATCGCTCATCTTTCATTTCACCATATATAAGGAAACACAAATTTACGTCACATGACACCAAATAACCAAACCAAAAATGGCCACACCAATATAATTCATGCTAGCAAAGTTAATAAATGATATTTGTCGGGCCATCGCTCTTAGAAGAAGCTGGCAGCAAAAGTGTCCCTCTGTCTTTGATAACCCCCGTCGAGAATGAAAATTAAATTTTCGAGAGAATCAGAGAACCAAAGTCAGCATCCTCTGACAACCGAAATGTGGCCAAACTCATATTGACGAAAATATGTTTCAGCCGAAAATAACATGGACAAAAAGATTATTTCCCAAAAACTCACTTCCAAATCACAACACATGTCATTGCCTACATTTATTTACACAATCATTATTTTGCACATCAAATTTTATTAAATCGCGCCCGTTTGGTTAGCTTTTAATAAGAACGCGCTTACTGAAGAGAAAATAGACATATTGAAAGGGTGTTGCTCTTCCGCACACCTTTTTTCTTTTTCTTTTTCTTATTTACTAGCATAAAATTACACAAACAAAATCAATTCTTGGAATTCTTCCACCCTTTTAAAAACTGCATTGAGAGATTTATATATAGCAGATACAAGAAACAATGGAAGGGCAAACCCCGGTTAACGAAGCTCTCGCTATGCGCGAGGTCAGGGAAGGGGTCGGGACACTTCGGCCTAATGAACGCAAACTACACTTATTCTCTAAAAAGATCGTCTCTGAGTTATATATGAGAATGGCAAGAAAATACTTAAAACTAGATTTTTTGTCCATCAAAGCTTAAGTAGTCAAAATCGATGAAGCGAGTCATGAAACATATCACAGGTTGGCATTTTATAGCTTAACATTCTAAGGGCCCGTTTGGTAGGGTTGATTGAGTAGGATTATTTCATGATTTTGTGGTTAACCCTTGTTTGGTTTGTTTTTTTTATCAATTCCACATAATCACACAGGCAAGGAAAACATGGTACTAAATGTTGGATAATAAACCCACTAAACCCAGTGGTATTAACAAACCTATTTTGTACAGTACCCATGATTATGTATGCAAATACCAATATCACCCCTTACCCATAAACTTCGTTTGATCCAGAGTACTTCCCACAGCTTTAGAAAGGGACACGACCTTCTTGGTGGAGGAGCTCCGACAGACCCTGTCATACTGTACCAAAATGGCGTCCAGCTCTTCCTTTGTACAAATGGAAGTCCTCACCCTGTCTCCTCCAGTAATCTTTATGTCATTACCCGCACCAAAATTACTGTTCCAACTACGATATATTTCACAAACCATCTCCAACCTCCAAAAGTCCAACCACCGATCCACAAGAAAATGACCAAATAACTAAACAAGATAACATCTAAAAAACATGCAATTTTTTAATTACAAAATAAGAACTACACTCACCAAAGTTTTCAAATGAAAAATTCTACCGTCATAATACCTCGGTTCACGAACTAATTCCATACAATAAAATGAAAGTACTGCAAGTTTACAATCAAACATTCAAATGCCACCAACAAATATACAAGCAAAAAAACACACGAACAAACCAAACAAGCAAAATCAGGTGAAATGAAAAGAAATATACCTATCTCTGAATGAAGGATTCGAGCTGGAGGAATAATTGAATAAGGCAGTGGACCGAAGGTGCTGTTTAATCTCAGAAACGATGTCTTTGAAATCGAGAACGGGAGTTTAAACGGTTGGCAAAGAATGGAGAATGGAGAATGGAGAATGGAGAGGCGTAGAGGGAGAAAATGGGGACACCGTTCAAGAAAACCATCAAACACAATTTTTGTGCAGAAGAACAAATTTTATCCATTACTTTAAAGATGAGTGTTGGGCATTTTGGTCATTTCACTATCTATTTTACATCTATGCAATGTTTTATCAAGTACACCAAACACAATATTTTTATCCATTGCTTTACTAATCATCTTTTTATCCACCAAATTATCTATCCATCACTTATCCTATCACAGCTACCAAGCGCAACCTAAGAGTTAGGCATACACATAGGAAGCCCTCTGAAGCTGGCATATGACTAGATTAACCTCGACAAGCGGCTTAGGAAAAACTCTAGTATTCCAGTGGACTAGGCAGAAATATGGAAACACCAGCTGCGAGTCAGAAAGGTTAATAAAGTTTAGAAAACATATGGTTCCAATAATCACGTTTCAAGTAAGCTTGCCTTACAATTTTAAGTAAATCAAGCCACAAAACCATTCAAGAACTGCAAAGCTCGCCAAAGAAAAGGTAAAACTTAAGATGATAACACTCATGGCTTCTGTGGTAGCATTGAACTTGCTCATATGGGTTTGATCTTGAAGTGGAGTGAGATTAAAGAGAAGACAAAACATTTCAGATCCTGCAGCCAGAGAACAAGATAAGAAACATGGACTTTAGTGGTAGGACATAACTCAAAATATACTCATATCGATTATCATGGTACAGGAATAAAGAAACATCCTTCTTGGTAACACGGGCAAAAATAAATATAGAAGATTCTTGATAGCTTACTGGAGTAGTAATATTGATTTTCGTTAATATGCGAGATAATAATGGTGAGACATATAAAGTATACGGGTCAAAAAGAGACAAGACCTGCATTCTAGATATGAAGCACGCATATCACATCCAGAGGGTTAAATTCAACCATGGTTTCATGCAACATTCTGCCGACTATTCACACATCAAGAAATCACATAATTTACTGTCAGTGGCTAAATTAGTGAAATTGGTCAGTTTGGCAATGCAGGATGCCAGGATCATCAGATCATGTATGTAGCAACATGTCTTATTGACTTTTCACTTTCTTGGGAATTTTTGGTTCTGATTCATAATCAGTACCAAACATAACTCAAAGTCCTATGGCAATAGTCATAGATTCAATCACCCGACTTCCATCCATCAAAAGATATAAGCAAGAAATTTCATGCGCTATCGAGTCAAACTTGCTGGATTCAAATTGAACGCACCGGGTGATCCAATAAATAGGAAAGACAATTCTCTGAAAAACCGTTCTTGCAAATATTCAGGAATATCAGATATCAAATTGAGTATTGGAACCAAATCAAGACCAGACAATACCATATTCATCTTAGTTTGTTTAACAAGTTGTTGCAAGTGTGTTGCTGGTGCATAACTCTATGACAAAACTCAATCATAATCAATCAACTTTTTACACCACTAAGTGAGGTCGGTTACATGGATTCTCCCGATCCATACTAAGAAATTTGACAATGTTTTACGGCGTCAGGTTACCTAACGCAACCATCCTTCTTTAACTGGGCTAGACAAAATATTTTTTTAATGATGAACATCCATAGTTTACAAAACTTAGCATATTTTCTCAAACACTCATCCAAGGTAGAGAGGGTTAAGGCCACAACCCCAATCGCTCTCTCATAACAACCGCAAGAAAAAGACAGCTGATCGTTAGCACACTAACTCAATCAACTCTCCATCAGAAGTTCGGCTAAAACACTAATGCACAGTATTCGTACTTCATAAGACATTTACATTTCGCACAAATATATTAATCCAGAAATCAACCGAATTCAGCTCGTAAATTGAAAGAAAAACTTTCCAGGAAGTGTGCACATAAATCATACCTGAACAAGATAATAGAAAATGCGTAAACCTTCGGGATCTTTGCTGGTCTGAACATCCATGAGTGAACCAATCTTGGAAGTCGTAAACGAAATATGCTCATTCCCCATCACAATCTCCAGCTCCTGCCTACCCACACGGTCAGGCTCCGGCCAATTATTATCATCCTCCTTCATTATCTGCAACACGAAAACATAACACCCAAATGTCAAAACCCTAAAGAGCCCAAACAATTCAGAAGAGACGGGAGAGTTGGGAGGAATGGTTGCCTCGGATTCAGAAACTATGCGGCGGCACTCCTTGAGGGCGGCTTGGGTGAGGAAGATCTCTTTGCGAATCATGGTATCGTTCTTGTAGTTCGAGTTGTTGGCGTAACGTAGCTTGCCATCGGGTCGGAACTCGAATTCCAAGAATTCGTGCCCGAATTTTCCCTTGTGCCCAACATAGTAACGCAGGTAGAACTCGCCGATATCTTCGCCGTCTGCCATTGACAATGGTTCAAATTCAAGGTTTTAGCTTTTGCTTTTGCTTTGGTAAACGAGAGTGAAACAGGCTATCGCTTACTCGGATTTGAGCCATTTGTTTCTTGTTAATTACTGGTCTTTCATAGAAGTTATGGGCTTTAGCTAAGTTCACCACAAAAAAATTGTGGTACCAGCCTAGGGGTTGCACTGGTTCGGTTCGATGGTTCGGTTCATCAACCGAACCGAACCGTAAAATTTTGGTTCGGTTTTTTATTATGAAAAAAAATTATTTTTGGTTAACTGAAATTTTAAAAACAAAATTTGTTTTACATTTTTTTATATTTTAATTTTTTAATGGTTTCGCTCTCGTATGAATAAAAACTCGTAATTAAACTACATCTTTTCAAGTATAATAAATTTGTTTTGTTCTCCTTTAAACTCAATTTTTTTGAATAAATAACTTCAAAATAATATTAGAAGTTTAAAATTATAAGACCAAAGGCTCAAAATCCTTTTGAGTCCAATCGTATGATGTATTCTTGTTTGTATTTATGTTAAATTTTCATCAACTAATCATCCAAGTAAAAAAAAAAAGGTTCAACCGAAAATGTTCGATTTTTTGCTTTTAAATTTAAGAACCGAAATTTTGTTTCAAATGGGATCAAAACCGAACCGTTGAATACCCTTAAGCCACCCGACTAAATTTTATGTGGTGTTTTTTTTTTTCTTTTTAGAAAATTTATGTACCCAAAGTTAGATAGATTTAACTAATAACCAGTAGATATAACACACTCATACAGTGGCCGATTGTCAACAAGGACTAAGAACACAACCTTCAGAGGAGTTACAACTAGGTCAAATAATATGTCTGTCTGCAAAAAGATCTGAAGATACAAACAAAGATAACCGAGAAACTAGAATTAAGAAAAGACTATGTAAGGCCAAAGCTCTCGGATTTGAGTCAACACCAAAGTCCACCAACCTTGGAGCACCATGGTAGGCCGGTCCATTCCAAAATACCAACGAAACAAAACCCAAAATGCGCACAACCAAGACGGAACCATAACAAATATAGACAACACCTGATATGAAAAAAAGTTGCATCATAACCAACAGAAAACCATCAGCAAAGCGACGAGAAACCAGCCCTAGTACCACAACTATCTATGGTGCGGCTGTGGAGTAGAGTGGCGGTGCACTCATAGGCAAAGCCAAACAAGCAAAACCACGAAACAACCGGAAAAATATATAGAGGAAGAGGAGAAATAAAAAGCAAAAAGAGGATAGTGCTCATAAGAACCAGAAAACCCGCCTAAATAGCTCTTACGGATCGATATGCTCTTGCCTACAAGATTGGGGCCGATAAAGGGATCCACAACGGCGGCCAAAAGGAGTAAAGAGTTCCATAGACATTTTAAGAGTGGATGAGGCATAAATAGCTTCATAACGAATGAATAACGTGTAGCTCTCATGAAGGTTCCAAAAATATATATATTCATGTATAACGAAAAATATGTCATTTCATGTCTAAAAAACATTGATTTCATGTAAAAAATTGCAATTCACCACTTTGGAGTGGTAAATTGTTTCACTTCTAATATGGTATCAAAAGTCGGATATATGTTTTTTTTAGATAACATATTATTATAAGAACAATACATTCAATTAATCTGGTGTAAATTGTCGCCCTACATATTTATTCGGCTTCCTATTGAATTCTTGTCACGTTGAAATATTGTCACGTTGAAATACACATCAAGTGTTCAAATAAAAAAAATCTCTCAAACTTAGCAATTCATCTCATTTTCAACCAAGTGGAGAACAAAACTTGACAATCATATTTTTCTAAAAAATACCAAAATATTAATAATAGTTTCTTTTAAAATATAAATATTGTCACTCATAAAATATCATACTAAAGAGATTGCAACCCTATACATTCGATGTTCATAAAAGGACATTCCTTCCATGATGGATAAATTTTGTTTATTATCAAGTATTACAATTTACAAATATAATTAGGAGACGGAAAATGTTTTAACATGAGTTTGAACTCATGCTTCTCCCAAAACGAGAGATGTTTATACCAGCAGACCAAGTATTTTTGACATTGTCTAAATAAAAGTATTCATCAATTTAAAAAAAATGTGAATATCATTTTAATAGGATTAACAATTATATTTTTATTGCATTCGACACAACCAATTATTATATATTTATTTATCTATATGATCAATTTCATTTTCATATATTAGAGAGAGTACTTTAGTATGTATACAAAAATACCATTTCAGTTTTTTTATATAAAATTATAACAAGAAACTTTATAATAAATTGCATATATTTATAAGTTAATTTGACAAATACCATATACTGTAATATAATAAATATTTGGATGAACTTTATTTAGACATTTTAGTTTTCATTATTATTATTTTAATCTTTCTAGGTTGAATAATAACATCCACATCTCCTATAATACATGCATATTTATGTCAAATTATAGGGGATATATTTATAATTTTTTTATATATTTACAAGCTAGAGGGGTTGTTATTATAATATAATTATTCTAGAAGAAAGATAAATGTAATTATTAAAATTAAAAAAAAAATTATAAAACAACTATTATTTTGGGAGACATGTAATTACTAATTATGCCTAAATATTTATTATATTCCCCGATCTTCAAAACCAGGAAGCTAGGTTTCAAATAAACAAAACAAAAACAGGAAGCTAAAAAATCAAACTTAAACGGAAACTTCATCCTTGTTCGCAGCTACGGTTGACTTTCTTCCGTTGTTCTTTCTACTCGGTGAATATCTCTCTGCTTTTACCTGCAATCACTCAGCTAATTTAAAGAAAAATAATATAATTCTTATGAGTAAAACTGAATAATCAGCATCTTGACAACCGAAGCTTTTTTTTTTCTTGGATTTGAAGCGAATCTTTCTCGTATGTTAATTGAAGATGTAATTAGGGCTTTGATGAATTCTAGGTTTTATCTTCTTCTTTTTAGTTTTCGATTCTATGTTTCTTTTAATTTAATTTTTTTTTATCTCCTCGCTGAATTTTAGATCCAGGAAACCACGCAGTTCACTTCGTTTTATGCATGAATAAAACCACCCTTTTCTCGACCCTTCCCCTGCCCCCATCAGCGCCGCTGTTGAGACGTTGGGTCCTCAGTACGTATACTCGGTCTGGAATGTATTTTATGATTTGTTATTAATTCTCTATTTGTTTGTTCAATTATGAGAGATGAGAAATATAATTTCTCTGAATTTCCGAGTCTGGCTGCCTATGCAGGTCCAATGCAGTTTTTTTGTGCTGGCTTAGAGGCCGTGAATCAAATATTACTCACTTTTTTTTATGGTTCATAAATATACTTGGTATAAAGTTACTATCACCACATGTGGCACAAGTAATTGTTGTGTTCACAACCTTTCAAGAGCAGTGTGTCTATTATGTTGATAGTTAGACCGTAATTAAGTGGAATCCTGTAATTTATTATAGTGCATAATTTAATTTGAAGTCTATTTTCAACTCGTCACGTATTTAGATTTGGCGTCGGTGCAGGTTTTGGTTTCACTATGTATAAATTTGTCAATTCTGTCTAACAAGAATGCCTGGCATACCTCTTGTGGCTCGTGAAACTGCGTAAGTCTCCATTCAACAACTGCTACTTTACTGTGTTGCAGCAACTTCGTCAATTATGTTAAGACAGGACCCACATGGCCAAATGCACACACTATGGATATGGAGCCCATGAACAGTTTTAACGCCCTTTTGTCTTGTGACTTGCAACTTTTTTTTAATCCTATGGATATGTACGAATGTTATTTGTACAAATGATGTCACATTATTCTTATGGGTTCAAAATTAATGTCAGCTGATTCCATTAGGTCATCAATTTAGAATCCAAAGAATACCTAACAACTTATCTATTTACCTTTTTATTTATAATCTGACTGCATATCTTGGATGAATGCTAACGGTTGCAAGGCTGCAAAACAAAGTTGTGAATTAGAATATTGTTATCTCTACTGCTCCTTGGGTTTTACTGCTCAATCCCCGGATTTCAATGTCGTCATGACTAAAGTATTCAATCGTAGTGGTTGTGTTTAAAAGATTAAGTTATGGGTTGTTTGAGTGCAATGAATTTTAGGTACTTCAAAGTGAGAGATTATGAAGTTCCAAGGCTACTGAATCGAGTTCTGAATATTTAACCTGAATTCAAGTTTGTGGCTTATTTGTTTCTCTGTTTCTGATTTACCATATGGGAGATACCAGACTTTACTATGAATGTGGTATCATATGCTTTAAGTGATGCCACTGCACCTGAAATGTGATTGTTATAGATCAACTGAGGTCATAAATTTAATCTAATTCTTTGCGCAGGAATTTTACTTGCAATTGCAGTCACTCTAGAGGTACAGATCACATGTGCCACCAAGATCCATGGATACATTTGTCTGCAGAAGAGCAGCTTGCAGCGGAGGAGAGCCTTTCTATTTACTGCAAGCCAGTTGAATTGTATAACATTCTTCAGCGTCGTGCTGTTAGAGATGTAATTTTCTTCCTCATATCCACCTGCCTTTTTTTATTCAATTCGACTGTGATTTTCCTTTTATTGGGTGTATTGTTTGGTTCGGAGTCTCAAAAAAGTCTTGCTTTTTATACATGTAAGTTGGTCAAAGAATTCACGATTAACTGTAAAATGCCATCGTTGTTTGCGTTAGGGGCTATTCATTTGACAGTGCATAGCATTTTTAACTGAAGGCTGTTTTTTCTGTAGCCACCTTTCCTCCAAAGATGTCTTCGATACAAAATACAAGCAAAACACAAGAAAAGGTATAACTGTGAAATATTTTAGCAACTCTGTATACTTCTCTGTTAAATAGCTAACAATAAGACTCCTTTCATTGTGGAGAATTTTGAATTATTTCTTATTGTGCTCATCTCCATGTGGATTTTGCATCTAAAATTTTTTTATTAAGTTTTTTTTGGATGTCATTTGTCTATTTTGTGCCAAGACACTATATGGAGAGCAATAATATTTCGTTTACAGTCCCCTGTTTTCCGCAGGAATAAAGATATATGTCACTATGCAATCTGCTGGATAGATACATGAAGCATTTGTTAGAAGTTGCAATACATCTCCACTATATCTATAAATTCTCTCAAACAATATATGTTCACTACATATTCTAGTTTCTCTTCATTGTTTGATAGAGCATTGTTTGATAGAGGTGGGTGTCAATATTTGGATTTTGGGCGGGTATCATGCACGTGTCTCGTATCCTTTGTTTGGAGTTCTGACTTTACAATGAAACATAATTATGCAATTCATTTACCTATCTTCCTGTTTCTAGGATTGAAATGACAATCTCTCTACCATCCACTGTAAATGATGAATCGAGAATTCAAAGTCTATTTCCATTGTTTATATTGTTAGCAAGACCAGTTTACAGCCCTGTGACAGTTGAGGTAGTATTTGACCTTGGTTCATTTAGTGGGGTGCTTCCCTTTTCCGCTTTCAGTTGGTGATTCTTCATTACCTGAAACTGATACCATCTTTGATACTGTAGTCTGCAGTGTATCGTGTCAGTCGACCATGCATGTTAGCAAAATGTACAGGAGTTGATGGGAAGAATCAGGATGGAGCAAAATTTATTCTCCCTGACATTACCAAGCTATCGGCTGAAGTCAAATCTGGATCTCTTTGTATTATGTTTATCAGCTCTGGTATAAAGTTTTTATTCGATGATCAACTTGTATATGTACGTGTGTTTCTTTACAATTTTTTCATTCTTTGCTACTTTCTGCAGCTGAGTTATTTAAGGAGCATGGAGATGGATCATCATTTCCAGGTGAGTTCACGCACATTTCAGAAACCTATATATGCATCTGTCTGCTTTATAAAATCTGAGGTAATGATCAGTCGGCTACCTGATGGATGGTCGGTAGCGGTAATTTCCAACAATGTCCCGGCTGTGCAAATAACAAACGTATTTGGTTAACTCTTTTGACATGACATACACGTTAAAAACCTTTTCGCTTAATTTAGGAGGAAATAATTGAAACACTTCTATAATTTCATGTACTTACCTCTACAATTGCCTCTTTACGATCAGGGAAAGAGACGTGTAAAAAATTGTGGATTTACCATGTGATGGCTTTATTTTAAAGGTTGACGTTACGGAGAGTTCTTTTACCTGAGGTTTGGTTGTACTAGGATGCTCTGTCGCCGTTTGGCTGCTATGTTCGTAATAGGCCTTAGTTTTTTCCTTAAGAGACCCAACCATCAAATTTATTTGGACAATTTAGTTGGAGATACTACTTGTTGGTAATAAGCAACAACCTAAAAGTTCCATTCATTTACTTAGTTTTTAAGTGGTGGTTCTAGGTTCTACCCTCCTACTCTGGCACTTTTAATCACTGGCATTCATTTTTTTTAAACATCTTTATCTTCAGTCTAATGCTATTCCGACTTGGTGATAGCAAATATTGGAGGACACTGCTTCCTGGGCAAGATACCATTGGAGCTACTTCATTTATCATGGGAGAAGTCTCCAAACTTAAGTTCTGGGGAGAGGGCAGAGATGCTGTCAATTGTTGATCTACACTCCTGCTTCATGAGGGTAATCATATGTGTCTAGTTCATCTGTCATCAGAAACTATGACACAAATTCATGTCATATTCTTCAGTCTTGGTTAAAGATGGATCTAGAAGATGGCTGAGTCTGTCGACAATCTATATTTGTTTATTTCTCATGATTTTCCTTGTTTTGTTTTCTATATTTTGATTTGGATGTGCTGGGTTTTCGGTTTTCTTGCTGCCTTTTCTGTTTTACCCTTCCTCCTTTTTCAACAACTGTTTTAAGATGCAATCACTCAAATCATATTTGATTATGATTATGATGGAAAGTTAGACGAAGGACCATATGATAGATGAATATCGAGCTGATCCTTAACATTATTCAGGGTGTCATTCAATCTAAGTGAACCTACTTAAATTGGTCAACGTTTGGTTTGGATTTCGATGAACAATAATTTCAAGCCTTGAATTCGTATGAGCTATATTTCTCTAAGTTTGGGCCTGTCTTGGACCATTTGATTGTAACCAAGCTCAAGCTCGTGCACCTTTTTTCCATTTATTAGATGCAGTCAATCTCATAGCCGTATTAATTCTTAGGGGAGTCTGAACTTGTCAACATCCCTGTTATTTACGTCTTAGGCTTTTGTACTTGGGGTTCAAAAATAATTTTATTCAAGTTCCCACAAGAACATTTTTCAAGCCGAACCTCTCGTTCGTGGTTCTATTCAAATTCTAAACTTCAACCTCTAGGCGTGGCACCAATATTTTAATGTGTATAACATACATTTTTTTAGCCGTCATGAGCTCATTCATTCCCCTAGCAAATCCGGAAGTACTATATTTTTTCCATATTTTCAATAGACCTTCATTGTATGTCAGAATCGCATAACCTTTTATGTGACAAGCTCTTTTACTTTCAACTCCTTAACCCCAGGCCGATCCACCACCTCGAACAAAAAGAGTTAAAAAAACCTAGTAATTCCTCCATGTGAAAATGCCTGGGGATTGAGAGCAGTTTGTTCGTGGAATGTGATCTTAAAGCTATTTGCACAGCCTACTTGATTTTCATAAATTGTATGCATTACCGTCATTGCAATCTGCACTCGTAATCTGCACTTGTTTATAGGTAGTGAAAGATTCCCTGTTCATATTTTTGCCTCTACATTTATTATTTCCTTTGCAGACATGCTGTTTTGGAGAAGACAATTGCTTATCATTCCAAAATCCAAATGTTGGACCTGGAACTGTGGTATGCCCTGTTCCCGACAAATGAAAATTTACCTGATTTATACTCTCGGAAGTTGCTCTGCCATTCTAGAATAATTTTTTTTATCTGCATCACAGGCTATGTTACAACATCTGCAAGTAAGCATAGCAGCTGAAGAAGTTGGGGCCAAGGACAGATCTCCTTATGATTCATTCTCATACAGTGACGTTCCTTTCTCTAATTTAACCCACATCATTAGGTGAATTCCATCACTGACTCATTCTCCCTCTTCTTTCTTGCGCACAAACATATATGATCAACTTTTCATCAAAAGAATTTTTGTGTAACTAGAAATAATTTGAATCCATTATATTTCCTCCTTGTATTGGAATGTGGTATCAGCTTTTCTCAACAATACTGAATGAGTTCAGTTTGATAAAATTTTATGGAACTTAAGGATTTGAATGCTTTTGTGAGGTATGGTCTATGTTGATTTGTTATGGTGGAGAAAATGAACTGTCATTTCTAATCATCATTTGTTACTGATTGTGCATTGGTGTGGTACCACAGCCAATTTTCCTTTCTTTCTTGGTCTATTCTTGACTGTTTTGACTTGTAATTTCTTTGATTTGTGGAATGGATGAAATTGGATTTGGGTCATGTGTACTGTGAAAAGAAGGTTGGATTGTTGATAGCTTGCTCTTTCTTTTTCTCTATTAGAAAATGAATTGATTCTAGAGTTTGCATGTCTTAATTTCTGCAGGAGTTCTGCTTCTTTATCTAGCTCTCTCTTTCTTTATAAAAAATGAATTGATATATAATCAACATGTCTTAATTTTTGCCTGAAATTCTGCTTCTTTGTGTTCTTCACTTCTTCCAGTATTTTGAGTATGATTCCCCTTTCATTTTGAGTCATGCACCATAACTGACTGCTTTTGACATTTTGGCAAAACTTTGTTCAGTTAATAATTATCTTGCAGTTCATTAATTTTCTTGTTTGGTGCAATCCAGGTTGAGAGCTGGAAATGTTGTTTTCAACTACAAATACTATAACAACAAGCTGCAAAGGACAGAAGGTAATTTGATTTTCTTTTTTTTTTCCCGGTTAACATGCGAGTCTCAAGTGTGAGTCTTGGCGCAACAGTAAATTTGTTGCCTTGTGACCAAGATATTACGGGTTCGACTCGTGGAACAACCTTTTTGCAGTGCAAGGAAAAGACTGTCTATGCTAGGCCCAAAGTGGCCCGACCCCTTCCCGAACCCTGCTCATAGCGGGATATTCATGCACCGGGTTTGCCTTTTTTGGTTAACATGCGAGTCTGGATGTACAGCTACACTTTCGTCTTAGGTGCAATGCTGTTTACCTCCAGATTGTCCTATCTGCATATTATGCTTTGTGCTTTGAAAGGTGGCGAACAGCCTAATTTTCAGTGAAACTACATTTTCAACTATACCCTTGAGCAGAAAAAATACTTTATATTCTCTATGTGATCTCCTTTCTTTATTAATGCTGCTCACACGGCCATGCTGTTTCTTGAGGAATAAAATAAAAGATAACCTATATGACCCCATTGTTAAGTAGCTAGAGGTGCTGGATATGGGATGTGTCAACTTGCTGGGATCATGATAAGTTAAGGTTGCGCCAATTTTTTTTTGATGTTTGTGAACTCTTTGATAGACTGTTGTATTACAGTTCCCCTTGGCAATTAAGGGGGGTTCTGGTGTGTGTGTTGGTTGTGGCCGTTATCTTAAAAAATCCGAGCTTTAATTATTCATACATTTGACCTATGAAACTTACCTGGCTTCAATTATTAATTTGTAGAATGCAGCATATCCAATGACAGTGTGGTCAGGTAGTGGTTGGAATGACCTGTTTGCCCAAGACCCATTAAGGGCATGATGTGACTGATTTGGCTTTCTCTGCGCTGTGGTGCATTATGATCGTTCTATTTCTCATCTTAGGTTAATTTCCATCTGGAACATTTTGGGACAAAAGGTTTAATTATGTGTCATAAAATAAATTTTATGGTCTTATTATATATAAATTACTACTGAACCTTGAACTCTTCATTTCATGTTCTTTGGGATTATAAATTACCTTAATCTAGGCTATCTAACCATATTTCCAGAAAGAATTGGATATACATTTTAACTAACCACTGTGATTTTGTGTCATAGGTCTGTGCTCTTAAAAATTTTGCATTTCAAGTACAAAACTGTCCTATGTCTTTCTTGAGTCCGTGTAATCAACTCATACTCTCCTAACACTTTTAGGTTTGGTTGTTCAGATCCATATATTGTATTCACAGCACTCCTTTCCCTCTTAATACAGATCTTGTGCATCTACTTTTTTGAATTATATTTTGATCTTGTGTCTGCATCTTTTGTTACTGGGATTCCTGTATCCAGTCATTTCTAACACCTTACTTGTGGTAAACAGTATTGTTTGCATTTTATTTTGTGTGTTTCTACAAAAATTTAAAGAAGCTTGAATTTGTCTTTTAACATGCAGTGACAGAGGATTTTGCTTGTCCATTTTGCTTGGTCAAATGCGCAAGTTTTAAGGTAATTTGTATATTCAGCTGTTATTTCCATTAGTTTCTGAAGCATGTGTGAATTGATTCTTGCTGTAATTTATACATTTGCAGGGTCTGAGATATCATTTATCCTCCACTCACGACCTTTTTAACTTTGAATTTTGGGTTAGTAAACCTAAATCATTTTTCTTAAAATTTATGATCCATTGTATTTGATTTATCGTCTCCCCCTGTGTAGGTAACGGAAGAAATTCAAGCTGTGAATGTATCTGTAAAAACAGATGCATGGAGATCTGAGGTCAAGTCTCCGCTTCCTTCAGTGATTCTATGTGGATTTATTTCATTTGTTAACGACTTGTATGCATTCTTCTAGAGTAATGATGTACTATCTGATGCAACCAGGTGTCAGTTCTCTTTATCGATTTGCCTAACAGACATTGTGTATATAATGGCTTGTTACTGCAGAAATTGCAGTAATACCGATTTAGTGGAGTTTTAAATCATGAAATATGTATTAAGACTTGAAGGGTTAAAGCCTGAGATATAGATATGAATATTCTAAAACACATCATTTCACAATGAGTTTTAACTGTTTATATTGATCACTGCAGGGTGTTGCAGCTGGTGTTGATCCCAAACAGCAGACATTTTTCTTTTGGTATGCCATTATTATTATTATTCTTTTCTTTTTTGAATCTTCGAAGTGCTTTGTATCTTGACATACGCATTTTGAAATATGGATGTTAAACATAACAAAATTATCCAACTGCCACACAGTTCCAAAGCACTGCAACGTAAGAAATCGAAGAGACGAGTCCAAAGATCAAGTCATGTGCATCCCCTCGTGCTAGATTCAGAATTGCCTTTAATCATTGATGGTCGGGAAAAGGCTGATGGTATTCTTATACATCAAGTTTTATTGTCTGTTTCTGTCATTTTGTAATTTTTTTTTATTGATGCATTATTACTTTTATGTTAAAGTTGAGCTTTATTAGGCATTGAATTCCTTTATTTTATCCTAGCCTACAGGACGAGGGTGAAAATCATTATTAGACAATATGCATGCAACCATTAAAATCTCCCTTATACCTTTTCTATGTAGTTGTCAAAAGGAGAATGAACCTAGCATTTAATTGTACTGTATGCTCCTGTTATAAAAACATATATATGTATGTATACATGTAAAAAGTCCCGTAGATTGCAAGGATAAGTATGACAATTATTTTGTTGGGCATAGCAGACAGTGGAGAACGAGATGCATCCAGTCCCCGAGTTTCATCTGCCACAGCACATTCATATGCAGATCCTGATTGCGTACAGTCATTACCTGGAAACAATCTCACACCGCCAGCATTACTACAGTTTGCTAAGACAAGGAAATTATCAGTTGAACGCTCTGACCCCAGAAAGTAAGTACACTTACTGATGTGTTCAGAAGATTACAGAGTAGAACTCATGAATTGTGTTGGCTTCAAAACCTCTATTGCACTAGTATGTTTCTACTTTTATTTATCTAAGTGGAATGCTGCCAAATGTCTTGAAATATCATACTTCAATGAGAATATGGCTTGTCCTCAAATTTTACTAGATATAGTGATCGAATTGACTGATACCTAATTTTAATTTTTGCTTTTCCAGTCGTGCCCTCTTGCAAAAGCGGCAGTTCTTTCACTCGCACAGAGCTCAAGTGAGAGTTTGAATATCATTTACTATATGCATTTATGGTTTGTCTTTCGACGTGAATGTTTCATGCTTCAGAAATTTCTGTTATTCTGTAATGTAAAATTCATGATTACAAACCCAGAACATTTAACATGGGGGCTCTGGTAATGCAACACTATATAGGTCTTGATGAGGTCACAATAGCTGACAATAATTTCTTTTTTATGTTCCAGGAATCATCTTAGTTAATGTCATAGTGTGCCTACTTGCTTCTATGTTATTGTTAGTGGCTCCAAAATTATCAAATACTGCATGTACACTCATTGTGTCATCTTCCATTGAAACTTAAAATTTTAGGCAGGTATACTTGAGAGAGTGTTTCCAAATCTGTTCATGAAAATTTCTTTCGATATTCTGAAAGTATCCATTGAATATATATCAGTGATTTAGTTCAAACACCTGTACTTTCTCCAACCCTCCCTCTGCTCAAAAAGCTCCATTTTGTTTGGATTTCCCCATATTCTATAGATACTTGATAACAAAAAGTTTATTGAGACACGGTTAACTCATGACCACTCTTTTAAATCTTATAAGGTTGACGTATAAAAACTTCAGTATTTCAACTCTTGCCTAAAATTCTATCCCTGTTCAAAAGGGATACTTTAAAATAGGATCGAAGGAGCACTTGTCTTCATCTTTATCTAGCTGGTATTTCCATATCGACCTTCGACTTGAATACAGGGCAAAATTGTTCTGATGTACGCTACAGGAACTTTTGAACTTATTTGTTGATTTTCTACATGTGAAATTCTGAAATGAATGAAGCCCATGGCCATGGAGCAAGTCCTATCAGATCGTGACAGTGAGGATGAAGTAGACGATGATGTAGCAGATCTTGAAGATAGAAGGGTATGCTTGGCTCTTGTGATTGCTACAGTGCTAGTTTTATATTTCTATGATATTTAAGTTACTTCTCTGAGGATTCTCATCTTGCATAACTGAAGTTTCCTGTTGTGTGGAGATGCGTCAACTACAGTAGCTATTAAATAATTATATTTCAAAAGACGTGAAATTAAATAATTTTTACAGAAGTATACTGTTCATTGCCAAGTTATTATGAATTTGTAGAGAGGGAGAGAATTTAAGTAGTTGATGTGAATACTCCAGTCTTAGCCTATCAAATACCTCCTCTATATTTTTCACTTTCCGTTTTTGTAAGAATTTATGGCTTTTCTGACGTAGGGTTATGATAAAAGTTCAAAATGGTTTTGCATCAGTAGCAGAAGTTTTCTTACTCTAGTATAACATCCTGCCGTTACTGATCCTTCCAATAGCTTGATATTATTTTTCGGCATGTCAAATTTTCTCGGTTCAGAAAACGTGCATGTGAAGCTATGGGTTTCCGTTTATCTTTTCCTGGTAGAAAACTTGAAACCTATGTACCCTCATCTTCAGTTAGAATGACGACACTTTACCTTTTGTTGTTCTACAAGTCGCCTCTTTGGCATACTCAGAGTGTGCTGGAGAATTCATTGATCAATATTAGGTAGCTGCTTACAAAAATTCATTGAGAGTTTATATATCCATTTTGGAAAAGGTTTGAGCCAAATATGCACCTGCACCCTAGCAGTAAGTAGATAAAATGGCATGGTTATGGTTTTAGACAATCTTCTCCCAGGTGCATCACATTTACTTGGTTTTGGGCAGAAACAGCATTATCATCTGATGTGTCATGAGTTTATGCAAAATTTTAGACTTAGGCAATCACATATTTTGGAAATGGCAATATAGACTGTAAATAGTAGCACGATAAACGTAGTTCTACTGTCATTGGAGAGTGTAATATACAGGTGACATTCAATGTGGTTCCTCATTTAGCTAGTTCTGTTCACAACTTGTTTCTGGGTGTTGAGCAGATGCTTGATGACTTTGTGGATGTCACAAAAGATGAGAAGCAGCTGATGCATCTATGGAATTCTTTTGTTAGGAAGCAAAGGTGAGCGCCTCCGTGAATTTTCTGCCCCTTTCATTCTGTTACATATAATACGTTTGAGATTCTCTTCCATCTTATTGGTGTTATTTATGATGAGAATCTCATGGCTTTCATTTGTTGTAGTTCACCCAACATATCAGCATCCTTGTTTAGTATGAACAATTATCACAAATCTTTAATCATTATCATAATAGGTTTAGTTCAAACTAGTTGACTTGGCTGATTACCACCCTTGTCTTCGAAGTTGTGTGATTCTTGATGCCTCTAGTGAGGCATAAAATCAGTTTGTCATTTTCTCCCATTATACTCCATGTTTATGCAGCACAATTTTTACTCTTCATATATGTGGTGAACAAGCTTTTTGTTGACGCTTGCAGTAGTGCTTTTTACTAAAACTGATTGTGTTGTTAAGGCTCATTGGTGCCACGATACACTTATTCTCCTTGAAATTAGCAAGATTATATCTAAATTTCTCTCGTGATGCAGGGTTTTGGCTGATGGTCATGTTCCTTGGGCGTGCGAGGCTTTTTCAAAGTTGCATGGACAGGATCTTGCTCGGGCTCCTGCACTACTCTGGTGATTTCTTCTACTGTCCAGATTCTTAATCACAATTGGCTTACGTGTATGTTTTAGTACTGTAATTCTATGGCACACCCCTTAAAAGTTGTGTGAGTATCAAGAGTGATGTATATCTACTATAGTTTTTTTCCCCTTCATGCTCTCCAAATGTTTCAGAAAAATGAGGTACAATGAATCATTTGTTTTGTCCTGAGAATTTTTTGGACCTATGTCTATTTTGAAACACAATTCAAAATATTAGCATGTTAAGTCTCCCTACCTTTAGTGCCATTACCAATTTCTCGTCTGAGTTGTCCTGTTAAGAAACAAACTACTACCGACGCCTACTTGCTTTCACCTGTCCATTTATGTTCGTTATATACCAATAGACACTTGCCGTTGTCAGGGTAGCTCGCTACCTGGCATTGGATTCTAATGAAGAGCTTTAGTGTTACGTCTCACGATTAATAGGAAGCTCAACCGAAAAGACTGTAGATTCGCTCTTAAACTTTAGGTACAATTAGGGATGTAGACGAATCGAGGTGATTGTGCTGCTTGTGACAGTTTTTTTTTATGATCGAGTCTATCATCGAATCGATGATTATTTTTTAACAGCAGTCAAACATAGATAGTTGTCTTACAGAAACCTATCTACTAAATTGTTGGGAAAGTATAAGTTCCTTTGATTTATGCCTTGATGATTTTGGCAGGTGTTGGAGATTATTTATGATCAAACTGTGGAATCATGGTCTTCTTGATGCTCGTACCATGAACAACTGTAATCTTATATTGGAGCAGTTCCAAAGTCAAGATACCCATCCATGAAAATTTCAAAAAGCTTCAGTGTAGGATAATACGGTTGCTTTTAACTTATTTAAAGTTGGGAGTACATTCAAATTTGTTAATTTTGCCAAGCTTGTGGGCTTGAGATTTATTTAGTTATTTGGGATGATAATTCAAGAACTTGTAAATGTTCTGATCATTTATTGACTTTTTATATTTTTTCTTTTGGTGGTTATAATGATCCATATCCATACTATTTTATTAAGGTTGAGGGATATAGAGGAACTTGCTTGAATCATGATCTAATTTTTAAAGTACCAAGAATACATATCATCCTCTCTCAAATTACAAAATTAATACATTTTTATTTTATAAAAAATATCATTAAAATATATTTTAGTAAATTTTTAATTCACTCATCATTATCATATCTCATCAATTTTCCAAAATTTTGAAGATTAATAAAATATTTCTTTATCTTTATCTACATGTTTGAAATTTAAATGATCAGAACTATTATAAAAACTATAAATTTAAAATAAAAAAATATTTTAATACCAAAAAACTTCTATGTATTATAATATCATAAAAATGTATGTTAATAAATTTTTAGTTCACTCATCATTATCATTTCTCATCAGTTTTCCGAAATTTTGAAGATTAATAAAATATTTCTTTATCTTTATCTACATTTTTGAAATTTTAAATGATCATAACTATTATAGAAATTATAAATTTAAAATAAAAAAATATTTAATACCAAAAAACTTCTATGTATTATAATATAATATAATATGGATGCACGTGTTTTAGTGTATATAATAAATATGAGCACATGCTCGAATGTCACTGTTAGTCAAATGGATAAGGACATGCCAACAACCGAGGAAGAGAATTTGGCACAAAAAAAAGCAACAGTTTGAAAAAAAGTTGCCGGCAAGATTTTTTTTGTCAAATAAAATATGAGGAGAAGAAAATTGGCAAATCATTTAATGCATTTGTCGTGAAATTTTCTTATAAATAGTATGCTATTTTCATTCAGTTTTAGACACATCAAATTGTAGAGAGAAAAACAACACAGTGCAATCAGAGTAAAAATACTATTGAGAGAAAAACTCTGTATAATTTTCTGAGTGTTTTTTAGATTGAGTGTTGTCATTGTTTTGTAAACACTTGTATTTTTCTTCAATGAAAGATCTGCAGCAGCCCCGTGGGCGTAGGCTAATTTTTGTCGAACCACGTAAACCGTGTGTTTTTTATTCCGTATTTATTTTTGCTCCCACATATCTGACCATAAAATATTGCGCTATTTTTCCAACAGTCACAATTCACCCAACACGATCATCCGGGTGACAAGAATTGGGAGAACCTTTCGTTGGTTTTTGGAATTCAACATAGGAATGAATCACTCCTAGGCAAAAGTGTACCCGCAATAGACATTGCTGCTCCTCCAGTAGATATTGATGGTATTCGTGAACCTGTTTCTAGATCTTTATTTTACGGAAACTTTAATCTTTAATCTTCATGCTTATCTTAATCTTTTGACCATTCCCAATGTAGTATCCCATCTTATATTCAATTACTTTGTCGCATATGACAATCACAATGGAAGTTTGGGGTGAAATGCTTAAAAAAAGTTTAATATTTGACAGTAAAATATCTAAACCCACAACAGTTTAGAACATTTGATAATTCTTGATGCATGGGTAACATTTTACGCGTTTCCCAAGTGATTTCACAATTTGATCAATTTTACACGTTTACTAATGGAGTTTTTATTTAATTTGGATCTTAGCAAATGAAGTTTCGATCATAAAACTTGGCCCTGGCTATTATTTCAGTAATTTTTTTTGAATATGACCAGAATCAAAATTAGTTTTTCTTATCAAAATTGTTTTTAAGAGAGAAAGAGCTTAAACCGATTGCCGCAATGTCAGAAAGTAAATGCCGTTGCAAGAATAAAGGGCAGGAATCAAAATGAGCAGACTGGACACCAACACGAATAACATGATTTGCTAGACAATGTGCGACAGTGTTAGCCAACGACGAAAATGCAAAATCCGAAAGTTTGCATCTGAAGAACATAAGAGAGCGATCAATGCAATGATGGAAGCCTTACCGTGCCATGGGCTGGATTGATGGAAGGCCTGAACAACATTTATCACATTTCTCGAGAAATCCATGATTCCAATGATTAAGTCGAGCTATAATAATACCTTCACGCATAGCAAGTAACTCGGCAAGTTGGGAGGAGATTGAACCAGGAATTAATTTGTTATAGGAAAGCAACGCAATCCCGTTCTCATCTCTGATTACAACACCAATCCACAAAAATTAGCTGATGAAGGAATAGGGCCGTCTACGTTGATTTTGGCAAAAGTTGGTGGAGGGGCTGTCCAAACGGATGGTGATGTAAGAAGCACACCAGTATGTGGTTATGAGTTCAATAGTTGGCATTGGTCAAATTGCTCCCAAAGAGAATTGGCTCGAGACTGGAAGAGTCTGCATAACCACGGAAGAAAAGGTTAGTTCGAGCAAACCAAATGCTCCAGCAAATCATAGCAAGCCACACCCCCCCCCCCCCCCCCCCCCCCACAGACACACACCACACTCCCTGTAGTGGAGGGATCCATGGCTAAAAACCCAATGCCACAAGTCCATGGTAGAAGAGCCAATGAAACCAGACAACAAAGAGAGCTGCCAAACCCGATCCCATCGCCAATGCGAAAGAACATGGAAGACATTCTCCGGTAACGATTGGCATCTTGGACACATAATGGCAACATTAATGCCTCGCTTAACTAGTCGCTTAACTAGTTGGTACTGAGTTGGAAGGGCATACTGCATAGCTCTCCAATTACGAATTTTTATTTTACTAGGAAGTTTGAGATTCCATAGTTTGTAATAAATCTTTTGTGAGGCAGAAGTTCATCTCTGCTACACCGCAGACGTGCTCATGTTCAAAGGTCCATTCGTCATCTAGTTTCTCTTTTGGTTTAGTCTCGCTGAACACTGATCGATGCATCTTGATGACAACACATGAGATCTTTCATCTTACTTTTTCAAAGTTGATAATTAGAACCATTAAGGCTAATCATCTTACTTGTACGTACCTCCATCTTTTATGACTAGTACCGACGAATTAATCGTTAAAGTCTAAACACAAAAGAAAATATGTACCTAATACTATCTAGAAAGCATTTTCTAATGTGGAAGTTCGGAAGAAGCTGCAAACACAGAGCATACGGGACTTCCTAATGTATTTGAGAATCTGCCTCTGATACCAGTTGTTGGGGTCTCAGGGAAATCAACATATAATTGAGGTAACAATGCAGCGGATTTTACAAGCGCATATCAACAATTTAAATAAGATGAACACCAATATTTATAATTTTTCATCTCAAATTGAGTTACATCCACTCAAAAACTCTCAAGAATGTAAATTGACTATTTGAAAAATCAATGGTTTCGTTGCCAAAACCCTGAATCACATGTGTGAAAAGCATTTCAAATTTTCTCTCTCTCTACAAGGCGTTTACATTTTTCTATAATTTATTTAATTAAAAAAACTTTTTTTTATAGACAACGTTTATTATTCATTTAAAACAAGAAATAATATTATTATTATATTTGTACGAAATATGAAGTTGGTAAAAAGTGGGTAGCGTAAACATTTCGGCCGTGTGAAAGGAAAATTCGATAGCGTCGATTTATTTTCTAACAAACAAAGTTGGTAGCATCAGAATTTGTTATATATTTAAATAATAAAATTAATATATATATATATTTTTAAAAAACAACTATTATTTTCATATATATATATATGATCGATTACTTACTATTTTATCAAATGTTATAATCATTATAATTCAAATATTTTAAATTATTTTAAATATTACATATTGATGTTGATCGTTATCTCAACAGTGACAATTATAACTGCGTACACCTTGGAACAAAATTTAATAAAATGGTTGTGTATCTTTAACATCAACAAGGCTTTTCTTGGGGTCAAAAAAGATAATGTTCAAAAACTAAAGGACGTTGACGGCAAAAAATATAAATTTAGAAATGAACGAACTCTGCTTCGAAGAAGAAGAATAGCCGGAGAAGAAAACTTATCTTTGGTTTCTCGTTTTCCCTTTTTCCAGGTGTGATTTTCCTCTATCAATTTTGTTGCTGATGTTCGATATTTTGTCGTATCTTTATTCACGAGAAATATATGCTGTTTTCAATCGTTTAAACCACTGATAACGATTTCCGTGTTCAATTTTTGACCTAAAATTATGCTTTATTTTATCGATAATCGTTGCACTCTTGTTATCGTTTAAATTTTTACGGGGTTTGATTGATTTGACTTTTTAATCACAGCGAAAATGATGGGTTTGGGTTGTGGGGGTAATAGAGCAGGAGGAAACTCGTCATCATCAACCTCAAATTTATCAGCTTCAGCTCCGCCCTTCACTGTTGATAGATCAAACCCAAACCCTAATTCAAACCCTCTTGTCTATTATCCTGAATTTAGCCACAGTTGGAAGTATGCAAACTCATCATCCTATAAACCTGAACTGGATATACATTCTACCAGAACCACTAGCTCTCCTTTATCTGATGACTATCGATTATCAGCTGCGATGTCCACGAGCCCGTCTCCTACCCCCCACTGGATGGCTTTTAGTCATGACGCCGAAACCTCGGGGAATTCTCTTGATTATGGTGGAGTGAAGTCTTATTATCCACCTTCTGTACCTCCTATGGTTGACAAAAATAGCACGTTGGTTGAGGACTTATCAGCCTATACTCATAGTGTGCTTGACCGGGATTACAGGCCTGAGTGGATGCATAGGTTGGAAGTTATCAATGGACAGCAGTCTAATAGAGTTGAAATTGATGGAAGTTTCTCTTCTGGGATGGAAAATTTTGGGGACGTGTCTGCTCGGATTGATTATACTCATTTTGCAATTGATCGGGATTACATGCCTCAGCAGATGAATAGTTTGGATATCAGTGGAATGCAGTATAGAAGAGTTGAACTTGATGGACGATGCTCCTCAGACATGGCAAATGTTGGGGGCATATCTGCTCAGTTTGATTATACTCAAAGTGCATATGATCGGGAATACATGCCTCAGCAGATGGATAATTTGAAGATCAAGGGAAATCTGTATAAAAGTGTTGAGGTTGATGGAAATTTCTCTTCTGAGCGGCCAGAAATTGGTGGCTCACACATTTATTTAAATCCTGTTAAGGAAGGTATGATCTTTTCTTTGAATGGCTTGGGCAGAGCCTTATGTTGGAGGGTCTAGCCGACAACCTTGACACTCGGAATTTGAATTTCCATATGAGTAACATAAAAATTTAGCGAAAAGGATTATGGCTTTAACCCCCCATAGATTTCCCCCACGCTCAATTGGATATCTTGGCTCCAGAACCTAGATTCACTTGGATGGATTTTTTTTTTTTTTACTTCAGTATCATAATTTAGGAATGCTTTTTGGTGGGAGGATTAGTTACTCACATTTGTCATAAACTTGCTGGTATAAAACAGTTATTATGTTGAACTGATTGCGGTACAAGTCTGTTGCTATGTGTTGGATTGTTGGACAGAACTTGCTTTTATTTTCTTTTATCATTGCTATATTTTTACAGTCGGGAAGGTTTGAGAAATCTCTTAAATGTAGGGTGAATATATGTAATAAGGAGTTTAATCACTCTGAACATCATGTAACAATATTTATGCCGTTTCTGATTATGTGCTAAGCTGTGGTATACGTTAAAGTATGATTTATTATATATTCATTTGTTTTCTGGTCCAAGTGTTTTTTATCTAAAAAATTAAACTATATCCTGTTTTAATTTTATCCAAGTTCAAGATTAGCTAGATTTACGTGATAAAACTCATTGATGAAATACAGCTGTGCCCCTCCCACTCTACTTCCTCTTGGAGTACGCATTCATGAGTGTGTGCATGTATGTCTGACATGAGTTCCTTCTCTGTCAATGGGCAGGATGTGGAATTGAATTTGGAGAAAAATCTGGAGAAATATATGGAAGATCTAATGGGGTTACTGACAGCGCAAGCCACACTGGAGTTTTAACTGTGGAATATATGGACGATAAGTTATGTTTCGAGCAAAATCCGAGCTTCCTGGTTTCCGGATCGACTTATCAAGAATCTCGTTCTTTAAGTCTATCACATGAGATAGATAAGAATTTCCATAACTATAAAAATTCATGCAGTTCATATGAAAAACGTGTTAGGCTGGATGATTCTGCTTTCGCTAGTTATACATCTATAACAAGATGTTCACCTACTGTGATCGTTATGCCGCCACCTGCTGTCCCTGATATGTTGGAACAACGTATTGATCCTCCTAAACCTACACAAAATGACAACATTGCTTGTGTATGCAGTGTGCATTTTGATCACTCCAATCCGTCAAACCAGAAAGATCCTGGTCCAAAACCATGCTCTGAGGTCAAAGAAGGTTCCCTTGACCCAAAATTTTCCAAGCATTGCGATGAGAGGGGTTTCCTTTCATCATCTATGGTAAAAGAACTTTCAAGCTCTCTGCATATCAATGTTACATTTGATGGCGAGGTCAAAGAAAGATATGGCTCTCAAATATCAGATTCAAATTTTCCCTGTGGTTTGGCTATATCTGATGATAGTGTTCAAGTAGTTAACTCGGTTGAGGATTCATCAGACTTTATAGATCATCACAACCTGGCTGTGGATTCTCCTTGTTGGAAAGGAGCACCATCATCTCAATTTTCAGTATTTGATGTTGAAGCTGGCAGCTTGCATAATTTTATAGGAAATTTGAATGAAAATTATGGCTTTGATGAAGAAAAACATAAAGATTTTCGTTTAGTAGATGATCCAACAAGATCTTTTTCTACTAAGGCTGGTCAAAACGACAAGAATGATGAAAATGAATATGTAAAAAACAATATAGTACTTCCGTCAGAGAGTATCCTGGATGCTAGTCGCCCAACTAAAGAGCTGATTTTATCGGATGATGCAAAAGCTCAAAAATTTATGGTTTCAACTTTTAGAAGCGGCAATGGGGTGCAGATAGGTGCCCTTAAGATGCCGAGGATAGCTTCTGACTTCCCTGAAAACTTGAATTGTGGTTCTCACACAAAAATTTCTGACTCAAAGAATTTACGCAGTACAGAGGAAGTTGGGATGAATATCAATGATGCCTCTGAAAGTAGTGGTGCTGTTGCGTTTCATGTGGCGGAGAAGGTCCTAGCTTCACCTTCTTCTCAAGAAGATGCCACTGAGCATGTTGAACTACAGCCAGATTCAAAACTCAAAACAACGATTAAAACAATGCATTGCCTTTCAGAGATGCTTTTGTCTGATCTTTCACATAATGCATGCGCTGTGGAAGAAGAAGACATCTTGGCTCTGAAGCACACAATCTGCAATCTTGATGCTTATATGAGTTGTAAAATTGTTCGGCCAAGAAATAAGCAAGAACCTTCCAATCCCAGGGGATACATTTCTGAGAAATTTGGAGAGTACCATGATATGGTATGCCTTAATGTTTTATTTGCACTCGCGGGGCCGAGAAAAAGGGGTGTGGTTGTCCTTTATTTTTGTCAAGTTTTGCTTAGTCTGCAGTTTATTTTCCAGTTATTTGCTGCCAGGTTTTACCAAGTTTCTAAATGCCATTTAGTTCAGGTTCCAGATCTTGGAATATTTTGTTCGAGTGTATGTTTGTTTTTTCTTGAAAAAACTTATTGTTTCTTTAATATAAATTTGCATAATTTTTTCTTCAGGGTAATGTTGATTATAAGAATGGGCATGAACAGGACGGTGAAAAAACTTATTGTTTCTTTAATATAAATTTGCATAATTTTTTCTTCAGGGTAATGTTGATTATAAGAATGGGCATGAACAGGACGGTGAGAGAGCTGAGAAATCACCTGTTTTTTCTTTATTGAGGGATGATACAGACATAACAAGAGATGATGCTACCGCCAAGGTACGCTCTTTTCTTCTAAATTCAGGTTTGAACGTGTCATCTTTTGTAAGCATTGCCGTGACATATGGATAGTATCATATTTAAATTACATGTATTTGCCAATATCATGATCATGGACATCCACTGTAATATCATGGTCATGGATATCGACTGTTCATCTATTACGGAGTGCTGTATTATAGGCTATAAAGAAGGTACTCGAGGAGAATTTCCTTTATGATGAAGAAATGGATTCTCAAGCAATTCTTTTTAAAACCTTGTGGCTCGAGGCCGAAGCTACACTCTGTTCCATCAGCTATAAAGCTCGCTTTGACCGGTTGAGGATTGAGATGGAACAAGCAAAACCCAAATCATCAAAAGGTTAGATTTTAGAGAAACCATCAATCTTGTTCTGCTTTCTGTTGACACCGAGCTTTTGAACACTCACAGAAAATAAAGACGTTGCAGAAACTATGCAAAAGGATCACATTTCACCTGATCCAAGCACATCTTCCAAAGTAACCCTTAAGTCTCGATATAGCATGATTCCAAAACCAACCACAGAGAACTCTTCTGTTTCTATCATGGATCAAGATCATGATGATAAAAACAACTCCATTATTTCTAGATTCAATATTTTGAAATCTAGAGAGTTCAACTTGGAATCAATAGATATGAAAACCGAGCAACTGTCCAAGACAGTCATTATAGATCAACTAGAAGATGAAGCCTTAAAGAAGCTGACTCTGGAACCTGACTTCGTGCATCAAGCTATGCCTCTCAACGAAGAAAACAACTGGGGTTTGCCTATAGCTGGTCATGGATATGAACCAGGGCAATCGTGCACTACCACCGGTATCATAAGTCAATCTAATCACGGAGGATGTGGTTATTGTGATTCTCTCTCTGTAAGCTGGGAAGAACCGAGAGATGGTTTTGGATGGGAGGACTCGAGAAAGAAGTAAATCATGGCTTCCATTGGTTTTTCTTTTGAAGCATGAACCTCTCTTTTTGCTAATCTTGGTGATGACATTAGTAATATCTGTTGATCTATGTATATTTTTGTATAAATGGATGTTTTGCTAATACCTGTATGAAGTGTCTTAACTTCGATTTTGAGAGGTTTTTATTTCTGGGCAAAAAATATTGCATGCCGAACTACTTGGTTTCCCAAGAGGTAAGAATTGGATTCGAGCCAAACTAAATGCTGTATGTAAAAAACTACTTTCTATGTTAACAAAGTTCCCAGCATGAGCTAACCATATAAAGATTTCACGTTAAATATGCCGTGTGATGGAGCCGATGTACATATTGTTCCATTAAATGCAGCCTGTCAATGACGAGTTCTTTTATTCTTTTCAATTTCTGGTTTGAGTTCCAAAGTTCTTGATTTCTTCAAAAGTTTACCTTTTGATGATTAACTGAGAATATGTTTGGTGTTTATTGTGTAACGTGTAAAACGGGAAGATATGTGAAGTTGAAGTGAATCTTGGGATGACATGATTTAGAAAAAGACAAGAAAAGAATACTTCTACGAGAAGAAACGTTGATCATATCCTAAGGCAAAACGGAACTTACAGGCTTCGACGTCTTGTAGAAAACGTGTGTTCTTCGGTTGAAAGGTTTGTTAATTGTTATTCTTTTTTGAAAAATTAAACTACTTTTAATATCTGTATGCAATAATGAAAAATACTTTTTTCTAAAAGAGAGAAATAAAAACTCAAAACTCAAAACTCAAATTTTTATTTGTGTTTGAATTTTAAATTAAATTTCTTTTTTGGAAGGACAGTATCATTCAACGGACAGCATCATATTCAAATACATGTAATTTTTCACAAGCATTCTCCTACACACGTGTTTTTTTATCAAATAAGAAGGTAACTGTGAGGTCGTTTTTTTAATTTGTTTTTAATATTATAATTATGAATAATCAAGGGCAGAATGATAATTTAATAGTAATGTAATGCAATTATAAATATTCACAAGAGCAGAATGGTAATTAGTTCATGAGGCCACTCTAATACCTGCGACTTATTAAATAGTATAGATTATAGAAAAAGCTTGTCCATATATTTTGTCCCATAGTGTGTAATGTTATAGTTATTGTTTATTATTTGAAAGATCTGATTATTTCAACAATCGATTGATTAAGCTTCTCAATCTT
Organism: Haberlea rhodopensis; assembly: GCA_907163345.1. Taxonomy (NCBI): domain Eukaryota; kingdom Viridiplantae; phylum Streptophyta; class Magnoliopsida; order Lamiales; family Gesneriaceae; genus Haberlea; species Haberlea rhodopensis. The sequence continues at coordinate 8,567,504 of CAJQUN010000013.1, forward strand.
TTTTTTTAAAGCAATTTTGAAAAAAATGATTTAAAGAAGCAAATAATGATATCTTTTAATTTTTTATTGAATTACTGGTAATATTTAAAAATATATATTTTTAATATATGATCGAGTTTTCTCATAAAAAAACCACTGTTGATAACAGAATGAATTCTTTCCGTTTCGTGATTGAACTTGGCTGCATAATGGTTAAAATCATTAATAATTCACGATCCAAAACCTTCTGAATTCAATTAATTTAGGCGACTATTTGGATCGAGTAATTTGAAAATCATAAATTTCAAATCCATGATTCAAATACATATTGTTCTTTGGTTAAATTTAATCCGAGGATTTTAAATTTATCCTTTTCAATTTAATAAAAATTATGAATAATTTTAAATACAGCCATTATTAAACTCGTTTGAAATACATTCATCAATTTTTTCCTCAATTCAAATTTCTTCGCCTAAATAAAATCCTTCCATCCAAATATAAATATCGGAGAAACCCGATGAATTCAGTGGGTTAGAAACGAGACTTATGTCCTTCATCAAAGAAATTGTTAATTCAATACATTGAAGTACAATTAACAAGTAATAAAAAAAAAATCTAAAGATAACTACACATGTTTTAATCATTTATTTATTTATTTTCTTACAGTGTATTTTTATATCAAATCATAAAAAATATAATTATAATTTTTTTTATATATTTACAAACTATATAGAAGGTGGTATTATTATACGGTTATTCTATAAGAAAAATAGATATAATTATTGAAAAAATTTGTAAAACGATTATCATATAAGGCAGGCGTAGTTATCCCTTTAAAAAGAACAAAAATCAATAAGGAAGAATAGTCTCAAAACAATGGACCCCATCGAGCTCCGGCGCGAACCTTGGCCTCCTGCGGACTTCCGGCTTCCTCGAAGGCTGCGACGATTTATTTTTATTTACTTCTTTGTCCTCCTTGGAATCGTGTATTTTCACAGCAATCATCGGTCGCGAGGGTTGCTGTTGGATTTGATTCTTGGAGGGAGCTGGAGGCAAAAAACTGGTTACCATCTGGCCGAAAGATTCGGCGAAGAGAGCGTCGAATGGACTGAAAATCGACATAATCACCATGTCTAATACGGAACGAGAGAGAGTTACGCGCACGAAATTGAAAAAGAAATTTGAAGAACTTTACTTTGTTGGTGTGTGATCACTAAAAGTGGAAGATGTTTTTATCTGTGAGGGAAGAAGGAGAGTTGAAGATAGATTATTTATAGGGGAAAATGCTCGTTGTCTTTTAGTGGAAAAATAAAGGAAATTTCTATGATTGGTGCGTCGGCGAAGGAACCCATTATAAAACGTGCTTTCGGTTAGGACTGATTATATTTAATTATTTATATTTAGCTAATTACATTAATCGTGTCCATCTCACTAATATGTTTCCTTTTTTGGTTTAATAAGGTATTTTAATTTGTGTCTGACTAATTTTTAGGTGACGATCCCGATCTCTTAAGATCGTCACCATGTATTCACTAACATGTTTCTTGAAACCGTCCTAATGACGGTATTCTGAGAGTAACATCTTACGGGAAGATGGTGGCATTTTCATGTTATCTCTATTTCAATCTATGGAATATAAATTATTATTAAGTTGAGAAGACTTAAGTAATATTATCTCGTGTTCACTTGATGGTTGAAATTTGGTATTTACTATTTATAATATATTTGATTCATATAAATATAAATCTTATTTTAAACGTTACGATTATCTATATTTATATATAAAGTGTGATGGATATAAAATATGATGGTTTTATAGTAACTATCTTTGGTCTCTCATATAATGCTAAATTTTTTTCCCAAACTACTCATTTCCCATTATATTACTATTTTTAAATAAAAAAATAACATAATAAGTTATGATTCAAATATTAACTTAAAATAAAAAATGCTCAAACTTTATAATTTTTTTTAAAAAAATTCTATATATAAAATTATAATTTTTATTAAAATTTATTTATGTACATGTATTGCGTGCAAAGATTTACTAGCAAGGAAAACACTAGAAGATAAGTGCTATGCGGGGCAACGTTCTAAATGCGTGGAAGTCAGGGTTTTTTAATAATGTAACCTAAAAAAAAAATATTATTTAACAAAATAACCTAAGTAGCAAAGTACTACATGACGGGAGCCACCTCTTGAACTTGCAAGGTAAAGTGTCAGGTGCGTGTGAGCTATATCTTGAACCTACGGAGCAAAGTGCTACATGTTGGGAGCCACCTTTAGATTCCTGGTGCTAGTGGATTGTTGGATTATGCCACAAAGATGATGTCGTGTAATGAAGTATGGGTGATTGTGATACTCTTGTCCTATATGGATAAAAATTGGAAGTTTAAAAATATTTATAAAGGCTACGGTAGAGATTTTAGTGGAGGCGAGAGTTGCATTTTTTATCATTATACGGCACCTACTCGCGAACATTCAACATTACCAATATGATCCTCATTCCTCAATATACAATGACTAATGACTTTGAAATTGCAGCATTATGAATTTTGAAGTCCAATAAACCACAAAATAATTAGAACATCGTCGGACTTTATGTATAGAAATAAAAATACTATAATATGCACTGATAGACTCATGTGCTGCATAATGGTTGAATGCATCTACTATCCCTAATCAAAAACCTAGATACATGCACAAATGGTTTCAATTTAGTCACTCGTGTGCATGTAATGTACATGCACCTCCTTGAATCTATCGGTGCACCCTCAATCCGACCAACAATTGGTTCTCATATTAAAGAACCAAAATGCCAAATTGAGGCATCAAGTAGAAAGGTACTAAAAAAATCAAGGGGCATACAGAGCCATTGTAGCAATCCCCCTTCATAAACAAGCAAGGTTTCGCGATGGAATTTCTGGAACTCGCAGGACCAATTTCTTACACGTCGTGTGCGCGGCCGAATTTCTGGATCTTCTCGCGCTCCCTCTGACAAACTCACCACCGTCTGTTGTGCTCGCGACTAGGTTAGATGTTGATGCGAACGAAAGTTCAGAGGAGGTGGAGCTGCAGCTTCTGTTGGATTTTCGTCCCCCGACGTCGTATCCAAACGCAACAGAATAAAACATAAACAGATCTAACATGGGGACAGGCGATCGCGCTTGATTCATATATAAATATGCAAATATCGAAAATAAATGCACGAAAAAGAATTATCGTTCACCGTCGTAGATCTGAATGCAGTGATCCCTCGAGTCCAAACAACCTGACCAGATCCACGATCTCAACACTACTGCTAATTGGTGTTAGTCTTTCTACGACGAGAATTGGTGTGTATTGAATGATCTAAGATTCTCAGAAACTAGAATGGCTTATTTATAGGGTCATTGAGTCACTAATGGACTTTGGGCGCATAAAGCCCAATAGACCAATATTTGGCTTGTAAGACACATATGCTAACAATCTCCCACTTGCTCAAAAGCTAACACATGAGCACTAAACTCATAATCCAAGTAGGTCAATCCAATTGAATAACTTGATGTACAACTGACGTACAAAATTATGAGATAAATATATCATACTTTTAATTTTAGAACTTTCTATAGATGAAACATTTTCAAACATAGAAACTCCACTAAAGCGATGAGTTCAAAAATTAAACTCATCCCTTGAATATCAATAACACAATCTTGAACACTTAACATATAAGCCTTAATTCTCATCGGTAGATCGGCAGCCTGTTGCTTGTGACCCAGTGAGGCTCACGTGTATCGTAGCAGTAGGATCACAACCTTTGTGATTTTAGAAGTCAAATAATTTTGCTTCTTCGAGCTTACCCTGAATGCCCCATTGTCGATTAAACTCTTTTAAAAGACAATGTCCAAAATATAATTCCAGCCAAAACCTACCGATCGTGGGTAGCGCCTAGCATCTGCGCTTCACGAAGACCTAGATACAAATGACTAGCAACGTACTGGAGCCTACCAGACATAGTTAGCATGCAGTATATTCCTTTCACTCAATATGTCCCGATTGAATCAACGACATTTGTTGATCGAGACCCCTTATGATTTCAATAACTATGTCTTTGTTTCATGTTATATGATTCATTGTGTGCGTAAATGAAAAACACATTTTTCACAAGCACTACCCACTCTGGCCAGAGATTCTTTGAATCATATACAGAAAAACACATAGGACATCCTGGTTCATCAAGACCAATGGTGAATACCCAACGACAATCATAGACATCTGACAACATCACTGAATACCCAAAATAACAACTTTATGACCCGCTTGTGATCAGTCATTAAATCAAAGTACACATCTATTTGTCAAGACCTCAATGATGCCTCGGGTCATGAGGAGTAATGGTGCACAACTATGACTAGGAATTCTATACTCGATAAATAACCACTTATAGAATTCCGAGTAGGGTCTTTCAGTGAACGCATTCCTAATGAGCACCTATTCATTTGTGCTGATTTCTCCAAGCCAACGCCGATGAAACGCGGTGCAATACACTAGACACATCACGATTACCAGTCTCTAACGAGCATATACCAATATCCATTCTGAAAGGCTCATCGACCAGGAACATTTTGAAATTGCAGTCAATAATGTCTTTCATGGTCACCATCATATGTATAACCACATTCAATGGACCATAGCAATCTCAAGGACTTCATCAATGCATCAAGATGCATGGGTAAACAGATGAAGAAGTGTCATATATTTTAATATTCAAACAAAGATTTGTCATAATAAGAGTATAAGTACAATCAATCAACTATTGATTTACTTAATCACATATGACAACAATATCTTTCACTTTCGCAAAGCCAACTACTCATGTGTCTCAAGACCATCTTCCCAAAATGTCTAATAGACACCAATCGTTGTAAAGGCTTTGTCAGTGAAATCACTATATTTTTCTGTTGAAGCAATTCTCTCGATAATAATGTTGCATCTACAATCTCTCTCATTAGATGGTATTTTTTCAATATACGTTTGGATACTGATGATATCTTGGCTATTCATAATAGCTCAACTGTTGTCATAGTACCAGAGACTGTCAACCGCACTAGAAATTACACCTAACTCATGGATAAAATTTCATATCCAAACTGCCTCTTTGTTGCATCGTATTCAGCTTCAGTGGTAGAATCCAATGTGGTGTCTTGCTTGGAACATTTCCAAGAGACAGCACCATCATTGAGCTTAAATACAAATCCTAACATCGATATTGTATCATCTACATCCGATTAAAAAACCAGCATCAACTTAGCCTTCAACTTTTATTTCTCCACTTACAGATCTAAAAACCATGAACATATCCTAAGTTCTTCATAAGCACTTGTTGATTATTTTCACAGTTTTCCAGTGACCTTCACCGGGATCTGTCTAATGTCTGCCCATTACTCTAAGAACATACATCAGACCAAGTATATAACATAGCATACATTATGATATTAAAAAATCGAAACATAAGGTACCAATGTCATTTTTTCTCTCTCCTCATCAATCTAATGCACATTGACCTCGAGAGATGAACAATATGACAAATTGGGAGGTTACCTATTTTCGACTATTCCATGCTAAACCCTTTAGCACAGTGTTTATGTACGTAGATTGAGATAGCTCAAACATCCTCATAGATCCATCCCCATAGATCTTTATGCCAAGCATATGATATGTTTCTCTCAAATCTTTCATGGAGAAATTAGTAGATAACCATGCTTTAATTTATTACTACAATATCATTCATAATAAGTAGGATATCATCTACTTAAAGCATCACAAATCTAAACGTGCTCCCACTAACCTTTTGTACACACATGTCACTTCCAAATTTTTAACAAAACCAAACATTTTGATAATATTAACAACCGGATATTCTTGCTTCGAGACGCCTTCTTAGGACTATAAATGGACATCTGGAGTTTGCAAACATTTTGCTCACTCCCAGAAGTTGTGAACACCTTTGACTACTACATTTCTACCTCAATGTCATCATTGAGAAATGTTGTGTTCACATCCATATGTCATATATCATATTCATAATATAAAGATATAACTAATAAAATCCAAATAGACTATAGCATCACAATTGATGAAAAGTTCCTCACAGATAACTCTTTCTCTATGAGAATAACCTATTCTCATCAGTTAAGCTTTAAATGTCGCTACCTTCCCATATACTCCAAGCTTTCGCCTGTAGATCCATTCACAGCCAATGAGAACAATTTCCTCAAGATGATCTACTAACGTTCATACCTTATTAGAGTACATGGAGTCTATTTTAGATTTTATGGCATCATGCCAATGTCCAGAATCAATGTCGGACATCGTCTCCTTGAAAGTCCTAGGATCACATCCATGGTCAAAATCATTTTGACTACTTTCTAGGAGTAAATTCAATTTATCAGGAGTTCTTGAAAACTTTCAGATCTCCTTGATATGTGTAGTTCAAAGGTTATGATTGACTCAATTAATTTCACCGTTTTGACTTTTATAGTGGTTTGTGGTTCTTGAACCCTTTCAAGTTATATTATATTGTCATTCCGTTCTAATAGAGACATTTTGTCTAGAAAGACTGCACTTGCAAAACAAACACTTTTCTCCAATAGATAATATAAATTTCCACAAAATAACATAAGATGGATCAATTATCCAACTTATCTCCCACTGGCTGCTTCACATAAGCAAAACAATCTCAAATCTATATTTGGATTATTTTTCAGTCCATATCGTATGTGGAGTTTTGGTCACTGTTTTGGTATGAATTATGTTCAACAAATATGTAACTTTAGAGGGTTACTCAGAGAGAATCGCATTCTCTTTAAGATAACTCGACATCCTCTTGCACTAACATTTAGTGATCTAATAGGTCCATATGAATCAAATTCAATGGACATTCAACATATGTTAAAGATATGTGAGATTTAAGTTATCATTCTTTTTATATTATTTGAATATAATCATATTAATCATTCATAAGTGCACCAGATTCAATAAAACATGCATTCTTAAAAATATTGCAAATCACATTCGCATATTTAAAAGAATATCATTATCTATCAAAATAGGAACAAAGTTCATGATTAAATCTAGAACAATTAAATAAATGCTCAAATCAGTTCCTAACCAGTTCAAGATTTTCTATTAAATAAATGTTTCAAGCAGCCTTTGCAACAACTCTTAGTACAATGATTAGCCTCATGTAGGTTACACATTCCTAGGGCTTTCTACTTCTTCTCAACATCTGCAACTCTTTGCAAAGATGTGAGCATTATTTGTATCATATACCAAAGAAGTACAAACAATAAAAACATTAATTTTTATAAAATACATCATTTTAAGAACGCTTCTGGTCTAGGTATTCCTTGCAGTTTTGCGACAGTGACCAGCAGTGAAAACATAGATGTATCTCCTTACTTAGTTGCTACTATATCCATTTTTGTCTTTTGAGGTTAGAAACCATTAGATTCGACAAGAAGAACATGTTTCTCCTTTTTGAATCAAGGACTCACGAGTTTCCAACATTTTGACTATAAGATCAAACCTACAGTCAGTTAATGAGGTATTGTCACATTCAGATTTTTCAATTTCTCAACAAGAGATATTTTTCTTACACCATGCTCATAGACCGAAGCCCCATCTCGCATCTGAAATGAAAATAGCTCTTTTGAAATCGTGAATCTCAGTAATCACGTCCGTTCACCAGACAACATTTGTAGGTGTTGGAAAATATCTGCAATGTGAACAAATTCCTCATATCAATGTTGAAACTCATTGGTAACATTGATGATATCATATAGTACCTAGCGGAGAGACCATCATCCCACCACTTATCAATTGTGGCGATCTCTTCATGAGATGAACATGGAGACACTTCAACAGGAGGCTCCCACCAATGATATATAGTAACGTTTTAGGAGCAAGCATTATTTTAAAATTACCAATCATAATAATTTGGCAGGTTAATTTGTTTATATCGAGACTTGATGTAATCGGATTCACTGCAATCACAATACTGAGAATAAACAGAAAATATAAGCAAACTGGTTTGATTATTAATTAATTCAAAAACTATGGATTTTAGTTATTGAATGCTCCCACTAAATTTTTCGAATTCATCACCCTAATGACAAATTTACGAAAAATCATATTTTCTTAGTGGGCTCGGAGTCCAACTAGCTCATGATAACCCTGGCGTGGGCCCACCAGCTTCATGATACTAAAGGTATATCACAATTGCATCATATGCAACCCCCAAGATATTTGTCTCGCAATTGGCATAACCCTATTGGGCAGGACAATTATGCCTTCTCACGTCAAACTAACCCATCCCACGGATCGAAATGTCACGGCCAGAAGACCCCACGTGGGTGAGTAATCTAAAAGGTTAATATAATTGCACCCTTAATTAAGTGGCATTTAAACACACAGCTTTCCATGCCAGAATGCCCCCCACGTGGGTGAGTAAGGCAATATTACACAAGTAGCGTCTCATGGCTTAACTGTTGATGGAAGACAGGAAATAACAAACCCTTTTGAGCTTCCCTTATCAGTTTAATATAAAAAAAATTGAATCATATTCAAAAGTGAGATTTAATAATTATAAAATCTCATCCACTGCTTGTTAGTTTGTTTGTCGGATTCATGCAACTATGTTCTATTCATAAAACATACAAACAAACATTTATCATACATCATATGCATAATAAAAATAAATATGGATGATTACGGTCTTATCCTAATTGATCCACGTCCATGTGAGCCATGCGTGTATCACAAGTCTCTCTAAGGTGATGCATGTATGCAATCCAATCCTATTACATTTTCGCTTCCATTATACAAGTCTTGATTCTTGGTGCTCCATCTTCAATCTCGATCTCCCACTAATCATAATGATTTTACATTTAAATCGTGCAAACAAGAGAATAGGGATACAAACAAGAGAATAGGGATACAAATCCGGGGCGGGATATATCAGAAAACAGAGAGAGCAGGCTCGCAAACCCGATAACCAAAAACCACAATTATAATGAAACATTAAAAACCTAAACATTCGCCTAAACACATTGGTCAAGGCCCGTAATAATCCATCATACAATCACATCATATGTAATTAAATATTAAACTAAACAATTACAATCATATATAATTGCACTAATCACATCACATGTAATTATCATAATAATTAATTTATTGAAAATAAAATTAATAAATAAAATAAAATTATTTTATGTTATTTTTAATTAATTAATTTTCAGTTAATTGATAAAATCTCTATTTTATCTTTTAATCATCATATTAATCAAAAAAAAATTAACAAATTAAGTGAAATATTTTCATTCAATTTCTAATTAATTAAATTTTCAATTACTTTGTAAAATCACTATTTTACCTACAAAATATTAATCAAAAATAAAATTAACAAACTAAATGAAACATTTTCATCTAATTTTTAAATAATTAAATTTTCAATTAATTTGTCAAAATCCATTTTACACTTAATAAAAATCATATTTTAATTAATTAATTTATGATTTGTTGTTTCAAAAATTAATATCCAGAAAAAACATCTAAAATGACCCAAAATAATTTATGGATTCCAAATAATTTGGATCCAAAATTTAAAATGCAATTTCACCCCAAAAAATATTATTATTTTCGGAGATATAAAAAAAACTTTTTTTTTCGAAATCACTATTCACCATCTTAAAAAAAACGATCTATTGAGAACGATCTAATAAAAATTAATCATTGAATACATGAATCAAAGCACAATCTGACTCTGATATACTATTGGGTTTCCGTCCCCCGGCGTCGGATCCAAATTCAGCGGAATAAAACATAAACAGATCTAACCTGGGGACATACGATCACACTTGATTCATATATAAAATACACGAAAAAGAATTACCATTCATCGTCGTAGATCTGAATGCAGTGATCCCTCGAGGCCACACAACCTGACCACATCCACGATCTCAACGGCAGTGCTAGTTTGGTGTTAGTCTTTCTACGACGAGAATTGGTGTGTGTTAAATGGTCTAAAATTCTCATAAACTAGAATGATTTATTTATAAGGTCATTGAGTCACTAATAGGCTTTGGGTGCATAAAGCCCAACAGACCAACATTTGGCGTATAGGGCACATATGCTAACAACTTCTTAGTGATGAATAAGATGGTGGACATGTCAGAGATATTTAAGAACAAAAAGACTTGTTAAATATGATGTTTTCTATAAAGTTTACTTAGTTGAAAAGAATATTTTTGAGATGTTTAATTGAAAAATGTTTTGACAAATAGTACTTTTATGTAATTTTCTCTAAATTTTTTGTTGCGAGCACTCTCATGTACATAACTATACAAATTATAACTATACACATCGTATTCATGCCGAATATAATTATAGTGCTTATAAGCATGGATTCATGAATTCCAACAGTATTGAGAAATATTTGATGAGTGGCAATCAACTTGAGGCAATATATATATATATATATATATATATGATGTGATTCGAGATTTTTGAATATAAGGTAGAATAAAGTGTTAATGAAAAATAACGATAAACACACCAAGATTTTTACGTGGAAAACCCTCAAATTGAGAGAAAAACCACGAGACCTTGTCCAGTATAAAACTTCACTATAAACGTTGATGATTTACAAGACTCTCTTGACACAAATAACAATTGCTCAATGACTTGTACGAATATTTTAGAAAAATAACATAAAAGACCGAACAGACATAAATTGCTCTCTTCGGAGTCTTTTTGCCCAGAAAAATCCAACCCTTACTATGATGACATCCGCGGGTATTTATAGGATTGTTCCCAGTGATTGGCTCGCGGGGGATCTGGAACACGATGTCCTCTGATCGTGGCTTAACTGGAGCCCAACATGTCCGAGAAATTCCGCGCCCCATTACTGCACGTTTATTCCCGCCGGTTGATTTGTTGGTTATTCCCGGGTCTTCCGCTAATCTTTGACCAGAAAACCGAGGAGGGTTTAGCAGCTATTCTGTTCGGTCTCTTTATGTTCGGTAAAACCCTGCTCAGGTGCTATCTGTTCGGTGTATGACTTGTTCGGCTCTTGAGAGGATTTTACCCGATGAAGTCAATATGTCATATGACATCAATATATATATAAATTTTTTAAAGGAAATATATTAAAACGTCCCTGGAGTTTAGGTTCATTCATGTTTCAGTTCCTAAAGTTTTCATTGACCTGATAGTCCGAAAAGTGTTAAAAAAATTATCAATTCACTGTCCAACGTTAAGTCGAGGGTAAGAAGAAAATGAAGATGTACTAGGATTGGGAATATGTTTAAAATTTTAGGGACTGGATAACAAATCAGACATGGTTTAATTCTTAAAATTTTTAAATATTCTTGAATCAGCCCATCTTTGTTTGTTTGTCACGATTGCTTAACGTCAGAGACTGAACCAGAAAATTTTTAGAAACTTTTATGGATTAAACAGAGTCACTGAATAATTTATGAACTGAATCGAAACTTATTCCAAATTATATGAATGTTTTAGTGTATTATCCAAAATTTTATGTTTGCCTTTTAGAATAGACAAATTGCACCATACCGTACCAGCAAACCAACTTTATTAGTTTGATTTTAGATTTTCTATTTATTCAATCAATCTCGATATATCACATCTTACCACATTTCTTTTTTTCCCCCCAATATCAATAATAAGAAAATTAATAAGCAAAATTTTCATTTTATGAGCTACCCGTTCTTTGTCGAGAATGAGTGTTCATGTTTATTTTGAGTATATTCGAATTCGAGTTATGTTTTTTTGTCGAGAATGATTGTTTATGTTTATTTTGAGTATATTCGAATTTGAGTTATGTTTAACATAATAAAATTGATTTAGCATATTTCCATTAAAAAAAATCTTCATTGAATCGTATTTCTCAGGCGATGTAATCAAGAAAACACAATTAAAGTTAGTAGAAAAATAAAACAGAAAATACAAAGGAAATAAAACCCCATAACCTCCATTTTTCTCCGTAATCCCCAAGTGCTCTTCTCCTCTCCGTACTTGCACAAATACCTTACAGTTTCAGTAACATTTCCTCTACCCTAAATAAGAGTGAAAAAGAAAATTTTGCGCTCTCTACTTCCTCTTTTCCTTTAATCCTACCAATTATTTGATAATAGTTTTCTTCGCTCAAGGTCTCTCTGTTTCTTTGGTTGACTGAACAGCGATCAGACCGTCAGACCCATTTCATCAGGTGAAAGCCGTAACTTTTTCTCCTTCGGTTTAAATATGGAAGTTTTAGGTTTGATCCATTTAAATAATGGTTTCGTTTCTGGGTTTCTTTGTTTTTATTGTTTCGTGATAGACCGAGAAGAAAAATATACTGATCATGGCGGTGGTGGACAGTGCCGAGGTTAACGTGATTCCGACATCGAATAGGGCAGGACCACCAATACGACGTCGCCGTGGATCACCATCGTCGCTATCGACAGCAGCACCATCACATCAACGGAAATGAAGTCTCGAGAGGTCATGTAGAAATGAAAATGAACGGCGAGGATGATGAGGGGGAAGGGTTGAAGAAAGAGATGAGAGATTTAGAGGAAATGCTGTCTAAATTGAACCCTATGGCCGAGGAATTTGTTCCTCCATCGATGGCCACTGTCGGGGGCGGCGGGAACCACAGGCTGGTTTTTCCGCCGGCATATGCTGAAGCGGCGACCGCTGCAGTAGCTGGACACTTTGGCTACAATGCTAGTGGTTTTGTAATGCCGCAGCTTGTTAATTATGGAGTCGCAACTAGGAATTCTTTTAGAAAGGTGCGTGTTTTATTTTTGAAATAAAATGATTTTGTATTAAGTTCAACTCAAAGGAATCTTATTATCTTGTTCCACGTGTGATAGTTTCTTGTGTTTTACCTTTATTTTGTTTGAAATTGTAACTTCGAAGGTAGGAAATGAAAATTAGAGTTTGGTTTTTATTGTCTTCAACCATTTTTATCATATTAAGGTTTAAAGAAATTAGTCACCGCTTTGCAATGTACAGAAGAAAAGTGGCTATGCTCAAGGGAAGCGGAGGATGAATAGCCGAACAAGCATGGCCCAAAGAGAAGACGTAATTAGGAGGACAGTTTATGTATCTGACATCGATCACCAGGTTATGATAATTCAGCCATCATTGGTGGTGGAGCCGGAGAGGGCTGGCCATGATGGTTCCCCCCTCCATTTGAAATTTTCATATAGTTTTGTTATATTTTTATACAATATAAAATAGACATGTAGAATTTCACCACCCTGACTTTATCGAGTTTTCGCTTCCACCCTATACGAAAATTCTGGTTCCACCGCTCATTGTGTTGTTTTAATTCGCTCATTCATATTGACCCTGCCATAAAAAAAAATTCATGTTGATAGTGTTAGTAGTGTAATAAATTTGGAGTTTCTTGTTGCGAATGCAGGTTACTGAAGAGCAACTTGCTTCTCTTTTCATAAATTGTGGACAGGTATATGTGTGTTATCGCCAATATGACTTTGCCATTATGACTTATAATGCATTTACTTGCCAACAAACTTAATCATTCATTTTGAGTAAGGTTGTGGATTGTCGCATTTGTGGTGACCCTAACTCTGTGCTTCGTTTTGCCTTCGTGGAATTTACTGACGAGGGTATGATATGACCAGATCACCTGTCTATTTTGACAAAATCTCTTCATATTAATATGTACCGTGTGACATGGCTTGCAGAAGGAGCACAAAATGCGTTGAGCTTGACCGGAACCATGTTAGGTTTTTATCCGGTGAGAATACTACCTTCCAAAACTGCAATCGCACCTGTCAATCCAACATTCTTGCCAAGGGTGAGAATTTTTGTTACCTTTGTAATCACTCGCAACACTTTTTCCGACTGAATAATAAAACACTGATTTTATTTCCGTTGTCATTACACTAGTCTGAAGATGAAAGGGAGATGTGCGCAAGAACTATTTATTGCACAAATATTGACAAAAAGGTAGCTTTGGAATTCACCATCCGTTTGACATGTGGTTTACAATTGTGACATATATGTAGGATTTGTTTTGACCAGGTTCCCGAAGCTGATGTGAAGCTCTTTTTTGAGTCCATTTGTGGAGAGGTTTGTAGCTTCTCTTTCGATGGCTCAACATTACTCTTAGGTTGCATTTGGATTGGAGGATTTGGATTTGAGAGAGTATTTGAAGGAATGATTTTAAATGACTCCATATTGAGATTGATTAGTTTAAAAAATAACTAGTTGAGGATGATGTCCATCGTCGAATGAATTTAGCAAAACAACCCAATGGATTTGCTATTATAGATTTGAAATTCTTAGCTTCAAATCAATCAATCCAAATGCACCCTTAATGAAATTATCAATCATGTGGTCGGATGTGTATTGGTTGATACAGGTCCTGCATTTGAGGATGCTGGGAGACTATAGGCATCCGACTTGGATAGCTTTTGTGGAGTTTGTAAGGGTAAGAAGCATTCATCTCTTTCTGTTCAACTTGCTTTGAGATGGTGATACAAGCTAAATAACCATGTATTCTTTCTTTTAATACTTAGGATTCCGAAGTTATTTATTTATCTACCTTCCAGCATTTACCATTTGATTTGGGTGAAAGTTTCGTTTATGTGACTATTGTGTTGATTCTTGTTTGTTTCCATTAAGTGTTGTTTTTCTGGCTCTTCATCTGTATCTTTGGAGGGAACTTTGTTTTTCTGGCATGGCACTAATTTGGATGAAATATCTACCTGTTTTTTGATGAGACAGGCCGAAAGTGCAATTGCTGCTCTGAATTGCAGCGGTGCTGTTTTGGGATTGCTTCCGATAAGGTAAAATTTATCTTCTACTATTGTTGGGACTGGTCCTCATCCTCGCTGTGATCATCATCTCTTTGCATATAATAGACAAAAAGCCCGAGACTGACTGTCTCTCAACTAGCAACTTTGAACGCGTACGTTAATCCAGCTAGTAATGTGGTCACCACCCTTTGTTGGGTGAACTCTCAGTGGGAGCACCAATATTAGGTTGTAACCCCAAAATGAGAATTTAAGCCCAAAAAAATCAACTTTTACAGCTAGGGGGGCCAATGAAGTTGATCGAAATTTGTTTGTGGAGCCAATGTGGGACACTTAAAAAGAATATTTAGTTTAGAATCTGCTTTTTGAGGGTCAATCCCTTACTGATCTTAATTTTTTTGCATTATGCAGGATAAGCCCATCAAAGACCCCAGTTCGACCCCGTGTACATCACCCAACCTCGCGGTGAACCATGGTTAAAGTCTATGCCTTGAGCTTTATCTTGTGATCTACATATGCAATTTGTTTAAGGTGCTATACTCTGTTCTGTGGCTTTGGTTTTTGGTGGCGTAGCAACCTGGATATTTGTGGTTGTTTGTTAAGTTTGTAATGTATGACCATTAATTTTGTGGTGCTTCATGTTGAGTCTAGTACCTTTAAACGTGTTCACATCTGTTAGTCTTGTTATGAGAGAACGTACATACCTTTTAAATTAATCAATCAAGTCTTTATTCTATAGAGTCGGGTTGGCTTTATAGATCATCCCGATTATGGATGGCAACGGGGCGGTCTTGGAAGGGTTTGGCTAAAACATTTGTTCCCAGACCCGACCCGCTCCGTCCTACCTCATAGCCCCACCAGACCGGCGAACCCGCGAGTCCAATCTAACCCGCATACCCACTTTAAAAAAAAAATTTAGTTAGAAATTAATTTTGTAGCACAAAATTGATTTTCGTGATTGAATTTCGTGTTTTTCTCTGGTAAATATTTATAGTAAGTCTTGTAAAACTATCTTTAAGCTACCAAATCTTTATTAATGTGTTCTCATTCCTTTCAAAATGTCTAACTTTTTTAATATGAATACATGAGTTTGATATAAAATTAAATAATGTACATTATGTTTCAGCCAATGAAATGAAATGTATGTTCGATAAATTTTAAAAAAAATAACATATGTATAGCGAGGCGGGTCCGGGGCAGGTTTGGCCAAACCTAGGACATGTTTCACCCCGCTATAGGACCCTGTCAAAAGGGTTCAGACCCGCCCCAGGACCCAGTCAAACAGGTCCAGACCTACAGTAACGGGACATGTTTAATACGGGTCCAAGTCTAACTCGAACCTATTGTCATCTCTACTCCCGATCTATCAATATCTTATTTTGATTGGCTACCGAACGCAACTCTCCTCCTTTACTCGGTCTTGAAATCAATCGTGGCGGAGTTAGATTACTTATATAGCTACTTCTTAAAAATAACACATTCTTGTGTTATATCATCTTTCTTTTTTTGTTTTGTTTTTGAAGTGTTATATCACCCACAAAAACACGTAATTTTCAGTAACAGACCAAACACACTAAGTTCATTATTTATTTTTTAAAATTTGCCCCAAATTCTCATCAAAGATGGATATAAAGTTGAGGGATGTGCCTGAGAAATGGAAGATGTTATATCTATGTATAATATAAATACTAGTGTTTTACTGGTAAATGCTTGTTTTTTTTTTAATTAGATGTACTAATTTTTTCAACCCATAACTTATCGATTTATTAAATATAATTCTAATTTTATAGTTAAAATCTTCATTTGATAAAATACGACATGATTTAGGTAGAACTTTCAAAAACGGCCTAAGACATTGAGAAAGGATCTTTCTTATATCATGTCGGCTTTTCATGAAAAAATACAAATTTCTGAAATGTCTTTCTGGAATTCTTCAATGTCCCGACTATTCACAGAACGTGAAAGCGTATGTTTTAAAAAAGGCATACACTAATAATAATAATAATAACAAGGTATCTTTTAATTTTTAATAAAAATTGAGATATAAGCTTTAAAAATCATATTTTTACTTATTGATTATTATTTTTTAACATCTTTTTAGTAGTGGAATTGGAGCAAATATCACTTTTATATTTACAATAGACGCTTTTCTTGAATCCAAACGCACTCGATAATAAGAATCAATTTCTCAAAATATAATACCAAATTATTGGTCACAATCGCATATTTCGTAAATTTTGTTGAGAAGGGGACTTTTAAATTCTTCTAATTTCAATGATTTTTTTATGTTAAAAGTATATAAAATTTATATTTCTAGTTTTCGAAAAGTTTAATCATTTCATCTAAATAGTAATGAGAACAATGTGTTAGTGGTTTCTATATGATCTAAACATGTTTTATTAGATCAAATGCGGAATAAAATGGATTAAATTCATACCTCCAGTCATTGCTCTTCTTGCTCAAGAAATCTTCTAGTTTTTGACTCTTCTAAGCCTTAACAATCTTTCTTTAGATGGTGTTTTGTGGCTGAATTTGATTGTAGGCTTAGGGACCAAAATGAAGTATTTATAGGCTAGACTAATACCATCAAAGAGCCTTAGTCCATAGGTTATGGGTAGATTAATGACAATTTAATGTTGAATTTATGGACCACTTAAATGAAGTGTTAAACAATAAAGAGTAACATTCTCCCACTTGGTCCATATATTTCATCATTCACCACAGTAAGAAACAAAAATACATGAATCATGGTGATATGTCATCTTAATATGAGTATTATCTTCCATGTATCACAATGCATCATGTTTCTCAAATACTAACCCATATTACTTAATGAATAAATCATATGTTTATTCAAGGTCCAATCATCAATGATATTTCTCAAAATTAATGTGTAGACAAGTTAAAATATGAGAATATCACAAACAGAGTTTCTGAAACATTCGTTCTTATAACAAAATTCACATAGATGAACCAAGTCTCATTCTTTCTACATGATCCTTAAATTTTAGTGGTTGAATGCCTTTTGTCAAAGGATCATCAATCATTAATTCGGTACTAACGTGTTCAATAACCACTGTTTTATCTTTAACATGTTCACTTCTGGCCAGATACTTGATGTCGATGTGCTTGCTTCGACTACCACTCTTATTGTTCTTAACCATAAAAACTGCAGCCAAATTATCACAATACATTTTCAAAGGCATAGAGAACGAATCAGCGACTCTAAGTCCAGAAATGAAACTCTTCAGCCATACACCATGCGATGTAGCCTCAAAACAAGATACGAATTCAGCCTCCATAGTGGAAGTAGCAGTCAAGGTCTGCTTTGTGCTTCTCCAAGATACAACTCCACCAGCAAACATAAAGATGTATCCTGATGTTGATTTCAGTGAATCAACACAGCCAGCAAATGCCGAATCAGAGTAGCCAATCACTTCCATATTATGAGTCCGTTTATACATAAGCATGTAATATTTGGTCCCCTTAAGGTACATCATTACTTCCTTTGCAACTCTCCAGTGGTCTATACATGATTACTCTGATATAATCCTTACATCCCAACAATAAATGCAATGTCAGGTCTTGTACAAACCTAAGCATACATTAGGCTTCCACAGTAGAAGCATAACGAATGTTCTTCATTTGTTCCCTTTCAAATCACTTTTCGGGCACTGGTTCAAATTAAAAGTGTCACCCTTCACAATGGGAACTATACTTCGTGAACAATCTTTCAACCGAAATCTCTCTAAAATTTTGTTGATATAGGTCTCTTGAGATAGACCCAGAATTCCTTGAATTATGTTTCTACGTATTTTTATGCCTATGACATAAGACCCATCACCCATATCCTTCATATCAAAGTTGTTAGAGATTGTTTAACCTCATGTAGCAAACTCTTATCATTTGTTGCAAGTAAAATGTCATCCACATACAGAATAAGGAAACAAATCTTACTCCCACTGACCTTTTGATATATGCATTGATCCATAATGTTCTCTTCAAATCCAAATGAAGAGATAACATCATGAAATTTCAAATACCACTGACGGGAAGCTTGTTTCAATCCATATATAGATTTCTTGAGCTTGCACACCAATTGCTCACTATCACTAGAGGAAAACCCTTCTGGTTGTTTCATGTAAACCTCTTCCTCTATATCTCCATTTAGAAAGACTATTTTCACATTCATTTGTTGCAATTCCAAATCGAAATGTGCAACTAATGTCATGATAATACGAAGTGAATATTCCTTTGATACAGGAGAAAAAGTCTCCTTGTAGTCGATTCCTTCTTTTTGAGTATATCCTTTAGCAACGAGTATTGTTTTATATCTTTCAATGTTGCCTAATGAGTCTTTCTTCGTTTTATAGACTCATTTACATCCAATGGCTTTTACACCATCAGACGACTCAACAAGATCACATACTCCATTAGATGTCATAGAATTCAACTTATCTTTCATGACATTGTACCATAAACTTGATTCTTTACAACTCATGGCTTGTGAAAACGTTTCAGGATCATTTTCGGCTCCAATATTATAGTCTGCTTCTTGGAAATACATAACATAATCACTAGGTATTGATGATTTCCTTACTTTAGCCGATCTCCTTAATGTTGCATCAACATTTTCCTCAGGATCATGTTGTCCAACCAGATGTTCAATAATTTTTGGCAATTCTTGAACATCTTGATCTATTGGAATATTATCAGCAGCTTGTGGAACTTCAACAATTGGTTTTCCAACACCCATTTGAACTTGAGGAGTGCTGCGAATGATAATCAATCTATCACTTGAAGTGGAAGTTTGAGCATCAATATGATTGCTTTCAGAAACAATGTCTTGGAATCGATCGCTCTCACTAATCAAGTCATTCTCAAGAAACTTTGCATTTCTTGATTCCACAATCCTAGTGCTATGAGATGGACAATAGAATCTATAACCTTTAGACCTTTCGGCATATCCATGAGATACACACTAATGGTCCTTGGGTCTAGTTTCTTTTCTTGTGGGTTATAAACTCTTACTTCAGACGGGCATCCCCAAACGCGTATATGTCGGAAACTCGGTTTCCAACCTTTGAATAACTCAAATGGTGTCTTTGGGACAGCCTTAGTTGGATCTCGGTTTAATATACATTGTCGTTTTAAGAGCATTAGTCCACAAGGATTCAGGAAGCTTGGAGTTACTTCGCATACTCCTCACCATGTCCATTAAGGTTCAGTTTATTCTTTCTGCTACACCATTTTCGTCTAGAGAACCAGGCATAGTGTATTGGGCAACTATCACATGCTCTTGAAGAAACTTCGCAAATGAACCAGGTGATTGTCCATTATCAGTGTATCTAGCATAATATTCTCCACCTCTATCTGTTCTCACGATCTTAATTTGTTTTTTGCATTGTTTCTCTACTTCGGCCTTGAAAACTTTAAAGTCATCTAGTGCTTCGTTCTTGTTATGAAGCAAGCAGATATACATATATCGTGAATAATCATCAATGAAAGAGATGAAGTATTTAGGACCATGCGAGTGCGTTACTGGACTACAAATATCTGAATGTATGATCTCTAATATGTATATACTCCTCTTAGTACATTTCTTGGACTAGTTGGTCTGTTTTCCTTTAATGCAGTCCACACAAGTATTGAAATCAGTAAAATCCAAAGTACTAACTCCATCATTTACTAATCTCTTAATCCTATCTATGGAGATATGTCTCAATCTCCGGTGCCACAAAATAGAAGAATCTTCATTCGTAACACATCGTTTCATACCAGTGTAAACATGCATATTATTTTAAGTGACATTATTTTGTAAAGCAATAGAGAAAAGACCATCAGACAATGCACCATTCCCAACAAGATCATATTTACAATATAAACCGAAAGATGTTTCCGAGAACTTAAAGGAATAACCAAACGGTAAACATAAATTAATTTCCTAGAAAAATTTGGAATATAAAAGGTGTTGGAATCGAAGGGGGGGGGGGGGGGTAGAATGAAATTCCTTGGCTACTTTAGCTTTTTAAAATGAGTTTGCAAAATAAAAGAGTTTGCGTTTGCGGAAGGCTTAAGTCAATCGATAAATAAATAAAATAAAGAAGTAAATAAATAAATGTGTAATGTAATAAAGTAATAAAGAACACAAGGATTTGTTATAGAAGTTCGGCGATGAATCGCCTACGTCTCCTCTTCCCGGTTAGAAAACGTCCAACCGAGGTTCCACTAGAACGAAAAGGATCTTGGCTTTAAGGGCTCCAAGTTAGCCACATCACACTCTTCCCGGGTACACAAAGCTCTTCACAAGCACAACTCTCACGAGTCTTCTTGGCCTTAAGGGCTCAAAGGATAGCCACACAAAACTCTTCACGAGTTACCAACACTCTTCACGAGTCTTCTTGGCCTTAAGGGCTCCAAGGATAGCCACAAACCATGCACCAACTATACCTGTTGATGACTTTACAATTTCCAACTTGCTTTGGTGTTGGAGGACCTTACAATTAACTCAACAAACACATTCACGGTGTACCAACACAAAGAACACAAGACTCTAACAAAAAGAATGAATTACAAACTCCAATACAACAACAATGTATGGAGATTGCAATGCTATTTGAAATTTGAATTAGCAAAGCTTTGATGAAGTTTGTAGGCTTGTTTCTTGTCTTCAAAAATGCTCCAAAGCATCAATATTTATAGTGTAGGAGGCCCCCTAGGCTCCTACTAGCCGTTGCTACACATAAGGCTTGAATCATTCCTCGATCGCCTTAGCCATCGCCTCGGGCGATCCCCATCGCCGCGCCCCAACGGTCAGCATAAATCACGCATCGCCTCAGGCGATCTAAACCAAAATCCAATGTCGTAGCCTCAGCTGCTCAAAATAATTCATCGCCTCAAACGAAGCAGCCATCACCTCAGGCGATCAGGCCATCACCTCAGGCGATCAACGCATCGCCTCGGGCGAACTCCTTGCGCGCGAGCCTCGGCGTCGCTTTAGTCGATGTGCGTGGCGATGTTGCTTCTGGCTGCCATCGCCTGGGGCGATCCAGCCCAGACTTTGCACACACGATTTTCTTCATTTAATCCACTTTTTAATCAATTAATATGCACACTAAGTAGACATATTAGTATAACAAACACAAGTTTTGTTGATCATCAAAACTCAAAAATAATACGGAGATAAATTAAAGCATTAGACACAACCATGCGTTTAAGGCTCAACAAAATGTATTTTCTAATTTTAAAAATAAAACCACTGCTTAAAACTAGACTGCATGTTCCAACAGCTTCCACATGTGAGCGCATTTTGTTTCCTGAATAAATGCATTGCTCACTTTCCACTGGCTTCCTTAGGTTTCGCATACCCTGCAAGGTATTCGAAATATGGATTGTAGAACCATAATCAATCCATCATGTGTTATAAATATCATCAACCATATTAGATTCATAACAGACATATGAGATAGGTTTACCTTTCGTCTCAAGCCATTTCTTGAATTTGATGCAATCTTTCTTCGTGTGTCCCTTCTTTTTACAGAAGAAACACTTAGATTCCTTTTTTATTCCACCTTGGGGCGGTATTTTTCCTTTTCCTTTCCATTTGGCTTGGTTTATGTCATTTCTTTCCGTTGCCATAAACGCACTCACTCTTTTCCATTGTTAGTCTTCCCTCCTCTTGAACACACATGGTCATAAGTTCATTAATTGATCATTTATCCTTATTTTCGTTGTATGATATCTTAAAAGGTCCATATTAACTTGGGAGGGTGTTCAAAATATAGTGCACAAGGAAATACTCGGGCATTTCAACCTCAAGAGTCTTTAATGGAGCCGCAATGTCCCTCATTTGCATAATATGATCACGGGCACCTTTCACAGTAGTGATCCTTATGGATGAAAATTTCATAATTAGGGTGCTGGCTAGTGCTTTATCTGAAGTCTCAAACTGCTCATCAATTGCCTTCAGTAGAGTCTTGACATTTTTATGCTCTTCGACAGAACCTCGAGTACCAACATAGATTTTAGTCTTTATGAACATTATGCCGAGACGATTAGATCGCTCCCATTTTTCATAAAGATCAACCTCATCAGGAATGTTGATTTCGTTAATCGAAGGTGATTCGTTTTTCCTTATGGCATAATCAATGTACATCCACCCTAAATGGAAAGAATTCTCTTCTTTCAGACTTTATAGTTATCACCCTTTAGTTCGGGAATATCACACTTAACATCAGAGAAATTCCCAGATTGCATAACTGCGTAAAAAAATTATCTTACATGCTTCCAACATAAATTCATGTTTTACCAACGTAAAATCATGCTTAAAAAATATATGAATCTAGTGACATAAAATTTGCATGTGGGCTAAAGTTCTACTAAATTAAATTCATCAATAACTATATGATAAAACTATCAAATTATGCTCATTTTCCTATTTCCTTGGGTAAATAGGAAATTTAATTCGACAATCTATTATAATTAATCTTACAATATAATAAAAATTCCTGTGGGAAAATCTATTACATTAAATATGACTAACTACAACTGATGTCATAATATGATCCAAAAATAATTAATATATAATTTTGCATAATTAAAGATGTGGCTACTCCTTAATTAATTAAAATTATATGGATCACGCAACATTTAATTCACAAAATATGTGCATATAAATTGCACAAACTTTAAGCAATATAACACCAAATTTATTTTTTAATGTACTAAATTATTTAACCCGATATTGCATGTATAATTAAACAATAAAAAGTATACATACAAAACAAAAAATAAATAATTTTAGCACATAAAAATTAAATCATAAAATCATATGCACATGCGTACATATTTAAATACCCTATATTGAAACTTAATTATAACATTAAGTAATGTAATAAGAAATATTTGTCGGTCAATTAATAATTTATTTATTTTTATTATTTTTATTTTTATATAATTAAATCTTTAGTCTTTATAGGACATTGTTTGTCAGCTTGTCATCCCACATGGCTTCTTAGAGTTGCCAACTACAGCATAAAAAAGTATAAAGAGTGGCCCGATTCCAAATGTTGTCTACAGTAGCCCATCTCTTCACTTTCATTTCCGAAAAGTTTGCTTCAGCCTCTAGCCGATGAAACCCGAGAATTTCAGGATTTTCGAACTTGAAATTTTTTGTGAATTTCCAGAAAATATCAGAAATCCCAATTCCTAACCTTATTTAGGCAGAAAATATTGCAAAGCATAGACACAATTAATGATTTGATTCCAACTGTTAGTGGTTTCTATATGATCTAAACATGTTTTATTAGATTAATTACGGAATAAAATTGATTAAATTCATACCTCCGGCCATTGCTCTTCTTGCTCAAGAAATCTTCTAGTTTTTGGCTCTTCTAAGCCTTAACAAAATTTCTTTAGATGGTTTTTTTGTGGCTGAATTAGATTGTTGGCTTAGAGACGAAAAATGAAGTATTTATAGGTTAAACTCATACTATCGAAGAGCCTTAGTCCATAGGTTATGGGTACATTAATGGTGACAATTTAATGTTAAATTTATGGACCACTTAAACGAAGTGTTAAACAATAAAGACTAACATGATGTACAAATTTTCATCCAATGGCGATTATTAGATAAGATTCTTGATATACGAAGATAATAATCCAACGGTTCAATTTGGATGAAATGCATGTATTGGATACGATTCTTCCAATAGGATAATAATTCAAGTGATCAAATTGAATGAAATCCATCAATCATCAATAATAATTTATATGTTTAAGGATAAGAAGATAATGATCTATAAGGACGAATCTGAAAGAAATTAGTGAGTAAAAATGAACACTACGAGGAATGAATTATGCTACTTCAATCCTAAGTCATATAATCATCCTACCTTCCCCCACGTAGTGACGCTCCGATCTCGAACGGACACATTGAGTGTTTATGCGGCGCTTTAAGAAGCACTAAGTTTTGTTAAGTCGCGCACTAACGCTCCGAACGTGATCTGACGAAAGACTAAAGTTTTATTAAGTCACGTACTAAAGTTTACTAACCCGTGAACTTAAATGTTATTTTTTAATTCTCCGAAAAGAATATAAGTTAATGTTAATAAATTCAAACTATTACAAACATATTGTAACACAGAGTAATATTTGATTTTTTTTTTCGAATTCATTATCTTATGACTAAATAGTAATACTTCATTTTCATTTTTCATTCTCTAAAATATATTTATCAGATAACAATAATTATCCATATTAGGTGAGCGATCGAATAAAATATTTGAATTACACTGTAAATAATATAAAAATGATGTATGGTTATCAAATATGATGTATATTAAATATGTTTAAATTTATTTCATCAATGTGTGTATTATATATATATATATATATATATATTCGCATTAAGGAGCACGTGCACTCAATTTTTTTGAAAATTGATGCACTCACTTATACGCCCTGCATCTACACCCACCCGCACACCCACATCATGTGACTTAACTCCAACCCCCTGGGTCTCGTCTCCATCGAGCAGACACATATACTACCATTTCCTATGTGTCTTTATTATAAAGATCCAGTCTTTATTATAAAGATCCAGTTGATTGATATCTATTTGCCAACTTGAAACGACCTAATCTTTATGTTATTTTGATAAATATAATCTCACTCAAATATGTATTCCGGAATATATTTTTATTTTACATCTTTACAAAGAATGTCGCACGAATAAATGGTTAGCAACTTCACATTTGAGGATAATATACAAATTGAATCGAGAAGACATGACGAAAAACAATACAACCAAAAAACAAAAATTGTGAACTTACAAGTTTTACCCTTTTTAGTTTTTACTACCCAAATGACGAAATTGCCCTCAAGCTCGATAAAAACACCATGGGCCTTTGGTGAAATTGACCATACTACCCTCAATCCCATGCAAGAAACAGGGAACTGCTCCGACAATTACGGCAGTAAATCTCATCACAGCTGGTTCGGATCCCGAGCCTCCGACGCAGAATCACACGGCGAAAAGCTTGCTCCGGCTGCCAACGCATCCATGATGGGCTTAATGACCAAAATAACCTCCCCCACCACCATACAACACGTGACGCCAACAAACATGGCGAGGACAACACAGCCGTAGGCGACATCCTCTGGCATCCACAGCCACGACAGGCTCAGAGACAGAATCTGCATCGGCAGCGCAACCATAATCATGGTGGATAGGGCGTTGATCCGACGCCTGATGTTCTTGTTGATCACAAATGCCAGAACCCTCCAGCATGATAGCAAAAAAACCATTACATAAGCAATCGCAAATGCTGAAAATACAACACAGCTGAAGAAAGGGTACGTGCAGAGAACAGTTCTGTTTCCGAAACTATCGTTTGAAATTACGGAGCTGCCGTGTAAGAGTTTCGACAATTCGGCCTCCAGCGGCGAGAAGTAGACAAAAAACGCCTGCAGCAGTGCAATGGGTAAACAGGCTGCGAAAATAGATACTAGGGTCCAAATTGGACATGGGTTTCTTTTCTTGATTGAAATATTGACTAAAAAGAGAAGGGTGATTAAGAATCCAGGTTCGAATAATCCAAGGGAGAGAACAACATGGAGTTTACAGATATTGGCTTGTTGTTGCAGGGTAATGGCAGGTAAAAATTGGTCAAGGTACTTTCTACGAACGAATGGTAGGCGTAAAATTTCATTAAGTGCCCAGAATGCCGCCAATGACACGAGAAGCAAGCGTACGGTCCAGAGGGAATTGAAGTTCTGTAAATGTTGCATGCGGCGAGATCTGAGGCGGAGGTGAAAAACGAAAGAGAAAGCAAAGAGAGAGAGGAGGAGCAGGCAAGCTATAAACGATAACGTCGCGAAATCGAAGACGTTGTTGGCAATGGGAACCGAACTGAAGAGAAAATACTCACGGTCGATGAGATCCGCGAAACTGGGTTGCGGGGATGGAGATGGTAAAGGCGAGAGAAGCAGCGGTGGAGGGAAATCCGGGCCGAATTGGTAAGAGGAATATGTAAGCTTTCTCATAGATCGGCGACGAACGGCGGCAGCCGAGGTAGCGCGGCAGCCGTCGCAGTGACGATGTGAGTAACGGCGATATTGATGGATCTGCAGCAGCGACTAGGGCTGAAAACAGCATAATTTGCAGAAAATTTACCTTCTTCAATTGAGAACAACCCAGAAAAATCTGAATCTTTACATTCAGAAATGTTTGCAGATTTGAGAGGAAAATTAGCGGTGAGGAATGGAGGAGACGGAGAGAGAGAGGAACGATATCTGTTATTATGTAGGTGTTTTTGTATCTTCCCCTCCCCTTTCCTTTGTCTCAACGATTTGATGCATTTCTCGCAGTAGAAGAAAGATAAGCACAAATGATTCCCACATTTTTCGGGATTCAATGGTTTTTTTTTTTTTTGATGTTACACACCTTTTGAACTACAAAATAAATAAATAATTTTTTTTATAGATATTATCTCATATCAAAGTAAACTACTTTTCAATATTCTTTTATCCTTACGCTTTTAAACATAATATATCAATTAAAATTATCTTTTAAATAGATGAGAGGTTAAACTTGAATAACCAAGAATCAATATAAAAAATGGGGAATGTGCAATCAATAAATAAAAAATCAGTTCGATCAAAACACAAGTATTCTGAGTACTACGTGGCCACCGATGCCATCAAATGAAACATTAAGAGTACAAAATAAACACAAACCATCGGAAGAAGTCGACCAAAGTAAGCATCCAGATAATAGATTATATCACCAATCCGCCATTTAATGAGAGAAAGCAGACGAAAGAAGAGACATTCTTAACTCAAAGACCCTGCCCACAAACATAACCAGAAGCTTCAAAATTCAAACTCAAGGCGACAACTAGTTGCACTCACTCCTTCAAGAAGGAAACAAGACCATTCTATCTAGTATCATTGCGTCCAATTATGTGTATATAGCGCATGCGATCTGTCGCGAAGACAGGAATAAATAACTGCCTTCTGTCCAAGTTTAAGAATGAACGGACTGAACAAATATGAAGATGCTCGAGTAAACATTAGTACAGATGCATCAGAAAAGGCACACAACACTTCTAATCAATCCCAAGACAAGAAACACAAAAATCTCAAAATCATGCACAGCATATTACATCGAAAAAAGACTAAAGAGCACCAATCCGCATGTAAAGTATCAATGTATCATAATCAACAATGGCATAACATCATCCAAACGCATGGAGATCAAATTTTAAAAATCCTAATTGTCAAAAACCACATTATGAACTTCACTGGCAACTAACACAAGCAAGTAAATATATCATCCATCCCGTCTCTACTTGATCTTCTTCTTTGGCCTCAACTGCATAACATAAGTTAAACAAATCAAAATAAAAATAACTGATTTGAATATATCAAAACAAGCAACAATGATAAATCACATCCCCATACCTGGTTGCTGTGTCCACATTTCTTCTTCCTGCAGTTGACAGCACGGGGGTGCAAACGGGCATAACACCTTCAAGATCATTGAGAAAAAATTTAAATGAAGTTTCAAGCGACATGAAATTTTTTTAAAAAAAATCAACAAAAATGATAAATCTGAATTGGGCCATCATCCAATCTATGAACTAGCATACACTCGTGGCTCTCCTTTCCTCCTCTACATGAAGTCATAAACTTTCCGTCTAACTAATTAGTGACTCCCGGATCTTATATTACTTGCTACATATTTTGCAAATATGGCACATTGCTGTGAGCCAATTAAAATTCCACATGACTATGAGCCAATTAATCACATTAAGCCAATTTCCATGAAGTAAAAGCAATGGAACTGACAGTAAAAAAATGAGATAGAAACTCAATAAGAAATTTACTTGCGGCAAATCATCTTATCCTGGTTGTACTTTCTAGCCAATGCCATAAGAGAAGGTTCGATGATTCCACCCCTAAGCCTCAGAACCAAATGCAGAGTCGACTCTACAAAATTAATTTAGTTATAGAGATAAATTAATAAAAGTATAATATAATTAAAACGTAGGAACTACGAAAAAAACTGAAGAAACCTTTCTGGATGTTGTAATCAGCAAGGGTTCGGCCATCCTCAAGCTGTTTTCCGGCGAAAATTAAACGCTGCTGATCAGGTGGGATTCCTGAATGTAAGAAATTTAAACAAAGCAATCATCCAAAAAAGCAAAACTATTAACTTAGTTCCAAAAAATCTGAACAAACAGGAAAAGGATCAACGAAAGTGAGAAAATACCTTCCTTGTCCTGAATCTTGGCCTTAACATTGTCAATGGTGTCGCTCGATTCAACCTCGAGCGTTATTGTTTTCCCAGTAAGAGTTTTCACAAATATCTGCATTTTTCCCTATTCGTAAACTTAACAGTCTAGTTGTCACAGAGGAATTTATATGATGCCCATTTAGGGTTTCGGGTTTCCGACACTTATACGACAGCTTTTCAAAAGGGGTTTCACATTTTCTGCTTGCTCGACCATATATTGGAGGTGTGTTTGGGCATTATTATTTTTTAATTATGGTTGAAAAATAAAAAAAGAATATGTTTGAAAAATATACATTTTAAAAATAAAATACATTTGATCGTGTTGATATCATGTCAATAGAGAGAATGAATTTCATTATTGAATATTAAAAAAATATATCTGATTATTTAAAAGACAAAAACTATAATAGATCCGAGTGAAAATATAAAATGATCGTAAATTTTTTTTGGAAGTGATTGCTGATGAGGAATTGAAAAATAATTATTGTGTAGAGAATTGTGAAAATGGGACAGCGCAACTTTGTCAGTTGGATTATCACCTTGTAACCTCTTGGACCGACTCTCATTCGAGTCTCTTTTGTTACATATAATTAATCCCCATCCACATATTAAACAAAAGGAATTGTGAAAACGGCTTGAAACTATTTTTAAATAAGAATTGTGAAATATTAAAGAGTACACAAAATTCATTTGCCAATAATTGTATATAACATAATCAAATTTTATCTGATATATTCCCAACTTTAATTTTTTTTTACAAAAAAAGTTGTTTTCTTATAAAAATTCAACGTAATAATAATTGTTGAAAAAATATTATTTTTTAATATCCTGCCCTCCATACTCCTCAAATTACCATATAATTTTAATTTCAATTTCAATTTCACAATTGACGACAATATTTTTTACTAATTTTTCAAAGGTTAAAGAATGCTTAAATACTAATTTTTAAAAATTCGAAGTTGGATCTGTCACTACTTTCTTCTTTTGTTTCAGAAAGGTTCTGTAATAGCATTTCTAGTATAATAGTCATATTGTATGTCTAAAGTAGAATATGCATAAAATCTAAATTTTATTTCCAACAATTTTGAGTCGCCATAAGACGCAGCCCAAGCCTCGTATAGTAAAAACAATTCAAATTATATGGCCAATGCATTATTTTTCTCTTCCGTGCATCGATTTATTTCTGTTTGGAATATTGTGCATAGGCAAATGCCAATATGAAGAGAGGCACCAATATCTGCAAAATCTTGGCCACAGTCTTCGAACTCATGCCTGATTCGTATGTGGACAATGGCGGAATGTAATTACGTTTCAGTGGCACCGTGGACACGTCTATTTTCCCAATAATATAGTTTTTCATCAAATCCTTGGCATCTTCACTGTGCCCAATATCTTCATAGTCACTAGTTGCATCTTTTCCTGCAAATGAACCACAAATTTAGATGATGAATATGAGTCCTAATCCGCCAACTGTATTTTGGCGGAGCGGAAGGGGTTAATTGCATGTGTGACGACATGCTTTGGTTATAAAATTGGGTGTGTAATTTGAAAACTCTGGGGTTTTAATTATTTCCCGTGTAAAGTGTTTTCTGCCCAAGTTTTTTTCCCAAGCAGGTCATATATTCTAATTTGGATATCAATAAAAGTTTGTTCTTGTCGACCGGAGACAAGAACTGTTATTATGTTTGCTAGCACTTTAGATTTCTAGGCTAGCTCTGATTTTTAGCTATTTTCGTTTCTGCCACATCTTGTAGTAACTTTCTTGTGCCTTTGGCACAATTTAATACATTAAATACTATTTGCCTGATCAAAAAATGAAATAAAAGTGTGTTCCTGTTTTTGGGTTCTCCGAAAAATAAGAAATAGTTAAAAGGATTCTACTTTGAATCGTCGGGTTTTGAAGAAATAGTTAAAATTTAAAATATAGGTTTAATGGGGATTCAGCTAATTTTAATTTTTTTTATATGCATGGATACAAAATTATATAAATCTAATTTAGAAAACAAACTTAAAATTTTAAGTTACGATTATTTTCAAGTACTTCTTGGTTAATAATGTTAAAATGATCAAGCTTTTTCCCCACTTCTTACTCTTAATTTACTTCAAAATTTCCTATTATTTCTCTCTTCTTGGACCCGTTGTATCTGCAAGCGTTGAAAGCAAATGGAACTGATGATTGGACAGGAAACAAATTCACTGAGAAAATTATAAGAGTGGAAGGGAATTTGCCTCTTCTCTTACAGTAGATGGGTGTACACCTTAAAAAAAATTCTTTTAAGACTATTTCCTTCAAAAAAAAACAAAAATTCTTTTAAAGTCATCCCCCAAAATATATATATATATATATTGTTGTGTTGACCCAATAAACACATAAGATATTCTATTATAAGTTATAACAACATTACCAGTAGATGATAGCAAAACTTCTTGACCTCCAGGATGTTCATCCATGAATGTGCTCACATCATACACCTAACAAAATGATTCATGATTTGATTTTACTTAAAAGAAAATCGGGAATGTGAACATTTGAAGGAAAATTTGTATCAACAAAACTAAGCTTATTTTTCTTTGTTGCCAGTAATTACTCTGAAAGTCATATCACTTTTCTGTTTTTCCTGTCAAAAAAAAAACCTACTATATTGCATAGTCAATTTAAGCTACTTCACGTTCCAATTAATCTATCAAAGAAAACGAAATTAATGCGAACACTTAATCTGGGATAATTTTGCACACTAACCCGATTTAGTCCCTATTATTTACACTGATCCGATTTAGTACCTTTTATTTGCACTAACCCGATTTAGTCCCTATTGTTTTCTAATTTGTCCCAAATCAGTAATAACCGTTAAAACTAACGGAGATGACTGAATCGGGTCACTTAAAACTTCAGGGACTGAATCGAGAATTGATGCAAACATTAAGGACTGACTCGGATCATTATAGAGTTTGTGTGACTTAATTCGTTCAATTTTTAATTATTATATCAATCAACATGGATATTTTATTTATAATTTTTTTGTAAAATTATTTTATTTAAATAATGTATAATATATTAAATTCTTCATAAAACCATTTTTCACTCAAACAAATAAAAGAAAAATCAATAGCATATTGATATACAAATATATTTCGATGGCTAGTTTACTTATTAAATAAGATATATTTTT
Source organism: Haberlea rhodopensis (assembly GCA_907163345.1). Lineage (NCBI taxonomy): Eukaryota > Viridiplantae > Streptophyta > Magnoliopsida > Lamiales > Gesneriaceae > Haberlea > Haberlea rhodopensis. The sequence goes on from CAJQUN010000013.1 coordinate 8,599,789, forward strand.
TGATTTCATTAATTATGTCTATCAGATGTGTCATCAGTTTTAAAAAATTATTTCATTTTTGATAAATTAAATAAAGTTTATGATAAATTAAGTAATTTTTTTTATAAATTAATAATATTTTTTATAAATATTTAAATTATGATATAATATATTAAATTCTACAGAAAAATCACTTTTTCACAAGCTAATTTAAATAATTATAAAAAAGTCATCAATTTATCAAAAAAATATTTAATTTATCAAAAAGAAATTTTTTTTAATAAATTGATGACACATCTGATAGACATAATTTAATAAAATAAAAAATATATATTGTTTAATAAGTAAACTAGTCATCGATATATTTTATAAATATGCTATTGATTTTTCTTTTGTTTTGTTTGAGTGAAAAAATGGTTTTATATTGAATTTAATATATTATATTATTATTTAAATAAAACAATTTTACAAAAAAAATGTCAAAATAATAAATAACGTATTTATATTAATAACTTTAATAATTTAAAGAATTAAGTCACCCAATCTTTTTAAATGAACCGAATCAGTGCCTAATGTTTGTATCAATTCCCGATTCAGTGCTTGAAGTTTTAAGTGACCCGAGTCAGTATCTCTCCGTTAGTTTTAACGGTGTATTTAATATTTAGGACTGATCTGGAACAAATTAGAAAATTAAATGAACTAAATCGGGTCAGTGCACACAATATGGACTAAATCAGAAATATGTACAAGAGGAACTATATCAGGTATTACCTCACTTAATCTATACAATTAAATTTAAGCTACTTCACGTTCCAATCAATCTATACAATTAAAATTTTCGTGCAAGTAATTCATTTTGCACCAAGTGTTCTGAGGCGTGAACCACAGATTAAGTTTAGAAATTAGATCCACAGTTTCAGATTCAATAGGCAGAACGCAAAATTTCAATCAAAACGAGCAATTTAGTATTTAGTGAACCAGAGAAACTCAATACTGGAGGAGTTTCACTCCTGATAAGCAAATTTGAATTTCATAAAACTTTTGCAATTTCTAGTTAACTTGTTCTGATCCTCATCGTCCATGTATAGAGCACCAATCAAAAGAGAGATTCAAGCAAATAAACGGGGAATGAAGAAGAGATTCAGACCTTCCCATGGACAATAAGCCAGCAATCCTGGAACTTGGTGTGCTTCTGTACCTCCTCGAACGTGTAAGTTTTCAAATTCCCCGCCATTTTTTCACACAGCTAGCTGCGCAAAAAATTCACCGATCGAAAATATATGTAAAGTGTAAAAACTACCACAAAACTTGTTGACGCTCAAATACACTATGAAGGATCTACGTATTAAAAGTTTAGGCATTCATATTACAAAGAATAATAAAAAAGTGCTTACGAAGAGGGAGAGAGCAGAGTGGGATAGAGCTCAAAGAGATTTTGCTACCAGACACCTTTTAGACAGATACCGAGATCACTTTATATATTGCAGGATCTTGATGGAACTAAAAATTGACCCCAAATTTAGCTGAAATTACAAAGTTTTGCCCACTCTTTTCCTGCTTTTGGCACTAACCCCATTGATTTTATAAATAAATAATTTACATCAAATGATTTTCAAAATAGAGAGTTTTCCTATCGTGTTTTGAAAATAGACAGTTTGGCCTTATAATATGTGAGATGTGCGCAACACCCTCTCCATGCAAAGAGACAATGTATTATATTTTGTAAATTGCACGAGGTAAAATGACTATTTTGAAAAATATAAACAGCATATTCTCTTAAATATTTTTTAGTCAATTAAGTTTAAAATGTAATATTCTCCATATATAGTATTTTTACTTTTATTTGAAAGTGACTTGAATTTGGTTTTGTATGTGAGTTAAGTTTTAAGAATTTTGTAGCGTACTACAGAGAAATTTGTTAAAAAAACTAATGAAATTTGGACTACTAACAAAAGCAAACCAAAATAAATAAGTAAACTTTAATATTTTATATCTAATCATTGGAAAAAGGAGTAGAGTCCGTCGGCGAAGCGGCGAACAAGTTGTGTTGATAAAGCGTGAAATGAAGCAAGCTAACAATTGACTAAGAAAATATAACAGAAGATGGCATGCGAAAGACTAATGGAAGAGACATGTGTTCGAATTCACTTTAAAACATAACTCTCCTTTTGTATTCAACATAATAATAATAAAATATGTCAAAAATTAGATAATAATTTAAATAAAATAATAATTAAAATCATAAAGTCCAATACGTCCAAATCAGGTTGCCGTAAACCAGTGTTTAAGTCCAAATTGTCAAACTTCGTGTTTTGACCAATATGAGATAGATGTGGGGAAAACTCGGTTTATTTGATGCTACCCTAAGGGCATAGGGTAGCAGTGCCCTTAGGGTTACATCTTACCATACATTGGGAATATTCTAAATGGAATATTCCCAATGCATGGTGCGTAAGCCCTTAAGGGCAGTGCTCCTGAGGGGTAGCATCAAAAAATCCGAAAAACTCTAAAATACAGTCGCCAACTAAGACTTTGATAATCAATTAATTGAAATTTGAAAATCCTCTTATGGTGGAATAAAAAAATTGATATTAAATTCCAAAACTTTGAACGCGGAACACACCTTAGTCAATAACAAAACAATTTACGGGTAAATTTTTTAGACAAATGTATAAATTATTTTTTGTTTATCTTTTCTAATTTGTCCCGAATCAACTCAAAACGTTAAATACACTGTTAAAACAAACAGAAAGGGATTGAATTGGGTCACTTAAAACTTCATTAACTGAATTGAGAATTGACGTAAACATTAGGACTGAAAATTGCCAAAATAGAAATAAAGAATCCATATTAATTACTATAATAATTACAAATTTAAAGAATTAAGTCACCCAATTTTTTAAGTTACCCGATGTGAAGACCCGAAATTTTGGTCAAACAAATTACTTGATAACGAGATAATATTGAAAAATAATAATGATAATAATAACTAATCTTAAATCTTGCAATGAATGGATAAAAGTTATGGACTATAATTCATACACTAAGACTACATAAAAAGGCACCCAATGAGGCTCCACTTTCACCTACTAGAATTTTGAAAGTGCATAATTAAATCATTCAATGGTCTTGTCCAAACCTTGTCATAAGTCATTCAATGACATTTAAGTGCCTAACCCAAGTCTTGCCACCATTCAATCCCTTACAACCACAATCCAATCCCATTTATTCTAATATAAAGATATTTAATAATTTGCTTAAATCATGTCATTAGATGGTCAAAGTTTTGTAATTGTCAATAAATTCTTCTACATTACCAATTATTGACCACATTCATTACTTGACTCAATCTTGTCATTAGGAGACCAAAATTATGGGATGCAATTAAGTCTCCTACATTATATCATACTATACCATACCAAAGAAAAGATTATCATACCAAGATGCATAATTACATTCATTGCCTTGCCAAATCATGACACTAAATGACCAAAGTTAAGGAACCCAATTTAAATTCCTCCTAATTAAAATCACCTCACTCTATCCCATTTAATTGCCTCTCAATCACATTAGCAACATCCACACATCATACAACAAAGTCTTGCCAATTGTGAGCCAAAATAGTGGATCTAAATTGGACACTCATACCCACATTAAAACCACATTACACCAAACCAAGAAGTGATTCACTACCTATTTAATCGAACTTTCGAACACAAAAATAAAATTAATTCGGGATCTTGCTCGAAATCATGCCAGTAATAAAAGCCCTATGTTCTCAATGACTCCCAAACGAACCAAAGGCGTCAATTGAGGACCACGATTTACGTCCCAAGAACCCTAATTTTTTTAAAGTTTCCAAACTCGATATCTCCTTAATCCGAACACCAATCTCAAACTAATTCTGGGTTTATGATCCTTATATCATGTCGAACAAAAGCCCTCTATCCAATCGAAATCACAAACAAGGAAAGATACTCAATTTCGGATCGAGATTCTCGCCCTAGAACCTTAATCTGCGAAAATTTCGGGCATCGATTTCACACAACTCGGAACACCAAATTCTAATTAAATTGGGGTTATGAATCCTCATAACATGAATATTAATAGCCCTCAAACAATTTCAAAATTCCAAACTTTGAGTGATCGAATTCTTGAAGCCCCAATCCACGCCTTTTAAATCATAATATCTCAAATTCTTGCCCTCGGTTTTTGAACCACCAAAGCAGATTATTCCAATACAAATCTGGTTATTTACCCTCACATCATTTCTAAGAAAAATCATTTGTCAATTTCAAAATTCAGCAACCGAAATGGAACCAATTGATGATCTAATTTTTCTCCTCAAAGAATTCTAACTCACGAAATCCCATCCTTCAATTCCTCATCCACCAGAACATTTTTTTTAAATACGACGTAGGCTGCAATGACTCATGCTCAAAACAGTTCGATCCAAAAGAAGGAGCATGAGATAACCGAATTTAAAATATTCCAAGACAAGGAGATGCGAGACAAGACAGGGTTGTTGGAGATAATCAATTACTACAATTACAAGCCCAAAGGATGACATACCACCATCATCGTGCCGAAGAGCGACTTACAAAAGTGATAGAGGACAACAAAACACTTATGAAAGTCCACATTAATAAGTGCCAACAGTTAGAACGCTTCGAGCAGGAGTTCAATGAGCATCGGGAGAACATGTGGACTCAAATTCAAGCCCTCGTAAATGAGAGGAATCAATTGGCTTAGGAAGTCGCCTACAAGCAGTCTATGATAAATTTCCTGATGGAAGATGAAGATCATATGATACTGGAAGATGTTGAAGGGGATTTAGGAGACGGAGAAACAATAGACTAGTTTTTCTAGTATGCAATATCTTAAGGATAATAAAGAATATATCTTGGGTATCATAGTGATGATTTTCTTTGTTTAGGATTTCGTGGTGAACCTAGTAAAATTTTAATTTACTCTTCGAATGTATCTGGAATTGTGTTATTCCATGGTTACGCTCCTACGCAACAACTTTAAACCTTCATTCCAAGTGGAAACTCGGAACTCTGTTTGCTCACTTTTCTAAAGTTAAGATACATCATTCTTTGTTTTCGAAATCATTTAGTATGCTTTAAAGATTCACACGAATATGGAAGGTATATGTGTGGTTTGAATTCTAAAAAGTTTTAGTATGATTTAAACTGAAAAATTAAGAGATAAGTGTATGTGAAAGTACGAATTTGGCGGAGCAAAGTGCCACGTTATGTGGGAGCCACCTCTTGAATCGACGGGACAAAGTACTACACATAATGGGGGCCACCTCTTGAATCCAATAAGTTGTCTTGCGATTAAGTGTAAAATATGTTTATGTGAAAGTAAGGACTTGGCGGAGCAAAGTGCTACGTGTGTAGGAGTCACCACTTGATTCGGCGGGGCAAAGTGCTACATGATGTGGGCGTGCCACATGCCTGGGAGTCACCTCTTGATCCTTAAGAGCAAAGTGTTATGCACATGGGAGCCACCTCTTGAATCCAATAAGTTGTCATATGTTTATGTAAAAGTAAGGACTTGGCGGAGCAAAGTGCTACGTGTGTATGAGTCACCAGTTGATTTGGCGGGGCAAAGTGCTACATGATGTGGGCGTGCCACATGCATGGGAGCCACTGGTAGCGTTTATCGCGTACGCCCAAATTAACCCTCCTCAAGTTAATAACAAAAGTATGTAGTAGCGAGAGTAGGGATCGATCCCACAGGGAATGTAGTATTTTTTCGTGTCAATTTAAAAACAAATAGTAAAAAGGGGTTTTGGGTTGAGTAATTACTACTAAGCAAATTTTACGAATTAAACTAATTAACGAGATTGACTAAAACGGTTTAAACTTATGAGAGCGAAGCGATTCTTGGTTGTCAGTCAACTTTACTTTTGGAAAATTCTCTCTTGATCATCAAATAACTAACATTCGAATTCTTTCAATTATTTATTGATTGGAAATTTAATTCCTACCCACCTTAATCGTAGTCAAAGAGAAAACAGCATTTAATTTGACCATTATCAAATCTCTAATCAAAACTACAGCCGTTAATGATTAAATCAAATATAGATTTCAAAACTAGCGAGTTCGATAAATCTAATCAATAGAAACTACAGCCGTTAATTATTGATTACCCAATTGTTTCTCCTAAGAATTCAATAACACCTACAGCCGATAATTATTAATCTTAGTTGCTTCTTAATTAGCTATCGATTATGCATATGAATACTAGGTGATCAATCTAATAAACAAACACAATAATCATGGAAATCGAAACCAAGAAATAGAATTGAAATCGAAATTAAATTCTATAAACAAACCAAAATTCTCACAAGAGATTTGAATCCAAAAGCAAGTATCCCTTAAACCAAGAATCTAGGAGTTTAGCCTAGCATAATTGAATCTAAGAATAATAAAATTTGGTTCGAAAACATTAGATAAACAAAGGGGAAGAAATTACTAAGACAAAATCACGATTCCGGCTTGTCGATTCCGATTCCGTTCTTCGCGTTGTTCTTGATAAAACTTGAACGAAAAAATCTTCTAAAAACCTAACTCTATTCTAAATCTCGAAAATCTGTCTAAGAGATGATAAAAATTCGAGTTCAAGGTATATGGAGGCTAATAATTAGGTTCCAATCTTTTAAACATGGTAAAAGACTTAATTTCCAAATTCTCGGACTCTTCGGCGATCGATCGGCTAAAATGTGGCGATCGATCGCTTCGTTATTTTTTTTCAGCAGAAAACGTGAGGCGATCGATCGCTATAAAGTGGCGATCGATCGCTTCCCTCCAGTAGCCTCAGGCGATCGATCGCTAGAATGTGGCGATCGATCGCTGCTTCATTGATTTTGTTGCAAAAGTTTCTGTCTATAGGCGATCGATTGCCTCTTCCATGCGATCGATCGCCTCCTTCAAAATTACATTTTTGCCCTTTTCTTGATCAACTTTGAGTCCTTGTCATGTCCATGTCTTTTCTTGGTCTTTACACATCATTTTTAGCTTGTTTTCTTCGATTGTACCTACAATTACACAAATATACGATTGGGTATCATACGTATCAAATTATCCATCAAAACCTACCAATTCGTAGACAATTAAGCGCTAAAGATGTGTCTATTTCTAGTCACATCAACCACCTCTTGATCCTTAAAAGCAAAGTGCTATGCACACGGGAGCCACCTATTGAATCCAATAAGTTGTAACATGTTTATGTGAAAGTAAAGACTTGGCGGAGCAAAGTGCCATGTTATGTGGAGCCACCTCTTGAACCGACGGGGCAAAGTGCTACACATAATGGGGGCCACATCTTGAATCCAATAAGTTGCCATGTGATTATGCATAAGACGTGTTTATGTAAAAGTAAGAACTTGGCGGAGCAAAATGCTACATGTGTAGGAGCCACCACTTGAATCGGAGGAGCAAAGTGCCACGGTATGTGGGAGCCACCTTTTGAACCAACGGGGCAAAGTGCTACACATAACGGGGGCCACCTCTTGAATCCAATGAGCAAAGTGCTATGCGCATGGGAGCCACCTCTTGAATCCAATAAGTCGTTGTGAGATTTTTTGTAAATGTACAAGTAAAGGCTTGGCGGGGCAAAGGGCTACGTGTGTAGGAGCCACCACTTGAATCGGTGGAGCAAAGTGCCACGTTATGTGGGAGCCACCTCTTGAACCGACGGGGCAAAGTGCTACACATAACGGGGGCCACCTCTTGAATCCAATGAGCAAAGCGCTATGCGCATGGGAGCCACCTCTTGAACCCAAAGAAGCCACTATGTGATATGTGTTACATGCTTATGTGATGTATTTCTGAAGCTGGTTGTTGGGTTTTGGAAAACCAAATAATCTTAGTTCTGATGGTAACAGAACTTGTTATTGTGTTGCTAACATATTTCATCAAGCGTGCAGTTCATAGATGATATTTTACAGCTTGATGATCTGCTAAGAAATAGCCTTGAGCTTGGTTGCTGAAATGAGAATTCAGCATCCAGTACACCCCGAGCGCTGCTGACTAAATTGATCATATCTCATAGCTCGGATATCAAAACGACCTGATTCCAAAGGGGTTGGATAGCCAACTCAATTCTATACAAGTCGTATTTCAGGCCAGCAGACTAGATTCGAAGGTTTACATGACAAAAACATGCATGCAAGAGCTTGCTGGTACAAAGCTGAAACAGCAGCGGATAGATTGTAGCAGCTGTGGTATATCGGCCATAACTCTCAGCTTGCTTATCGAAACGAGAACATTTGGTATGGGTTGGAAAGCTAAGACAAAGATCTACAAGTTATCTTTGGAAGTAAAAGACTGAACCGGACGTTAAGATGGCCAAAAAGCTTTTGTAAGTCACGCCATGTGCTGCTGCATCCAGCAAACATACAGCAGGACCTTCGCCTCGTATTTCGAGCATAACTCTCTCATACAAACTTGAAATCGAGCGATTCTTAATTCCATGGAAAGCTAAGAGAAAGGAATACAACTTTCATGAAGATTACTTTGCCCAGAAATCAATGAATCAAGAGATATAACCAAGAGAACATAACAACAGATGTTGGACAGCAGGGTACCAGCAGACCTTGGTCAGCTGATGCTGTACCAGGAGACCCCAGGCTAGCGGATGCTGTACCAATATACCACAGGCCAGCAGATGCTGTACCAGCAAACCTTGGCCAGCTGATGCTGTACCAGCAGACCCCAGGCCAGCTGATGCTGAACCAGCAGACATCAGGCCAGCTGATGCTAAACCAGCAGAGCAGACCAGCAGAGCAGACCAGCTGACCACACCAGCAGACTTCCAAAATAGCCCAGAAGCAGAATATGACCGTTGCATTGTTTGAAAGCTTACCAAAGTTGTCACAACTGTTATATTCTTGAATCTAACGTATATATCATTACTTGGGGCTATATATACATGATTTGGAAGCTCAATAACAGTTGATGGAAGATCAATCAAAGCCTTCCAAAGCAAACCCACTTGGGATTCAATTGAGGAACTTCAAAGACAAAGCTGTTAAACCTTTGGCACCTCTTACCTTGCTGTATCAGATCTGTTAGGAGATCATTTGTGCCTTTGTATTCATTCTGTTCATTGTATTTGTGAGCTAAAATAGAAGAGTGAATACCATTGTAACAGTTGGTGATTCATCACAACTGGGTGATGTCTTTACATGTGAGACGTTAAAGAACATGAACTTTGTGTGGGCTAGGAGTTTAGGCTATCTATGTGGTATTAGCCTAAGTAGGTTGTATGCTGTAAAGTGTAAACCAAATCTACTAGTGTATCCTTCCATGAGATGGAAGAAGGGGAGACGTGGAAGCGTTGTGCTTCAAACTTCTAGAAACAAATGCTTGTGTGATTTATTTTAGTGCATTTATTTACCTTACTGTTTTTACATACTTTCTTGCATATCTTTGAAATGCCTTTCAAATGAGTAATCGATTTAAAGCGGGTTATGTCGAGTGTCTTCCGCTCGATTTTGTAACCGAACTCGATATAATCTCTCGGTGCAATTATTTCAAGAACACGAGCTATTGAAGCTCAAGTTGGTTGAACTCGGGTGTGGAATGACAACTCACCCCCGGAATCGATCCTAACACCGACTCAAGTTTTGAGGATGAAACTTCCAATAAGGAGGGAGGGATGTGAAGACCCGGAATTTTGGTCAAACAAATTACATGATAACGAGATAACATTGAAAAATAATAATGATAATAATAACTAATCTTAAATCTTGCAATGAATGGATAAAAATTATGGACTGTAATTCATACACTAAGACTACATAAAAAGGCACCCAATGAGGCTCCACTTTCACCTACTAGAATTTTGAAAGTGCATAATTAAACTATTCAATGGTCTTGTCCAAAGCTTGTCATAAGTCATTCAATGACATTTAAGTGCCTAACCCAAGTCTTGCCACCATTCAATCCCTTACAACCACAATCCAATCCATTTATTCTAATATAAAGATATTTAATAGTTTGCTTAAATCATGTCATTATATGGTCAAAGTTTTGTAATTGTCAATAAATTCTTCTACATTACCAATTATTGACCACATTCATTACTTGACTCAAATCTTGTCATTATGAGACCAAAATTATGGGATGCAATTAAGTCTCCTACATTATATCATACTATACCATACCAAAGAAAAGATTATCCTACCAAGATGCATAATTGCATTCATTGCCTTGCCAAATCATGACACTAAATGACCAAAGTTAAGGAACCCAATTTAAATTCCTCCTAACTAAAATCACCTCACTCGATCCCATTTAATTGCCTCCCAATCACATTAGCAACATCCACACATCATACACCAAAGTCTTGCCAATTGTGAGCCAAAATAGTGGATCTAAATTGGACACTCATCCCCACATTAAAACCACATTACACCATACCAAGAAGTGATTTTTCTACACTTTACATTTTGTTGAAAATCCTCTCACATGCACCCACTCATTTTCGAACACTTCAAGGCAAGAGAGGAATAGTTTGCACCATTTTTCTGAACTAGGATCTCATCTTAACGTTCTTCAATTTTTCAACTGTGAGTGGGTTTTTGCTACAATTACCATTTCGTTTTTCAAAACTATATATATGTTTAAACTTTCGATTGAACATCAAATATGAAGAATATGTTTTATATCTAACAAGTATGTGACATGATTATGAATGAAAGGACTTTGCGGAGCCACATTTGAATCAAATAACTCGTTATGTGGATATGTGCAAGATATGTGTTTATGTGTAAGAAATGAGTTTATGTGCCAAGACCTATGTGATTTGACAAAGAAATATTTAAAGGATTTTTGCTAAGAATATATATATATATTTACCATGTTCAATCGGCCCCTACTTGCTGGGTGTTTTTTTCCAAACACTCACCCCCTTACCTCCCCTCCCAGACAAAGGCGAAAAGAAGAGATCAAAGAAGAAGAACAATAACAATTTTGGATATAAGGATTCCCGAAGAACCTTCAAGAAAATTATTAGTTTTATTTACTTTTTCGCATCTTTGATTTAATCCGAGACAATTGTATTTTGTAATATCAATTGTAATGACAATTTATTGATTTTGGAATAAATAGACTGGTTTTATCATGGATTTGTACACGATGCTTGTTGTATTCGAATTTCATATTTGGATTCAACGCCGGTGTCACGCGCTCCGAATTCAGGGCGTGACACCCGATTCAGTCACTAATGGTTGCGCCAATTCTCAATTCAGTCCCTGAAATTTTAAGTGACTCGATTAAGTCCACCTCCGTTTGTTTTAACGGTGCATTTAACATTTTGGACTGATTTGTGAAAAATTATAAAAGTAAATGGACTAAATCGGGTCAGTGTAAATAATAGGGACTAAATCGGGAATGAGTGCAAACAAGATGGACCATATCATGTATTTATAATTTCTTTAGATTTATCCAATTTTTAGTAAATTTGATATTTTTTGCTTAACGGAACACTTCTTTTTTTAGCATTAGTTAGTTTTAAAATCTCACCCTCCTTGCTATGCTAAGAAGTGACGGAGCTCTTCTATGCAAGAGCCCGAACAGAAGTGGCATTTTGAAAGGGACTGAAAGTTCTCGTAGCTCAAATGGTTAGACTACTACTCATATATTAATTTTTCCTAAAATGTTTTTAACATTTAATAATGATAATAAAAATACTTTTGCATTTTCTTTTATTTAGTTAGACATGAAACAATTTATAATCACAAAATAAATATATTTTTATTGAAATTTATATTTAACATTTTAAAGGTTTTGTTCCAGCAACATGACCAGTGGAAATTAAAACGAAGCAATTAGTAATCCACACATTGCATGTGCATCAAAAGAGATTATATTTTTACAAAGAATACTAAGACGTAGATTAATATTATATGAAAAATTACAGTTATCTACTTTTAAAAATAGCTTTAATACAATTTTCATTATTTAATTTGAACAATACAATTTTCGTTATCTAATTTGAACAATAATAGATTGATTCATATAGAATAGCTGCATTACAAATTTCCATCTATTTTTGTACGGATTGAGGAAATATTACAGTTTTCTTTTCTATAATTTGATATAAAGAATATATAATTGGAGAGGTAGATATTATTTTTTTAAATTAGATGAGTAAACTCGTAATTGTTCAAACTTGTGATTATATAATTCAACCTAAAGTATATGGACCATCCCTAGTATAGCATGTGCAATTCAGCTTCTATCATTTATGAAAATGAAATCAAACTTTACATTTAATTCACAATTTACAACTAAATTGGAACCGAAAACCATACTAAACTAAATCTTACTACTAGCCTAATATCATGTTTCTCTCATTCCTAAAATAAATTCATCTCGAAGGCAAAAAGTTCATGCAAATTGGAGGATTAATCTTGGCTAAAGCCAGAATCGATGAAGGCAAAACCCACAATCCATCCCCACAAATCAAACCAGAAGCAACCGCAGGAACCATCAAATTAGCCTTTCTCTTATCAACCTTACCCCAAACAAACACCACCAAACTACCCACACACATATCAATGGCGAAATATGCCCCAACGAGGAAAGGCACGGCCATAGCCATCGGAAGAGGAACCCATTTTCCGAACCTCTCAGGTGTGACGTCTCTCAAAAGATTAGCCAGGATCGCGAAACAAAAGAACCCATAACACATCTGCAAGCAATGGTGTGGAAGTGCAGAGAACCCTTCCACGCCAAGAATTGCCATGTTTCTGTATATTATAGCATAAGGAGCCTTGTAGTCCCCATCTGGATTCCCCACATCGAATGCTTTGTAGAAAAGGAAGAACGTGAAGGGGGCGACTATGCACCCAATGACGGTGCCGATGCCTTGGCTAATGAGCATCGATCGAGGGGAGGTTAACGTGAGATACCCCGTTTTGAAATCATGCATCAAGTCCGATGATACTGAAACGATGGACTTTATAAGTCCACACCCGATTAGTCCAGCGACAACGCCATTATCTTTCCCGGACAAAGCAGCTAACACGAAAAGGGCGACTTTTCCATAGTTATAGGCCATGTTCATATCGGTTAGACCAGCACCATAGGCATTACAGAAGCTTAGAGATGGTGCAAGAACATAGGCAATAAGAACATAATACCATCTGAGCTGAGGAAACATTATTGGGATAACGATGATGGAAATTACAGAGAAAAAGATGTATCCCACACATGCCATCCACAGGGGAATGCTCTCTCTTATGAATACTTCATTTTGCTTAAGATTGTGTACGGATTGAATCCTGCTGTCTGAAACTGTAGTAAGAAACAAAATTTACATCAGATCATGGAGAACTAAAAACGGAAGACAGAATCTGGCGTTCACAAGACCACTAGTAATGATGGGGAACGTGGAGTACATGCTTTAAGATGATTCTTGTTGTACGTGGAGTACATGCTTTTAGTTGTAAGAAACAATGTCTTGATAAAATTGTAGAGACCGTCACCAAGAATAAGGGCGATGGATATGAAAACCTAAGAATGAACATGGCACAAATTAGTTAAATTCAATCAAAAGTGAGTGAAAACTGATAAATCAAATGAGCTTATTACTTTGTAACCATTGAGACTCTTCATACTGCTTTCCTTGAGATTTTGAGGGAACCAATCTCCCTTCTTTTCACTAATTAATGGCCACATGACTCCCCAAGAAAGAACAGCTCCGAATAGCAACGACAAATTCACTATATGGGAGCAGATCATTCCTGCTCCTACATAAGTCATGCTGAAATCAAAGTAAAATCTGCGGAGTTTAACATCTCGAATCAGTTGTGATTGAAGATTTTCTTAAAGTTTTGAAGAACAAGAGTCGAGTGCTCACGTCTGTTTCCAAGCTTGCAACCCAAATGTAGGAAAATTAATAAACCCACATTGTTCTCCACCAGCATAAAACCATTGGAAAAAGCTCCATACAAAACTAAGCGATAGGAACTTCATGAACCCACGAACCTGTTTCCTGATAAACGAAGAGTAAAAATTGGTACACAAGTTAATCTATATCTATATCTATACTCCTATAAAAGTGTGGATCAAAGGGCAAAGTTTTTCATTGTGCTTTAACAACTTTGCCCTTTTTTCCTATACTTTCTTACACAAATAAAAATTTCATAGGGTTATAATTGTAAACTCATAATATTAACAAGGGACATAAAAGGTGAATAGTAGAGTTATTAACATTCATTTAGTTATTAATTAATAATATATTAAAATCTATAATATAAATTCTCACCTCTTCATTTTCCACACTTTGAATTTACAAGATTATTTTCTTAATTAGTACATCATTATTACTAATTATTAAAAATATTAATAATAGTAAAAATAATAAAATAAAATATACTAAGTGTTAACAATAATGCATAATAATTAGATATGTTAAGTAAGTTAAGACAATTTAAATTTTGCATCCTAAATAATAATAATAATAATAATAATAATACAACAACAACAATAGCATTAGTAGTAAAAGAAAGTAAAAATAATAGTAGTAAAAAATATAACAATAAACATAATAATTAAAAATATTATAATAAAATAAATGTATTTTAATATATAACTATTAATATAAATTCTCGCACCTCTTCATTTTCCTTATTAAATCACTTTTAAGTTACAATGTTATTATCTTATATTATAGATCCTAATTACTAATTGAAATAAATAATAACAGTAAAAATAATAAATAATAGTAATAAAAATATAATAAAATGTTAAGTGTTTAACAATAAACATAATAAATAAAGATGTTAATTAAGTTAGAACAATGACATTTAGATAATTAGAATAAATTTATAGGCTAAATTATTTGATATAAAAATTAAAGTAAGAAGTAGCATGATATACGAATAAAAGAGGAACCCACATACCTCAATTAATTCTATGAAATATTATATTAAAATTAACGGAAGTAAATTATTAATGTATTAAAATCTATAACTATTGATATAAATTCTCTAAATTTGAATTATACATCCTAATTACTAATTGAATTAACTAATAAAAAAAATAACAACAATAATGAGGTACAAAATATGGCTCTACGTGCGAAGCACGTGCTATGTACTAGTTCCGATAAAAGCTTGAAACAATATAGATTCATTATAGCAAGAACAAAAAATCACCCACTTTGCCATCTCATCTCCTTTACTAGTGTGAAATCCGTTGATGAGAACAGCAGTTGCAGTTCCACTCGGATAAGGTAATTTGTAATCTATGATCATTATCTGCGGAATGGCAACCAAAAATGACCGTCAAAGTCACAATTCATAAGGATTTTCCCAACGCAAAATAAGGTGCACTGTGTAATTTAAAACTGAATGAACACACAAGTTAAGGTTTCGAATTCAATGATCGAAAGTTACCTTTCTAAGAGGAACCAAAGCCAAAATCCCTACAAAGCTAACGACAAAAAGAAAGCCGATCATCCAGTTGAGTCCCGGTTCTTTATAACTCCTCGGTGAATTCCCCTCTGTATCAACTCCCGCCTGCTCATACGTCCTCTTATTTAGTCCCAAAAGATAGGAACCAAAGCCACCTAATAAGAAATATCCAACCAAGAAACAAATGAACAAATTCTCGGATCTAACACATTCAAACATTCAAGAATCACAAGTGTGTTTCAAACTCTTAAAATTTCCAAACCTCCAACAGCAATGCTATAGCAAGCAACAGCACAAGTTTGAATAATAGTATTTTCTTGTTTGGTGAATGGAGCTGCCATAAAATTGGTCTTTTGAAGAAGTTTTGTCCATGTTCTTACGAACACAAATGCAAGGAAAGCAGCTGATACATTGAGATTTGGGACAAGACCAGTTGTAAGATTGAGCTTCATAACTATGATACTAAAAATTATTCCAATAATCACACTCGCCACGATTCCCCGGATTGTTATCTGCTTTGTCCATGGAGGAATTCTCCTCATTTCCTCCTCCTGGTTTCTTACTTCTTCTATATCTTCCCCATCAATTTCAATCGTTCCTCCATTTTCATTGGTCCCCATTTCCAGAAACACTTGCACTGCTTATAGAAAAAATAATCAATTTATCAATCCCACCATCAAGATTAGGCTTTTTGCAGGATAAACAAGCAATTTAATGCAACATTTATATCAAACACAGGAATTGGCTCACCTTCCAAGAGATCAGATAATGAAATCAAATGACTGCGCAATCCAGAAACAAGACTGTTTATGTAAGCATACTGTTCAAGGAAAAAAAAATCTAAAAAATTCCAGTTTATATTTCCCCCAGGTTTCTTGGATAAGAAATCAAAGGCTACAAATTGGACTTTCTCCAGTCTCACCTTCATACATTACAAAACAATGAATGCCTCGAGTTTAAAGAAGACGATCTGAAAAATCCAAAGAAATCAATGTTGAAAAACTATTGTAGTTCGATAGTACAAAAAAATCCGCGAACGCTTTTGTAGCACAATAAGAATTGGCGAATCGTAGATTCATTTTTTTGGTGATTCTTTGACAGGTGGTGGGCTGGAAATGCTCATCAATTTATCTCTCGTTGACTCTCTCTTTACTGTGTGAAAATTACAAGATCTAAACTCAGATAACACACACTTTTGTTGAATTTAATGCTCTGGATTAGGAAATGGGGACAAGATTGATCACTTGCGCACATAGTGCCTGTTAAATGTTAGGTGCTAATTTTATGTCGTGAGGCTGAAACATGGTTCATCGAACTTTGACATGTTCTGTTTTATATTCTAGAATTTGTAGCTTCTGAAACAAAACTATATTTCAAAATCGAATATATCCTACATATTTAAAAAGAGCTAGCGGTAAATAACCTCCTTATGGTTTACCAAATAGGCAAATCACCCCTCGTAATTTGAAAATATGCATTTTACGCTCCTGTGATTTACAAAATGGACAGTTTATCCCAAGTGGTTTAAAAATATGTATTTTACCCCTGTGATTTGTGAAAATATGCATTTTGCCCCTGTGGTTCGTGAAAATATGCATTGTACCCCCTTATAGGTTGTGAATATGTGTGAAATATACCCTACATATATGGGGTAAACTGCCTACTTTGTAAACCACATGGAGGTAAAATGCATATTTTCACAAATCACAGGAGGTAAAATGTATATTTCAAACCACATGGGATAAACTGTCTATTTTGTAAACCACGGAGGGTAAATGTTTATTTTCAAACGGGTAATCCGTCTATTTGGGAAACTATAAGAGTAATCTGTCAAAAACCCTATTTAAACATATATGATTACACATGTCACATGTTCCTCTTTGCCTATTTTGATACAACCACTAAACACAACAATACTTTGGTAACAACAATACTTTGGTAGATCTTAGCATATATTAAAAATATTTTATTTAAAAATATTATCGATATGTGATGGATATGATGCACTATTAATAAAGTACAATAACGATGGTATTTAAAAGAAAAATTGCCGGATTAAAATTATTTTGAAAAATTATTAAATTGGAAGAATTGTTTCAAAAGATTGAGATTAAATGACAAGGATAATATCAAAGTATTTAACTCCGAGAGTTTACTTCGATCGAAATATTATTATTGATCCCTTAAATTTTGTATATAACTTTATTAAATGATTAATAAAGATATTTTTAAAATCTATTTTTTTGCTGGCTTTGGACATCGAATAATTATCTCTCTATCGCATTTCTCATCGTCGATTATCGGCACCTGTCGATCTTCTTCAAAAACTACTGATATATCCCACAAGTACGTTACTGTTCATGATTGATTGTGTTTTGAGACTTGAATTGTTTGGTTAATGAATTTGAAATCGAAAAAAATGATCGTTAGGGTTTTAAGTGTATAACTTTGTAATTTAGTTATCGTTTTTGACGCAAGGCGTTGCATTTTCAGCTAATATAGCTGCCTCAGTGTTTTGTTGGATTAGATCGTAATTGTTCATATGTAGTAATAACTGGAGCTTGGAATTTGTTGCAGGTGTTCTGCACCGGTGTTTGGATTGGGTCAGCCGTCAGGGTTAAATCTCAGCCATGGTTAATTGTCAACTTTACTAGAATGATTTTTTGTGGGTTTTTCTCTTTTTCCTGTATTAACTGTCATTATATGTTCCCAGAATTACATAATCGGAGCTTTTAAGCCAGCATGCCACATTTCATTTGTGTTTTCAGACGGAAAATCCCGAAAGCAGGTTCTGTTTTTTGCGTTGATCCAATTGTTGAACTTTTTGTACTTCGTTTGTTGGTTTAACGTACCAATCCACCTAGAGTGAATCACTTAGGAATGTCGTTTTAGTATTTTGTATTCAGTGGTTTGTTTCTACAAGTGTTCATTCTGTTCATGACAATCCTTGCATGGGGGATGTATTTTTCACATTATTTATGAAAGCAATAGATGTTTTTAGGAGCAGACGTTGAAATGTCCCGTCTTTATGACTGAAGATTGTTTGTTTTTCCAAAAATGGTTTCGTTGTTGCTTCCAAAAGCATTTGGTTGCTATATTTATTTGAGCTCTAGATGTCTGGTTTTTATTGCTTATTGCCAACACTGCATTTTTCCTCCATTTTATTCGAACAATAGGTCCCTTTGAAGAGAGAAAATGGTCAAACTGTCATGGTACCTCTCTTTCAAAGTAAAGAAAACATTGCTGGCCAGGTATTGTTGTGTTTGTTTGCTGATACCATATATTAAGAACTTTTTGTTACGTTTTATATGTGATAAATGTTTAATCATGCATATTCGTGCTTTGTTTTGCAGATTTCAATTGAACCAGTGTCGGGGAAGAAGGTAGAACACAATGGAATTAAAGTTGAGCTTCTTGGTCAGATAGGTGCGTCTCTGCTCATTTATTGTGCATGTACTTCAGTAGCTAGTGTTTGGATTTTAGAGTTGTGATACGTGGCTACTGCTTAAAATATAATTTTAAAATTAGTATGGACAGACAATATCGAATCATATAGAAAGATTGAATTAAGCATACTGATTCATTCTGCATGATTCATCACCATTTTTTTTGTGTTATTGCAGTTTCTTACCATTGATTTCCTTTGCAGAAATGTACTTTGACAAGAGCAACTTCTATGATTTCACGTCTTTGGGCAAGTACAATTAAGGCTATTGCTACATTCCCAATTTTTTTGCTTTACAACACTTTCTGACTTTTCTGCTTTATAACACAATGATTTGTGGAGATCAATTAATTATCTACATTCTTTGCTATAAAATGACATTTACAACACCAAGAAGACTGCAGCTTCAGTGCCATAATTTCACATTCTCTTAAGAAAGATTATGAAATTGACAATAGTTCTGATATGTGTTCCTTTCCTCTAGTTCGTGAACTGGATGTTCCTGGAGAAATATATGAACGGAAAACATTTCCTTTTGAATTTTCTACTGTGGAGATGCCATACGAGACTTATAATGGGGTTAATGTGCGGCTTAGGTAAGTTACTAATTTCATATTAAATAGTTCATTATGACATGCTTTTAATTTTGTTGCCCGTGTTCTTACAGATCAGTTGCATAACTTCAATAGTTTCTCTTAATGTAATGGCACCGTGATATTTTGTGTTCATCTTGTAGCAAGTATCCTTTAGATTTTACTGCTGGCGTGAAGTTCATAGAAGATTGTCACTGTTATATTTACCATCTGAATTGACATTTTTTTTAATTATGTAGCATGTTTCTAGTTTCAGTTATTAAACTGTAGCCTAACTTTAGGGACTTCTATGCTTTTAGGTATGTCCTCAAAGTGACCGTAAGTCGGGGCTATGCTGGTAGCATTATGGAATACCAGGACTTTGTGGTAATATAATTTCCCTTGCTTAATCAAGAATCATTCACTGTTATGCTAAGTTTTCCAAAGTTGAAGGGAATTCATTGATGTCCTCATTTCTCTCGAATCTTCTTTTGTTTATGTCATGAATAGAGATGCAATCTGCGGTATGAAATAATTACACAGTTGAAGCCATTTAATTGCCTGGACGACCTTAGTCTGTGAAGAAGTCGACCAATCACAGACACTTTATTATACAATCAGTCTTAAATTTTTCATGGTTTCCTTCTGTGATCCATGTGTTGGGCTTCCTCTTTTATTCACATTCAAATTTTTTTGGCACTTATGTCTTCTGCTTTTCATGGATCAGGTTTGGAACTATAGCCCTCCTCCATCAATCAATAATAGTATCAAGGTGTTGATATTTACAGTACTTTTTACTTAATGGGTGTTCCATCTGATGGCTATACAATTTGCAAATGAAAATTTTGTGGAGATGTTTGATGTACCTAACATCCTGGATTCTTGAAAGCTCGACTCGTTTGTGATTTTTTTTTTTATGCATTTATGCAACTTATCACTAGAACATAGTCTGTTATAAGTTATCCTTTATATGCAGATGGAAGTTGGAATCGAAGACTGTCTTCATATTGAGTTTGAATACAATAAGAGCAAGTGAGTTACATACCATGTTATGACTTTTAACTTCGATTACATGTCAATCTGGAATTAGTACACATCTGAATTCTGTTGTAAGTAGAATTGCATTTGAATGCTATTTGTGTTCTGGTTAATGATGGGGAATTTAAAATATCCAGGTATCATCTGAAAGATGTCATCCTAGGGAAAGTATACTTCCTTCTCGTAAGAATCAAGATAAAAAACATGGATCTAGAGGTTAGACGCAGGGAATCTACGGGGTCAGGGACAAACACCCATGTAGAAACAGAGACACTAGCCAAGTATGAACTCATGGATGGTACTCCAGTTAGAGGTATATAAAGATTTCTTTTTAATTTGTAAATCATGCTTATACAAATTTGTTGATAAGAGTAACCATAGACGTGCTGCTTCTTTCTTAGGTTCCTTAAATTAGACAACCTTTTGAAGTTCTCAAACTCATTTAATAAATATATTGATTTACATCTTGGAATACTTATTGTTGACAGGTGAATCGATTCCAGTTAGATTGTTCCTAAGCCCGTATGAGCTAACCCCGACATATCGAAACATCAACAACAAATTTAGCGTGAAGTACTACTTGAACCTAGTTCTTGTTGATGAAGAGGACCGTCGGTACTTCAAGCAACAAGAAATTACAATGTACCGGCTCGAAAAAACATCTTGATTCAACTTATGAATGCATGGACATTTATGGCTTCCTGACATTTTATTTGATTTTTCCACCTAAGGTTTGCTTGTAAGACTAAGATCCCATTTCTTTTTATAGAACAAGGACAACTTCTCTTCTTCTTTTTTTTTTTAGTATTTACGATAAACTGGTTCCAGCTTTGATAAAGAACACATTCTTTGTATAGTTTGAACATTGTGTACATGAGCCCTGTAGTGACTTTTGGCCTATGCTTGGCATGATTTTGGATGCTTAAACCGGTCTGTTTAAACAAAATCATAAATAATTTATTGGTCGTGGAGGGCATCACATAGTTTTTTTAAATTAAATTATTAATGAAAAAATGAAATTTTTTGTAACTTCCGAAAAAATTAAAATGTTTCTTAATGACTGTTCTGTTACGAGAAATCATCTTCGAGGCTGCGAAATCATCTTTTTTGTGAAATAACCGATACAGCCACACATTCGTTTTAACATGAAATTTTACCGTTGCAACTGTCAATCCCGTTTCACAACCGTTCCGATCATTCCACGATGTTTTTGCGAATCCTGGACAGTAATGGAAGTTGGTTAGTGTACATCGAGGCTCAACCTTCATCATTAGTGAGAATGATTAAAAAAAACAAATAATCCCGTCTGCAGTACTCCGGCGGCAGAATTAAATGTATTAATTAGTTTTCTTGACCTAATATTTGATGGGTTTGTTTCTTAATATTAATAGAGGAGAATATTAATGGAAGCCGACAGATTGGTGCTTTTTTGTCTTGGTCGGTTTTAATTAAATAACTTATATAATTCATATGATTTCTTACTGTCTCTATCTCAACCAATCACTACTATTTATTGTAAAAGACATTATCAAGAATCTACTGATTATCTTCCCTCAAGGTTTAGAATCCATTACCAAAATCTGGAAAGAACTTTTACACCCACAACAACAACAAAAAAGTAGGACCAATCCTCTCACTATTTTTTAAAAAATAACTAAATTTGTTTAAATATATGTTTAGCCCTACGAATATATTATTTTGTTTCGATCAAATATTTATCCGCCATTGAATAAAACTCTTTTTTTTTTTTTTTGATTTACAAGGTATCCAGGCTTTCGCCTGACTAATCCTTGGGTGATGGAATCGGCCCCTCAACGCCGCCACCAGGTAAATCGAGGGATGTGCCCAAGCTGACAGACATCTGTGGGAGAGGACCTACATGCCACGACCCCAGAGCACACCCCCACAATATTTCAGCAGGGAATGCGCTCCACACGGGAATCGAACCTGGCGCCGAGGGGATACCCCCTACGTCACCACAGACCATACCAACTCGGCTATGCCCCTGGGGGCAATAAAACTCTTATTTAACCTTGAGATAATACTAAAAAAGAAGGGAATTGAAATGTTTAGTAAATTAATTTCGTAACATAAATTAAATACCTGAATGATTAATGCCCACATATCCTTACAATTGCTAATTTTTAATAGGAGTGTGTTATTTACAAAAAATAGTGAGATGGAGGAAAAAGATTCTAGTACGTTTAAGATAAGGTCACAGCTGGATTTCACTGTTTTAAGGATACTTAAATAATGTTGACTAAGTTAAATTAATCAAAGTCACGCTATTACAATACAAGATTCGATGCGAAGTCATATGAATTAATTATGCATAATCAATTTGTAAATATTTCCAATACTTTGCTTTGTAACTTTTCTTTGACTTGACATGATAATTAGTGTTTCTCTTTGGTTATTCTGCCTGAAATAAGGAACTTAAAATTTGAGAAATCTATGGTCTGCAGCTATACCACCTATCTAGCTAATTAGAGATTCACACATTAATTTTAGAAGCTCATACTAATGTTTGTTAAGTTAACCAAATTTTAATATGTTTCTAATTTCCATGCTTAATGCTTCTTCTTTTTTTTGTAATCTTTGTCATCATTCGAGAATCATCGCAAGGCTCTCAGTAATTCTCATATGCACTCATAGATAGGTAGTTCTACACTTTCTATGGCATAACAAGTCTGACTCGTTAAAACATATATGGTGCAGCCATTATGTCCACTTGTCGTTTAGTACCTGATGTTCTTCTGTCACCGTACAAGGAAATAAAATTATGTTTCTGTTTACAGATATAACTTTTGGCTTAGTGATAAACGTTTTGTTCTAACAAAAACTTTTTTTAGAACATAGAACAGATATTGTGCAAATATCCAAATAACAAGAATAATCAGTCCAAAACTCAAATTCATAAGGAAATATGATTAAATTTTGTAAATTTTCAGCTTATACTTTCTGTTATCATAAAGATATTGATTATCACAATGCAAATGAAAATATATATAATCCTAAATTACTAATTGCCAAGAGATTTAATGTATTTTAGTTTTAATTAATAACGCAAAGATTTTTTAGATTGTTAACGTAACCAGATCATTATTATTGCTCCACTAATACGTAAAAAAACAAAAATGAAATTGAAAAGACTAATTCCATGACCTAATTCCACGTGATGAAATAGTATGTTTGGCTCGATGTCGTTGTAAGCACATATGTATCTTAAACCATCTCGTACGAATTCATGTGCAATTTCCATATTATCCTCGCCCATCTTTTTCTCCATATATAAACAATTAAAAGTGTTGGTAGTGGTGTACCCAGTACCGTCTAAGAACTAACAAGGCTGGTAGATTGACACCCATGTGGTGCAGCCCTTCATATCCATCTGTCGCTTAGTACAAGACTTTGCACTATCACCGTATAACATATATAACTTTTGTTATAGTGGTAAGCGGTTGATCCTAACAAAAAGCTAGAATAATAGTTGATTCTTGAATCTTGATCGATGACAACTAGTACTAATTTATTTTATAAAATAATTAATTAATATTAATATTAATATTAACCAACTCAATTAGAAAATGATAGATTCGAGTGAATTAACGTCTCATTAAATATCTTCATCATCATTTAAAAAAAAAAAAAAAAAGAATCACACTTTGTGCTATATATATAATGAGGTGATATTCCTCTATTTACATAATCCATAGAACTTTCAATCATATCCATCTTCTTTTAGAGAAAAAAGACTCTAAAGAAGTAGACATGGTGTGATATTGCTTCCGGCTCAATCGGGCCGGAATAAACCCGATCCAAAATCAACATGGTTGGGTTGAAAAGTAGATGAAAATGTTGAGCCGAATCAATATCACTCTTGTATGCTTCTTTTGCCAAATGTGAAGGTTGTGGATCTTCTTATATACAAACATGGAATTTTTCGTGTTCCACTACCATTTCTTTTTCAAGGTAATTAAACTAACTTGTTTCTTTAATTTTATTTGGAATTTCTTATATCTTGACGATCATATGATTCTGTATATGAGATAATTTATTTTAAAAAAAAATTGAGAAAAATTGTGCACGAATGTTTTGAGAATTTTCATTTGAAGGGATGATATTATTGGGCGTGTGCGTATTAGGTAAACCCTTCAACCAGGTAAATTGGACTAGGTAGTCTGATGCGACACGCTCGGACACCCCTTGGGTTGTATTGTTAGATATTTGAATATAATTTTCTTATTTCTTCTTGTTGAAATCATTATGCAGCATTTGAATCTTAATTTCGCATAATTTCTGATTATTTTCATGTATGTAATCGATTGCACGTCGCATGTGTTTATGATTAAACATAAAATTCCTGGTGATTGATTATTTATTGTAATTTTAAGAGAAAATATATAAATCTGTCCAGAATCATGAATGAAATTTGAATTCGAGTGTCTCTTCAACCTCGCGATAAGGCCACTGTCCATTGACTCCATCCATACGAGTATAGTCGCAACTATATTTAATTAACTCTTATTATTTTGATAATTAATTTCATTGTATGCCACATTTTCAGTGTTCTGTAATTTTGTGTACTAAGCATAAAAGCATAATACATAACAAATCAATAGATAGAAGTAAACGGTATTCGAGAAAAGCTGAGCCAAACACCCTTTAAGTCATCTTGGGATCAAATGGGAACGGGTGATTAAATTATTTTTGTTGGAAATAGTATATCCAGCAATTCTTCTGTGTGTTGGAGAGGTGGATCATATATGTTATAACAAGCTTGACCATCGGCACCCATTTGGTGTATCTTATCATGCCCATATGTCGCTTAGTACAAGGCTTTATACTGCCACTATACTGAAATAAATTGTATATCTGCTACCAGTTATAGATTTCAGCAAAGTGGTAAGCTTTTAGTCCTCGTAATTTTAGATAAATAATTTAGATGCCTTACAAAATTAATCTATGCAAAACAAAAACCATATATGTTTATATTCTTTTAGCATTCATTTAAAATTAGCTTGCAAGCCGATATCATTTGGTGGACAACAATTCAACATAATCTATCAAAAATAAAGCAATTTATTTAAGTCAATTTCCTCTTGAAATGACATTATTAACCCACGTGCATCACCGTTACTGCAGCACTGGTTAATGTAGCACGTGCACCCACATGCCAAAAAAATCGTGAACCCACAAGCCAAAAAAATCGTGTACCTACAGGCCAAAATAAATCGTGCACCCACATGCCAAAAAATTGTGCACCCAAAGGGAAAAAAAATCGTTCACCACAGGTCAAAAAAATCATGCACCACATGCCAAAATCGTGCACCGTCAAATTTTAGTGCACCGATATCTAATTTCCGTGCACTCATGTCCAATGTTGGTGCATCCAATGCTCACTTTTACTGCACTAATGTCCAATTTTTGGTTGATGCATGCTCATGGCTACAACATCGTGTAACACATGGTTAAAAAATTGTGCACCACAAGTTTAATGCAGTCAATGTTTAATTTTAGTGCATGCAATATACAAAAAATTGTGCACCATTGTACAAATAATCGTGTATCAATGTAAAAAAATTGTGCACCAATGCAAAAAATAGTCCACCAATGTACAAAACATCGTACACCAATGTCCAATTTTAGTGCATCCAATGTCCAATTTTAGTGCGCCAATGTCCAATTGTATTGCATCCAATGTCTAATTTAAGTGCACCAAATGTAAAATTGTGTGCATCGAATGTCCAATTTTAGTGCATCAATGTCCAATTTTAGTACATTCAATGTCCAATTTTAATGCATACAATGTCCATTTTAGTGCACCAACGCGTTACTGTAGCACGTGCACTCATATGCCTAAACAAATCGTGCATCACAGACCAAAAGAAAATCGGCACCACTAGGCAAAAAAAATTGTGCACCACCAGGCAAAAAACAGTCGTGTGCCCAATGTACAAACAAATCATGCATTAATAAGCTAGAATACAAGTATCAAATGCCAGAAACAAAAATTAACAAAAAATACGAAAAAACAATCTTGATTCCATTACCAGAATGGTGAAGAACACAATGAGTACACAAAAAGGAAATTTGCAATTTAATAAAGTCAATCAATTATTCATTCCAGTAGCTTATTATCTCCCGCGAAGAGTAATCGCATTAAGATTTCTCAATTCAACCCTTAAATCAATCTATACATCCAACTATTCAAACGCTTAAACCCTGGCAACAACTAATCAAAGCTTGAATAAGATAAAATGAGAACCATTGTTATCAAGAATAAACACAAGTTCCATTTAATCTAAGAATCATAAGAAGTGCTAACAATCGTTTAACACATTTTGAAAAGGAACGAAATATCCTATACAGGTGCGAAGCTAAATACCCTTTTTGTTCTCAATTCAAACAAAAGTTAAAAAAAATCAAAATACGATACCAAATCAAAAGTAAAAAAACGAGCCCTACATAGGTTCAGCTTCAGAACATAAAATCTCCACACACCTTAATCCAGTGGAATATCGACATCTCCCATCGGAAATCTCCGGCTGAAGATCCTTAGAATCATTTCCATCCACCGTACATCCAACGGAAACACACGTCCCTAAAAACTCCTTCACCGTGCCACCCAAATCCTTAGCCATGGATCGTGACCTCATTACTTTGGCAATCTCGATGATGTCATGCTGTTGTGCTTGATGTTCTTCGTCTTCTTGCGACCGCATTTGGGTTCCTTGAGCCACCTTGATGACCAGTGCGGCGGCATTTTGGGGGAATGGATTTGAATTCAGAGAACGGATCTGCGTATGATTTCAGGTGAGGGGGTTTTTCGTCTGAAAAAAGAGACTTAATAACCCGAAAACTTAAATATGAACCAGTGTGAATTGTATTTTTTGTATTGAGTATTCTTACGTAATGTTGAACTTTTCATTGACTTATTCGATTTTTTGTTTTGTAATTGATATTATTATGTAATTTCCTCTTTTGTTTTTTGGCCCATTAGGGAGGCCAACGAAAAAGAGAGAGCAAGGTTTTGGTTATTGTTTGCAGGTTGCCAGATGGGTCTCAAAAAATTACACATCAATACTACAAAGTTTATTTTAAAATATAAATGAAAATATGAACATTATAATTTTTATATATTACATTTCAATATTATAACTATGTACTAATACCCTGCAGTTACATTCGGATGGTTAATCTTGATTAAAAACTTACGTATGATCCATTTGTATTTTTATGGCGTATAATGTATATTTTATGATCAATTATTATAGAACAAAGAAACTCGGACTTTTATTACTTTCAATAAGGAGAGACAATGTCGAAAAGGATCGTAGGACACCAATTCGTATTGTTAAGCCAACTGGGTTGAACTCGGGCAGGGCTCGTTGTTTAAGTATTGTAGCTAAATAAAATAACTATTATAATTTTTTTACAAAGCTCGTTCTGTTAATTCAAATTTTGTGCACAATCAATTACTATAGGAGGATTTCTTCCAAGGTCAACTGGAAAACAATAGAAATTTGATAATGATAATATAAAAAGGTGAAGTGTAAATAGATATTTGTGATGGCCCAACATCTCGAGGGTTTTCTAAGTGGGCTGGATAAATTGTCAAGCACGATTGCCGGGTGCAGGGAATGTTAAGTGGGCCCTGTCAAATTTTAAAGAGGAATCTTTGCAAATTTAATTATAAAATATTGTTAGGATCAAACGCTTATTACTAAGCTAAAAGATATAGCTGGTAGCAAAGACGCAACTTCAAACTCTTATATAGTAGCAACGCAAAACCCCGTATTAAGCTACAGGTGGAAATGAAGGGTTGCACACTACATGCACCAATGGGCCGGCTTGTTAAGCCGCTGGATGACATATGACACATATTTCATCCACGAATGCACATAAGAATTTACGGGACGCAACACATCCAATATCAACAATTCGATGAGGAATAGAATATCTTTGGTCAAAATTTAATATAATTGAGAAAGTAGTACTATTAATCTGAGTAATAGTTGAGATAAGATATTCACTTATCAAAATTAATATGCGTAGCACGAAGTGTAACACCATTTGTAATAGGGATTTCATCCGGTAAGAACCACATCTGGCATGTCTAATACACTACCTTAATTTAGACGAAGCACCATTTAAAGAAAGCTTGTTATAAAAGGATGTTAGCAATTTTCAAAATATGTCAAAAGCACATCTACCAACAAGAACGACCAGGTATACCATCATCATTTTAACCGAAATAAGAAAATTAATTCTTATATAATATTATAGAGTAAATTAAAAAATTGATCACATAAAATATGAATTTTTTAATAGTCTGAAGCTTTTCGGACTAAAAATATATAATCTCACAGAAATTATTTTTTAATTAAAAATTAGTCTCACATAATTTAAAGTATTTAGTCACTTTAAGAAAGTGGTCATATAATTGAATTGTGAGTTTTAAGACTACTTTTGAGTAAAAATAAAAGTTTGGGAGTACTATTGATTAAAAAATAAAAGTTTGGGACTATTTTTAATTAAAATCAATTTGCATGAGACTATATTTGATTAGTTCTAAAAGTATGAGACTTGTACTGAAAATATTCATATTCTATGGCATCATTTTTCAAATTTATCCAAAGATTATATTTCTAAAACTAAAAATTTAAACTCATGCACACATGGCATAACACAAAACCTTTGGAGAAGAAGATTAAAAAAAAAATTAACCAATTATTACAACTACTAGGGGTGGGGGACAGAGACTTGAACACGAGACATCCGGATCGTAATTGTGACAGGTATCAGATGGGCTACTAGCCATCACCAAGAAGCAACATAATTATGAACATCGGACATGAAAAGAAAAATAACTTAAACACATGCCAAAATCTATCTGTCATCAGTGCTATTTTCATACTTCCAAAACAAATTGAAACCAATTCCCTCGAATGATTTTTTTTAAAAAAAGAACATGAGCAAATCCACCAAAATAAAGCAACAAATATATAAAACTATAAATTCATCATATAATCTATTGAATATATATTGCTTTTACCATGGACCTCCTCCAGCAAGCATTCCATTCCAAATATATCCAATCTCTTCTCCATCTCTTCCTTGATCTAATCCTTCATTTGCCTTCAAATCTTCAAAAGGGACAACGCTTTTTGATGAGCTTGTGTGATCATGATCTTGAACTCCTTGCAAATTCCCATATCTATTTTCTACCCAAGCTGATGAAACATTCAAGCATGGCTTAAATTCTTGTGTAGAAATTAAACCAGATGAGTGAAACATCGAGTTGGAACCATCAGCCATAGGCATGGAATCATTAACAAAAGAACTAATTAACCCCTCTGAATAAGAGTTATTAGGGTTTTGGGGAATATTGAGATAAATTGGTAAACCAACACATTGAGGTGTATTGAAGCTGTTAAAAGATGCGGATGGATTAAAGGAAAAATTTAGGGTTTGCCCTTCTTGAATCTTGGGATTTTGAGGTGAAAATATTGGTGGGCATAGAGTTTGAGCTGCATTTTTCGACGACGACGATGATCTTCGGTTCTTTTTTGAACCTCCCCCGACAGGAACATTTCTCAAAGAACCTCCATTAGTCCAATACCTTCTACAGGTCTTGCAGAAGTATCTTGGCTGAGTTAAACTGTAATTATTGTAGTAACAGAATTTTGTGTTGATTGAGTTGCATCTTGGGCAGTTTACAACTTCATCTTTTGGCGGCCTTTGCTTCTTTTCTATGCCTAAAGGCCTTGAATTTGCAACAACTTCAATACCCTAATTGAGTTCGGGGAAAATAAGAATTAAGTAAGATGGATTAAATAAAATTTACGACCGAATATACATACATATAGACACACACGAAAACGGATCTCGTGAATATATATATAAATGTAATAATAGATTGGGAAAGAAGCTACACAACACAGTTTCAGTTCACAGTACCGTGATTAATAAAAGCTTGATTTATTGTACAAGAGGAAAAAGGAACAAATCGGTGTATGATGCTGATAAAAAATCAAGAACAACTGAAGCTTTTTCTTGAGGATTCATGGAATTAAGATACCAAAGCAAACAAATAGAAGAATCAAAGCAGGCGATAACATGTTCGCTAGCTTTTCTATAAAAGCTATATCAACAAATTGAATCCACTTTTTTTCTGGCAAAAGTGAATTATACAGAAAGTTATATACATGATAAAACTATAATATAAGGAGGTCCATGCTGTTTTCCGACATACAAACATCAAGAAAAAGGTTGTAATATACAAATAATACAATTTAAAGCAAAAAAAGATCAGTGGGGTTTGATAATCTCAACTACTAGGGTAAAGTGATCAGCTATAAAATGGTCATCGAGAAAAATAAATTGCAAAAACAAGATCAAAATAAACCCTAGAAAGAAAGAATTTTATTTTTTCTTTTTTGGTTTACCTGTGTCCACTGAGAATCATCCATTGCAAAAGATAAGTAGAAAAGAAATGAAGGAAGAGGGGAGAAAAGGCGAGTTAGGGCGTTGAAAGAAAGGAAAGTGAACCACTTTTGTTAAAGCAAGAAAGCTACATGCATGAAGGGTTAGTATTTGGCGTTTCTCTGTGTTTTCTTCCAATATTAGGTGCCCGCTCATAGTGGGGGATAATCAAAAGCAAGTAGAACAGGTGGGTTTACTTGGACCGGATCTATACTTGCTCGATCAATTATATTTTTTTAGAGGGGTAAATGCTATTTTAGGGAGGCAAACTATAATTTTAGTGGGATAAATATAATTTTATATATAAAAAAAATTTGAGGGGCCAACTTTCCCTTGTGATACATGTGGATTCGCCCCTGCTAATGTAGAAGCTAGGACGAATTAATAAGGTATTTTTTCTTTTATCAATTGAGCTAAAAGCTCTTGGCTAATTAATACGTTATTAATTGTTTTATTATGTAATCATTAGAAAGAGTAAGTATTCAATAAAATTAGATTTTCAAACAATATATATATATATATATATATATATATATATATATATATATATATATATATATATATATATATATATATATATATGAGATGACTATCAATAATCTCATAAAAACAATACAGTAGATTTTCAAACAATTTGTACTAATCGTCATTTGATAAAGCTAGAACGCTTGTAAATAAGTTGTCATTGAAGCTCATTGTGTATAATCAGTGGTGATTTTTGTATTTTTGTTTAGGGGATAAAAAATATAAAATATAGAGAAAAATAAAGTAGATGTGGGAGCCTATAAGCTTTGGTCGTGAAATGAGGGCATTTAATTCGAGTTAAAATATGAAATATTATCATTTCTATAACGAGGAAGGAAATCATGCCTTTAGAAGGAGTGTTCGTGTTGGTGTAGTATAGTGAGCTTGGGATCATAAGGTCATTAACTTGATACCTTCTGTCAACATTTTCTTGGTCTAAGCTTGTCGCATCGGGCTTGTCTAGTGCGGTTTTCCTGGTTCGATTCCCGAAAATAGTACCCTATACGTTTTCTTTCTTTCAAGTTGATTTCATTTTGTAACTTTTGGTTGATATTAATCTGTCAGTGGGTCACGTTGCTTACTTCCTTTCAGGTTTCTTTCCTAACTACAAAATAAAAGTGTGAAATTACTTTTGTCTGAAGAAATTGGAAAATGGCATGTAGGACTACGTAAGATCACCGAAAAAACCGAGATTAATTAATGTTAATTAAGGATTAATATGTACTACATTCGGAAATAAATAGTCAAAAAGGCAATCAATTGCGATTATGGCTTGAAACTCTGGTAAATAATTTTTGAAAAAACTTTTAATATACTTAAGTCGAGTTTTGTTTTGAAGTTAAAAATAGATTATGTTAACTCATAAACATCCACTTTGAGCTTAAAATCTAATTTTTTGTACTTTTTGGTCCTATATTTTGTTAAATTAGCCATTTTCTTGTGTGAGTGTTTATGTGGCACTAGACACGTTAGTGTCACGCGAAAAAAAAAAACTATTAAAACTGCAACAAAAATTAAAGTAGTGGACTAAGATTTAAATTTGATAATATAATATTGAAGACTAATTTTTTTTTAAATGAATATAAAAGGCCAAAATTACAATTTTTCACTAATAAAGGAAATGATATTTTTATCCATATCGGCTAATTGGGATAAAATCCTCAAATCAAGTTTAAACTTGTGTTCAGTCTCTTGTCAGCAAAATATTTATTCTAACTTCCTAATATATATTATGTATTTTTATGAACTCCCTAAGCTGTTTTAAAGACAAAAATACCCTTTCCCACTCATTTAAATTGCAAATTTTATTTATTCCAACAACAGTAGTCTTCATTTCATCGCCATTTTTTCTTAAAGTTCTGCAATGCCAAGAAAAAGAGTTGCTTTTATCCTAAAGAAGTGGGATACTTGTGGGTCTTCATTTTAGTCGCCATTGTTTCTTCGAAATTGTTTCTGCAATGCCAAGAAACCATTGTTTCTTGAAATTCTGCAATGCCAAGAACTTCCGAATTTTATGGAGGATGAGTGAATGATATCATGTATATTTATTATTAGAAATGATTTGATTCATTTTTATTGTGAAAGTGGAAATTTAGTTGGTGCAGATAGGATTTTTCGTGATAGTGAAGAAATTGATGTGTTTTCTTGGACGAGTAGGATCAATGAGAACGTGATAAATAGAATGGCTGATGAAGCATTGAAATTGTTTGATGAAATGTGTCAAAGTGGAGTGAATCATATGAGGTCACAATAGCGACAATTTTTTCAGCTTGTGTCCGAAAGGGAGATTTGAGGGTTGGGGAGCAGATTCAAGAGTTTGCGGATCATAAAGGAGTGAGATTTAGTTTGAATGTGATGAATGCCGCATTAGATATGTATGCTAAGTGCGAGGGCTTAGCTAAGACTATAAACATTTTTGATAATATTTTCGATTCAAAAATTAGCAATGATGAAAAGATGACTGGAAGATTGGATCGAGATAAAACTATTTCTATGTCAGTGGTTAAGTAATTATCGTTCAGAAGGGGTATTATACTGCAAATCTTACTATGATCAAATTTTCAAGATAAATGGAAGATTGGATCAAGATACAAGTGTTTATATGATTTCACAGTGATTTTGCACTTTTAGTTTTGTGTTTTTGATTGTGGGTTCTAGATTCAATCACAAGATTATTGTGATTTTGATATAATATAACAGAGTTTGGAAGTGTGATGGTTTTGTGAATGTTGTTTGAAGCTTAACATGTGAGTTTTTGGTGAAATAAAACCAAGTCATGTTATCCACAAATTATGATATTTAATACCACAAACTAGCTTATATATTACCACAATCAGTATATTTAGTACCATAAATTGTATAATTTAGTATCACATATTATGTTGTATAATACCATAAATTATAATATTTAGTGCCACAAATCAGTTCATTTAGTGTCACATATTAGCTTATATAGTACCACAAATCAGTACATTTGGTATCACAAAATTAGTATTTTTAGTACCACAAATTATGTTATTTAGTACCGAAAATATGTTATTTAGTATCACAAATTTACTTATATAGTACCATAAATCTGTATATTTAGTACCATAAAATAGTATATTTGGTACAACAAATCAGTATATTTAGTACCAAATAGTAGCATATAAAGTACAAACAATTGTTATTTATTATAAAAATATGTTAATTAGTACAACATATTAGCTTATATAGTACCATAACTCAGTACATTTGGTACCACAAATCAGTATAGTTGATACCACAAATCGGTATATTTAGTACCACAAAGTAACTGTATAATACCATATATTATGTTATTTAGTACTAAAAATATGTTATTTAGTACCACATATTAACTTATATAGTACCACAAATCAGTATATTTGGTACCACAAATCAGTATATTTGGTATCATATATTAGATGTATGATAATATGTTTTGCTTACTAAATAAATTAATATGTGGTACTATGTAAGCTAATATCTTATACTAAATATACTTATTTGTGGTACTATATAAGCTAAAATATGAATTTTCACCTCCAAGGCAGAATGATAGGTGCTCAAGCGCCTGTTAGTCTACCAAAAATTATAGTGGGCAGAATTGTGGGCACTCGAGCGCGGATTTGTGGTACCAAATATACTGATCTATGGTACCATCTACGCTAATATGTGGTACTAAATATACTAATTTGTGGTACTAAATATACTGATTTGTAGTACTAAATAACATATTTTTTTGGTACTAAATAACAATGTGGTACTATATAAGCTATTGTGATACTAAATATACTGATTTGTGGTACCAAATATACTTATATGTTGTAATGTATCAGCTAACATGTGGTACTAAATATACTGATTGGTGGTACTACAAATATAGTTATTACCAAAGATTAGCTTAGATGATAACAATCTATTTCGCATGTTATATAACATATAATGACATGTTATATATAAATCTATTTGCAAATATATCATTACCATATATTAAATGAATGACAATGTAATACTAAGGAAGATTAGATGTGAACTATCTATTTCACGTGTTATATAACATAAAATTACATGTTATATATAAATCTATTTGCAAAGACCAAGTTATATATATTATTACCATATATTAAATGTATGAACTATCTATTTCACAAGTTATATATATGTTGTTTAGTGCTACAAATTAGTTTACCCAGTAGCACAAATAAATATCATTACTATATACTAAATGTATGATAAAGTTGTACTATTCAACTTATATAATATCATATAATGATTAATAAAAAAAGAACATGTAGATTTGTATTGGACTTGAAATACAATTAGTATATAGTAATGATATATAACTTGATATGTGTTAAAAATAGATTTGTATGTAACATGTGAAATATATAGTTCATATCTTAACTTATTTAGTACCACTTATTTTCTTAACATGTGAGTTTTCGATGTAATATAATCAAGTCATGTATTCCACAAATTATGATATTTAGTACCATAAACTAGCTTATATAGTACCACAAATCAGTATTTCTAGTACCACATATTAGCTTTTAAAGTACCACAAAGTGTATAATTTAGTACATCATAATATGTTATACAATACCACAAATTATAATATTTAGTACCATAAATCAATATATTTAGTACCACATATTAGCTTATATAGTACCACAAATCAGTAAATTTGGTACCACAAATTATCACATAAGCTAATTTGTAGTACCAAATATACTGATTTATGGTATTAAATAAGCTAATATGTGGTATTAAATGTACTGATTTATGGTACCAAATATACTGATTTGTGATGCTGTATAAACTAAAATGTGATACTAAATATATTGATTTGTGGTGCTAAAAACATATTTTTTGCACTAAATAACATAAATTGTGGTAC
Source organism: Haberlea rhodopensis (assembly GCA_907163345.1). Lineage (NCBI taxonomy): Eukaryota > Viridiplantae > Streptophyta > Magnoliopsida > Lamiales > Gesneriaceae > Haberlea > Haberlea rhodopensis. Next base: position 8,635,674 of record CAJQUN010000013.1, read on the forward strand.
TATATAATCTATTATGTGGTACTAAATATGCTGATTTGTGGTACCAAAACACATGTCACTTATTTCTCTTCGAAATTCTTCATGTTTGAGCCATATTTTGTAAATGTGGTCAACATAAAAATTGCAAAACTTTCTATTATCTTCACTTGGATAGCTGATTCTTTTAATTTAGACATCGTATGAGAAAGTTATGACCAAAATACTAAATTGTAATACAAGCTGACAAATTTTTCAACTCCAAGGCAGAATCATAGGCGCTCAAGCGCCTGTCAATCTGCCAAAAATTATAGTGGACAGAACCATGGGCGCTCGAGGGCGGATTTATTGTACCAAATATACTGATATGTGGTACTATATATACTGATTTGTGGTACTATATAAGCTAATACGTGGTACTAAATATACTAATGTGTGGTACTAAATAAAATGTATTTTTTGTACTAAATAACATAATTGGTTGTACTATATAAGCTACTGTGCGGTACTAGATATACAGATTTATGGTATTATATATATTAATTGGTGGTACTATATATACTAATTGGTGGTACTACATAAGGTTGTTTTTGGTACTATATAATTTAATTTGTGGTACTAAATAATCTAATTTGTGGTACTACATAACATAATTTGTGATATTATGGTACTACTTAAGATTAATTTTGGTACTATATGATCTAATTTGTGGTACTAAATAATCTAATTTGTGGTACTATGCAACATAATTTGTGGTACTGTATATAATAATTGGTGGTACTACTAAGGTAATTTTGATACTATATAATCTAATTTGGAGTACTAAATAATCTAATTTGTGGTACCTTATAATCTAATATGTGGTAGTATATATATTAATTTGTGGTATTATATTTTCTTGAAATAGCAAACCTAAGAACATGAAAAACATTACAATAACACTTCTGAACAAGAGTCATTAGCGCATCTCTTCAGTAGGAACTCAGAAATCCATACATACTATTGAAATACGATTACTTCCAGATGAGAAATATAATTCAAAAATTAAACTTTTTAAGAATCATTTTCCTGTAATTTAAATATATTATTTACAATTCAACTTTGATTGAAATAAAATTCCAAACAATTATAATCAAACAAAATAAAAAACAGCAGCCAAACATCTATCACCACTATACCGCCTCCAAATCCTCAGTCGATCTCATGAGTATCTCGACACAACCGCCATCACAAACTGTAATTCAACCCATGAACAACATCTCACCATATTCCCAACAAATTCAACAATATATCCATTCAAATAACTATACTCACCCACAAATTAAAAAAAAAACTAACATTATGGGGGAAAAATCAAATCCTTGAATATTGGAAATTGATCGGGGAAAGATGAGGAAGAAAGATATTTTGGGAATTAATCGATGAAAAAGGAGGAAGAAAAATGTTTTATTAGGGGTAAATTTGATAATTTATTTAATTAGGGAGTTTAGAATAAGTTTTTTAAATAATAGAGAGTGTAGATATTAAAAATTTTGGTTAGAGATTGATTATTAAACAAACAATGACTTTAGGTTTATATCTTAATTAAAAATTTGGAGGAACAGCTGACCACGGAAACCATGAAAGTCAAAAGGTTGGAGCACGGAAACTTGGATAACCAATTTGGACCGTCCTACCAAAGAGATGAGTGAGAAAATGCGCCAACGTCACGGTTTGTACATCACCTGGTGGACTTTAATTACCAATTGTTTTCTTTTCAAATTTAAAAATTGTTTTTCTTAAAGGAGCTGTTGCAACTATTTCACTTTCTTTTTTTATATGAAATATAGTAAAGCAGATTTTAATTAGCATCAGTATTCATTAACCATTTCATTTATCATTCTAATTTTTTTGTAAGCGAAGAAAAGTAATATATATTAGACAATAGTAGCTAAATCTTGAGTTATGAGAGTTTGCAAAAATAAGGGACAAGAGTCAACATTAGTTAAAATAGGTCCATGAAAAACTGCTCGTGCTACTAAGGAGTGAGCAACACATTAGCTAATCTACGACAATGAGAGATTACAAAACTCTTATAACGATCACAATATTGACGAATATATTCAATCAGCGAAGCATCGGGTGGTTAGAAATAGGAATGTTGATAGAATTTGCCCACTAAGTTCGCATCCATCTCAACCACATCAGACGTCCACTGATGATGCAAAGTAATGCCAATGTCCTCACGGATTGTCAACAATTCAGCAACATAGAGTGAAATATACCTGAAATTCTGGATGCAGACACGTCCACGTCCACGTCCACTTATAGTTATTGTTATTGTCACATGACTATTGACAATGGGATGCATTTTACACTCGATTTTTTTTATAAAAAAAAAACAATTACAGGTAATTCATGGAGACAAGTAATTATAATTTATAACTAATTCTTATATTTGAAGAAGATAAATGTGAAATCAATAAAATGAAGTATTTTCTAGAACACTTTTTTTAGTTTGAATTTAGTTTGTTGTATGTGCACGATTTAGTTTGTTGTATGTGCACGATTGAATTTATAAATGGATGCACGATTAAATGAAGATGCACGGTTGTTATTTGTTAGTATGTGCATGATTGGAGCACAATTAGTTTTATCGTTTGTGCACGATTAATTTAAATATTGAATTTATTTTTTTGTATATGCATGATTAATTAAAGTATGGAATAAATTTAGTTTGTTGCATGTGCACGATTAATTAAGATATTGAATTTAGTTTGTTGTATTAACGATTAGTTTTGTTCCTTGTGCACGATTAATTAAAATACCGACGCATGACAGTGTTAAGTGAAGATGCACGATTGTTTATGTTTGTGCATGATTCGATATATGAATGGGTGCACGATTGGTTTTGTTTTTTTGTACACGATTATTTAAGGTGCACGATGTAAATTTGAGATGGTGTATGCACTAATTGAAATTTTGTACATAATCATGCATCACATATTTGAAAAAGTGATGTGATGCATGATTTTTGAAATTTCAAAATTATGATGCATTGTTTAAGAATTTCAGAATTTTTATCCATAATGCACGATTTTTTTGTCCCAAAATTTCTTAAAAATTTTACATAATCGTGCATCATAAATTTTAAATTTTGTACATAATCGTGCATCACATATTTGAAAAAATTGATATAATGCACGATTTTTGAAATTTCAAAAATTATGATGCATGGTTCAAAAATTTCATAATTTTTACCCATGATGCACGATTTTTTTGCCCTAAAATTTCTTAAAATTTTGTCAATTGCTACACGATTTTCCCCCCAACAAATATGAATTTTTTGAACGTGAAACCGTGCACCAAACTTTCAATAATGCACGATTTTTTACCCATGATCCACGATTATCAAGTGTTGCATGCGTGCACCATTCTTCACATCATCCCACTTTTGCTCAAATCCAGAAATCCTCCATTGCTCAAAACTCAAAAAGCATACCAATTTCAAAAAAAAAAAAAAACAAACTACGAAAAAACTCATGCATTGATGAAGAATGGAATAAAGAATAGGAAAAAGAAGATTCACATTGTGTATTGTATCGTGAATATGGGGACTGGTGTATCGAAGAACCCAGGTAGCAGCAGCGCCCATGGCAGCGAAGAGAAAGAAGACCAATGTGGCGGCCAACTATTCGTTTGTCTAAAAATGAAAAATTACAAGCTCAAATTTTCTCAATTTTGTGTGTGTTCAGATCTTATTCCACTTTTAATTTCTTTTTTAATGAACAGAGAGCTTCGCGCCTCCGTTGAGTATGCGCCTGGGGGCGGCACACGACCAGCCCGTGTGGCGGCGTTTGAGAGCTTCGCGCCTAAGTTGACGAGGCCTTCTCTCTGCCGATGGAGTGGCTGCGGAGCTCCGACACAAGATGGAGGTGCACTCGACGGATGAGCTCCGACACAGGAGGAATGTGCAATCAACGTATTGTGTCGAGGAAGAAGAGAATGGATAATAAGTTTGAGAGATTGATGAGAGGGGTACTTTTGTAATGAAAAAGTACCTAATCAATTACAAGTTTTAAAAATTGACTTACGTGAATAAAAGTTTTCAAATAAATACATGAAATATAATAGAATATTTAACCCATTTATGAGTTCTCCAGTTGGTTCGTCGATTTTTTTGCTAAACAAGGGCCCAATTTGTGTAGCAGATTAAATGGCCCAATACTACTCCAAATATAAGTCCAACCCCCAAATTTAAATTCTTCAAAATTCAATTTTTATTTATATATACAAACAACTTTAGATTTCATAAGATTTGACAATCATTATTCGATTGATTGCAAACATTGAAGAAATTATTTATTGCAAATGAATCCGTACTGTCAGACCACAAATATAACTTTTTTATTTAGGATTATGGTCCAATTATAGGACCACCCTTAACAAAATCCATCTCTGCAAAAATCTTGAATTTCTTTTAGAGTGGTCCAATTTATACATACCATGTTACCACAATTATTACCCTTAAATGCATTTTGGGTGATCCTTTTTTTTTTTTTCCTTTCGAAAATTATATTTTATCTCATTTTTTATTTATAATAAGTCTTTCTTGAACAAATTTTTACATTTTTTTTGATGAACTCATGTAGTTAATCTATATAGATATATGGGGTAGAAATGATGATAAATATAAATATAAATAACAATATTTAGACTAACAAATCGAACACACTTTGGAGGGCAATCATTCACTCGATGCTGCACTCAAGGCATAACATAAGGCCGTTTTGGACTATCTTGATGCCACACAAACATGTCACATTACAATCCATATCACAAGATAATTTTATATAGTACAACCATACTGATTGTCATTAAATTGAATTAACTCATTAGGTTCATTTATATAACGTGTTGAGAGTTGTTGTCCCACGTTGAAAACTTTAAAGTTATATTTGCTCCTTTTAAAAAGATTCTGAGATACTCATATCATAACCAATTTGTTATGTTACGAACTCCATGAATTCTAAACGTAACCTTCCATCAATTTTTTTTATGAGAAATGCTCTCGTTGACATATCATGACATCTTATCTTGCTCACCGATTTTGTTTTTAGAATTATTATATGATTTTGTCCTATAATTAATAGCTTGATAACATTTTATGCATTTCATATATTCCAAACAGAACTCTCATCCCTATGCCCAAGGCCTCCTAAGTGACACCAAAGTGCTCAAAGGAGCACATGGTCTCAAGTTCGAGACAATTCTCCCCATTGCTATGGAAAAAAACTCATCCTAATTTCTTTTTATTTTGATTCTATCAGTTTGAACCGAATATCGGCTTTGGATATTAATTTATACACACTTTAACATATATTTTGTGTAGATAGTACTTGTCATACCACAGTTTAATTTTACATGTAGATTTGGGCACCCCATTTGGGGTGATTTGTTTTTATTATTTTTTAATTATCGTTAATTTAATCACATTTCTCATGTATTATTCATATTAGGATACACGTTAGATATAATATGAAAAAACATAACACCAAAAACAGTAATCTGCAATAAAGTTCAGTTTGGGTCAGAATGTTTTTGGGCTAAATGCCATTTATTGCCATTGTTTTTTTTCTTTTGATCTTTTTTTAAAAATAATCATACCACATAGATTAGATTGGAATTGTTTTTACTTTTTTTTCGAGTATTTCTCATTTTGTCGGGTTTTATTGATGCTGTACAGGGATGGTATCCAAGTAGGCATTCATACATTCATTTGATATCAGTGTGGCTTGAATATTCTAAATGATACCAAATGAATGTTGGATGACCTTTAAGACCAACATCAATTAAACCATTTTGTTAGATTATGATTAATTTTCAATTGAGAATTTATCGATTGAGCTCGTTTTAAAGTAAACATATGATATAATATGATAAACTATATAGCCGCAACAAGGAAAGAGAGGCTCGTTTCATGTTAACAGCTCGTCCTTTTTTCTATTTTGACCCCTGCTTCCTTTAAGAGGCTAGTACACAAGCTAGTAAGCTAGTATACACGCATTTGCAGGAAGAGATGAAATATCTGGTACAGGAAATAACTACTTCAACGGATAAAAACTGTATATGTGTATATACCGGTGCGGAGCCACAGTTGCTGATCTCTTTTTCTTGTATTCTCTTCCTTGGGAAACACACCTCCCACATCATCTGCTGTCTCACATCCATCGGTATGAGGTTACGTTTATGTTAGAAACCTGGGGTTGGCCACCGCTTTTCGCACCTGCCCGTTTCAATTGAGAATTTATCGATTGAGCTCGTTTTAAAGTAAACATATGATATAATATGATAAACTATATAATCGAACACTTGTCCCATAAAAGTTAACACACCGGATAATATATTTTGTATTTACATTTATATATACATAGCTATTTCAATGTACATGATTTCTTTTTGAGTCGATGTATAGATGCGTGATAACACTAAAAAACTGTTGGATTCCTTGGCTGTAAATTCAAGTCTACAAGTTTTTTCATCAATTGTAGGATTTTTTTCTAACGAGTTTCTTTTGTACCCTTATCGAAAAATTTGTGTAATTGTTTTTTCTTTACAGTGTGCGCTTTATTTGCTTTTTCATGTCAAATTGACTTTTTTTTTTTTGCACTGAAAATTATAATTTGATATCACATGGACCACATGGTTGTACTCATTTCTATAGTTGAACAAAGTCTATATAATTAGATAGAAAAAAAAATGAAAGGAAAATCAGTTTTTCATGCTAAGAGAAAGCAATATATAGACAATGTTGTCGGGGAATACACATCACCAATTAATCATTCCTGTTATCTGAAAATTTTGCGTGGGCTGGGTTCTACTCGTTTTTCGAGTCCTCTATTCTTTTTGCCCCTCTTTTCTCCTGATATACTCCTTCCCTTTTAATTATTATTATATAATCATTGTACCTCGGGTAATCATCTCCCCCAAACCCCGGAAGACAATATTCATAATGATGATAGTGGGTTCCCTTGTTCCTAACCGCTTCGATTCGAACACATCTCGCTTGTTTTCCCGGGATGTCATCATTACTTCTACAGGAGACATAATCTCTCATACCGTCTGTCAATCATTCCAATATCTTATGACCCCTTCCGTGATCCCAGGTTTTAGGGATCTTGTTGTTATGCTTTCATACCCGAACATTCATTCATTCTCAGGTTATTTTCCTTCTCGGGCCATGCCCTTATCGGGATATTCCCCTCTCAGTATATGCCCTTATCGGGCCACGCCCTTCTCAGGAAGTACCCTTCTCGGGATATTATCTTCTCGGGCCATGCCCTTCTTAAGAAGTACCCTTCTTGGGCCATGCCCTTATCGGGATATTCCCCTCACGGTCCATGCCCTTATCGGGATATTCCCCTCTCAGGATATGCACTTCTCGGGTCAAGCCCTTCTCGGGCCATGTCCTTCTCGGGATATTCCCTTCCCGGGCCATGCCCTTCTCGGGAGGATATGCATTTCTCGGGCCATGCCCTTCTCTGGAAGTACCCTTCTTGGCCATGCCCTTATCGGGATATTCTCCTCCCACGATATGCTCTTCTCTTTTAATAAAGATTATAATTCAATTCCAGTATTATTCCTAAATTTATTCCGGGTATAACACTAGCCTTCCTCTAGTCGAGCTAGAACGGAGTTCGCTGTCTCAATTTCTAGGGAATTTTAATTATCCCATCTTCCCGCCTTTATTTTAGTTTTTTTTTTCAAAACTTGACTTCTGACAAGACGCCCCATCATTGGTATCAGGTACTATTGAACCATACCTTCAACGAATGGCGTGTGCTTTTACATGTGTAGGCTTTGTACTAGGAGACAGTTGGTGTTCCCGAGGAAATCTCGTCCGTTAAAAAAACGAAGTTAAACAATTGGTCATCGCCCTTGTACTATAAATGGTGACGCTCCATAATTTTTCTGGGGTTATCTCCTTCCTGCGTACTACATCTCTCTTGAGTCTCCAACGTTCTGAAACTGCGCCGCTCCTTGTACGTTCTTTTGAAACCACTTTCTGTAAGTTTTCTTTTATTGTTATTCTCTTTAACGACTATGTCGACCTCCCAAGATCCCCAGAACGAATTCCCTTATCCTTCTAAATCGAAAAGGAAAATAAGGGAGACGTTTCCCAATAGTGCTCCCTGGTATGAGCTCATGGACTCTACCACGGTGCCCCAGCGTGAGGCATCCCTCGTTGGTTGTGTAATTCCCCTATGATTATGAAATCATTTTCTCCAAACCCGGGATCGCCCGCATCTTCCTCCTCGCTATTCCTATCCTTTTTACGTAGCCCAACTCAAGGGCCGGTTGCATTTCCCCCGTCGTTTTTTATCGAAATCTCTAATTATTTTTGTGTTTCGTTAAGTCAGTGAGCTCCCAACACATATCAATCGTTGGCTGGGGCTTACGTTTTATTTCGTTCCTTAGGTCTTATTCCCACTTCACCTTTCCTGGAGTATTTTTTCATTGAGAATCAAAGAACCCGGGCTTTTCTTTTTGGGAGCTCGCCCTCATGCCAAATTTTTAAACAAAATCCCCAGTTCTCACAAATTATGGAAAGAAAAATTCCACGTCTTAAAGTCAGATATTTTCCTATAGACGGTGCCAATGTTATCTGAAAATCTTGCGTGGGCTGGGTTCTGCCCGTTTTTCCGAGTCCTCTCTCCTTTTTCCCCTCTTTTCTCCTTATATACTCATTCCCTTTTAATTATTATCATATAATAATTGTACCCTCGGATAATCATCTTCCCCAAACCCCGGAAGATACTATTCACACGTCATTTATTATAATGATGATAGTGGGTCCCTAACCTCTTAAACTCTCGCTTGTTTTCCCGAGATGTTATCATTACTTCTACAGGGGTCATAATCTCTCATACCGTCTGTCAATCATCCCAATATCTTATGACCCCTTTCGTGATCCCAGGTTTTTAGGGATCTTGTTGTTATGCTTTCATACCCAACATTCCTTCATTCTCAGGTTATTCCCTTCTCGAGCCAGGCTCTTATCGGGATATTCTCCTCTCAGGATAGCCCTTCTCGGGCCACGCCCTTCTCAGGAAGTACCCTTCTCGGGCATGTCCTTCTCAGGAAGTACCCTTATTGGGCCATGCCCTTATCGGGATATTCTCTTCTCAGGATAGCCCTTCTCGGGCCACGCCCTTCTCAGGAAGTACCCTTCTCGGGTATGTCCTTCTCAGGAAGTACCCTTATTGGGCCATGCCCTTATCGGGATATTCTCTTCTCAGGATATGCCCTTCTCGGGCATGCCCTTATCGGGATATTCCCCTATCAGGATATGCCCTTCTAAGGCCACACCCGAAGCACCATTCTCGAGATATTCCCTTCTCGGGCCATGCCCTTCTCATGAAGTACCCTTCTTGGGCCATGCCCTTCGGGATATTTCCCTCTCGGACCATGCCCTTCGGGATATTTCCCTCTCGGACCATGCCCTTATCGGGATATTCCCCTCTCAGGATTTGCCCTTCTCTTTTAATAAAGATTATAATTTAATTCCAGTGTTATTCCTGAATTTGGTATAACAATTCCTATTTTATTTTTATATTTTCATGGCTCGATCATTGGCTCTATTAAGAATTTTTGTGATAGGGATTCTGGGTTTATAATATCACATTGTAGGAGAAAAGCATATGTGATTGCTCGTATGCCTGCTGTTAGGGTAGTTTCTATTGGACATTGTTTACCTTATTTAGAAGAGTGCCCTCGTTTATTTTCGCACTTTGTAGCTCTTGATTTTGCCTAGAGGGGCTAGTTGAATATATGTTGTCTATTATGTTTATATATATATATATATATATATATATATATATATATATATATATATATATATATAGATATAAGAGACTAATTCCCAGTGATTTGTTGGGTCGCGTCCTTATTATTACACAACACCTATTGTGGGCTCGTAATAAGATGTCAAACATGGTGTACCATCCACGGCCACCCATGGTAGATTGGTAGTTACAATGGCTAATCTAAAGAATGTAAACGAGCATAATATTAATAGTCTTTTTTTCATATTTATCTAATATTTTAATAATCTAGTCAATAAGCAGAGCCATGATTATAATTTAAGAGATGCAAAATTTATTTTTAAAATAATTTAGGATAAAACATAAAAAAATTTTAAAAAAAAAACTATAAAAAACAAGAAAAATTATTGGGGGTACCGAGGCCGCCCACCACACTCCCTCCCTCGACCCCCGGTTCCATTCCAGTTGTCCTAATGTATAAGCATAATCGTCTTTTTAAAAAAAATTATTATTATTATTTTTTTTGTAAATGAAGGGCTTAGGTGCATATATTTGGATTTCTCCCTTTTTGCATCTTAACGTAATTATTGCTTTTAATATGTTCTCATGGTTCCCTAAAAATACTATGTTAGTTTTTTAAACTCAATTAACTTTCTTTAAAATTTTAAAAATACCCCACAAATCTTTAACAATATCCGATATTGATATTAATGATATTTTTAAGTGACATGCAAGAATTATATTCTAAAAAAAATTCCTAAAAACCCGTGAGACATTATGTTTGTTTTTGCCCGAGTAATATGGGAAAATATTAAATTACAAATAACGTTTTCTTGAAAAAAAATCCAAGGGTCTGAGCCAACCAAGATTTTCCATGCATAGAACTGTATAGTCGGATTGAATTGATTTTACGTGAAACAAACTGCTCAATATACCCAATTATTGGATTACTTTGACGCGGCCCTTATGTGGTGTTCTTAGGGACGATGTCGGCGACGTTATTTTACGACCGACAAGCGTCAGATTTTTGAAAGAAAAAAAATTTACAAGGACACATGTCATAAGATATCGTCCCAAAAGACACAGTTTTTTCATGAACGACATCAAACAAAACCAATATTTGTGGCTACATTTAGATTTCAAAGATTGGTGGCATAATATATGGAATATTTCCCTAATTATTTATCGACGGAAAAAGCTTCAATATTATTATTTTTATTTTATTGGTTTAACTTATTTGTAGACCCATAATTTTTGTCAAATCATTAGGTCCCACCACTTTGTAAACATATGGTTTATATCACATTGCGGGCCATATCTATCAATATCAATCTATTAAATGCCTGAAAATTTTGATGAGACACTGTTTTTTTTTAAAAAAAAAATTAGAAAAAAAATTAGATATTTTCAACAAGTAAAATATTTTTAAAACAAAAAAATTATTTTGTAAAATATTTATCTTGTTTACCAGTGGACTAAGATTATGCTTCCGAATATGGTAATTTGTTTGGTCGCAAGATTTATTTTCCTGTGATTATTGAGATTGAAACACATCAGGTGTTTCCCTCACTTTCGATTAATGGCGATTCGGAAAACAGTTTTCTTGATGGTGACTTTGATTTGATACATATATATTATAATATTCTTCTAGTAAACAAAATACATATAATATTCGAAATATAAGTTACATATATATGGGCGAAATCAGAAATCCAAAATTATATATTGTATAAGTGAGATAGATAGGACTAAATGATTATCACATTTTAGAGATGGGCTAAAAAACTAATTTTCGAAAATTATACTAATTATTTTTTGGTGTCAAATTTAAAACAGAAAAATTACAAAAAACATCATATAGTTTGGTTCAAATTTTACTTTGCAACTATTGTTTCAAAAATTACAGTTTACATCCTCAATTTTCATGAATTATAACATTTTACATCCTATTAACTCGATTTTGTATTTTATCAAAGATTTATCGTTGCATTCCATCTCCGCTTTGCATATTCAAATTTAGAATATCTTATGCTAGCTATTGTAAATTTTTAAAAAATAAAAAGAATATTTTGGGTATCGAAATTCCCTTGTTGTTTGATTTCGAAAAATAGAATTTTGAGACCCCAAATATCAATTTTGATTTTTTTAAGAAATTGCAATAACTAACTTAAGGAACTCTAAGTTTGAATATGTAAGGCGATGATGAAATGCGACGATGAATCTTCGATAAAAATACAAAATCGAGTTATGAGAATGCAAAATGTTACAATTCATGAAAGTTAAGGATGCAAACTGTAATTTTTTAAACAATGGTTACAAAACGAAATGTGGACCAAATTATAGGTTGTTTTTGTAATTTTCCCAATTAAAAACTAGTGATTTACCATTGTTGCTGATTTGAAAATTTTGACTTTGAACTGGAAACAAAATAGAACCACAATCATAGATTTTCGGTTTATTTGGTACTGCTCTGAATGGCAGTACTCTTCAGGGCAGCATGATCATCGAATTGGCATATCTAATATTTGGATGTCTCAATTCAATGATGAAGGATGCCCAAAAGATAATGTCTTTAAAGGATGCGTCAATCTAATAGTTGGGCTATCTAAAGAGTAGTGTCGTTAAGGAAACAAGCAACATGAGCATATTTTCGATATAAGACCTATTACATAATATTATATTAGTTATCCAGAACATGTGACTCTTGATTTAACAACTTAAATAAATAAATTTATCTACTGAATTAACTATATATTTTTTAAAAATTTATTATACTGTTCTTTAATATTATCTGTTTAATAGTTGCGTATAAAATAATACCTCGTGGCCAATCAACCACAAGAAATTGATTGGAACCAAGTCAGTGATATATATATATATATATATATGTCCACTTAATTAAAGTTTATTCGATGCCTTCAATTTAGACCAATAATAACAATCCTTCTGATTCTTTCAATAAATTAATGATATGGGTCGTCTGTCTTCACCTATTTATGTCAAGTTGTGATCGAATTATTAATTTTTAAAAAAAATTAGTAATCTAATTTTGTCTTTTTTAGTTTATTTGTTAATAGGTTAAATAAATTTGTGATATTTTGTAACTCACTCGAGGCGATGTAAAATAATCGGAGATTGACTCGAATTTGAATAATAAGGCGAGTTTTCAAACTTATAAAACTTCACAATCTTTGTGTGGGATTAGAAAAAAATCGGCTCGAGTTCGGCTCGAGTTCGGCTCGAATCAAGTTTGAATTTGAGTTCGGCTCGAAAAGATTCGAACATGTTCACAAGGTATTCGAACTATTGCTCGAAAATAAATACTTGAAAGGTTCGAAATATTTTTATTTAATATATAATTATATTATATTAATAAAATATTAAAGTTCGCGAGCGGCTCGTGAACGATGAACAAACTAATTTGGATTTGAGTTAGGCTATAAAAAAGTTCGAACATGTTCGAGTTCGGTTCGAATATGAGAATTTCAAAAATGAATCAAATAATTTTCGAGTTGGCTGGAAAATTTTGTTAACCTGCTCAATTTGTTTAACCCCTATATGATATCCCATATAATTTTTTTGAAGCTGATAATAAAAATAGTTAGAAGAGCCACAATTATAATTTGGGGAGGAGCCCTGTAAAAGAATACAAAACAAATAAAATAAAATTGGGCGGTGTGGTTGGGGCCCACGTATTTCCTGTTATCCGCCATTGAAATGGCAATCTTAAAGTTGATTGTATTATGATCAATAAAATAACATGTATATATACAAAAAAACATCACAAATATTCTTTTATATAAATGAAAATATTTAAAATTAACTGTGAATTTGTGGTTGACTCATAAATTATTGAATGAATTAAAGATTAGCTCAAAATTTATTTTTATGTCAATCATAAGAGAGATAGTTGTAATTGTTTTATACATTTACAAATTAGAGTGTATGTTATTGTAATACATCTATTCTACAAATGAGACATATGTAATTATTTAAAATAGAGATGATAATTTGTAAAACAGATATTCTACAATGAAAACGTAATTATCTTTATTCTACAATATCATATATATTTATAATTAGTAACTGTTGACAAACTAAAATATATATAATGATACAATTTTTTTTTACACGTGCAATGGTAGATATTATTTAAAATGAATTATTTTTTTAAAATCGGATGTATGATCCTGTTGTATGTGGTGCGTGGTTGAAATAAAAAAAATAAATAAAAAATTACAGACTCTCTCATACATAAAAAAATATATTATAATTTTTTAGCTTTAGTTTAACAAGTAGATGGATCTAATGTAGAATATTTATATTATAATATCACTCTTTTTAATTTATAATAAATATATAAAAAAATATAATTGTAATCGACACAAAATACATAATATAAAATGTAGATGTTATTATTCAAACTATAGACGAGTATTTTCGTAAACCATTTCCCATTGCATCCCAGGAAAAAAATCGTTATATACTAAAATGTTGCATCCTCCATTATATAATTTATATATATCTAATTCACCCATTCTTTTTTTGGCTGGGAAAAAAATTCAGTGTTTAAAATATTTCTCTCTCTCTCTCTACCATTTTTTCAGTGCTATTCTTCTCTTAGTTTCCACTCGACGGAGTCCCAAAGGCCAAAGTTATCCTTCTTGATTTCGTTTGTTTAATGGCACAAAACTGAATCAAACCCAAGTAAGAGAATCTTGCATATCAAGATTTCGGTCATTTTTTATATGTTTACGAGGCGAGTTTTGTTACTTTTTGCTAATTTTTCTTTCTTGCTGTGTTATAACGCTATCTTTGAAGGCCATATAGTTGTTATCTTAATAATGGGTTCTCATTTCCTACGGAAGTATATATGGGTTTTCCTAGTTTTCCCGGAAAAAAAAAATCACGGGTTCTATCTTCTAGGCTACTGTAAAATGAATCGAACAATTATTTAATTTTTACTTGTGGTAAGGTAACGATGTATACATGTGGGAGACTAGGTTCAATGGGTGAGGATTGGGATCCATGTTGGATCTATTGTTTTTATCTTAGTAATATTTTTATGTTCTTATTGTCCTGGTAAATTTATTTAATAATATTCAGTGTTTCTGAAACCTTGATTACCGTGTTGATGGTTTGTTTAGTTGGTTATTTTTTCGTGACGTCTGTTGTGCTTTCTTTTTGTTAAAGGTGTTATTGGAATGGTATTAGGAAATCTCGTTTCATACCGCTTGAAAAAGCTGGTTTCTTTTTGTTGATTTCAGTTTATCCATGGGTTGAAGTCTAGGAATGATGGATAGCTTCAGTGACTTAGCGGAAGGTTCGCGATTTTTCGATGCATTGGAGCAAATTTCACCAACATTTGATTGTGTTGATGATTACCCTAGTTACAAAAACTGGGAATATGATGTGTGGATCAGTAGTCCTCAAAGTATCGACGAACGTCGAAGGAAATTTATTCGATGGATGGGATTGGATGTTGATGGGTTAGAAGGAGGTGATTCAATTGATATATGTGATAATAGTGAAGGTGGTGGTGTGGTTAGAGGAAGTGCTGGCAGAGGTATGCAGAATAACGGGGCTATTCTGAGGACTTCAGGTGTTGAAGACGAGTTTTCTTCGAGCTGCTCTTCTTTGTCAAGTTGTTCTAAGGATGATCTGGATTTATTCAAGAGAGTGGATTTAAATGAAGGTAGGATTTGCAATGGGATTTCTGATAGTGGAAGTGAATACAGTGTGGATCAATGGGGGGAAAATGAGAGGCTAGGAATAATTCGGGACACAAATTCCCGAGTTCCGATATTTGGGGAGTTTAACAATGATTCTCAATCATCTAACTTGGTTCAGCAACTTGTACATAGAGAGTTGGAGGGCAATGGAGATGCAACAAGAAAAATGAATAAGTTGAAGGACAGGTGGTTCAGTAAATTGCGTTCCCTGGCTTGTATGATGAGTATGAATGTGAAAAATGATAATGTGGAGTCGAGTAAATTATGCCAAGTTCGAGAGATGGGGGCTAGGAGAGTCGTAGTTCACAATCATCGAAGTTTGAAGGAACTCTCAGCCCTTTTCGTGGGACAAGATTTCCAAGCCCATGAGGGTTCAATATTGGCAATGAAATTTAGTCCTGATGGTCAGTACCTGGCAAGCGCCGGGGAAGATAAGCTCGTGCGAGTATGGCAAGTGGTGGAAGATGAAAGATCAGACATATTCAACATTGCTGATGTGGATCCGTCATGTATGTACTTCTCAGTGAACCATTTGTCTGAATTAGGACCTCTTACAGCACAGAATGATAGTGTTAACAAATCCAAGAATCTTAAAAGAACACCAGATTCAGCATGCATTATCGTCCCTCCAAAGGTTTTCAGAATCTTGGAGAAGCCACTGCATGTGTTCCATGGACACAAAGGAGAGATCTTGGATCTTTCTTGGTCAAAGAATGATGTAATGCCTAATCAGTGCAAATTTATTAGAAATATTTAAAAATTATTTCTATAAATTAAGGAGATTTTACTTGCTTTCTTGCAGTGCTTGCTTTCATCATCGGTTGATAAAACTGTTCGCTTGTGGCGGGTTGGACTTGACCAGTGCCTCAAGGTTTTCTCTCATAGTGACTATGGTGTGTACATGTAGTCACTAATTTATTGAATGGTCACTAGACCTGGCTTGGCAGTACTGATTTCTCAAATTTCATTCTATGCAGTGACGTGCATACAGTTTAACCCTGTGAATGATGATTACTTTATCAGTGGTTCAATCGATGGGAAGGTTAGAATTTGGGAAACTAAGGGTTGCCATGTTGTGGATTGGACTGAAACGAAGGACATAATAACTGCCGTTTCTTACAACCCTGATGGTCAGGTCTGTTATTATTACTTCTTTACATATTATAATTGTAGCTTCTTAATCTTTGATACATACATTTGCTTGTTATATAGGGTGGTGTTATTGGCTCCATTACTGGTACCTGTCAGTTTTTTAACATATCAGGTGCTGTCAAGTGAATTCTCTGATCTTGTTCTTTCCGTTCTGCTTTTTATTTAATGTTTTACTGGGAGAGCTGTGATTTTGTTGCGAGATTACCATTTACGTGCAGTGACTAACAAGTGTTTGGTGAATTTATGTTGCTTGTATCAGATAATCACTTACAGTTGGAAGCTCAGATATGCTTAGCTGGTAAGAGGAAATCGCCCTGCAAAAGAATAACCGGCTTCCAGGTTGCTGTCATTATCATTCAGAGATTGCTTTTCTGTTTTGTTTCACTTTTTTTTTTTTTTGGTTAATACTTGCAAACTTCTTACTATTTTTGTTATTTGTGAAATAGTTTCTACCACAAGACCCGAGCAAACTATTGGTGACATGTTCTGATTCACAAGTTAGAGTTCTTAATGGGATGGATGTGATCATCAAATACAAAGGTACCCTCTGAATTCTTTCGTTTTGTTTTATTTGATGACTTGTATGATAATTTAAAAGTATGCATAAATTATTTTCTTTATAAGCCAGGTCTAAGAAATGCTGGAAACCACATTTCCGCTTCATTTACTTCAGACGGCAAACACGTTGTCTCGGTGTCTGAGGATTCAAATGTCAATATTTGGAACTACACTGGTCCTGGTACATCTACTTTTTTGCAGTCAAGATCTGTTAGATCCTTCGAGAGTTTCTCCTTGGATGCCTCTATTGTTGTACCGTGGTCTGGCCTGAAAGTCAAAAACTCAGATAGCCAGTTGAAATCAAGAAAACACGATAGCTCTGTAAATCCATTGCCGTTTTCACCATCCTCTTGTTTCTCTTCAGGGCAAGAATTTTTCCTCGAATCAAGCCCAAAGGGATCCGCCACGTGGCCCGAGGAAAAGCTTCCAACTACCATTCCTCGGGACATGTCATCTCCAATGTGTAAATCTCAGTACAAACTTCTCAAGACTTCTTGCCAGAGTTCATCCACCTCTCATGCATGGGGTCTAGTACTTGTTACGGCAAGTTGGGATGGAAAAATTAAATCTTTCCACAATTACGGTTTACCGATTCTCCACTAACACAAGGATCCATAAATATCAAGAATACAATCTCTTGAGGGACAATTTTTTTTGCTAGTCGTTTCAAGCTAAGCAGTCACATAATGAAATTCAGTTGACTGGACCGAATCCATTTTTCTTGCTCTATATTGAAGGTCCCTCTCAAATTCTGCGCACAGATTGAAGGTTGTATAGGCAATGACAGTTGGCCGGAGTCAAATATCCAAATTGTAAAAAGCACCACTCCATTTAAAGAAACAGCTGAGGTTTGCCTTATCTGCATGCAATATAGCTATGCAGCTTCCACTATGATTCATCCATTCACTTGTTAATGTGATATATTTTTTTGCCTCTGGCCCAGTAAAGAAATGGAATCATGTGTTAGGAGACGTCAACTAGACACTAATATGCACAATGGAATTGCTCGTGGCCCGTGGGACCTCGAAAGTGGGGCCCCGGAGAGCAAAGCCGGTGGCTGAGATTTGTTTTGGGGAAAATCTTAGTGGGGAATCCCATATTTATGTTACGTTGGTTGGTCTGAATTATTAAGTAATTTGTCTGCCATTTTTTGATCACGACGAAGATTTCTGGCCATGGCTCGGGGAGGGGGACGTTTTCCAGTGGGGTGGCTTATGATTTTGTCTCCGGGGGTAATGGTTTGTGGATTACTTCTGGTTGTAGTGCTAAGATTTCAGAAATACTGCAAAATTTAAGTGGTTTTGGCCTTCTTTTCTTTTTTTAAAAAATATTTCATTTTCATTTTTATGTCTGACTAGATGTGTTGTGTACATGAGTAATTAGTTTCTTCTTGCATTGATTTGAATTGAATACAGATGTATATTTCACATCACAAGATAAATTGATGATTAATCTACATGTTTTTGCTTAATAATATAGTATGAATTAAAAGTGCTGTTATCATGTTCTGATATTTACTATTTAATCGTGTAGATTCAAAACGTGCATTTAAAGAAGATAATTTTTAGAAGATGAGACGTAACAATATTTAATGAACTATATAGTATTGTGCATTATTGGAGCAAAGCATGTGATATGAGGACCCAGAAGATGCCCACAGACAAATTCAAATTGTTGGTAGAAATTTAAAAGATGATGTCCTGTCATTTTTTATTTTATTATGATACTTTTATTTACGTGTCAATTATTTTATTAATTAAAGCAAATATACAACGAATTTGTGGAACATGAGATAGGGAGTGATGGTTCCAGTCCTCGTCTCCTACACTGTCTCGGGGTAAATGAACGTGGATATAGTGAATTATGTTAAATTCTCCTCATTATTAGATTTGGTCGTGGTTTTAATTTTTAAATATATATTTTTTTATCCAAACACAATCTAACTGAATTTCAAATCCCACTCTGGGAATTTCAAGTCAATCTCAATGTAGGTTATTGCAGTTGCTTTGCAACTCCTGCAATCCAAAAATCAGACTATGGGAATTCCATCCAAACATCTCTGTGCCATTTGTCAACAGTGATTCTTGTTATACTTTCAAAGGGAAGAAAGATTGTGACACAGTGCCTGAATCGAGGTTGATGACGACAAAGCAATCACTCATACATTTTACAGGGTTGTGATTACACAAATGATTTTATGGACGACGCTAGACAGTCTCCAGAAAAATGCAGCGGGAAAGGGAAGAGTGAAAATGAACAATATTAGGACTAATCAAGTCAAGCACAAGGCGCAGAATGGGGGATTAGTGTATGAAGAAAACATCAGCGGTTTTAACACATACAGGAAGAAAGAGCATATTTTCCAAGTGTAATAGTGTGATAAACATATTACAACAGTGAAACAGAGTGAAAATAGAGTGTACTTGGCATCCCCACATCCAGACTCCAAATTAGAACTTGCATAACCAAAGTTCCTGAAGATAAAATCGAAGTTAGCATCAGGGAAGACTATCAAAACTATATGCTCGACACGTGAACACAAAGTGCATGAACACAGACAAATTTATGAGTTATCCATGATAATTCCATTCTTTCTGCAAAATCGTAACCAAATCACATTCGTCAAAGCAAAAGAAGGATCATAATGCACAGTGACATGGCCTAATTTTCACGTCGAAGCATTACAAAATGGATGCTTCGTAGTTGTTTTCTTCTAGAAGCATCATTGAATATCACAAAATATCTACATCATAATACTCATTTTTTGTGAATTCATCTAAACTTGTTCAAATTTATAGGTAACTAATACATTGGGATTCGCACATCAAGATGGATCAGTATGAATAAATCAGAAATGTCACATGATTTATCAAATGATCCATGTTGGCAACAAGAATTAGCAATAAACTTCCTCAGAATGATTGTGAGTACATATTAAGAAATGGGACCAAACTTACATTAAAGAGCATAAAAAGGGTGCATGGATAAGGGTGGTGACATTAGCATGCAGACATGCATACACACATGGTGGTCTAAGATGGTCAAGTAGTATTACATGTTTCAGACAGTATAGAGTACAGATTTTGAGATAACATCCGGATTCATAAACCTGCTGAACAAAGAAATTCAACTAAATGGTTCAAATTTATAGACAAAATATTTTTGCTGACTCTGAATTTGAAATATTTCAAGAATTAGGGTAATAAAAGTCTACTACTACCACTTTCCAAAACCAAAAAATTAGTTGTCCACAAATTATTCGGACACAAGGATAGTCATTCTCTAGCACAGGTTATAGACAAACAACTGCAGCAATGCAGACATGTGCACATTTTTAAAATACTTCTTCATAATGTTTGGGTTACTCTTGGGGAGTGCGAGGCAGTTATATACATTGCATTATGCCAAAACATCAACAGCACAAGAAAATGATAAAGACTTGTTTTCTAACTTTCAGTTTAGATGATACAATACCAGTCAACTCTAAGGAAGCTTCCATAACAGGATATACAAAAGATAAAGAATTTTAAACTTGCTAAAAACCAGCTTGATGGAGAAAAACAATATTCAACTGTAATCATAAAGCAACAAGATACGTGACAAATTAGCTGGGGATGATGTCCAAAAATAACTATAATATCATTGATCATGCTCATTACCAAGATTAACTGGTGATAAGAATAATACAGCGTACTACCACGCTTGGTTGAACTTTTATTCTGCTAGTAGTATATTCCTGTGAAATTTTTTAACAGAGGATTGGGTACCGAAATTTGGTTTGTACTTTGTCCAGTGTATACATCACATGATTTATTAAAAGATAGGGATATGGTGCTAACCAAAAAGATATTACTGGATGAAAATTTTCATTTTAGCAAGAGTCCAAGAAAGAAAATTAAAACACTAACCTGCACAAAAAGAGAGAAACTATGAAATCTCAGTGTCACGAATTACCTAAATGGGATATAAGTAAACTTTACAGACAGCTGTGTGGAAAACAACCCTTCTTAATGTCTAGTATCTCATCATGTATTTTTATCAAACGCCAATCACTACATTTTCATAATAATAACCGTCGATGTTATGCATGCTATCAGTGAGCCATTGCAAATCATACGGTCTCAATTCCTGTCAATGAATGTCAACTTTCTGCTTCCTTTATTCATAAAAAATTAAAGAATTTTTTGAGGTTCTCTTCATTTCATCGTAATACTGCTAAACTCAATCATTATCCAATTCCACCAGAATCAGGATTTTTAAACTAACATCAACAGGGAGATTCGCTTGCAGGTGCACAACAGTGCACTGCATCAATCCCATTTTTTACGGGTTGACAATCCAAACTAGGAAAAAACAAGCTTAACTTTCTTAATGATGACATAAAATTAAACCAATTTTCATGGAAACTCTCAAAATCAATTCAAATGATCATTAGATATGCATACGATTAATCCATCATAGACTCTTAACGATTAAAATATGGGGAAAAAAAGAACGGAGCTTGCAGAACAAAAAGGCATGAGTAATACCATTTCGTTTTTTTCTTGCCTTGCAAAAATTCATCTAAATATGAATATGGTGATAGAATCAAGGTAAATGAGAGCCATATAATCACATTGATTGAATTAAAATCCAAATCCCTCACTTGCACAACTTCCGAACCCAAAAACACACACGATCATCAAAGATCAAGCACAATGATTACCGTAGAAAGACGAATTATTATACAAATCACCGAGGGATGCTGGATCGGGTTCAGACAGGAAGATTATCGACGGGTGAGTGAGAATTGTTGACATTGTGATTCGCGGAGGAGAAAGAAGACGTGGAACTGGAACGGAGAATGGTCAACATAAGAGGGCGATCTTTGGCCTCCTCGTCCTCATCGTCAGTGTCCGAGGTGGTAAGATTAACACATGAACATCGCTCGAGTGAGGCGAAAAACGCTGCCGCGACGCTAGTCCCTAACCACCGAGCGAGGCCGTCCACCTTCTCGTAATACGATGTCGTATTCACGCCGGAATCCTCCATCTTTTGTTGTTCTATGATTTCGAACTTCTGATCGATGGAAGGTCGGAGATTTAGGGGAAATCGCCAAAATTAGCACAGAATTTGTTTTAATTTATTCACTACGTAAAATCCTTTCAACAAATTTTTGGTCCGATTTCTGTATAGAACGAATCAACGATTGCTTTTAACTAAATTTTGTTATAGTTAATAATATTTAATTATTATATTAAACTATAAAATTAAAATTTAAAATTTAAAATTATTTTAAAATAAATTAATTTTTTGTGTGATTTGATATTATTTTATCCAAAATAAAATAAATGTATTTTTATTTTGATTTTTATTTTCAATACTCTTCTCGAAACTCTCAAAATATAATTAACATTTTCATATATATAATATATATATGAAATTTGGAAATTGTGAGAGGAACATTCTGTGTTAAAAAGTACCAGTAATCCTGTAATCAATTTTTTTTTAAATTTTTTGAGTAATTAATACATAATTCAAACTAATTCATCCTCTTGTAATTTCAAAGTATAGATAAGAATATATATAAATATTTTAGAAATTCCAAGAATTCAAGAACGTGGGGATATGAGATCATTAGTATGGGTTACAAAATTTTAAAATATATTTTATGGTATTTTTTATTAAATAAATGAATGAATAAATATTTTAATTCATTTAAAATATTAAAAAATACTTATTCTAAAAAGGTTGATTTTTAATAATAATAATATTATTATTATGTAATATATGAAACTATAACACCCCTAAAATCTCGATTACAAAATTAGACAAAAATTATTTGAAGATAATTTCTACTAAAAAGATCTTCTTAATATATGCATAATACAAAAATCTATACTTCAAACTAAAAAATAAAGAAAAAATAAATAATATAACTATATAATGAAATTTGTATATTTGTAAAACCTACCAATAACTAAAATTATTTACAAAGTAAATCTATATATTACTTTTAAGATTAAAATTACATAAAGAATTAGAGGAGTATGAATATTTGATTTTCGTTAAAACATTATCGTTAAAAACTTTACTCACAAACAAAATTTATAATATATTTTAGACATAAATATAATAAAATAGGTACAAGCATAATAAATAGCTTAAACAATTATGCATACCAAAAAAATAATCAAGAAATTATTAATAAAGTGATTTATAATTTTTATTTTCTACTGTAATATATTTACAAAGTAGAACAAAAATAAATAATATTCATTGTAAAACAACTTAAATATTATTAATAAAACAAAATATATTAATTAATAAAAATAGTATTTAAAAGATTAAAATATTCATATTTAAGCTTAGCACATGTCACCTCTTGGCCAAGACAAGTGTCATTCAAAATGTGGCTTATGCTCTTCAATCTTGCCTATAAATACCCCTCTATTTCTTCAGATTGCACCCACAAAAGTTGAGGTAGCAATTAGGGTAAAAGTTTGGGGTTAGGAGAAATGTAGAAAATAGGAAAAATTATAAGAAAAATACCAAATCTTCTCCCAAAAATCCGGAAATTTCATACAACACTCATTATATACCCATAAAACATTTAGCATGGAAGGTGTAGCAAATCAACATTCAAATTTGTCCAGAAAATTCAAGAACACGAAGAACAATGTGCTGCCATAATTTCAGAAACTTATTTCAAGGTAGCAAATTCAAGCTTCAATTTCATGCCTTTTAAAATAGATTTCGAAAATGTTATAAACAAAGAGTGTTCCAAATATGTTCTACGTTACATCTGTGCCGACCATTTGTCGTAAACGTCATCGGAAATACTATTTTAGAATGTGCCGACCATGGTTGAGCATTTTAGAAAATCAAAATATGGGCACAATCGGTTGGAAATTTCAAAATGGTTTCTAAATGAAAGTTGTAGATCGGGAAAAGGCGAACCTGCTGTAAAAATCTCAGCCACGCGTGGCGTCCAGAGCACCTCCATGCGCCGGCACGGAGGCGCGTGTAACTCACGCACCGGCGAGTTTCGTGAAATTCCGAGCTCCGAACGTTGCTGAACTGATTTAAGGTATTTCTTGTAAGGACCCTAGTTCCTTAAGTGTGGATTAAAGGCGTAATAGAGCTAAACATGCAACTAGGAATATAAAGTTTGTGTTGATGTATTGAGCCGTTAAGATTACAGGCCAAAATAAAATTTCCAAAAGGGATTAATTACATTCCCAACCAACTGAATGTTAATCGTATAGCTCTCCTAGAGTAGAAACTATGCAACAGAATTAGGCCTGCTATGCCAAAAGCACTCCTCACTGGCTCACCGCATCAACCCGCATTAGCCCGTCCGCCCAAAAGTACCTACAGGAACAACCCCAAATCATGAGCATGTATATAAATCATATTCACAATAATATGATCATAATTCAATGCATAAACATAAATGCGATTCACTTCATGTATTCAATATATTTAAAAGCTCCCTTGGTTGTCCCTGTACCACAATAATAATCAATGGATTATAATACCGATATGTATGTCATGACATGCACCCATTCCGTGTATACCAATGGCCAATTCCAGGTCTTATTATATCAGTGGTATAATACCCCTCGCGTTTATATGACAGCGGCATTAATACCCCTCGCTTCGACATATTAGCGGCATAATATCCCTCGCATCAATATGATAGCGGCATTATCCTTTGCTTCGACATATTTGCGGCAAATATTCTTCATCGCTAAATATGACAGCGGCAAGTATTCTATCATCGCTTCGACATGAAAGCGGTAAGTATTCACTGTAATATAATCTCGACTCACAATCATATGCAACCGCAATGCATATCCAATCAATTATGCAACCATAATGCATATCCAACCATGTATGCAACCATAATGCATATCCAACCATGTATGCAACCACAATGCATAATTAAGACCATGTATGCAACCATAATGCATAACCAATCAAGCGTAATAAATACGTTTTACCGTCCAATGCTCGTACGTCTCACTACGTACCTTAGTTTCAAAAGTGGAGATGTCGTGGGACTTTATCTCCTTTGATGTGTGGCTACCTGGGATGGTTATACACAATCACATGAATCCATATTAGAAGCCAATAAATGAACCATTACCAAAAATAACATCATTTAGAACAAAATCCCAAAATCCACATTTTATGCCTTGCGATCGATCGGTTCCCCAGCCTCGATCGATCGCTAATGTTCAACAAAAAGGCATTTTGGTTCTGCCTCTGCCGATCGATCGAGATTTTATCTCGATCGATCGAGATTTCACACGTCGATCGATCGGAACTTTTTCCCGATCGATCGGTGAGCTCGTTTCAAGCATTGGCCAGGCTCTGCCCCGCTCGATCGATCGGACCCATATTTCGATCGATCGAGCAGCCCTGTTCCTGCGAGAAAGCTCCATGTATGAGCTTCCAACAACACCTAAACTCATATACAACCAAGATCAACCACCCAACACATCATTAAATCACAAAACAACATTAAAATACATCCTCCAAACATGAACAACATGTTGGACCAAGATCTACTCTTTTAACCCCAAAGATGAGTTACAAAACTAACCAAAACTCAACAAAACTTTACCATAATGAAAGCTTACCACTTGAGCTTTAAGTTTTTAGCAAGAAATCACAAAAAAGACTCATTTTTCAAAGCTTTCTCCTCTCCTCTTGTTTCAGAAACGAAAATGGTAGATCTTAGATGAAAAGAGGAGTGGATGGGATGTAAAGGTGTGCAAGTGGCTCCCTTGCCAACGTACATGGGATTTAATTGTACATCTAAACAAAAGCATGAAGTATAGAATACTCCAACATGATATTTTAAAAGCATTTTACCAAAATGCACAAAAATCACCATTTACTAGATGCTTCACCAAATAAGCACAAACCATTTCATTTAAACCATTATAATACCCAATCACCCAACATGTATAACATGCACCATGAATGCTCTACCAGGTCACGCCTACCATGTGACAAGCATTTCACCAAGATAATTAGTCCCAACACATAATCTAATTATCACCATAAACATAATTAATGCCCAAATTGCAATTAATTATTTCGGGGATATCACAATACTCCCCTACTTATAAGATTTCGCCCTCGAAATCGCATGCACTTACCCAAATCGAAACTAAACATAAATCACATACCAGAGAATAGTTCCGGGTAGTGCTGCATCATATGCCGCTCCGTCTCCCACGTGGCCTCCTCGACACCCCTGCGATCCCACTGAACCTTGACCACCAGTATCACTTTGTTCCGTAGTCTGCGATCAGTCCTATCTAAAATCCTGACTGGCCGTTCATCATAGGATACATCAGAATCCAACTGGACCTCAGAAGGCTGCAATATATGCGACGGATCCGGCTCATACTTCCGCAGCATAGATACATGAAACACGTCGCGAATACCTGACAACGACGGTGGTAGTGCTAAACGGTAAGCCAAGGTACCGATGAGCTGTAAAATCTCATACGGTCTCACATACCTCGGAGACAATTTACCATGCATACCAAACCGAACCACACCCCTGAAAGGTGAAATTTTCAAAAAGACCCTGTCTCCCAACTGAAATTCCAACGGTCTCCGCCGTTTATTCGCATAGGCGGCCTGCCTGTCCTGGGCTGCCTTCATTTTCTGACGGATAATCTTTACCTTATCCTCCATTTCCCGAATCAGTTCGGGTCCTCCCACTGCTGTACTGGTCAAGTCATCCCAGTATAATGGCGACCTACAACGCCTACCATACAAAGCCTCAAACGGTGCCATCTGAACACTCGCCTGATAGCTGTTGTTGTATGAAAACTCTATAAAGGGCAAGAAATCTTGCCATGAGGCATCAAATTCCAACACACAAGCTCGCAGCATGTCCTCGAGTGTCTGTATAGTACGCTCAGTCTGCCCGTCCGTCTGGGGATGGTATGCCGTACTCAATCTCACCTCAGTACCCAGTGCTGTCTGAAGTCCTCCCCAGAAATGAGATGTGAACCGAGGATCTCTGTCGGATACAATGGATACTGGAATCCCATGCAGTCTCACTATATCCCGGACATATGAGCCATCCTCAAGTATGTGTACGTCATACTGTAGGGGATGAAGTAAGCTACCTTCGTCAGCCTGTCAATGATCACCCAAATGGCATCACAACCTGCGGTAGTCCTCGGCAAGTGGGTCACAAAGTCCATCGATATGTGCTCCCACTTCCACTCCGGTATCTCTAAGCTCCTCATTTCGCCACCGGGTCTCTGCCTCTCTGCCTTAACCTGCTGGCAGATCAAACATCTCTTAACAAATGAGATCACATCACGTTTCATCCGTTTCCACCAGAACTGATCACACAAGTCCTTATACATTTTCCTACCTCCTGGGTGGATGCTAAATCAGCTACTATGAGCTCGCTCCAAGATTCCTCTACGCAACTCCGACGAACATGGAACTACCCATCGGTTACCAAGTCTCAAAGAACCATCCTCAGCCACTCTGAACTTTGATGGCTGACCCTGAAGTACCAATGATGACCATCTCTGAATCTCATCATCTGTCCTTTGAGCTCTCCTGACATGCTCATAGATATCTGGCTCGGCCAATAAGGTCGATACATGCACAGGCGATGTATCTACGTCGAAGTCATAGCCCAGATGGCAATATGAAGTCATCGTAGCCGACAAATGCATGACCTCCTCAGCAGTACTCTTCACCTTCCGACTCAAGGCGTCTGCTGTCAAGTTCGCCTTCCCCGGATGGTACTCAATCTCACAGTCATAGTCTTTGAACAAATCCATCCATCTCCTCTGACGCATATTCAACTCCGCCTGAGTAAACAAGAATTTTAGGTTCTTATGATCCGTGTATATGGTAAAAGATGTACCATACAGATAGTGCCTCCAAATCTTCAGGGCAAAGATAATAGCCGCCAACTCCAAATCATGGACCGGGTATCTAGCCTCATGCGGCTTCAACTGCCTCGATGCATAAGCTACCACGTGCTTATCTTGCATCAATACACATCCCAAGCCCTGAAGTGATGCGTCAGTATATAGAACAAACCTCTTGTTCTCCGTGGGAATTACCAATATAGGAGCTGTGGTCAATCGATGCTTCAACTCTTGGAAGCTCTGTTCACAAGCCTCAGACCAATAAAACGGTATCCCCTTCTGAGTCAACTGAGTCAGTGGCTTAGCAATCTTAGAAAATCCTTCGACGAAGCTTCAATAATAGCCAGCCAAACCAAGAAAACTCCGAATCTCGGGTACAGAAGTGGGTGCAGCCTACTCCATCACAACCTCAATCTTCCTGGGGTCCACTGAAATCCCACTGCTAGATATGACATGCCCCAGAAACACTACACTTCTCAACCAAAATTCACACTTGTTGAGCTTGGCGTATAATTGATGATCTCTGAGGATCTGGAGCACCGTCCTCAAGTGTTTCACGTGCTCTTCCTCGCTCCGGGAGTAGATGAGAATGTCGTCAATAAATACAATGACGAACTGGTCCAGATAGGGTTGGAACACCCGATTCATCAAGCTCATAAAGACAGCCGGGGCGTTCGTCACACCGAACGGCATTACTAAGAACTCGTAGTGCCCATACCGAGTCCTAAATGCTGTCTTCTGCACATCCTCCTCCCTGACCCGTATCTGATGGTACCCGGATCTCAAATCAATCTTGCTGTACAGCTTTGTGCCTTGCAACTGATCAAACAAGTCGTCAATCCTTGGGAGAGGATACTTGTTCTTCACCGTGGCCTTATTTAGTTGTTGGTAATCGATGCACAAACGCATCGAACCGTCTTTCTTCTTCACAAAAAGAACCGGTGCGCCCCAATGCGATACGCTAGGGCGTTTATATCCTTTATCAAGGTGTTCTTGCGACTGCTCCTTTAATTCCCTCAACTCTGTCGGTGCCATCCTGTAAGGTGCACGAGAGATAGCGGATGTCCCCGGTAATAACTCAATCCCAAACTCGACTTCCCTAGCCGGTGGGAATCCTGGAATCTCCTCCGGGAACACATCAGCAAATTCCGCTACCACTGGTATATCCTCAGCTCTTAACTCTTTGCTCTTTCCCAACATATCAACGGCATAGATGATATAACCCGTGTGTCCACGTTCCAATAATTGGGACATTTTAATTGCCGAAATCAACGGAATCTTCGCACGAGAACCGTTGCCATAGAAAATCCACTGAACTCCCAAATGAGATCTGAACTGTACTGTCCTCTGCCGACAATCTACCATTGCCTGGTATCTGTTCAGAATATCAATGCCCACAATGCAGTCGAAGTCTGACATACGCAGTACAATCAAATCTGCCTTTATCTCATTGCCCTCAAAATAAATGAGGCAGTCCATCAGAAACTGATCAGCAACAACTTTCTTTCCGGCGGGTGTCGAGACCAATAGAGACGTGTGTAACGGAGACGTGCACATATGATGTCTCGCCACAAAGTCCGCAGACACAAAAGAGTACGAAGCACCTGTGTCTATCAAAATAAAGGCGGAATACGTAAATAAAAGGCACGTACCCGCTATCACCTCCTCTGGAGCTGCATCGGCCTGCTCCCTGGTTAGTGCATAGACCTGTCCCTGAGGTGGCCCCATCGCCTGTCCTCCCATATGACGAGGCACCATCGGTGGCCTCTGCTGTACTGTCCCACTAGAAGACCTCCATCGGCCCTCTCTAAGATCCATCCGTCCTTCCCGATTGGGACAACGCCGAGCAATGTGGCCCGACTTGCCACATATGTAGCATGCAGAACAATCACGCATCAAATGCGGCCCTCCGCAAAAGTGGCACTTAACATCTCCAACTCTACCAGATCCCCCAAAAGTAGATGACCACCTCTCCGATCACCTTGCTTCCGACCATCCGGTCGCCTTCCGCTAAACCGGGAAGAAGAAGAAGAAGTTCCCTTTGACTTAAAAGATCCTCCATGGGGCCTCAGATTCTCAGATGTAGATCTTTGTGATGAGACTGGTGGGGGTGCGGCATCAGTATAAGCACTCACCCCAATCTCTGCCAACTCCGCTCTAACAAGTGCATCATCAAAGGATGTCGGGTTGTTGGAAATCACCCGATCAAATAGTTTCGGTCGCAACCCCTTCAGAAAGTTCTTCATCTTGGCATGCCTGTTTGTTGCGATATGGGGAACATACCTCAACAACGATGAGTAATGCATGACATAGTCTGAAACTGACATGCTCCCTTGTTTCAAGTTTGTAAATTCATCCTCCTTTGATTGTCTAGCCGCAGCCGAGAAGTATCGGTTTAGAAACCGAGTTCTGAATAGAGTCCAGTCAATGACCATACCTTGGGCCCTCAATTCCATTACAGTCGTCTTCCACCACATAGAAGACTTCTTTGCCAATTGGAATTCCGCCAATCTCAACCATGCCGTCCTAGCACACGACACAGACACGAATATCTGTTCCAATCTCTCTAACCACTCTTCTGCCTCTTCCCCTGTTTCTGTTCCCTCAAACATAGGCGGGTGGAAGGTCAGAAACTGTGTCAAGCTAAGCTCCCCTGGTAGTAGCAACTGAGCAACCGGTTCCATGCCCACAGCAGGTGGAGGTAAAGGATTTGCCTGACCGATACTAGCATTAACACTGCCAATGTCACCCACCTCTTCGTTGAGATTTCCCGCATTCGTAGCCGCCATGCTGTAACACAAAGGTTAACAACAATTCCAAACAATATACATGTTATGCCGTTAGATAACACAAATGATAATAAGCATGGTAGTATAACAGTTTATACACCAATATGCACCACATGCATAAACATGCCCCAAATGTAAACACCTAGCCAACCATGCTAAGGCTACCATTCACTCATTCCCGGGTTCTCTAACCACTGCTCTGATACCACTAATGTAAGGACCCTAGTTCCTTAAGTGCGGATTAAAGGTGTAATAGAGCTAAACATGCAACTAGGAATATAAAGTTCGTGTTGATGTATTGAGCCATTAAGATTACAGGTCAAAATAAAATTTCCAAAAGGGATTAATTACATTCCCAACCAACTGAATGTTAATCCTATAGCTTTACACTACTCCTAGAGTAGAAACTATGCAACAGAATTAGGCCTGCTATGCCAAAAGCACTCCTCACTGGCTCACCGCATCAACCCGCCTTAGCCCGTCCGCCCAAAAGTAACTACAGGAACAATCCCAAACCATGAGCATGTATATAAATCATATTCACAATAATATGATCATAATTCAATGCATAAACATAAATGCGATTCACTTCCTGTATTCAATACATTTAAAAGCTCCATTGGTTGTCCCTGTACCACAATAATAATCAATGGATTATAATACCGATATGTATGTCATGACATGCACCCATTCTGTGTATACCAATGGCCAATTCCCGGTCATATTATATCAGTGGTATAATAACCCTCGCGTTTATATGACAGCGGCATTAATACCCCTCGCTTCGACATATTAGCGGCATAATATCCCTCGCATCAATATGACAGCGGCATTATCCTTCACTTCGACATATTTGCGGCAAATATTCTTCATCGCTAAATATGACAGCGGCAAGTATTCTATCATCGCTTCGACATGAAAGCGGCAAGTATTCTTCATCACTGTAATATAATCTCGACTCACAATCATATGCAACCGCAATGCATATCCAATCAATTATGCAACCATAATGCATATCCAACCATGTATGCAACCATAATGCATATTCACTTATGTATGCAATCACAATGCATAATTAAGACCATGTATGCAACCATAATGCATAACCAATCAAGCGTAATAAATACGTTTTACCGTCCAATGCTCGTACGTCTCACTACGTACCTTAGTTCCAAAAGTGGAGATGTCGTGGAACTTTATCTCCTTTGATGTGTGACTACCTGGGATGGTTATACACAATCACATGAATCCATATTAGAAGCCAATAAATGAACCATTACCAAAAATAACATCATTTAGAACAAAATCCCAAAACCCACATTTTATGCCTTGCGATCGATCGGTTCCCCAGCCTCGA
The DNA here is from genome assembly GCA_907163345.1 of Haberlea rhodopensis. Taxonomy (NCBI): domain Eukaryota; kingdom Viridiplantae; phylum Streptophyta; class Magnoliopsida; order Lamiales; family Gesneriaceae; genus Haberlea; species Haberlea rhodopensis. Next base: position 8,667,948 of record CAJQUN010000013.1, read on the forward strand.
TCGATCGCTAATGTTCAACAAAAAGACATTTTGGTTCTGCCTCTGCCGATCGATCGAGATTTTATCTCGATCGATCGAGATTTCACACGTCGATCGATCGGAACTTTTTCCCGATCGATCGGTGAGCTCGTTTCAAGCCTTGGCCAGGCTCTGCCCCGCTCGATCGATAGGACCCATATTTCGATCGATCGAGCAGCCCTGTTCCTGCGAGAAACCTCCATGTATGAGCTTCCAACAACACCTAAACTCATATACAACCAAGATCAACCACCCAACACATCATTAAACCACAAAACAACATTAAAATACATCCTCCAAACATGAACAACATATTGTACCAAGATCTACTCTTTTAACCCCAAAGATGAGTTACAAAACTAACCAAAACTCAACAAAACTTTACCATAATGAAAGCTTACCACTTGAGCTTTAAGTTTTTAGCAAGAGATCACAAAAAGACTCCTTTTTCAAAGCTTTCTCCTCTCCTCTTGTTTCAGAAACGAAAATGGTAGATCTTAGATGAAAAGAGGGGGGTTTGGGGACATAAAGCTGATAGATGAGTGGATGTGATGTAAAGGTGTGCAAGTGGCTCCCTTGCCAACTTACATGGGATTTAATTGTACATCTAAACAAAAGCATGAAGTATAGAATACCCCAACATGATATTTTAAAAGTATTTTACCAAAATGCACCAAAATCACCATTTACTAGATGCTTCACCAAATAAGCACAAACCATTTCATTTAAACCATTATAATACCCAATCACCCAACATGTATAACATGCACCCTGAAATGCTCTACCGGGTCATGCCTACCATGTGACAAGCATTTTACCAAGATAATTAGTCCCAACACATAATCTAATTATCACCATAAACATAATTAATGCCCAAATTGCAATTAATTATTTCAGGGATATTACATTTCTCGAAAATTTCATGAAGTTTCGACTTAAACTTGATTTTTAATGAATTTTCAAATGTTTGATTAAAATTACCCGGACAAGTTTCGTACAAAAATAATTCTTAAAAATGTTATTATAAATCACCTTGTATTATGTTCATAGGAATGTTATTGGCATTTGAGTTCAAAATCGAGCCAATCAAGTCAAGTAATAAAGTGAGGTGTACTACCGAATTCTTGTATATAGCCCTTTTTGGAATTTGGCCTGGAATTTACAGTAACTTGTTATTCCTTATCTCACCTTTTATATGTTGTCATCCTATTGTACATTATCTCGTTCCATTGGTCATCTTGATCTGCATTTTAATTATCTTGAATGCTATCGATTACTAATCGATCCTTTGATTGAATGAATCCTTTGACTGAATGACTGAATGAATGGAGCCAAGGATATTTATCCACTGGACAACACGGCTTCGGCCTGGAAAGTGAGTCCAATGAACAACGGATGACAGTCCGGGTATATGGTTCATCTGAACAACGTGCACCGTTTCAAGGTCCGGAGAATGGTTCACCTTGGCTCGTAAATGACTGAATGTACAGATCCCATGTAAATATGTGGGGAAAAGTGCTACACCGAACTGTGTGGTGGGAGCCACCTCTTTAGCCCACGATATTCACTATAAAATCCTATATCGTCACTGTTCATTATTGATAATTACTTGATTGCAAGATCTTTGTTACATGACATATCATATTGATACATTACATTGTTTGATAATTATAGGTATGAAAGCTAATGTTATTCCATCACTATGTCCCCAAAGACTTAACCTTTGTTTTCCTTGTTATTTATTGTGAGTTCCAGATACAGGAGTACCGGAGCCAGAACCGGAGGGAAATTAGGAAAAATGGAACTGTTGGCTTACCGGATTGTTTTAGTATTTTCTCTTTATTAAGTGTCGGACCGTTGTGAAGAGTTTGTACTGGGTTGTATTTTGTTAATATCTAGTTTGTAAAAAAAACGCTTCCGCTACCGTAAAATGAATGATTGACTAAACGCTTCCGCTATTTCTGAAAAGGTTTAAAACTCTCGTACATAATATTCAGAGAGAATGTGGTACCAGATAAAGGGATAAAGTAATATGTCCCGAGTCGGATCCCACATGGAACTATTTTGTTGAACAACAATTTATTTGGACTGTATTTGACTACTCCTAAAGTTTGATATTTTTATTGCAAATGTCCATACGGAACCATAATATTCAAATCAGTAATTTGATCATGTTAACACAAATGTTGAGGATTATCTCACATTGGGAAACTAGAAACTATATCAGCTCTTTATAATATACATGAGTTAACCTACTTATCGTCAATTTATTTTGAGTTGGAGCCTCATGTATTCTTAATAACAACGTTAATTGTTTGGATTAATAATTTATAAATAAAGAATTCATAACAAAAAAAAACAATATTGAAAATATAGTTGGCAACGAAGTGGAAATTGGCCCGTGTTTTTATCTGCCATTCATGATTTCAACCATATGTTTTGGCATTTCTCAACCAACGTTCCAATTTCTTATTTTTATTGTTTTAGTACATATCTACATGACATTCACTTCTAATTTTAAATCAAGCATTTGTATTAACCAATGAAAATAATCACATTTCTTAATATATATATATATATATATATATATATATATATTTTTAAAATATATATTTTATGACTTTAAATACATTATTAATTCATCATTTTTATTAAAAATTTATTTACTTGGCCACTTACCTTGACACCAAACCCTTCATTTATTTATATATATATATCCCATAAAATCATGACACCAATAGAAGTGAGACAAAAAGTGGTTAGAGTTTAAATCCTTCATACAATGTTTCTTGCTCAAATGAGTATTCCAAAGAGGAACCATGGTTTTTCTAACCAGTTTTTGAGATGCTCATTTGGGCAAGCAATATTAAAATGGAGGTTCGATTATATTTCTCCAGGCTCTATTTGGATGAACGTGTTTATTGGATTTAGATTTCAAATCTTTAAGGGTCCATTTGCTCCTCAGAGATTACAAATCCATGATTTCAAATCTATTTGATTGTTTGGATGAATTTATGTTGAGTAGATTTCAAATCCACCACTTTCTTATTTTATGTAGATGTAATGGTAATTATGATGGATTTGAAATACACCTAAGATGGGTGTCATTTCAAATACATTATTCAAATCCATCTCTAAATCAAATCCATCAATCCAAACACGACATAATATAAATTCATTCAAATTACTTGGCTAATTGTGAAACCCATGGATTTCAAATCCATTATTTTCAATTTTAAGATATTTGTTAATAATACAGAGGTATTTTAAATTCTTAATTATTTAAATCATTTAAAATAAAAAAATTCTCAAATCCATTGTTAAGGTGAAATCCTTCGATTCAATGCAACCTCAGGTAAATGATCCTCGATCCGCTCATCGGTCTTCAAGAAAGAGACATAAAACTACTAGTACTCAACTTCGGCTTCCCCTGTTCAGCCACTTTCCCTCAACAACGTCGCTCTCTATCTCTATCTCTATCTAAAAGTTATCCATTAGGGGTTTAGAGGAGCCGGGGTCGTGTCATCATGATCCGAAATCCAACTATTTCTTCACATTTTTGCATTTAGTTTCCTCTGGTTATTTGGTTTAGACGATTGTATTTTTTTGTCAACCGGATTGTTGCTTTGGTGAGTGTTTAGATTGTTTAGTTTGAAATTTGAAGCTAAAACACAATCTTTGTTACATTGAATGTGTTGGTTTAAGTTGCTTAAGTTTTTTCGGTTTATTGATTGCTACCCTCTATTGGCACTACGCTTAAGGGATAGCAACCCTTTGATGAGAATATTTTGATCCAATGATTTGATTATCATTTATTTCAAACGATTAAGATTGAGATTGTAAATCTGATTAGATAATGATATTGTTTTGCTCCCATATCCTTGTTAATATTATTATTTTTTATTATTATAAATTTCATTATTTTGGATATTATTAATAAAAATTCGATTTGAAGTTATTATAATAACACTAATTATAAATGTTATTATTTTCATTATTATTAATATTAATAAGAATTGTTTTTTTATCTTTATAGTAAACAATCTCAAGTAAAGATTAATTATTCCACCGTTTTTATGAGATTATTTATCAATTGGAAACAATATTTTATTCCATGATTAGTTGCCCCATGATTATTAATAATTAATTCATGACATGTAAACAAGATGAACAACGAGGATAAATAGTTAATACTTATCAATCATCCAACCCTTTATTTGAGAATTTTTTTAAATTAAAATCATATAATTTTTTAACAATGATTTATAAAAAAAACAAAATATGTTTCTAGTTCCATCATTATGATTGAAAAGATAACAATTATTAACTATATATGTGAGTATATTTTGATTGGTTGGAGAATGGATGATAGGGTAGAGTAACTGATTCAACGGTTTAGATTTAAGGTTGTGAACGATGAGCCTTTGTTGGACCGTGGGCTGAATTAGTACGGGAAAATGGGCTTACCTTCGAGTCCGAGTTATTATTTTTTGTAGTGTTTCGCCCGAACAGGTTAAAAGAAGGGATCAGAATTCAGAAATGGATCTTATCAAAACTTGACAGAAAGCGACTTATTTGTTAACTACTTCTTCTTTTATTTATAACGTAAAATCGCTGTAATAAAAAAACGACTTTCTTGAAATCCGTAGATCGGGGACAAATGTAGTTAGTAACTACTGTAAGAAATAGAAAGTGTAGCCACCAGCCATGACGGAACCCAGATTGTTAAAGAAAAAATCTCCAGTGTGAAGTGTACAATTGTGCTAAACTTTATCTATATATCAAATAGTTTCGTCTCCAATTCGTCGAATTTTCGGGGCATGTGAATCAGGTTTTACACTAAATTATTTTACCTAGGTATATTCAGTTTATTTTCTATATCTATGTTCAATTAATTTGCGTGTGACTTGTGATCCATACTTGAAGTTTGCTATTTTTTGGTTTATTTGAACGTTTAAAGTTATCCCTCCGTGTTTGATCTATTAATTTTTAGCTAATTTTGGATCGTTTGTTTATTGACTTTCGTTTGAAACATTTAGGTAACTTTGTATCCGAAGGTGCGGGTTTTTTTTTTTTCCGAAGTTGAGTGTTTTGGAATTTTGGGTGGAATATTAGCGGAATTTTTGTATTGAGTTGTGTAAAATACATTTATGGAATGACATATTGAATCTATGAGCGTGATCGTATTGATTGCACTCAGTTGTGCTGTTCTTGGTGGCTTGTTGGATCAAATTTACAATAATAGGATTTTTGTTGGTTTAATTTGACTTGGGGCTTGTTTGCTGAAGAGGTGTAAAAATCATGTAAGGTACGAACTTGGTGGATTCATTCTATGTGGTGATTTCCAGTCAGGTTTAAACTTCCTTTTACTTTTAATTGTATGGTGTAGTTTCTTCGTCCCTGCTTCTATTTGCGTAGAGCTTGATCCTTAAGTGATGATCTGAAAATCTTTTGGTTTATACCTCGGTTATTTTGAACTTTCAATATTCTCCTTTGAAATTTAGGTTTCTGTTATGTTAAAGTTTTTCTTCCTTGTATACAAAAATGCGTGTGGAAAGCTATGTAACAAGTGAGTTACTCTGGAATTGGTATATTTGCTGTTACTGATAGCATGATTTATAATTTCTGAACCATTTTATTTACTCTTGATTCTTCTAGTCTTGTTTATATTGATTTCCTATTTGCATACGAGAGATAAAAGGTTGTGTTGTGACTAACTGTTGTTTGTTTTTACTTGCTGCAGTTATATGTGAAAGTATGACTTGAGTTGAATTTTATTCCAGTGTAGTATTATCAAGGTTGTGGGAAGATAACCTGAAAACATCGCGTTACATTGTAAGATTTTGCTAGAATATTTCTGTTAGATTGCTGCTCCATGTCTATGTTGAAACCAAAATCATGTGGCAATACTGGTGAGTTGGTCAATAAATCATATAGTTTTCTCTGCGATCACAAGCTTTGTACATGTAATTCTTCAAGTCAGGATTTTTTGCATGACATCAAATTGCGGTTAAACCATGAAGATCATGGGAAAGGTTATTCGTGCAACCGAATAAACGAATTGGAACCAGATGTCACGCTTTTGAGTACTAGATATGCTGATGAAAATGCAAAAGTAAGTGGGGAGAACCAGCTTATTGAGGAATATTGTGCAACCTTTTCCAAAAATTCTGCAGCTTTTTGTTCGGACAAGCCATCAAAGAATTATTGTTCTCATGCCAAAAGCGATCAAGATAGTTGGTTGCAGGAACTTGAATCTATTGCTGATGACAGTTTTGAAAGGGCACCGATGAGCAAGGACATGGAAGAGTCCTGGCACTCAAATGCTAATTTAATGTATTTGGACTGCGAACGGATGAAGAAAAATTGTTCTGATCTGGATTCTCAGTGGAGTGAACTTACGAAAATTGAACCATGGTGGCATTCAACTGATAAAGATGACGTAGCATCCTTTGTTTCTCGGAGGTCATTTGCCCACATCAGAAATTGTGATCTTCCAGAACCTCAGGCCTTGCGTTTTGAGAAAGGATCTGATGATGGTGTAAAATGTTTAAACCAAGTGATAGGACAAAAAGTAAATGTTTTGCATGCGTCCGATTGTTCTCAAGGAAAAGATGCGAAGGGATCTTATGTGGCTCACAATACGCAGGGAAATGTTGCATCAGTAAATATGGATACATCTTCAGGCAAGCCTGGATTAATGGAGTGTATATTTCAAGGTTCAGATGGAACTTTCAGGTAATGTTATGCTCACAAAATTTACATTTCAGGTAACAATCAACCTTTCTTACTTGAGCATGAAGTTAGATCTGCAGTTAGAAATAGAACGTTGATGACCAAGTATTTGTCCCTTGCTACCCTAGATTGGTATATGGTTCATTGCCTGCCTAAAATGTATGGTGTATCTTCGTTTTCTCTCTTCTTATGAGTATGATTACTATTTTTGAAGATTCTAATTTATTGGAGCGCTATCAAATTTATGCGCCTCTTTCAAGAGTTTATGGAAAAAACAGTGATGCTTTGAATGCTATTAGCTTTTTCCAACATTGGAGATCATGTTAAAATGGGGGAAATAGAAACTAAGTTTAGAAAAGGAAATCGATCATATGACATGGAGTCTGTTACAGGCTCAGGCTTGACGTGTTGAATAATTACATTTTACTTTGAATTTCTTTTGTGCAGGGACATATTTATATTCTTTTTTTTTAAAAAAAATTAGGATATTGTTCGAGCCAAGACTGATCTTTTTTCTGCGTAAATAATTAAAAAAGCATCTTATTCCCCCTTCCCATGGATGAATTAAATGATACGTTGAAGAAATTGGAGGAGTTTTTTTCACCTTATTATCCAAGTTACAAACTTGGTATATATATTTTTCTGTCATTCCAACAGCAGCTCCTACTCGGGTACAGCCAAAGTTGATTCATCAGTTACGCCGGAACAAGCAAGCGTTGGTCTTAACAAAATCAACTTTTAGAGGCACTCTGCCATTCTCAAACACGTGCAAGAGAAGCAGAGAAGTTGGCACAAGAAGCCTGTGATGAGAAGGACCACATAATAGAACTTTTTTTCAGACAGGCATCTTACCTATTTGCTTATAAGCAGTGGCTCCGAATTCTGCAAATTGAGACACTTTGCCTCCAAAATGGGAGCAAAAGTCGCCTACCTTCGGTTAAAAACATGGTATTGAGAAAGACCAGACGCAAGGTCCTGAACAAGAAACCGAAAAAAGGTAGATGCTGCATATGCAAATGTGCTTTTGCTTTTGCAATAGGATTGAGCCTTGCTGGTGCTGGTTTGTTCGTCGGTTGGACCATCGGATGGCTTTTTCCGGCTTTCTAGACCATGATTCTTCTAAAATGTAACATACGAGTGTGAAAGTTGGGTATTGGTATTGTGTATAGATGATATATTATGGTTGCTCATATATTTGGCTTGCCTAGAGAATTGGTCTTTTATTTTGTTCTTTTAAAGGGAAAAAGTGGTCATTTTGTACATGCATGTTTTATACGTATGTCTGTGTAACTGTGTTGCAAATATACATCTAGATGTAACTTTATTTGTTAAATATTATGTTATGTAAACATGCTTGATTTTCTATCATATATTTCCTTTTTTGTTTAGTAATCAATAATTTTATTAAACGAGTGAAAGTAATAATTACGAAAAATAAATATTAGTTTAGTTGCTTTGATATGTGAGGTATACATTTTTTTACTTTCTATAAAGCTAATACGTTTCCAAGCTAAATATAAGAATGAAAGAATCATCATACATGTTAAGAATAAGGGTGTAAATGAACCGAATATGAAGTAAATTTTAAAGTTCAAATTGAGCTTGAAATATATATATTCGAGCTCGAGTTTGATTCGAAGTTCGAATTTTTTTAATAATTTGGCTTGAGCTCGGCTCGAATCAAAGTTCGAATTCGAGTTCAGCTCGAAAAGATTCGAACATTTTCGCGAGCTATTCAAACTATTGTTTGAAAATAAATACCCGAAAGGTTCGAAATATATTTATCTAACATATAATTATATTATATTAATAAAAATATTAAAAGTTCATGAGCGGCTCGCGAACTATCGAACAAAGTAATTTGGGCTCTAGTTCGGCTCGAAAAAAAAGTTCGAACATGTTCGAGTTCGGCTCGAATTCGAGAATTTCAAATACGAATCAAATACTTTCAGGCCAGTTCGAAAAATTAGTGAACATATTCGATTTGTTTAGACCCTTAATTAAGAACTTGAATAATAAAAAGAGTATGACACGGAAAAAGATATTCCATTTCTAAATTATCAGCGAAAAACTTTACAGAAGAAAAAAAGTACCAACTATTACTAAACTAACTGCTACTGCCTTTTATAAGCAATATACAATTAGAAAACGTCAGTGCACAAATAAATAAAAGAATAAGCGTGCTTGCTTATTAGGCCCATTGTTCGAATTTGTAGTTCAATTTTCAGGCACAATTTTTCAAAACCGTAGGTTAAACTCTAAACTGTACTCTCAATTCTCAAACAAGTTGCTCTCTGCCTCTCTCAACTCTCACATCTCGCTATTCGCCGAACTAGAGATTCATCACCCTCGCCTCGCCGTCAGTCCGTAACCGCCGACCGAACGGCAGACACACTGAAGGACACCCTCGCCTGCTCCGCCACCTTCAAAGTTCACAAATTCACAGTAAGATGCTTTTCCTTTATAAATAGGTATATATTTCTAAAAAAAAATTTAAGACTGTAGGGGTGGGCAATTTAATTGTCCAGAATTAGAGAGTTGGAGTATATCAGTATATCAGTATATGATGTTCCATTTTGCACAATGTTCTTGACAATTTTTATGTAAATATGAAAATATGCATTACACCTGGTTTTTTTTAATGAAATTATAGTCCATGAGCTTCATTTTTTTGTGAAACGAGAAGAAGATCAAGACCATAACTACGTGTTTATTATTATTATTAAACTTGTTTGCTGTATTTTTTATGGGAAACCTTTACAAGATATGATTTTTGAAGTGCAAAAATCTGGCTTGCGAACAAAATTTCTTGGGTTTTTTTTTCTTGTGTTCATGGCTCAAATTTCGGGTACCCACGACAAATTTTGGATACCCGAAATCCGGGTAGTGTAAAAAATGGCGAAAGTACAAGAAGTTACCACCTACAAAACCCGTTCAACTAAATCACCCAAAATATTTTCTTTCCAACTAAATACAATTTTTAAGAAACTTCTTTTAACTAAGTCTATTTTATCAAATCCTAATCTAATTAGTACATTAATTATTACTAAGATAAACTTTATAAGCTTCCTTTTCTTGCACTCAACCATCCAGAAATTTCATGGGAAATATATTATACTTTCATCCACTTGATACTTTCAATTACAATGTATGTATCTATGTTCACACGGCAAATATGCATGTCTAAATCTGTGTGCAAGCCATGTACATAATACAAGCAATTTGGTTAATTTCTGCATGTGGTGCTATGAATGTGGGCAGCAATTTACAACCATCGATCCTGAAAATCAATGCACATGTTCATCCTTATGAGTAAGATCGATTTACAGAAAACTAGAAATTTTCTCGAAAAATTTCTGCCGCGTGGAGATGAATTAGCATGGCTTGAGTCAATCGGTGCATTTAATTTACATGCACCGATAGAATGTGCTTTTGATTAATGGGGACAATTAAAAGGAAACAAGTTCTTTGGAAAAAAGATGAAGTTGACGGGTTGACATTTAGCGGATTCTGCTAAGAAAAAGAGCAGAGACATATATTTTTGAAGCTTTGAGTCGGCATGTATATGAAGGCGGTGCATGTCGTTCTTTTAAGTTGTAGCTGGGTAGCCTCCGATATGGTAGGCTATTAAGTCAGAGATGGGCCTTGAGACGGGATCAACTACAATTGGCCTATCGCTTTTGTAGACTATTCCTGGTAATAATTAAAACTAAAATTTAATCCGTCGGTGCATGTAATATATATGCACCGCCTGAGTCTATCGGTGCATGTACATGCATCTAGAGACGTGTATGAGGCTTGTGTGCACCTACTGTCTCTAACCAAAAATCTAGATAGATGCACCAATGGTTTCAACTTAATCAGTCGGTGCATGTAATTTACATGCACCGCCCAAGTCTATCGGGGTATGTATATTACATGCATCTACTATCTCTAACCAAAAACCTAGATACATGCACCAAGTTTTCAGTCTGTGCATGTAATATACATGCACCTTTTTGAGTCAATCGGTGCATGTATATTACATGCACCAATTGTTCAAACTTGTTCACGTGGTGTAAGTGTAGCATACTAAGATTTTAATCAGCCGGTGCATGTAATAGACATGCACCGCCTGAGTTTATCGGTGCATGTAAATTACATACACCGATAGACCCAGTTAATGTCTTTTAACAAAAAAACATAGATACATGCACCAATGAAACCATAATCGTCATAAGCATCAACAAACCAGTGCAGCATATTGAATCACATAAAGGTCTAATGTCAGATTCGATTATAGTCATCTGCCAAAACCAGAAACATGACCCTAAAGACGTTGAAAATTCCCCAGGAAAGTTGGACAGGAGAAATGTGCTTCTTGTAATGGGAGGTCTCTATAGTGCGGCAAATCTTGTTCCGTCCGATTCGCAGCAATTGCCACTCCAATTTTTTCCCCAGAATTCACCAAATGCACAACGGGCACAAATCTTATTACACAGAAACCACTAGATGTGAACTGTTGTCCCCCGGTTTCAACAGAAATGATCGATTATCAGCTTCCCCCTATCTAGAAACTGCGTGTTTGCCCTGCAGCGCAGGTAGCTGGAGAAGATTACTACGCCAAGTTCGAGAAAGCTATTGAGCTCATGAAAGCTCCTCGTAATTTCATGCGACAAGCTAATGTTCATTGCGCCTACTGCAATCTCACGTATGAAGAATGGTTATTTTGGTCATTTTAGTTGAGATTTGACATAGTTGAAAGAATTTTTTTAGTGGATTGGGCCAAAAAATGGTACCGGCCCGAAATTTGCCCAAAAAAATGTTGGGTTCAGGTAGTAAAAAAACTACCCGAAAATTCGGGTACCCGTACCGAAAAAACCAGAACCTGCAAACCCTACCGGATGCCCACTCCTAACAGAGTGTAGTAAATATCAATTCCAATTTCTAATAAAGCAATAATAAATAAGTATATATATATATGTAATTATTGATATCTAATCATTGAAACCCCGGCCGCTCAGGGATGAGGATAGGATATAATTATTGATGTCTGAAATAACTAAATAAATAAATAAGTATATATATATAGAAATACTAATTTAAAAAAATTTGTCAACGGACCCAAAGAAGGGTTTTGGCAGACATTGTTGTTTCTCTAATGTTTCAGTAAAAATCCTAATACACCTCTGGTTTCCCAACCCCCCTCCAGTTCCTCACTGCTGTTGCGAGGGATGGAAACAGTAGCTTCTACCACTCCAAGCAAATGGGAATTTAGCTGGTCAGTTTTCTTAACCTTGTGTGTTCTTTGTATACTTATACTTTGAGATTTATGGGGTTTGTATCTGGTTCACTTATGGTGTCTATGGTTCTGTAAATTTTTGCTGAGCAATTAATTGTTTCTTATGAAGCTTCATGTGATGATGTGAATCATGGGAGCTTTGCAATTCAGTTAGTTAGAACTACAGAAGGTTGTTCCTTGATGTGCTGATAAGTTATTGGATTTGATGGGAGTATGTGACAAGTTTTTTCTGTATTATTTATTTGGTTGCCTTCGGATTTTGGGCGTGCGATTTGATGAATATTCGGGTGAAAACTTGTAGTTTTTAGTAGATATATTATTTTTCCTTTTGCGTAAGGGGTTTATACTCTGCTCGTCCAACCCGACTTCCTAATTTTCTTGAAAAATATACATCGTAACAGTGATTCCAAACATAAAATGGTCTTTACAGACTACAGTGGATCAAATAAAGCATTTTGCTTTGCCAGAACAACCCAAGATTGTACCTAATTGACCAGAAATGAGCTAAAATTAGCTTAAAAATGTCTGTTGTGTTTAAGTTGATCTCTCCGCTGTTTTAAGCATAAATATTTCTTAAACGTTGTTACATTCCTTTTTTTATTTTTAAATGGATCCTTCGATCTTGTCTGCTTTGTGATATTGCCTTCAAAGGCAGTGACTACGCGATGAAATGTATTACATGTCTTGGGTTAATTTGTGGAGTCTTAAAACATACTGCTTATCATCCAATACACAAAGTGCTTCGTAATGACTGCAAAATAACTTCAAGAGCTGTTTGCAGCAATTTGGAAGTAAATTACGGGTCCCAGGAAATTGCAGAAATTGTCTATACTGCATTGGCGGTTGATAAAGAGGTAACACTGCATATTATCCCTGCTTCAGAGTGTGTTCGAACTTTAAATGTCCTCAGAGTGAGATCATTAGTTGTTTGTGATAACAGTTACAACCCGACAAGGTGAAAAGGCAGATGTTAGTCTCCCATGGGAAGCTTTCGGTGTAAGTTTCTTTACTCTCGCCTCAGTCCTTTCTATAGCTTTAATGCATTAAAGCTGTGTTGAAATTTTTTATGTTAGACACTATGCAGCAGTCTTAATTGTTTTTGTGTGTACTCTATCACACAAATATGTGTTACTGTAATGTGTGGATATAGACACAAGGACAGTTGGACATGATTTTGTTCACAATTATTTGAAGACTCCCTGGTAGCAATGTTCATATGCATCGGAGTGAGGGCATTTTTTGTTGTCCACATGAAATTTTTAGTTATGGAGTACTTGCGATTAAGATCTCGTGCATAAATGTAATTGATCACTAGAGTCACATAGAAGACTTATTTTCTTTTGTTTTTTGGACGTTTTGACTAGAAGTTTAATCGAATGTGCTTCTACTCTTCTTCTTTTTTAACTTTTTATGCACAGGCATTTTGAGGCAGTTGAAGCGAGGTTTCTCCGTGCTTCATACAGTGCTTTTCTTGATATTCTTACGCTTGCTACAAAGACTATTGAAGAGTTTGGGCAAGGGATTGCGTTGTAACTTGTAACATCGATTATGTTTTATTGTCTAAAACTTCGCTCCTTCATGGTTCATGAACTTGTTATTATTGCAGACTGATTTTGGCTGGTAATCAGCATGAATGCGCATTGCGTTTCTTGATAATAAATAGTGTCGAGTGGTCAAGATTGCAAAACACCCCTACCGCCCCACCCAACATACACACAAACACACACAATTTGAGTTAAATCTTTCAAAATATATGTAGTCAAATTGTATAATTATCTTTTTATTCAAAGATTTAATTAACGAATACAAATTATATATCTCGAGTAAATCGTTGTAGCAATAGTTTTATGAAACTATTTTATACAACTACCCATGTGAAATATTTATTTATTTATTTTTATCATGGGTGGGGGATTTTAAAGTTTTATACAAGACTTAAACTTTAGTTATTGTTCCCAAAAGGAAAAGGTTGACATTATAGAGGCAAGCCTGTCACTATCCATGTGAAATTGAAGATTGCAACAATATTCGAAAGAAATGAGCATCTGGCTCGGATGATAAATAATCATATCTCCTTTTGGGACGTATTCGGGTTCGAGTCTGAACAGTGATCCAAAAATATTTATAAAATCATCATACCCAGTCTATAAAAAAAAGGAAATTTACTAAGAAATAAAATCTCAATCCAACAATTTATGATAAAATATGATACAACTAATAATAAGATCCAAGGCCAACAACTAAGGGTTATTTAAAAAAATAACCCAAAAAAAAATATTTTTAACAAAATAACCCATTTTAAAAATTGTTAACAAAGTAACCTGAGACGCCAACTGAGTTGGCATCTCCTAATGGAGACGCCAACTGAGTTGGCGTCTCCTACCTTTTTTTTTTTTTTTTTATGTTGGAGACGCCAACTCAGTTGGCGTCTCCAACAAAATTTTTTTTTTTTAATAAATGTTGGAGGCGCCAACTGAGTTGGCGCCTCCAACATATTTTTTTTTTATTTTTTAATTTATTATTATTATTAAAAATCAACCAAAATTCAATGTAGTGTTCAACGTCAATCACTATCTCAAAAATTATTATTGATACAAATATTTTCTCAAATATATAATGTCTTGTGAACTGTCGGTTGAGTCCAATCATTATCTCATATTCAAAATTCAAATAATAACGTTATCATGAGTTAGAATACTCACTTTGACCATTTAAAATTTTGAATCACATTCAAATAAGTATAAAATACTATCTTTTGATCTGAACAAAGATTAATATGTGTCCCACTTGGATGTGTAGTTGAAGTTAGACCCGCTCGCGAACATGTTCGGAATGGCGGTCGCGGAACATTATTAACACGGGCAAGAGTTTAGACCCGTCTCATTGACATCCCTAAATTTTATGTTTAAAAATTTAATAATGTTCCGCGACGGTTATTCCGTGCTGCAAATTGTTTTAGAATAACTGTTTAAATAGCTCACGAACATGCTCGAATTTTTTCGAACCGAACTCGCGTCAAATTTTTAAAACTATTCGAAGTTTGAATCAAACCCGAGTTCGAATATAACTATTTCAAGCCGAAATCGAATCTTAAAAAAAATTTCATATTCGGCTCGATTCGATTCATTTACACATCTAACTTCAACTACACCTCCAAGTGGGACACATATTAATCTTTGTTCAGATCAAAAGATAGTATTTTATACTTATTTGAATGTGAAATGTGATTCAAAATTTTAAATGGTCAAAGTGAGTATTCTAACTCATTATAACGTTATTATTTGAATTTTGAATATGAGATAATGATTGGACTCAACCGACAGTTCACAAGACATTATATATTTGAGAAAATATTTGTATTATCAATAATAATTTTTGAGATAATGATTGACGTTGAACACTACATTGAATTTTGGTTGATTTTTAATAATAATAATAATAATAATAATAATAAATTTAAAAATTAAAAAATTAAAAAAAAAATATGTTGAAGGCGCCAACTCAGTTGGCGCCTCCAACATTTATTAAAAAAAAAAAAATTTTGTTGGAGACGCCAACTGAGTTGGCGTCTCCAACATAAAAAAAAAAAATAGGTAGGAGACGCCAACTCAGTTGGCGTCTCCTAATGGAGACGCCAATTGAGTTGGCGTGTCAAGTTATTTTGTTAACAATTTTTAAAATGGGTTATTTTGTTAAAAATAATTTTTTTTTGGATTATTTTTTTAAATAACCCCAACAACTAATATGCTGATCTTTTATTTTGCTTTCAATTTATTAAAAAGAAAATCAAAAGATAATTTGGATTAATCAATCAAGTCCAGAAGGTCCCATCCGTGTCGCCCTATTGAAGATATGGGTCAACCCAATCTTTACTCGTCTATTTAGGCCCATACCACAAAAATATCATCCCTCAATCCAATTTTCACAACAATCATCCAAATTTTCTGAATTCAGATTTGGCACTTTCGAATTACACACATATTTCCCGAATTTTTTCTGTGATTGACACCTAGGTTTTCAATTTCACGATTTGAGTAGCCAAGTCTAATCAGCTATGGTGGGATTACAGATGGAGGATATGACTTTGCCAATTCTATTCGAGCAAGCTCAAAAGATTCACCAGATCGCCTCCGATTCGTCAATCGAACAGGTTTTATAATGACTGTGCGTTAGATGTAACATGTATGCTATATTTTCCTTCGATTAGAATTTCATATTTTTTTTCTTCTTATACTTATTAGGAAACTGTGAGAAACGGTTGCGAGCTACTGAGGAAATGTGAGGATATGATTGGAAAGTTGGGGCTGTTTTCGTCTAATGAGACGAAGGATGATATCAGTACTACAAATCTCAAATATCTTCTTGTAGGTGTTGAATATGAATTATATTTCAATTTCAGTTTTCTTAATCTTCATGACATACAAATTAATCCAAATTGGTGAATGTGCTGTTTTTTTCCTTTAAAATTTAATGTTAATTTCTTGCAAATATGACCAAAAAACGTAATTCCATTGTCTTTTTTGTGATAATATGATGTTAAATTTTCGGCTAGGTGTTTCATCCTTTAGTAAATGGCAAAAGGTATGTGATTTTCATTTGCATAAATCGATTGCTGTTGAGTGATCCTAAACACAAGACGTGAAAAAGAAAAGGACGCTTTGAATATATGAGATAGATGTTTAACTCATTATTCCATAGTAAATGATATCAAGTTCGTTTTTTGCATTGGTGGTTTCTAAAAGCTTATTTGGAAAAATCTGGTTCTTCTGCAATTCATATATATAATATCAGCCTTGTCAATCACTGAAAAGTATTTGACTCGTGGTATTTTTCTATTTGATACAGGTTCCATATTATGTTGGTGAGTTAACAGAAAAGAATTCGCAAGAGGACCGGATTCAGATCCTTAAAGCTTCGTTGGCCAAGTTAAAAGTACTAGTTGTAGATTTTTGTCGCAATATTTTCATCGCATTCGCTTCTTCTTTTTTTCCTTTCTTTCCTGCTATTTATTCCAGTAGACAGTAAGGACGTGTACTTAAGGAAGTTATTAATATCTTTGTAAATGTTGAATTTTCATTTGGCCATATGCTAGGAATTTATTTCATTTTGTGAAGCTATGGAGCTAGTACCAGAAGAGGAACTTGAATCATATACTCAATCAAGGAGCAATTCCACTGCTGATCAAAGAGCTAAGAAGGTTGGCATCCTTTCTCGGACGTGTTTCATTGAACTTCATGGTTCCATTTACCCCCTCGTCATTACTGCCACTAGATTTCTTGAACAAGTTGCTGTACGTTTCCGCGTCTAACATTTGGGAGTTACTTCAGATTACTCGGTTCAAACGCATAAAGGCCGCTGAGTCAAAATTGGTAGAAATAAAGGAACGGAAGGAACGTCGTGGGCGCTCAACTAGAGCATCTGCACTATCTACTCCTATTGAGACAGGTGAAGAAGATTTGGAGGATGATGATGGAGAAGAGGAAAGGGAGGTCAGTTGTTTTCAGAGTTCTTCTTAACCATTTTGTTGGTTTGTTCCTCTCCTTTCCTCCACAGCATTTCATGAATCGTATTATCATAATGATGATTGCTCCGTTACATGCATGCAGGCGTGGCTGACTACCATCTCCTTGGCACTATGTAAGGTTGGTCTGGTTGCTTGTCCTCTTCAGGATTATCCTTAGTATTTTTACTTATTTTCCTTTGTCTCATTTGTTTCTTTGGTACTTACTCCCTTGCTTATAACAGTCGTTTGATTTGTCGGAGATGCTGAAGAAAGAGGAAGAAATGCTCTTTGCTGTAAAAGGAAAACAGTCCAAGGTATAAGTTGGTATTATTTTGTGATTCTCTTGTCTATGTTGCATCTTGGGAACACGTTTTTCATGAATCATATGCCACGGTCTGGCATCATTTCTTTCGCTTTCCTCACTATTCATCATTTCCCAAGATTATTTCTAGTAAGATTCACATTTTCTTACGACACTATTCATCATTTCCCAAGATTATTTCTAGTAAGATTCACATTTTCTTACAATGTGGCTATTCTATAGGTGCTTCCCTGTCCTTCTATTGTCAACGTTCATAGTTACTTGGATCCTACATTGGACTACATTTCATTTTTCCCCCTGAAGCCTTGCTGCACATTATTCACCAATTGATTTAATTATGTAGGAAGGCGACGACGACTATTCACAATCTACTCTTAATGAGCGTACTCAGAAAGCCGAAGCCTGGCACCGTGATGCTGCAGCAAGGGCTCGATATACTAAATCTGCGACTCCCATTACATGTGCTACTTTTGCTCAAGATGTTTTAGAAGGTCGAGCAAAAGTGTCACAATTTCACGAGCACAAGCACCAACCAATGATATTTGGACCGGCTAGTCTTGTTGCCAAAAACCCAACAAGTGAACGAGAAAGAATGGCGGCCCAGGTTTTCCAGCCTCATCACAGGTATGCTCTTACCAGCCTTAATAACTCAAAAAATCAGCCAACTCTGTACTCCCAACGCGCACTTATTAAAAAGTAAAGAAATGCATATGGTTAACATTGATAGATTGCCGACTATGAGTATCGAAGAAGCTGGGTTAAAGGAGATGAATATAATGAACAAATGGCAAGAGAACAACGCGAAGCTCATGGAAGAAGCAAACGCATCGTGGTATAACGATAATCGTCCGTCAGGGCCAGGCGAGGATGATGATGAAGATGATGATGCGGCCCAAGAGAAGGGAAGAGCGTGGGACGACTGGAAAGACGACAACCCTCGTGGTGCAGGCAATAAGAAGCTCACTCCCTGTGGATGAGACTGAAGATTATGTTGAAATTTCTATCATGTTGATTTATGCCATAAATAAAGTAAAATTTACACCAACGAAATTGTCGGAGGATTTTTGCATCAGTTTTCCGTGTCTGCCTAGTGTTTACGTTCCAGTTTTGTTGTGCTATTGTTATGATTTGTGAACATTTCATTGTGTGATATGTAGCCGACGATGAGTATGTTCATTTACACTTTTTTGGTAAAATCTTTTGGACTTCAAAAACCTGAATGTAATTTATTAATCTAAATAAAAACTCAAAATCATTCAACAAATAATGATTTCCAAAATATATACTTACTAATAGAGTCGAATCAAATTATTCTTCAAGTACCAGTATGTTAAGATAACTTTACTATCAATCTAGTCGAGTTTTAAAATGAAGCTATCGGAATCTGAAGTGAATCAATAATTTTATAAGTTTAACATTCAAACACAAATGTAAATCTGTATCTAACACGCCATTAAATCAGACTCAATCCAGTATTTATGCAGTATGATGAACAAACTCAGATTGTCGGATCTCATTGACAGTCCTACCATAGCCAAAAGTAGGGGGAGCTAAGGTTCACTGAGCTAGTGACAGATTACTCCCATATGATTTTGAAAATAGACAGATTATTTCCCTGTAGTTTGAAAATATGCATTTTACGCCCTGTGGTTTTGAAAATAGACAGATTACCACATGATTTGGAAATAGGCTTTGTACCCCCCCTGTGATTTTAAATCTAAGCATTTTACTCCTTTGTGATTTGTAAATATGTGCAAAATACCCCCTTCGTGGATGCTATTTTTTGCAAATTGCTTATATTCAAAACCACAAGGGGTAAAATGTCTATTTTCAAATCATATGGGGTAATCTGCATATTTTCAAAACTCAATGGAGTAAAATGCTTATTTTCAAATCACAGGGGGGTAATCTGCATATTTTCAAAACCAAATGGAGTAATCCGCAACTAGCTCAAGGTTCATCATTCCCACTTTGAGAATATCTCGGTTCGAGGCTTGTATAAAACATTTGTTCATCCCCTTAATTGTTGTTGTTTGAGCAATTTTCATGAATTTAGCATGCAAATTGTTCTGACAACAATATTAATCGCTCTGACAATATCATGATACTTAAAAATAATATCCTAGCAAGTCAGCACACACATCCTCTAATAAAATAAAGACAAATTATTATTATTATTATTATTAAATAGGAAGAAATTAAAATGAATAAAACAAGAATGGGTTATTTTAATAATTTACAAAATAGTTACTAATATTTTTAATTAATATATTTAAAGTTAAAAAAGAATGGGAATTATTTAGAAAAAGGAGGGGACGTGACTTGCTTATATGCAGTGTAGATATAATAATAATAATTAAATATTCCCACTTACAGATTGCACCGTCCGCCCCCACCCAATGGGGTTGTTATAGCCTTATAGGCCTCCTTTCATTGTCCGGTACCTGAAGCGACTCTTCTCCCAAGCTCTAGAATTTTTCTTGTCATATTCGATGCCGTTTCGGCATGTGTTACTCTACCATCAAAGGTGTTGAATTCAATATACACACAGTTGAAGCTATCATCCAATTGGGTTTCCCTTTCATAGGAATAAAAAGGGGAATTTGAGAAATAAGGATTTTACTTATCTGTTTTTCTGGGTATTGGGGTTGCGTTGGATTTGTATGATGGTGCTGCATCCGGATGTGCTCCACTACGCCTGCATTGCGAAGGGCACCACCGTTTTGGCGGAGTTCAATTCCAGGGATGAGACCCTAGGTGCTCTCGCCGCCAAATGTTTAGAAAAGACGCCGCCTTTCCATTCCACCTTCTCCCACACCGTTCGCTCCCGCACCTACACTTTCTTGATTGAGGACCCTATTGTTTATTTCGCGATTTTCGAAGAGAAATTGGAGAATTCGGAAGGTTTTGCATTTCTAAAGAGCGTGAGCAAAGCTTTTGATGATGCTTTTAACGGTGATTCGGGAAAAAAGAGGTTGGATTTGGAGGAGTCGAGCTCACATTGTTTTCAGGGTGAATTTAACCCTGTTTTTCATCAATTGTTAGGTCCTGCTTTTGACCCAGAGTTGGAGGACTTCGGGTCTCTCATGGGGCTGAGAATGAATCCAAACGGGACGTTTCAGTCAGGGTCCGGACATAATGTGGATGCCGCCATGAGGTTCAAGATGATTAAGAAAAGGCTGTTCGGAGAATTCAAGGAAAAGGGAAAAATGAACACCGAGCAAGAGGGAGAAAACCGAGCACATGAGGAAAATTTTAGTCCTGGGATAGGATCTAGCCGTGAATTTTCGCTTGTTATGCACAAGAATGGACTGTATTCTACAGAATTGTTGGGTCTCCACAGCCATCACAAGGCAAAGAAAGTTTGGAAGAAGCAAGTTTGGATTGTTTTGTCACTCGATTTGATCATTTGCATAATCTTGTTTGCAGTCTGGTTGTGCGTTTGCAGCGGGTTTAAATGCATTGACCGCTGAACAAATTTGGGAAACGATCAAAAGTACTTTTTTGACTTGTTTTGTGTTACGCAGTTGTGATGCAATGTCATGTTTTGGATGCAAATCTACCGCAAAATGTGGTTTTTTCCGGCGTTTGCTGGTAAGGTTGATTTTCTTTTACCAAAGACAATCAAGCATGTGTAACAGTACAGGACCAGTTGATTGATGCTATTGTTGTATACTTTTGTGTTTGGATGCTTCTTCAGTGTGTATAGTAGATGTTGTATAGAATCATATGTAAAGTCATTGCTTTAGAGAGGCTTCTTTGTTGCGGTGGATTCTGTATATTTTCTTGAAACTTTGTTGGTGTGCAATGAAATGGTTCTTATACGGTTTTATATTTGTTTGAATCTAACCTTTATTGGTTTTTAGAGGTTTAATTGTTGGAATTATACGAGTGAAGTTAGAAATCTTGGTCTAGTTTGCATCTTCATTAGTGTGCGATCCATGAAAGGAGATGGTAAAGAAAAACATTGCCTCTCCTTTGCGCCCCAGTGATGGATGAGATAGCAAGAGATATACAGACTGAATTATATTGGACCATGCTTTTTTGCTGACGATATTGATGAGATCGGGGCAGAGATAAATGCCAAATTAGAGTTATGGGGAGAGACCATGGTTTTATATCAAGTATGTCTAAAACAGAATATATGGAGTGCAAATTTAGTGGTTGTACCTTTCGGGATCCCATTGTTGTAGCACTTGATGGTCAATAGGTATCGATGAGCACCAAGTTTCAATATCTGGGTTCTGTTATCCAAAAAGATGGAGAGATTGACAGCGACGTTAACCACATGATTCAGGCGGATTGGTTGAAATGGAGAAATGCCATCGGAGTTCTAGGCGATAGTAATATCCTTTTGAAATTGAAGGGAAAGTTTTATAGAACCGCCATTAGACCTGCAATGTTGTATGTAACGGAATGCTGGGCAGCCAAGAA
Source organism: Haberlea rhodopensis (assembly GCA_907163345.1). Classification (NCBI taxonomy): domain Eukaryota; kingdom Viridiplantae; phylum Streptophyta; class Magnoliopsida; order Lamiales; family Gesneriaceae; genus Haberlea; species Haberlea rhodopensis. Next base: position 8,690,241 of record CAJQUN010000013.1, read on the forward strand.
GAATCACATCCAAAAGATGAGTGTGACAGAGATGTGTATGCGTCATTGATATGCGGTAAGACCAGAAGAGATAAAATAAGGAACGAATATATTCAAACTGAAGTAGGTGTAGCTTGTATATAATATAGGCCGCTTACGTTTGTCGGTCACGTGCTACGTAGACCCAACAATGCATTGCACGTGTAGTGGAGTCCATGGATTTCGGCCATTTCACGAGAGCGAGAGGACGACCGAAGAAGACATGAGTCGAAATTAAACTCAAAGACTTGAAGTTCACAGGGATTAAAAAGGATATTCTGACAGGTAGAAGCGCTTGGAGAATACTGACACACGTGTCCAACCCAATTTGATTCTCTATATTGTTCATGTAGCCTACTACAATCCATTAAGATTAAAGAGCCAGTTATTGTTGTTGTTAAAAACAAGTTAATACGATATAAATTTTTAAATAATAAGACGAGGGAACTAGAAGCTATCCCGGGGTCCCCTATTTAGATGTAATCTGAAGGGGAGGCGGCTTGCAGCCTCCGCCTCCGAGCCATATAAACTATAAATTTAATTAGCAAGCTTTGGTTAAATCAAACAATTTGGGTACTTATAATACATAGTCCACATATGATTCCGAAGCCATTTAACAAGTTGGCCTCAGTGAACTCTAGGATCTGAGAGAACAACTTGAGGTGTTCTCAAGAAGCATGCAGGTTATAGGTGGTTCGATCCTGGTACAAAGGTATTGTCTTAACCCATTCAAAAATAGATACTTGTTAGTTTTTTTTTTTCCAAAATAATGATTTTAGATAACCATGGTTAATTCAAATCCTCATATTTTCAACTTTTTTCACCACACATGTTTCTTGCACACTGTGGGCGGGACCGAAGTGGGGGCGACCGATGTTGTGGGGATCAGTCGCCCCCCACAACATCGGTCCCCAATAATATCGGTCGCCGCCACAACATCGATCGTCCCGGACCTTCACAATATTGGTCCCCAACAATGTGAAGGAAAAATGTGGTGAAAAAATGTGAAAAATGTGAGGGTCTGGGTTAATCATGGTTAGCAAAATCATTTAAAAAAAAAACCAACATATGTCTATATTTGAATTAGTTAGGGTAATAACCAACATGTGTCTATATTTGAATTAGGGTAATATCCTTATGCCAATATCGAATTACCCGTTTATAAGTCACAACCCACATATCCCGATGATTTCAAGGTCATTTTGACATCTGTCAACATACGAGACTAGGGTGAGTTTTATACACATAGTTATACGATATTCTATTTTTCATATTAAGAGTCTTGTAGTTCACATATGAAAGATTATGCCGCAGCTGTCATTGGTATGAATATGATAGACTTATTCAATATAGATTTTTATTGATTTTTAATTAATATTTTAAAATGATAGACTGTTGTGGAGTTTATAGGTTTCTATTAACTTTTATAAAATTACATGGAGTTATGAAAATATTTTCATAGACTCTTGTAGCCTTTCCATATATTTCTATTGAGTTTATAGACTCTTGTAGACTTTTTTTAATTCGATGAATACATCATTAGTCAACATATTGGAATCAATTCAATTATTCAAGTCAGATCAACATACATAATTAATAAACAATATTTTTTTAAAAAAATACATAATAATATATCTTTTCTATACAAAATGGAGGTGGCAGCCTGAAAATTGCGAGTTGTCCCGATTTGATGGTAGAATAATGCTAGAGAAACTGTGAAACAAATGTGTTGTGTTTGCTGGAGACACAATCAGAAGAAACCAATAAGAATCTCTCTCTTTTTAAACAATAATTAACCAGCACACTACTTCCGAATTACATAAATACATTCCCCAGAACATTCATACATTAAAGAAAAATAATATTTTACAGTTCCGATTCTTCCAAAAAAATCTTAAAATTAATTAAAATATCATAATTTACCCTGGTTAATAGAAATGCAATGACCTTAAAGAATAAGTTGTTGATGGAATGACTCATCTTCATGAAACCCAAGTAAAAGTTTCAAAGATTTTGCAATAATATGTGGATGAAGCATCATTTTTTGTGGAGGTAAGAATAATACGTGTGAAAAGTGAAGCCCGTGCACGTTAAAGATTTGATCTTCAACGTCCGTTGTATCTGAGTGAAACCGATCAATATAAACAAAGGAAACAATGTAACAAGAAGGGCTATAATTGACATACTTGAAGATTCTTTCAAGATAGCTTTGAATTGAGATGGTTTGCTTTGTGAGGCCATGCAACACCGATATTTTATGGGGTTGGAGTGACCGGTTGAGATCGTTCGACTCCGCCACTTACTGCAGAAGAGAAGAGGGGAAGGTGATGAGTTTAGGCATACAATTTGGGATCTCCAATATAAAATGGAAAAAAAAAAATCAAGCCAAATCCATGGGATTAGTCATGGAGAATTTTGGATTTTTTTTGCTTGTATATAATGTTTCAATTTTTGTAATAAAAGAATTCTACAAAAATTATTAAAAGTTTATTGAAATTTGGATATCTCTAAAATACCACCAAACTTTTGAAAACTCAACAAAATTTATTTTAGATAACTTTTACTAAGTATATAAAAATATAAATTAGATACTTTTAAACTTCACAAAAATCGTTGAAAATATCAACCGATACACCATCTATTGTCTTTGTAAATAATGAAAAATAAGAAAAAGTCTAACGGTGGGGCAGCATGAACCAGTCAACCAACTAGATGGAGGTGCACTCAAAGCGTTTATTCAAGATTCGGAAATTGAAGAAATCGGAAAGCATGTACCCTTAGAATTGAGGAAATATGTCTCTTTGAAAGTGGGCAATTCAGATTTCTGCCAAGGATGGCTTTTTTTTTCCCGGGTGGCAAGAAAATAGTGTGCTGAATTATTAAATTTCTAGAACTGGACTTCTGAGATTTCTTCTAAAGGTTGAATTTTCGCTTGCTAGCATCTCATTTTTCTGCCAAAACTTTCATATATTTGGAAAAGTTTGGATTTATGGGATTTGGAGTCATATTTCCGTGTTAAAATGGCAACATCTGAAATCGAAAGCGTTGAGTGCATTTCCTCATCGTAGGACATTAACGACGAAGAGATGCAATCGTTAGTGTATTCTCACTCCCATTTGATGTCAGCTCTTGATTCGGGTAAAGTAATCTTCTTGCAGTTAGCGAATGTTAAATATGTGGCATTTCATCCTTTTGTTGTTGTTTGGTGATTTATAAGTTCCTTTGCTGCTATAGATATAGAACTGCCGCTGGATAAATTAACTTCAATCAATCAAGATGGTTTATCTCATTCTGAGACCCAGTAAGTTTACCCTTCGGCTTTCTCTTAACGTATTTATTTTGTTTCTTATGATGAAAATTGGTGTGGGATACTTTGATTAGAAATGATAAATATGAGTAAGAGTCGTAATATTGGGTTTTTTTTTTTTTTAATGTCGAGAGATAGTTCTTGTTTTTTCTTCTTGTAATTTGTCGATTTCTGAATTAAAAATTTAGTTTTTTCCTAAATTTAGTTAAAGACTTGCATACCCATTTTGTTTTTATTTTTTTATTTTTTTGCATATTCAATTTTGATAATTTACTTAAAAAAATTTGCATATCAATCCTCGCTGCCTCAGGTTGCTTTTCCCCTGGTTATGTCTTCTTAAAACATGTAGCTTTTTGTCTCAGGAGAAATGTTTATGTGGTACTGGTAGCAACTGGAAGTTTCAATCCTCCTACATACATGCACTTGCGTTGTTTTGGTAAGACATCTAGTTGACAAGTGTAAAATCATTTTTGTTCATATCCCACTTTTATCCAATGATGATAAATTATTTCTTGCCTTTATATTTCTTTTCTTCTATTAGCAGAAGTGCCTGGAATATCCTGGGTTAGTTTCGGTGGAATGCATGTTCATGCGCGTTATTCTTGTGAAGTTGGTGGTTGTGCTAATTGTTAGTGCTCTTTGTTGGATATTCTATGAAGTTTTGCCATTAATTCTTGTTCTTTTGGCCAGAGCTTGCAAGAGACGCATTAAATTCGCAAGGGTTTTGTGTCATTGGTGGTTATATGTCACCTGTAAATGATGCATACAAGAAGAAGGTATGTATTGGTATGCTGCATGAGGTATATGGATATACATCTTGCATCAAAGAAGTACTGCTTGCACAACTTACCAGTCTTAGGATAATTTTCAATATTAGTGAAGATGCTACTTAAGATGAAGAAAATAACAAAGGAAAAATTTTATGAGATTCTTAGTTGCTGAGGGCCTGAGGCTACTTGGGAGATACATGTATAATGGCACCTGTAGTTCCCTGAGAATTATGGTAGATGCGGTTTTTACTTGACTCAGATCAGTAAATCCATTCCCTTTTTTATTTTCTTCCTTTTATCAACCTTTTGGCTTGTTAACCCCTTCAAAGATTTCATCAACTCTCTGCATCAAAATACTTCAGTGTAAGGGAACTGTAAGTTATTTTTTCCTTCGATTTTTTATGCTGCTTGTCATGGGTTTATGGAAAAACAGCTTATTATATGCATCAGGATTTTGAAAAAATCAGTTGCTAATGTTGTAACCTATTTTCCAGGGTCTTCTACATGCTCAACATCGTGCCACCATGTGTGATCTTGCTTGTAGAAGTTCTAATTTTATTATGGTGGATTCATGGGAGGTATCTCTCTCACTCACAGCACACACACACTTGTTGCACCTCACACGGACTAATTAGCACATAATCCATTAATTTCAAAAGTTTTGAATTATTTCCTCATGCTTCTGCTACTGCAGTTAATTTTGTATTATTCTGTGACTGTAACTGGCATTTTGACTATTTCTGTTTGTCAATAGGCAAGTCAAGATACCTATCAGCGCACATTGACAGTTTTGTCTAGAGTTAGGACTTCTCTATGCGAGAGCGGATGTGTATCCCATGGTAAACTCATTAATTACAATGTCCTTTCATGTTAATTTTTAAATTCTTACTCAGTTTGTGGGTGGATATGATCCTCTTTTTTAAAGAGACTAAAACCCGAAGTGAAATATCAATGAGATTTAAACCCATGTTTTAAAATTGATAATTGAAACCCCATTTGTAATAGTTTCTATATGCGTCTATCCATGTCTCAAAGTTAAAATTTTTATTATGAATGCAGTAAAAGCAAAAATATGCTTTTTTATACATCAGAAAAGCATTTTCCTAGTATTTCTCCAACTCACGTATTTGATTCTGCTTTCTCAAAAAATTTGTAGAATTTTACAAGGTTTGATTTCTGATGGTAAAAATATATATCCTCCCGTATAAACATTATAAAGTTATCATTTATGCATTTGTTTTTAGGTGTCAAGTTAATGACATTGTCTTCTCTTCATAGAGTCTCTCAAAGTCATGCTCCTCTGTGGTTCTGATCTATTAGAATCTTTCACCATACCTGGAGTTTGGATTCGTGAACAGGTAAAGTTGTGCAACAGGCTTGAGTAGAGAAAGAAGTTTAATACAGAATGTGCATGTCTAAATAGTTTGTAAAGTAAATTATCGAAATTCATTTTGCTCAGTATTGTTATCCATGCACATTGTTTTATTTCAGGTAGAAACTATATGTAGAGATTTTGGGTTGGTTTGCATTCGTAGAGGTGGTCCAGACGTCGAGAATATCATATTAAATGATGATATTTTGAATGAATTCAAGGTAATCCTTTTTTGTGTCTTCTCTTCATTCCAAAATTGTTGTGGAACAAATGAGGGTCTATCATTTTTCAGATTCCATGCTGCATTTGCACTTCATGCCACCCATTACCCGAATACCATACCTGGAATTAACACCTTTACGATACCACATGTATTCTCTGTTACCAAACTATTGATCTCTTTGATCTGGTTTTGCGTTTTCGTTGACAAATGGAAATGATTTCGAATCGTTGACGAGTTGAGATTTGCGAGTTCAAAGTTTTTTCGCTGTTAAAAGCTTTGAAAGGTTCTCTCCGTATCTTGAACAATTTTTTTTGTCGATCATCATAATTTATTGCAGGATAATATCAAGATTGTCGATGAAGTAGTACCGAACGGCATCAGTTCTACGGGATTGAGGTGAAACCACCGTCTCTGAACATATATTGATCCTCTTATGCATGCATACGACTCAAAAGTTTGAATCTTGGTCATTGATCTGATGAATTTGAGCTTACACTAGACAAGTTTTCATTCCCAGGGATTGCATTTCAAGAGGGCTGTCGGTGAAGTATTTGACAGCAGATGAAGTAATTGATTATATTAAACAAAATAATTTATACACGAGATATAGAGAAGATTATCCTATTGACCATTAAATGTTTACCGTTTGAGGCTCGTTTTACCCGTAGAATTTATGTGTATGCTGATGAGCAACATTGTGCAGACATAGAATTACTTCTTTGTCATTCGATTATTTCTTTTTCTCCATTTGCTTTGTAGAGGTATCTTAGTATTTCTTAGTTGTGAACTATCAAATTGAAAATGATTCTCTTCCCCAAAAAAATTCAAATTTATGCGTGTTTGCTCTCAAATATGTGGACTTCCTAAGAGACATTCACATAGATCGGGTTTAATGATTTTATTGATACAAATGAAGGAAACAGACATGGAATCGAAGTTGGGTTTAATCTTTCATATCCCTTTTTTTAACAAATCTTATAGTTGAGTTTCGTGGGCAATCTAATATTTAAATTCCCGTGTGTTCATTTAACATTTCTATCATTAATGATAAATAGTTTTGCATTGGGTTTATTAGGTAATATTTTTTTTTTGATGACTCGGTATCCGGCCCGAAGACCGACTAATCCGGGGGACCAATCCCACCGTCCACTAGCGGGGGGCCCAATTGAAGCCGGGGCTTTACGCCACCGTATGGACTGGCCCCACAGGAATTGATAGCACCATAGAGGTTTCGAACCTGAGACCTAGAGAGGAGCAAGACTCCTAAGTCCCAGGCCTCTACCACTAGGCCAACCCCTGGGGGTTGGTTTATTAGGTGATATGTTGTTTGAGATGTAATATTTAGCAATAGTCACCACAAAAACACCACATATTCGCCTCTAATCTCAATAGTAGAATCACTATACAAAATACTATAGCGAAGATTGTTCTTGAATTACACGAGATAGGTACTGTAGGCTGCTAGATTACTAATTGCAACTCAATTACTCTTCAACGTATTTAGGCAAGTGGCATTGATTTGAACCTATGTTAATGAAAGTGGCCTTTTTTTTCTTCTTCTGAATTATGAGATATATATAGCCGGTTTTGAGGTTTTCAAGAGAAGGGCTCTCTAAGGTTTCTTCAATATTCGTTGAAAGAGTTGGAAACTATGGAGGTGGAGGCAGGTGGTGGTGATGAGAAACTAATATGCCGGAGGAATGGCGCAAACGGTTCTTGGGGATGCAATTTACCGGCTTTGAGTGCTAAGTTCCTGTGTGAAAAACACTGGTTGGAGTATGATTGCGACATAGAAAGGAAGAACTCGGGAAGCTTAAAAGATTCAGAAACCAAGAAATTTAAGGAGTAGGAGGCAAAGCTGGTGATCCGGTTGGAACTGGAGCCGAAGTAAGATGGATACAGACATGATTATTTGTGGCATTGGAACTAGTTGAGGCTAGGGGGCGGTTATTGCTGAGGAAAATAGAGGTGAAGGTGGTGCTGGTATTGTGAGTGGAAATGAAAAATGATGCGGTACAATCGGGGGCTGTTGGTGGCATTAAAGGTATCGAGGAGATTGTTGTGACTGGAAATGAAAATGCCGCTTATAATTGGTGGAGGATTGTGGATCACAAGTGGAAAAGGAATCAGAACCCTAGAACCTGGGTAACTTCCAACAGGAATTTGAGAGTAAGTATATAAGTCAGGTAATACTTAACACTCGAGAATGAGAATTCATTGATCTAGTCCAAGGTTTCCATGACAGTGGTGTAATACGAGCAGGGTTTCACCGCCTAATTCACTATGCTCCTCATTACATTGAAGATGAGATAAGAAAGACGAAGAAATTCGTGCAAGAACTTGGATATCAGTTGAGCAATCTTATCCACAAAGCCACTGACTATAGTTCTGCAATTAAGCAAGCACTGCGAGTGGAAGCCGACATCAAACTACTACTTCAGAAAGAAGAAAGAGGAGAGAGATCCAGTACCGTAACTCTTCTGAAACAAGTAGCAGAAAGAAGGAAATTGGAAACGGAGTTTCAATCTAACCAGCAAGAAAAGCCACCAAGTGAGAATTTCGTGAAGGCCCGAGGGATGACAATAAAAAGATGTGTGGATGCTATAGTGACCCCAACCATAGCACGGAGAAATGCTGTAGAAAAAGTGGAAAATATTTGATATGTGGAAATGACCAACATCGTATCCAAATTTGCCCAAATAAGAGGCAAAAAGATCAGCACGCACCAAGGTTGCTTTGATGATTAATATACTATACACTGATATCATATCCTTTATATTTATCAGTCATCCATGAAAGTCGCTTTAGACTTCGTATCCCCTGAGAATGTCCAAGAATGCATCCGGTTGACTCAAGAATTTCGAATTTCGGCTACTTCCAAAGTCACACAGATCCAAGCAATATATATCGGAGGTAGCACCCTCTAGAGTCTTTCTTTGAGCAACATATTACGAATCTCTTCTGGTATGTTGCATTTTCCATTACATGAGAATGGATTGATTCCATTACCCCACATTCCCTGCTCATCGTATTTCACTTGTTTTGATAGAGAATCGGAGTGCTGCCTAATGCTGTCGTCATGAATACTCGATATAGTATTTTATCAAGTGGGATCAATATGATATTGATATAATATTATAAATCTACATATAGACATTTCACCCCTTTGCTTTGTAAATAAACATTTACCCTCTATAGTATCTCTAATAAACATTTACCCTCTATTGTATCTCTAATAAACATTTTACCTCATGTGGTTTGTAAATATGCAGTTTATCCAATATGTTTTTCAAAATACAGATTTTACACCCCGGTGGTTTGGAAAACATAATATATACGAACGGAGTATTTTGTACTTATTTAAATGCTACATGAGGATAAACTGTTTATTTTCACCTATTTGAAAACCAATTGAGGTAAACTAAATATTTTTACTATTTTGAAAACCAAATGAGGTAAAATACATGTTTTAAATCATTGGGTAGATTCCGTCTTTTTGGAAAACCATTGTGCTTATATTTAGAATCTCAAAGTTGTCGAGAAAAAGTTGCGCTTCTTTCATTTTTCCTTTCATCTTTTGATTTACGTTGCACGATTTAATTTGATGCAATTCTTGAAAAAAAAGTGGATAGTGAGTCAAATATAAGTCTAGATTGCGTGAGGTTCTCTTTCAACCAAAAATAGTGCCTATTAGAATTCTTTTGATTTTACAGTTTACTTCATTTTCAAAACTATCGAATAATTAATTTATCAAGTCGTTTTAAAATTGTTTATATTATTCTATTCATAAAAAAATTAAATATTCATTTCAAGAGAATAAACTATTGATTTCCACATGCATTCCATCATTTATGTGGCAAATATTATCTTAATATCCACAAAATATATACTGGCAAACAAGAACGAAAATCATTGGTGGACAACAACAAGCCAATCTTTTTAGAACAAATTGAACTTTTCCTTTTCTACGAAATCACAACCAACAATGTTAATTAAAGATTAAACATAATGAGTGATCCCAATTCTCTCTCTCTCTCTCTCTCAATGATGTCTAAAAGAAAGTGAACATAAGAATTAAGAACTGAGATTGTGTCCATTGGATTGACATCCTGCTTTCAAAACTAACGGCAATCCTCATTTCTCTCTCCTCCAAAAAGCCAGAAAGAAAGAGAGAAAATAACGTCTTCTCAAGAGAACGATTATTGTAGGGTTCTTTTGAATCGAACCTTACCGATCTCTCTTTCGGTTTCCTTCAGATTTTTGTTAATTCTTTTTCTGATAAATTAATCAGAAAGAGAAGTTTCTCAAGGGTGGAAATCGGGAAGCATCACCCTTAAAATTGTAGAAATGTGAGTTTTTGAAAGTGGGCAATTTAGATTTCTGCCAAAGATCGATTTTTTCGGGGTGGGACGTAGATAGTTTGCTAAATTATTATATTTATAGATCAGGGTCTTTGAGATTTCCGCAAAAAGACCGGATTTTCCCTTGTTAGCATCTCATTTTCAGCAAAAAAATCCGATCTTCGAAGTGGGCATTTCATATATTTGGAGAAGATTGGATCTGTGGGATCTGGTATCATATTTCTGTTGACTTAAATGGCAACAGTTGAAATCGAAAGCATCGAGTGCTTTTCTTCATCGGATGACATCGAAGATGAAGATATGCAATCGTTAGTGTCTTCTCAACCCCGTTTGATTTCTTCAAAGAATCACAATGTGGTACCCTCTGTAATTACTCCGACAAGCGTCCATGAATTGCTTGAATGCCCTGTTTGTACTCATTCTATGTACCCACCCATTCATCAGGTATGTTCTTTCTCTCAGTTGTCTTGTTTAGCTTTTTGGGGCTTACTCGTTTGTTTGTATGTTGTTGATTCTTATACAAATCTTGTGATCTAATATGCATATCATTACGTGTTGATTGGGATTTCATATTTTCATGCTTTGGTTTTGCTTGTTAAAAACTGAATTACATTAATTTGATTTGTTGGAATTTATGTGAGTTATATATAGCGTCGGTGCGGTCATGAGAATATTGTTTGCCTTTTTCTTAGGTGAAATATTTTAATGTTCATTGGAATTACGCACAAGAAATTTAGTTGCTTATTCTGGTACTAAACTAAATGGCTTAAGATGAATGTTTTTACATTTGGGATTCTAACAATTCTATCATCACTTTTCATTTGGTTCAAAATTTGGAAACTATTGCCATGATTTATTATTCCTGAGCTTTGACTAACAGAGAAATTTACAAGCTAAGAAGCTAGAAAACAATATTTAGATCTAGTTTATGTGTGTAGAATGAAGCATGGCTTATTGATAATGTACACTTTTACAGTGTCACAATGGGCACACTCTCTGTTCAACTTGCAAGACAAGAGTGCATAATCGATGTCCCACATGCAGACAAGAGCTCGGTGATATTCGGTGCTTGGCACTGGAGAAAGTTGCAGAATCACTAGACCTTCCTTGCAGATATTTTTCTTTGGGATGCCCGGAAATTTTTCCATATTATAGTAAACTCAAACACGAAGCAGTTTGCAATTTCAGACCATACAGTTGTCCATATGCTGGATCGGAGTGCTCAGTTACTGGGGACATTCCCTACCTCGTTTCCCATTTGAAAGATGACCACAAAGTGGACATGCACACGGGCTGTACTTTTAATCACCGTTATGTGAAGTCGAATCCTCGTGAAGTAGAAAATGCCACTTGGATGTTAACAGTGAGTTCACAGCTCCTGTTAGGTGCTTCGAATTTGTTTTGGGCAACGGTGGCAAGAATCTATGTTGTTCTTGATATTCTCCAGTCTTCATATCACATCTAATTTATTTCTTTTTATAGTCTTCTATATTCAGAATAGACAGATTCTTTGCTTATATTTTTGAGTGTGTCCAAAAATGATTTTCTAAACTATGCAGTGGTGATTTTTATTCGACATATTCATCCGTTAGATCATGTGATCTGAGTCACCTTTCCGTTCTACATGAATCTGTGGATCTTATTATGCTTCACATGATCCAATATTAGCAACACTTGCGGTATATATAACCTGATAACAGTATAGAAGACGACTCAGTTTGGCATACTGCTGTGCTCATCTAAATATTTTATATGGTATATGCATTCTTAATCTTGGTCCATTTTCCATGTTTCCATTAGGTATTCCATTGTTTCGGTCAATATTTCTGCCTTCACTTTGAAGCATTTCAACTGGGAATGGCCCCCGTGTACATGGCATTTCTTCGTTTCATGGGCGATGAGAATGAATCCCGCAACTTCAGCTACAGTTTAGAGGTTGGAGCGAATGGCAGGAAGCTCATATGGGAGGGTACACCACGCAGCATTCGAGATAGCCAGCGTAAAGTAAGAGACAGCCACGATGGGCTTGTTATTCAAAGAAACATGGCACTCTTCTTCTCTGGAGGTGACAGGAAAGAGCTTAAGCTTAGAGTCACTGGAAGAATATGGAAAGAACAGCAGAATCCAGATGCTGGCCCCTGCACACCGAATCTTTGTAATTGATCGAGAATGTTAATTTTCGAGTAAGATTTTATGTGTTTTCTGGCTTTTGTGTGTCTGCTTAAGGGACGTGTTTCGGTGCTAAACTTATGCTTTTTAACATATCAAGTATAGCTTGTTAACCTGTACTTGGAAATCATTTGTAATTTTGTTATTAAAGGTATGTTTCAACCATTTATTCGAGCTAGTGACAAATAACCTCCTTGTGGTTTGTCAAATAGGCAAATTACCCCATGCGTTTTGAAAATAGGCATTTTACTCCCCAGTGGTTTACAGAATGGACATTTTACCTATGTCATTTGAAAATAGACATTTTACACTCTGCGGTTTGTGAAAATAGGCATTTTACCCTTTTATAATTTGTGAATAGGTGTGAAATACATCATTCACATATATGGTAAACTATCTATTTTGTAAACCACTGGAAGGTAAAATATATATTTAAAAATCCCTATTTTCAAACCACATAGGGTAATGCCTATTTTTTAAACCATTGGGGGTAAAACGCATATTTTCAAACCACATATGGGTAATCCGCCTATTTGAAAAATCATAGAGGGTAATCTGCCAAAAAACCCATTTATTCGGATGACAAGGGAAAATCGTCCTATTTTGGCTTGCCTGGAAACAAGCCGCAAGCGGCTTCTGAAAAAAGGACCAATAACCGTAAACAAGTTAAAGATCAATATTATAGATTTTCACAAATCCAAATAATATTTCTGTACTTCATAATTTGGCAAAGTTTTCCCTTTTCAAAACTTTATTTATTTCATACCTTGTTTTCTAATTATATTTTTTATTGTTTTAGTAATCTTTATTATCAGATAACATGTGCATATTTAGTTCTCCATAGTAGAATTATTATTCATTTCCAAATATATCACCCTATTATAAAATTTTACTTACATTGGAATGTGATTTCCCTCCCGACAAATTAAGGGGTGTATTAATTCTTGATTTTTATTGACTTGTATATACTTTAAAAGTCTAGAGGTATTGAATATAGATGATTATATACCTCACAGAAGTCTACAAGAGTCTATAACCTTCTTTTCATACTTTGTATGATTCTAAAGTCGATTGAAATATATCGACTCCTTAAAGTCTTATCATTTCTATATAATTTTAAGTAACTCAAAAACATACAATTTTGAATATTTTCTATGGAAATAAGTTATTGTGTTCCCCACCATGATAGAATGCACTATTTTTCATTTGTTTCATTGTTGGACTAGCGACAAATAATTGGCAACTTTTCATTAACTCATAGCTCCACGTGGAGTTATCATGTACATTTTGCATTGGTGGCCTACTAGGCGATTAGTGGATAGAAGCATGGGCGGACCAGGGTGCGCGGCGTCTATCCAGAGGAGGACCAGCTTTTTAATAACATTTTATTTACCCTTATTTTTAAAGAATTTTTTTTTTTTTACTCCCAAATTTTTTTTACATCCATCTTTGGTGTATTTTAAATCCATTATAATTATCATTACATCTACATAAATTAAGAAATTTATGTATCTATATAAATTAAGAAAGTTGTGTATTTGAAATTCACCCAACATAAATTTATCCAAACAATCGAATGGATTTGAAAGTCATGGCTTTAAGGACCCTTAGAGATCTACTTCTGTAAGTGGAAAGGCGAGCTCATTGGTGCTCTAAATGCAACTTTAAATCTAGGATATAAAGTTAATCTATCCATGAAACATATGGAACTTGTCATTCCCTTTTCAATTTTGTGAGTTTCTAACCCCTTTAAACCTTATTCTAACTTTAGAGCAACTAAAGCCTAAAGGAGATGGAACCATTCCAAAGTAACAAATTCGTCCTCCCTTTTTTTTTTTTTTTGTTTATTCTAAAGTCACAAAAGCATCTGCTTTGTTTCACTCCTGTTTTAACTTAACAATTTTTTTACAGCATATTGAACTTCACTTTGAATGACTAAACATAATTTTTAAAAGTTATTATTCACATGAGACGTAATTCAACACTTTTTTTAAATTTATAATCGCATCGAGAAAGGAGACTTTAGCACGATAGTAATATCTATACGTTGAATTCATCCTATAGGAGCATAATGTGGTGTAAATTCTTTCACATTTACACCCACAATTACGCAGATTCTCGTGTTTTATGATTCCCTTTTGTGCGCTTTTTACTACTTTCTCAGATGGAGTATTATTTGGAGGTAGCCATTGAATGTATTATTAGAGGAATAATGAGGCAGGAGTGTAAAGATACAAATTTCCATATTGATATTTGTCAGTAGAAAGTACACAATGCATGTACGGTGTCATATTTTTCTTTTCACAGCATAATCAAGATTTTTAAATAAATTAGATGGGCAAAAAAATTAAGTAATGAGGACCATACCACTGTTGCGAAATAAAATTATAATATTTTTATTATTTACTATAAAATTCACAACTTTTTTAGATAAAATGATATCATTTTAAAAAATTTCTGCAGGGCAAAAATCCGGCTTTGCCGAAAGAACAAATTTACACCATATGCACAAATAGACACATGTATAATGAGGACCATACCACAGTTGCGAAATATCACGGTAAATCAAATATCGAATAGGATTATCGATATACCTGATTATATCTATTTGTAGCGGAATGATTATCCCATTTGCGCTCGTCTACAAGCCTCCGAAACCTCTTTTTTGTAGCAGGTTGGTAAATTACTACCAGAGCAATTTATTTTGGTCCACACTTTAAACCCTCGGATCGTGGTGATGTTCCAAGATTTACGTACTCAAAATAGAGAGATATTCTTGTGTATTGTTGTATGACAAATTCTGGAGACAAATATGGCTACATAAGGCACAAATGTGTTTCATACAGAATTGATCTCTGCAACATGAGATGCCTTATAAATGGGTTTTTAGTTTTTTTTATTATTATTATCATTATCGTCCCCATCTCTATCTATGATAATTTTTTGTATTAATCGGGTTCTGCCATATATCAATACATACAAATATATCCATCCATATAGATACATATTTATGTGTGTTGGTATATGTCAGGACCCGATTCACAAGAATTTACTTACACAAGCACATACTATAGAAATGAGTGCTACATATAACTATATATCTGTGTGTGTCGTCACTAATATTTTTTTTAAATAAAACATTTTTTGTCATTAATACTTATGTGTAAATAGAGTGAAGTGGTCCCAAAGTTGTTACCCACACACATTCAAATTTATATATTAATGGATATATCATACGCAAATTATAGATTATTGTCCTATTTTTTGATAGAGATTATTGTCCTTTTTATGCATAATTCCACTACATTGAATTCCTTCTCTTTTCTTCCACAAGCTTCGGTAATATAATATACCAGTGGAAGAATCGAGCCTCTTGTCATATATTCTCAGCATTAAAAAAATGCAAATTCAATGTAAAAAAAAAAAAAAAAAAATTCCACTTATTGTAAGTATAATTGCGACAGAAACATTAAAACATAATCCTTACTTCATTTAAAGTTTTCATAATGGCTTTCTTTCATGTGTAATAAAAGTTGTTTTCCATAAATTCATAAATAGGTAAATGTTTTATGTCCGAAATACAAGATTTAAATGAGGGAATCTACTGATGTACGGGTACCTCACTTTTAATACCTTTATTTGAATTTTTGCTAGATCTTTGATATTTTATTATATTATTATCATTTCCCTTTTCCAGGGCTTTCAATTTTTATTTATTTTTATATCAGTACTAATAATAACTTATAGTTAATCAAAGTAAGCATAATTGGACATTTTGGTCTCAAGATCATCACTTTTTAATAATAAACATACTTTAGCCCCTCATGTGTGACGTAGTTGGTGAAGTAGCTGGACGCGAAAACCTTTGGTCATGAATTCAATTCATCATACCAATATTTTCTAGGTCGAGCATGTTGTATCGGCTTGCCTAGTGTGATTTACTTGACTGACATGATTTACAGGCTATTGCGGCAGCCTTATAGTTTACCCAATGCGCTCTCAAATAGCAGCGACAACGGGTTTTCCATCATAAAATAATAATAATAATAATAATAATAATAATAATAATAATAATTTAACGTCAACCACTACATCTAGAAGCCCATGATTAAATAACCAATTTCAATCTAAGATTTTAAATTACTCTTTTCGTGCCGAAATTATAAAATATCAAATTTGGTCCTAAGCAAGGTCAGATGTAAGTTGGATTGAGTAGGACAACTATCCTCGTCTGACTTTCTCTAAATTTATCAAAAAAGATTTAAATTTTTAAGTATTGAAAAATAAAACTTATATTTACAAATAAAAAAATAGTTAAAAGTAATGTTATTTTACTTTTGCTTAAAGTTAAAAAAATATTATTTTTAAGCAAAAACATTGAGTATTTGTTATTAAAATAAAAAAAACAGTTTAATGAACTTCAAATTATTACAAAATTGTCACCACACAAGTAAAAGCAATGAAAAGACCTACTTATCTGATTCTGTTTTTACCTGCTTATTTTTAGAGAATGAAAGCAGAAGCAATGAAATAAAGCAATCAAAATATGTTTTTTTGGTCTGGAAGTAGATAACCAGTTTTCAAAAGTAATCGCAAACCCCTTGAAATAAATTACGTAAAAAGTGATGTGTATCTAATTACCCTTATTACAATTGAAATGGCAAAATACTTGGATGTAATTCAAAAACGAAAATTACGAAGAAACTGGTCCTTGGCACTAGCAATCCACAATGCTAGCAAGATGGAATTTCACCTAATAGAGGCCAGCTAATCCCCAGACATCGACCTCACACCAACCCTTCATTTCAAAGGAAATGGAACTCATTATCAAATAAAAAAAAATATATATATTATATAGGATGTGACTTGTCCATGTGCATTTCTTATCATGATAATATATACCTTATTTATTAATGTAATTTTCATTAGAAAAATTTAAAAGAATGATGTGGAAAAAAAATTGAGTTAATGGAGTGAATGGATGACTTGTATTGAATGAAGATATGGAGCACGACATCGTAGATGAACACCACATATTGCATAAAACCTGATATAAAGTTTTGATTTCATAGAGGTAAACAAAGAAATTGAAACCATTAATTTTAGACACTTTCTCTTTTCTTTTTTTTAGCAACTATTATAATTACATGGGAAAAAGAGGGCTCGAACCTGATACCTCGATCTTCCTTAAACGAGCTGGTATCAGCTGGGCCACAAAGCCTTCCGTTAAGACTCTTAAACTCAAATAACTCTTCACGTTTTTTTTTATCAAAGTAACCGAAGTCGTCATCTGAGATGACGACTTCAGTATATATATTTTTTTATTAAAGTCGACATCTGAGATGGCGACTCCAATATAATATAATTTTTTATATGGAAGTCGCTATCTGAGATGGCGACTTCCATATATATATGATTTTCATACATATAATCATATTAATTATAGTAATTAATTTATAATATACGGTTTCCATAAATAAGATTTTCATAAATATAATCATATTATTATAGTAATTTCATAATGACAGTTTTCATCCTCGTGCAACATATGTCTTCCAAATTCCCCCAATTTTAACCAAAACTTTGAATTTTTGAAAATTCAAAATTTTGACCCATAGCTTTTTTAAATATTCAATTATGAAAGAAAAAATCATTATCTCTCACTCAAATTGTGTCAATCAAGATTTTTTCCCTAACCTAAATCTTCAAATTTAATTGACACTATCCGTCATCAATTATTGCACATTTCACAACAGACTAAATTTTAACTACTTAAGGACTATTAACTAAAAACCAAATCATTCCAAGTTCCATGACTATTTTTACAAAAAATTTCTTAAATATCGTGTCTAAGAAATATTTCACATTTGACATCGAAAATTGGATATCAAATTTGTTTTTAGGGGATTTGCTTTTATTAAAATTGATTATGAGTTTTAAATATTTTTCTTTTATATTGAGCATCAAAACTGTATTACAGACCCTAAAATTCCTTGCAAAGCATACGAAAATCTAGTCAACCCCTAAATCTATAATTAATATAATTATATTTATGAAAATCGTATTTATGGAAACCGTATATTATAAATTAATTACTATAATTAATATGATTATATTTATAGAAACTGTATTTATAAAAACTGTATATTATAATTAATTAATATAATTAATATGATTATTTTATGTTGGAGTCGCCATCTCAACAACTTTAATATAAAAAAAATTATACTGAAGTCGACATCTCAGATAGCGACTTCGATTACTTTGATAAAAAAATTATTTAGGTTATTTTATTATATATATATATATATATTGGGTAAATTAGTTAAAAAAAACCCAAGAAATAGTCTTTTAAAAAATAATAAAATTTAAAGTTTTATGTAATTTTAACCCCTCACGTAAATATTTACATCCAATAATTGTTACCCTTAATGTCATTTAGCAGTAGCAACCAATAAACCTGGATTAGGACTCCTCACAGTCTAGTCATAAAAGACTATTGATAGTATTTTATGAGGTAATCTCATACATTGGATGCGTATATTTTCATGCCAATTCTGTGTAATGATATTTGATTCAATTCTTGTACCTCTTATAAAATCTACCTCAAAATGTGTGTTCAACGCCACAGCTTCGAAAGTAGACTTAATCTCTTTCTTATCTCTCTCTTGCATCTCTACATCACACGTAGCTTAAGCCAATGGAGTGTGGCAGGCTCGGACCCACCGAGCCTAAAGGAACTTCTACCTCGAACCTAAGCACGAAACCAAAAAATACCAAAGTCAAGCTTCTACTGATCCTCGCCGCCACTCTCATGGTGGCATCCGCTATCTCCGCCGCGCTAGTGGTGACTCTCCGAAACAAAGCAACTGCCACAAAGCTCCAGCAGCGGCGCCCCTCCAAAGCCATGTCCAGAACCTGCAGCAAAACTCTGTACCCATCTCTCTGTTTGGATTCCCTCCTAGATTTCCCCGGCGCAATCGCAGCCTCCGATAAAGACTTAGTTCACATTTCTGTTAACATGACACTACAGCGAGTGGGCCGCTCTCTATATCACGCCTCCGAATTTACAAACCTGGCCATGGGTTCTCACGAGAGATCAGCCTACGAGGACTGCCTCGAACTCCTCGACGATTCAGTGGACCTCCTCACTAGTTCACTGGCATCCATCGCCCCTGGCGGGGCAGACTCCTCCCCCGCCGCCTCGACTCAGGACGTCTTAACCTGGCTCAGCGCATCGCTGACGAATCACGACACCTGCAATGAAGGATTCGAGGAACTGACAGGAGACGTGAAGAATCAAATGTCAGATCGGTTAAAGGATTTATCCGAACTCGTGAGCAATTCTCTAGCTATTTACTCCGCCAATGGAGGTAACGACGATTTCTCAGGGATTCCAATACAGAATCGCCGGCGGCGACTCTTGGACAGCGATGGAAAACACGGGAATTTTCCTACTTGGTTGTCTCGGAAAGATCGAATGTTGCTAGACATGCCGGTGACGGCGATTAATGCCGATATAATCGTGTCGAAAGATGGGAGTGGAACGTCCAAGACGATCGCGGAGGCGATCAAGAAAGTGCCGGATCACAGTAATCGGCGAATTATAATCTACGTGAGGGCAGGAAAGTAAGTTCACGTCTAGATGCATAAATCCTTATAAATTCTATTTTTATAATCCACGTAAATACAACTACTAAGACACTATATATAAATAATTTTTATACTTATTACTAATTAATTAAAACAATTCTTATTTGTATTTTCAGATTGGCCGATTGATTTAATTTTTCACATTTAAAATCCAAAATAAGTATTTATAAACAACTCAAAGGGGCATAGCAATTATCCTCTAAAAAATTCAAGAAATATAATCAAGAATATAAAAAGAATACTTCTTGGTTATCCCATGCAGTAATAGTCTAAATAATGATTCAATAATCCAAATTTATAAATATCTCATCATGTTATGTGATACCCAATTCATTAATAAATTTGACCTATTAATCTATCTTATTAGATAGATAAAGCTGAGGTAGTGACAATGTAATATTTATTTATTTTTATTTTAAAAAGTGCTGGTTTACAATTATAAAATTGACCATAATTGTCCCTATCATGCATACGCAATTACATGTCAATGAGCCATATTTTCAATTGTCATAGTTTCAATAATTGAAACGTTGACTTCAAAGTTGAATTATGGTGTGAACACATTTAAGATTAAAAGCTTAATTACTGTAAATGATGATAGAGTAAAATTTAAAATTTAATAATTTTCTAATAATGCTGATTTACATTATCTCTATTGATTTTTAGTATGTAGTAATAAATAGTTGATAATTTGAGCATGAAATTTTATAAAACACACATTTTGAATCAAGTCATTAATCTAATTCTTGTGCTTAATATATCATACCTTACAATGGTCTCTTAAGTAACAAACTATAGGAGTTTCATGCTTAGCCCGTTTAATATATGTTCACTCTACTTTTTTGGGAGAAACTCGTGTTTTAGTTCTGTAGTGGGTGGAAAAAGTCGTTAGCTCATCACATACAAAAAAAAAAAAAGTAACAAATCATAGAATCACATAAGTCGTTATTTTAATTCTAAAAAAAAAAGTTTTTAAAACATTTTATTTAATGAAATTTCTATTCAAATATCATTTTGCCGAAAAATATTTACTTGATTATAAATTTTATATTCAATTGTACTCTCACAATGTAATGATTATAATTCCATCAGTATATATTAACATTTTGAGAAGCTTGAATGGTGGTTTTGTGGTTTAATAAGTACAATTATTGATTGTTAGGTATGAAGAGGACAACTTGAAGGTGGGGAAGAAGAAGACGAATGTAATGTTAATCGGAGATGGGAAGGGCAAGACTGTCATTTCGGGCGGGAAAAATATATTTGAGAAAATCACTACATTTCACACAGCATCTTTCGGTAAAATCCCTTTTCCCACCTTTATTCCCTTTTTATCATTCTTCTATTCACTGTTTTACCTTTCTACACAATATTGTTGTTATAATTACTTTCCCTATAAAATTCATGGACCTTTCTAGCCTTGCATGGAAATAACTTCATGCTCCTCCATTGAGTTTTAAAATAGCAGATCTTTATACAAAAATAATAATTTAGTGTATGTGTTTTATCTGAAATTAAATATTATTATTCTAAAGAAAAGATATAACAAATGGGTTGTGACGGAGAAATTCTTGTATGTACAAGGTCTTGCCATACACCAACACATGGCAAGATTCGATATCCATACAAGAATTTTCCGTTCTGACGTGGTTATATTTGGATACAGCGGCAACTGGAGCTGGTTTCATTGCAAGGGACGTATCATTTGAAAATTGGGCAGGACCAAGCAAGCACCAAGCCGTGGCGCTTCGAATCGGAGCTGATCATGCAGTGATTTTCAGATGCAACATCGTTGGATATCAAGACACCCTATACGTTCACTCCCAAAGGCAATTTTACCGTGAATGCGACATTTATGGCACCGTAGATTTTATATTCGGTAACGCTGCGGTTGTTATCCAGAGTTGTACCATCCATGCTCGTAAACCAATGCCACTTCAAAAGAACACAATTACCGCACAGAATCGCAAGGATCCTAACCAGAACACTGGCATATCTATCCATGCCTGCAAACTCGTGGCAGAACCTGATCTTGAGAAAGAAAAGGATGCATATCCGACATATTTAGGGCGACCCTGGAAGCTATATTCGAGAACGGTGTACATGCTTTCGAACATGGGAGACCACATTCACCCTAGGGGTTGGTTAGAGTGGAGTGGAGAATTTGCCCTTGACACATTGTACTATGGCGAGTATATGAATTATGGTCCTGGTAGCGCATTAGGGCAGCGCGTAAAATGGCCCGGTTATCGTGTCATAAAGTCCACTGAGGAGGCGAGCAAGTTTACGGTGGCGCAGTTTATTTATGGGTCGTCTTGGCTGCCGTCGACCGGGGTCGCCTTCGTGTCTGGCCTTTCAACTTGAATTATTTTACGTATACATACATGAAGCTAATAAGGAAATGTGTCGAACCAACACATATCACAATCATAATGTGTTTGTCCTGCAATATACCGGGTGTATAGAAGTGAAAGCATATAGTTATCATGTATCTGCTTTAAAGGGAATTGTAAATGTATGACTTTCACGAGTTTTGGGCTCGTGGGCGGACTACTAATTAGATATTGTGAATTACACATAATTTACTCTAAAAATTACCAGCAAATTAATTAAGGACAAAGAAGTCCTATTCTGTCGGTTGGTTTAAATGTTTAAATATTCCAATTTTTTTCGATGGCTTTTAATATCTTGAAAAAAATGATTAGGCGGACAACCATCCGACCAAAATAATAAATGCTCGAAGTTGTGGATTATTATAGGCAATGCTCCATTAGTGAAGTTTGACTTTAAATTGCTAGGATTAATTCAATAAAAATGTGACTGAGAGGAAGACAATATGATTCTTGGGGGGTAAAACTTGTTGAAAATGAATTCGTTTGCATCCAAATATATTTTAAAAGTATTGGAGATAATTTGTTATTTATAAATATTTCGAGATATATTTCATATATATTTTGATAAAGTAAAAGGTACCGTGTTGCCGGAGCTCACTTCTGGACAATATATATCACATAAATAAATTTATCTTGTGAATGCACATTATTTAAAATACTTTAGTCCAATATAAATTGTACTTAATAGACGGGTTATTGGCAAAACGAATGTCTTGTTGTTTTCAAATAGCCAGATTACATCACTGTGGTTTTCACAGTATGCAATTTACACCTTTTTTGGTTTGAAAATAGTCTGTTTACATCATCGTGGTTTGTGAAATGGGCAGTTTACCCATATAGTCTGTGAATATGTGCAAAATAATCTTCATATATGCTATATTTTATAAACAACATAGGGATAATATTAAAATAAAATACAGCTTATTGAGAATGATATTCCGATCAAATGATAAGTTTACCCCTTGTGATTTTCAAAATATGCAGTTTACGTCCCTTTTGGTTTGAAAATAGTCAGTTTACATCATTGTGGCAGTTTACCCATATAGTCTGTGAATATGTGCAAAATAATCTACATATATGCTTTTGTAAACCACATAGGGGTCTATTGTTAAAACCTTATTGGGTAAACGGCCTATTAGGAATACCAATGAGGTAAAATGTCTATTAACAAACCACATAAAGATAAAAATGTCTATTATCGATATCACAAGTGAATAAATTGTCATCAACTCTTAATAAACAGAATATAATATAATTCATTATTGTGCAAACGGAAGATATATTGGGCGTAACACATAAATTTATGTGTATCTTACTAGCTAAGGCGACCAAAGAAGCCTTTAAAAAGGTCCAACGCAGCAAGGTTTTTTAACACCAAACTTGTCTTTAAAAAATTAAAAAAAGAAAAATCATCAAGCATTTACCTGTACTGGTATAATTTGTACTTGAACTCCAAATCCGGCCTCCACCTATTAATTAATTCCTTATTTTAGATGTATAAATAATAAATAGTCCATTAATGGAAATTTGAACTATGATTTCTTAAGATATAGATTTTCCGTTTTTTATGATCTTTTTTACAAGGAAAAAAACCACCCACATTGTTGATGTAAATTATGTGTTACACCCAATTTGGCTAAGTTTGTGTGACTCGTCTTGTTTTAGTAGCTTGCAAGTTTTAAGTTTAACATCTAATTGTTTTAATATTAAACTTTTAATATAACTGGGAGGGTTGTATGTGGGTGAGTTTGGGTGGATAGACGATAAAAAATCACTAAACCCAATACATGGTTTTGCTAAATTGTTAAACCACAATCACATAATAAATAAACAAAATCGTGTGGTTCGGGTGGATGTGGGTGGGTGCGGGTGGTTAGTAGGTCAAATAGAAATAAATTACAAGTAGTGTTTTATAAGTTCATAAGGTATTTATTGTCAATGATAATAAAACAGAACTAAAAATATAGATTACCAATTATATCATCATCATCCTATAACTACATCTATCTTAATCATGTACTAAAATTGAAATTGAAAATGTACTTTCACAACATGAAACAAAAAATTAATAATAAATTAAAGTATTAAAGTCTTCCACCATCAAATTAGAACATCAACAACTCTAAAATTTACATGTAAAAAATATAAAGATAGTTCATAAATTCACAAAATAAAAATTATTTATTGTTACTACAAGTTGTAGTTCACAAAATAAAAAAAAAATATAAGTTGTTAATACAAGATGCATAATTGAATAATTTGAAGCTGTTATTTATCAATAAATCAATAAATTTTTTTAATCGGTAAAATAAATTATATTAAAAAAAGAGTACAAATTAAGAAATAAATTATATTGGTGTGTTAAAAATTACAATTTGCAACTTAAACCCTTAAAATATTGAATTTTATAATTTAAGAAATGTTTATTATTTAAAAGGTGGATATGGTTGGGTTGGGCGGGTGGAGGTTCAACAATTCATTACTCACCCACATAATATGGGTTGCTCAATTTTCAATTGCAACTAATTTTTTCGCATGTTAAAACAAGTGGATATGGTTGGGTTGTGCGGTTTTTTTTTATACCATAATATTTGGATAAAATATATTAACAAAAAACTGAAGGAAAAAAATGAAAAAATAAAATGAGTGGGGAAAAAAGAATTTATGGAGAAGAGGATAGAGGATAATTTAGGATATAGTAATAGATGTTGAGTTTATTTTTTATTATTGAATAAAATTCATATAACATTAGGAAATAAGTTGTATCACTCCCCTGTTAGAAAATTAATCTTACAGATGATAATTCATCTTGAAACCCCAGAAACTAATGTTAAATCATTAATAATCAATAGATTTGTAAGCGGAAGCGTACCTTAATCCATAGTAGATGATAAGACTGTGGATCTGAGTTGTTGGCCTTCCAGATCAACATGATTAGCCTTGAGAGTCCTTTAGTTTCTTTCATTCGCTCTCTAACTGTCGGTGGGAGTATTATAGAATGACTGGAAAAAAACATCATGTGACATGAGGACCATGGCATCTTTTATACATATATATTTGAATTTCTATTTAAGCCCCTCAATCAAATAGAAAAGACAAAGTGTCTCTACATTAAACACCCACACCATTATCAGATACATTAAAGTCTAAATAATCTGAAACATTATTAGATCACTTTTATGGGATAAAACTTACAGACAGTCCACAATGCATAATTATTTACATATAAGTCCAATGTTGGATTAATAATCCAACAATCCCACTTAGGCTATATGTAAGACCATATAATTATGAATTGTAAAAAATTAACTGAATGAGCTCAACTTTACTGTCATTACCGAAATGTATCTATAACCAATCCCGTCTATTAATTATACCGACATAGGATCAAAGTTGCCTTTGTTACAGATATCGTAAATCGACCCATCAATGGTTACGTATACCAATACAACTGAATGACATGGATGATGATGTGGATGCGTAGCATGTAAATTTCATGTAATGTGATCTTAGCATGCCTATTTCCAACCGATTCTCCCTTAAACCTTAGTGATTCAAACCATAACAGAATCAGACTGTAAATGAGCCAAAAACTTTATTTTTGCAGAAAATAACCTTAAATTTCCATAAACCAAATAAACCGTAAATGTTT
This sequence comes from Haberlea rhodopensis, assembly GCA_907163345.1. Taxonomy (NCBI): domain Eukaryota; kingdom Viridiplantae; phylum Streptophyta; class Magnoliopsida; order Lamiales; family Gesneriaceae; genus Haberlea; species Haberlea rhodopensis. The sequence continues at coordinate 8,716,159 of CAJQUN010000013.1, forward strand.
ATAAAAGCATTTAAAATTACAAACTCCCACAAAAAACCGAATAACCTTGACTGAAAAATCACCCAGACTAGCAGTGTGTTCATGGGTGGTGTTACCTTAGTAAGTGGATCCACAATAACGGAGTTTGTACTGATGTGCTTTATAAACAAATGTCCGCTCTGAACTCTTTCTTTAAGAACAAGGAACTTGATTTATATATGCCTTAACTATATCGAGTTCTTGTTGCTACTGGAATATAAAACTGTTGACTTATTGTCATAATTTAAGTTGTATTTTAATATTGTCAACTATATGCAGTCCTATGACAAAATTTCACAGTCATATTCCACAACTGAATGTCTTATAAAATGCTATAAAATCTTTTGTCATGGTAAAAGAGGCTATATGTTTAACACTCTTTAATAAGATGGCACTAGATATATATAGCCCAACGTAGTTTTCACAGTATCTTGGCATCCCGCAAAAATCAGAGTCAATACACATAATGATCTCAAACTGATATGACCTCCGATTTGTGAGCATGTACTCTTTTGTCCTCTATAAGTACCATAAGACCATTTTGACTGCTTTCTAATGGTCTACTCCTGAATTAAATATCTGCACAACATACCAATCATGTACGTAATATCTGGGCGTGTACAAACCTGAGCATACATCATAGTTCGTATTGCTGGCGCATAAGGAATATTGATACTCCTTTTGCTCAAAATCATTCTTAGAGCACCGACTGAGACTAAATGTGTCACCTGTAACCATATGGATATATAAAACAAGAAAAAGAATGTATTTGCTCCCACATAACTAATATTATATACAATCATAGACCAAATTCATCTCAAAACCAAATGAGATGATCACTTGATGAAATTTTAAATACCATCGTCGAGATGCCTACTTCATCCCATAGATGGATTTCTTAAGCTTGCAAACCATATCCTTTGGGTCTACCAACACAAAATTTTCTGGTTGCACCATATAGATTATCTCAGCAATATAGCCATTGAGAAACATCATCTTTACATACATCTGATGTAACCCAAGATCAAAATATGTTACTAATGCCAATATAGTCCTAAGAGAGTCTTTGAAAGAAACCGAAGAGAAAAACTCTTTATTGATGTCCCATTTTTGTTTAAAGTATTTTGATACAAGGCGAGACTTATATCTTTCCACATGGCCTTTTGAATCCTATTGATCTTAAATATCTATTTGCAACCAATGAGTTTCACACCTTCAGGCAATGGAACGAGATTCCAAATGTCATTTTTCTTAGAAGACTTTATTTCATCATTCATTGCATCAATCCATCTTTTAGAGTTATAACTTTGCATGGCTTGATAGAAGTTAGTCGAATAGTCTTCCATTACACTAATGTCAACCTCATGTTCTTGTAGAAATACAATGTAACCACCTGACACTATATTTTCCTTTCTCTGGTGGATCTCCTTTGTTGGGTTTTGGAAACCCGAATAATCTTGGTTTTGATGTTAACAAAACTTGTTATTGTGTTGCTAACATATTTCATCAAGTGTGCAGTTCATAGATCATAACTTAGAAGCTTGATGAATTACAAAGAAGTAGCTTGAAAATATCAAGCTGGACCAAGACTGAAATCCTGGCAGAGAGGATTGTTTCGATCATATCTAATAGCTCGGATATCGAAATGGTGTGCTTCCAAAGAGATTGAACAGCCAACTTAAAATACGAAAAGTCATATTTCACAACAGATCGGCTAGTTCAAATGTTATCAAGGAGAAAAGACGCCTGCAAGATCGAGCTGAACCGCGAAGAAACAACAAGTTGTTTCAGCAAGCAACTGTCAGTCTGGTAGCCATAACTCTTAGCTCGCTTATCGGAACGGAATGATTCAGTATGGGTTGGAAAGCTAAGACAAAGATCGACAAGTCATCTTTGGAAGTGAAAGACTGAATCGGACGTTAAGATGACCAAAAAGCTTCTGCAAGTCACGCCATGTGACGCCTGTAAGATCGAGCTGTTACAGCAAAGTCCCTGTCAGTCTGGTGGGCATAACTCTTAGTTCGCTTATTGGAATGGAACGATTCAGTATGGGTTGGAAAGCTAAGACAAATATCTACAAGTCATCTATGGAAGTGAAAAACTGAATCGGACGTTAAGATGGCCAAAAAGCTTATGCAAGTAACGACATGTGCTGCTGCATCCAGCAAACAGACAGCAGGAGCATTGCCTCGTATTTCGAGCATAACTCTCTCATACAAACTTGAAATCGAGCGATTCTTTATTCCGTGGAAAGCTAAGAGAAAGGGCTACAACTTTCATGTAGATCACTTTGCCCAGAAATCAAAGAATCAAGAGTTACAAGCAACAGATCGAATAGCAAGTTTACAATCTGTTTTTGTATCAAGCTGATTGTCCAGACTGATCCGGACCAGACTGATCTGCCCGTGCTGATCCGGACCAGACTGATCTGCCCGTGCTGATCTGCCAGAATGATCTACCATGCTGATCCGGCCACACTGATCTGCCCAAGCTGATCCGGCCAATCCGGTCCGAAATACAAATAGCCCAGAAACCAGAATATGACCGTTGCAAGCTCGGGAATGGTGCAGAACCTTTTCCAACTGGTATATTCTTGTGTCTAACGTATATATCATTACTTGGGGCTATATATACATGATTTGGAAGCTCAATAACAGCTGATTGAAGATCAATCCAAGCCTTCCAAAGCAAACCCACTTGGGATTCAATTGAGGAACTTAAAAGACAAAAGTTGCTAAATGAAGAGCACTCATCAAACTTTTGGCACCACTTACCTTGCTATATCAGATCTAGTTAGAGATCATTTGTGACATATATATTCACTCTATTCATTGTATATGAGAGCTTAATAGATGAGTGAATATCATTGTAACGGTTGATGATTTATCACAACCGATGAGAGGTCTTTGTATGTGAGACAGTAAATAACATACATAGTTGAGTTGCTAGGAGTTCTAGTTGGATGGGGCATTCCCAACTGGATCGGGTTTGTACAACGGGATTGTATAAATCAAAGTCTTCTAGTGGAATCCTTCCATGAGGTGGAAAAAGGGGAGACGTAGAAGGATTACACCACCTTCGAACTTCCATAAACAAATGCTTGTTTATTTATTTTAATTGCATATCTTTAAAATGCCTTTCAAATGTTTAATCGGTTATAGAGCAGGTTATGTCGAGTGTCTTCCGCTCGGTTTTGTAACCGAACTCGATATAATCTCTCGGTGCAATTATTTCAAGAACACGAGCTATTGAAGCTCAAGTTGGTTGAACTCGGGTGTGGAATGGCAACCCACCCCCGGAATCGATCCTACAATTGGTATCAGAGCCAAGGTCGCGTGTTCGATTCCCATGAGTTGCAGAGAGTGCAATTATTGGGGGAGGGATTGTTGGGGTTCAACAATTACCTCTGCTTTGTGATCGGTCGAACACGTGGCGCTTGTGCCAGTGTATGGTTGAAAAGATTGATGTTGCGCCATTACCCTTAACTATAGTTATTGGTAAAGCGGTAAGCGCTCGATCCAACAAGTGGTATCAGAGCAGGTTGTTCTTGGAAAGCATTTTAACCGATTTTTGTAGCGGATATCTTTTAAAATCATTTTCAAAATTCTCATGAGCATGAAATATTTTCATAGCATATTTTTTCAAAATTTGGTGTATGAAAATTTTTAGCATAAAAATCAATTTCATTGCATTCATTTTGCACGAAAATAATTTTAAAATCTATTTTAACGGTTTAATTTTCGTTCAATTTGTTCTTAACTCGTTTTTTAGTTTAAATTTTTTAATTTGAGCTTTTATCTAACAATTTTCGAAGCATTTTACTTTTTCTGGCAGCTTGCAGCGACTTTGGGAAAATTGGCATAACTTCTTGTTCGGATGTCCAAATGACGAACCGTTTTTTGCTTTGCAAACTAGACTCATTGAGGATCGTAACGGTATAGGTCTTGCAGCCTAATTCTTCACGAGAAGATACAGTTTATTCTACAAAGTTGGACTAAGCGTGCTGCCACCGCTGAAAGATGAAATGGACATTGTTGAGTTTTGTCAAGAAATTCCAATTTGTTGCCAAGTATGCTTCATCCATCTTCAAAAGAGGTTATTTTTGTTCAAAAATTAATGTGCATTGCATTTTTTTTTAATTTGTTTCAGCCTACCCCATTTGCCCCTCACTTGCTCAAATTTTCAAACATTTTAAAATTAAGGGGGAGAGTTTAATCTCAATCCTTGAGGGGGAGTAAGTTTTATTTGTCTTCCTTTTTGATTCACACAAAAAAGGGGGAGAAATATGTTGTTTAAAAAATATGGTTTTTCTTGTTATGCAACAGTTGTGCTTTAATGTTCATATTTTTATTCAAGTTTTGTGATCATCAAAAATGGGGAGATTGTTGGGTTTTGGAAACCCGAATAATCTTGGTTTTGATGTTAACAAAACTTGTTATTGTGTTGCTAACATATTTCATCAAGTGTGCAGTTCATAGATCATAACTTAGAAGCTTGATGAATTACAAAGAAGTAGCTTGAAAATATCAAGCTGGACCAAGACTGAAATCCTGGCAGAGCGGATTGTTTCGATCATATCTAATAGCTCGGATATCGAAATGGCGTGCTTCCAAAGAGATTGAACAGCCAACTTAAAATACAAAAAGTCATATTTCACAACAGATCGGCTAGTTCAAATGTTATCAAGGAGAAAAGACGCCTGCAAGATCGAGCTGAACCGCGAAGAAATAGCAAGCTGTTTCAGCAAGCAACTGTCAGTCTGGTAGCCATAACTCTTAGATCGCTTATCGGAACAGAATGATTCAGTATGGGTTGGAAAGATAAGACAAAGATCGACAAGTCATCTTTGGAAGTGAAAGACTGAATCGGACGTTAAGATGACCAAAGAGCTTCTGCAAGTCACGCCATGTGACGCCTGTAAGATCGAGCTGTTACAACAAAGTCCCTGTCAGTCTGGTGGGCATAACTCTTAGCTCGATTATCGGAACGGAACGATTCAGTATGGGTTGGAAAGCTAAGACAAATATCTACAAGTCATCTATGGAAGTGAAAGACTGAATCGGACGTTAAGATGGCCAAATATCTTATGCAAGTAACGCCATGTGCTGCTGCATCCAGCAAATAGACAGCAGGAGCATTGCCTCGTATTTCGAGCATAACTCTCTCATACAAACTCGAAATCGAGCGATTATTGATTCCGTGGAAATCTAAGAGAAAGGGCTACAACTTTTATGTAGATCACTTTGCCCAAAAATCAAATAATCAAGAGTTACAAGCAACAGATCGAATAGCAAGTTTATCAATCTGTTTTTGTATCAAGCTGATTGTCCAGACTGATCCGGACCAGACTGATCTGCTCGTGCTGATCCGGACCAGACTGATCTGCCCGTGCTGATCTGCCAGACTGATCTGCCATGCTGATCCGGCCAGACTGATCTGCCCAAGCTGATCCGGACAATCCGGTCCGAAATACAAATAGCCCAGAAACCAGAATATGACCGTTGCAAGCTCGGGAATGGTGCAGAACCTTTTCCAACGGGCATATTCTTGTGTCTAACTTATATATCATTACTTGGGGCTATATATACATGATTTGGAAGCTCAATAACAGCTGATTGAAGATCAATCCAAGCCTTCCAAAGCAAACCCACTTGGGATTCAATTGAGGAACTTAAAAGACAAAAGTTGCTAAATGAAGAGCACTCCTCAAACCTTTGGCACCACTTACCTTGCTATATCAGATCTAGTTAGAGATCTTTTGTGACATATATATTCACTCTATTCATTGTATATGAGAGCTTAATAGATGAGTGAATATCATTGTAACGGTTGATGATTTATCCCAACCGATGAGAGGTCTTTGTATGTGAGACATTAAATAACATACATAGTTGAGTTGCTAGGAGTTCTAGTTGGATGGGGCATTCCCAACTGGATCGGGTTTGTACAACGGGATTGTATAAAGCAAAGTCTTCTAGTGGAATCCTTCCATGAGGTGGAAGAAGGGGAGACGTAGAAGGATTACACCACATTCGAACTTCCACAAACAAATGCTTGTTTATTTATTTTAATTGCATATCTTTAAAATGCCTTTCAAATGTTTAATCGGTTATAGAGCGGGTTATGTCGAGTGTCTTCCGCTCGGTTTTGTAACCGAACTCGATATAATCTCTCGGTGCAATTATTTCAAGAACCCGAGCTATTGAAGCTCAAGTTGGTTGAACTCGGGTGTGGAATGGCAACCCACCCCCGGAATCGATCCTACAATTGGTATCAGAGCCAAGGTCGCGTGTTCGATTCCCATGAGTTGCAGAGAGTGCAATTATTGGGGGAGGGATTGTTGGGGTTCAACAATTACCTCTGCTTTGTGATCGGTCGAACACGTGGCGCTTGTGCCAGTGTATGGTTGAAAAGATTGATGTTGCGCCATTACCCTTAACTATAGTTATTGGTAAAGCGGTAAGCGCTCGATCCTACATCCTTAATGACATAAGTTCTTGAGGTGTTAGAGTTTGTTCTCTAGACTAATTTCTTGAATGGAAGGTTATCCGACATTGTCAACTTATTGTGTTTTGAACAAAGTCAAGAATGGAATCATGATCAATGCCAATAACACCTGTGGAAATATTAATATATTCCTCTTTAAAGACAAAGTCCATAACCATATCTCCACGCCCCCCCCCCCCCCCGGCAAACTCAATATCATCAAAGAACCGAGCATTTCCCGAGTCGATTTAGTTATGGGATCATAAACTTCTACCCCATATTTTAGAGCTTCTTTAGTTGGAACTCTGTTAAGGATATATGTTGCAGTCTTAAATGCATTTCATGAATTAGATGTGTAGCCATATCTAGAATAACCGTCTATGAACGTTATAAATTTTTGTAGACCATTCCAAATAACCATAAGGAATGACCCACAAATATCTATATTTATAAGTTCTAAGGCGTTCAAAGTCTTGTTGGCTTCAAATCTCCTTTTATTGATTTGTTTTCCCTTTATATAATTAACACAAACATCAAAGTCTGTGAAATCTAAAAGATTGAGAATTTAATTTGACACAAGTCTCTTCATTCTCCGGCTGGAGATATGTCTAAATCTCTTGTGTCATAACGCAACAGAATTCTCACTCATTTATTTTCTCTTGATGCCTTTTCAACTTAATTCCATGGATTCATTAGATGAAGCAATTGTATCAATTGAGTAAATATTATTTTAACCTAATAAAGAGCGAGAACTAACCAATTTTGAATCATGAAAGTAACTAAATTTTACATTTCCAAATGAACAACATAAACCTGATTTTTCCAAAGCAGAAATGAAAAGTAAATACCATATAAAAGACGATACATTAAATGTTTCATCCAGATCCAAATAAATTCCAGTCCTTAACAATTATCTAAATTTTCAGTTGTCTCAACTTAAAATGTCTTGCCATAACCCACATTTTGACTAGGAATGGCTACGGGTCGGGTCTGGAATGGGTTTGGCCAATCCCCGGACCCGCCACGCCCCGCTTATGTAATACCCTTGTCCCACATTGGTTGTGGATGTAAATTTAAAGTGGTTTATAAAGGCTTACAATGGACTATTATAACAACTTGGGTTAACCATTTTCGTAAAGCGAGGACGGATACGAAGTAGTTGCTATAAGAGCCCATTGTGCAGTCGCGCTTGCGCAGGCCTGGGCTCGGGGCGTGACAGAATGGTATCAGAGCCAGTCACCGGCAGAAAACACCGGGAGATAAGTGCTATGCGGGGCAAAGTGGTACGTGCATGAGAGCCACCTCTTGAGCCTAAAGGGGCAAAGTGCTACACTACGGGGGCCACCTCTTGAACCTGCGGGGCAAAGTGCTACATGCGTGGGAGCCACCTCTTGAACCTGCGGGTCAAATTGCTACATGACGAGAGCCACCTCTTGAACCTGTATGAGCCACCTCTAGATTCTCGGTGCCAGTGGATCGATGAGTTAGGTGGCGACGAGGACGTCGCGTTCTAAAGGAGGGGTGATTGTAATACCCTTGTCCCACATTGGTAGTGGATGGAAATTTAAAGTGGTTTATAAAGGCTTACAATGGACTATTATAGCAACTTGGGTTAACCATTTTCGTAGAGCGAGGACGGATACGAAGTAGTTGCTATAAGAGCCCATTGTGAAGTCCCGCTTGCGCGGGCCAGGGCTCGGGGCGTGACAGCTTAGACCCGCGAACCCGGCGGGTTACCCGACCAGCCTCGGTTTCAGTTTTTTTTTTTAAAAAAAAATTTAGCTAGAAATCAATTTTAAAACACAAAAGTTAAGTTTTATGATTAAATTTCATGTTTTCTCTAGTAAATATTTATAATAAACATTGTAAAGCTATCTTTAAACTACTAAGTATTTATTAATTTGCTCTTATTTCCTTCAAAATATCCAACTTCTTTAACATTAATACATGAATTTTGATATAAAATTAAATAATGACACTTTATTGTTCAATTAAAGAAGCAAAATGTATAATCAATATCATATTTTTTTTAAAAAAAATTAAAAATGTATTGCGAGGCGGGTACGGGGCGGGTTCGGCCAATCCCAGGACCCGCCCCGCTTCCAAACTCGGTTGAAGCGGGTCCAGACCCGTCCCGGCAGGGCGGGTTCAATGTGGATCCGGGTCTGGACCCGTCCCATTGCCATCCCTAATTTTGACGAGTCTTTCATCATCATTTGGCTTTCAGCAATCCATACAATACTGCATGGACACACTGTGTGAGTTGTTGTACCAGAATCTATCCATCACGTGTGTCTAGGCACCAAAGATAAATTTGTCTCAGAACATACCAAATTAAGAAGCACATTATGCATTGTAGACATTGTAATACTTCTTGTTATGTCCTTCAGCTCCACATAAGAAACAACAACTATATTCTGATTCATTCAGATTCTTTTTGTTGTTTCCTTTGAGGTACTGTATCTGCAGTTTCTTTATCCTTATTTATTTTATTTCCTTTATCTTTATGCCTTATTGAAATTAAACTTGTCAAGAACGTACCAATCTCACCTTTTTATTCTTAACAAATCTCATTTCAATATCTCTAAGGAAATCTTTAACGGTAACTATCTTTTTAGACATAGTGCCCTGAATATTTCTGGATGACTTTCTTCACGATCATTGTATACATGCAATTTGATTTCTCCCACCTTTCCCTATCCCTCTTTTCAACAGAGGGACTCTTATCCGTCAGAGCTGTAAGAGAATCAATCCTTAAGGCAAGGTCGAGATCCATTAATTCAAGGACTATCAAGACATTTTCTTTCTAGGACTTGAAGCTAAAGTCATTTAACAGAATGGAGTTGAAGTGGATAGTTATATTATCAGGAGTATTAACAATTGAACAAAAAACTTAAACAAAATAAACATTCACATAAATGTCCAAATAATAATAATAAACTCAAATAAAGGTAAACCACATTCAAGATACCTATTACTCCATTAGTATTTTATCTTTGGACAAAATATTAACTTGTAAGTGATATCTTGGTGCAGTAATCAAATAATGATAATAAGAACATGTCAAATAATAAACCTTCCTTTGGGACGATTTATTATTCACTTGTAAAATCAGATAATCATCACATATTTATTACCGCAGGTGCAGATGTAATTCTGTTGAATAATAATCTTCATTTGGACCGACTAAAATTCACATAAGCTACATGCACACAACCATTTATATTTGATATTAAATTAATTTCCACCAAGCCCATGCCGACGGCGCAGCCAGCCAAGCAAGATCCACCGTCGGTCGACCATCCCTAAAGTCGCCGTCTGCAATCGCACGATTCCAACCAAAATCTGGCCCCCAAATCGTGAGATTGCAACCCGTAATCGTGCAATACCCGCTCGATTTTTATCCAAAATCTGGCATCAAATAGGCATCAAGACGTTTATCGACGCCCATAAGCCATGTAATGCAACCTAATCTACTTTTTTGCATCTAACCGTGGTATGATTTTGCCAAAAATGGAATGAAATCGATCGAAATCAAGAAGAAATCGCGCGACAAAACTCGCGATTTTCCAGCTATTTTTGCTGCGATTTCCGGCGTCCACCGGTCGTGTTGTGGTCGTCCCTTGATGAAATCTTTATGGGCCACCTTATGCTGCCGAAAATCAGCCATAGATCGGCCGATTGTACCATAATCCTTCGGCCTGAAACCCTAATTCCGAATTTCAAATTTTCCAAAAACGTTCGATTTTTTTTTATTAAAATTCGAAATCTGTATCCAAAACCATAAATGTCTGAATCTAAATCGTATCCTCTTTTACCAAATTCATAAAATTTTATTAACAAAAATAAATTTTCAATTATTCAACATGAGCGAGTATAATACAACTTGTTAGAAAATTAACATTACGGTGATAATTTATCTTGAAAATCTAGAAACTCATGTAGATCTGTAAGCGGAAGCGTACCTTGATCTATAGTAGATGATAAGACTGTGGATCTGAGTCGTTGGCCTTCCAAATCAACATGATTAGCCTTCAGAGTCCTTTAATTTTTATCATTCGCTCTCTAACTGTCGATGTAAGCAGTATAGAATGACTGGAAAAAAACATCGTGTGACCTGGGGACCATGACCCCTTATTTACATATATATTTGGGTTTCTATTTAACCTAATCAATCAAATAGAAAAGTCTACGTGTCTCTACACATTAAAGGCTCGTACCATTATCAGATACATTAAAACCCAAATAATCTGAAACATTGTTAGATTACTTTTATGGGCTATACTTTACGGACAGTCCATAACACATAACTATTTACATATAAGCCTAACTCTGGATTAATAATCCAACATCCCCATCATAGATGTGTATTTTTCCAATTACATGTTCTTTATAATATCTGATATTAAAAGCAAAATCGATATTATCTCCCCATCATAGATTTATATTTTTCCAATTACGCATTCTTAATAATATCTGATATTGAAAGCAAAATCAATATTATCTTTGCCAATCATAGCAGTAAAAAAATATGGCTCCATTATATTAAAAATTTCCCTCTCCGATGCCATTACTCCAAATCCTTTTCCTCCTAAAATGTGTGAAGCAGATTTGTCAACACTTATAAATCTTTGTTTCCAAGAAAAAACGTTGCTTCGATCAGGATGGATGCATTAACTCTGGGTAGGGGTCAGATAAAATGTAGTGCAAAAAAATCTTAGGCCGTAAAAAAAAATTAAAGATGGGCAAACTGTAATTTTTAGGGTTAAAATAAATTTTAGAAAACATATATATATATATATATATATATATATGGTAAAAAATTATTTTTTTTAGCTCCGCCCTGTCTTCGATGGTGAAATCTATACTGAAGCAAAAAAATTAACTTCCCTTAGAATGAATTTTAAATGAGTTGTTCTTCGTCCTCGTTTGAATACAAAGATTCTCGTTTCTTGATAATTAAATAAAAAAATTTAAATCTGTCAAAGTGCTCTAAATAGTTCTTGCTGGTTTAATTTCTGGATGTTGAGAGATATTGATTATTCGATTTTTCTATATCGTTTTGTTTGATTTATGGAATTAAATTAATTTGAAATTGCGATTCTATGGTTATCTTAGAAGGGAAAAGCATTAATTGTTCTGCTTGTCAATATTTTCAACATAAAATTTTGTGGTACGGATTCATATACATTTTACATTTACTAATTTATCACGTAGAAGAGTTTAACGTATTTATGTGACCCGACTTGTTTAATTTAAGTATTTAAGTTGTTCCTTGAAACAAAATAATCATGGTACCCAATGTGTGGAAAAATCGCAATATATACTTCATTAGCATATGGTTCTTTTTTTTTATTTCCCTCTTTTTTATTTCTGAAAATGGTACATTCTTCGTGCTTATAATTTAAAATAAAATAAGTCCATATTCTGAATATCCAATTTAAATTATTATAGCCCCGGTCCATTTTTTTCTCAACTTCTTCTTTCCATATTGTCTTGTTGAGTTGCTTTTACGGATTTTATGAAGTCGTTGGGTTTCTTTCTTGCTGGCAAGTGTGTTCGACTTTAAGACATCCTTTTATATTCTCTCCGTTTGCCAATTAAGTTTGGAATTTTTTAAATTTCAAGGAACAGTTATGAGTTTATTAGTATTAAGATTTGGCTTTTGAGTTGTTTTTCGAGGTTTGTATGGAAGTTTTTGTTTATTCTTACTAGTTTTTTTTGGTATGTTTTGAATTTATTCAATGAATTGGAGAGTAGTTATCATACCCTGAAATTGATGGATTATGCAGCTTACATTAGCATAGTTGCAATGAAGTGATAATATATTATTGTAGATAACATGTTTTATAAAATGACCAAACGAAAATTTATTGTGTGAAGTAATTGTGTGGATATTCAATCATTTTTTCCATACGTCAATCTAGTTAATTTGAGGAATGTGACACTCTCCCCCAAATTAAATTTTAGCCAATCAAATACCCCATGAGGTAGTATCTCATAAGATAGCATAGAAATCCCGATTTACTTGGAAGGTACATATGTAGAATGAATATTTTGTAGTCCTATCGAGATGAGACATTTCCTTCAAGACCGATGTGATTTTCGTGTAATTTTTATTGGGGCTGTATGAATAAACATTCATTATTCAATGACATAAATATGACAATTTTTTTTTCTTCTTTTTTATGATTTATGCAAGCCTAAGCACATTTGATTGGCTTAATTCTGTTGATTCGTCTTGCAGTTTTTGTTGTTTTTGGCGAGTAATCGTGTGTATTTAAACATGGTATCACTGAAATTATTTGCTTATAATATACTATATTATAAATTTCTTATCTTTTTTATTTATTCATTTTGTATGTAAAATTCTGATTTTGTCCCGGTTTGATGTCACAAAACTAGCTAAATTCTAAAATTTACTTTTGTACTTTTTTTTTGAACAAAAAATTAGATATAGTAGAGATGGTAATGGGGTCGGTCCAGACCCGGACCCGTATTGAACTCACCCCGGCGGGCTGGGTCTGGAACCGCTTCAACCGGGTTTGGAGGCGGGGCGGGTCCTGGGATTGACCGAACCCAGTCCGGACCCGCTCCGCTAGACATTTTAATTTTTTTTTAAAAAAATTTAGTATTGAATATACATTTTACTTCTTTGATTGAACAATAAAGTGCATTATTTAATTTTATATCAAAATTCATGTGTTCATGTTAAAGAAGTTGGACATTTTGAAGAGAATGAGAGCTAATTAATAAATACTTGGTTGCTTAAAGACAGTTTTACAATGCTTATTATAAATATTTACTACAGAAAAACATGAAATTAATAACAAAACTCAATTTTTGTGTTTCAAAATTGATTTCTAGCTAAATTATTTTTTTTAAAAAAGCTGGAACCTGGGCGGGGCAGGTAAACCCGCCGGGTTTCTTGGGTCTATGCGGGACGGAGCAGGTCCGGGTTTTATGTGTAGCGGGACGGGTCCTAGGATTGGCCAAACCCGTCTCAAACCCGCCCATTGCCATCCCTAACAAGGACAAAGAGACACAATAAGACGACAACAGAAAAACAAGCATAAGGTAGTATGATGGCTGGGACAAACAGGGCACAATCAGACACCACCAAACCAATCATTCAAAGAGACTGCCTTCAATAACATCAGAAAGTACCACTAAGAATGGTGGAGAAATGAAATCTGTTAAAGGACAAATAAAGGCGCATGCTCTCACAACCACAGAGAAGAGTAAGTAGGTCAAGAAACTCACAGTCAACACCAAAACCCAAGCAAGGAGCAAAGAAGCAACCAAAAAGCATGGGCGAGAAGCACGCAGAAACAAAGCCAGCGAAGTTCGTTGTTGAAAGATCAACGAATTTTCTCCACGAAGATTCTCATACTTTTGTACTTATTTTGGTTGTATGTTAACAAAGAATTGACAAGAAAACAAAAATAAAAAGAATAAAACAAGGAAACATATACTGTAGTTTCCAAATAGAAAACGACCACTATTCACTACCTATTACTTGGACTTAACCGGAAGCGACAAACTTTAAAAAAATATTTCGTTTACACTAAACTTGGATTATCGCTTTCACTTTCAAATCGACTCAGCATCTCTCTCTCTCTATCTATATATATATATAGACATGACCACGGTTCGTGAACCGTCGGTTGACGGTTCGGAACCGCCGGTTCGACGGTTCAAAAGAGCTCGACCCTTAACCTTAACCTTCGTAGACGGTTCCGGTTACGGTTCGTGAACCGCCGGTTACGGTTACGGTTACGGTTAACCACCGGTTACGGTTACGGTTCGACCCTAACATTTTTAAATTAAAAAAATTAAAATTTTATTTAAAATAATTTAAAAATTACTATAAAAAAAAACAAAGGAAATGTAAGGGGATGGAGGGCTTGAACTTTTTAAGTTGCCTACGTATCCTCTTAGGGTGTAGAAGAATCAAAGCCCACGTAGTTCTCTTACCTTTTAACCCTTCTTACCTTTGGAAGTGGCGTAGCTCAATCACTTCCGTTACCTGTCCCCGTCGTAGTAGTTCCTTCGGTATCAAATTCATCTTGGTCCGAGCTTGATTCCATTCCTTGTTTTCGTTTTGCCGCCCTCGCCCAATCGTCCATTAGTGCTTGTGCCTCTAAAGAATCTGGACTCATTTTTTATCGTCTTACATCCAAAATATTTCCCCCTGCGCTAAAAGCTTGTTCCACAGCAACAGTTTACACGGGGCAAGCTAAGATTTCATTTGCTATGATTGATAAAATCGGGAAAATTTGTGTCTTTTGTGACCACCACCGCAATATATCAAATTGTTGCTCGCTAGCTGCTTCACTGAAATCAAAAGAAGTCTTAAAATAATTATCAAGTTCCTGACTGGAACTTGATGATCCTCTGGGGCGTTTAGTGCGTTCTTTTAACAGAAGTTGTGCTTTGGTGAGTTTAATACCACTAGAATGACTTTGAGCACTAACTTGTAGTTGTGATTCATTTTCTTGTACACCATATTGTAAACTATATTCCCTATAAATCTCATGCAAATAATTTCTAACACGATTTACTACCATAGAAGAATCAATTGGGGAAATATCATCCGGGGGGGATAATGCCTCGTAATACATCACTAACATTTCATGCAAAACATCCAATTTAAGTCGAGGATCTAAAGCAAAAGCAACTAGAAACAGTTCAGGAATATTATAAAAATATTTTTCCCATTTAACCTTCATTGCTACCACAGAAGAGGTTAACAGATAATTAGAGAAATTTTCATTTAAGGTAAGTGCCACATTACAACAGTTCATCAAAACTAAATGAGATGTAGGATAATAAACTCCAGATAATTGTTCAGTTGCATCATAAAATACCTTCAACATTTCACAGATACTTTTACATACATTCCATTGGTGCGAAAAAACATAAATATTAGAGTTTCCACCATGTTGTGCAAAAAATGAACACAATAACTCTCTATATTCATATGAGTCATTAGCAATTTATATGTTGAGTTCCAACGTGTGGGTATATCTCGTGGAAATTTTCTAGGTCGCATGCCATTAACCTTACAAAACTTACCCCATTGTTTCATCAAACTCGGATGGGACCACAAATAAGATAATGCCATTTTAATTGGTTGAATCTGATTATCTAACGATCTTAATCCATATTGCACACATAAGTTCAAAATATGGCAAATACATCGAATATGAAAAAATAAACCACCAATAGCAGGTTGACAAACACGTTTAAGATCTTCAATACTCAATGTGTTCGAACTAGCATTATCAAATGACACAGAAAAAACTTTGGAAGTTAAACCATATTCTTCTAAAATTACACAAATCAGTTAAGAAATATTTTGTGCGGTGTGTGATTCATTGAACACTCGATATGCAAGCAACCTTTTTTGAATTGACCATGAATTATCTATCCAATGACAAGTAATACCCATGTACGAATTAGTTTGCCAATGATCACTCCAAATATCAGAGCATATAGAAACTTTATTCGTCAAATTACTAAATAATGTAACTAATTCTTTCTTTTGTTGACGAACTAATTTTTTAAGTGTTCGTGTGACTGTGGTCCTATGAACACGTTTAGCAGCAGGTTGTAGAGATTCATGACACAGATCTTCAAAACCAAATCTAGATGCAATACTAAAAGAAAGATGTTCTACAGAGATAAATTTTGCCACAGATTCTCTTAATTGTGCATCAGTGTATTTGAAAAGTGGAGAGTCGGTACCTTCACTCGAGGAATGAAATCTAGATAGTTGAGTTTGAGAAGAATCATTACCAAACTCCACTGGATGCTTTGTTTCGATATGACGCTTAAAAGATCCATAGCCACCACCACTTTGAAACTTATACGTAGTGGTACAATATTTGCATTTGGCACGCATCTCTCCGGATGGAAGAGTCACCTTTTCAAAATGTTTAGTAAAAATCGATGATTTAAGTGGAGGCATAGATCTTACCTTTGAATGCGCACTTTCTTGGGTATCATGTGTAGCAAAAGGATCATCGTCGGTGAATTCAATATCATCAATATCAATATCAACATCGGGTTCGGCCCTTTCGAGATATGTCACCTTGCATTTGCCTTTGCCTTTGCCTTTGCCTTTACGTGGATCACTAGGACCTTCCATTGAGTAATTCGAAAATAATACAAGTAAATGATGTATCGAAAACTTAGAGTTGTGTTAAGATTGATGAAAAATGAAATGGGTGTGGAGGATATTTATAAGCATAAAAAATAACGGTCACTTAATCCTAGCCGTCGATCTATAACGGTCAAATAATCCTAGCCATCGAATTATTAAAAAAAAAAATTAATTTTTTTACCGACGAACCGCCGGTTCGTAACCGGCGGTTCATCCTGTTGCAAGGTTCAGGAGATCCTGACCGTTGATATACAACGGTCAGAAGATCCTGGCCGTTCAATTTTTTTTTTTTTTTTTTAAAATAAATTATGGGATGAACCGGCGGTTAACCGCCGGTTACAAACCGTCGGTTCACCTGTTACAACGGTCAGAAGATCCTGGCCGTTCAAAAATTTGTTTTTAAAAAAAAAAAAAATTATTAATGGTTGGAACCGCCGGTTCAAACCGGCGGTTCCACGGTTATTTCGACCCATAAACCGTAACCGGCTCGTACAGTGACGGGCCGGTTACGGTTCGGAATCGTGAACCGGGTCAACGGTTAACCGGCCCGTTGACCCGGTTACGGTTCCGGGCCGGGCCACGGTTTTTGAAAAACCGTGGTCATGTCTATATATATATATATATATAATTTTTTTATTTGAAAAAAGTCAAACTGAACCATCATGTTAAGATAAAATCTTTCTGCAAATAAACATCAAACGACAAGATTACAATAATCAAACAAATGATATACAATTATATAGATAATTAAATTTATTAAATCTTTTGAAATCAAAATTTAAAATCCAATTAAATTTAATTTTAAATTTAAAATATTGATAAAATTAATTTGATATTAAATATGGGATGAATGAAGTGTTAAATTGTGACATCTATATATTTATTGAACAGTTTAAAAGGAACCATTGCAGCTTCTCGGAATTTCCAAGTTGAAAAGCTTCAACCAGCTCCCATGGACACCACCAAAAACCTCTTCTTTCTCTCCGTTTTTCTGTTCGTCAAGTTTTCATTTTCTCAACTTTGTTCCGATTCTTTCTGCCGTATCGGAGAACCCATGATCCGCTTCCCGTTTCAGCTCCAAAACCTGCAACCCAAGTCATGCGGCTACCCCGGCTTCAATCTTTCCTGTGACGCATCTAATCAAACAGTTATCGAGCTCCCAAACTCAGGCCAATTCACCATCCAAAGTATAGACTACCAAATGCAACGCATATGGCTCAACGATCCAGACAGCTGCCTCCCCAAACTACTCCTATCCTTAAACCTTTCTGAGTCCCCGTTTTCTGGCAATTTCTATCAGAATTTTGTCTTCTTTAACTGCACGTTTGATTACACCAAGTATAAGCTCAACCCTATCGGATGTTTGAGCGGTCATAATTACTCGGTTTTCGCTTCGTCTTCTGAGAGGGCTATTTCATTCTTGGGATCTGCTTGTAGCTTGATATCGACGGTGGCTGTGCCGGTTCAGTGGACGTTTTCTGAACCGGTGGCAACGTCGGATCTTAGTGAAGATATCTTGCTCAGTTGGGCGAACCCGAGGTGCGGGCGGTGCGAGTCCAGAGGTGGACGGTGCAGGCTGAAGACCAACTCCACTGCAGAAACTGAATGTAATGCTTCTCGTCGCGGTAAGTTGACATCTTACATTTTTTTCCCCCTGAAAATAACACCATATTCTAAGGCCAATTATCATGTGTCTTTTCAGTTCAAAGTCACAACTGAATTTATAAGCATATAAATTGCAGTAATTACTTTCACTAAATACTTCAATTTTCTCTACCAAAATATTCATTCCCCATCACATTATTTTTTTTATAAAAAAAATAAAAAATTATGCATAAACATTGAAGCAAAGAAAATACTTCAATACTATTACATTTTAAGCATAAAAAAATAGTTCTCGTGTTCGAATCATCATCCTTACTCTTTGCAACAACTTTTAACTCGATAGTTCTAAATCTTTTTTTGCACAATTTTTTTCGGACGGCTATATTTAGACTTGCAACCTTCTGCCCGTTTACACCCAACTTCTATAGGTAGGGTAAATGGTTGAGATACTGATATTGAACGGATGTTTGTAAAGATCAAAATATATAAATATATATGTACATGTATTTATATATTTGTATGTCTATTGTTGTTTGTAAGAACGAATGTATAGAAGTTGAACCGATGGTTGAGGGTGAATTCATATGCTTTAAAAAAAAATTAATTTTTTTTTAAAGTTTCATAAAATAAAATAAAATCTTTATTTATCTAATTTATTTTATAAAAAAATTATCCCAATAAGCTCTTAAAAATCTTGAAACAAAATCATAATCGACGCGGTAACCAGCTGTAGACTTGGTCAACCATTTGGTAATTTATTACATATTACACTCTTATTATCTACACTACAATTACCAACATGTATGAATATCACAATTCATCAGTCAACTTTGATATTTGTTTAATCGAAACATTAATATTTTAAGATGATTAAAAGAAATCATATAATATGACCGAGTCAACATGGGAAATAAAATTTTCATATAATGAATTAAAAAAAGAAGCATGATTATCACTTGTTTTCTTCTGAAATTATTCTCTAATAAATATTCCGGATTGTCCATTATCTCTCTCGCTCTCTCTCTCTCTCTCTCTCTCTCTCTCTCTATATATATATATATATATATATATATATATATATATATATATATATATATATTGATATTTAGATAGATGAGTGCATAGATTTTTTTAAAATAATGGTGAGCAGTTTATGGCGATTAAAACTGGCGTGAAAATGATTGCATTTCTTTTGGTTTGAAATAAATGAAACTGAGCATCCGGCCTTTTGGCAGGATGATAAAGGCTTATATCCTCTCTAGGATGATAGGAGTTCGAGTCTGTATAGTAGTCAAAAATTGTTTACAAAATTCCCTCCCCCATATGAATAATAATAAGTGAAACTCATCCAATATTTGACCTTTTTTGTCATCAATACATAAACATAGCTTTTTTATTGTCAACGTCTTAGGTATCATTTGGTACAATAGATGAGATGTGATAAATGTGGGATGTGTAGTTAAAAATTATGATCCCTTATCAATGTGTCACAAGGTGCCTTAGTGAATTATTGGCCAGATATTGTTTACCAGCTTCACCCTTTCCTCCTTGAATTGAGTTATAAAGAGCTCGATTTTAGTGAGTAAAATTTGTTGGGGTACGACAATTGTCCTTGCTGTGTGATCGATCGAAACGTGTTGCTTGTGTTGATGTACCGTTTTAAATATTTGAGCTGCACTGTTACCATCAGTTATAGACTTTGGTAAAGCGACAAGCGCTTGATCCTACAATTAGTATCAGAGTGAATGCCACGTGTTCGATTCCCATGAGTTGCAAGGAGGGCAATTATTAGGAGGGGGATTGTTGTAGTACAACTATTGCCCTTACTCTGTGATCGTGCTGATGTACGGTTTAAAAGATTTGAGTTGCACCGTTACCATCAGCTATATAACTTTTGGTAAAACGGCAATCATTTGATCATACAAAATTATAGACGTCCAAATATCTTCTTACTTTGATGAACGAATTAGCCTGAGTTCTAAAATAACTAAAGGAATCCAAGGACCTAAACAAAAAGAATTATTTATTGGAGCCTCAAAACATCCAATAGGCTTTCAAAACTCCCACACATGACTCGTTTACCTCTATGATCAACTACATAATCCCAGGACTTCCAAGAGGTGCTCGTTACGCCATTATCGCTGGGGCTGGAGTGCCTGCATTCCTATTCCTAGTTGGATTTCTATGCTGCCTCTGCAGAAAGGTGAAGCGCTTCACCAGGCCGCGCCTCCAGATTGTAGACTCCACCAGCTCTGCAGTAGCACCACAAGCTCTAATCACCACGAGTGGCCTCGACAGTTCAACCATCGAATCGTACCCCAAAATGATCCTAGGGGAGAGCCGACGTTTGCCTAAGCCTAACGACAGCATCTGTTCGATTTGCTTGTCGGAGTACAAGCCTAAGGAGACTCTAAGAAGTATACCAGAGTGTCAGCATTGCTTTCATGCAGATTGTGTAGACCAATGGCTGAAGTTAAAAGTTTCGTGCCCCGTTTGTAGGAATTCCCCCAAATGTGAGTCCTTTGATATTCAAGTTTCTTGACGGTTTTGAGTTGATTTTTTTATTTTTATTTTTCTTGCAAGTTGAAGTTTTTGTGAAGAAAATTAAATTTGAAGTCCGTCGGCAAGATGAATGTGGAGATATAGACAAGAAGAAACATTGTAAAATAGTTTGTTTTCGTGTGTCGTCTTAATTACAACAATTTTGGGAGTAAAATTTGAAGAAAATGTTCACTAATTTATTTCTTCTTCCATGCTAATTGACCACATCAATAAAAAAAAATTCGTATTTTATATATAAATTCTGAAAACTGTGATTTTTATTATATGAATCATCTCAAGTCATTATTGGTTAGCAGTAAGAAAATGCTTCATGGAACTTTTTTTTTTCTTTTCTTGAAATTAAAAAAAAAATTATATATATCTTAGATGCGCTAGAAAAATTTCAAGTTTGGAGCCAGAAGGAAGTAAAAGCGCGTTTTGTTGACAATATACTAAATAATTAATCAATATTTTTTATTTCATTTTTTATCATTCCCTAAAAGTATTATATTGACATATATTATTTTTAATCACATATACTTAATGCAAGATGAGACATCAACAATTCTAATTATTTTTTAATTATATGATATCTACGGTAAAGAAATATATACTCTAAAATATACAACCGAGTATTTACTTGATCCGTTGTATGTATTGATATGTTTACTCTTTTTGTTATTGCTATTGGAGTGGGATTGAGTATCTACATCAGGGATGTGTTGCAGATCCCGCATTTTGACATCAAGCCACACAACATTCTTCTTGATGAGAATTACAACCCAAAAACCTAACAGCAGCAAAAGGGAGGATAGGATACATGGCTCCCAAAATGTTCTACAAGAATATTGGAGGAGAATCATACAAGGCCGATGTATATAGTTTTGGGATGTTGTCAAAGGAAATGGCCGGTCGGAGGAAGAAAATGAATCCATTTGCTGATGCTTCCCTTCATGATATACGACCACATTTACGCAGGAAAGGAGATACAGAGATTAGAGATGCAACAGAAGAAGAAACGAGGGTGATGAAGAAGATTATGTTGGTGGCATTGTGGCGTTCAGATGTGGCCCTCTGATCGCCCCTCCATGTGGTCGGAATGCTTGAGAATGATGCCACCAAGGCCTGTGCGACAGGATCAAGAATTCGAATATACACACTTGTGATATATATTCGAATGAAAGAGAATGACAAAATTTTGATTATAAAATCATAATTATTATTTTTACATAAAACAGCGACAATGAAGGAACTTAAAACTCATTTGTGGAATCACTCCCGTTAATTCCGGGCTTGCTTTTAAACGAGAAATATTTGTATATATCAGGTTTGGATGTCATTTATATATTAATTCAATATTAAAACATAATATATTTTATATAAACTAGCATACCCATTATTTTAAACAAATCATAATATTAAGTTAGTCGATAAAATCTAGTTCATATAAGTATTTTCGACAGTAAACAATGACAAGATTTAGTGTTTTTAATACATTCTCCTTTAAAATAAATTTTCTTATAAGCGGAGATTGAAGAGAGAGAGGGAGAAACGATGTGGATAAGCCTTTCTCTCCCAACTGTTTCTCTGTCACTCCAACTACCCCAGCTTCGTTCCCGCCAAAAGGTCAGCAGCGCTCGACACGAAATCCTGAATTTCGAGACTTACAAGGATCGTTTGATTCGCCACGCAGAGGTTGGCCATGTTGAGGAAGCAGTCTCGACCCTTGATCTCATGTCCCGAGCTGACCTCACCACCTATTCCGTTCTCCTCAAGTCCTGCATCCGGACTCGGAACTTCCGTTTGGGTCAACTCGTCCACTCTAGAATATTGGAATCGGGACTCAAACTTGACTCCATTGTCCTCAACTCCCTCCTCAGTCTTTACTCTAAATGTGGAGATTTGGAAACCGCGGAGGTGATATTTGAGTCCATGGGTGAAATGAAGGACTTGGTTTCGTGGAGCGCGATGATATCTTGTTACGCGCACAGCGGTTGGAATTTTGAAGCGGTTCTAAAATTCGTTGAAATGGTGGAATTTGGAGAATACCCGAATCAATTTTGCTTCTCTGCAGCACTGCAGGCGTGCTCGAATAGAGAGTATGCGTGGATGGGAACGGTGATTTTTTCGTTTTTGGTAAAGACGGGGTATTTTGAGTCCGATGTGTGTGTTGGGTGTGCGTTGATTGATTTATTTGCGAAGGGATTTGGTGATTTGGGATTGGCTAAGAAAGTGTTCGATGAAATGCCTGAAAAGAACTCCGTGTCCTGGACTTTGATGATTACGAGAACTGCACAGATGGGTTCTCAGAAAGATGCCATTGAGTTGCTTTTGAATATGGTTTTGGGAGGGTATACCCCAGATCGCTTCACATTTAGTAGCGCATTATCGGCTTGTAGTGAATTGGGGTGGTTCTTTTTCGGGAAGCAATTGCATGCTTTGCTCATCAAGAATGGCCTTTGGTTGGATGTCTGTGTGGGGTGCAGTTTGGTGGATATGTATGCTAAATGCTCGACGCATGATTCTATGGACAATTCGCGAAAAGCTTTTGATAGGATGCCTGAACATAATGTCATGTCTTGGACTGCAATTATCACTGGGTATGTGCAAAGTGGAGAATGTGACATGGAAGCTATAGAATTATATCATAAAATGTTGACACAAGGCATGGTTAAACCAAATCACTTCACTTTTGCTTCGCTTCTGAAGGCTTGTGGGAATCTTTTGAATCCGAATTTGGGTGAACAGATACATGATCATGTAGTAAAGTTTGGTCTTTCATCGGACAATTGTGTAGGTAACTCTGTCATCAGCATGTACGCTAAGAATGATAGAATGGAAGATGCACGAAAAGCATTTGAATTGTTATTTGAAAAGAATTTGGTTTCATATAATGCTATCATTGATGGGTACGCAAGGAACTTGGAATCTGATGAGGCTTTTGAAGTTTATCATCAAACTGGAATTTCTGGTAGCAGTGTCGATGCTTTTACGTTTACTAGTCTCTTGAGTGGGGCTGCTAGTATTGGGGCAGTGGGGAAAGGAGAGCAAATGCATGCTCGATTGCTGAAAGCCGGTTTTTTGTCCAATCAACATGTTTGTAATTCTTTGGTCTCTATGTATACCAGGTGTGGCAACATTGAGGCGGCGTTTGAGGTTTTTAATGAAATGGGAAATCGAAATGTGGTATCTTGGACGTCGATAATCACAGGCTTTGCGAAGCACGGTTTTGCCGACAGGGCTCTGGAACTATTCAAGAAAATGCTCGATTTTAAGGTGAAACCTAATGAGATCACGTATGTAGCTATTCTCTCTGCATGTAGCCATGCAGGGTTAGTAGACGAGGGATGGAGACATTTTCACTCGATGTACAAAGAATTAGGGATAAAACCGAGGATGGAACACTATGCGTGTATGGTTGATGCATTAGGAAGAATGGGATATTTAGATAACGCAGTGCAGTTCATCGAATCAATGCCTTTTAGGGCTGATGCTCTAGTCTGGCGCACATTACTGGGTGCCTGTCGTGTTCATGGTAACACAGAACTCGGCAAGCATGCAGCCAACGTGATTCTTGAACAAGACCCAAACGACCCAGCAGCATTAGTCCTACTATCTAACTTGTACGCATCGAGTGGTGAATGGGAAAATGTGGCGAAAATTAGAAAAGGCATGAAAGAACGAAGTCTAGCCAAGGAGGCAGGATGTAGCTGGATTGAAATAGCTAACAAGGTGCATAAATTTTACGTGGGGGATACCAAACACCCCCAAGCTAGGGAAATATTTGAAGAATTGGATCAGTTGGGACTAAGGATTAAGAAAATGGGTTATGTCCCAGACACCAATTTTGTGCTTCATGAGGTGGAGGAGGAACTAAAAGAGCAATTTTTGTTTCAACACAGTGAAAAAATAGCTTTGGCATTTGGGCTCATTAGCACTACTAAACCGATGCCGATTCGAATTTTTAAGAATCTTCGGGTTTGTGGTGATTGTCATACAGCTATGAAGTATATTTCTATGGCAACAGGGAGGGAGATAGTGGTGAGAGACTACAATAGGTTTCACCATATCAAGGACGGGAAATGTTCCTGTAACGATTACTGGTGAATGCTTACAAAATTCTATGACGAAGAATTAATATTCATTCCAATTCTCCGATTTCCAACATACATGAATAATTACTTCAAGACGGTTCCACATTCTACTATTCAAATGATATTTAAATTTTGTTTCATTTGTAATTAGGTAAAAAAACATGCATCATTTATCAAGGGATATTGAAAATGAGTTTCAAACGTTTTAAAAAGTTGAGATCTGAAGCGCTTCATGGCACCTCAAAAAGTGTTTTTTTTCTTATATATAGATGGGGGTTTTACATAAATCTCGAACTTGAGACCTCGTCCCAAATCGGGTCTCCAACTGGGTGTCATTGGGCCAAGAGGTTTGTGGCAAAGGAAGTGTGAATTTCAAGATTATTTAATATATATTACATATTAACAGCATGAACTCACATTTCAAGTCTAAAACAGGGCCACAGCCAGGATCTGTCCCACATGAAACAATAAGAAGTATGCAGAAAAAGATGAGTTTAACATAACAATGAAGTACTTTCCATGTATAGTTGCAGCATATGGATAGTTTTAAGGGTAATTATGCATCTGCATTGGCATGTATTGAGGCATCGTAGGGTTCCAACCTGCTGAATGTGGAGGCACCGCCTGAGCTGGCGCTGATGCATACTGCACTCCACTGTAAACGTGGGGGCCTGTCTCCTACTGGGTATGGTTGCTGTCCCAAGACTGAGAGTTGAGCATTTAAGACGGGAGAATTGGGGATGATGTAGTCTTTGCTCCTGTATTTGATGACCTGAAAATAAAAAAATATGCTCGTACATAATATAACAAACATCACGTGTGCAAATTTGAAGAAACAAAAACGATACCGAGGGGCTTATGTTATTAAACAGGAATCCTCTTTGTCTTCTCTCACCTTTATGCTGAGATCAACATGTCCGGAATAGGAAAGATGAAGCTTGCAGAATCCTCCGTCATATATGCAGTGTCCTTCCAAGGCTTCCTTTCCAACAACAGCTGCCTGAACATCTGCAAGCCCACTTGTTAGAACCCCATACCCAATTTATTTAAAATATAAATCTTTTAACTAAAAGATTCTCAATTATTTACGTAGAACACAAATAAGGACAAAACTTCAATTGGGTTTGAACCTAAGGAAGATGTGCTTTCTAAAATTTCTCCTTAACATTAGCCGACTACTTTAGGGCCACCTGTCCCCTAATCCCAAAGCCGCACACAGAGAGAGTTCTGCAGCATCTCAAGTCATAAACCTAGGGGATATTCTGATGTTTCTCCCGTGTTGTGAACATATTGATTATATCCATGTCATAACCAAACTTTGGCCGCGTGCATCTATAGCTGAAGGAGCAACGGGCAGTAGAGGATTGGTATAGTCCCTATATGGTTTGATATAAGGCACCAAAATTACTTATAATGTTGAGAAAAATCAGAAGAGACCCATCAAGGCAAAAGTTTCAAGCTTGACACAGATCAGAGAAGTGCAATAATTATGCATTTCAATCCATCTTAAATAACTGGCAAAAACTCGCAGCCAATTATTACCTACTACGATGACTCTGGAATTTTACACTCACAGATCAGTATGAGCAGAGTATGTAATCCGAAGGGAACACGGTCCCAGCTCTTGTATCAAATACCTGGCACACATCAGAAAAGCACCAAATTACTAGAGAGGCGCATCAATAACCAGAAGAAATGTATCAACCACAAATGTTGACTAAGAATAGAAGCATCACAAATCTTCAATTTAAGGAGCTTATGGCACGAGAATCATGAACCAATATTATTTCCCAAATATTTCTATGCTAATGAAAATACCATTGCAACACAACAAATAATTAGAAATATGGCAAAAATATAGTTTAAACAGAATCCTAGCATATTAACCATGTGATCATCCAGGAATAGAACAATGTGGGATATGTCAAAAACCGCTTTTTATGTTCAATGGTGGACCTACATAGGCCAACCAATCAGCTGCATTCCCCTAGCACAACTACAAAATTATACGCAAATCCCCAGCTGCACCATATTCTGTAAACTATTGAACTGGGCCGCCTCTGACTAATTGGCATAAGCAGAGACGGTTTAACTGGAACCGTCTCCAAAAGGGTAATGGTCACTTGAAATAACTAAAAAGGAGAGGTAAGGTCGGCTAAGGAGCATGCATGTACCCCATTAGCAGATTCTTAATAAAGCCGATTGGACAACTGATGTATGTGCGCGTGGGACTGGCTTTCGTTTAAGGTTTATATAGTCCACGCCAATATTTTGAAATACCAATTCCCTTAATATAAGATAAAATTTAACGATTAAAAAATATATAGCATTTATATAATTTAATTACTGATAATTATAATTTAGCCACGTATGGTATAATCATGGGTTCTCCGTATGATTCGCTTCCCACATAAGCAGCATCAATGGTTTAAATACAAGAGGGTGGAGCTACCAATAAGTACAGATTAATTCTCTGAGAAATAAAAAGTGACAAAAGGAAGAATAAAAAAAACGTGTTCCTGCTTTTCTTCATTCTCTCTCTGCGCCGGCTAGCGCATCCACAGCAGAGGGAGAAAATGTCTTCGGAAGCAAAGAATAAAATAACGATGAATTTGCTGAGATTGGTAGCAGTTCTCGCAATCCTTGTGCGGGCCGCCGCAGCCGAAGTGCCTGCACCTTTCCCCTCCAGCGATGGTACGTTTAATTTTTTTTGGTATTTCTCCTTTTTTTATTTTTTAAAAAGATTGTACATTCCAGAGAGACGAAGAATTATTATATATATATTAGCAATGTAATAAATAAATTTGTTTGACAGGGACCACAATTGATCAAGGTATAGCATATGTTCTTATGTTGGTGGCTTTGGTGCTTACATATATCATTCACTAATTGTTCTCATTACAAGATTTATTCACATAATCGAAGATAGGGAAACCAAATAATAGGTTGCGTATAAATTTTTTTTTTTTAATTGTGTTTCATCTCTTCTCATATTTAGTAAGATAAACATACCATTTTTTTTAGTTGTGTTTCATCTCTTTATTTCATATTTCATAATATATAAATATCTAAACATGTGCTATTAAGGAAGAAATTTATGTATAGTTTATTGTGTTTTTTAATGAATTTCGTTTGGATTGATTTTTTTTCTTTTTTTAAATGATGAGAAGGTTTTTTTTTTTAATTTCTTTTTTGGGTCATTTTAATCGTTGTGAATAGATGGTGATGCCATTTATGATTATGAAGATAGAAGATACACCATGTACATTAAGTATATCATATTAAGCGAGGACAAAAATCTTAAATTTTCAAAAAGATAAATTGGTAGGCAGTTCTTTTACTCGGCCATACCCTGGACTGTATGATTTGAGGTAGGTTGGATTGGGTCAGTGGTAGGGTTGTAAATGAATCAAGCAGGTTCACGAACGTTTCAAGTCGACTCAAAAATCTTTGATCCGTATTCGAAATTCTCGAATTCGAGCCGAACTCGAACATATTCGAACTTTCTTCGAGCCGAACTCGAGCCCAAATTACTTTGTTCTATAGTCTGCGAGCCGCTCGAGAACTTTAATATTATATTAATATACTATAAGTATATATTAAATAAATATATTTTGAACTTTTCGAGTATTTATTTCGAGCAATAGTTCGAATAGTTCGCGAACATATTATAATCTTTCGAGCCGAACTCGAAGTCGAACTTTGATTCGAGCCTATCTCGAACCAATTTTTTTAATTTATTCGAATTTCGAATCGAACCCGAGCGCGAATATATATATTTCGAGCCGAATTCGAACCTTAAAATTTTTCTTTATATTCGGCTCGATTTGCTTCGTTTATACCCATACTCATGGGTCTCTGCACTCTCATGGTCAAAATCTTATGCTGCTACGGTGATACTTGTTCTCGTTCAAGTCTCACCTTTTTCATTCGACAATTACTATGTGAGTATTAACCATAGTTAACGCTAGGCCTTTGTATTTACCGCTGGTATCGGTTGTATTGTCGTATGGATTTTCATTGTACCAGTTCTATCAATATAATCAATCAATGTTTTTCCGTTCCAAAAAAAAAAAAACATAGGGTAGCAACTGCAAGCCAGTGAACTTGCCATCAAACCAGGCGGAGCCACTCATGAGCAGTGCGCGAATATTTTTTTTAAAAAAAAAAATATTAGAGTTGATTTTCAAAAATTCAGGTTTTTAGCCAAACTCTCTAAATCGTGATAACCCTTTAGCTCTACGTAACCCAGTCAGTCCCAGTAGTTGTGTATGACATTAATATAGGAGGACTCTGTAGCGAATTCATCTAACAGGTTGTGAAAAATCAACAGATGGTGAAAAATGTCATAACAGGGCAAGTATATGCAACTTGTTTGTCAAACATTAAAGTGTCTTACTCTGATTGGGAACAGTGATTCACAGTGGGCACAGCAAGTGCTAAGCCAGCATTCAAAGTCTCGACAATCCGTCCTGTTAAACAAGTACTAGTAAATCTATAAGCCGCTTCAATTACTAATATCTGCAAAATACGTTCTACAGAAACATACTAGGATTGGATATTGCATCCAGAGTACACAGATTATCCCTAAACCACACAAATGGCATGGAACTCATTTACATCACTATATATTTAATTGTGGGGATGTATCAACACAAGACAGAGCAGAAATCACATTAGCTTCATAATAATGTTTGTCTGGTTGAATAAATATCTCTAACTTGTCGTATAATTTTGTAAAATACATCGTCCCTTTGTAATGGAAACAATCAGGTGGGCAAATTGCCACTGTACCATGAACCCCAGCGCCCGTGCATGACGGAGAACACCTTAGATCAGCCAACACATTGCCATACACAAATCAAACTTTATTTCCATAGACGAGAAGCGGGGGTGGGATACTCAACCAGCCTACTAATTCAACCATAGTGAATATACCTAGTGGTTATAAAGCCATTTCTTGTTTTGCAAATTCATGTATCAACACCTATGAAGCTAACATTTTCCATACTATTTTGAGTATGCATTGTAAATATAATATTAATGACAGTGAGAAAAAGACAACTTAGTATCTTCAATTTAATAGTCCAATCCCTTGGGTAGTTAGTCAAACCTAAGAGATGATGAGGGACAAGAAATTATGAGTCTAAGGTGAGTCGAGTTGGCTCATAGACCTAACCTACCAGCTTGATTCGAGCTAACGATTTCTGAACTAGTGCTTGCAAGCTCAAAAGTTGTTGCTCTTGCAAGCTGAAAACTAAATTTAATTTTTTTTTTTATATTTATATAATAAAAATAAAAGCATTATCCATAATTTTAATATTAATTTTATACATAGAGTTTAGGAGCTCAAGCTACGAGCCAAAGAACTCACTAACATATTCATGAACAATTTTGATTGTAAGCAAAATTTGATCTCCCAAACTGGGCTCAAACTCAAGCCGCTTCATTTTGAGATCAAGCTTTATTTATGTAGTCGAGATCAACTTGCTTGCACCCCTACAAGATGAGTTTAAATAATATTAATACACCAAGTAAATTTTTCAACACAACGAATGACTGTCACTCTAGAAGAAGGCTTCAACTTATGCTCAAGTTCTTATATATCATAAATTAACATCTGAAATGCATCCAAATTGCAGAACAGGCCAATGTCAAAACAAAATTGGTTTTATGCATTCAAATTTTGTGCACCATGGAGGATCAAAAAGATAGTGCTACAATGACTGACCTCATAAATACCTTAACATTGCTAATAGTATGTCATTTACATCTGGCCTAGCCATCTCCCATGGAGAACAAATCCTGAATTAATCAACATAAAAAACGTGTTCAACAGAAATCCATGTAACAAACATTATTATAGGGGCAAATCCTTCTGAATCATTAACAATTGATAAATGCAAAAGGTTCAATTAGACACCTAAAATTTGGACTATGGCTGGTGAAGAAACTAATGAACAGGGGAAAAAAAACACACCAACCATGTTGGGTCCAAAAAATGCCACGCGACTTGTTACATTTACTTAATGGGTGTGAGTAACGGACTCCAGCAGCCTGAGCCTGCAATCTTGTCTGAAATAATCAAAAGGTAAATCATCAGAAAATAATGGAGTTTATAATATAAAACTTCAGTTAAGTACCAAAAAGGCACAAAATGAGAAGGGGGAAAATGGTCAATTCCAAATCATATTGTTTACACCATATCAACAGAGTTTAACTAGTACAACTAGTAAAATTCAAATCAACAAAAGGAAGATACAATTATCAACAAATGTCAAGGTCATGGACAAACTTTTCTCATTAACCATGAAAAAGAAGCTTCATCTCACTACACTAAAATTTGCAAGAAATTTCATTTGGCAAGCAATATAAACAGAATCTAAAGAGAAACCATCCAACGGTTGTTCCAACAGAAAACATATAGGTACAAGCAGATTATCCAAGAAAAAAAGTCATATGAGTTGGGGCAGGGGTGGATTTAGAATCATAGATGGGGGGCATAAAAATTAGGGGGGGCTAAATACCAATAAAAAAAATTCGAGGGTGGACTAGTGTGTTCGCCCTTGGTTGGGAGACATAAAAAGCACAAGACAATCATTATTGCATTGCAATCGATAGATAACTTTTTGAAAACTAAGCAAACAACATGATTGAAGTAAAGCATGAATGTACCTTTGCAACGTCAAGTGGGTTAACCAAAATAGCCGATAGAAATGCAGCTCCAGAAGCAGAGAATGCACGCTCAAGCATACCCAACATGTCATCCGTAGCGGCATTTGACTGGGGAACCTGTAGTTTTGAAGCTTCAGTTCCATCCTCAATCATCACCGTTGACGTCAAGGACACACCATTATCAACTTCAGAATTTTGGAATGCCCGTTACAGTAAACCATGGCCCTAATAGCACCACCTTTGTCCTCCCAGCGGAGCTTTTTCCGACGAGGGTCAGGTCAGTTGATTCCCGTTCAACCTTATTTTCCCTGTATCCAAATCCATTTCAGAGTTTAATTATTTATTTTGCACCGGGTTAGGTCCACATGCCATGCGTTTAGCGCCGCCTCAGGGAAGGCGGGGGCAATGATCGGCGCCTTTGGGATTCAATATTACACCCAAGATGGAGAAGTCCCTAAAATCAAGAAAGCTATGATTCTGTTGGCTGTTACAAATTTATTGGATTTTTCTGTACTTTTCTTGTGACAGAAACTAAGGGGAGGTCTTTGGAGGAGATTTCCGGTGAAGACGGAGGCAGCAGGGAGGATCAGACAACCGGGAAATACCCGGTCAGTCAGTCGGAAAATTGGGAAGAATCGAGGAATCATCTTTAATTCTTATATATAAGATTGATTCCCGGCAAGTCGAGAGCTAGATCACATAGGTCCTGTGTGCGAGCGGATATGGATGCGCGAGTGCGTCAATTTTCAAAAAATTTGAGTGCGGGTGCGCCTATTAAAAAATAATAAATAAATAAATATATATACATGGACACTGATAAAATGAAGTTAAACATACATAATATACATCATATTTAACAAACTCACATCATTATTATATTATTTACAAATTTATAATATGAAGTTCTTAACCACTTTGGTGTTTGCAGCTTTACCATTCTTAAAAAACATTAAAATTAGATTTTATTGAAGGATCTAACATTTGCAGCTTTGCAAAATGTTATAGCCCCGTGATACAACGTAATTTGAATCTTGTATTTGATCGTTCGTCTAGTAAGGATTCTCCGAAAAAAATATATTTTAGAAAAAGAAATGAAATATTAAAGCTTTGTTTTATTTTAAGATATAAAATAACAAATTTGAAAAATGAAACCAAATTGTTCATATTTATTTCAACATGTTTGGTAATAGTATGAATTTATTAAAAATGACTCATATTATTTTCGGAGACTTATATTATTACTTATGAAATGACTAATATAAACATTTAAATTAACTCAATAAAAATAAAACTTTTATTTATAAAGTTCATTTTATTAATTTTCATGCTAAAAACTAAGATATCAAAAATTTTATTATTTACTCCGCAAAAATGTTACAAAATCACATATTTATCATACTTTCTTTTATCACATATTTTAATCTTTCATATGTTATTATGTCTTTTCATGATTCATTATCTATCTATTTGCCATTTGATATAATTTTCTTACCAACCCGAAATACCTAGAAAACATAAAAATTCATCTAAATCGTCTTAATGCGACTTAGTAACTTAGTGCGCGACTTAGTAACTCTTAATGCGAGAATTATGAATTCTTAGTGCGCGAATTATGAATTCTTAGTGCGCGAATTATAAAATCTTAGTGCGCGAATTATGAATTCTTAAAGCGCGAACTAGAAAATCTTAAATCGTCTTAATGCGGCGCACGCGCACCCAGTTCGCCAGTTCTCGACCGGAGCGCCAGTGCGTGGAGGGGGGTAATAGGATTATGTGACTTAGGTCGAGAGTGATATGAATACGAAAATTTGGGCAAATGACCTTAAATAATTTTTTTTTAAAAAAATAACATTCCAAGTGTTAGGAATAACACTTGGAGAGGTCATTTTCTTAAAAAAAAATTCAAGGTCAGTTTTCAAAACAACCCGATATTAATATGTAAGATACGAGCAATTAGTAATCCTATTTTTTTTTAACTAGGTATCTAGACTTACGTCTGACTAGTCCTTGGGTGACGATCTCGGCCCCTCAGGACCACCACCAGGTAAATCTAGGGATGTGCACGTTGACATGTATCTGAGGGAGCTGACCAACAGCACTCAAACCTATGACAAACCCCACATATTTCAGTAGATAATTTATCTCACACGTAATTCGAACCTGCGACGTTGGTGGATTTCTCCCCACTTGGGATTAGTAATCCTTTGTTGTAATTAGGTAAGGTTGTGCTTGCTTAGAATATTTATCAATCAAAATACACTTGATATCATATCAATTTTTGTATTCTACATGGTATATTTTTGTTATTAATTAAAATTATCTTAAATATTAATAATTAGTTGCATGATCAATTTAAGATTCAATTAACACAAGTCTAATTACCTTAAAAATTCATATTTATTGTTTTTGTTATTTATATTAGAAGATGAAATATGAAATGATTTTTGAAATTTATAACTAATTTGTTAATGGAATGCGCATTTTAAACTTTCTTAAATAAAAGCTAAAATTATGATTGAATTGAACATTATTTATCATTTTTTATTATTATTGTAGTTATTCTCATGCGATTGTTTAATATCATGCAATAATAACATGTTCCTTTATTTGTTGGGCAAATTAAACAAAATACAATGAGATGTAAATGAACTCATCGTTCTTATTATTGGCCTTGCATGATCTGTTACTATGAATCCAAATGATTTTCATAAGTGCATCGCTAGACTCTAGCAGCGCACGTATCTCACGTGGATCTCTATAATTAAGCGGTGTACATGCACCAGCACTTCAATATAAAAAGTGTTTCGATAAGTGCACCGGTTGAATCTAGAGGTGCACGTATCCCACGTGCACCGCTAGAGTCAAGTAGTGCACTTGTTAAAATTAAGTGCACCACATTATTAAAATTACGTGCCTAACCAACTTAAGGGATGTTTATTGTACACGTCCTAAAAAGGTGCTGAATTGCACCTTAATATAAAGTGTATTTTGATGCGTGCACCGCTTGAGTCTAGCGACGCACGTATCCCACGTGCACATCTAGATTCAAGCAATGTACGTACACCATCACATTAATATTAAAAATGTGAGTGCACCGTTTGAGTTTAATAGTGCACGTATCACAAACACATCGCTAAATTTAAGCGATGCACTTCTTAATTTTAAGTGCACCACCAACGTAAGGGATATTTGTTGTACACGTCCTAAATATTTGCTGACTTCTTTCTTTCTTGACGAGGGATTTATGTCTAGACAAGTGTAGTACTATTAAATAATTATTTCAACAGTGAATGAATAAAAATGCTTGATTCAATAATTAGATGGAAATTTTCAATATTTCTTTTCAAAATTTTGTTTTAAAATCTCCAAACATCGTCAACAAAATTGAAATTCACAAGAAATATAAAACCAAATCAACACAATCGAGTAGTAGAAGATGAATATGACTTTTGTAACAAACATGCACCCATTTACATTGATCTTCTTTGGATGCCAATTGATATAATATTTCAAGCTTGCGTTTCACTTCACCTATACAGTCCCAACGTGCTTGTAAATTGCAAAGTGAAAAAGCGACAAAAACCCTTGCACCGCCGATGTGGTCTAAGCTTGGTCGCACGAAGAAGAAAGGACTAGAAACCCTAGTCGCCGCCGCCGTGTCGAATCGAGGAAGAAAATGCGAAGAACCATTGGGGTTTCATGAGATGACTGGAGATTTATGTGTTGGATAAATAATGAAGAAGATTCTACGAATGTGGTTTAGGGATATTTTGGTCATTTTGACGTAAAATGGACGTAGTTGAAAGCAAAATATTTTGGTAAACTGGTCCGAAAAAACTTTCATCACCTAATACTGACTTGCCTTTTTTTTTTTCCTTTTTTTTTTTTTTCCCCCGAGTGTTTAAATTGGGCCTCACGTGTGACACTTCCTTCGAGTTTCTGAAAAGTACACATGATTGCCTCTGTCTCGGCACCATTTTTATGCGGGTCATTCGTAGCTAATATATGAGCACTATCTTAATATTAAATTCGATGATTAAGAATTAATTTGGGCATACGACATAAACATAAATATGTGAATCTCATATATCAAAATTAACTATTTGTCATTTGATCAATGCTAGCATATCATTTTCCACTTTATGCTTACTGACCGGTCATTGGATTGATAAAATATAACAATTAATTGAATCGATTAACTATAAAATTTATGCATCCTAAATCCATTAATTAATCATTATATTGTTGAAATGTATAGTATATAAATTTTATTAAATTGTTAAAGTTTGTTAAATTTAATAAAACTGGTTTGGGGGATGATTATTTTGTCTAGATGTGTATATATTATATATTTGTGGGGAGACTGTTATTTTTAAATATACGATTTTATTTTTGTTTATAATTTTACTAATTATAAAATAATCTTAAACCTTATTATTTGTAAAAATCTATAAACTGAATGTTGATAAAATAGTGCAAAACATCAAGGCCTCATTGGTATCTCACCGTACCAATTACTCAAAATCACGAGAAAATTTGAAAATTAATAAAATTAGGGGTTTTTTAATCCAAAAAATCTTTTTTTAATAAAAAAACTATATTGAAATCTTATTATCTAATAATAGACTATGTAATATATTATGGAGTTAATTTTTACTCTTTTTCTTCTTTTTGGAAGCAACTACTCGAATTTGTGTCGCCTCATGCTCGTGGGACCGACCTCGACATCACACATTCACCATCGAAGGCTAAGACTTTCCACGTAAAAATAGTTTTAGCATTTGATGAAAGTAATATTTTAATTTGAATTTTTAAAATAAGCCATTAATGATGCTTAATGATGACTAATCCAACGTTTTCAATATAATAAAACATTTATATCAAATATTTTTTCTTCATGAGATAATATAGACTGATCGTTCCATGGTTCGCAATATCGATCATGAACGACCTAAATGGTCGTTCTGTAATCGCAAAGGCAACCACCGCGTTAAAGTTCCAGACAAAACGGATGGGTAACTATAATACCGTATTTTATAGAATATTGGCGATTTCGTGATTGTTGAGGAACGGAATGGCGATTTAAAAATCCACGACAAAGAACTGCGATCGTTATGTGAAATGTCAAGAGAAGTTTAGTAACAAAATCATATTAATTTTGCGTTATTAGTAGATTCCCAACAAAACATTAAAAATTCCCGCTCGACGAATGCTCTTAATTTTCGTCACAAACATAGAAACACAATATGTAAAAATTTCCTCCCTTTAGAATAAAAATCATTGAAGAGAATAAAACCAGGATCCTTGAATCATAGAGTGTGTGTATTAATAGTTCCCTTCCTTTTCGAATTTGATACAGATACAGTTCCCAACTTTAACCCCACCAAAAACCCCTTTATAAATCTCACGCTCTTGTATCAATCTTTTTTAAGACACTTGTTTTTAACCATTGATTCGTTCACTTTTACCATGAAAAGGGTCTCTCCCCTCCTCTCTTGTTTGGTTTCATTCATCTAGCTTTATCGATCCCATCTCTTTTAATGCTCGTTTTTTTTCTTGTCTGCGTCAGAGTTTGGTGGGTTATTTATTCTGTGTTTTTTTTAAGCTTCTATTTGATGGTTTTGTAATCATTCTTTTTATCGGTTTCTTCTTGTTCTCGATTTGGTTTGAGAGATAGCGAGAATGGAACAGCGTAGGTCGTGGCCTGTTAACTATACAGAGGACACTAAAGTTACAGAAAAGATCATTAAACCCCCGAAACAGAACCCGAAAAAATCGATTGTTGAATCAGTAGAATTTCTCAAACAACAAAAGATCAATGGCCGGAGGACTGTAAGAATTTATGTTACCGATCCTGATGCGACAGATTCT
The DNA here is from genome assembly GCA_907163345.1 of Haberlea rhodopensis. Classification (NCBI taxonomy): domain Eukaryota; kingdom Viridiplantae; phylum Streptophyta; class Magnoliopsida; order Lamiales; family Gesneriaceae; genus Haberlea; species Haberlea rhodopensis. Next base: position 8,753,617 of record CAJQUN010000013.1, read on the forward strand.
TCCAGCGATGAAGAGGATGAGCTATTCCGAAGGCCACGTGTCAAGAAATACATAAGCGAAATCAGAATAGAGACTTCTGTTAGTATTAATAGTACTAACTGTAGGAAGAGAAATGCAGAGGCCTGTCTGTTGTCTAAGCCGAAGGCCAGGAAAGTCAGGGAGGCTCCGGCTACTATGGCGGCGTCCGGCGAAGTTAGGAAGTTCCGGGGTGTCCGGCAACGGCCGTGGGGCAAGTGGGCTGCTGAAATAAGGGATCCTGCTAGGAAGGTTAGGCTTTGGTTGGGTACTTATGATACGGCGGAGGAGGCCGCTATGGTTTACGACAATGCCGCAATAAAGCTCCGTGGACCAGACGCTTTGACCAACTTTGGCACCACTCCGGAGATCGATGTGACGTCATTTTCCGGCTATGATTCAAGTGAAGATTCACACAATCATTCTTCTCCAATTTCTGTTCTCCAGTTCAGAAGCAGCAATACGGGTAAAGATGCTGAACCGGATACAACCAACCCGGCTCAAGGCGAGGTGAAAGAATCTCAACCTAATCGATTTCTGGATGGTTTGATGAATGAAGCCGGTCTGGTTGGTGAACCAGTCATTGAAACAGAGTGCAAAGGGGAAACAAGTATAGAATCGGATTTTCCATGTGACAGCTTGTCCATGGACATTCCATTCTTGAATGAATTGTTCAGTTTTCATCCACAAGAACAAACATTATTACATGATACACAAAATTTTGGTAATAATTTTACAGCATCTGCTGAAGAATCAGACTTCTGGCCAATGAACATCCACTTGCAAGAAGATTACATCGGGGAACTTAACAATTCGTTTCAAGATCTTAGTTCTCTGGAGTTGGATGATTTTTTTAAAACATTTTAATGATTTTGCTTTTGCTGATTCATTGCTTGTTTTCTAAGATGCAAAAGCATTTACTGTTATATCGCGGTTTTGCTAGTTAATACACCAATTTTGTTTAGCGGCTGTCGGGTTGTTTATTTTTAATGGATTTCAGAGGTATTATTTATTTGTTCAAAGCATTAAGCATTATATTGTAATCTTTATATATATAATTTATTTGTCAGTGATTTCGTTTCTACAGTTTTTTGGGTTTAAAATTGCAAATTATGAATTTCTTTTCCTGGTTAGACCCATTTTTAGAAATCTACATTTATTTTTGGAAGTAAATACAATGCATTTTTTAATGTACTTTTCAGTTCTTATTGAAAAAAAAAATAAAATGTATTATATTCATAATTAAACATGAGGTTTTCAACTATTGTATGGATCGATATTTATGGACCAACTCAATATGATTGATGTATATATATTTTTAGTTAAAAATTATTGTGTTTTAATATTAAGTTAGATGTATAAATATGTGGGCACATAAAAATACTTCCACGTATTCAAATATGAGCAATTGAGAGAAGGGTCCACATTCCTCTAATTGAATACAACCTTTTTGCCTATTGTTCACATTTAATAGGAACTAGCGATTTTTAACACGCGATACGTGCACATATAATTTGTATATATATAATTTTATGTAAACTTTTTAAAAAAATTATATGGTATATAATTACAATATAAATATGTAATTATTGTATTTTTTTAAAATTCTAAATATTTAAGTTAATATGATATATTATTAATTAGATGAAATAAATGATTTTAGAAAATTCGAAGAAAGTCAAAGTATTAGAGATAGTTATTTATATATGGATGTTTTAGGAAGAACACATAAACATATCATGAGACCAAGATAATTACTATTTATTGATCTTTCTTTATAATATGGTATAGATATAAGATATTATGTCGGATGATTTGCTCTTGAAAAAATTTGTAATTTTCAAAGGAAATACTCGATAATTTCAAACTTTAGAGTCGGTGTATTTTGAGAGCAAAAATGAGCTTAGAATGTTAATATGACTCGATATATTTGAGAGCAAAATTTATCTATTTTTAAATAAAAATAAAATCTTAAAAATTTATGATGGATACTGCTAAACCCCAACAGCACACGTACACAAAAGTTATAACATAGAGGAAGATCAATTAGTAATGGGCAATTTGGGAAAAAAGATAATAAGAAATTGATAAATTGAGTTATTTAGTGCAGAAAGAGTTTAAGATAATTATTTGAGTTTTATCTATTACTATTCTATTACTATATTATAAAGAGAAAAGAGGGAGCACGATGCATGAATTAATTGACCTATTGGTATGACCATGCAATTATCAAAATACCCTAAATCTTTTATTAATAACCAATAGTATTACAACATGCAAAATGACTTAAATATCACTGAGACTTTTAATAATTTTAATTTATCCTAATATACTATATTCTTAAAATGTCTGTAATATCCTTAATAATATTGTCAACGTATCACATAATATTTGTAATTACATATTTATATTGTAATTTTATACCATATAAATTTTTTTAAAAATTTACATAAAATTATATATGCACTTATTGTATGTCAAAAATCGCTAGTGGTAATAATTTTGGAGAACATAATTAATCATGTGGTTTAAGTCAGTACTTTCTCCGGCCATCTTGTGTTGGGCCCATTTGTGTTTTGACAAAGCAACCGACGAAAGGATTATGGGCCACACTCCCACCTTATATTTATCCGACAAACTCCCACATCAAGATTATTCTTCTAGACAGATCAGATGGACTCATACACCATCACACATTCAATGTGTGATGATATGTTGGTCCGATCGATGCATAGAGTAGAAGAATAGTCTCCCACATTCACAAATCTTGGGTTGTTTATTTTTGGACATATGGTAGCATTATTAACATGTATCATATACGTCTAATTACTATTATATAGTAAGCAATGGATTTCTATATGATGTAAATCTTGGTGCGAGATAATTATATCATTTTCATGCTATAAACATTCAACGAGTATATATACAAATATAAATCTTTATTTTTATTAATTAATTAATTTTCACCCCAATGACAATTTATGATATGAAAGTTTAAAAGAATACGACCTATCCCTCAATTTGAGCAATGACGAAGAACTTTCTTTTATAAAAATATCCCTTTGTATTAATTGAGATTATAATTATTTTCTGTATTCTAAATTTGCATATTTGAAAATAGAAGAAGTCTAGGTTACTTTGATATTTCATACTTTGTGTCCCAAATACATTCCCGTCGATATATAAAAAAATTAAGCGAAATAAAAAAAAAAAAGTTGCCAAGCGTTTAGAGGGGAATTCCTATTTCCGACCTTAAATGTAGGGTCAATAACCAAGATTCATTTTGGGGTATTCCGACCTTAAATGTAGGGTCAATAACCAAGATTCATTTTGGGGTATAGGCCCAAACCAAATGAATATGGATCATTGATCTGCCCTTAAGATTATGATCAAAATTCCCGGTTCATAGATACACAATTATCTTAAAATTAGTGTTTTATTTTTATGAAAATTTCTTCCATTTTCTTTAATTTCTGCTTCAAAAGTAGCACCGGCCACCGAGGACTAGACATATGTTCAATCATATAATAGCAAAAGGACTAGATGTATGTTCCACTCACAGGTTCATCTCCTAAAGGTTGCCGATACTTCAAAATCCCTCCTTCAAAACCTCTTACAAATTGGTTGCAATATGAAATAAGGAATGAAACACATTTAAAGCAAGTAACAGCCAACGAATTCGAGACACCAAGCATGACATATAAGTTGCAGGAAAACATTCAAAGTTCAACACGTACAAACAATTACAAAGCAGCAACGGCGGCTTTTGTTTCTGTTGAGTACGTTTTGGACGTCTAATTAGTTGAAACATAGGACAACATTGATAGATTGAACTGTTTCTTACATAAACTATTACGACCAAAGCACTTGAAACTTGAGGCCATACATACCCTCATACGAACTGAAACATGGTTATCCCATGGCGTATTTCTGAGTCCAGCTCCTAGCAGTTGTCTCGTACTTGCTCCTGTCTATTTTGTACATATGAGCAATCTCAGGAACCAGAGGATCATCGGGGTTTGGGTCCGTCAACAAAGAACAGATGGAAAGTAACACCTGGAATTGGCCACAAATACTTTAGCAACTAAAAAACGTATCAGCAAATGAAGTAATAGGTTTAAACTCAGTCGAAGATTATCTTGGTGAAAAGTTGATTGAACGGAATTTTAGAGGGCCGCTATAAAAAAAATGAACCTTGGAAATTGTTAGAGCAGGGCTCCACTGCTCCTTCAATATGTCGAGGCAAATGCTTCCATTGCTGTTTATGTTTGGATGGAAAACTTTTGTTCTGAAGGCAACCTGCAAAATCGTATAAAGATGATGCACAAGAAATACGAATTTCTATATAATGTTGATTAGACGGCCAAACCTAAGAATCAAGATCATGAAGTACACAACTATAAACGGCGGAGTTGTTTTTAAAGAAACAAGAAAATAAAACCGAATATTGCCATTTAGGAAAGACGCTTAGCTATGTACCGTTGGAAATTTGAATTAAATCAAAGATTTTGTACAACAATCTTAAGACAATATAGCAACAAATGGCTCTTCGAGTGTAACGACGACTCCCATTCATCATGGTGAAAGGCCAGAGAAGTTCAATGGAAATGAGTTCAAGATAAAGGAATTGTGGCAATCCTTTGAGAAAAAGTATAGATCCGAGGATGCCGGCATGAAGAAATTCATCGTTGGGCGATTCCTGGATTTCAAAATGGTTGACACAGAGCCGGTAATGGCGCAAGTGCAAGATTTGCAAGTAATCATGCACGAAAGTCATGCGGAGGGAATTGTTCTAAGTGGTCGCTATGATTGAAAAGTTGCCTCCATCATGGAAGGGCTTCAAGAATTATCTCAAGCACAAAAGAAAAGAGATGAATCTTGAAGACCTTGTGGTTCGTTTGAGAATCGAAGAGGACAACAGAATTTCTGAAAGGAAGGAACTTTGGCACCAACATGAAGCACGAGTGAGCTTAGTGGAAAACCCGCCAGAGCAAAGCGCAGATGGCCTCCAAATCTGGAAAGACGAATAAGTTGAAAGGCAAGTGCTATAAATGTGGAAAACTCAATCACAACGCGAAGGATTGTCACAATAAAGACGATCGTGGGAAGGCTATGGATCAAGTAGTCGTAACCGAAGAAGATCGTCTCTCAAATGATTTGGGTGATCTAGTGCTTATCGATTAATTAAATTGTGTATCTTTGAAAGTTGTAAACTCAATAATGGAGTGATTCTAAACAAATGTAATGACGATATTTGTTGAAAGCAAACAAAATTATGTTATTACTCTTGGATTGAATCTTATGGTTTGTGACGTGATTGTTAGGATCATTTAAACTATAATTCGCAACACAAATTATAATGTTAAATTTATTGCTTGAGTGAGGGCTAAGTTCATAAAATCGTCATTCATTTGTTAAAAAAAATGTAACATCTCTAGAGTTAATTCACAAATAATGTTTATGATGAAAATATTGTGCAAACTATAGATATATGAAAAGTAAGTTGTTACTTTATCAATATTTGCATATGATATTGTCGTGGCTTCTTTGTTATGAAGCAAAACAAGGCCGTTGAGGTGTTTAAACACTTCAAGAATGAGATTGCAATCAAATTCAGCAAATGTAGTTTGCTATGAAAATTGTGGGTAGATTATACTTGTGTTGTGTAAGAATTTGACGCTTATGCTTGAATTTGCAAGAGAAGAAATTTTTTTGAATTCGAGTTTCTAAGTTTTGTACACTTATAACACAAGTGATGAATCCAAGCCACAAGTTTTGACTAGGCGTTGTAATATCTCATTTGGTTCATTTTGAATTTCTAAGCGGGTACGCTTAAAACATGAATTTGTAAGATAGAAAATCTTGAATTCAAGTTTTCTAAGTTAGTGAGCTTAAATTGCAAATTGTAAACCGAGTTTGAAAATATTATCCAAGTTTCAACTTTTGTAAGCAAGTATGCTTAAATCCGAAAGCTTCAAGAAATAAAATCTGGAATTTGGATTTGTAAGGCAATAACGCGTAGAACTTGAAACACAAAAGTTTGAACGCCGGTGCAATTCGTGACTATCCCTAAGTTGTGGGGGTTGCAATTCTATGAGTCAATCATATCCTAAGTGCCACATTTAGGCAATGACGAAAAACCTTGTGATTGAAGGAAAAAAGAGTTTCATATAATATTTGAAATGTGGGGGTGCTTGGCTAAAACAGAAATATGAAGGCCAAAGTGAAGTCATAACAAACGCCAAATAAATGACATGAAGAGTTTTACAAATAATATTGTCAAATAGATTAACGAGTGTGACAAGTTTGTTCATACCTAAGCATATGAATGCTTCTGTATTGATGATATGCTCATTGGAGAAGCAATTTAGAAATCATCAAGTACCAAAGAAAAATGTTAACGAGACATTTTTGACATGTGTACATCAAGAACAAAACTTGGAATTAAAATTTTTCCAAGATATTTGAAGAATGAAAACTCAATGATTAATTCAAGTTTCAAACTTTAAGCTTAAATTTCATGTTTGCAAGAAATAGAATCTTGAACTTGTAATCTATGCGCTTAAAACTTTGAATTGTGAATTAAAGTTGAGTATTTCCTCTAGTCTCGAATTTGTAAGAAATAAAGCGTGAACAACGCTTAAAATTCGATGATGGAAATATCCTAAAAGGATAAAATGATAAATGAGGTAATGAGATTACCAAAACTGAAGATATACTGTTGTGGAAAATTCTCTATACAAAACATATAAAGCTTCTTCGATCGAGTGGCTTTATAAGTTGTTAGAGAAAAATCTTGTACATACAACTAAAATGTGTTGCGCTAATGCTATATGACAAATGATCTCTAGTGGCATAATCATGAGTGATTATGTGAAACCGCAGATCAGCATATGAAATGATTAACCGAGAGATCATATGGAAGTTTATCGATGGGAATGGGGTTAAAACCCTATAATCAAAATCTCATAGTGGATACCTAACATTGTTGACTCGAGATCCCAAGATCTAGGTTCAAAAGGGACTAAATTATGAGATTGAATAAACACCTTGGAGATCAATCTCCGACCCATTCCTAATATGATGGGTGTAGCCTACAAAAGGGGTACGAGGATAGACAAAAGTCCATTAATGATTCCTAAGACATATAAGAATATGTTGGAGTATAGTGAGATACCCTTCTAGGAGATCACATACGTGAGTGTGAAGTGTGGCCGCTTCAAAGATGGAATGCACTTATGAAACCAAGAGTGGTCCAATGCCGGAATGGATACAACCGTAAGAAACTAATACGAAGATTCAATTGTCTAGGTTTACATCAACGACTAAATAGTTCAAGACTATAAGTTCACTATTAAGTAAGGTGAATCCGATTGAATACTACTACGGAAGATTCAAAGCCGCAAGTTATCTCCCCAAATGCCATAATAGTTCGTTAAAAGTGCTCAATTTCATACTTGCATTAATTTAATTCAAGTGGGGATTGTTGAAAATTTGAATTAAATCAAAGGAAAAAGGAAAAATTCAGACGATCGATCGCGGCTTATGCCGCAATCAATCGAGCGACGCAGCAACTTTTCATTTGTTGGAAACAGGGGCGCGAAGCCGCGATCGATCGCGTCCTGCGCAGTGTTGCGTATTTTCGCGTTTAGCTGCGTTTTTCATTATGAGATGCCTCCAATTGGTATCTCTTTGGACATATCTCTTGTTATACTATAAGTATAACATCCCTCACTTGATTTAAACACGAATTTTCGAAATTATCATCAAATTTGAAGGTCAAAATCTGAGCATTTTGAGCATCTTAATCTTTGTTCTTGTTGAGCGCTTTTAAACCTTTATGGTTTAAAGGATTTGTGATTTTGTGTGCTTCTATCATAAGCCGTGGTATCTTGGGAGACAAATTGCCTATTGAACCGTTAGCACCGTAGCGGGGCAATATTGTCTTAAGGACAGAGATTTCAAATCTCGTCTCGACATTCCTATGACATATCCAATTGTTGTTTTTGCTTGCTACTTTACTAAGATACACATCCAGTAAATTTTGTACAATATGTACATCACCTTAGGAGGCTTGAAAGGGTAATCCGGAGGAAAATGAATGGTAACTAGGAAAACCCCACCAGCGTAAGGACTATCTGAAGGACCCATGATCGTAGCTTGCCAGTGAAACATATCCTCAGCAACAGGACCTGATTTATACACAAAGCAAGTAAAAAATTAGACCAAAAGTTAAAGTATACCCATGAAAGAACTAGCAAAGACGAAGAAAGCTAATAATTGAAAACTTCATGAATGAATGAAGAATACAGAGTGGGAGGGAGCATTTACAAAATACTATTTCACTTTCAGGACGATTTTCCACAACTATTGGGCCAAAAGATCAAAGAGCATTCGATCCAATGGGTACCCATGAAAGTTATGATAAAGCTATAAAAATATCATTACTTTCATAAAATCATTTGTGTTGTTTCATATCTCTGAAGATTGTTCACAAGTGGCTAAAAATTAACTGAAAAATAAATCAAAATCAGAAAATTTTCCACTAGCTGCTTTCTGAACTCGAAACTCCTTAAATTTTTTCTAACTCTTTCTTATTTTGCATTTACTACATTAAAATACTTCCCCAAAATTCCAAGGGAAATATGACAAACATTTAGCACAATCAGCAGGGAACAAAATATATTGCACGGAACATAAATATCAAAAGCCCATTAAGACGTACCCTTTTACACAGGAGAAATCTATTTCAAGAACAGAATCCTTTTTTTATAAACCCCAGATACAGAAACAAGCCGAAATCAAAACTTCTATCTAGGCTCCTAAAATTATTTTGCAATAATAACGAAATACCAGCACTGCAAGAGGTAGGAGGATCCTTCTGAAGATCCTTGAGCTCCTTCAAGATCCGCTTCGAAGCCATGGAGATTCCTATCAAATACCAATAAAAGAAAAAAAAAAGATCCATTACAGAAAACACTTTGCTCACCAAAAAATACTGAACTGAACAGAAAGCAAGAAATGGATAAAGGGTTTTGAGAGCATACCTGAAAAAACAAAAACAAATTGGATACTCGTGCTTGGGCACTCTGCTGAGGGGAGGGGAAGAGAAAATTGCAGAGAAGATATTCGAAATGTGAGGAATGAGTGTTAAAAAGAAACTATTGATGAATATCAATAGGGAATTAATTTTTTTAAACATTTTTACGTAACAATTAGTTTCTTTATTTGTCAGAATAGATTAGAATTTTGGGAGACTGATTCAATGTTAATAAATTAGCCGCTTTAATGACATACGAATAATGTAGTCAACTTCTGTTTCCAGCTGGGTCTGCTTGGGAGCTCGATAACGACTTCTTTATTTACTTTTATTTCCCAAAAAATCAGTTCAACTCCATATTGGTCTTTGTTTTTTTTAAATGAGTTATCAATTATTGCTAAAAGCCATGCCGATGAGTCAGTCTTCATTGAAATTTTGTTTTTGTATTTCCAATATACATAAAATAGGCATCCTTCGTCATGACATATGAAAACTAGTTTCAATATAAATCCAGACGAATCCATTCTTCATAATATTTTTTGATATATTTAATTTTTAACTAAGACAATTATAATAAAAGTAAATAAAAAAAATGATGATTTGCGGTATTGTAATTTTTAATTGCTTTAAAATATACAGTTGTATGTATATGTAAACATAGAGAGAAAGTAGGAAAACCCTCCAAGACTAAAAAGTACAAGCTGACTAAAAAGTACAAGCTACAGAGACGATGAAATAATTGAGATCGACCAAAATAATTTAACATCTACTATATAGTATGTGGGTCTAGGTCTGGTTTATCTCCCACCTACAAACCATTATCGGTAATGAAAATTAGTATCATCATCTGAGCCTACATGATTGAAGTCGTCTATTGTGCTCACTTTAAAATTAAAGTAAGGCCTAGGATAAGGTTCTTGGTAGAAAAGTTTCATACATACAAATCATCGTCGGTAATGAAAATCAGCATCATCATCTGAGCCTACATAATTGAAGTCGTCTATTGTGCTCACTTTAAAATTAAAATAAGGTCTAGGATAAGGTTCTTGGTAGAAAAATTTCCTACATACAAACCATCGTCGATAATGAAAATTAACATCATCATCTAAGCCTACATGATTGAAGTCGTCTATTGTGCTCATTTTGAAATTAAAGTAAGGCCCTTGGCAGAAAAGTTTCTCACATGGGTTTTTCGTAAAACTTGATGTAGTAATAACAATCAACACAGATGTGAGCAGAATTCGAAAAAATTTCTATTCGAAAAATCTTGGTATAAAATGCATATAAATGGAAAATTTTTGTATGGATCGGATTTGGACCCCATGTATAGACCAATATAAAGAAAATGATTATACCATGATTTGATTAATCTTGATTGACATGTCTGATTTAGTTCATTTTCTTTGTATTGATGCATATGTGAGTTCATACCCGATGCATATAAGAATTTTTCCTTACAAACAAACAGATTTATGGAGTATAATACTGTTACCACTAGATCTCGTTGCCTGGGGAGAAAAACGAGAATGACATGGTTAACACAAAATTTTCATTTACCCTGTGCATAAAAATGAATAAATTGAGCACAAATATGACGCAGCTCTTGTTTCTTCCTCTCCATGTCTATAATCTCTTAATTCGGAATACATTTTTTCTGAGTGTCTCAAAAAATACCCCTATTTTCAGTGTACTAATATCCTGGCCCGTGGCTTCGGAAAAAAACAGTTAAAAGGTAAATTTAACCGTTAAAGAAGATATGATTTTCCCCATCATATTGAACTGTTGGTGGAATCTACAACAGCAACACATCATACACCTGAACATATCGAACCTGAAAATCCATACGACATTTTTCAAGTTAGATATGGTGATAAAATTTCAGATATCCTACACTATCAATTCAATTTCCAGAGAGAGACCTGTGGACCAAGTTGAGCAGCAAAATTTCTTCTCATCAATATGCTGGACATCAACCCCAATAAACCAGGAACCCACACTAACATCATCATGGGCAAACGAGCGAAGAATCGACCTGCCGATTAAGAGAAAAAAATGTTAAATCTCGCTATCAATGGGAGAAATCAAAGCTCCTGCCATGAAATTTACCTGTTAATCGAAATGAACTTGGCCAAAGCCTGAGATATCACAAACATCTCACCTGAGGCGTGGCGGAAGTAACTGTTCATGTAAAAATAATTTGCTGAGATCAGAATACATATGTTAATTGATGACTAGTGACTATTTTTAAATAGCTACTTATCGAACGACTACATGATCTTTAAATTCAGGATGTAGGATATTCATTTCTCATAAAACCTACACATGGGACTCTTTCTTAGAAGGGTGGGAGTAAGTGTGACCTCATTCGATCCTTTACGATCCATAAATAGAGTAATTTATGTTGAGAAAGTAAATTTCATATTGCTAAAGAGAAGATTCTTAAAGTAAATACTTACGTTCTCCCATCCCCAAATTTCCACCAGTCTGGTTCAAACCATTTGTGGCCCCTGCATTGTTATAGCAAAGAAAAGTTTGACAAGACTCGTTCACATCAAATGGTATCAAGACATCAACTGCTAACTTTCAACATAAGTCACTACTGGGTCAAAGTTTGGGCACACTTACTGTTCATTGAAAACTTCTCCCGATTTCATACACCCAATATATACACGAGGCTTGTCAAAATGAGAGGCAAGGGTATGCCCCAGTGCATCTGTGAAAAAGGTAAAAAATCATTTTGTGACCTCTAAATTTTTTTTATATAGATCTACTACAAATCTTTAGATTCACTCGTAAAGAAAAGGTAAGGAGTTTGTTGAAGAATCATTCATATAACTAGTGTTTATATTCAAAGAAATAGAAATGATCATGAAGCAAAAAGAAATTGATTGGAATCTGTACTTACCAACATTTACATACACGTCATCATTGACTTTTGCATAAAAGGCAGCATCCCAACTTTCTGCAGCATGCACAAAAAATAATTTTGTCTTGTTGGGTAATTCTTCAGATGCCTCTACATGGTTTTCCTAATTGAAAGTTTGAAATATAAGTTGCCTGGGAATGTAAGTCTGAGTTTATACCAACTGTTATAAAAGTTTGTAACTTGAAACCAACACGTATATTGAGTTCATATCAAAACATAACATTACAATAATTTTGCACTCATTCTGTATCGAACAATGATGAGTAAGAACCAAAAAAACCAATGAAAAGAAATGAAGGAACTGACTTACAAGGACAAAAATATCATTAGTCTGCTTGTTTTCATTATCGATACTCCTGTCCAAGCTATCTCCTCGATTGGAACTGAGAATTAACATTAGTCAAATCCAAAGAGTGCAACAACAATCTACTGCACTACAAAGGCTGAGAGTAGAAGAGCAGAGCAGAAAAGCATACCTTCTGCCGATGACAAATCGAACAATGACACCCTTCTGGTCCTCCATCTTTTTCAAAGATGTACCTATATACATACATATGAATAATGTAACAGAAACAAGGAAACCCTTGCAACAGAAACTAACTGAAAATGAAGCAACAGATCAATAAGTGCATACACTATAAACTATTCATACGGCATAAACAGGCTCCAAAAAATCAAAAGAGGGAAAAGGTAGAATATATTAAACTTTTTTCTTAGGTGAAATGCAACTTCCATTTGGATTAAGCTCATTTATCAAGAAAACAAAATAAAGACAACATGTAAATAACATATATACCGGTTCCCATCCACGCCTGGCGTATGGCATCTCTTTTATTCCTGCGTCCAAATCCTGTAAGTATTCCTATAACCACGACTTGTCTTTTTTGAGGAGTCCTATTCATCTCAGATAAATGCTTTGAAACAAAACCCTCCTGTCTGGCAGCAGCAAGTTCCATCTCCAAGCCCGACAATTTTTTCTGCTGTTCCCTAGTAGATGTCATTTGATAAACTGTACATAATAATAGAACAAAAAAAAATTGGACAAATGAAGACGGACAAAAGAGGAAGAAAATGCCACCTGCATTGTATGATCCTCCATGAATCATCGAGTGACATCACCGTTTTTTCCTGACAATACAATAAATGAACTTAAGCTGACACCCTAATAGAAATTATGCCTGGATATGCACATTTTACAGGAGAAAGCTACAGCAACATTCACAGATATTTTGCGAATCTTTTTAAGTAATAGAGATGTAAGTACACGGAAATCAACCACACAAAGCTACACAAAAAGTTATCACATTGAACGAAGGTGTAATTCACATTACTAGTTGATTTTCAACATGGATAATTGCATATTGCAGCTTTATATTATAAGTTCACAAATCCATAAAAGATGATGTCATGTGAACCAGCTTTTTACAAGTAAGTAGTTACTTCGGTCTATACTAGACTTTATAAATAACTTTACAAGGAAAGAACATAAAGTAATCAAGAATTGGTTAGTTTCATCCAAGTTGTGTTGATGGAATCACGAAGTTAAAAGCATAGAGTCGCTACTCGCCATAGAGCTGTATTTTAATACCTAATGATATATAAACATTCTCCGGTGTTCTTTGCAACTGTACGCATACAATGATTACACTCTGATTCCGGGTGTAACCAGAAGTCAGAATCGGGTGGGCAAAAGTTGAATAATATTTTTAAAGATGAACAAAATATAATATTTTTATTAATTTTAAAACATTTTTACCACAAAACCGAATTTTTTTATAGGTAAACCTATACTATTTGAAAAAAATTCTGCCCGACTTTGCCAAGGGAGGATACACCCCTGCTCTGATTTACTTGACGATAAACAAAGTTCATGATTGTAAAAAGATGCATACACAAGAAATGAAATCTAGAACGAATGTCCACCAATTTGAGCCCACATGACCATAAATAATATGACAACTCTTATCAATAAAACTATAGATTTCCAGGGGTAATTTTTTCACCTGACCAGTTATTCTGTCAAGCTCTTTTGCTAAGTAAACCCTGTTCTCTGCATCCTGCCACAACCTGCATCATAAATATACATTCTTGTCAAAATTAAATAATAATAAATAAAATCAGCGTTAGTTTGTTGATATTAACGCAAGTCTATCTCAGAAGCCTACAATTCCAAAATATTAAAATTTTCAACAGATCAATTCGCCCAAAACATACAATCGAGCAATATATAATAAAAAAAATAACATAAGAAGAATTGTGGAAACAGAAATGAATGTAGATGTTTATAAACTACACAATCTAAAAGGATTCATTTACCTGCCAGCAACGTACAGAGAGGCAACAGTTGCAAGAAAGGAGAACAGAAGAGTCGAAATTGAGGATCGAACCGCCATTCCTCAGAATCGCACACTCGATCCTTGATCGGTTATAATTCAATCCTTCGCTAGATCGATGCGATTATTAATTCAACCTACCCAAATAATTAACTAAAAACCATTCAGACAACAACAATAATTTCGGAATGCGATCAGCTGAATTTCCACCGAGAAGTGTCAATAATCTCAAATTGAAATCAAACACGGCAAAGAGAAAAGAGAGAACTTGAAGATTGTCTGGTGGAGTTCGAATCCAGGAGCGGTTCGCAAAGGTTCAGTTTTTGTTCAGAGATTGAAGTTTACGTTTTACTCCTTTTTTTATTATATTGGATTGGATTCGGATTATCCAGATCGGGTGGATTAGTTGTACAGTTATCCGAATTTTTTTCGTTGGTGATACAGACAACATAGGAAGCCCATATCCCGAGGCCCACTTGCTCATAGAAGCCCGTGTAAAGATAAAGGAGACCTTAAAAATTAGAGGAAATTACAAGAAGGTACCACTTTTTAAAACATCTTTCAACTAAATCACCCTAAAAACTCTTCTTTCAACTAAATACATCTTTTAAAAAATATCTTTCACATAAGTCTATTTTATGGAACCCTAATCTAATTAATCCATTTTTATGACTTAAACACCCCTAATCTAATTAATCCATTTTCTCAATGGCAGATTGTTCGATTGGTTGAATTGCTTTAAAATTTCAGAACGAGTATCGAATTTTGTTCTTCACAAATTGAATCTCGTTGTCATTCTCATCCTCGTCTTCAATCAATTTCTCTGTTTTTTTCCGATCTATTGCTTTGAATTGGTTTCGTCTTCTTCGTTGCGAGCTGTTTCTGAATTGACGTATGATCGCACCATAGCATTCACCTTCAATTGTTAAATTTTTTTGCTTCGTGACGCATCGTCGCTTGCAATTGTGCCAAATTTTTCTGCTATCTTGTGATGTTTTTGCTGCGTGAATTCTAATATCAAATCTGCAAAAAAATATCGTTTTTCTTTTGGAATATGGCGACGGCAAAGGACAACTGTTGAGGAATTGAATTCTTCGTCATGAATTAATCATGCGATGCGTGTAAAAATGTATTCATGTGGTGCATGTAAATTAAATGTGCCCTAGTTTACCGGTGCATGTAATTACATGCACCGTTAGTCTAAATTAGAATGATGTAATTAATCCAAACCACGTAAGAAGTAATTTCAGAATACCATAAACATATGTAAATAAACAGAAACAAATAAAGAAAGAAATTCCTAAATGAAACGAAACACCAGATAGTAAAAATCTCACATGTGCTCGACTGAATTCCAATTACCAATCTATCGGTGCATGTAATTTACATGCACCGATAGTCTACCGATGCATGTAAATTACATGCATCGGTAGACTCAACATTTGCATTGGTTCTCAAATTGCATAATAAATAAGTATCATATAGTAAGTGTTAAAGACGATCACAAATAACACTTAAAATTAATACATGTTTGTGTAATATATTATCATATGAAAAATAATAGAATTTTGTTATGAGATTATGCAATAATTTATCATATAGTATATACTCATCCATAATAAAATTTAATTTCTAAAGTAATAAATTGTATCTTTAATTTGTTATAAGATCAATTGTAAAAATTATAGAATGAAAAATTAATTCACATTTTTTTGATTTGATCATTGTTATTTAGTAATTAGATAAAAACAATCGTATATTAGTGCATCTTCGCCTATCGGTGCATGTAAATTACATGCATCGATAGATTTTAGCAAGTCGGTGCATGTGAATTACATGCACCGCTAAGTCTATTTTGGTGCATGTGAATTACATGCACCTATAGACTTATACAATATTTAACAAAAAATAGCCTTTTTATATATAATTTTGAATATGTAACATTTTTCCTCATTAATTTTTTTTATTTAATAGCAAACTGAAATAGAAGGCTTGAGATGTGAAATAACAAAATGAATAAGAAAGCAAAACCTAAGTCTAAAGATGCATGTAAGTTACATGCACCAATGAGTCTATCGGTGCATGTGAATTACATGCACCGATAGACTCATGAACTGTCGGTGCATGTAAATTACATGCACCACTGAGTCTATCGGTGCATGTAATTTACATGCACCGACAGACTCATGAACTGTCGGTGCATGTAAATTACATGCACCACTGAGTCTATAGGTGCATGTAAATTACATGCACCGATAGACTCATGAACTGCCGGTGCATGTAAATTACATGCACCAATGGTTTCAATATCATTACATTCTCAAAATTTTCATTCAAACAATTGATCGAACATCTCAAATACATTATAATTTTGAGTTTTACATTAAAAATCTACAAACAATCATTACAATAAAATTGAAATTCATAATAAATATAATTTTTTTATCAAACAATTGATCGAACAATTCAAATATATTATATTTTTACGTTTCACATTAAAAATCAACGTACAGACATTACAAAAAATTGAAATTCATAATCGGTAAATAGATGATAAATAGAAGTGTGATGATTTTGTCTTCTTGCACAACCGTTTTGTTTTCGTTTGACCAGTGCGCGCAGCTCCGACGCCATGGGAGGAGCGAGAACTTCCGACGACGGCGTTGGTGGTTGAGACATGTGGCTGATGTGAGGGTTGGAGACTAGGGTTTTGATATTGAAGGAGGTGATCCAAGGAAGGCAGAAGACTATTTTGGTCATTTTGACCAAAATTGGACCTAATTGAAAGAATTTTTTTTGGGGTGACTGGGCTGAAAATTCTTTTACCAAGTAGTACCGGCCCGAAATTTTCCCTAAAAATTACACTTTGAATTCATAAAAAAATTTGAAAAATTATAATATAAAAATTATAACCTAATACATTTCATACTTTAATAACAAACCAAAATACCAAACCACTATTAATAATTAAAAATCAAACAAAATCAAATCTAAATCTTGAAAAATTTAACAATGTAATGTGATTGATTGATTATCATTAATTGTAGTTATGAATAAATTTTCTAATTCTTTTTTTGTTTTTTATCTTACTTATTATCCTGCACATATTTTTTGAGTCTGAAATATGAATCAATAAAATTATTTTAAGACCTAAAAAAATATCCATTATCGTAAAAATAATAATAAAATAACATAAATAAAATATTTCTATACATGATTTGGATTGGTTTGACTTGATATTGGCCACTGATTTGTATTATACCAGGAAATTATTAATTTATTATTATTAATATTTAAAAAAGCTAAATTTTCCAATGGAGGTGGCCTCAAGGGAGCACCATGTTTTGTAAAGCTCGTGGCGGTGGCAGAATATGCACATTTTTTGGTTGCACAAAAGGTACAGAAGGCAGCACTCCATACTGTAAAGGCCATGGTGGTGGGTAAAGATGTACATCGGAAGCATGCACATAAGACTAAGAGCGTGCACAGGGGAACTTTATTTTGTGTTCGACATGGTGGGGGGAAGAGATGTGCTGTTCCTGAATGTACCAAGAGTGCCAGAGGACGAACAAATTATTGTGTCTGCCATGGTGGCGGAAAAAGGTGCCAGTTTGAAGGTTGCCAAAGAGTGCCCAAGGGAGCACAGATATTTGTAATGCACGCGGTGGAGGAAAACGATGTTCTTGGGGACAATTGGGTTCGGAGTTTGGTGGTCCACAATTTGCTAGGGGAAAATCTGGCCTGTGTGCTGCCCACATTGCACAATTTCCTATTAAACCAACTCAAGAGAGCTTTGAAACGGTTTCGACAACTAAACTAATGACATACATTCCACCACATCTACACAAATGAAAATCATTTTTGCAGCTGGAGACATTCTTTCTTGCCCTGTCAGCGTACTCGATCCTGGGACAAAGTCAAATGGTTCTATTACTCATGGACAGGTGATCCCTCTCACGATTAGGCCAAGCCAGAATTTCATAATTGGAAATGCTTGCTTAGATCATGTCTCTCTTCCTGAGAGCTAAGTGCATGGAGGTAGCCTGATGGCAATGCTTAGGGCCAGGGGTGGTACAAGCAACAATAATCAAGAACCCAGAGGTGGACCTGAGCCAGGAAAATCCTATAACTCGTAGTTGATCGCAATCAATTTTTCTTGGTTTGAGTGGAGTAGCGGACTAGTTTACTTCTTGTTTGTATTGAGGTCTGGTTATGATGGATAACAGATTATTATTTTAGTTACAAAAGTTTCCGTACGTTTTAAGTGTCTCAAGTTATAATGTTTGGGATTGGGATCTCTACATTGTCAGATTTAGTTAGGTTTGATTGTGTGATTTGAACTGTAATTTGGTTTGTTTGCTTTTGGTCATTTCCTCTAGTTGTTTAGCATAATAATATCCAATTAAGGAGCAGTTTTACTTAAACCAAAGGATATTCTACTTATTTAATTAATAATAATAATGTTAGTTGCGTCACACACATTTCACTTGTGATATAAACTATTTTGTCCGAACCGTTGTTGCCAATTGAATAGTTTTATATACTAGTTTAGTACAAATGAATAAAATCCACAATCAATTATCTGGAATCATTAATGGCTTGTTAGAATCTCTCATAGATGACTAGATTATCCAAGTTTTCAAATTTAATGGCACGTTAGATGCCATAGGATCCAATCCAAGCTTATTGGTCGTTTACTTTTCAAATGAAAAAAATAAAATAAATCAGAATCCTGTAATAAGCGCGATTTTATCCCAAAGACATCCCGAAAATCAACTACTCAATCATTGGATGCTTTAGTTGGTCGTTCCACGTCCCGTACCTTTTACAGATTCTTGCATGAATTCTCCCACCGCTTTATATATAATTTTCAACCAACAAACAAAGTCATCACAATACAAAGCTACAAATGGTCACAACTAAAAAAGGTCGAAAATAATGAGAAGAAAAACAACAGAAACCAAGGTCGTTGCTTCAAGATACATTAAAATGCCTGGGTTGCAAACTGAAAATCCAAGAGTCGATAATAATTGTAATGCGAGGAAAAAACTCTTCCCTCGTTTTTTCCATCTACACATTGAAAATCAATGCAAGGGAAAGGGAATATGCCCGGTATCCAATCATCACCCCCTTCTACACTTTCCTGACCTGAATATTATGAGTGGAATGGAACCGCCAAATTGGCTGCCTGCCACTTTGAACGAGAGCAACCTCCTCGCCTTCTTTCACCATTCCTTGATCCTATAAATTGGCAAGAAACTCGGTGTAAGAAGAAACACAGTGGTTTTTGTTAACACAATCACAGATGTATAAAAAACAAGGATATTTCCGCACAAGCTTCGATGCATACCATTAGGTTCTTAGTTTTTCACCATAGGTCGAAAAACAACAGTAAGAGTATGTATTTAATTACTTGGAATATAATTCCACAGCAAAGATCAGCTTATCGACTGGTGGAAAGTACTCAAAAGAGAGTCAGAAACTACAATTTCACCTTTAATAAATTCAATGCATTGACGAATGTCTCCTCAGCATCAGAAGATAACTCCATGTATATGGGGCAGACACCCTGGTACAAAGCCAGTCTCTGTTGTACTCGCTTCCTGGTACACAGTTGTATAATAAAAATCAGTACCGAGAATGGACTAGTCAAGAGACTTATCATTTTATTCATCATACTTACTCATTCGTAAAGGCAAATATAGTGCCCGAAGGACGATAATGGCTCAGTAGAATGGCCATGAACCCAGTTCTAGTGAACACAACAATTGAAGTTCCAAGAGTATTTGACATCATCGTTGCATGGAAAGCAAACATTTCGCTCATATGGTTCTGCATATACCAGAAAAATGGTAAAATTTGGTAGCACTAAGGAGATTATGCATCGGCATGCATAACAATCTTGCAAAAAAGAACATTGGCTCAGGAATTGCCAAACAAAAGACTGCACTTACCTTGAAGGCTTGGCCTAGATTTGGAGGAGTTCGTGCACCCACTATAGTAGCTTCAGTCCGCAAGGATACATTGTGCATTACCTTGACAGCTTTCAAAGGAAACCTTTCATTGAAGAGAAATCCATTCAGTAATTTTTTAATGTCAAAATCAAGAGGAGTTAACTTACTTCCCATGAGCAGTTTCTCCAGAAAGCATAACTGCATCGGCACTTTCTTTAACAGCAATGGCAATATCTGAGACCTCTGCTCGGGTAGGTGTGGGATGAACTATCATGCTTTCGAGCATATTTGTAGCCACTATGACTGTTTTTCCCATGCTACGACATTTCGTGATAATTTCTTCCTGCATTTGTCATATTTTGTTTTCATGATAAATTATTTGGAGTCGACAATGTATTGGTATGGGAGACTGTAGGAAAATCCATGTTTCCTCCACTCGAATTAGCAAAGCAGGCAGAGAGAGGTCATGATATTACCTGCAACAAAGGAACCTCTTCAATTGGCAATTCTGCACCAAGATCTCCTCTAGCAACCATTGCCTGAGAAAGAAGAGAAAAAGCCATGACCTCACTGTATTTAGTAAATGTACACCAAATTAAAAATAGAGATGACTCAAACAAGAGATAAGTAGCAGTTTGGCTCTAATGGAACACTGCCTCAACAACCCGCCTGTTGTTCCAGCTGTTTCCTTGTGGCTAATAACAGGGAGACTACGAGTTCCAGTAATCTTTTTCAGAGGATAAATAACAGTATTTTTGTGGGACCCGACTCGGGCACATATTGCTTTAACCCTTATCCGGTACCACATTCTCTAAGAACATTACGCACGAGGGTTTCAAAACCTTTTCTGAAATAGCGGAAGCGTTTAGTCAAACATTCATTTCTAGTAGCGGAAGCGTTTATACATTCTAATTAGTAACAAAATACATCCCTGTACAAACTCCTTATAATGGTCCGACACTTAATAAAAGAGAAAATACTATAACAGTCCCGGTAAGCCAACATTTCCATTTTCCTAATTTTCCTCTGGTTCTGGCTCCGGTACTCCTGTATCTGGAACTCACAATAAATTACAAGGAAAACAGAGGTTAAGTCTTTGAGGACTTAGTGAGGGAATAACAATGGCTTTATATCTGTAAGTATCAAACAATGCAATTTCTCAATATGATATGTCATGTAACAAAGATCTTGCAGTCAAGTAATTGTCAATAATGAACCGTGATGATTTAGGATTTCAGAGTGAATATCGTGGGCTAAAGAGGTGGCTCCCACCGGACAGTTCGGCGTAGCACTTTTCCCCACATATTCAGATAGGATCTGTACATTCAGTCATTTACGAGCCAAGTGAACCATTCTCCGGACCGTAAAACGGTGCGCGTTGTTCAGATGAACCATATACCCGGACTGTCATCCGTTGTTCATTGGACTCACTTTCCGGGCCGAAGCCGCGTTGTCCAGTGGATAAATATCCAGGGCTCCATTCATTCAGTCATTCAGTCAAATGATTCGTTCAATCAAAGGAATCGATTAGTAATCGATAACATTCAAGATAAATAAACATGCAGATCAAGATGACCAATGGGACGAGATAATGTACAATATGATGACAATATATAAAAGGTGAGGTAATAAATAACAAGATACTGTAAATTCCAGGCCAAATGCCAAAAGGGCTATATAACAAGAATTCGGTAGTACACCTCACCTCACTATTTGATGTCTTACTGGATTGGCTCGATTTTGAACCCAGGTGTCAAATAAATTCCTATAAACATAATATAAGTAATTTTGGTGTTTAGCAACCCAGATATGTTGTTGAATCTTCTGCAAATCATTTTTTTGTACAAAACGTGTCCCGGTAATTTCTAAATAAGACTTTAAAAATTCATTAAAAATCAAGTTTAAGTCGAAACTTCACGAAACTTTCCAGAAATGCCTTAAATCAGTCCAGCAACGTTCTCCGGCCGGAATTTTGAGAAACTTGTCGGCGCGTGCGTTACACGCGCCACCGTACCGGCGCGTGGCAGAGTTCCTGATTCCACGCGCGGCTGAGATGTTTACAGTATGATCGCCTCGGTTCGATCTACAACTTTTGTTCAGAAACCATTTTGAAATTTCAAACCGAATTTGCCCAGAATTCTATTTTTCGAAATGATTAACGAGGTGTTTTGGTCGCCGGTAATATGTTCGTACGGAGGCCGTTTGGGCGATCGGCCGACATACCCATAAACGTTAACACATTTTTAACAACTTTCATTTTATACACAAGATCAAAATCGGTTTTAAAATAGAAGAAATGAAGGCATGAACACGCTACCTCAAAACAGATTTCTGGGTTGCATTTCTGCAAATGTTCTTCACGGGTTTTCGATTTTTCTGGGTGATTTGGCTTTGATTTTGTTACACCTCTCAAACTAAATGTTTTCTGGGTGTAAGGATGATTGTGTGAAATTTTCGGATTTTTTGGAGGAGGTTTGGTATTTTTCCTCATAATTTTCTTATTTCCACCATATTTTCTACCTATTTCCTACACTCTCTCTCTCAAACTTGCTCTTGATTTTGTGGGCTAAATCAGATGGAATGGGGGGTATTTATAGGGGTTTTGCATGGATTGGGGCTTTAAGGAGTTGGCATGTGTTGGGGCAATTGTATTGACAAGTGTATACCTAATTCTTAATTAAATATTTTCTTTTATTAGTTAATATTATGGAATATAATTAAACATAAATTCATAATTTATTATTATTATTATTATTATTTTTTTGGATGATTATTTTTAGTAGCATTGAAGATAGCTTCAAATTATTTTTGTCCAATTTTGTAATTAATATTTTTGGGGTGTTACAATCTCCCATCCTTCAAGGAATCTGGTCCCCAGATTCCATCATTGTCACCGCAAAACTCTGAAGCCTTGAGTTGAAATCTTCTTTCCATGTCCTAGCTTCCTTTGACATGATTTCAGTTGCGTAACGTGGTTCTTTATCTAGCCGATCTTCTGTTGTTGTCGTCGAGTCGAGAAAACTACACTCGTGGTTTTCCATTTCTGGTGAGCAGCATGGTCTACTATGACTCTCTGAGCTTGTGAATCACGATCCCTTTAGTATTTGGATAAGAATCAAGAAGTAGAAGAAGAAGCACATGGTCGAGAGAGAGAAAAAAAAACATTTTATTCCACTACCCGGGAATGAAAGCAGGGCGTAGGTATTCAAACAAAATGTCAATATCAACATCAAACTTTTGAGATCAAGTCCTAATTAATCCATGACCGGATTTGAAATGACAAAGAAACTGGGTGGAGTAGTGCATGTCCGCAAAAGGTTCTCTGGCTGAAAGAGTGAGCGACTTTAAAGGGAGGAAAAATGTTAGGCTCAAATCCAACCTCAGGTAATGATTTTACTGAGACTTCCTCTCTGGTAGCTATATTTACCTCGGTTTGAGTTTCTCATCTCTTATATCTGTCCTTGATTCCAATGTAGATATTACAGTCATCTATCATTTATGATTGATGGCATCTGGTAGCTGATGTAGTCGCACCTGGTGAAGTTACTTCCTCGGTATAGCAGTTTATGTTTGAACGACCAGTCCATGCTCAGTATAATATCGTAATCATGTATGTAGCTTGATTAAATCTGCCAGATATTCTAGTTCGTAGAATTTTAGTGGGTAGTTTTTATTGACGGTGTCGGTGGTTACCTCAATTCTATCGGTAAATCGATTCCTAGATGATATGCCAATATAACAAAAGAATGTGTAGCTCTAGGGCCAAACAAGATTTAGTCAACTTTTGAAAGTCAAATAACGGTACCTTCAACCACAACGATCGGGTCAACTTCTTCATTTCCCATTAAGGCATAAGCCCTTGCTGGGATTCTCGGTTTTTGTGGCGGTGGTATCTTCTGGGTCCTTTTTGGGCAATCTTGGATACGATGTTGTTCACTTCCACAGACCAGACATTTTCCGTTCTTTCTCCAGCAGTTCTCTTCTTTGTGAGTGGGCATCTTGCAATAGCCACATTTTGGCGCATTAACATTACCCAAGTCTCTTTGTGGTTTCTGTCCAGTTGGTTCTCCAATCATTTCCTTTCCAAGATTCCTCTTCTTGTTGCTTGTGTCTGTCAAATTTGGGTTATAGAGCCTATTTTCCCTCTGCTCTCTTTGGATCAATGATTTGATATCGGATTCAACTCGTAACGCTTGGTTGACTGCGGAAAGATAATTAGTGGATTCGGTGGATAGTGTGGCCCAACGGATATCAAGATTTAAGCCTTGAATGAATTTCTTAGTTTTCCTTGGTTCATCATCTATATAATGTGGAGCATAGTGAATTAGTCGGTGGAATTCGGCCTCGTATTCAGCTACAGTATGTCTTCCTTGTACCAAATCCATAAACTCTCGTTCACGAGTGTTCAGTATTACCTGCGTAACATATTTCTCTTCGAATGCACGTAGAAAATTCACCCAGGTCCTTGGGGTTTGATTTCTTTTCCATTGGTGATCTATGACTCTCCACCAGTGATGAGCTGCATCTTCAAATTGATAGACAGCAAATCTGACCTTCTGTTCATCAAAATAGTTGAGAACAGTAAAAATTCTCTCAACTTTGAGTAACCATTCTTCTGCATGATGGGCATTAGGGGTTCCGTAGAATTTAGGTGGGTGGAACCTCAGAAATCGTTCAAGTGCTCTATCTAGTGGTTCTTCATTCCTCGTGACGTTTCGTGGAGGATTTTGTTGACAGAATTGCATGATCTGTTGTAAAATTTCCATCGCATTCCTGTTGGGTAGCTCTTGTCGAGGACGTTGTTCTTCTTGCTCGTCGTTCCTTCTTGGGTTACGTACTTCCACAGGAGAATTTTCCTCATTTCCTTGATTTCTCGTGTGAGAACTACCACCAAGTGACGATGACATCGTAGCTCGTGAATTATTTATTGACGACATCATCAAATTTATGAGAAAGTGGTGATTTAAGACATATTTATTTTTAAATATGGAGTTAATATTAATAATGCGTAATGCACAAGATTAAATAACTAGAGTAAGGTTAAGTCACCATTATCTGAAATAGTGACAATTGTGGAAAAACAAAGTTTGGTGATATAATATCAATCCTCATTGGTTGTTCCGGGTTTACTCGATCTGAATGTCAACCATAATAGTCTCAATAGGGGAAACTTTTCGGCTCGGCCTGTAGCCCATAACTCTATGGTTACAAATAGTTGGTTGCTTTTTCTTACCAAGGTCTTCTAAGCATTCCTGTATGAGCACTAGAGACTTTTACCCTGAAATAAACCAGTCAACTTCATCAATATCTTACAACCCAAAGCATAAAATTCTTATGGAGTTTATTCTATTACCCAAAAATATTTCATAATAGACTGGGAGCCTGGGCTCTGATACCACCTCTGTGGGACCCGACTCGGGCACATATTGCTTTAACCCTTATCCGGTACCACATTCTCTAAGAACATTACGCACGAGGGTTTCAAAACCTTTTCTGAAATAGCGGAAGCGTTTAGTCAAACATTCATTTCTAGTAGCGGAAGCGTTTATACATTCTAATTAGTAACAAAATACATCCCTGTACAAACTCCTTATAATGGTCCGACACTTAATAAAAGAGAAAATACTATAACAGTCCCGGTAAGCCAACATTTCCATTTTCCTAATTTTCCTCTGGTTCTGGCTCCGGTACTCCTGTATCTGGAACTCACAATAAATTACAAGGAAAACAGAGGTTAAGTCTTTGAGGACTTAGTGAGGGAATAACAATGGCTTTATATCTGTAAGTATCAAACAATGCAATTTCTCAATATGATATGTCATGTAACAAAGATCTTGCAGTCAAGTAATTGTCAATAATGAACCGTGATGATTTAGGATTTCAGAGTGAATATCGTGGGCTAAAGAGGTGGCTCCCACCGGACAGTTCGGCGTAGCACTTTTCCCCACATATTCAGATAGGATCTGTACATTCAGTCATTTACGAGCCAAGTGAACCATTCTCCGGACCGTAAAACGGTGCGCGTTGTTCAGATGAACCATATACCCGGACTGTCATCCGTTGTTCATTGGACTCACTTTCCGGGCCGAAGCCGCGTTGTCCAGTGGATAAATATCCAGGGCTCCATTCATTCAGTCATTCAGTCAAATGATTCGTTCAATCAAAGGAATCGATTAGTAATCGATAACATTCAAGATAAATAAACATGCAGATCAAGATGACCAATGGGACGAGATAATGTACAATATGATGACAATATATAAAAGGTGAGATAATAAATAACAAGATACTGTAAATTCCAGGCCAAATGCCAAAAGGGCTATATAACAAGAATTCGGTAGTACACCTCACCTCACTATTTGATGTCTTACTGGATTGGCTCGATTTTGAACCCAGGTGTCAAATAAATTCCTATAAACATAATATAAGTAATTTTGGTGTTTAGCAACCCAGATATGTTGTTGAATCTTCTGCAAATCATTTTTTTGTACAAAACGTGTCCCGGTAATTTCTAAATAAGACTTTAAAAATTCATTAAAAATCAAGTTTAAGTCGAAACTTCACGAAACTTTCCAGAAATGCCTTAAATCAGTCCAGCAACGTTCTCCGGCCGGAATTTTGAGAAACTTGTCGGCGCGTGCGTTACACGCGCCACCGTACCGGCGCGTGGCAGAGTTCCTGATTCCACGCGCGGCTGAGATGTTTACAGTATGATCGCCTCGGTTCGATCTACAACTTTTGTTCAGAAACCATTTTGAAATTTCAAACCGAATTTGCCCAGAATTCTATTTTTCGAAATGATTAACGAGGTGTTTTGGTCGCCGGTAATATGTTCGTACGGAGGCCGTTTGGGCGATCGGCCGACATACCCATAAACGTTAACACATTTTTAACAACTTTCATTTATACACAAGATCAAAATCGGTTTTAAAATAGAAGAAATGAAGGCATGAACACGCTACCTCAAAACAGATTTCTGGGTTGCATTTCTGCAAATGTTCTTCACGGGTTTTCGATTTTTCTGGGTGATTTGGCTTTGATTTTGTTACACCTCTCAAACTAAATGTTTTCTGGGTGTAAGGATGATTGTGTGAAATTTTCGGATTTTTTTGGAGGAGGTTTGGTATTTTTCCTCATAATTTTCTTATTTCCACCATATTTTCTACCTATTTCCTACACTCTCTCTCTCAAACTTGCTCTTGATTTTGTGGGCTAAATCAGATGGAATGGGGGGTATTTATAGGGGTTTTGCATGGATTGGGGCTTTAAGGAGTTGGCATGTGTTGGGGCAATTGTATTGACAAGTGTATACCTAATTCTTAATTAAATATTTTCTTTTATTAGTTAATATTATGGAATATAATTAAACATAAATTCATAATTTATTATTATTATTATTATTATTTTTTTGGATGATTATTTTTAGTAGCATTGAAGATAGCTTCAAATTATTTTTGTCCAATTTTGTAATTAATATTTTTGGGGTGTTACAATTTTAGAAAGTATGTACACCAGTTGATGATTACTAACTGAATACCAAATTACTTCAGGCTTGAAAATCTAGATTATTCAAAATAAATTGGCTTCTTCAAACTGAATTTTGATATTCTCAAACTCAAATAAACTGAAATAATTAGCAATATTCTCCAACAAATTAATTAACATTAATGCTCTTACCCCATCGGATGCAGTTATTATCGAATGCAGATTTGGGATGGAATCTGCACTCTCAATTTTTACAATGATATGGATGTCGGCACCACAGGCTGCATGGTTAAGATTATGAAACTTCAAGTTAAAAACACAGCACTGAGTACATCAGGTACAATTAACTGTTCTCAAGCTGTATTTGAAGCGACAATTTTAAATTTACCATTCAGATAATTTTTCAGTTCATGTACCACAGCTGCATCCTTGACAAAAGAAACAGCATAAAAGTCAACTTTATTTTCCACTCCAAATTTTATATCATCCCAGTCTTTTTCTGTAGCAAATCCACATCAGGAGTTCATTTCACAGATTAAATAAACAATAGCCAATGGCTAAAGAAATGTTAATTTTGAGCACTTGCTACATGATTACTTAACATGAACTGACAAAAAGGCTAAGAACCGTGTGAAAAATATCATTACTGAGTCAGACCAGTAATGGATGGTAGTGTGGCGCTTTTTCCCCTAACATTAAGATGTCGTCGGGATGTAAGCTCTCCTCCATCAATAACTTCACATTTCACGGAGTCCTCAGTCTTGGAGACTACCAAGAATGACATCATACCACCTAAAAAGCAAAAAGGTAGTGAATGGAGCAGTAAAGATAAAGGCAACATCATATTGAGAGAGTAAAATTTCAGTACGAGCCTACACACAAAATTATGGCAGTAAATTTCTTTAATCAGTAAATCGACTGATGAAGTGCTCAAAAGTTCAATTTTGTAATGCACAAATTCCCAGCCCTGGGCTTTAGTGAAGTTATACCAGCATCATAAAGTAACCAATAAAGTCTAAAGGCACCAGATCAACTTTGCATCTGGAATGGCAGTTCACAACTTGCCATTGAATGAATGAGTTGATTTGTCATTAACGGGAATGAAAGAAAAAAAGTATAGCATCATACCATCAACAAGAAGCATGTCCCCTACTTCTACATCATTTACAAAATCGTCATAGTTAACACTGACGGAGTCTGCCGATCCGACCCCCCTTCTAACTGTGAAAGTAAATTCCTGACCAGCATCCAATTCAATTGGCTGAGGTA
Source organism: Haberlea rhodopensis (assembly GCA_907163345.1). Lineage (NCBI taxonomy): Eukaryota > Viridiplantae > Streptophyta > Magnoliopsida > Lamiales > Gesneriaceae > Haberlea > Haberlea rhodopensis. The sequence goes on from CAJQUN010000013.1 coordinate 8,782,639, forward strand.
AATCGCCACTCCTAACCTCAGGACCCTTCAAGAAAAATCAACCCAATATCAGAAATAGAAACATCAGATAATAATGAAGATTTCTTAAGCATATAAGAAAAGGATATAGTGGACAGAAAGGGATACAATGGGCGCCTTGTGGAGCATTACTTCAAGAAGTCTTTTAATTATAATGATGTACTTTTAGTAAACCTCCTTCGAAGTCATGCCTAGGAAAAACTCTAATATTTCAAGCCATTTTGATTTAAAAATGATGAGTGGCTTAAAAACTAATTATAATATGCAAAAACTTCAAGACAACTAAGTGTAACCCAGTAGTTGAAACATTGAATATGTCAGAATAGAGAACTAGAGGTACTTAATCAAAACTAGAACATGCTAGATCGAGTATTACTTCAAGATAAACGTCACAATCACCACAAGCATAATGATGTTTTCAAACTATAACATCCTTTATTAACAAATTTTTCCACCGACAAAATAACTGCCGATGATGATTAACTTGACTGAAGCTTTGACTAAGTGTCGATTTTGTGATTTTGTCACTAGTTAAATCATGCAAAAGCTCACGTGCCAAAAGAAGAAAGACTTGCCTTAGTGTCAAGCATGATGGCGATAACATTGTCTTTTGCCTGGGAATTATATTCCTTAACTAAATCAATGACCTTCTGGTGAGATGCATGGTCTCCATGGGACATGTTAAGACGAGCAACATTCATTCCAGCCTCTGCCAGCTTCCATATCATTTCTCTGGTGTTGGTAGAAGGACCAATTGTGCAAACAATCTTTGTCTTGCGCCTGACTATAGGCTTAGACCAGATACCCACTGATGAGCTGTCAAGTTGCTGAATTCCCTGCAGGTACTGAGTTTTCTGCTCCTCTGCCTGATCAATGGACAAGCAACAAGAAAGATATATCGACAATGGATGTCACTGTAGTTAATGGTCTCTCATACACAGTGATTAAAGATTCGAGTTCGACATTCCTCAACAGTAGTGAGCTAGTTTGAACACCCTGATAAGCGCAGTCAGCTAGTCAAGTTTAAGACACAACGCAATAAAGTTCCCGTCATTATTGAAAATAAATTTTCATCGAGAATCATAATCTAACCATGTCACCGTGGAATGGGCATCTGACACACGCACACACACACACACACACATACTATTTAAACAGATAAACAAACAACTTATAAAATCTAATTAAAATGCAGAGGTTTGTACACTCTCGAAAGTCAAAAGACAACCACCAAAGACATCAGTAAGAACTTAGAACTTAGAACACAGAACCTTGGTATCATCTTCAGGAGACAATTGAGTGACTTCCGTCTGGACACCAGCAGTTGCCCTGATCGGCGCGCTGATGTGGGCGACCCCACGGCGGCTGTTACTCTTCTCGGCTTGAGCCAAAACCTTCGACCAAAAACCAGCTGTCGGGTTCAGCCTCTCGGATCGGTTTTCAAGAGATCCAGAGCTAGGATTCGGCAAAAATACACCATGCGTCAACCGCGTCGACATCGCTCTATTCATCGTTGCGACAAAAAAAAATCACAGATAGAGAGAGGACCTACGGGGATAAATCTAGAGAGATATAGGGAATAAATTGCGAGAGAGTTCGTCGAAATCTACGACAAATTGGAGTTTGCGAGGCCTCCCTTCGTTTGTATCGAAATGCGAAAGAAACAAGGGAGGCTTCTCACTTCGCTCAAAACCGTTGGCAGATTTTAGTGGAGAAATTTGGGTTTGTGTTGGTTTCTGGGCAACAACTGATTAAACGACGTCGCTTTGGCATTTTGACGCATTTGGTGAGCTGCTATTGTCCTGGGTGGAAATCGGGTCGGGTAATCGGGTTTCGGGAAACTAAACAACACACTCGATCCCGAAACCCGACGTGTTTAGCCCCTTGATCTCAAATTTTTAGCCACTCTTTTCCTCCTCTACCCTTCGTTTAATGATAATTCAAATATGCTTAATAATTCAAGGGGGGTGAGGATGTGGAGATGGAAGGTTCTGGGGAGATGGAGGATTTGGCGGAGATGGAATTAGAAGGTGTGAATCCAAGGGAGGAAGTATCTAGACATGATTTGGCTATGGTTCATGCATCTGAATCATCGAAGGGGCTCGAATTTTAGCAGCTTCCTTAATTCAGTTTTCCAAAAAATAAATTTTTAAGCTTCCTTAATTCAATTTTTTTTTTTTTGGATCATTCCTTTGTTCAAATTTCAAAAACCTTCCTTATGGTATGGATGAGGTGGCTAGCATTATTGATGGGGAATTTTGAAAATAGTCAAAATATTTTGAAAAGTTCAACTCCACAATTGTCACATCCTTTGCCATGTAATAAGATCAACTACAATACATTTGACCAATTGCCTATTATGAATTCCAAAATTCCTAAATTAAAAAGAAATCTTCTAAATGAAACCTGAAAATCTGTCTAAGTTCCTTTAAAAAACAAAAGATATGTCTAAGTTGGATAGCCTGGGGAAACTTTTTTTTTTTTAAAGTTATTTCGGGTTTGGGTAATAGGGTAACAGACCGGAAGATTTTTTTTTTCAAAACACCACCTGAATCCCGACCCAAAAACCCTTAAAACCCGATCAGGTAATACCCGACCCGAAAACCCTAAAATTCAATTAGGTAATACCCGATCGGGTTTCTAAACCTGATAGACGCGAGTTGTTTGGGTATTTTCTGATCGTTCGAGACCCGATTATCCGAACTCGTCTCCCCCACCCCTATTATTGCCAGCGTGCTGGACCACTGAGCTTACTTTACAGAGACAAAGTCCAATAGAATCACTGCAAACGTGATGCTCATGCCAAAATCATTAAATGACACGGCCAACTAATACGGGCCCCTGGTCACGTGTACATGTTTTGTATATATATGTTCATTTTGTTTTGTATTGTGATTTTACAAAATGTATAATACAATAAAATCTTTATAAATTAATAATATTGGCACCATAAAATATTATTAATTTAAAGAGGTATTAATTAATTAATAAATTAATAATTTATCACTTTAATTAGTGAAACAACATCAAAAAACTTAAATAAACCAACTTGTGAAGAATACATTCATGAGTGAGAATATAATTAATGATTTTGATTAACACATAATATGTGTTATATTACCTGTTGAATTATCCAGGGAAATGATGAATTTTCAGAGATCTAAAAACTTAGAAAAAATTATGGCTAGTGTCATTGAAAATCCTGTTGAAGATGAAGTTGATGATAATTCAGTACATTCGATACCAAATCACGCGAAAGGAAGCACTCATAGAGGCAATAAGTCTTCACAATATTTGTTGGAGTTTGAGCACACGCCAGATCTTTTGAATACACTGAGAAACTTAAAGATTGAATCCACCTTGAGAGAAAATGATGAATTTTAGAAATACTATTAATTTATCGAGTATTAATTTATAGAGGTTTTATTGTATGTTATCCGTTGATTTTTTTAGGCTAAACATGATTTTTTGAAATTTTATTAACTTTAAGTAGATATACAAAATATTTAAAATGAAATTCAATATCTTTCAATTAGTTCATTCTTGAATATTTTTGTAAACTAAAAGTTTGATTAAAAAAAGTTATTCATGGCAATTCATTACAAAACGATACTACCATTAGTATTTGTAGTTTTTTAGGGTAAAAAATGGAGAACTCCCAACATTTACACTATTTAACACTTTTAATCATAACCTTTCAAAATATGTATTTAACCCCTGAATAATTTTAAGTAGCACACTTAACCCCTAAATAAATATTCGGGAACAATTTTTCCGAATATTTCTGACTGCAAATTCACTCATATGCGTCACACATGTCACAGTAGAGGGTATGTATATTTTTTCATGTATTTTCTACAGGACCCATCAGAAAATAATGGAGTAATTTTACGTGTGTACAACGATCGAGAAATTTTCCTCACAAAATTCCTGCAGAAAATACATGAAAAGATATACATACTCTCGATCGTGTCATGTAAGACGCATGTGAGAATTTACAGCCAAAATATTCGTGAAAATTATTCCCAAATATTGTTTAGGAAGTTAAGTACAATATTTAAAATTGTTCAGTGAGTTAAATGCACATTTTGAAAAGTTAGGGATAAAGTGCTAAAGTGGTTAAACGTTGGGAATTGTCCGGTTTTTTACCTTTCTTTTATAAGATGTGGTAAATTATCAGGGGATCCAATCGGTCTATTTCTTCAACCTAAGTGCCTTTACACCGTATAATGCACGGATTCTCAATTACAAAACCGATGTTTGCTTCGAGTGTATATAACAGCATTCTGAATTGTCAACAAAATTTCACAAATTCTCTGTATCTTATCATCATTTTACTTAAAGCTTGCTTTAATAAGGTTACTTTTAGACACCAAGTGGTTATCTTCAAGCAAACACAACCCATCAAAAAGAAAAGCAGCCGTCGGTCATGATGCCAACTAGTAACCTAGGATCCACAACAAGTAATTTGATTCAAACATTTAGTGGCAAAACAAAACTGCCTCACAAAATTACCAAATCCATTATAAATTATATAAAACCATAGACCTAGTAAAAACAAACCGGTAAGAGGTTGGAGTCTTCTATCAGACACGAGTATGCGGAAAACACTGATAAAGCACCATTTTGCAAGATCTAAGGAAGCTTGTCTTTGATACCTTTAGGAATTTTACTCAATACTTTGGCATCAAACACAGCATATTGTTTCTTGAATTCTACCTCAACTTTCTCGGCAAAAGCATCGATCTGATCATCATATTTTTCATAGATCACAGGCACTGTGTTTAGTAAAATGAAACCTACATTCGAAGGGTGAAGTGGGAAAGAATGAGAAGACTCAATCAGGACATGCAAAGAGCATTGCGTTTAATTCCAGAATAAAGCTACTGTGTACCAATGTAAAACAAAGTGCAGAAGTTGCACCAACTTCCCAGAATAGATAATACCCACAGGCCAGTAATCACCTAAAAATCAGAAAGCAAAATATTAAATGACTAACGGATAACGCATGGACAATACTTATAAACTTAATCGAAGGAAAGCAATCACATGTACCAAATTATACATTATCTAGTTAATTTTGAGTACTTGCTCAGCCACCAAGAAATCTATGGACTACAAATATTTGTTCGCATGGAAGGCAAAATGAATTTAAGCTAGGAATTATTATAAGAGCAAACAATTGTAAGACATACAGCAAGAAATTTCTTCAGATCTCTCCCACAAGCAATATCTCGAATGATAGCAAAAGCTCTGTTGAACTCGACCCTAAAGGCGGATGCAACATCCAAGACAATATGCTCCGGAAGAATGACTTCTGGGATCTTAGGTGGAGACCTGTGATGCAAATGTAAAACCGAAAAGTAAGAAAATTGCCAAAAAAGGAAATCTTATGGGCAACTTGAGAAGTATACTTGTTGATGAAGGTGGATGCGTTTGACCACAGGAAAAGGACCGCCAGGGAAAGAATCAGGATATGGCACACTAGTGAGAGTAAATGATATTCAAGCAATTCAAAAAGCACCCAAATTGTGGTGGCAACACCAAACAAGCCACCAGAAATTTTCTTGTCCCTCCATAGGAAAACATCAGCAGCTGACAGAACATCTCAGTGAGAATATAAAATTCAAAAGATCCACTCTTATTGGAATCATTAACAAAACCAGAAATAAAGTATATAATTACATATAGCCACTTATGTCTGACATTTATTTATAACTTCAATAGTACACATACAAGCACCAAAAACGTGCCAACTAAGTGAGAACATTAAACATCAAATCTGAACTGGTGACAAACTCATCAACAACCAGATCACAATTTAAATTTAGAACCCATATCTTGAATTCAGATAACCAAAGTACAAAACTAGCCCCTTATTACAATAAAACCCAATGAATTTTACTCCCATGCATTTGTGTCAGACTTTCATGCTTCGAAAGATCACAAATCATCCTCAAATATATCACATCAAAAGTAATATTCCAGTGCAAGCGTGGGATTTAAAACATAAAACTTAAATGTTAATGCCTCTCCGCGCATCTGCAGAATTCAAGTATTAAGTTGAAACAAGAAAAGAATAGTAAAACATTTGAAAACTAGAGGACTACCTGAACATATTTTCAATGAGAAGTCCATCGGTCATACACGACAGGAGGGGGGTTGACTTTAAAAAATTTCAAGATGTTAAATGATTGTTAACTATATGATTGATTTTGATGCGGTAGAAGAACAAGCCACTCAAAAGGTGAATTCAGCGAATTCTCACTAAGCATTTATTTTATTTACAGCTCAGGAAACATTTAGAAAAACGGCATCCCAAACATAATCTCTCGCACAAAATATAAAACTATAGTCCATTACGTGACCTAAAAGAAAAACATATTGTTATTACTTCGTGAGCTTTCTCTGTATTTGTAACATGGTTTATATGCGATTAACTCTTAGACTAGAAGATAAATTAAAACAGATATAGTGCATAAACATATGATGGAATAAACACCTGCAACACTTCAAAAATCGACCAAAAGCATCCGGTGACTAAATTGTCAAAAGACTTCCAAACTATAAGCAACCATTCGCGCCAAAACAATATCAATTTTCAGTGACAGTGCACTTCATCATAACCGAATCTGAACAACAATAAATAAAGTCAATGACAAAGTAATCGTAGTGTGAATGTGTGTGTGAAGAGAAATCGATCGACACATCCAAATTCCTAAAATCCACTGTGAACACAAGGCAATATTCGCATTCCCGCTCTATCGTAACTACCAAATCAAATACCGTAAAGAACAAACAAACATCTCATATTTGCGAATGGACGATTAAATCAATCAAGAAAGTTCATAGCACGATTAAATCAATCAATAAAGTTCGTATCACGATATTCATACGTTTTCCACCGCCTAGGACCTTGTGCACTGGTTTTTCGCGGCCGAAGAGACGGTAGATCTTGGCATTCGCGGAAGCCTCGGCCGCTATGTCGTCTCTATCGTTGTCCGAATCGGAAGACGAGGAAGAATCATGACTCTGAAATTTCTCCGTGATCTTATCGATCAATGATTCAGAGGTTGGCTCGTGTTTCTCGTGCTCGTCGGTGTGTTCGGCCATGGATCCCGATTAACGATTTCACGAGTCGCCGTGGTCTCTACCGAAGTAAATAATTGCGGCGCTTTTTGGGATATTTGCTTCGCTTTTTTACTGGAGCAAGGGAGGGAATGAAATGAAGGAAGAACACCTAAGGTTTTAAATGTAGGTCTGAGGCTGGGAGTTTCAGAGCCTAAGGTGTGAAACAACCGAAGCAACTGGTTCGAATCTTAATGATCTGATTTTACACATTTTAGTTAGGTTTGGAATTTTTTTTTTCATTATTATAATTTTTTATGGATCGTCTCTATTTTTTTAAATATTTGTTTCATGTTTTTACATCCTCAACTCCACTTCTTGTCTTTAACTACTCCCACGTTTGTTGAAAATCGCCAACCAAAATTGTATAACTTATACAATTACGTTTGTTTCATCTCCACTAGTTTTCATGTTTGTTTCATTTCACTATTTTAAATTTAATCTGGATAAGATTTTTTAACTTATGAAAAATCGAACGAGGTTACACACGCAACATGTCGAAATTAATTAACTAGCGAGTTTCTATTAAAATAACAGTACAAATTAGCGTTCAAAGGCCAACGCACCTAAGATAAATGGCTTAATAATGTTCAAAGAAGTATAATTGATTTCATAAAACTTATTAAAAACATCGAAATTGAATAATAGACTAAAGAAATGAATCTTTTCTTTAAAAATAAAAATAAAAACTCAAGGATAATGTTTAATTCGAATATTTGTCGTTCCACAAAAAAATTTATTATTATATTATATTCTAAGATAATATTATATATTTAAAAGAAATATAAAGATAATATACCTCCTTATAAGGTAAAAACATCTTCAAATAACTTAAAATCCTATAATGAGTGAGGATATAGAGAGAGTGAGCATTACTCTTCGGTGGTCCGCCCATATCCATATGGGATAAATTAATTTATTTTCAAAAGTAAATGACATGTTTTTACCCTTATTTATTCAAAGAAAAGTAAATTACTCATTTTTAGTTAGAGAGTAAATTGCTAAGTATGAAAGATTTTTTGAGCCCTATTTATTAACGGGGAAGTAAAAGTGGAATGCACTTTGCTCTTTAAAAAATATGAAATAAGATTTAACATAAATGTGTAATAAAAAACGGAAGCAACAGAATTCGAAATCAGTACACACGGAAATTTCACCACAGAAACAGGTACTCGAGTTTTAAACAACCTGATGTCCAGGTTTATAAGTTTATAGATAAAAATATTCAAATTGGATTCATTAAAAACAAACAAAAATATAAACAAAGTCATAGCAAAAACAAAGTATCTTGGAGCAAAAGAAAAAAAAAATGTCACAAAAATTAACACACGGGTAATATATCTTAACTCAGTATTCCCATTTCTTCAATTCCATGCCATCAGGGGCGCTTCCTTCCACCTTTTTCGAACCCACTTCTTTCCAATTAGTCGATAGCACGGTCCCATTTGATTCGACCTGAACAAAGTTTCATACCACAATTCAAAATATACACAACCGAATTCATAAATTTTAGATCCAAGAAAAAGGTGATGGCCTTACAAAAGATTTGCTCATGGCTCTTCTTGCGTCCTCGTCTGCATCTTTGTAAATGTCTTTGAAAAATTTGTTCAAAGCTGCATCCCCATCGAGCTTCTCATCCTTTTCCTGGTATGAAAAGAACAAGAGAATCGTCACACACGATTAATGGGTCGATTTGTAAGTTTAGGACTAATTAAGGACCGACAATGAAATGAAGGGGAAGGGGTACCACATCGTAAACATACCTCCTTTTTTACTTGAGCCTCCAATTTATCCCAGTCAACCCTTTTTGGTTTGGAGGAAGGATAAGTAGGTTTTTGATTTCCTGATAAAATCAAATTAAAAGTTGTAAACAAGTAAACCGTACCACGAAGTGACCTGCATTTGGAACCTTAAGAAGTAAACCACCCACCTGATGATGATGCATTTGCTTTCTGAAAAACAGTCACGTCCCTGCTGAATTCAAGGGATGACCAATTTATAGCTTCAGCCTTGGCAAGTCTAAGTTCAATTTTGGTAGATAGGACAACATATCTACATTTTGCAGGGACGATCTGTTGGTAAAAGAAATATAGACCAAAAGGACAGTAAGAAACATTGTACGTAGCAGAAAGTTTTTAATATCTTAAAAAAATAAGACAGTAAGCTTTGCCTTTACATTCTCATCTGACAAAAGAACCGACATGGGTTTTGAGAATACAAGTAAACTAACACTAACATCAGTGCAATTTTACCAGGTTGGAAGAAGTGATCAGGCATGATATCAGTTCAAGCAAAATATCAACCCAAAATCAGCTGAGCATGAAGTATATACTTCACCTTTCCAAATAATCGGGGTTGAAAATGATAGGCATCTTCACCAGGCAGCTCAATGGTAACGCTGAGCTGAATAATAACCAACGAGGAAAGCAGTAGGCACATTGGTAAAAGCTACTGAAGAAATATTTAAAACAGAGAAAAACTAATGGATCATTCACCACTCACTATTTGTTCACCAAAATCAATCACAACCCTATCTGCTGGAATACCCTTCGCAAAAATTGTTACCACCACTTCTTCTGGTTTTTGGTAAAACTCATGTCTGCAAAGCATATTATCAGAAAAATTCTTGCCTGCAAAGCATACTGCTACAATGGATTACAGCTTACAACAATTTCCACAATTTAATAATTAAAAACATATTTTTTAAACTTTTCATATCCAACATATTGGAGGTTTAGAGTTGTTTATACGTGTAAGGTAGCTAGCCCTCATTTACCATTTTAACTAAGCCACGTGACAATCCTTCCTAATATTTCCGAGTTATTTCAAACATCAAGGTACTGTACTACTGTTTGATTGATAGGATGGGAGATGGGACAAGTGAGTGAGTTATAATGGGTATGATAAGAAATTGAAAGATAGAAATGAGTAGCTTAAAGAGATGAAGTGTATAAAATATATGTCGTTTGGTATGTCTTTAATTTGTAAGATTATTTTTGTTTACTTTTAAATTGTATGTGTGCGCTAGGATGTGTGCCGCACAAACCTAATTTATCATTGGCAATATTATGAATTTTGGTTGACATGAAAAACAAGACAAACATTGGATAACAATAAAATTATAATCTCTCTCTCCTCCATCCATAGCACCAATCGGTACCCGAAAGTACAGAAGAAAAAAAATGCAAAGATATAACTCAAATCACTTTCTGAGGACCAACTGACATTTTCAAGTAGACAACTCAAAAAAGTTTTGATAAACCATATAGAGATTTTTGGATGAATCTTGCAAGAGTATTTAATCAGCCCGGCTACTAATTTTTTTTTTGGACTGACTTGATAATCACCAACGGCAACAAGACTACCAATACTAGCATTCTAGGGCTTCTAACAATATAAAAGAAAATAGCACATCGAACATTTATTGATTTCAAATTTTTACAATAAACAGACTTATGGTTCACTCCACTGATAAATACACTAACCTGTATATTGGTTTGCTTGGTGAAATTGTTGTTCCTTCACTGGCTACAGCAAGGGCTGGTGGCAAATTATCTGGAGTCATCACATCTGTTGGAGCTTTATCAACTATTTTTTCTGGCAGTTCTTCAGCCTCCTCTGAAATAAACAAGAAACATGAATCCAAACGATAATAAGACCCCGAACAATAACATTTCAGTTTGGAAGCATACATTAAGCACAATATGAAGGAGAGGAAGATAGCAGAAACAGCACATAAAATAGGGTATAAGTACTCTAAACTTAAATGCAAGAGGCACCAATCTTTTAGTGCCAATGCAGATCAAGTCGACTATGGTAAAATTTCTAAAATCAATTATGTGCATACGTAAATTCATCAGAGTTTAAATGAAAGAATCAAAGACAAATCCACCACACAGGCCTTTGAAATAAAATGTGATATACAAAGCAATCCTTAGCCAAGGTTGACTTCACCAAACAAATTCTCCAGATAATGAAGATCTCATAAATACCTCATTTTCAACAAAGCATAAAATAAAATGGAAATGATCATGCCCGAAAAGTAAATATGTTAGGACTTAGTAATTTGATATTGATAGAAATTATGATAACAAACTAGAAATTATATAAACTGATAGTTAATTACAATAGAGATTATAATACTAAAACAACCCAGAGACATTTCTCTGTATTTCCCTAGCCAAAGACGCTAGTAATTGTCTTTTCAAAATATGAAAATAAAACTCCTAACCGCATACAAACCCACTACTTATCCCCACCACTTGCCGTTCCTTTTTGCTTATTTCTTCTTGTATAAACAATATCAACTTTGAGCTTTTCCTTATGATCAGATATTGGGCCTAATTTATTTGGGCTCATAACAAATACTAAAGAATTCAGAGAAAAATAACATGAATGAACTTGTTTGTGAATAAAAACTTAAGTTCCAACACAGATGCTAAAGTAATGGCTTGGTTCAGGGACAGGCAGCAAAAAAAATTCGACTCTAAATTCATGAAAAACAAATATCAACCATTGTTCATTGAGGCAATATATTTGTTTGAGCCATAACACCGACACCATCGAAAAATGAAATGAACAAAATCATAATAATATAGATATAATATAACCACGGGTATTCAGTCAATTTACCAGCTATACGTTCTTCACACTCTTTTATCAAGTTTGTGAACCTGGGATCTCCAGGTGCTAAAGAAGCACCAGTTTCAAGGGCTGTCTTAGCAGTCTCGTACTCTTCAAGTTTAATACATGCCATGCTGCAAGCAGACCGTGGATTCATTTTCACTAAGAAAATATGATGGCAAAAAAAATACAGAGGAAGAGAAATTGTATACTCATATTTTCAAGTACAGTATAAAGTTATCAACTACGACCAATCAACCAACTAAACATTATCAGTAACAATGGAAATCCATCTAATAAAGAATATAATACTCATTGCGCAAACTAATATGATGGCCTTCCATGGCAAAACTGCACTAGAAAATACACTTCGTTCACTACCACAACAACAAAAAGGTAATAGATACTAGTTGAGGTTCAAAGTATCATTGAGCGGCCCACTGAAAAGGTACCAAAGTCAACCCTGAATAACAATACCATTGATGTTAAAGCTCCTCAAGATAAGTTCTACATTGAAACATGAAACTTTAATCGACTAATGTAGTATGAGCGTTAAGAGCACTGGTTGTTAGGGATAAGATATTCACTGTACATCCAGATTCGCAAAGTCCCTCCTCATTAACGGGATCTCGACCAATGAAACATATCAGACAAATGACAAGTATAATAAAGAATGTCAATAGCAGGAGGGAAGCAGAGATCAGTAAGTAGTGACCAGTCGAAATAAATGTCATATTTTTTTCTGTTGAACTTGGTAGTTTATCATAAACTAAAAAATTTCAAAATTCAATAAGCTGAAACCTGACCAAATAAAAGTGTTTCTGTTTATAAAATCCGGAACACGATTTATCATGAAATTCCAACAAAGAAATTTCAGTCTAAAGAACTCCCGTAACCATGAAAAAGATATAGCTTCAGAAAAAGATATCAAAAATGAATCCAAACGTAAAAACTCACCCTTTTCGTAGATATGCTTTGGCATTTGCCGGGTCCAATCCAATTGCTTTATTCGCATCGGCAACAGCCTCTGTTTATCAACTCTAACAATCTCAAAACTAATTTTGTAAAGCACAAAGCAACAAAATAATTGGCAATTTCAATAAACTAATACCATAAAAAAGCCATCATAAGATAAGGTTATAAAAAAAAAAAAAAAAAGCACGAGTGGCTTTTAAGAACTCGCCGAAGTCTCTACATATATACACCACCCAAAAGATTCTAACAAGCGACAAATTAACTTCGTTTGAAACACATAACATAATCACTCTTCCGTAGAAAAAATTCCACAAAACAAATCGCATCCACAGAAACAGTTAACTAAGCAAAAAAAATCCTACCAAGTCATTTCGCAAACAAATACATAACTGCTGAAATCAAAAGTGGCACAAAAAGACTATTAACGAGATTAAAGTTGATCCACAATTTACCGGTGAAGTTTCGAAGCTTAATATTGGCCTGAGCACGGTCCGCGAAAAGGTCGGCGTTGTTAGGGTTTAAGGAAATGGCCTGAGAGTAAAGGTCAATGGCAAGTTCGAAGTGGTCATCGATGAACGCCTCCCTTGCCTTCGCTTCCAAATCCGACGACGCCATTTAATTGCTGGAGTCAACCAACACTCTTCCGTGCGTGTGAATTCGGGGTTCGGAAATATATCTTTGGAACTCTCTAGATAACACGGAATGATTAGAGATGGAAGTCTGGACGGCTAGACCCGACAATGGTTTGGAATTGTTGATTAGACGGTTTAAAAAACATCGATCTTTAACCATAATCTTTCTTGATGGTTCCGATTATAGGTCATGAACCGCCGGTTATAGTTTCGGTTTCGTTTATGGTTAACCAATGGTTACGGTTACAGTTTGATCCTTGTTTTTTTTAAAAAAAATAAAATATTATTAAAATTTGAAATAAATTGTACAAAGTGTTTGAATTTGTTTTCATCCATGGATTAAATTTAAAATAACGTGAAATAAATTCAAACTCATATAATCAAAATGTATAAGAAATATATGTTTGGTTAATATATACCCGTTGACCACGGGCCAATTTCAGGCCGGTTTAGGGTCGATGATGACCCTTGATCGGGTTTAGGAAGACCAAGACGAAAAAATAATTTGATTCCAAATTAAAATTAAAAGTAAATATAAAAAGAGTTGTCTCACTAGAAAGTATATATTCATCTCTACTTTCCCTTAAATATGGATGACTATTAATAACAAAGCATCTGTTATGCAAGCAGTGTTGGACAAATGTTTAATGAATCAGAAATTAAATATTGAGGACCAAATGAAGTAAATTGGATGTTGCGATCGATCGTCATATGTTGGCCCGATCGATCGTGCAGTTGAAAAAAAAAGAGGCGCCAAAAATCTGACAGGCTCGATCGATCGTGTCTACCAGTAGGCGAAATGTAAATGCGGCGATCGATCACTTCCTTTTGGCGATCGATCGCGCCCTGTTCTGCATTTCTGGTTGGGGCGTCCCTTCATGTAAAAATACATTTTTTCCTGAATCGTCAATTGGTATCCCTAGGTGGCATTATTTGGTCTAGTATATATAGAACAACCTTAGTATGTTTTAAGAATCAGATTTTTCGAAATACACTTGACATTTAAGAGCAAAATCTTGTGCATTTTGTTCAACACATTCTTTGTTCAAGTTTGAGTGATTTCAAACATTTATGGTTTGAGGACTTGTGATTTGGAGTGCTCATATCACAAGTCATAGTCGTTGTATCTTTGGAGACAAATTGAAAAAGCAAATCGTTAGCACCAAGGCGGGACAATATTGTCTTAAGGACAGAGATTACAAATCTCGCATCGACGTTCTTCGTGATAATCCATTTCATTTGTAACTTTCCTTTCCTACACATACCCGAAATTTTGTACTACAATCTTAAGACAATATCAAGCATCAAATGGCTTCATCGAGTACAATGATGACTCACATCCATCATGGTGAAAGGCTAGATAAATTCAATGGCAACGACTTTAAGCGGTGGCAACAAAAATGTTATTTTACTTGACAACCCTTGGGTTGACAAGGTTCCTCGATGATGATGTTCCTACCATTGCGGAGGAAGAAACCGACAACCAAAAGAGGGTTGCAGTTGACGCATGTAATCAAAGTGATTTCTTGTGTAAGACTGTACAACACATTATACAATGTGTATTGTCTAGTGAAGATGGCCAAAGAACTGTGGAATTCTTTGGAGAAGAAGTATTGATCCGACGATGCCGGCATGAAGAAATTCATCGTTGGACGATTCCTAGACTTGAAGATGGTCGATACTAAGCTCGTGACAGTGCAAGTACAAGAGTTGTAATTGATTATGCATGACATCCATGCGGAATGAATGAGTCTAAGTGATTCATTCCAAGTTGGCGTAAGGATTGAAAATTTGCCTCCTAGTTGGAAGGGCTTCAAGAATTATTTAAAGCACAAGGGAAAAGAAATGACTATTGAAGACCTTGTGGTTCGTTTAAGAATCGAGGAAGACAATAGAAATTCCGAGAGGAAGGCGAGTAGGTTCCAAATGAAACCAAGAGTTAACCTTGTTGAACCAAGAACCAGATCAAAGCGTAAGTTTGACGGTACAGCCTCCACCAATGGCAAGGGAAATGCTATAAGTGTGGAAAGTTCAATCACATGGCAAAGGATTATCGTAATAAGAACAATCATGGGAAAGCAAAAGATCAAGTTAATGTGACTGAAGATCGGATAACAAACGATATGAATGATCTATGCTAACCACGCTAATCTTTGAAGCGCATTTGGTTGACAATCCTATGGAATGGTTCGTCGATTCCGGTGCAACCCGACATGTGTGTTCGAACAAAGTCATGTTCTCCACATACACTCCAATAAGCAGACGCCAACTCTACATGGGAAACTCCACTACTAACTCTGATCGATGTCTTACATGTTCCTGACATCCAATAAATCCGATACCTAGACCGGCACTAGTCAAGACGGACTTTAGACTAGTTTTAGAATCTGGTAAAATTGTACTCTCCAAAAATGTAGTTTTTGTAGGAAAAAGCTATATGGAGAAAAGCATGTTCAAAATTAATGTAATGACGATTATATGTCAATTTGAAAGCAATAAAGTGAATGATTTTACTTATTTGATTGAGTCCAATAATTTATGGCATGATCGTTTGGATCATGTAAATTATGGTTCACTTAACAAATTAGTGAAGTTAAACTTATTGTCTCAAATAAATGTTAACTTGAAACATAAATGTGAGATTTGTGTTGAGGCCAAGCTAACGAAACCGCCATTCCATTCAACTGAAAGAACTACAACACCTCTTGAATTAATCCATAAGGATCTATGTGATCTAAAGTTTGTGGAAACTAGAGGAGGAAAAAAATACTTCATTACCTTCATTGATGATTGTATGAGATATTGTTACGTCTATTTGCTAAGAAGCAAAGACGATGCCTTAGTAATGTTTAAACACTACAAGAATGGAGTTGCAAATAAACTTAGCAAAAAGATAAAGAGTGTTCGAAGCAATAGATGTGGAGAATATGGAGCATCGTTTGAAGAATTTTGCACTGAGAATGACATTATTCACCAAATCATTGCCCCTTATTCACCACAATCAAATGGTATTGCCAAACGTAAAAATCGTACTCTAAAATAGATGATGAATGCTATGTTGATAAACTCTGGATTGTCCCAAAACTTGTGGGGGAAGCAATCCTGTCCACCAACTTCATCTTGAACAAAATACCACATAAAAGTAAGGATGAAACTCCTTATGAGTTATGGAAATGTCAAAAGCCTTCATACAAATACTTGATAGTGTGGGGTGCTTGGCTAATGTAGAAGTATCAAAATCAAAGCAAGTAAAAATAGTGCCAAAAATAATAGATTGCATTTTCATTGGATATGCGCATAATTGTAGTGCATATCGATTGCTGGTTCACAAATCGAAAATAGATGATGTGCACAAAGTTACATTCATTGAGTCAAGGAAGGTTGTATTCTTTGAAGATAAGTTTCCTTGTAAAGAAAACAAGCCCTAAAAAAGGTGTATGAAGATGCTAACAGTGACTCTATTGAGGAAGTAGAGCCATGATGTAGCAAGATAACCAAAGTGGATAAGACTTATGGTCATGACTTCATAACACATGTGTTGGAAAATGAACCAAGATCGCTAGCGATGCCTTGTCTTGCCCCGAGGCTCCTATGTGGAAAGAGGCCATCAATGGAGAGATAGAATCCATAATGCAAAACCACGTGTGGGAATTGGTAGACCTTCCAACCGGAAGTAAACAATTTGAATGCAAATGGATTCTTAAAAGAAAATATACGTCTGATGGTTCAATTGATAAGTACAATGCAAGACTCGTGGCGAAATGATATAGACAAAATGAAGGCCTTGATTACTTTGATACATATTCGTCAGTCACGAGAATTACATCCATTAGAGTGATCATCGACATCGTTACTCTAAACAATTTACAGATACATCAAATGGATGTAAAATGGCATTCCTAGATGGGGAACTTGAGAAAGAAATTTATATGAAACAACCCGAAAGGTTTGTAGTTCCCGGACAAGAGAAAAAGGTGTGTAGACTCGTTAAGTCATTGTATGGGCTTGAGCAAGCGCCGAAACAATGGCATGAAAAATTTGACAAAACAATGTTGTTAAATGATTTCAAAATTAACGAGTGTGACAAATGTGTATATATGAAAAACACGCATAAAGCATATGTAATAGTGTGCTTGTACGTTGATGATATGCTCATAGTAGGAAGCAACTTAGAAATCATCAACGCGACGAATAAAATGTTAATAAAACATTTTGAAATGAAAGCTATGGGTGAAGCTGATGCGATACTTGGAATTAAGATCTCCAAGATATCAGAAGGACGAGTGTTGTCGCGGTCTCATTATGTTGAGAAAATACTCATGAAATTTCTCGCGAATGACACGTCATCTGTATAGACACCCTATGACCGGAATCTACATTTGATTAAAAACAAATGAGACCCTGTCATGCAACTATAATACTCAAGGATAATTGTCAGTCTCATGTATCTCATGAACTGTACACGTCATGATATTGCATATACGATTGGAAAACTAAGTAGCTTCACGAGCAATCCAAACAATGATCATTGGAAGACATTGACAAGTGTACTTAAATATTTAAGATACACCCTGAATTATGGATTGCATTATACAATATATCATGTTGTTTTGGAAGGATACAATTATGTAAATTGGATATTCGGATACGCAAGACTCCAAGTCGACAAGTGGTTCTGTGTTTTCCATTTGAGGGGCTGCACTGTCGTAGAAACTACCAAGCAAACTTGTATTGCTAAATCCACTATGAAATCTGAATTCCTAGCCTTGGTAAAGAAGGAGAAAAAGGCGAATGACTTAGAAGTTTCTTGGAAGAAATACCTTGTTGGGAAAAAAATTGTGCATGCGATTAAAATATATTGCGATAGCCAATCGGCTATAGGAAGGACACAATGTAGCATGTATAATGGTAAGTCTAGACATATATGTCGTATACATAATACCATTAAACAGTTGATCTCTAATGGCATTATCCATTGACTACGTGAAGTCAAAGGAGAATATTGCGGATCCACTTACGAAAGGCTTGCATAGAGATCAAGTATATAGTTTATCGAGGGGAATGAGATTAAAATCCTATAATCAAAATCTTGTAGTGGATACCCAACCTTTGTGACTGGAGATCCCAAGATCTAGGTTCAAAGTAGACAACCAAACTACGAGATTGTGTAAACACCTTGGAGGATTAATCTCCGACCCATTCCTATGATTAGGGGTGTAGCCTGCAAAATGGGTACGATGATAGGCAAAATGGCCTTTAATGATTCCTAAGACATATAAGAATATGTTGGAGTATAGCAGAATACTCTTATAGGAGATCACCTATGTGAGTGCGAAGTGTGGCCGCTTCAAAGATGAAAAGTACTTATGAAACCAAGCGTGGTCCATGGCCGAAATGGACATAACCGTAAGAAACCAATACGTAGGTTAGAATTGTTATAGTGTGGGTTCAATTGTCTTGGTTTACATCAACGACTAAATAGTTCAAGACTATAAGTCACTATTAAGTCAAGTAAATCCGATTGAATACTACTATGGAATTAAGTATCGAGGACCAAATGAAGTAAACTGAAGCACGATCGATCGCCATATGTTGGCCCGATCGATCGCACATTTGGAAAAAAAGGTGCCAAAAATATGTTGGGCGCGATCGATCGCGCCTCAAGGTGTTAACGGATCGGAGTAATCGGATCCGTCTTGAAACTGGATCGGTTCAATCCGACCCGGAACCGACGGGTCCGATCCTAAACCGGACCCATAATCGGTTGAACCGGTTATGGAACGGTTCCACACAAAGTTGTGCTGGTCGCGGTAGTTGTGCTGGTCGCGGTGGTCCACCACCTATATCTGATGTAGGTGATGATTTTTTTGCCGACAACGACGATATTCTTGAAGAAGCGCTAGCTGCGGAAGATGAGGAATGATTCCTGAACCCGTCGCTTCATCCGCAACTACTACCACTGCCTCTAGTGGTCCGAGTAATCGTCCCAAACGTAGCAAAGTTTGGGATCATTTTGATATTGTCACCAAATCAGATACGAACGAGTCTTCAATTGTATGTAAAATTTGTAAAACAACTTATAATTATAAAACCGGCGATTCTTCCGGGGGCACCGGAACTTTTAAAAAACATTTAGTAAAAAAACATAGTTTTGATGAGCTTACTCTACTACCTATAGGTAGGGAAGCAACACAACTTCGAATTAATACTCAAACTGGATCTAATTTTGTTTTAACACCCGCTATAAACAAGAATGTACTTGTTCGTTTAATTGTTAGATGTGAACTTGCTTTCTTGTTTGCCTAACGTGATGGATTTGTTGAATATAATTCTTTAGTCCAACTTCTTATTAAAAATATTTCGAGACACACTTTAAAAAGAAATTGTATGAATGTTTATGTTTAAATCGACAATCTTTAATTAACCATCTTTCATCTTTAAAATGTAGATTTTAGTTTAACTACTGATATTTGGACAAATATTAAACAATTATCACTTATTGTTATTACATGTCATTAGATAAATGATAATTGGTGCATACAAAAACGAATATTGTCACTTGATGCATTACATGAATCACAGACAGGAGCTACAATTGCTAAATTTATTCATAATACTTGTAAATTTTATGGAATTGCTGATAAAATATTTTCTATTACACTTGATAATTCATCTAATAATACAACGACAATATGTGATCTAAAAGTACTATTAAACCAATGCTTGAAGGTGTTTTTTTTCATGTTAGATGTGCGTGTCATATAATTAACTTAGCTGTAAAGTTGGTTATGAAGAATCAGATTGTCAAAGTATTGCCAAACTAAAAAATGTATGTCAATGGTTAAGACAATCTAGAATTAAACGTGACTGGAAATATACGTGTGATAGTCAAAGTATTATGTATACTATTTTCCCACCACCCATTGAAACTCAGCGGAATTCTTTACATCGCCTCCTTTGATGCTTTTTTTTTAATATTACAAAAAAAATTGGATGAGGATGTCGACGATCAAAAGACGTCAATCAGACATTCTCTCCAAAATATATCTGCTTTGTATCATTCTGAACAGATACAAGGATCATCATGGGATAGAGTAGCGGAGCAAGAAGACAATACAATCAAGAAGTTCAGGATTAATTTGTTGAGAAGTATAGGGAGAAACAAGTTGTGAGGAAGCAGATCGGCAACAACCACGTCGAATGAGTTACAGTTCTTTTTGGGTCAAAAATTCATAACAATTGAGAATTTTGACGTCTTGGAGTGGTGGAAGGCAAACGCTCGACAATATCCTATCTTAGCCAAAATGGCTTGAGATTTTGCTGTTTAAACATCTAGTGTCACATCTGAGTCGGTGTTCTCAACTTGTGGCTTAATAATTGGAGACCAGAACTTCTCTTAAAGCAGATTCATTATACATGCTAACATTGCTCACAGCTTGGTTCGATAAGAAATAAAAATGAAGGAGGAGTTGACGAGTTCGGCAACCAAAGTTCCGAAGAAGAAAAAGAATTTGCAAAGGCAATATTAATAAAATATGATGAATAATGTATTTCCTTCTTAAGTAAATTTCAAATGTTTATTATTTTACCTTATTAACTTTCGAATTCAATAAACTCTTTGTTTTTTCATTACAATTCATCAACAAATTTGTTTTTTTCGAAATATTGGCTTAATATTTTTTTTAAAAAAACCCAAAGGACGGACCGGTTACGGTTTGGAAACGGTTCAAATCGGAACCGGTCCAGTCCATAACAACGGACCAATGGACCGGAGCGGTTCCTTGGCTTTTGCAATGGAACCAGAACCGGTTCAATCCGGTTGGCTACCGGATTGAACCGGTTCCGACCGTTATGGATCCGGGATCGGTGTAATCCGGTCCGAATCTGGTCCGGTCCGGTCCATGAACACCTTGAATCGCGCCTGGCACTAGGCGAAAGGTAAATGACGCGATTGATCGCGCCATGTTCTGCATTTCTGGTTGGGCGCGTCCTTTCATGTAAAAATGCGTTTTTTTCTTGAATCGTTGCCTCGAATTGGTGTCCCTAGGTGCATTATTTGGTCTAGTATATATCGAACAACCTTAATATATTTTAAGAATCAGATTTTTCGAAATACACTTGACATTCAAGAGAAAAATC
The DNA here is from genome assembly GCA_907163345.1 of Haberlea rhodopensis. Taxonomy (NCBI): domain Eukaryota; kingdom Viridiplantae; phylum Streptophyta; class Magnoliopsida; order Lamiales; family Gesneriaceae; genus Haberlea; species Haberlea rhodopensis. The sequence continues at coordinate 8,804,154 of CAJQUN010000013.1, forward strand.
TTGTGCATTTTGTTCAACCCATTTTTTGTTCAAGTTTGAGTACTTTCAAACCTTTGTGGTTTGAGGACTTGTGATTTGGAGTGCTCCTATCACAAGTTTGTATATTGGAAGACAAATTGCAAAAGCAAACCGTTAGCACCAAGGCGAGACAATATTATCTTAAGGACGGAGATTACAAATCTCACATCGACATTCTTCGTGATAATCCATTTTATTTCTCACTTGCCTTTCATACACATACCTGAAAATTTTGTACTACAATTAGTATCTTCTTATTTTCTCTAGCAGTACATCTAGCTGAGATCCTACTTCTAGCCACGATGCAAATGTTGGAGGCCCTATGACATCTTATGGTATGGCTACGCCAAAAGGATGGAGTTCTTTGGTATTCTTGTTAGTATTTTTGGCATTGGAGTCGCGACTTTTCTTGGTATTGCTTTTGGACAACATGTTTTGAAGTTTACTGGTATTGCTTTTGGACAACATGTTTTGAAGTTTACGTAAACTGCCTGATATCCGCTCATTACTCTATGAGCATATGATAAGTGCCATTTTTGCACTTAAACAATGAAAAACTGCAGATTTTAGACACTTATTCGTGATTTTTGAATAGTTGCCATTTGCGGTTTCTTGACCTCAATCGATATGTTAACTTCTTAATTGATTAGCTTGAATATGAAGCATTTCCGTTTGAAGTCCGATTTCATTTCTCTCTCTTTTTTTCAGAATATTGTTCTTGGAAATGAGATTCTTAAGTATTCAAATGGGTGCTTGGTTCATAGGTATTTCTAGATTAAACATTATTTGATTCTTGCTCGAAATCATCGAACTCGAGCTAAGCTCAAACATGTTTGAATGTGCTTTTGACTCGAATTATTTTATTTGATAACATGTTATTAAGCTATTATTTTGTAAAATATATTAAAAATTACACAAGCTTGAATTTAAATTCAGGTTTTTGCTTAAAAAATTGACCTCAACCTCGAATTTTAAAAAAATCAATAATATCCAATTCGATGTGATTTTTTTGCATCCCTCGTATTGGAATGATGATTCTAGGAAGGACAAGGATATCTACAATTAGCTGGATAATGCGTTCATCTTCGAATGTTTTCTTGGTGAAAAGAAATAAGGAAATTCTAGAAAGTGTTGAGAGTTGCCATTTGATGTTGGGCTTTGTTATCTACATAGATTCCAACAAAATTTTACAGCAATCAGGAAGTTCAATAAATATTTAAGTTCAAATCACAGTGTACTCACCACAAGCCAAAATAAATCCAAAATAGTAGTACTAATAAAAGACACAACGCCTTATATTATAGCAAAAAAACACAACCCGCTCTGCTTATTTCAGACTACTGTACGAGTAATGCCCACATTTAGCAAGAGTCTTAGATTTACAAAGGAGGCTAAGCATTGAACTTTCAATTCAATGCTTATGTTATCTTTTCTCAATCTAAGGCTCAAATTGAATGGGAGCACTACTCATATGAGTGATAAAGAACGTACCTGTGCTGAACACATTGGCCGTTCATCCCAACCACCATAATCTCTCATTGTTTGAATAGAATTATGAACACTATGACTGTACAACTTTATTTTGCTTGACACAGGCTGGTGCCTTGAAAGCTTGGCACTTCCAGACTGTTCTCTCCATAGGAATCAAACTATCAGGAAACGAGGGATGATTGCCTGCTGCAGCTCTGCTCGAAGTGTCTTCTGACTGTGGCAAGTCTTTGGGTTTCTGCTGCTCTTTAGGGCCAGTTTTATCTCTGAAACTACAAATGCTTAAAGGCAGTTTTTTCTGCTTAATCCTTCCCCTCTTTTTACCAAGACTATCAAATGAATCAGTAACTTTATCCTTGGAATAAAGTACCTCTACCTCCCCGTGTTCCAACTTTGTTCGATCAGTTTTACTGGGGTGCGATTCTTCCCAATAGAGCGTTGGTTGGCCAACTTTGTCAGATTTTGACGTGTTCAATTCTACCGTCATCATCTCTATTCCGTTTGCAGGACCTTTAGTGCTTACCTCTTGTAGCATACCGTTTCCATTGCTTGTGGCTATGGGACGTCGATTTCCTTCCCCAACAAGACCTCCACTGTTAATGCAAGTTTTCTCATAAGAGGCCAAACTCTTAAGCCTCTTATGCTTGTGATTTTTTGCATCAGAACTCGGTAAGGCCTTTGATATTCTCGGGGAACTGTTTATGGACCGGTGCAAATTCCGGGCTAACTCTTCATCTGTTCTACACTTAGTTTTCCCTTTGTTCTTACTGTACAGCGATTCAACAGGTATATGCTTCTTCAACTTGTTCTTTTTCAGACGGTTTTCCTTTTTTGAATCCTCCTCTGAAAGAAGGGCAACAAGTTCCAAGGCACTCCTGGCAGCTGCCACTGCCTTTGCTGCTTTTGCAGCCTTATCTTCAGCATTAGCTCTCGCTATCCCAGCAATCTTTGCAGTTTCTGTAGCAGCACGCCTAGAGGCTTCAACTATCTCTTCATTTGTTTTATTAGGGTTAATCAACTGGGATCTCAGAAGATGATTAAGATGGGCATCAAATTCACTCCCAGCACGACTAGAAGTGGACGGTATCGGCAAATTGACATCAAAACTATGTCTCTTCAATCCAGCTAGGAGGCGTTTCCGAGGTGGCAAAAGGGCTTCTGTATCCAAGTCGGTAACATCACATGCAGTCATCTTCGTTTTTCCCAACATCAATACGCAGAAAAAACGCTAGAGAAACCTTTGCACGACAATCAAAGATAAAAAGTAAAAAATCTTCAGCACAAAATTATTTCCTACTCAAACTTCAGATTGATATAGACTAAATGCTCACACGCATTAGACTTGGCATATTTTGCCATAAAGCACACAATTAAATTATCAAAATTAGCTCAGTCCAAGTTAAGCAGCTATTTGAATTAAGTCAAAAGCTTAAGATTTAAAAGAGAAAGATAAAAAGACTCGAACAATTTTTTTTTAAAAAAATTCCAATTTCAATGTTTAAATAATAAAGGTTATGATCAAGATTTACATAAATCGCCAACTAATACGAGTCAAGTTAGGGATAACCAAACAAATTGAGAGTTGAATTTGTCATCTTATACAAGGGTCTGAATTAAGCATGGATTTAAATGCCATCAAAATCTAAAGGTTTTAGAAACTACTGATCTTATCAACTTAGGTAAAATCATTAGGTTTTCTCGAGAACAAGCTAGAATAAATAAATGAAAGAAGATACTCTGATCAGTGATCACCAACATTCGGATAAGGCGATGAAACCAAATTTCTGTTTCATAAAATCCAGAGCAAATTGTAAATTCTGAAACGATGATTAGTTGATGGCAACAACAGAAACCAACCAGCATGCAAATTACAAGTAAAATACCGAAAATTATATATGAGGAATTTCAATTCATTTACCTCCAATTAGAACATAATAAAAATTCTTCCCGCAAAATGTACGATTTCGGATTACTTGTCTCGGTCCCTTGATTCGAAATTCTGAAAAAAAAAAACTTATAATTCACGACAAAATCCTCAAAGTTGATGGATTCAATCGACTCCCTCAGCTGCAATCCTCATTCCTGCAAAGCAAACGGAGAAGTTCATAAAAAGAGAACGCGAAAAAAGCGCGGCCGCATGAGGTGATTGATTCACCGAGTAGCGAATGATGAACCTTAAAATGGAGAACGACGGTCCGATGAAACAGGATTGAAGAATCTTGGGTCGTTTGTTGTTCTCATCCTCGTGTAAAGGAGCTGTTACAATTTTTAGGTTTTGCTTAGAACAGACCAGCTTTCATTTCATTTCATTTACCAAGGATTTATGTTGGCCATTTGACGAAAATACCCCTAACGCGATTCCCGAAATGCCCAATTCGGACATTCTACTGCAAGCTTGTGAAAAATTATGATCCGAATAGCATCCTTTGGGATTTTTTGATGCTACCCTTTAGGGACACTGTCCTTAACGGCTTATCCACCATGCATTGAGAATATTTCATTTGAAATATTCTCAATGTATGGTAAGATGTACCCTTAAGGGCACTACCCTTAGGATAGCATCAAATAAACCCATCATCTGAACTAATTTTAAATATTCATTAATTAATGTCATTATATAAAAATTTTATAATTAGTTTTGTGTAAACTCTTAAGTCAAGCTCAACACGTGTGATCAAATCCAATTTGTGCACCATCAAGTTCAAGCACAATTGATCTTTATACAAAATTTTAAAAATAGTCTTGTTAATAATAATCAGATTTGAGCTCGAATCACACCAATCTAGCCCGATTTCGAAAATCTGGATTCCATCTTTGATTGAATCTGGTGCTACTTGAGCTTGAGTTTGCTCGAGCTCGACTACATAAAAATTATAGTTGACTCATCCAATTTCATCATCTTGTTCTACGCTTTGAAGTTTAAAGTGAGCGATACAATGAGATCAAGTAATATAGTCTAGGAAATTGTAGTCGACTTATCCAATTAATTCCAATGTCTCAAAGCCAACATCAAATACATTGCCGTCGTTGGCTAATGTGATAAAATCTGGGTACGAGAATTAAATACGACGATACAAGATTTAATATATTTTACGAGAAAATTAAAATAAATAAAAATACATAAATTAGATCCCAGTAGTGAAGACGAGTGTTTAGAGATTAGACAATTTATATTTTAGTTTGAAATAATATTTAAAAAGTAAAATAAAACTTACGGTGTGCGGCGGAAACGCACGCCTTTATTGCCAATGCAACCCAATCTTCTCTATTCCCCACAACTAATATACGCTTTTCTTTAAAGTTTATTTTATATATTTTTTAAATATAAAATTTTAAGGTATAATTATTATTAAAGCTTATTATTTACGAAGAAAAACGATTTGGTGTATTATCAGATGATGTGCTTTATGATCCTCATATTAGACTGAATTGTTTATCCATAGTTAAGTACTTTTAAAATTTTGTACTTGATGCTCTTTTATTTGATCCTCGGGCTTCGTAATTTCTTTTTTATATCTATCATCGAGTGGTCCTGGCATAATCCATCTTTCATGTCCATTTTCCGACACTATCAGACAGACTTGCTTTGGCTCATACACTCGGACCAAATCCAATAGAGAGACCTCTTAGTTAGCCATGATATACCGCTACGTGGGGCTTCCTTAACTTGTTTTTCTTAAAATAGAAGTTGCATTTTTTAAAGTATAACTTAAGTATAAAGTCTAGTTAAAGCTCTTGAAATGCCTTTTCTAATATATCTTGATGACATGTATTATAGTTTATAATTATCGAGAATTTTAGTTTTTTGATAATTCTAATAATGATATTATGAAATGATGTCATATGACATATTGACTTCCTCGGGAAAATCCCCTCAAAAGCCGAACAAGTCATATACCGAACAGAGTGCACCGTGCAGATAGCACCGAGCAGGTTTTACCGAACAACTGCTAAACCCTCCTCGGTTTTCTGGTCAAAGATTAGCGGAAGACCCGGGAGTAACTAACAAATTAACCGGCGTGAATGAACGTGCAGTAATGGGGCGCGGATTTCTCGGACGCGTTGGGCTCCAGTTAAGCCACGATCAGAGGACATCGTGTTCCAGATCCACCACGAGCCAATCACTAGGAACAGTCCTATAAATACCCGCGGATGTCACCATAGTAGAGGTTGGATTTTTCTGGGCAAAAAGACTTCGAAGAGAGCAAATTTATGTCTGTTCGGTCTTTTCTGTTATTTCTCTAAAATATTCGTGTAAGTCATTGAGCGATTGTCATTTGTGTCCAGAGAGTCTTGTAAATCATCAACGTTTATAGTGAAGTTTTATACTGGACTAGGTCCCGTGGTTTTTCTCTCAATTTGAGGGTTTTTCACGTAAAAAATCTTGGTGTGTTTATCGTTATTTTTCATTAACACCTTATTCTACCTTATATTCGAAAATCACGAATCACATCATGAAAGTTTTCAAATCTTGCATAACGATATATATATGCTATATCATGTTTTATGAAAATACAATTAGACGATTTAGTTTTTGTCCTATGACAAAGTTAGAGATCTGGTATCGTAGTTATGTTTGATGGTGCATCGAGCTTCACCCTTACACCTTGTGCATGCTTGATGTACCTTAAATTTATTGTTTTTAAAAATTTATATCAATAATTGTTTTAAAACGAAGGAACTCAATATATATTTATATGCGGAATATTAACGATACTTACTATACTATTGGATAAAATAGTCGGGTTGAATTCACATTGTTGTTTTGGATTTTTTTTTTTTTTGCAGGCAGTGTCAAATACAAGCACTCGGACTTGTATTATGTTTCCACAACCCAATATACACAAATAACTTGAAATATTGATGTTAGGAATGACCAAAATAAATTTTCCACTTTTTGCTTGATATTTGATTTTCTTGAAAAAAAATATGTTGTGAGTCCTTTGTGTTGGTTATCATCCATAAGCCCCCCGAGATAATGAGAGCCTGAGATGTTACATCTTACCAAGAGTTAACCACTACCTCCAAAGTTAATATTTGAAGCTAGGGTTAGCCCATATGAGCGATTCATCCGTTTTCTTTTATTAATTCCAACATAAAAATTTAGTTCCTGATAATACGCTTACCAATCCTTTAGCCCGAGTGACATCATTACGTGTTTAGAATTTGGGAACGTCTCGAGTTTGAGATCCGTAAACTCTCTCCCCTCCCGATATATAAAAAAAACATACCATTAGTTCTGATCAAAATTCATAAGTATATAATCGTTGGACCTTGATAATAAACATTAGGTTTATGACGGTGATACTTTTATTCGAGTAACATGACATTATTTTCCTAACTAATTTCTTGAATAACAATTATCCTAGGAATGCCATACGGAAAATGACATTCATTTCACCATCGTATAAAACCCTATTTATTTTACTCAAAGCAACAATTTATTATTATTATTATTATTATTATTATTATTATTATTATTATTATATATATATATATATATATGAGAAGAAGAAGAATAATTGGTTAAAAAAACATTAAATAAAATATAATTTAGGATAGAAGATTTAAATAGACAGAAATTAGCCCTTGAAAGTTGATGCTTGTTTCTAAAATATATTTTAAATATAATAATCAAAGTATGGTATGGATGGCCAATGGAGGCATGGTAGTTTGTTGGGACCAAATTTGAGCAACAAGTAGGATTAAACAATTGCAACGAACATGATCTCATAATTTTAGGCAGCTTTGTTTGGTAAATTGTTTGGTGGGAATGCCAAAACTTTATCTACTAAAAATAAATCCATCATAAGAAAAACATAGAGTATTACTTAAATATATTTCCATCGTAGCAATACATTTGAAACTTTAATTGTTAAAATATTTAAAAATGGATTTATCTAAATCCATATTCCATCAAAAAAATTAATACATGTTCTCTAAGCATCGTTCTAAAAAGCGTTAACAAAAGTGAGAAAAATCGCATTAACCCTAAAATTTTAAGTTGACTTCTAATTTCTTTTTTTTTTATTACCAAAGTTAACTTTTGAAATTTAAATAATAAAAATTTGATATAAAAATTTTAAAAAAGAAAACCCTAAACAAACCAAAATAAAACCCAAAAGTCATCGAAATAAAACCATAGATAGTAAGAAAGTTGCGATGTATGTATTTAACCTTAAATTTTCAATGTTTATGTGTTATTTAATCTAATAATTGATTTAATATAATGAAAATTATATAAAAAACTAAAAACGTTGTTAATTCACAATGAAGGAAGAGAATATGGTCTCCTTAAGCAGCCAATAGAAAACATACACGTTCCTCACCAAACTAGAACTATGTGAAACCATAAATAATATAAGTGGAGCCCAACTTTTTCACACTCGGAAGTTTGGGAGCAAAGAAAAATACAACTATACCACTTTTATATCGTATTTTTTTGTACATTCAGAATCGCGTGAAATAAAATTTGTACATTAATCAATATTTTATTATACAAATGACCATCATCAGTGGGAGGACGCAGAAATTCTGGAAAGGGGGAGCAAAAATATTTTAAAACAAAATCTTTGGGATCAAAATATAATTAAGATGGGTAAAATGTAATTTTTAAGAAACAAAGTACAATTTTTTTAGGGTAAATTATAAATAGTTTTTGAAAAATAATCTTTTTTAAGGTAAAAAGGAAAAAAAATTGGGGCAAGGGGGACATTTACCCCCCTTGCCCCAAATTAACGGTATGTTTGCGATTGCTTATTCAAAGCGCTTCTATATTGTTTTTGCTTAAAGTTAGAAAAAGTTGATTTTAACCAAAAGCATTGAGTGTTTGTTATTTAAATAAAAAAGCAGCTTAATAAACTTAAATTAATTATGAAATTGCCACAAAACAACTTAAAGCAGTCAAAAGCATGTCATGACTTGCTTCTCTGCTTCTGCTTTTTTCTGCTTATTTTTAGAGAAGCAATAGCAGAAGCAAACAAATAAAACACCTAAAAATTGCTTTTTTTTATTTGAAAATCAGATAAGCAGTTTTCATAAGCAATTGCAAACACCCACTAAATCCGCCAATGCCAACAGTCCTATATGAAATAGTTTGGGTGTATTATGTTTTTTATGAACTTGTGATTAGGCTGATAGTGCAGCATAATGACAATTAACAGCTTCTTTTTTTTTTTTCTCGTTCTCGTTTTTGTGCTATTAATATAACAGCTGGGCAGTACAATTTTAATTTATTTGAAAATTGTCTTAATATCATGTAATTTACACGCGGAAACATCCCTTTTTATAATCAGAAAATTAACAAATTTCATCCCTTATTATTCCAATTGTAAAACATGATAGAATATTAAGGATGGCAACATGACAGGTTTGGTTAAATCCGAGACGGCCACGCTAAAAAAAGTTGCCCCATACCACGAAAAATTTCGTCTCTTTAAAAAAAAGGTTTATTAGCTAAAAAATCAATTTTGAAGCACAAAAAGTGAGTTTTATGAAAGGATTTCATGTTTTTCTCTAATAAATTTTATAATAAGCCATATAAAATTATCTTTAAGCTACCAAAGTTACTCTCATTTCCTTCAAAATATCCAACTTCTTAATATTGACACATTTGATATTAAATAATGATATTTTATTATTCAATCAAAGAAGTGAAATATATATTAAATATTAAATTTTTGAAGAAAAGAAAGTTAATAAAAGTGTAGCAAATCAAGTTCGAGATGGGTTTGGCCAAACCCAAAATCAATATTTAGACCCATCTCATTACGATGTCTAACGAGTATAATAATATATAATATCATACAATATAATAAAGATTTTGCAACAGCCGCACACAAACATAACTACTTTAATTAATTGACTTTAAAAAATATTATTATATAATAAAATTCCAACGAGCATACCTACTTAAAACCAAACCGGGATGTGAACTTGACACATAAAACTGTTTCCCTGAAATTATTTGGTGTATGCGACATACTAAATACCAATATATAGATATATATATATTACTATCTTATAATGACTAAGCACCTTAATGGTATAACTATTTTACAAATTCGAAAATACTCCTACTATTATATGCTTAAATGATCGCAAGATCCCTGCTAATTTGAATAACCACAACAACATTAAAAAAATATTTGAAAGGGTATTAAACTACAAAATCAATTCAAAAAAAAGTTTATTACATTCCAAAAGCAAAAAATTAAATTTATAATTACTACATCACTTTACAAAACAAGTACTATACATTTACATAACGTGTGCAACAAAACAGTAGTATATATAATGTTATGTGTTGGTGTTTGGGTGAAACTAAAAATGCACAAATGTTATTAATTGATGTTGATTTTTGGTGGGGTCACAAAAATTTCGTTTTCCCATACAGAAATCTTAACACACAACAATTATATATAATAATGGAAGCAATAATAACAACAATATTTAGAATTAAAACTAATTAAGTATAATAAAAACTACTTTTTTTCCGAAAAGATAATAATAAGGGAATTAACACCAAGCAGATGCGACAGTAAGCGACCGTCCCATCCAACCAAAGCAGATGCCTCCGAATTGCTCGTTGACAGTGAATCCCGGGTTGCCACGTGTAAACGAATTCAATTTGGATCGTAACGAATCGGCAGCGAGTTGACTCATGGGTCGAATCTTGAACCCGGCCATGCCTACCCGGGCCCGCCATTTACCGAACACCTCGCATCTCTCAACACGATCCCTACCTTCGCAACCAACCGAGTTTTTCATTTTCCGGCTCAGTCCCTCCTCGATACGAACACGGTCCGAGTTATCTCTCGAAACGGTGGCATCAAGCGAGTCGAACAAAGCGCCATAGTGTTCGAAGACTTCTCTCACACGGGCCACCAGAGGTGCGGTGTTTCCATTCATATCTTGTTCGACTACTGTCATCACGGTGGGGGATAAACCTTTTACGCGACGGAGTAGCTCGTCTCTTGGATTGTCCGTTGTGACGCTTTCGTCCGGGAGTTTGTAGAGCTGGAATGCAAAATTAACGGCTAAAGCTTCGTCGGGGTTTATCTCCAAATTTTCCCTGCTCAATTCCGTGATGCTTGCGTTTTTCACGCATATTGTTAAGCAAATGCCGAGTTCATTTGCCAGAGATTTGAGCGCTTCCCCGACAGTACTCAACATTTCTTCGTTGTTACAATCACGCGCCGCGGCGGTGGAATCGTTCAAAGTTGTGATCTTCAACGTGGAGGTGGGCTTTCCTTCACACTTTGTAGCTGCCAGCGCGTGGAGCAAATGCATATACTGTCCGCCTTGCCCAATATCCAAATCCACAACATGAATCTTGTTGAAACCCTGTTCAGAGGTGGCTTCAAGGATGGCTAGGTTTGCGGCCATGAATCCGAGCTTGAAACATGGAGAAACCTCGTACAACATTTGTGCTGCTACTGATTGTTCTTTACTACAAAGCGCGAATACTGGAGGAGGATTTACGGCAGGGTTCACACGCGATTTCAGGCATAATACCATGTGTTCGGCGAGCCTCTGTTCTGAGTTCCCTTTCGCGCTGGACACCGATTGGAGGCGCGTGAGAATATCACCGGCTGTTTCTAACTTTCCTTCAGAGATGGCCAAAGCGGCGTCAATCAATGATTGTTTTGGGCAAGGCAGAGTAGGTGAGGCTGAAGTGGACGAACACGTGGAAGAAGAAGAAGTTGGCGATGGTGAAATGGGTTTCTGGGTCGGGTGGATGAGATTCTGGATCGTGTCAGACCACTCGCTGCTGGTAACAACAGAAGCTGCTTCTCCATCATCTTCATCGCCTAAGAGCTGTTTTTCCAGCTCCTGTAACTTGTGATTCAACATATTTTTCTCGGATTCTTGAGAAGAGATATCTTGACCAGGACCTGAGTTCACAGATGCCTGGTTTAACTCCAAATTTGGCGAACAATTACTACTCGAAATGTTATTAACGTTGTTTATCCCTGTAAGAATGCAAGGTTGTCGCCTCTGTTGCTGGAGAATCGGAAAACCGTACCGCGGATTTGTATTGTTCATGAGATAATTGGGTATCAAAGAAACTTGAGGCGACGGCGTAGTAACCGGAGGAAAATCTATCAAAGAGAGAGTGGATATCGGTGATGCATGCTGGTAACTAGGCCTCGGCTTCACGTTCCTGAGATAAAACCCTAACCCTTGCTGCTGCTGAAATTCAGCGAGAGACCTTTTCCCGATCAAATCGGGACTCCGGTGGGTCGCGATCTGTGCATTCGGGTCGTTCTGAATCCCAGAAAGCGGCGACCTAAAAGATACCTGCTGCTGTGAGTTGAGATTGTTGCTGTTCATATTCAGTGGTACGACGGCTGATCTCCTCCCGGCCATGAAGAAGTCCGGCACGCCACCAGAAAATCCAGAAGACATTCTACCCGGAGAAAAAGTAGTTCAACTAAAGACTGGGGATGTATGTATCTGGAAGAAGTCTGGATTTAGGAAAATTCAGCATTTGAAAAAGGGGAGAGAGAATAGAGGGGGCCGTGCAGAGTACTGTAAAGAGTTTTTTCAATTTAAGCTATTGGAATGATTCTTGTGTTATAAAACAAACAGCTTCATTCATTTATTCAGGAAGAAGGGGGAAAAAAAAAAGCAATCTTGTTCTAGAAAGAGAAACGGAGATGTTGTAGAGAGAGAAAAGCAGAACCCAAATCTCTCACGACCTTCGCATTCAATCCTAAAATTGAAAATTGGTATCAACTTTCATCCGCCAAAAGGTTTGCCAAGAATAAATATTAATCGTCTATATATTTATTTTGAAATAAAAAAATTAATATTATAAACAATTCATTTTATTTTTATTTTTTAAAGTTAGTGATATATATATCTTTAGAAATCAAGAGGCATCTTAAATTTGATTTGTTTGATGATGCTCTTAAGGGTAGTGTCCTTAGAGGCATCATCACCATCCATATGCAATCTTATTTTTTAAAATGGATGGTGAATGATGCCCCTGAGGACAGTGTCCTTAAAGACAGCAACAATGAAACCCTTAAATTTTTTCATGATGAAGCAAAACGTGAAAAGAAAATAATGTCAGAAATAAAAATGATTGTATGTAAAGAGCTTCAAATAAAATTGAAAAACCCTATACAGAGCGTGGTTTCCAAATATTAATTTGATACGCCATTATTTGTTTTATTAAAGATTTATTAAATTTTAGGCAATGGTTCAATCTCATTTGTTTTATTAATGATTTAATAATAATAATAATAATGATATATGCAAGGAGAATTGGAAAATGATTATGGGTAATGGAATTAATTACGAAAATTACAGTGCAACCATTGATTTTGGTGGATAATAATCAATATACTTTGATGTCAGAATAGGAATCATATACCAAATGTTTCGTGGTCCAATTGACACCAACTCTATTAAAAAAGCTCGAGATTTCGGGTTCGAGCGTCATCACCCTCTTTCCCCCATAATTGTAGAATATGAATCATATTTTTCGAGATCAAAACGGTTAATTAATGGTGCTAATTCTTTATTAATAGGGATATATATATATATATATCTATCAAATTATATAAAAAATAATAATATAATTATTCACGCATTACATAAAAAATTAATTTAATTATTTTATTTGATAATTTTAAATCGAGATATAAAAATAAATAAACATATTGTTATTTAGTTTTCCATGGAGTATGTGAATCAACTTGTGTTTTCAACTAACTATTGTCGTGTCGTGCGTTTATATCTGAACTTGTACGACCGGAATGCACTTCTCAACCGTTGGATGCGATGACTTTGTTAGTCATTTCATGAATTTTTGCTTTATTTAACGGCTAAGATTTGAAGCATACCTTGCACATCTCGTTTCGAGGATAGTAAGATAATCACGCGCTATAATTTCAGGTGACTCACGCGCTTTTTTCGGAATTTTTGGTGTGGGAAAGAACCATGTGAGTTGTAACTCATAATAGTTATTGTTCCAAAAATACTAAACTATTCGTATGACAAAGATTTATTACATTATAATAAATAGAGAATATTTTTATTATTAGTTAGGCAATGAAAATTTGTGATTGCCTAATAAAAAGATTATTGTCAGTTACATTTGTATAATATTATACCAGCCAATATTAAAATGGAAGATTTGGAATTTATATGTCTATTTTGTGAGCAAAAAATACCAATCTTTACTACTATAACTATATTTTAGTAAGTAGTTTTTATTGTATGTTGCTTTCAAAATTAAATTAAAATATGTGTAATAATTTGATGAAAATTTATTTTAATTCATACTGAATTATTTATGTATAAAATATATTTAAGAAAATATATTAAACTAAATTATATATGTATATATATATTATTAAATAGTTGTTAAAAAATTAATTATATTAATTAATAATTATAATCATTGATAAATATAGATTATTAACAAATTAAAAACATATGTAATATTTATGATAATAAAAAAGATATAAAATCTTTTAAAAAATGTGAAAGGGGTGAAAGGAAAATACTGAAATGGCATTTGTTTTTTTTTTGGTGAAAAACAATTCATATCATTTGACGATCAACAATATTCAAAAGATACAATATTCGTTATGCAAGTAGGAATTTTTTCACTGTCACATACACAATTTGCTGTTTTGCTAGATCATGAGTAACTGTATCTGAATTACGCTTAGTTAGACAATGAATATCATAAATGATAGAACTAAGAATTGATAGGCTATAATCCTACTTATCCACCCTATCATCACCTCTAAACAATCACTTCCACCACTTCTTATCCCATCCTGCGCCGACAACAAATTCTATTGCTTCCCTGCAAGCAATCGTTTTCGCAGTCGGCGGCTGCATAACTCCACGAATCACATTTTACCTCCAGCCCACCATACTACACCTCCAGTCCCTAACAATCACTCCAACACCAATTACTCTACGTCTCTCATTCACTACAACGTCCACATGTCACACATTTTTCTTCAATCGCTAGTGAGTTAATTGAAGAGTAAAACGAGAAGTCGTGTTCGACTCATAAATGATATTCATGAACCAATCGTATAACATCACCTAGATCTCAATGAAATTTTATGTAACCATAGGTACAAGACTAAAATGAACACCAAACACCAGTCTTTCTTTTCTACTATTCTGTGGATACACCTTAAGCAATCATCTGCACATCTCACCTGCCAGATGCAAGCTGGGACATTAGACAAGAGCCCATGTTTGCAGTGAAATAGAGCACTCCACAAAGTGGTGAAGATCCGTTTCCTCTCCATTTTCACAAACTGGATACATCACGTCTTGCACAACACGACGATGCTGAAGACTCACAAGCAGCGGCAAGGCTCCCTTGCACAACCTCCACCAGCATATTTTGACGGCCATTTCCAAGACGCCAGTGATGGCCATTTCCAACAAGCCAGTGCAACCCATCCAATAACACACTCCATGCCTCCAATATACCACGCCAAGTATAAGAACTTTTCGTCCCCAATAGAGCATGTAAAAAATCAACTTCGGGGTAGTACTGTGCTTTTTAATAATCTAGCTAATAAATGGTGCGGTTGAGATATTAATCTCCACCCTTGTTTTGTTACCATGGCTAGATTAAAAGCATATAAATCCCAAAAGCTCATCCATCCATCACGCTTACTTTCACAAAGCTTATCCCAGCTCATAAAATCCATCTTATCATTTCCTTTATCTCCCCACCAAAAAGATGATATAAGTGATTCGGTTTCCCATATAAGTGTTTTCGGAATCTTGAAGCAACTCATAGCAGAGGTAGAAATAGCCTGAGAACAGATTTAACTAGGACTTCTTTACCGGCCTTGGACAATATATTCTCATCATTTCCCTGTATACTAACTAATTTTTTTTGTGTGTGGAATAAAAGCTATAATAATGAGAAAGATTTCTACATATACTGTCATACACAATCACGAATATTTCCAAAACATTCCTTCCTAGATTGCCTCACTACTACTGAAAGACCTAGATATTTATCATGCTTATCAACCGATTGCACTTGTAGAATACTATGAATGCGCATTTGGCCAGCTTCACCCACATTTGGCTAAACACCACAAGGGTAGCTAATCTACTGCCCAGGGGCTCAACTATACATATCAAGAATCTCCTGAATAAACTGAGCAGCATCCTCTGTTGCTTAGACAATAACTCACAGTGTCATTTGCAAATAATAAATGTGATATACTCGGGGTACCTGCGCATATTGAAACACCCTCCAACATTCCAGCTACTTCCATCCTTTGCAACTACGAACTCAAAGCATATGCACAAAAAGGAAATAGAAACCATATCAAGGTATTTCAAAATTTATATTTCTTGAAGTCATTTCAAATCCAAATTTTCAAATCCATATCGAAATGAAAATGATTCAATCTAAATGTTAAAATATTTATCTATTATTTTGTTAATCAGCTGAATTTTACTCATATATCTCATGTTTTTTAGAACACAGCAAAAATAAATAAAATAAAGTTAGATTTTAAATTAGAATACCATTTAAAAAATTAATGTTTCAACATAAAATAAATTTTTTATGGAGGATATATCTCCACATCCCAGTATGAAAGAAGCCGTATCAAGAATTTATTACACCAAACATGTATAAAGTTCTCAGCTATAACGCATTAAAAAAAATTGAATTAAAAGTTCGTTAACTGTCAAAATAAAAAAGGAAAGATGAATAAATGGCTACTTAAATCGAATCGCGCGTGTGGCAGAGATCAGTTGAAATTCTTTTCAACACAAAACCTAACCACAAATTGGTATTTAATGGACTCCACAACATCACGAAAACTACTCAATCTCCACACGAAATCTTATTGTATCGCATTATGCTAAATTATTATTTGGCGTTCATATTATATATCTTCATATTTTGAATATATATATTTGATGACAAGGGAACTCGGAGCTGCTACCCTTAAGACGTGCACTTGGTAATCACAATAGCCTGCAAACTACGCTAACCAAGTAAATCGCACTAGGCAAGCCGAGAAAATGTTGGCAGAGAAATAGAATTCATGATCTTACGGTCCCGAGCTCACTATGTTCTACCAACTCGAACACCTCATTGATGTTCGAATGATGAAAATTATAACAGAGGTTTTACAATTTAATCCAAAAGCTGGGAGTGATGACTCACTTTGCCATGGTTAAACTTAAAAGTAATTATTGAATTTAAAGATATTTCAGATTTTACCTAAAATAAAACTTATTTGTACATATTCTAGTGTGATGAACTTGAGGACACGGACCGGGTTTAGTTGAGCCATGTTTCAATCAACTATTCAACACCCACCAAAATCATTTTATGCTTGGTTATAAAATAAATAAATAAAAATATTGATTAGTGGACTCGACAATGGAATCATGTCATATGATGGAAAATGGGAATAAATATTCAACTTGGCCACAACAGTTTCCCTATTTTTTCTCCATTATTACTGTAAAAGCTGCTATATTTCTATATTAAACCTAAATTATTTTGGAATGATAATTTATTTTTTTTAAAAAAATAAATTATATGGTGAAGTTTCTTTCTTGATTGCAAATCATATTGGTTCATGAATCTCACAAATGAATGATATCATATATGGAATAAAATAATATGTTACATATTTAGAAATATATATTTAAATTGAATTTACCATATTAAAATGTCACATTATGGAAACTGCCTACCTTTACATGAGGCAACGTTTTGTAGGGCAGCCATATTTAATGAAAATAATAACAATTCCATAAAGTTGACATACTGAAAACTCGATAAAAGCCTTATCCGCAGTCCCGAGAACAAATGTCCTTTTTTTTTCCTTTTTTGAATTTTATTTTCTCTAAATGCCATATAATTTTCTTTATTACATTAATCTAAACCCGATATTAATATTCGACTTTTTAGCTAAGGTTTAGGGATGAGTAATCTATTAATTCGGTTATTGATCGAATCAAATTAATCGAAAATAAAAATATGAATTTTTTTTATGAAAACCAAATCAATCGAATTTTCGAATTAGTTCAGTTCGATTCGGTCGATTAATTAGTTTGTCGATTTCTTTGAAGTATATCATTACAATTATTTCATGGACTCTTTTATAGTGTTACAATCTTAGGGGGTGTATTGGTTATAGATTTGTATTGACTTTTAATGACTTTTATGGAGTTTAAAAGTCTAGAGGTATTCAATCCAGACTTTTATATACTCTACAAAAGTTTAATGGTATTCAAGACAGACTTTCTTAGAGTTTTAAAAAATCAGGTGGTATTCAAACTTGAATTTTTACAACTCCATAAAAGTCTATAGGTATCCAAAATCTCATAGACTTTTAACGACTTCTGTTGAAATCTTTAGGTACAAACTTTGATGCCACATGTACATCCCAAAAAAGTTAAAAATTCTCCACCACTCATAGTAAAGATTTGGAATGACTTTTAATTCCTAATTACCCTCATCTCTCTTTTAAGTTTATAAAATGTTATTTAATAGAAAAATTTTATTTTATTACACAAAATTATAGATTACAATTATATAGCAACATTAACTGAATCTTCAAAGTCGTCATCTTGAAGATGCAAAAAAGTTGTTCAATATTTGCCATGCAAAAGAATTGAATATATATTTTTCACATTTTTTACTGTTAAATAATTAAAATGTGTTTACGTTAATAGTAAAAAAAAATTATATGTTGAAGAAGTTATTTATGTTCAATTGTTAGTTCAAAGAAATCAATTATAAGTTATAAAATCTATAGAGTCTATAAAATTCTTTTGATAATTCCTTGTAATTCTATAAAAGTTATTAGAAATCTATCAATTTCATAAAAGTCAATCATTTAAAAAAAGTCATTAAAAGTCGATAAAGTCCATAGAAATCTATTGAAAAAATCTACGAGACTCTATACAAATCTTTTTATAACTCCATGAAATTCTATAAAAGTCAATAGAAATCTATCAATTCCATAAAAGTCAATCATTTAAAAAAGTCATTAAAAATCAATAAAAGTCTAGATTGAATACACCCCCCTTAAACTATACACCCACAGATAAATACTTTAAAATACCACAATAAGATTATTTTATGTTAAATTATGAAAAAAAAAATACATATTTTTAAGTATTAAACAGGAAACTTATTATTCAATAATAGTTAATCAAACAAGAACATGGTCTCTACTTTATTATTAAAAAATATTATTTTTGAAAATAGTATACGAGAAGATAATTGCGTCATTAACAGCAATCTCAATATATAATTTCTGGGACGACATTTTTAAAGCAGCAGAAATTGCTTCCTTATTCACGGAACTTTGTCTATGATCCAACGGTGAGGATTTTGTTTTGTCTATGACATTCGGAAAAGCAACGGTGGGGGTTTGATTGGTGAAGTACGCGCATTTACTCATGCAACCGCCACATTGCCAGCCTTTTTTTGACCTAAATTGAATTAAGGTTAAAAGCACTTTGCCATGCTTTGAAACAAACAAATAAATAATGTATCTACTACTTCTATACGTAAAATAAACAAATCATGGCTTTATAATTATATGATAATTAATATTATCTTTGAAAATTATATTTAACTTTCATGAAATATTTTCTGGTCAATCACTGGTCATAAATTTAGGTTTATCCAACGTGAAAGAGACAACTTGATACCTGAATTCTACCAAGTTAATCATAGTTTCAACGAAGAATGGTCATGTGAGGACCCGTTTTATCACACAATGATTATTTTAATGTAAACATCGAAATATGATTTAAAATTTATCAATATGTGGCCCAACAATTTTTTGGCATGACATCGATGCAAGAGGAACATACAACATGTTTTACATATATACATATGTTGTACACTAACTGCTCAAAATATGTAATACAACATCATCTCCATACACATAATCTATCAAATACGAAATCTAATAAATGCTCAAAATACATCAACTCGTGGCATACCCGGTGAAATGAAAACTCTATAGTACAGTAATTGGGACTCCAAACTCAACAACATAGTACCTTAGCTCGCTCTCATTGAGTTATGGTACTCCTACATGCTTCCTCATGAGCATCTGAAATCGGTATTACTTGTCATTCCCACACAAAGATATGACAGCCCCCCACAACAGGGGTTAGTAACCCCAGTACGTAAAACCAATATAAATCACGATATAAGACATAATATAATGCGATACATGCCGTGCATGAATGCAATGTTGTACATATGTAATAATCTCGGATATAAGAATCTCGGGAGTCCAATGAATGATCATCAACAAAATAAAGCTCGAGCGAGATGACGACACTCGGCGCCCCTTCGGGCCATGAGAGGTGCCCAACCATCCTTCATATGGGCGATGACGACACACTCGGCGCTATAGATTCTACTGTGCAAGCGGTGTGCCCAAGCCCCTGCGTCTGAGCAATGGCTATACACTCGGCGCTAAAGTTACCTAAACTAAGACAAGCAATGTGTCAATGCATCCTCACGACACAATACCATGTATTTCAAATGAAGAATGATATATGTATCAAAGAAACGATAGGAACAACATGCTATATCCAGTTGTATTGATGTGACTGACTAAATCTTTGTGTGTTAACAGAATATCGTGTTATTCCATTTTGCACATCGATACACAACTGGTAAATGCATCGCAATGTATCATGTAAACACATATAAGTCAAGTAGTGACAAATAAATCATACACTGGGATCATCACATGTCTTTGTCAGACATCGTGATAAAATCGGTCTCTACGTATCTCAGCCCAAGCTAATAAATACCCGGAACTTCAGTATTCCTAAAAAAATGACATTGGGATACAATACCCTGATCATAAAATCATTCATATAGTCTATATCTATAAGCTAAATTTCAAAACATTGTCCCATAGCATATTTCTAAAATTTCAGCTTACATGCTCATAGTAATCGGCTCATAACTTTTCTAATACTTAACCAAAAGACATTGGTCCAATTTAATTTAAAAGCTAACTCAAAATATGACATTCATATGTTTAATACTTCCCCAAATTCGTTCATTTACCTAAGGCAAAATTGGTTGAAACATGACTCATGCAAAACAGGGGAGAACTCCAGCACGACCAATTTCCATAGAAAAAGCATAATTAATTCATATGATCTCCAAAACACCTGATTCCAGTGGGGAATTCATGATAACTCAACATAATACATTTCAAATTTCATGAGCTTAAGCTAGTTCATTCATCTTGAGGCAGTTATGCAACAATTACCGTAGAGTGTATAAAATTGTTCTACCCTATTTTCCAGATTGTATACGTTTTAGGATTACTTGCATAACATTTGCATATGAACTTCAAATTCAATGATTTGGTAGCCAATTAAAGCTAACTCAATGTACTACAACCCTCTTTCAGGCCATAACCCATAATTCATAAAACATTTTGCGCAGATTTCCGATGAAAACGTTGCATGTTCAACCCTCCTATAGATTCTACACCTTATGGTAAAATTAGCATCAGTCATGCATATCAACTCCAAATTCAGTGAATTTACTGTCAAATCGAGGATAACTTGAAGATCTACAACTTTCATGAAGGTACCAACATCAAATTCATAACACATGTATCCCAAAAATCAAAGAACATACTGCATGTGCATATGAATGAACGTGCATATTCAATTTGTACGTATTGCAGTAAAATCACCATTACGTTTTCATCTTCACTCCAACTGATGTGATTTTGGTGCCAAATCAAAGCTAACTCTTTTATTTACAACTTTCATTTAGACACCAACTTCAAATTCATAACTATACTCATACTCAAAATTAAAAACAGCAGATTGCATGATACACCAATTCTGCAGAATACATTTGATAGCAACTATTACACTACAATTCTGATATCAAGACACCAAATTCGACCCTGAAACATAATTCAACTTGGTAAACCTTAAGAATGATGTTGTGCATATCTTGATCTTGATGATTTGAGGACCAAACAGTATCCAAATCAGCCAAAGCTCCAAGAATGTAGCTCCTTCAAACTTCAAAATTATTGAAGCATTCTACTATCCTAGCTTTGTAGTCTCCAAAACCTAGCTTACATGTGGATTCTTGATCAAGTTTTTAGGAGGATTTAAGGTATAATTTTTGAATTCTAAGCGAGGAGAAGGAAGAGAATCATGGAATGTGGAAGAGTGAAAATCGTAGACTTCATATATCTTGCACCAGTCGATACTTTAGTGCAAAATTTCATGGGCGACGACATAACTCAAAAAAAAAACATATGGTTCTTATTTGTCTTTTAAGACACTTCTACTTTTTAAAAATAATTCCTCCTCCTAGTATCGGTAAATCAGATACAGATTATATGTCCGACGGGAAAGTAAAAAACTTCAATAACAAGAATTTCATGCCACTCCCTCAAGCATGTACAAAGACAGAAGACGAGAGATTGATAATCCTAGGCATCAGTTTTTTGTTTCTTCGGCATACGATAGCCACCAACAACACACGCATGATCTCGCTCGAAAGGTTCCAGAGTAACCTGCTCGGCAGGCTTGAATTGGTCCGCTTGCAACTTCTTTACTTCCTGGGCAAATACGGCTTCAGCAGGTACAGTTGAGTCGATGCAGTTTGCCTATGCAAACAAAAGTACAAATTTAAAACACAAGCGTTTTGATTCATTTATATATGCGTGTGTTTCATTAAATGACATGTACATCTGTTTGGAAGCATTAGAAAGAATAAATGCACCTTTTTTTTTAAAAAGACCATAACATAGCTATATACTACACAAAGTAATGCAAGCAGCGAATGATACCACTCATAAAACATAATCAGCAACACAAACCTTAATTGAGATCACAAAGTGGCCTCCAGCTTTTAAGAAATAGGACGCATTCAGAGCTAAAATTCTTGCCTGAAAAAGGAAAAGGAGCATGTCCCACAATGTTATCGATAAGAGCAAAACTTTTCTCTCTCGACACCCAGCTTAGTCTCAATGTTTTAAGCAGAAATTACCCTATACGACAAAACCATATGCTAAAAATCAAAGAAAATGAAAACAAGAGTGCCCATGAGCAACATCAAGTAGATTGAGTAGCAGTTGCTCGTTTGCTAAAATTCAACTAGCTTGCAAATGGCTCGTGAGGAAAAACTAACATTTTTTGAAAAGCTACGAATCAAATACCCGATCCTCGTAAATTTAGCAGTTATAATATATAATAATCTATCAAAGAATCCTCGTAAATTTAGCAGTTATAATATATAATAATCTATCAAAGAACTAAGAATACAGTAGTGGTTTAAATGACAAGAAAATAAATTTAAAAAATAACTATAACTCAAGTAATTCGACTCGATACAGACTTTAGCTGAGCTGTAGGTGAGCTCCACGGCAGCCCAACTTTCACTAATATGTCTAAGCGTAAACATAGCGGATGTTGAATTGACTAAAAAAAGCTAAGGCCTATATTTCTCTGAAAAAAGAAGGGGGAATAAATAAATATTCAAATAACCAAGTAATATTATTAGAATTAAATTCAAGAATACATCAGAGACTCGGTTTTTGCATCACCCATAATGTCTTGAAGGGGAATCCGAGTAACTCATCATTTGCTTGTTCATAAATATAAAATCAAGAAAATGAATCCAGAACTCAGATTTGGAAATATGTATTCCCAAGAAGAATAAATAAGGCAAACAGAAAATGAAACAGAACTTAAAACTTTGGACATTAATAATGTCTTTAGCAAAGCTCGAAAACAATGATAAAAAAATTCTAACAAATGCT
Source organism: Haberlea rhodopensis (assembly GCA_907163345.1). Taxonomy (NCBI): domain Eukaryota; kingdom Viridiplantae; phylum Streptophyta; class Magnoliopsida; order Lamiales; family Gesneriaceae; genus Haberlea; species Haberlea rhodopensis. The sequence goes on from CAJQUN010000013.1 coordinate 8,827,478, forward strand.
AAAAGTAAAAAAAGTAAGGCACAAAAATATCACCTGTGACCATCAAAATACAACAATCCAGGACAGGAGGAAACAATTAATTATCAGGATAAGACAACACACTTGATTTCGGAGTTTGAAATTTTTTACGTAAACAAACTCTACACAAAAGCACTACCTGGTCAGGCTGAGCAACATCGGAGAATATGACATCCACCATTCCGACAAGCATTCTATATTTAGCAGGATGTCTAGCATCTTCTATAATGGGGATGACGTTAGTCCTTTTCTTTGCCATATTCACCAAGTCTCTACCACTCCTATGAGAAAATTCAACGGCGTAAACAACCCCAGCCTGCAAATAGTAATAAAAGAGGTGAATTGATAAACAAAATAACTGATTTCAAGAATCACATAGCTCCACATGAAGAGATACTTACAGGGCCAACAAGATCAGAAACATGAGAAACAGTGGTTCCTGAAGCAGCTCCGAGGTAAAGAACACGAGCACCAGGTTTCTAATTCATATGGACAACAAACGCATGAGGAAATCAATAATAAAAAGTATTCAGAATCAAAATTGCTTGGAGTTTGCATCTAAACCAGTAATAAGTGCAAAGACTTGTAAACTCACAATCCAAACATTATCAACTCCACCAAGAATTGCTGCAGCCAACTTAGAACGAAAAGGGTTCCACACTCTGTACTCAATCTTAGTTCCATCTTCATTCTGAGCAAAGAAAACAATAACAGACAATCGAACATCAATCAATACAAACCATCAAAATGAATACAATAAAAATATCAACTCTAGTCATATAATCAGAAGGGAAAATCCAAGAACAAGAAAATAATGAATTAATTAAAAGAAACTCCAGACCTGAATAGAGATCCTCTTCTCATTGTAAACAGCTTCGCCAGGAACCATATTCTTGGTGCAAAGAGCATCTTCTTTCCCCTTAGCAATGAATACACCCTCATGCCTATGCGGCTCCACAACCACTTTGCTTCCTCCCTTCATCCCGCCTCTTCCGCCTCCTCTTCCTCCGCCTCTACCACCACCTCTTCCTCCGCCTCTGCCTCCACCTCTCTGCATGGCACTACCACCGCCGCCTCCCCTTCCACCGAATCCTCCTCTACCACCTCTTCCTCCCCTTCCTCCATCTCCTCTTCCCCCTCTAAACCCGCCGCCGCCGCCACGGCCTGAAAAAAAAAAAAAAAGAAGCCAGCCAATTTGTCAGCTTTACCCGCCACTCCAATTATTAAGGGAAAATTAACAACAGTAGGGTACCTCTGTATGGGGATGTAGCAACCATAGCTGCTGTGTTGGCAACAGAGAGAATAAAGTGGTGACTGAGTTAGGGTTGAATGCGGGGATTGCAGTGAAGGCCAATTTATAAAAGGAATATGGTACTAGGGTTTAGGGTTTTCAGAAGATGGTATTTGCAAACTGCCCCATCTTTTTTAACTGATACTTTAGCATATCCCAATTTCACCCCTGAATTTAACCAAATGTGTCAGTTTTGGCACTAAATATTTTCCATTTTAGGCGTGTGAGGAAACCAAATTCCTAAATCCATTCGAAACGGAGGATTGTTAGAACAAGATCGAACAACTTTGAAACCAAAAAAAAAATATCATATTCATTCCGAATGAAGGCAATATTTTATTTGGTCTGTGGCTGAAAATTCTAATTTATCAATTTTTGGTTTGTTTGATTGAGATCGAAACTGAAGATTGTTGGAACTTAGAATTAAAATATATCTGAACCATCCATAATTTACATTAAACATATTATATTTTCACATTTTTGTATATATATAATTAAATATAAGATTAGTTATTAAAATTCTTATAAATGATGTCTCATAGTGATCGATATCACATTATAATAGAAAGTCTAACCCACTCAAAAAAAAAAAAAAAGTCAAATACTGTGATTCAATTTTGATTTACATCGATCGCAATCTTTACCCTTTTTCTAGACATAATTTTTTTAAATAACTTGACACTAAAAAAAAATCCAAAAAGGGATCCCTTTTTGCATGAAAAGAAATCAAAAGTGAAGCGATATGATTAATTACGAAACCCAATTTTAGTTTGAAGAAAACATGAACCATTTCGAAATCGAAACCCAACATACAGCTCTCACGAAAACTTTAACCGGGACCGTTGATTGGGAAAAATTAGATAAAGAAAAGGATAAAGATGAGTTGTGATGTATAGAACCTGGGAGTACTCAGCAGGATACCACCAAAAAACACTCTCTTCATGTATAATCTATCGATATAACACAAATCCAACATGCTACAACACCAAAATTCGTACCTTAAACTTTCACTGAAACAGTTTTCACATCACCTACCTCAAAAAAAGAGAAGTAAAAATGCGAAAAGGTGGGATTGTAACAGCTAAATCTATTCATCAAAAATATTAATCGAGAAGGGGAAATGATGCACTAATCCGATGCAGTGTTGAGTAGCTTTCAGGATCAAGATGTTATGCGGTAGAGATGTGAGGCAGATAGTGCTGCTGATATAGAATTCTTATTTCTAGGAGGAAGAGGTAATGAATCTTGTGCAAGTAGCCTACAAATGCGACAGAGCATCAAGAATCGGTTAACGCTTGACCCATTGGAAACTTTTCCTTGCTTTTGCTTTACCAGGTTTCTTCCTTTCCACGACTCTTGAATCCCTCGTCAGAAAACCGGCTGGGAAGACACAAAATACAGGATCAGAAAAAGCGCCATAACACAGAGAATATGATATGAAGCGAGGCTCTGTTGTGGTTGTTGGCAAACAATTTTATTTCAACTTTTATCACATGCATATCCCATAGAACCTTTAAACCGGGAACGAATAAAATTTCAACAACACACAAGCGACCAAAATAAAGAAATATTATTTGGTCTGAGAGGTCGAACCTTCTTTCAGAGGAGGGCGGAATCCAGGTTCCCAATTTTGCAATGCTCTGCTGATACCTAAACGGATCGCTCCAACTTGACCTGTTCAGATTGAGGTTTCAGAATGAGCCGCTCATTGTTTTATTTGGATGGAAATGCTCAATTATTCTGAGAGAGAGAGAGAGAGAGAGAGAGAGAGCAGGAAATTATCTCCATTTAGAAGTACCAAATTATTAGAATTGAGTCAGAGATAATTGTAGCTCGTCACAAATTTCACAAACGCTATGTTTGTGTATAATGCGCAGATGAAAGTTAATACTCACCAGATGTGCCGCCTCCTTTAACAGTGCAGCTGACATCCCACATTCCCAAAGTTTTAGTTTCAGAAAAGGGCCGAAGAAGAGCAGCACGGTGATCCAGCATTGGGAAATACACATCAAATTCTTTGTCATTGACTATGAATTTACCCTCACCTGGGCTAATCCAAACACGGGCAATGCTGCATTTCCTCTTTCCCGTTCCATAAGCCCTTCCTTTTGCATCAACTTGCTGAACACGGGCGTTTGCAATTTCCTCCTGTTTCTGGCGCTCAAATTCAGCTCTGCTGGATTTTCTGGTATTCTTTTCATATCGCATATCTTCAATTTTGCTCAGAGGAGGCAATCCCTGAATGCCTTCAAAGTCCTTCAAAGCAATTAAACTATCAAGCATATCATCTGTAATTCCAGACGCGGCTATAAGATCACCAAATGCACGATTCGGGCCTGCAAAGATCAGCCAAACACAAAGTTACATCCAGAAGCTTACATGGGCCAATATTCATATGTGCCGTCTATGGATGATTCCACATCTACAATGAGAATGAATGCTATAACATCCGAGGTACTGTTAAAATGAACAACATGCTCGTCATAAAAAAAAAAAGAATAAGGTCCTTCAAAGTCAAACTAGTAACCAGGTATGCTAACCGAAAATAATTTTCAAACAATAAGCTAATTAAGTTTGAAAAGCAACAACATTACGCAATAACAGCAGTGAGAAAACACGGAATTTAAGCAAGTAACATCATTAGTTTCATAGTGACTATTACTGACTAAAATGCTAAACAGAGAGCAATCAAACAGTCGGCCATTTAATTATCATCTCTCAAGTCCAACATCCCATTTCCCATGCTTATCACCAAAACAGTCGTAATCATGATACATGAAACAAGAAGGCAACAACGCAACACCAAACAGTTTGGAATTTGGATAAAAAAAGATTTGAAAAAGGTAAGTATCTGATATTAACAGCTTCCAGAACCTGTTTCTTCAAATCAAATTCCTTCCACAACTCATGAACATGACAACGCAAACCCCTTTCTTCCACACATAATACACCAAGCTTATAAAGCATATAATAATCAACAAAATAAATTGGAAAGGGACAGGATACCTGCCTTTCAGAATATCAACTAAAGCCTTCTGCTCCGATTCTAGGAGCTTATCCTCCTCACTCTTCTCACTCCCAACTCCAGCTTCTAAACCACTTAAACCTATTTCCCCACTCTCTACTCCAATGCCAAAAACATCTTCCTCCCCACTTTCCTGCTCCTCCACAGCGAAACTCCATGCTTCGGGCTCCCACGACTTAGCCCAGTCACCCCCCGCATTTCCAACCTCCTTCTCATCTACCCCTCTAAATATATCTCTAACCTCTTCATTCCGACGTTTCGCATCAATCCCTTCGGATAGATCACCTATTTTCTCATCTCCATTTTTCATTTCCCCATCATTTTGGTCGTGAAAGCCCTCTAGATTTCCAGAATCCTCTGAAAACACGGAGCCAATATCTTGATCGATATCAGATGACAGTTTCCACAAATCGGTAGTTGAGGTAGCCGAATCATCACCAAAATTTCCGCCTTTTCCATCGTAGAGAAAAGAGAGAATTGGAAAGTTCTAGGGGAGAAACGATGAGTGGGATTTGAATAAATAGGGTTCTGCAGTATTGGTTTCGCATTTGTGAACTGGGTTTGAGAGGAAATCAGGGTTCGAAATCGATTGAAATGTGAGGGTTTGAAGATGAAACGAGTCAGCATTGCAGACTGATGATTGTGGGAAGGAGAGGGTTTTTGGAAATTTTTAGACCTAAATTGGATTGAAATTAGTGGGCCTCTATTTCGTCATTGGGCTACAACCATTTTTACGCCCAAAACTAAACGCATTTTCCCCATTTATTGCTAACCATGATTTGCACAAATAGATCCGTACAAGAATTTATTTTAAAAAAAAAAAGGGAAAAGGTATTACCCCATCTAAAATACGTCATCCCATATATATGATCATATATTTTTTGTAAATAAATTTTAAAAAATGTTCCAAAATATGGACTTCTCCAATACTAGTCCCAAAATTTTAGGAATAATCAAATATAGTCACACGAAAATTGTTCTAATAAAAAATAGTCACATAAGTGGTCTCATAATTGAATGCTTTGATAACACTTTTGTTTTGTGACTAGTTGTGATTAAAAAGAAAAGTTTGGGATTATTTTGATTCAAAACAATTTCTATAGGGCTATATTTGATTAGTCCTAAACGTTGGGATTCATTAAAGTTGTTTTTAATCAAAAAGTTTGAGACTAATATTGCAACAACCCATATTTTATGGGACCATTTTTTAAATTTAACCTATTTTTAGGTTATGAGATCTATTTAAAAAAATTGCACGTCTATTTTGCAACTTACCCCTTCGTATTTGTCAACTAAAGAAATAATTCCCCAAAAGAGAACATTTTACTACTCAGTTTCTATATTGGTACACATTTTGTATTCTTCAGGAATTTCTGACTAATTTACTATGGACAGCAAAAAAAGGATATGGAAGATGCTAGTTAATAAATTCAAGCATGAGAATTAACGTTGTTTAATGGAAAATGAACCATTTTGGCCCGATACTTTGGGTCGCCCTCCGATAAATTATACACCAACTATAACCAAGGTTTTAAATGAGCTCCAATGGATATTCAGTAATTTATTGTAAAATAGATAAACAACAGCATAAGAAAGACGGTCATTGTTAAAGAAACACAAGTAAATTAACAATTCCGTACACTCAAACTACAATCAGATGACGATAATCGAAGACAAAAACACTTCAACTCATTCTTGCCCAAGGCACGCTACAAGTTTTAGACCGCGTCTGAAAAATGTCATTTTGAAAGTTCATGCCTCGCTTTCAGGATTTGCAGGAGAAGGGCTAGAAGACACGGCTGAAGGGACTTCTTGGAGATCGTTGGTCTCGGGATTTTGAGCAGAAATCATCTCTGAAGAAGCTTCTTTTTGATGGGCTTCTGACGTTTTATGGAAATCTACATCAGCTATATCTGAAGAACCATCTTGAGGAGTGTCCAACGCTTGGGATTCGGATTGATTACGGGCTGTCTCTGCTTCTTCTGCCTGCTCTTTCTGCAGTTGAGCAAGAACTCCTTTCAGTTTTTCTGCTGTGATCTTTGAGGAGTCCTCTTTTGACTCTTCCGCGCTGTCTGAGGGGATGCCATCTGCAATTTTCGATATTTAATCCAGAGTCTTGAATACAATTAATATCAAATAGGTCAATCATTCAAAATCTTTGCTTTTGCAACACTTAATCCATAAGACTTGATTCTCATTCAAAACGATGTGGAGTACAACAATGGTTTGAAATACATAGAGAAATCCTTCATTCTAAACACGACATCAGAAAACAGATCTTTTCATGGATATACGCATAAAAGAAAAACAGCTGAATCGATCAAGTCACATTTGTGATTGATGTGCGTAAATATAAGGAATGACTTCGAAAACCTCGTATTCTCAAAAGAAGTTGCAATGACATCAAGGCATCCCAAGGTAAATAAAGTTGGCCCGTAAAGAAAATTTGCAGCCAGCCAAGTGATTCAACTTCGAACTATAGAAACTTGCAGCCTAGTGATTTATCTTCAGTTCGAAGTTGATAAAATAAATCTCCAGGAGCAATGTACGGATTTTTTGGATAATATACTACAACCCTTAAGTTCTGAATTTTTATCGATCATAAAGTAAAAAAAAAGTGAAGGAGCCAAGGTGGCTGGCAAAGCGCTGCAGTCCCCCTCCTAAATTTCCTATCAATTTTCAATATTTTTTATGCATTATAAACAGAAGATATCATTTCTCCCCTCAATTTTTTGAATTTTAATTTTGCTTACTCCTGGCTCCAGCACCACCGAACATACTTTTGATACATTGACCATCAACTAATGAAATTTGCAGATTGTAAACCATATTGTTGATGAAGGTCAATCACCGTATTTTCCAAATAATCTTTCGATTTCTATTGGAATTTCAAGATGTTCAGACCATCTGTCAATAAAACTTCTATGTTTCCAATCTATAATGAATTAATCTTTATTTTTTAAACCTGTTTGCAAGTGAATACTGCGTAAGTGTGAACAACCTATGAATCTGAAAATCTATTAAGTTTAGCAAAAAAGACTAAAGTAGGTTAAAAAGATTATATGAAACGCACTGGATGCGATATCCGCTCCTGAATACTCTGTGGTATCCTCAGCCACAGGCTTATTAGTGTTGGACCCAGAAGGTCTTGGCACTTGATTGTCAGTTTCATCAAGACCAATTTCTCGCTCGAGAGTGCTCTAAATTCCCTTGAAACTTCCTTCAAGATACAAAATAAAAATGACGGAGTGAAAAAAACCAAATAACAAAAACCAGTTTACACTCAAAAAGTAAACAAAAGCATGTAGACTTGCCTGAAGTTCTCTAATGTAGGTTGGAATGCACGTAGAGTTTTGCCAAGATTACGAGCAACCTGTCGTAACAAACAAAGAATTTACTCTCAGAGAGAGTCCGATCTCAATTTTCTTGCCTTTTTCAGAGGTTGACATGATTGGCAAGGGGAAAGGGAATCATATTTTTGGGTTTAGTAAAATTAAGAAAGTGTGAGCAAGCAAGCTGAGAAAGTTCTCCAGTTTTTCTTTCATGCATCTTGTGTTCTATAATATAGAAGATTAAGATATTAAGCTTAAAGTGGAACCATTTTCAAATTGTAATCCAGTTTTAATCTTTATCCAGATCGAGAATAGTTTGCAGAACAAACAATTCAACGGAGAGTGGGGGTACAGTTAACAGGCTCATCTACAACAAAAGGGTGTGCACTAGGTATAGGAAGTTTGGAATTTGTAAATAGAAGCCATGTTGACCGCAACTTAAATTCGAGTACAGGAGACGGACTATAAACTTTTCCGACATTGGAAACATACACTCGAACAGACTGGTGTTCACGGTGACACAGGGACAGAGTATGAGTTAAACATAGGCTGGAGTCTTGAGCAAGGAAAATCAGTGTGGCTAGTATCTTTTACAACATCTCCAACTTTCTACATCATTTCTGAAGAAATGATAATATACTCAAAGTCAGCGTGGACTTTTGTGAAGAAGAACTATTCTTCTAGAAAGGCTTCACCTAGTGCCCGAGATTCTGAAACATTTCCATGAGAAATTGATACTAACCGCATAACAATAAGAATAAAACACGGTCCGCCATTGACAGAGTTAATAACCAAATCCAATACAACATCTAGAGTAGCTGACTAAAGATTTTTTTTCATGGAAACAAACACAACTTCTCATTATTCACAAGCATGTCAGCCTCAACATTAAGACTATCCCATAAATTTTACTCTTAAAATTTATAGGAAACAACGAAGGTAAAAATTAGTAGCAATTTAACTATATAATCATGGCCGTATACTCGTATCAAGCACAATTCTTTTATTTTAAACAAACACACAGCCCAGCTCCAAAAATACAATGTAAGAATATATTATTATTTTATCAAAAAAGGAAAATCACCCTCAGCGAGACCTTTGGGCCCAAACACCAACAAAGCACCACTCCAATAACCAGAGCCTCTGGAACACCAACCCCAAACAGAGAAAGCATACACTCCTTTAGCTTTAACTTCACCTTCCTTTCTGCAAAACACGTAACATCACCAAATTCAAAAACTATAAAGAAAGAATATTGTCTAGAAATCCAAGAGTTTTAACACCACCGCCACAAATTGTCCCGCATAGAAGCCTGTGATTTTCAACTCCACAAATACAACAAAAAGCACCACTATATTGCACAAGAAAATACCTGTTTTCACAGAGTACTGTGAGATTGAAATGCCCAGATGCTTAAGTCCATTCCACTGGGCAAAGGAGTAAGACCCAGTTGAGGTATGCATTTGACGGGTGAAAGATTGCATTTTTAGGAATTGAAGTTGCAGAATATGATAGGCACAAAGAAAGGGTTTTGCACCAGTGGTGGATGAAGAAGAAGAAGAAGAAGAAGAAGCAACAAAGATGATGGGGGAGTCGTAATTGCAACAGCCAGGTGGTGGTCATCTGGGATTGGGCTGATTCAAGAATTAGTCCATGAAAATTTCAGCTACCATTATATAAATATTAATTATTCATTAAGGGGTTTTGAAGTAGGTGAAAATTTAAAATGAAATCGAGTTTCATTTCCTTGAGCTTAAAAACTATATAACAAGAATATACGCCACTATGGGCTCAAGGCCGAAAAACAAACAAATTCTTTCTTCAAAAATTATGGGCCCATAGCAAATTCATAGGAACTAAAGTTGGTTGAGGATCAAGATACAACGGCAAAGTTCAAGCCATACATGATACTGAAACTTTATTCATCCTAGTTCGAAAAAAAAATTTGCAATCATTTTTAAGTCCACTTTAGGTTGAAATGACAAAAGTGTCATTAATAAGAAAAGTGGCAATCTCAGAAATTTTCAATCTTTCACTTTCCTTCAGCACTTCATTCGAGCTCTTTTCTTTCACACCAACGCGATTCAAATCTCCTCGTAAAATCTCTCGCAATTTACGGTTTCTTATAGTTGGTTTTTCTCTTCATCTCTTCGATTTTTCTTTACATCACTTCGTTCCATTTTTTTTAATCTGGTATGCGTGTGTGTTGTTTTGTGTGTGTAGTGTCTGAGTGTATATTATACTGTTTATTATTTTTGAGGTTGTTTAGTTATGATTCATTGGTATCAGTGCTTCTCTGCTCATTTTCTGAATTTACAGCCCTGAAAACTTGCAACGAAGATTATGACCCAGAGAAAAATAATTGATGCACGAAAATTATAAAAGTAACTGGTGCACGAAAATTATAAAAATAATTGGTGCACAAAAATATTAAAAGTAACTGGTGAACGAAAGATTTGAAAATCAGTAACTGATGCACGAAAATTGTAATCAGTAACTGATGCCACAAAATGTAGAAAAAGTATGTGATGCACGAACCATAATAGCAACTGGGTGATGCACGAACCATACAATTAAGTAAGTGATGTAAGAACCATTTAATTTCGTGCACCAGTTATTGTATTTCGTGCACCATTTTGTTTTTGCAAATTTTGTGCATCAGTAAATTAACACAAAGTTCATGCACCAGTGCTGTATTTTCATGCATCAGTGTTATATTTTAGTGCACCAATGTTATATTTTCGTGCACCGGTTACTTTTTATCGTTTTCGTGCACCATTTACTTTTTATGATTTTCCTGCACCAATGTTATATTTTCATGCACCAGTTACTTTTTATAAGTTTCGTACACCAGGTACTTTTTATAATTTTCGTGCACCAATTACTTTTTCTCTAGGTCATCTACTTCGTTGCAATATCTTGCTGTCAGGTTGTAAATTTGGGAAATGAGCAAACAAGCACGGACATCAACGCATACCTTACATCTTCATCCATATGCATCATTCAAAGCCATGAGAGATTTAAAAAAAAAACATATTAACAAACTTTCGCTGTCTATAATTTAGCATCGGTATTCAAATTTATAATTCACATACACACACAGTATACACACACCCACGATGAAATGTGCAGAGTAGATCCGTAAATTATATGTACAGATTAGTCCGAGGTCTTCTTCGATTCAAAAAGATTCCAAATGATACGAACAATTTAGATGATTCGATTCAAACATATTTCATGTGCATAATATTTTAGCAAATAATTGTTAGATCGGGACGACAAGATGAGGCGACAAGATGATGAAGAAAACAATGATTTGAGAATCGCCGAAAAATTTTAGCAGAAGATTTAAGGTGTGGGCGACGGGATGAGGAAGAATAAAAAGATCTGAAATTAGGTTTATTGTGTTTTCAACTAAAGGGTATTTTTGGTAACTAAAAAACACATTTTCAAACCATAGTTAAAAATTGAACTTATATGAATACAATTTTCTCTCAAGTGTAATGTTTCGTAAGAAGTTTTTTTCATATTTATTTGTAATATTTTTCTCCGCATGGTACCTTGTTGCAATTCCCCCGAGATACAAACCCAACGGGCTCAGAGCCCATTGGGCACATGATCATCAACGATAAAAGGATGAATGCCCAAAAAACTTTCAAAAGTTTTCCACCTATTCCATCAGCCTTCTTGATAAAGGCATAGATATCGTTTGAAGTTGGCGATATGATAAGTATGAGAGTGCTTAAATTATGAGGTGGTGATAAATAGTATAGTATGATAAGTTATATTGTGTTTATTATGATTTTAAAATTGTAGATTAATTTTATTGTTTGTTGTAATGACTAAAATACCATCACCAACTAGTTGAGGTAATTTCAAATTTTGAAATTAAGTTGTACAAAGTAATATATATTTGTTGAGTGAATTTTAAATTCTGTAATATTAAAAATGGGAACTGACATATATGTCATATATGACATTTTACTACAAAATTGGAGTAAAATGGGATAAATATAATATGATAATTTTGTGACAAAAAAACAATTAAATAATTTCTAATTCATCCGACCAGTATCCATAACTTTAAGTGGATGTTTGATTCTTGATAGGCTACCCAACTTCTATTTTACGAGACAGTTCTATATATCAGTCTCCAGATCTACACCGATCTATAGGCTATCCAACTTCTACTCTCAACTGGTATATTTTTAAAACTATCAGTCCTACTGATAGATTTCCTAATTGATTCACATGTTCAGCTGGTCTATTTAAACAAATTCAAGAACTAAACTATCTCTACTGGACTGATCTGTTCTGCAGATCTTCAATTTTGTCCGGCTGATATTTTTATCAATCAGAAGTTATTCCCATCGGGATTATGGAAATTTGGTAGCTCTCATACCACTTAAATGTCACGCCTCGAGATCGGGACCGATGACACTGGCATTGTTCCCAAATTAAAAATTCAAAAAACAGCAAGCATCGGATACAGATCTCAAATAAATCAGTCTTTTTACTCCATAATAACTAAAATTCGAAATGTCTTTATAGCTGAACTGATATTAACCAGACTGATTAACAATTGATAATTTCTTAAACATTTGCGGAAGCGTAAATAATAAAACTAAAATAACAGCAACGATTGACTTCAAGTCAGCAGGAGTAAATCAACATCCTCAAAACTGACATGGTTCATCATCTTCTACATCTTGCTCATTCTTATCTAGCGAGGGGCGTAAGTGGTGAGTGTTTGGATAAAACCCAGCAAGTATGAGCCAATCGAACAGAACATATATATACATACTAACGGGTCTTGTGAAAAGCAGATGGAAAACTGACAGATAACAAATATATAACAACTATCAAGACAGAGCTGAAAGTTTATATTCTGCTCTCACTAGAGCCTAGACCAATATGCTCACCTCAAGAAAGATCTCGTAACACACATCGGAATTAACCTCAACAGAACAGATATGGTACCACACATCAAAACTTATCTTTCAATATAATTGCTCACCGAGAGCCATAACAGATCCGGTAACACACATTGGAACTGATTTTAAGACATAACAGATTTTATAATTTCAAAATATTGCACATGTTCGATTGAATTTAAAACATACATATATTTTAAATTCAATATGACAGTAATAACAAAAACCACTTACTGATTATTTTGATGATTTCCTAAATTTACTTGAGTTGATTTGGGTTGCAGAATGCACTTTGAAAATCCTTCATTATCTCCAAAATATGCTGGAACTTGCAGCGGATTTCTGGGTTTCTTCGCGTGAATAATTTCATGTGATTTATTTCAGATCTTAGTCCCCTTTTTGCTTTGGGAATGCTCGGGTATTTATAGGTGAAATAATCTGGGAGTTATAACCTTCCATTATCCCTGTTAACTCTCCCATCACCTCACCATTATTGCCTACGATTTAGAGGTTTCGACTCTAGAATAAATGAGAAGTAGTGGTTTTGACTTTGTCTTATGACTGATTTAGATAAGTAGAGTTGATGAGAATGCGTAGGTAGAGCTGGTGCATTTATAGAATTTATGAAACCTGCATATGTAGAGTTTATGCAAATCTGCACAGGTAGAGCTCTTCCACAGGTAGAGCTGATGGATCTCTTCCACTGGTAGAGCTGGTTGAGCTTCCTCTATAGGTTGCAGATGAGATATTTTCCACAAGTTGTGATGATATAAATTATCATAAGTTGAGTTGATGGTTAGTATCAATTTTGTTCACAGAGCTGATTTGACTTCGACAACAAGTGTACAAATGTGTATTGGTTAGACTGATGTGATCGATTCTCTCCTTAGGGCCGATATATTTTGGTCTCAGAACTGATATGGTGAGACCGGTGGAACCGGGTCTTCACACTTTTGGTCAACGAAGATATGTGCACTGAATCTTTACACCATGAATCTCTTATTTTATATTTGCAGCTAAAATCGAAATATTAATTCGATAATTTATCTATTTTGATTCTTCAAAGTTCAAAATTGCTAATCTTGATACTTTATTGTAATTAATATGACACTATTTGACTCGGGATCAGTCAAATCAAATGGAATATAATTAACAGATCTTAGTTTGCCCTTCAGAAAATAAAGATTGGAGGATGCTGGTAATGATCGTTAAGCATTGTGAATTTCGATAACAAACAGATTCAATATGCGATGAAGAATTATTATCATTTTTTAAAGAACATGTATTCTTTTTTAAAATAGATTTGTGGGATAATATACCAAAACGTTCCTGTAGTTTGTGTCCATTCCCAGTTCAGTCCTTAAAGTTTTCAATGACCCGATTTAGCCCATAAAGTTTTAAAACTTGTTCCCGGTCCCGTATTAAACATTAAGTCGGCCGTGATAACAAACGAATAGGGATTGGTTCGATAATATTTTAAATTTTTTGGGACTAAACTGAGCTGGTTTGTTCACAACTAAGTCCCTAAAATTTTAAAAATATTATCGATTCAATCAATACCCGTTTGCTTCTTACTGCTGACTTAACATCGGATACAAATGACAATTTTTTTAAAACTTTAGGATTAAATCATGTTACTGAAAACTTTAGAAAGCAAATCAGGGATTTATCCAAACTACATGAACGTTTTAATATATTATCCCTAGCTTGATGAGATAACCAAATTCCACTTTTAAGCAGTTCCTCTGCAATATGGTAAGATCTGTTTAAGTTGCATTATTGAAAATGGGATGAGTGGAATAAATTTAAAAAAAATGTTAAAAAAATGTTATATTATCAAAAGTTTAATTGCTTGTATCAACCACCACCTACTGAGCATGTGATATGCTGGTTAAGCTTTGGCGAAGTAGGACCACAATGGTAAGTTTGTGATAAATCCAGAGGAAGCAATTCCTGGTAGGACCAAATTTCTGAACTTAGTAAAAAAGCTAATCTAATCCCACTTTCCACTTTTCCCTCTCTTCTCTCTCTATATATATTGGAAGTCATAATGATTTCCATGGAACTGAATAAAATACAAAACTTGAGTTGATGCATATTTACTACCAACTATAATACGAGAATAGAGATAGTTCAAGTAACATAAATTACAAAATGGTTCCATTTTTACGAGGGATGCTTTTCAGGAGCAATAATTACTCCGACTAGAAAAATGACTGAAACATTAGTTGTTTTTGTCTCGACTAGAAAAACGATTGAAATGTAATTTCTTGTTTTGTGATTTAAAAAAATTGACTTGAATTGTTACCCTAATAATAATTTTTGATAAATAGTAAATACTTGTTAATATAATGTGCGTGCGTGCGAGTGACTACGTTCTTGAAACATGGAGGTTTAATCAATTATGAAAGAAAGTAGAAGTTTGAGTCAACAATGTAGTAATGTAGTCAAGTAAAAAGTTTAACACAAGGATTTTGATATTACCAAGAGTAATTTTGTTGAAATCCTAAATTTACTCATGTAGTAATGTCTTTATCTGTCCAAGCATCAGATAAAGACATTAGTTTTCATTTTTCCTACCAAATTTTACAACAATTAAAAGCATAGGCATAATAAAATTTTAGAGTCATATATGAATAAATTTTATAATGTTGATTAATAACAAAAGAACACTTGGGAATAATATTGTTCATCGAATAGATTAAAATATAAGATACATTGTATTAACATATTTTAAGTATATATAGCATTATTCAACTTAAAAATCTTACTCTATAAGCTATATGTATAAATGAGATAATTCATATTAACATGGGATAATGTATGATAATACACTACAGGTCGACTAATAATCTAAACTTTTACTAAATATTACAGCTATCTCTGCTAATTCTAATATGTGGCTGATTCCAAGTTCATGTGAAAGTGGAATGCTATGTTAGGAGGTCATCCAACGAAAATTATTGACAAATTTCTTATGTATGGATCGAAAAATCTATAGAACTTACCCTACTTAGTGAGACAATAGTTAGATTGATTGATTGATATCGTCTTTGTCTTAGAGGGAACCACACGTGCCAAAGTGTGTAGTTAATATTTCAAGGAGAGTCATTTTGCTATTATTAGCCGAGCTACTCTTAATTGATGCACTAGGTCTGGCATACACCCACACATATACTACATACATATAGATGTATTTGTATGTGTTTTACGTATGTGTCAGACCCGAACTCCGAGCAGACTACTTCGAACACTAATAGTGTGCAGTATTCTCAAAAAGTATGCAAAGTATGAGTGAAGAATGATTTTCTGAATGATGAAAGCATATGGCTGGTGCAGCTATATAGCTGAGCAGCGGACCACTCCAAAGGTCTTAGAATTAAGTGTAAAGTTTAATGGGGTAGATGAAAAGTCTCAACACTTAACATCAGATTAATATGGATTTAAGTCTCACACTTAAATCTGACATCAATTCTGCAGGTAGGTGAAAAGTCTCAAACTTAATACTCAGCAGAATATGAAAAGGCAGGTAGATGAAAAGTCATTTCAGAAATCCATGTAGTAAAAAGATAGGACTGCCTTCGCGGCAGCGACACGGGCGACGCGGCGAGGCGAGGCGAGTCGAGTCGAGACGAGAAGAGACGAGACGAGCCGTGCCGTGCCGAGCCGAGCGGAGCGGATGGACGGACGGCGCGCGAGGGGCACCCATCTTTACTACTTAACTACACTCTATGATTTGTATCTCATTATAAACAAACCATAAGTGTCTCAATTACTCAATGTTAGATTTCTTTAGCCTAATTGACTATTCATAATTAACTTATCATAATTTTGTTCTCATTAACAAAATAAAAGAAAAGTCTTTTAGCTCAGATTTTCTAACATATCTGTTGGAAAAGGATCCGGCTACTTTCAAGGAAGCAATGTCTTTACAAGACTTTGATCTAGGTTGTTAGTCCGGATCTTATCGATGAGATTTTAAAGATGACAAAACATATCAGACCGGATCGAGAGAAATCAGACTAACCAGAACGATCGCCAAAACAGATCAAGCTGATAAGATGACAAAGCATATCAGACCGGATCGAGGGTAATCAGACTGACCAGATCGATAGCTCAACAACAGAACAAGCTGATAAGTCACATTACTTATCAGACCGGATCGATGAATATCAGACTGACTCAACCAAAGCTTCAGATCGATCTCTATCTTTATCAGATCATAGCAGCTTAGGATACATACAGAATGGCTCTCAGTCCGAATCATTAACGGCTATTATTGTAGCATTAATGTTGTAATTAATGCTACAAAGGACCAAAGACTGAAGATTGTCATAATAGGTAAGAAGACAAAGAAGAGCTTACCTGACAGTCGCCGAAAGTATGAACCAGAACGGCAAAGTATCCTGAAGAAGAAGACTGAAGCCTACTCAGAGTTTAAGCAGAGTCAAAGTTGCACATTAAGGGAAATAATGTCGTTGGTACCTTCAACTATAAAAGGATGCAACAAAAGGAACTTACTGACTCTTGCTACCGACTCTCGCTGATCAATTGAAAAATTCACAAGAAAGCAAAAACAGCACAAGCTTACAAGCTCAGAAGCTCTCTAGCTGAAATCATTCTTAAGCACGTTTACTTTGAACATTGATCATTTAGGATCACTGTGCGCATCTTGTGTTTTCTGTGTTGAAAATAGAAGTGGAAACATATTGTAACTGTCAGACATAGTGTGTCTGAGCAGATTGAGTGACTAGGAGTTTCAGATTGGTGTAGTGAGGTAAATCCAGTCGGAATCGAGTTTGTACAACAGGATTGTATAAATCAAAGTCTCTAGTATAAACCTTCCTTAATTGGAAGAAGGGGAGAGACGTAGAAGGATTACACCACCTTCGAACTTCCAGAAACATATCATGTGTATCTTATTTCTGCACTTGTTCTTTCTCACTAGCCATCGAGCCGTTCTTACATACAAGAACAGACCGTTCCACACTTATATTTTCAGTGGTCTGTTTGTACAAGAATTGATTAAGAAACAGATTTCTTTCACAATCCGAAAGAAATCATGAAGGAATAATTTTTAGAAGGAGTGTTCATTCACCCCCCCTCTAAACACTCCCGACCAATCCTAACAAGTGGTATCAGAGCAGGTAATCTTAATCAGCTAAATCACTCGAGCTGATGGCATCATTCAACAAAATCCCTATGTTCTCAAAAGAAGACTATGATGACTGGAGAATCAGAATGCAAGCTCATCTAGCAGCTCAGGATGACGATATGTGGTTCGTCATCACTGATGGACCAATGAAGATTCTAAAATAAATACAGCAGTCGCCATTACTGGTGGAGAACCACAAATGGTAGAAAAGGACAGATCCCTCTGGACGAATGAGGAAAGAAAGAAAGCAAATCTCGATAATGTGGCCAAAGACATCTTGTTCAAGACATTGGACAAGAACATGTTCAGCAAAATCAAAATGTGCTCTACTGCCAAGAAATTTGGGAGAAGATAGCACAGCTATGTGAAGGCAACGACCAGACCAAAGAAAACAAGTTAACTGTTGCTCTTCAAAGATTTGAGAGCATAAAGATGAAAAGTGGAGAAACTCTAAATGAGTTTGATGAAAGAGTCACTGGCATCATAAATGAACTGAATGGTCTGGGGAAGGAATAGCTCTGCAAAGGAAGGGATGTAAGACCATTGCCATGAGGGAATCAAAAGATCTTAACAATGTTGAACTTCATGATCTGTTTGCAGATCTAAGGCCTATGAGTTTGAAATGATAAGCAGAGGTGAAGCAGAGCCATTCATCTCTCAACCAAACAAGGCCCTGGCAGCCATTCCAGACCAGATCGCTTCAAATCAGACCGATCTGCTGAACAGATAAGTAACGATGCTATGTCATTATTTATCAAGAAATTCGGTAAATTTATGTCTAAGAATAAGAGGAACTTCAAACCCTCTCATCATTATAAATCAAGAAAAGATGATACTGTTAACGATCAGGCTTGCTACAATTGTGGTAAGACCGGGCATTTTATTGCAGATTGCACCAGACCGAAGAAAGAAGAACGGAAAGAGAAGATCGTGAGTGATGATAGGAAGAAGAGCATACAAAGACCGCAAGAATCATGGAAAATCCCAAAAAGTCCTAGTAGCTGAAGAAGGAGTCAGCAAATGGGCTCAGACAGACTCAGACTCGGAAAGCTCTGAATATTCTTCCAGCGAAAGCGAAGAAGATATTCAATGTATTATGGCGACGAAGAGATGAGTCAGACAGACGAGGTATATGATCTTGACTCAAATGAATTTACACGAGAAGAGCTCATGTCCGCACTGCCAAGACATGGCAATGATTATAGGATCTTAGCTGATGAATCATTTGAGAAGAATAAAGCTAAAGTCAGTGATCAAATGGATGAGCACAACAAACCAAGCTGCTCTGAGCAGGGGTGAGTGCAACAATCATCAGATCGAGCTGAATAAGCTGTGAAAATCTCTTATGATCAGCTCCATGAAGAAAATAAGAGAATTAGCACACAAAATGCTAAGCTCTCTCATATATTCAAAACATGGACAAAATCCAGAACATCCTTGGAAGAATTACAAGAGGTTCAAAGAAACGTCGGTGATTTCACCGGCATAGGCTTTGACACCAAAGAATGCACCAAAGATGAATCTGAGCTGTTGCTGGTAAAGAACCAAGTCAAACAAATGACATTTGTTAAATCCAGCACAGTATATGAGACTGAAGCACCTAAGATTCAAACAGGAGTCTCTTACGTGAATCAAAATCTGAGAAAAGGAATTGGTTATGTTGACCAAACCAAAGAAAAGGCACCAGCAAGATTTGCGTCTATCAGACCAAATCCAAAGGTGCAAGATCGAAGGCAAGGAAGACAATACAATTACTATAATTCAAAACCGATTCAACGAAGATATAGACTACCATATGAGAATCAAAGGTTTTCACAGCGCACACATTATCACACACAACATCAAAACAGACCAGCACACAGCACACCTTACACACACAAGCCATTGAAGCTGATACAGGTGTGGGTTCCCAAAGGGCCTAATCCGTTCTGGACCCA
Organism: Haberlea rhodopensis; assembly: GCA_907163345.1. Classification (NCBI taxonomy): domain Eukaryota; kingdom Viridiplantae; phylum Streptophyta; class Magnoliopsida; order Lamiales; family Gesneriaceae; genus Haberlea; species Haberlea rhodopensis. Next base: position 8,847,170 of record CAJQUN010000013.1, read on the forward strand.
AATAGGATTGGGTACCAACAATAATTATATTGATGACAGGTACCGAAGAAACTCGCATCAGACTGGTATTTGGACAGTGGGTGTTCCCGTCACATGACTGGAAACATCGAGCTGCTGTCTGAAGTCACAGAATGTACTGGACCCAAGATCATCTTCGGAGATAACTCAAAGGGTAAGACCGTGGGCAAGGGTAAGATTGTCCATGGTAACATTATTATCAATGATGTGCTGTTAGTTGAAAATCTGTGCTATAATCTGATCAGTATAAGTCAACTTGTGATAATGGTTATGCTGTAGAATTTCACAAACACACTTGCACTGTTAAATCATCGGACGGTATAACCATGCTCGTAGGAATCAGGAATGGAAATACATATAAGATTAACTGGAATCATGCTCAACCTGATAATCCTACTTGCTCATCGCTAACAATGATAATAAACATTGGCTGTGGCATAAGCGTTTGAATCATATAAACTTTAAGACCATTTCCAGCCTGTGTAAACATGATTTAGTTATCGGTCTGCCCAAGATCGATTTTGCTAAGGATAAGATCTGCGAAGCTTGCCAAATGGGCAAACAGATCAGATCATCCTTCAAGAACAAGAATGCCAAATCCTCCTCCCGCTGTTTAGAATTATTGCATATGGACTTGTTTGGTCCTATACCAATAACAAGTTTAGGGGAATGCGGTATACTCTTGTTGTTATATGATGATTACTCACGCTTTACATGGACTATATTTTTGAGCAGTAAAGATCAGACCGGTCCGAAGTTGATCAAGCTGCTGAAACGCACTCAGAACGAGAAATCATCCAGCATAGACAGGATTCGTAGTGACAAAGGCACTGAGTTTTCAAATCAGAATCTTGAATCCTTTCTAGAAGATCATGGAATCAAGCATGAGTTTTCAGCCGCTCGAACTCCTCAACAGAATGGAGTTGCAGAACGAAGAAACAGAACGCTCAAGGAAGCAGCAAGAACAATGCTTGCTGATTCTGGAATTTCGCAAAAGTTCTGGGCAGAAGCTGTAAACACTGCTTGCTACACTCAAAATCGGTCCATGATCAACAAGAAGCTGAACCTTACCCCATATGAAATATGGACTGGTAACAGACCATCTATTTCCCTTTCATATTTTGGCTGCAAATGCTTCGTTCATAACAATGGTAAGAATCATCTTACAGCATTTGAAGCTAAGTCAGATAATGGAATATTTTTAGGATATTCATCAACTAGCAAAGCTATCGAATTTTTAATAATCGAACCTTAACTGTAGAAGAATCTGTTCATGTAGTTTTTGATGAATCTTATGTGTTGAGGGCAACAAAGAATCAATTCAAAATCAGATGGAAAATATCCATCTCGAAGCTAACAGTGATGATGAGATTGTAGCTAACAGGTCAAGAGACAATCCACCAGAACCAGAGAAGTACCAGACAGACCGGTTCAAGCCATTGAAGCTTCTTCAGATCGAGCTGATCCGGACAATCTTCACTCAAATGTAAAGCAGATGCTGATCATGCTGCTACTACTCATCCGACCGGACCAGACAATCCAGAGTCAAGCTATCGATGGACTAAGAAGCATCCACCCAATCTAAATTGATTGGTGTCCCTCTGCACCGATCAGAACCAGAGGACAGATGATGGATGAATTCACATGCTGCTTTCATCTCTACTCTGGAACTAAGAAAATCGATGAAGCTCTAACGATTTCAACTGGATTAAAGATAGAAGATGCAAGAAGAGCTGAATCAATTCGAACAAATCAAGTTTGGAGTCTAACCCCCAGACCAAGCGATCTGCCTGTCATTGGAACCAGATGGGTTTTCAGAAATAAGCTGGACGCAGATGGAACTGTGGTTAGAAACAAAGCCAGACTGGTGGCACAAGGATTCAGACAAGAAGAAGGAATCGACTTCGATGAATCATTTGCACCAGTCGCCAGACTTGAAGCCATCCGAATCTTTCTTGCATATGCTGCCTTTAAAGACTTCAAAGTATATCAGATGGACGTTAAGAGCGCTTTTCTTAATGGAAAGCTTCAGGAAGAAGTCTACATTGAGCAACCACCTGGATTTCAGGACCATTTGCATCCCAATCATGTGTATCTACTGAATAAAGCAGTGTATGGTCTGAAACAAGCTCCAAGAGCCTGGTATGACACTCTATCTCAATTTCTGCTGAACCATGATTTTCAGATCGGCTCAGTAGATAAAACTCTCTTTAAATTTATTAAGGGGGAACATACCCTATTAGTTCAGATTTATGTTGATGACATAATCTTTGGGTCAACTAACCCCCAATTGTGCGAGAAATTTTCTAAGTTAATGCAGGGACAGTTTGAGATGAGCATGATGGGAGAACTTTCATTCTTTTTGGGTCTCCAAGTAAAACAGCTCAACAATGGTATTTTCATCAATCAGACCAAGTATACCAAAGAGCTCCTCAAGAGATTTGGAATGGAAACATGCTCAACTGCATCAACTCCTATGAGTCCAACAATCAAGTTAGACAAAGATGAAGGGGGAACACAGTTGAAGTAACCATGTATAGAGGACTAATCGGATCGCTATTGTATCTTACAGCGAGCCGGCCTGATATTATGTTCTCAGTCTGTATGTGCGCCAGATTTCAGTCAGAACCAAAGCAATCACATTTTATTGCTGCCAAGCGTATTCTGAAATACTTAAAAGGATCTCAGAACGTTGGTCTTTGGTACTCCAAAGATTCAAACTTCAGCTTGATCGGATATTCAGATGCAGACTACGCTGGGTGTAAGATTGATCGTGTAAAAGCACCAGTGGAACATGTCAATTTCTAGGTGAAAGATTGATCTCTTGGTTCAGTAAAAAGCAGACATCGATTGCCACATCCACAGCTGAAGCAGAGTATCTAGCCGCTGGAAGCTGTTGCGCTCAAATGCTCTGGATTCAACACCAGCTCAAAGACTATGGCATCCAAGCTGTTGACTCTCCGATATTTTTGACAACACAAGTGCAATCGCTATAACGTATAATCCAGTTTTGCACTCTCGAACAAAGCACATTGATATACGCCATCACTTATTCGAGATCATGTTGGCAAAAAGGAAATTCGGATCGAGCACATCTCAACAGAGCAGCAAGCAGCAGACATCTTCACCAAACCGCTCCCAGAGGCTAAGTTTAATTATTTTCGTCAAATTCTTGGATTAATTGACTTATCTTAATAGTTAGATGTTTTTCTTACTTTCGCACTTAAAGATTTTTGTTACCACAGATTGATAATACAATGTTCAGAAAGACACAGACCGGTCCGAACTTTCAGACCGATCTATGTCAATCTGATGTTATCCCATGATCTGTTTGGTCAATACATCTTTGCACAAAAACAGCCCGGACTGATCGCATTTTAACCGCCTTAACTATATGTTATCTGACCGTTTATTTTTGAATTTCTTTTCATCAGTCATCGAGATAAAGACACGTGTCTTCTCTCTCCTATTTAGCGGCTGAACATGAACATTCATTTTATTTCACTTTTTACAAATTACCGCTATCTGTTTTCTTACTCTCTCACTCTTCAAATCTTCGCATTCGTTTGACTTCATTCCAATGGCTACCATCACTCATAACCTCTCCGTTGAGTTTAATGATATTTACAGGGCAGAAGATGCAGAGATGGTGTCCATCTTCAGAGCTTTGGAATCTTCTGGTCTGAGAAACTTTCTGGAATGCGGCACCGTTGTTTATGAATCAGAAATCCGCGAACTATTCGCCAATGCCGTCTCCCAGAAGACATCCATATCTACTACTGTCAAGGGCAAATCTTTTGAGATCTCGCCGATGACGCTGGCCAAAACCTTTGGCCTCCCCAATTCCGGACTGACGGAATTTGGACAGATTCCTCAGGCGTCACTCTCAGATCTTCAAGGAAGATATCTATTCTTGGCCACCGCCTGCAACCATCGTTTAAGAAGAAGGAAGTTTTGACGCGGTGACCGCAGAGGAAGTTCAGAGCTATGGCGGCTATGTATCCGGACAGAAGATGAACTGGTCCGTGATTCTGTTTGGAGTTCTGATGGAAACAGTGATTGCATCGAAACAAGCTGTATGCTTTGCTGTTCCTCTCAGCAAGCTACTGGAGTCTTTGGACATCGAGCTGGGAAAGCAGTCCGCTCTCAGCCCCTTTAAGATTCTAAACTCCAAAGGACTTGCATTGCTGAAGTCCAAGAGTGCTCCGCCTACTCCTGCTACTCTGGCTGCAGTCAAGATTGAGAAGGGCGAAGAACAAGCTGTTGCGCGCAAACCTCGCGTCAAGCGCAAACTGACCATCCAGACTGATTCGGAAGAAACTCAGTCTGCTCCCTCGCCACCAACCAAGCCACTTCCAAAAGCCAAAAGCAAGAACCCAGATTACCAAGCCCAGCAAACCATTACCCCTGAAAGCCTTACCCATATTGCCTCCAACTAAAGCCACCCCTGCACCCCAACCTTCCATCCAACCTTCACAAGCTTCAACCCTTGCACCCAAAGTCACTATCCGAGTCCCTCTGCCATTCCCACGGTCAAAGGAATAGTTATCACTGAGTTGGGAGATTATACCCAATCAGGGATCAAGTCCCCTCCTCCACGGCAAGGGAAAAGCCATTCTCTCCGAACCCCTCTCCTCTAAACCCAAATCTGCAGCGCAGACAGCCATCGACATCGCTATGGAGGATGTTGATGAGAAGGTGAAGGCACTCATTGTGGTCTTTGATGAATATGTTCAGTACCGGACTATCAACCACATTGAGTTATTCTTCGGTAAGTTGAGCAGACTGAAGAAGATGGAAGAGGAAGTTCTGAAAGGAACAGAGACTGATGATGTTCGGCTTGCCGTGCAGCGCAAAGAGCTATTTACGGCTAATCAAAGATTCAGTATGGCCACTCTGCTCCTAGCTGCTAAGAAAGAGAACTTTGATCCGACTCTGCTCCAACTGCCAGAGATGATGGGGCTGTTATTGCTCAACTCGAGATGGATGTTCATGCTCTTCACTTAGCTGTCCGTTTTCAACGACAGAAGCTCAGTGTATCCACTCCCACACCAGCCCGGATCATCCCTCTGCAAGCAAGACTATGGCAGAACCTTTCGTTGAGGTTATTCCTTCTGAGCAGCAGATCAGACTGCAGAGCAAATACAGATCAGACTGCAGAGCCACTACCAGACAGACAGCGGAGCAGCCATTGCCTAATGCTCCGTCTGTGCCCGATGATGAACCATTGAATGTATTGTTGGACTCTCCAACAACCTCCATTCCTTTGGGGTCCTCAGCCTCCCGTGCACACAAAGTCCAACAGTAGAACTGGCAACAGTTGGCGCTTCAGAATTCGTCGATCCGGATCTGGTGGTGTCCACCGTTGTTGCAGCTCTCCAGATTGAGGAGCCTTCCAGACCCAGCACTCCTCCAGTCCAATCAGATGAAGATATGGCCTTTCATTCAACATTTTTCTTCGGATCTGGTCACCTTGATCCGGTCCGAAAGTCACCAAGTTGCTGTATCTTCACTTGTCCCGGTTGCTGAAGACGATGAACAGGCTTTGTCCTCATCAGATCGCTCTCCAGCCAACAATCTGATGCACCTCCATTTCTGGCAAGGACTCTTCAGCACCTCTCTGACAACTGCCTGTCACTCTCTCAAGCGTTCTCGAAGTTCATCAAGGTCAGAGGCTTACAGCTTTGGACTTTGATTCATTCAAAGAGAAGATGACTGCCAGTATCGGAAGCCTTCAGCGAGGCATAAACGATCTGTTTTCTCAACAAGCCTCTTATAAGAACAGTCTGAGAAAAGAGCAGATCGAACTAGCCACTGAAGTCAGAGCATCTTTGCCAATTCCCTCCCGCGCTCAAGACGTTCGTCTTGACGCTATCAGCGCGCAGCTAGCACAAGTTGTTGACTTTCTTCAAGAGATTGCTGCTGACAAAAAGGGGAAAAGAAGAAAGACTTCAGGCCGCCTCCGTCTCAGTCTTCTAGAAAATAATATTTTCAGACTGTCTGTATTTAGGATTTTTGGTGATCAATAAAATCCTCTTTCGATTAAGTCCGTGTTCATTTATTTTGAACTACAATATAAGGCTTAATAATAAAGGTTAATCGATCCAACTTAATGATGTTCATTTATTTTGAACAAGAAAGAGTAATCGATCCGAAAGTTTTCGCTTCAGAGTTCTCATCAGACTGGTTAAAAAGACTTAGAAGCTAGGTTTTGTCATCATCAAAAAGGGGGGAATTTGTTAGTCCCGGATCTTATCGATGAGATTTTAAAGATGACAAACATATCAGACCGGATCGAGAGAGAAATCAGACTGACCAGAACGATCGCCCAAAACAGATCAAGCTGATAAGATGACAAAGCATATCAGACCGGATCGAGGGTAATCAGACTGACCAGATCGATAGCTCAACAACAGAACAAGCTGATAAGTCACATTACTTATCAGACCGGATCGATGAATATCAGACTGACTAAACCAAAGCTTCAGATCGATCTCTATCTTTATCAGATCAGAGCAGCTTAGGATACATACAGAATGGCTCCTCAGTCCGAATCATTAACGGCTATTTATTGTAGCATTTAATGTGTAATTAATGCTACAAAGGACCAAAGACTGAAGATTGCCATAATAGGTAAGAAGACAAAGAGAGCTTACCTGACAGTCGCCGAAAGTATGAACCAGAACGGCAAGTATCCTGAAGAAGAAGACTGAAGCTACTCAGAGTTTAAGCAGAGTCAAAGTTGCACATTAAGGGAAATAATGTCGTTGGTACCTTCACTATAAAGGATGCAACAAAAGGAACTTACTGACTCTGCTACTGACTCTCGCTGATCAATTGAAAAACGCACAAGAAAGCAAAAAACAGCACAAGCTTACAAGCTCAGAAGTCCGAGCTCTCGAGCTGAAATCATTCTTAAGCACGTTACTTGTAACATTTGATCATTTAGGATCACTGTGCGCATCTTGTGTTTTCTGTGTTTGAAAATAAGAAGTAGTGAGAAACATATTGTAACTGTCAGACAGAGTGTGTCTGAGCAGATTGAGTGACTAGGAGTTTCAGATTGGTAGTGAGGTAAATCCAGTCTGAATCGGGTTTGTACAACAGGATTGTATAAATCAAAGTCTTCTTAGTATAAACCTTCCTTAATTGGAAGAAGGGGAGACGTAGAAGGATTACACCACCTTCGAACTTCCAGAAACATATCCTGTGTATCTTATTTCTGCACTCGTTCTTTCTCACTAGCCATCGAGCCGTTCTACATACAAAACAGACCGTTCCGCACTTATACTTTCAGTGGTCTGTTTTGTACAAGAATTGATTAAGAAACAGATTTCTTTCAACTAATCCGAATGAAATCACGAAGGATTAATTTTTAGAAAGGAGTGTTCACATTCACCCCCCCCTCTAAACACTCCGACCGATCCTAACATTAGGAAAGAAGCG